>JAWNNK010001311.1:10000000-12400000 GCA_035045065.1 Hirtodrosophila trivittata | reverse complement strand
TTAATTATTCCGTTAACACGCTGTTAGGATTCTATCGGAGAGGTTATCGGCAGTGTCCCATATCTAGCGCTTTGACGTGGGTTATTCGGTCTGTGTGCTATTTACGTCGTAATTAAAGCAAAACGCTAGCGCGTAATTAATTAATCAAATTTGTAAAAATTTATTATATACGTGTGCAAATTGTTTACTTTCGCGCGGTGATGCTAAGTCCAATGCTGACATTGCGGCCAGAATTGGTGACGTCGCGCTTTAGCTTAAACGGGCGTTGACAAAACAAACTTGAAAACGGAAAGTAGTTTTGAGGAAGGAGACATAAACACAAACTAAAAGTCGGGCTTAAACAAAAATACGAAGAGGAGAAGACAGCAACAGATATTACTTGAATATATATCTTACTATATACTGACACATATATTTGTGTCATTGTGTATGTGTGTGCCTGTGCGTTTGTGTGGGTGTGTGCAAAAATAATTAAAAAGTGTTCAGCGTGCGTAGCGAAAATAGAATTTACATATTATCGAGACACCTACGCAAAACGTACGGTAAATGCAGCGCCGCAAAAATGTGCAGCATAACGCTAAACGAAATGTTGAATGTGACACAACAGGATTTACACGATCTATTAGAAACTTTCGAAAAAAAATCATTCGAGGCGGTGGCTTTTGAGGAAGGCACAGCGGTAAGTTTCAAGTTGACTACTACTGAGATTTCGGCATTTAACATACACACATACATTTAGGCGCACGTGCACGTGTAATAACAGTATTAATAACAGTAACAGTAGCAATAACAGCTTTTGAGCTTTCCGGCAAAAGGCCGAAAATGTTCACATTTTAACCCCAACTTAAACTCCACTGCTCCCCATACATTAAAACTCCTTTTGATGTTTTTTTGGGAGAACCGCGCCCAAAATGGCTGCCGAATTAAGATTAATTCCCTCTTAATAATCTTCATATATGACAACCATACTTAATATCCACCCCAATCCCCACCCACTTTTTGACTAGAAATCGATGAGTGCGTCTCGAGACTTTCACTCATTTCGCTTGTCTGCTTAACAACGAATGTGCATACGCATGTACATATCTATGTATTAATGTGTGTGGGTATCTGTGTGTCTGGGTGTGTGTGTATATATGTATATAGTATATCCATGGTCGAGTGCCTTTCCTCTTGACATGTCGTGTGACTTTCGTGCGCTTTTCTATGTTGCCCTCGTTTCCAATTTACGGCTAAGTTTATTACGGACATTCAATGTGCAGTTACAACATTGTTACGCTTACAATAAACAGTTGACACGCACTTGACTCATTTTGTTTGGCCCATCCCCACCACCCCGCGCAATCACTCAACATAAGTTTACCGCTTAGCTGTGCTAATCTGGTTCGTTATTGTTTCCTAACAAGGGTATTCCTGACAATAAAATTGTTTTTATAGTCAAGCTATTAGAAACAAAACAAGTTACATTATTTCATACATATCTTAGTCGTTAGACTTACATTTAGAATATATACACCAAAAAAAACTTTCCACAGAAAATGTCGAGTTTAGCAAGTGACAAATAAAGCTTTTGTTTGTTGAATTATTTGGAATCAATTAATTAGTTGCCAATTAACAGAAGATTGTTTTTTGCTTCTCACCCGACTTACTGTTGATATCAATTGCTTAAAATAAACAGACACTTGTAGTATTAAGCCATGATGTGCACAAACAATCGAGAGCTAATTTTGTAAAACTAAACTTTTAATTTAAAAATATATATAGAATTAATAAAATATAAAAGTGATTTTATTCGATATTTCAGAGGCATATGTATGATACATACGTGTGCAAAAAAAAAATGAATATATATATCCCTATATATATATAATTTGTAATCATGACAAGCCCGCATATCAAAATAAAATTAGCTTTATGCAGGCCGTTTAACATTTTTTATTAGGCGGCTGCTGTAAGAAGCCAATGTAAACAAGCCTCTGCAAACACGCCTCTGTAAACAAGCCGCGGTTAACAGGCCGCTGAATGAATGTTAGCCGGCAATAATAAAAACAATATGTTAATGTTATGTTTGTGTGTGTTAGTAACAGTGTAACCACGTCTGTGTAGCTGTGTGAGCGACAGAAGAAGAGAGCGAGTGCATATATTTATTTATGTAAATGAAAACCGCAAACACTTGGCAACAGTAACAAAAAAAAAACGAAAAATATCAATAGAAAAGCCTTTTAGTGGGGGGCACGCGTGCACACCTTTTGGCTATTACAAAACTTGGCACGTACCTAACAGCAGCACAACAACCCACACGTTTTGTGCATTTGTTCAGCTGCGTGGAAGAACTGATAAGGGCACAGCCTACCTCTTATCATTTAAAAGAAAGCAAATATAGATTTGCACTACAAAAGCGTTTGCCTAACATTGTTGCAGTTGCTTAACTTTGCGGTCTATTTTTATAATTTCTTCTTCTGCCTTTGGCTTATGCGTTTATCAAACGTTTTGTTTCTTATCAGCAAAGCACTTTAAGCATTTCCTTATCAGCAAGAAATAGTCGTATATCAACGCAATTCAAACCACAACATTAATACAGTATATATAACTATTTATTGTAGAATGCAGGTCAATGCATTAAACTTATATACATATGTACAGTATGCCCTCGCGTAATGCTACTCAATTTTTGCTAAAACTAATTTTCCTTACTTGCACTTTGCTATAATTTATATTTTGATGTACAGCTGGTAAGAATTTTGATGTTGCGAATTGGTGAGTCGTGGAGTTGAGTTAACAGAGGACGCACTGTATGTCTTACATATAGATACACTCACCACTCAGCAATTATTACCTGCGCACATTCATATGTGTACGATAAAACCTTTGTTTAGGTGCTACTTATGAGAATCGCAGAGAAAGGCAATGTTAAAAAAAGTACTACTGATATTTGTGTTTACCCAAAAGCTTAACAAGTATAAATTTGAACAATATATATTTATACTAGTATCTGGTATACATACCATAGTTCCTAGTTAAGAGATACCTGGAGAATCACCCTGTTCAAAAAAATAGTAGTACTGGTAAGTGTACTTATCCAATGTTTCTGGTATCCACACCATCGTTCCTAATTAGTTATTGCCTACTAGCATATATTGCCTGTTCAAATAAATAGTAGTAACTTTATGTTACCTTTTTATCGTTATCTTTTCTCTCCCTCTCTCGTAGCTTCCTCTCTGGTGCGCTATAAACGAGTGTTACCCGTAGTCTGTTTAAAGAGAGAAAGAAACTGCAGCTCGATAAGTGCGGATCGCATTTAAATTTTAAACTTTCCGTTTTCGCTTGTTTTGCAGGCATTTTATTTTTTCTTATTTTGTTTCTTGCTTTTTTTTCTTTGTTTAACGTTTTGTTATTCTTTGCTGAACTTTTCTGTTTTTTTCCTTCTTCTCTTTCTTTGTGTTTTTTTCTTTCTTGTTTGTGAGGTAAATAAAAAAAATAATAACAATATTTATAGCTTTGATGCCGGCACGTGACCCAAGCAATTTGCGTTTTAGATTATTTTCCTTACTTACGTAATGCATAAGCGCCACTCCGAGTTATAGATCTGTGGATCAAAGAGCAAAGTCCCCTCCGAAGGGTGATTACAAAAGCGAATGTTACCCTAAGTATATACTAGGTATGGTGTATGCATATATACTTTGTAGAAGCTAATATTAGAATATTTAATTATGATTACGATTATGCATTATTCCAATGGAAAGAAAACTTCGTTCGATAGTATCGATATTTAGTGCTTAGCTCTGATTGCTAGTCAGCTCTGTTCTAGACTATGGAGTAGACAAAGTAACCCTATGTTATATTAAATGAGCTTTATGCCCCTTTTTGAAGTTGTTAATTTGTTTTATTTATTTATATTTCTTTATCTTTATAATAGTATTTTTATTCCATATATCAATAGACATTCATAATTTGTATTAATTTAAAACTTTTTAACTTTTTACACTTAAACATCAAGATATTTTAAACATTTATTTAAGCACACCTATGTATATAGTGTATGTATAGGTAATAAAAAAAAATATATTATCTTTAATACATTGTATGTATCGTGTATTGTATATAGATTTGTATAGATAGATTTGTATAGTTGCAGTAGACACCGATTTCGTAGAATCAATGGATTTGAACACTCCACAACGTTCTTTTCAGTTCCATCTCAAACTCATCGTCATCGATATCCTTATCGGTGTGGAGATCAAGTCTCTCAATTAATTTAAACTCCCGCTAACGTCCTATTCAGTTATCGTCTTCATCTTCGATGTGGAGATCAAGTCTCTCAATTAATCTAAATACTCTCTAACGCCTTCTTCAGTTCCGTCTCGAAATCATCGTCATCGATATCGAGTTCGAGTCTCTGGTTATCGACACAGCCATCATTGTCCAGCTTGCCCTGGGCCCATAGTATAAGCTTGACAAGGAACATCATTTTGGGATCCAAACTCGGGTATACATCAGCAGGTATAGGATTAACTCCACCAACAGCTCCCTGCTGCTCACTCGCGTTTGGATCCTGGAGAAAATTACTCTCGGCACGCCCCAAAGCCAACAACTCTGCCTCAAAAGCGATCTTCCGCTGCAGCTCACTCGCCCGTGCCTCAGCCTTAGCCATCGTATTCACCTTGCCTTCCTGGATCGCCTCCAACAGACTCAGCTGCTGCATGTGAAAGTACATGTAATTGTCGCTCTCGTATAGCCTTGGATACAGCCTCTTGGCCACTTCTATGGCATACTGGACTTGGCCCGCTCGCACTGCATTCCGTATACGCATCCGATACTCCAAGGTATCCATCTGTACGCCCGACTCCAGTTTGGCCTGTGCCTCGCATCTCTGTGCCACATTCCTGTAGCCCTCTGTCAATGGATGGATTCCGGTTAACAACTCCGAGAGATTTACCTCTGATAGGATACCCACCTCTTAGAAGATAGTTCATCATCAGACGATTAATATCTGTCTGTTTGTGCTGGTAGCTCGGCATGCGCTGGGACCAATTCGCCTTTTCATTACACGACTCCATTTTCTATGTTGTTGCCACAAATTGCAGTACAAAGAGAGAAATCCGGTCTATTGACTATCATTTGGAGTAATTAGGAGTAAAATACATTGAAGTTTGCAAGGATTAGACCACTTTTAGATAAGATATAAAGATTTATTCAGATTATAGATTAAATTGTTTCCATTTTTCGGAAAATCCCAGATCAAAAGATATGGAAAAGAAGGAAAACTTTATCTACAGTCTTAGAAATGCTATTTTGTTTTCTTCTCTGCACATAACATGTTCTTGCATGCTGTTAAAAGTATCTCTGCTAAGTTAACATAATATGTTAATCTTACAATCTAACGCGACCTACGCTAACAGCTCTTATGTTACAATGTTGTAAATATTTCAGTTTAAATGTTTCTTCTACTTTTTCTATATATACCTAAAGAAAGTCTTTGCACAGAATACTGGGTATTTTTTCTATATGGAACAAAATTAGCCAAGTTTCTTATCGGCTTTAATCTATTTCAAGGTGTCAGCTGATTAAACGTTGAACTTGAAATGCTCATTAAGAAAATATTTCACATAAAAAATAAAAACAAAATAAGTTCTACAGAAACATGTTCAAGTGGAGAGTGCACTATATTTTGCGTACTATCAGAAGCTTTATATTTTTATTACTCATTTTATGGTTTGCATACCCTGTAAAATGTATCTAAAGGGTATATAGAAGTGTTGTCAAAGTTAGCGACGGCAACTTAGAACCAATATGAAATAGGGGTATGCACATCTCATCAAAATAATAAGCTATACTATATGATACTATCTTCGAGTTCGACAAACATATAATTCATTTATATATATGTTCTTGAACAGCATCAATAAACGAGACGATTTTAAGTGTTTTTTAGTTTGAAATCTAATCTTAGGAACTATATTTTCAGTACCTTTCTTTTTCTCTAGTTTTTTTTGAAATTTTCTCTACACTTTTCTGTTTGGTTCTTGAGTTACCTTAGGACCTAATAACGTGTAGGGTATTTTACAGTCGTGTCGTCTAATTGAAAGTAACTTTTCTTGAAAATCGTCGTAAAGATGTTTTTTGTTTGTTATTTGCATTTGTTTTTTATAGCAATGACATTGACATAGTCCGATCTTAACTGTACCTTCAAAAAGATACACACATTAAGTTGTGTGTGTGTGTGTGCGTATGCGCTGGAGTATGTGTAGTTCTGTGTAGTTGTGTGTACCTGAGTGTATCTGTGTGATTGGGTGGGTGGTTGGGCGGTGAGTGCGCGCGTTATCGTGTGGGCGCCAAAATGGTATTGTGTGCGTCTGTGTGTGTGTGTGTGTGTGTGTTGGATGTGTGTCTATGTGTGCGCTATGAAAATATGTACCTCCAAATGCGTAGAGTGCACATATATAGATATAGATACATGTATTCAGATATATACACACAATATACAGATTTTTCATTTTTTTTCACACTCAAATCAAATTTTTCAATTAATATTTAATGTTTTTTATACATTACACAGCGCACCTGTTGTTGTTGTTGTTGAAAAATTGTTGTTGTTGTAGTTGTAGTTGTCGCAATTTGTTTGCTGCAACCAAAGTTAACGGGAGATGGCGGCCAGGAGACAGCCGAAAATGTGGCAAATATCGACAAAGAAGTACGCAAGACAGTAAAATGCCAGAGCTAAGAGGCTGAGGAATGCCAGAAAAAGTATATCGTCCAGGTCAAAATCCATCCAGTGTCGTATTACTATGCTCAATCCTTAGCTTCGATTATCCTTTGATTATTTTCTATAATTTTCTCAATTTTTTTTTAATATTTTTTGCACACTGCGTAACTAGCGAGAGAAATTTGTAATTGTTAAACTTATGTGCCACATCGGCCCAGGCCCAGGCCCAATATGCGGATGCGACTTCTGCTCCGACTTTAACTGCAGCTGCGTTTCCCAGTTTGGTTTATGTGTACATATAAAAGCCATCGCCTGGCTGCGGCGTCCGCGCTCGTGTATCCAAATCTCTTCCAGTCTGCACAAAACTATGTTCTCACACGCCCACGCAGGAGCGCCAGTTGCACATTTTGGGGTTGAATGCAGCGTACTACAGTCTAGCCTGACTGCAATGGACTGCACTGTCAGCTCGCTACTGCGCAGGACTCGTACGTCATCCGCTCTATTGCTATCTCTATCTGTTTGCCTCTCTTTCGCTCTCAGTCGCTCTCTGCAGTTTTTGCTGTTCGCCTGTGTCGTCTGGCAGCACCTGTGTGGGTGCAATCACACACTGCCTCTCCACCTCCAACTTATACCCCTGCTACCCCTCACCTCCCTTGGCCCTAGAACCGTGCACTGACTGCAGCTCCAGTTGCTGGACGGGAAGACCTGCGAGGCTCTGCCACTGCCGCCGTGTCTTTGTGTGGGCGCTTTGGAATACGGGACACAGGCGCACATGAACCCCAAGAGCTGCTGCCAACTGGCGACGCCTTCCAGCGCGTCAGCAACTGCAATGCTCCATAGCAACGCACAGTGGTGCAAGGTCTATACATAATTGCATGAAATACTGTTGAGACTTTCCTTGAATGATAAAAGATATATTTATATCAGGTTCCGCTTGACAAAATATTGTTGTTGCTTATAAATGTCATTTGGTAAATTATTTTTTTATTATAATTAACAAAAATTAACTTTTAATGGCACATTTCAAGCTTCAACTCACTTGCTTTACGCCTGAATGAAATTTGATTTGAATAAAGGCAATTATATATTCATATGAAATTTAAAATGAATATAAATATATTTGGAATCCTTGGAATGGATCTGTAGATGATCTATATCAATCCGTTTATATCTTTAGGTAATCTATCTATATTTCCACTCTATAATCCTAGCTAAAAGATTGTCACTTTTATAATCTAACATTTGACACATTGTTTGCCTATACACGAACCACTGTGCGGCCTTTTCGCCTAGATCCTTTGTCTGATTTTTATGGTCGCCTGTTGCGTATTGAGCTTTCACACTGCACATCCCTTGGCCTTGGACTGCTTGATGGCTGTTTGTCGGCTTCTGCTGCCCCTTGTAGTGTAAGTGGTTGTGGCACAATAGTGTTGCAGTTGCGATGTGGCAACTGTTGCAGGTGGCACGCGTGGGTCGAGTCGCAGACACTTGGGTTAGGTGCCCAGGAATCAGCAGGACATTGCCAATGCTGCAAGAAGCGCAGGGAGTGCAACTGCATGGGGCGCATGTCCGAGCGCATGTCCATGGCTAAGAGAGAGTTTGACGTCTGCAGCTGGAGCTGCACCACTGGAGCTGCAGCTAGTTCGATTCGATTAGTTGAAAGTTCCAATGCGTTTTCTCTTTGTTTCCAGGGGCGGGCCTGGATTTCTGCACTGTGCACTCTGCATAGAGTCTGGTGCCTGGTGCCTGGATCTCAGTGCCCTGGGAATCTCTCTGCTCTGGAATTATGATGCTGTTAACTGGTCCAGGCTGAGCTGAACCTAGGTATACATCAGGAACATATGAATTTGGCTGCAACCGACACTATTACAGCTTCTACTCTTGCTTCTGCACCTGCCTCTGCTCCTACCTCTGCTCCTGCGTCAGCTCCTGCGTCAGCTCCTGCTTCTGTTCCTACTCCTGGTGCTACTTTTATGAATATCCTTGTTGCCCGTAGCCTACTGGCATTTTATGATTGCCTGCTGACATGTAGATAAAATCGATAATAATTGAAATGGCGGGCGCTGGTATCAGTGGTGTCACTTTACCCATTCCCTGACTCCTCCGCATGCCGATAGGGCGTGGCATTATTGGGCGGCAGCGACTGGGTTGTGCCTCGGGTTGCACTGCAAAGTGGATACGTGTGGCACAAAGCCGATTAAAAATGCAATAGGTCTATATAGAAACTTAGTTTTCAGCAACTACCTGGGAACTAAAACAATGGACTACAGCTTGCAGTATTAAATAATTAATGCTATTGACTTATAAATATTTTAAGCCAGTTTATTTGCTTTCTTTAACTTGCGAAGTAGAACGACATTCGTTTTATCACAAATAACTAGATTATCAGCATAAGCCGTTTCCAGTTTTAGTTGAATTTGAGTTGCTAATTACCATTATAAAATAATAATGGTTTTTCGGTTTTATAATAATGGTTTTTGTCAAACTTAACGCAATTCGAGTTATTTATCATAATTTCAACCAGTTTTGGGCTCTTCTTCCCCAAAACTTATGCCATGGTCATTTATGAAAATGGCCATGGAAGAAGAAGCTCAAATTTTGAGTGTGTTGACAGCATTTTGTGACAATGACCTCTGACAAACTTTTGGATGAACTGATTGACAGGCGAACAGAAAAGGCAGCCAGTGATCGAAGTCAAAACAGCGTCAGCTTCCAATTTGGAAGATGTAACAATATTTCCCACTCTCTCGCTCTCTTTCTGCGCGTGTGTAAGGTGTGTGTGTGTGTGTGTGTGGGGGTCTGAACAAATTGTTTACTTGTATTTTTGATGGGTGGTCACTACCCGCTGGGCAGGCGGGTAGACAGCATCGCTTCCTGATAGCAACGGCCTCAATAACTTGATGTAATTTACTTCCCATTTAATTATAAGCTATATAAATATTTGTATATAAATTATTCATTTTTGCAGCTTCCGGGCTAAGCAAGTATTTACAGTTAGCCGCCAATGTAAAGTCTCGAAATTGGAATTGTTAGAAATTTATAGATTGTCTGTTAATTTGCATGTTCGAAACTTATTAAAATCTGCATATTTATGCAATCACCTAACATTGCATGTTATGTTATGTTAGGCCTAATGTTTAGTCTACAGTAATCGTTTTACGAACACGATAACTTGTATTTCGATAGCGCTGAGCTGTGGCTATCGAAAACATGTTTTGCTTATTGTAGTTGTTGTTGTTGGGGTCTTTGAACGCGCCATTAAAAAAACCTTTAAATAAATAAACAAAAGAAAATTCTTGTAATTACAGCAAGGCAACAACAACAACAACGGCAACAACAACAAAAAGAAAAACAATAACCGCATTAAATAAAGCAACGGAAGAACGGCTGAATAGAATGCATGTCGAGGTGTGGTCAGTGGCTGCCCGGGCCGAGCCTGAGGTGAACTTGTTTTTGAGTATCGCTTGGCCTGAATTATTCATTCAAGAAAAGCAATTTTCCGTGTTCGAAACGATTGATGAATATGCATCATTATGCATAACATACATACATACATACATACCACATTTACATATGTATAGCCACACACATATGTATGTATGTATTGGGTCACATGTATGGAGCATGACGTCCGTGATAAGCCCTGCCGAAATGCCAGCGAAGCTTAAACAAGACTTTTATTTACATTTTTTTATGCTACCTTTTTGTTTTTCCCTTCTCCCCATTTTACTTTACTTGCCTCTCTGCTGCTGCTGCTGCTGCTGCTGCTGCTGCTTCTACTGCTGCCGCTGTGGCAGTTGCCTTTGCTGCTGCTTCTGCTGGTGGCCTGGTCTTTGTCTGTCATGGCGTCGGTGTTGCTGTCGTTGTCGCTGTTGCTGTTGCTGACGCTGACGCTGATGGTGGCGCTGCTGCTGGGGCTGGGGCTGGTGTTGGTTTCTTGATTGGCCGCTGCTTTGCGGCGGCTGCAGAAAGCGTGGCTGAAAACTGTGTCGCGGCTGTAGTGCCCATTTCTGTTTTCCCAGCATTGGTAAAGTCTTCAAAATCCGGGTTTGTAAGAAAACTGCATTGCTTCAGACCAAGACGCTAGCGAGAAGGAGACAACTGGAGACATGGAGTGAGGGAGAGAGTGCGAGAAAGAAAGGGTGAGAAAGAGTGTGCGATGCATGTAAGCTAAACCAAAATGCAGCAGCCGCAGCAGCAACCTTCGTCTTAAATTTGTTTTTTTGGGTCATGGCACCGGCGGCAGCTGTTGCTGATGATCTCCGCTTGCTGCGGTTACGATTTGCGGCAAAAACTATTGCATTTATGTCTGCTATTATTGTAATCGCAAGGCGACAACAACACCACACAACAAACACAATACCAAACAACAGAACAATCGCAATAACAACAAAAGCAAGCAAAAACTATTTCACTTTTACGCGCGTCTGTTTGTTGTTTTTAAGTTTTACAGCGCCTTATTAACAGGCGCGCAGCGTAAAAAGCACAGTCAAACTGCATGCCGTTGTTCGCTGTGCTTACAAAGAAAATAAATATGTGTATGCACTAGCGATAACAACAATAAAAACAACAACGCGCACCAGAAAAGTGCAACAACAATAACAGCACCAGCACCAGCCCCGGCACCAACAGCAGCAACAGCAACAAGCAAGCAGTTCAATACACACAAACCACTCAGCTCTTTTTATCTGTGTGTCCGTGTTTGTGTATGTGTGTGCGCTTGTTACAACAGACACAAAGTAGCTGACTGCAGCCCCTCACTCACACTTGCTCACTCGCACTTGCGGGCGTAAGTCTGACGGCGAACAAGTTGCCGATAAAAACAGCAAGACATTTGCCTTCCCCACTAACACACACAAATGCACACACATGGGAATGTACATACAATGTGCAAGGCGTTTCGGTTCACCCTGTTATTTCGCGCAAGAAAATACTTGAGCGACATTTTGCATAATCTTAAAGAACTAGAGATTACAGCCCATCTTATTACTTACAAACTTACATATGCAATCGTGTATGTATATACATATATGTATGTTGTGTAGGTCGAGACAGTTTTGATGACGTTCAATTCGCTGTTGTAAACAACAACAAACTATTGGCCCCTTTTTTAATTGTATCTGTGTCTGCAGAAAGATTATACATGCACGCATAAATAGACATATTTTTATTTCTACAGATTCCCTGCGGTGAAATGCAATCCACAGAGTACAAGTACAGTTACTTTATTACTTTTACTATTTCTACTTCAACTGCGCTGTCAATGCACAATTCACCTTTTCAGTTGTCAGCGCCGACGTTCTCCTACTCTCCTATTACTTTCGCACTACACAGTGTTGTCTATCTCTTTCGGTCTGCACTAGCTACCATCAACTCTCACCCACACACACAGACGCATAACGCGGTTTGCCGTTAATTGCGTTTTAGTTGTTTTGCTCGTTTGTTTCGCTCCGCATAGTTTTCTCTTACATGTATTAGTACCTGTACCTCTATCTATGCGTATGTGTGTGTATGTTTGTAACAGGTATATACTTGTATGGGTCGGCTATGATATCGCTACTTTTCGCCACATTTGTTTTGGTATGAGATTCGCTGTGGTTTGGCAGCCTGCGCCTTAGTTTGATTTTCTTTAGCACCCGTTTATTTTTTTCTACACTTTTTTCTTTGTCTTATGTTTGCATTATTTTCGCATTTCTCTTTGTGTTATGCTTTGTTGCTCATGTTTGTTGTGCTAAAAACCTGTTCGCACCGCAACCAATTCTGTCAAGGTTTAAGATTGTATGTGTATGTGTGTGTATATGTATTAGCTGTTGTTGTTTGTTTATTATCTATCGCCGTTTGGGACAGATGGCAGACCGGCAGCCCCCGCCGCCGCCGCCGTACGCCTCTGCGCCCCGTCTAACTGGTTGTGTTTTATTTTTAGCAGCTTTGCAACCTTTAGATTTTCCCCAGATTGGCCTTAAACAAATTAAACGATTGCCAAGAAATGAATTGGCTCAAACAAAATGCGTTTCTCAATATCTCGAAGATTGCTCGTACTTTATATACTACTACTATAACTACGAATATAACTTGATAATAAAGAGAGACCCTCAGTTAGATCTAGTACTTTGTTTGTCTGTAATTCTTATGGAATCCAAGTGTACTTGCTTCCGCTGGTTCCATTGAACTCGATGTTTGCATAGTACTTCAAACCAGTCGCAAGTTGTAAGTGTTCCTCATTTGTCCAATTCCATTTCCATTCAGTCTAATCTCTGTGCTGTTCTCTACAGAGATTCAATCAACTCACTTTTGCGGCCTTGAAGACTGAGGAACAGCTTTATATATATATAAATTTATCGCTACAACATTCCAATGTAACTTGATAATCGAAATTTCAAACAGGAATTTATAATTTTACGGTTACCCGACTCTCAGTCGAGTCTCTTCTTATATGGACGATAACCCCCCCAGAACAGGGGCCAATGGCGTTCAATGAAGCTAATGATTATCATATATTAAGCGTAATATGACGCGTGCCTCACAAGCTGCGTGTTTCCCCCTTGGAACTCGAAGTGATCTTGAAAATAATCTTTGAAACTGATTGAAATCTAAAATTTCTTTTCAAGGTCTTTAAAATGAATCAGAGATTGGAGCAGAAATGTGAAGAAGATCATGAATTAATAGAGCTCTTTAGTAAATTATGAATGAATCAGTATCAGACAGATCTCTAGAGATCAAAGGAACTGTTTTTCATCTAAATATATCATACATAACTTACCAAATAGGTGAATCAATAGCATCTCTTTAACTGGTTTTCTTTTCCTTTGCAGGAGTATGGCATCTCCAAGAAATGCGAATTTCTGTTCAAGCTCGACTACAGCCTCATCGAGCTGGACAACACGAATGGGCTGCTGAGTCCGCGGTATCCTGGACGCATACTCATACCGGAATACGAGCATGGTCATATGGCCAAGACGCTGATACCCAGCAATGGGATACTCGGCGGCGGCTCATCGGGTACAACGGCGACGGCAACACCGTTGAACAGCAGCACCGGGAGCAACTGCAGCAATGGCAGTAACACGGGTGTGGGCATCCAAGCATTTGTCACTTTTGCCAATCCGCTGCAGACGCAGCATCAGCCACAGCAGCAGCAGGCGATGCAACAGCAGCAGCAGACGACGCAGCAGCAACAATCGCAGCAGAACACCATCTATGAGGATCAGTACGATGTACAGAGGATGCGGGAGCTGGTCACCATGGCGAAGTATGCGCGCTGCCGGCAGCGCTTTGCAGTGCCTGTCATCATGTACCGGGGCAAGTACATCTGCCGCTCGGCCACGTTATCCGTCATGCCGGAGACGTACGGACGCAAAGTGGTGGACTATGCATACGACTGCCTCAGCGGGAACTATGCGGCGCCCAATGGTGAAGAGAACGAGTCGGATACAACGGATGAATCGCTAATCAATCACATGAACGATCAGTCACAGTCACAGTTCAGCTACGACGAGGTCATCAAGAGTGACATCCAACTGCTGCACACGCTCAATGTCTCCACAATAGTTGACCTCATGGTAGAGAATCGTAAAATCAAATACTTCATGGCGTAAGTTCTAGACAGGAATCCTTTCCTTTGATGCCTTCTTAACTCCTTCTCTGTCTTTGCAGTGTCTCCTCGTCGGAGAAGGCCGATCCTAACAAGCATTACAAGAGCTTTAACCTGTTATCGCTGCCGTACCCGGGCTGTGAGTTCTTCAAGAAGTTCCGGGACAACAATTACATGGCCAAGAATCTGCATTACAACTGGAAACAGTCATTCAACGATGCCAACATCAATATACCCAATATGGGACCCGCCGCCGACATTGACATCATTTGGCCAGAGTATCGTGACTGGGATCTCGTCTCCATAACACAGAACTATCTGCGTGCCACACTCAAGTATATACAGGAGGATAATTCCGGTCTGCTGATACACTGCATCAGTGGCTGGGATCGCACACCGCTCTTTGTCTCCCTGGTGCGTTTGTCCCTCTGGGCCGATGGACTCATCCACCAGTCCCTCAATGCGCTGCAGATGGCCTACTTTACGCTGGCCTACGACTGGTATTTGTTTGGCCATCAGCTGCCCGATCGGCTCAAGCGCGGCGAGGACATCATGTTCTTCTGCTTCCATGTGCTCAAGTTCATCACCGACGAGGAGTTCAGCATTGTGGAGCATCGCAAGCGCACCAAGACGTCGAGCAGTAGTGGTAGCAGCGTCATTGTCATCAAGTCTGACTACTGCGACGACGAACCGCTCAAGGAGTAAGTGCATCCCATATAGAAATAACCAGCAGAGACTCAAGTTAAATCTTTATTTTGCAGGGACTACATTCTGGCCTTCGATCAAGATAGTAACGATAGCTACTCAAACTGTTCCAACTGTGATATGTCCATAACAGATAATTTTTATGCCACAACAACAACGACAACAGCCGCGTCCGCTGCAACAACAGCACCAACACCGCTCGTCAATCCGCTCACCAATCGCTCACCCAATCCCAAGCGGTAAGTGAAACTTAATTAGTACACAAAGGATTGGCCTTTATACTGGATTTTCTTTACAGCTCCCGCACCAGCCCCATCTCAGTGCCCGGCTCAAATGCGCGCCAACGTCAGGAGTCGACCTCATCGAATGGCAGCTGGCAGGTGGTCACAGACACGGGCTCCATTGACTCCATGATGAACGGCAGTTACATGATGCGCTTCGTATCCCAGCACAATCAGCAGACAGAAAACAACATTCCAATTTGCAATGGCGGCAATGGCTATCACTGCAACGTCAACACGCCCAGCGCCGGTAGCACCAATAGCAACAGTAGCAACAACACGCACGGTTTCATCAACGGTTCCTCCAGGGATGCGGGCAATGGCATCGGCATCGGTGGCAACGCGCCCGCCACCAAGCAATGCATCAATTTGTAAGTCAACTGAGTTGATGAGACGTTTATGTCGCGACTAATATCGAGATATATAGTATATAGTATAGGTGTATATATATATAGAGTACATGTGAAAGAGATAGAGAGAGGAATGTATATAAACAAACGATTCTTCGAATTAGATTTAGATTTATTTTAGGATTTTGTATAATTTATAATTATATCGATAAGACAGGACTTTGCACCAGAGGAATTAAGTTTTATATATACTTATTTATAATAAATGTATTATTCAGATAGATCTATATCCTAGGTATGTATATATACATATATATAGTATATAACAGTAGAATCTAAAGTTTAATCAGATAATATCAACGGGTTATAGTTCTTATATTAACTTATATCTTAAGTCAACGCATAAACGTCGCATATCGAAATCGATAAATTTTATTAATCGATACATGTTAATCTGTTTTGTTTCCACTTGCAGACGCAAGCAACGCTTGAACGCTGTGCGCGCCATCTTCATACAAGCGTACGGTAAAACGATTGGACTGAAATTCAAGGAAGGATCCTCAATGAACCTGGCCACGTTTATTGGCAATCTGGCGGATCAGCTATTTTAAGCTACATCTGCCTCCCTCCCGCTCTCGTCACCTGGAGACTGAAAGCTGGAGGATCAAGTATGCCGCATCCACATCACATCGACTGACTGCTGACTGCTGGGTTGTGGCTTTGTTGTTTGTTAGTTAAATACGTCTTATTCTTGTTAGTGCTGCGCTTTGTTTTACCTTCCTTCTTTCCGTTTCTTCTATTTCTTTTTTTTTTAAACCATGGACTGTATTTTGTAGACCTGTTGATGTTGATTCACCTCCTCTTGTGACTCTTGTTGAATCATAATAATAATAATTATAATAAATGAAAACAAAATAGAAAAAAGTACACGAAGTAGAAGGAATGTATACAATGTAGCCAAGTTCCTTGAGCTTTCAACAGCAGCTGGCAGCACGCATCCTCCCTCGTAATCCTATATCCTACATCCTATGCATGCTCTCCAGCTGCAGTGCTAGCCAGGCATCAATTGTTGCGAAAACTGTTTAAAGATTTGTATAAACAAATCTGAACACTAGCTCTTAAGTTGTAATTTATAGAATGTATTTTTTAAATAAACTTATTGTGCATTTGATATAAAAAGAAGTGAGACCTTATCCCTAGGGTATCCCGATCAAAATCTTTAGATTCTGCGTCTTCTTCTCTGTCTCCTGGTCTTCGCCATGGACTGGAAGTACTTCTGAAAGTCCAGGCGTTTCACTTTAACCTCAAACCTTTTAACGTAGTATTTGGCACTCTTGAGCGGCACATACCGCAGATCAGGGTCCAACCGAGCTGGTGCCTGTGCGGTCTGCTCGGCGATATCTAGCTCGTCTGGTGGCTCCGATTTGATGATCGGCGTTGGTGTTGGAGGTTTAGTTAGTTCGCTTGGATTTGGTGGCGTCGGTTCTGGCAGCACACAGCAAACGTTGCTTATAAAAAGATCACTTGGAAGCCTATTTACAATAGCCGGTGTGGTCGGTGAGAAAGATTCTCTCTTGATAGTGACAGTGGATAGCTCGGGTTTGCTGGTCCCACTGTCACTGGGGACGGAGGGGCTAGGCATGCTGGTCCCACTGCCACTGGGGACGGAGGGGCTGGGTTCGCTGGTCACACTGCCACTGGGAAGGGTTGACCTGGGTCTGCCTCTGGTCCCGCTTCCACTGGGAAGGGATGAGCTGGGTTTGTCGCTGTCGCCACTGCCACTGGGGACGGACGGGCTGGGCTTGCTGGTCCGACTGCCACTGGGAAGGGTTGACCTGGGTCTGCCTCTGGTCCCGCTTCCACTGGGAAGGGATGAGCTAGGCTTGTCGCTGTTGCCACTGCCACTGCCACTGGGAACGGAGGGGCTGGGTTCGCTGGTCCCACTGCTACTGGGAAGGGTTGATCTGGGTCTGCCTCTGGTCCCACCACCAGTGGGTACGGAGGAGCTGGGTTTGCTGGTGCCACTAACAGTGGGAACGGAAGAGCTGGGTTTGCTGGTGCCACTACCAGTGGGTACGGAGGAGCTGGGTTTGCTGGTGCCACTACCAGTGGGAACGGAAGAACTGGGTTTGCTGGTGCCACTACCAGTAGGAACGGAAGAGCTGGGTTTACTGGTGCCACTACCAGTGGGAACGGAAGAGCTGGATTTGTTGGTACTACCAGCAGTGGGAACGGATGACGTGGGTTTGCTAGTCCCACTGCCACTGGGATCGGATGAGCTTCGTTTGCTACCGCTGCTGCCACTGCCATTGGGGACGGAGGAGCCAGGTTTGCTAGTCTCACTGGAATCGGATAAGCATATGTTGCTGCTACTGTCACTGTCACTGTCATTAGAGTCGGAGGACTTCGTTTCCCCTTCCTTGCGCATTGGTAGCTCCTTGAGGCGTAACGTCTTTCGAAACTCATCGCATTGATTCTGCACTACGGCAATGGCCTTTTCCGTTAGTGTGTTGCCTCCTAAGCGTTCTATGCGCTCATGAGCTAGTATTACATTCATTACCTCAATCTCTAGAAGCTTTTGTTCCTTCGGCGTCAGTTCCTCCACAAATTCTATTTGTTCGAGCACGAATTTCTGTGCTGGTGTGTACACCTTTGGTGCTGCCGCTGTTTTGGCGCTCAGTAGACGGTTTATTTTGCCAATTATATACCACAGACAGTCCGGTATTTGTCCGTGAGCTTTGACAAGCGATGGGCAAATGGGTCGCAGGATATCCCAACGCCATTGCAGCTCCTCAACTGAGAAGGGCGCACTGAGCTGAATGCCCTCGTAGCTTAGATTAAAAGCTTTGGCTACTTCCTCCCAGCCCCATTCCTCATAATCAGGATCGCGAAATGTATGTACAGTGTTACTGAATAGAAATGGATACTTGTAGACCAGCTCGAGTAGACGATAATCGTTTAACACTATTTGACCCCTCGAGTTTTTGTTGGAAATGTTGATTTCCATTTGGGTAGTATCTTCTGTGCCTTGGCTCATTGTAATTCGTTGAATTCGTTGACACCACTTTTTTTTATACGGAATTCAACATTAAAGGCTCTGAATAACATAGAGGAACGCCGTTTGTGTATACTCTAAAATAACATATGTTTTTTTAGCCCAATCAGTAACAGCTTTCTGCACTGTTAAATAACAGCAATTGTTAACGGCCTATACTAAATTAGAAATTTCAAATAAAACAACATATAATTTCGACTATAACTTGATGAGCAACGGCTTAAAATGCAAATAATAAAAATAATATGCTTAATTTATGATACATAATTACTTAATTGAGATATAAAAGGCTTTTAGTTCATAACAAAACTGTAGCATCTTTTACTGAACTGTTAGTTAACAGACAGCATCAATCGCTAATCGAATGTTATATTTTTCTATGTTACCTGCGGAGAAAAGTTAATAATATACATAAATATATGTATATATTTATAATATTATATGTAAAATAGAATCGTTTGTTTGTTTGCTTCATCTGAACACACTAGTTAATTCATTATTTTTATGTACTAAAAATGTTAACCGCATACTCCTAATGAATATATCGATAGTTTGGCGGCATACGATATTAATTAAATGTACTCACTGCTTAAAATATATTGAAACAGCAATATAACAAAATCAAAATACCAATATCATCCAATTTTCTTTTTAAACCTAGAAACGTGTGATCTTGCTTAATTGAAGTATAAGATAAAAATGTTTTCATACTTGATGTCTAAAGAATTAGTTTGTTCATTTCGCGATTTAGTTCCTTGGTGAATTATCCAACACTTATTTTAAAGCATCTGCCGGTGATTTGAGGCACCCGTGTACACAATATACACATTTTGGTAGTTTAAATTTTGTGGGAAATAAGCAACAAAGAAGAAATATAACGCCAATATGAGTGGCGGCACTATGTTATATGGTGGCGATGAGATTGGTGCCTTGGTATTTGATCCAGGCCACCATTCGATGCGCGTTGGCTACGCTCAAGAGGATTCACCTAAAGCTGAAATACCCTCTGTTGTGGGCATTGGATCCAGCGCGCCAGACACTAATCTTGATCCCGAGACGAAAACAGACAACAATGTGACACCAAATAGTAAGTAAAAATAGTTACGAGTACAAAGACACAAATTTGCTTAATCATGCCTCATCCCCCATTTCATACCCCTTCCATTGGCCAAAATAGATGGCGACGCGCGCAAATTCTATGTGGACACAAATTATGTGAATGTTCCGCGGTCGCAGATGGAGGTGCAAACATACATGAAGGACGGCATGATTGACAATTGGGAGCTCTTTGAGAAAGTCATCGATTATGCGTACGCTAATGTCATACAATCGGAACCAGAGTACCACCCGGTCCTCTTCTCAGAGGCATCGTGGAACGTGAGAAACAATCGCGAAAAGCTTACCGAGCTTATGTTCGAAAAGTACAATGTGCCAGCTTTCTTTTTGGTCAAAAACGCTGTGCTGGCGGCATTCTCTAGCGGACGAGCGACGGCTCTTGTGGTTGACAGCGGTGCTACTCACACATCCGCCGTACCTGTGCATGAAGGTTACGTACTGTCCCAGGCAGTGGTGAAGTCACCGCTTGGCGGTGATTTCCTTTCCAGGCAATGTAAACAGCATTTGGAAAAGCTCAACATCGATCTGTCACCAGTGTACAAAATTGCCTCCAAGGATGTGGTCAAGGAGCGCGACAACGCGCGCTTCACGCTACGCAAAGTGCCCGAGAATCTCACACAGTCGTGGCAAAACTATATGGTGCAGCTCATGATGCAGGACTTCCAAATGAATGTGCTGCAGGTGCTAGAGAATCCCTTTGACGAACGCGTCGCCGCACAGATACCCATGGTCCACTACGAGTTCCCTAATGGCTACCATCAAGATTTTGGCTCTGAGCGCTTTAAGATTGCGGAAAGCCTGTTCGACAATGCGATGCTCGGAGCGGGACAACTTGCGTCTACCAGTGTGGGCATGTGCGACGCTGATGTGCGTCTATCCCTGTTCGGTTCTGTTGTGGTCACAGGTAGATTGGACTACTAATCCACTAGTTATACATCGTATATATAATCGTTTTTCTTTTAGGTGGCAACACACTGCTGCAAGGATTCCCTGAACGTCTCAATAGGGATCTGCAGCTGCGCGCGCCGTCCAATACGCGCTTAAAAATGATTTCAGCCAACGGCAGCGTGGAGCGAAGATTCGGCGCCTGGATTGGCGGCTCAATACTGGCCAGCATTGGTACCTTCCAGCAGATGTGGATATCATCGCAGGAGTACGAAGAGGCTGGCAAGAGCCAAGTGGAGCGCAAGTGCCCCTAAAATTATTCTCTGTGTGGCACGCAATCTGATTCCAATTTTTAAGTGTAAAGATCGATGATAATTTTATATGTGAACTATTTAATGCGCACCTAATTCCATGGGCAGCTTTGTCAACCGACCAGTAATGGGCCAGAATGCTCCTCCATCACCAGGTAGACAAATGCACCCATTATTAAAACTATATTGGAAACTTTTATATGTAGTCCCTAAGTAAGATTGACCAGAACAGAGCTGTATATCCCACACTTTATCAGGCAAAGAAATCGTGGGTTAAACTGGAAATGGGAAACAAACGAGATTGTAAAATAAATATATGATATATGTGGAAACACAGCTGGCATTATTTAAACATAAAAAAGTTAGGGTTAGATTTATTGGGGGGTCCGAGATAGATACTACAAAAGATCACATGCCGAAAGCTTCATACGATTACATATTATTTTTACTAAATGCGTTTTTTGTGGGATTAGGTTTCAATTTAGAATTGAGCGTCGCGTTCAAGTTTCTGGATTAATGGTGAATTCCTGTCGAACAGTACCCGGTTCCAGCTCATAGGTAATTGATATCGAGTGTAGTTTGGGTGCACGCTTCTTGTAGTTCTTGGAATTCGCTGGCGTGACTAGTGGCTTACGGCGCTTTATCGTATCTCGGGTTATTTCGGTGCACAGTTTTAAAAAGCGTCACATGGCCCCCGACATGGTATTGTTGCAAACACATTGCTGTCAATGGATAGAGAACTAGAGAAGGATTGTTTATGGCAAGCGAGTACATACCTTAGCATTGAGAATATCCTCAGACCAGTCGTCCTTGGCAATGCGTCCCACAGCATTCACCAAAATATGCTTCACTTTGACAACATTCTGGGCGAATGTCTGGAGCACATCTTGGACATTGACACCCTCGCAGCCCATGCGCCAGCAATCGTAGTCAGTGGCAATAGCAACGGAGGCATATAACAGACCAGCCTCCTTGGCCAACACCACTTCTGGACAGGTTGTCATATTGATTAGATCACCACCCCACTGCCGGAACATGTTGCTCTCAGAACGGGAGGAGAAACGTGGCCCCTCAATCGTGACAATGGTACCCTTGTCGTGCGCTTTAATCTCTAGCTCATTGGCAGCATCGATTAGCACCTTGCGTGTGCGCTCATCAAAGGCCGGGAACATGGGCAAGTGGCAGACGCCAGTCGCACCTGCGTGTTCGCCATCGTAGAAGGTCTGCAGGCGCTTCGTGGTGCGATCTATAAAATCATGCGGCACAACCAGATGACCTGGCTGTATGCTCTCCCTGAGAGAGCCGCACGCCGTTGAAACAATCAGATGGGTGCAGCCCACCTGACGCAGGGCCCAGATATTAGCACGATAGTTTACATTGGTTGGCATAATATCGTGTTTGCGGCCATGACGTGCCAAAAGCACACACTCGACTCCTCCGATTAAGCCTTCGATCAACACATCTGATGGCAAACCGTACGGCGTCTCTACCACCTTCTCCTTACGCTGCTCCAATAGGTCAGGATCATCCAGTCCAGAGCCACCAATGATGCCAACCTACAAGCCGTATGGATAAGTACAAGAAAATGTCTTAAAGGGTGTGTATACTAAAGACGCCCAGACACTCACCTTGACCGGAATCTTATCAAGATTAGTGTCTTTACATTTAATGTGTATCATTTTCGAAGACGGTTTTAATTGACGGATTGTTGTACTGTGTTCCGGATGAAAACGTGCTAGAAACTGTCGGTGCCTTCTCGCTGATAGCGTTGTTGATAAGATGTAAAAAAAGTAGCGCAGCTGAAAATCTAGGGTACATACATTCAACGATGTCGTGTGTGTGTCTGAACTTTAAAGTAGCTTATCGTATATCAAGTCGTCTTATTTAAAGTGTATAAACTCTCTACCGTAATAAACTGACAAATAATATATGTATATTTATCAATTATTTATAATATTATTTAATATATATATGTACATATATATATCAAAAGTGGTGAGAAACAGTTAAATCTCTCTCCTGTAAGGTATTTGAAATTCGTAACAGCTTAGCCCTAAACCTTTGGTTTACAATTGCCAGCAGAAAAGGACGACTTCCAACACTGAACTGTTGCGAGCTGGTCACATTAAGGTTCTAAGAAGAAGCAAATGTAAACAGCTGAGCGCACGCAACCACATGTGCTGCTGCGTAGGGAAGCCAAAGAAAGCCGAAAATGGGTTTTGAAATGGATTTTCCGGGCAATGATATAGACGATATTGAGGATTTAATATCGGCGGATGATGTGAAACCACGTGAGCGCTATGAGAATAAAAAGAGTGTATCAGTGCGTGCGAAAAGACGTGCACAAATCAAGCCAACGATAAGCGATGCGGAGACGGAGGTAAAGCCGCAGCCACAGAAGACCATTTATGAGAGTGTTATACCTGGAACACAGAAGGTGTACGTAAAGACGTGGGGCTGTGCACACAACAATTCGGATTCGGAGTACATGGCCGGCCAATTGGCGGCTTATGGCTATAATTTGAGTGGCAAAGATGATGCTGACTTGTGGCTGCTGAACAGTTGCACCGTGAAGAATCCCTCGGAGGATACGTTCCGCAATGAGATCGAAACAGGCATGCGGAATGGCAAGCACGTCGTCGTAGCTGGATGTGTGCCACAGGGCACACCAAAGGCTGACTATCTGCGTGGATTGTCTGTAATAGGTGTGCAGCAGATTGATCGAGTCGTGGAGGTAGTTGAAGAGACACTCAAGGGACACAGTGTGCGTCTGCTGCAGAACAGAAAGGTGCATGGTCGCCGTGTGGCCGGCGCACCCCTATCTCTGCCCAAGGTACGCAAGAATCCACTTATCGAGATCATCTCCATTAATAGCGGCTGCTTGAATCAATGTACCTACTGCAAAACGAAACATGCTCGCGGAGATTTGGCCAGCTATCCACCCGCTGAGATAGTGGAACGTGCCCGCCAATCATTCAACGAAGGATGCTGCGAAATTTGGCTCACATCGGAGGACACTGGCGCCTACGGACGCGATATTGATAGTTCGTTGCCGGAGCTGCTATGGCAGCTAGTCGAGGTTATACCCGAGAACTGCATGCTACGCGTAGGCATGACCAATCCACCATACATACTTGAACACCTAGAGGAAGTGGCTAAGGTACTTCAGCATCCACGCGTCTACGCTTTTCTCCATGTGCCCGTACAGGTAACTACAAAATCTTTGGAATCCAACGAACTGAACTCTTCAATTTAAACCCTTTCTCCCTAGAGCGGCAGTGATTCAGTGCTGGGCGATATGAAGCGTGAGTATTGCCGCAAGGACTTTGAACATGTGGTGGACTTTCTACGCGCTCGTGTGCCTGGCCTGACTATTGCTACGGATATTATTTGTGGCTTCCCCACGGAGACGGAACAGGACTTTGAGGAGACAATGACGCTCTGCGAGAAGTATCGCTTTCCTAGCTTGTTTATCAATCAGTTCTTCCCCCGACCGGGCACGCCGGCAGCCAAAATGGAGCGCATACCAGCTAATCTGGTAAAGAAGCGCACCAAACGGCTGACCGATCTCTTCTACAGCTACGAACCATATGCTGGACGCGAGGGCCAGCAATATACCGTACTCGTAACGGAAATATCTCACGACAAGCTCCACTACGTGGGCCACAACAAGAGCTACGAGCAAGTGCTACTGCCCATGCGGGACAATTTGCTGGGCACACGAGTGCGTGTCCGAATTACGGGTGCCACTAAATTCAGCATGATGGCAGAAATACTGGACGACGAGCGCGAATGGACGCGCTGCGACAACAACAAACTGACTCAACCGGAGCCGAAGTTAGAACTGGCGTCGAGCAGCAGCAGCAATCGAGGACAACGCTATATGGGCATCGCACTTATTGTGGGCACCATAGCCTTCCTGATGCGGTTGCTCCTGAGATTCTTGTTTCAATAAATTGCAAAGCAAAACTTCAGAATTGATAATTTAAGTAACGATTTCACTTTAAGCCTAGATATATTCCTTAAGAAACGTGGTTAACTTGGTTATTCAGTTGGCCCTAGTAGTCCTCGGAGGGCTCAGTGCCGAAGTAGCGATCGCCAAAGTTGCCAATGCCGGGTAAAACATAAAATTTGCTATTTATCTCCGGATCCAGGGCTGAGGTAACAATTTTAACCTGACGAGAAGAGTAGATATGATTATTGGTTTTCATTTGTGAATAATTGTTAGAGTTACCCTGGGGAAGGCATAGGCAATCGAATGGACACCAATCTCAGCCATCAAAAGGGAGGCGAGTATGATGTTCTGCTCGGGCACATCGTGATCGAGCAACACACGTATGGCCATCATGGCAGCAGCACCAGTGGCAACGGTCGCATCCATCAGTATCACTTTGTAGTCTTTAATGTCTTTGGGCAGCCTCAAGTAATAAAGCTCTGGTTCGCCGGTCTTCAGATTCGTTTGGATAAGAATCTTTCCAATGCGTATGTCCTTGCAGACATCACAAACAGCCTGCTCCATTGTTTCGCCGGCTCTCAAAATGGAGACACCACATATTTTACGCGATTCCATGCGTTTACCCTCATAAAGCACACCCTGTGGAGTCTCCACGCAGGTTGGCTTAAAGGGAAACAAGCTCAAAGCGTATTCAATGACAAGTCGGATGAGCCGCTTCGAGTAGAAGATGAACTCATCCCGTGAAGTATTCTTGCAGCGTATAAAAGTATGCAGCCCCTTGATCTGGGGCGTTGGATGCAGTAAATGCAATGAATCTGGCATTGGCTGATCCCTATACGAGGTCGCCAATGTTTCACGTAGTTTAAATCCACGCTGCAATTAAACAATGAATCAGTTGCTGCTTCAGTTAGTTGGATGGGTCTCTTACCAATTGCAGCTGGGTGTGCACATGCTGCACGATTAGAGCTATGGCCACCTTGTTCTCCCCACCACGTGGCACTATAATGTCCGCATGCGCCATAGTTGGCGCTATATAATTAGCATACGAAGGTTTCACCATATTCAGGTATTGCTTCAGTACGCCCCTTAAGTCCCGTCCACGCTGAGAGATGTCCCTGCAATCAAATAAAGTGGTTATTATCTCATCCAAAAGTATTTACATTGAATAGATTACCGTTTAAGTCGCCTTGCTAGACGTATGTCGGGATCTGTGTCCACGAATATCTTCATGTCCAGCAGCTTTAGCACCTCGGGACTGTGGAAGGTAAGAATGCCCTCGAATATGATGACATTGGCCCCATACATGGTTTTCTATAAGGAATCAATTATAACCCATATCTTATTATATAATCCTCGTCAGACACTAACCGTCTGGCTCTCTCGTCCGTGTGTCACAAAATTGTAGACTGGAACTTCGACCTTGCGGCCCTCCTTAAGTTTGGTCAGAACATCGACCAGCAGGTCGATGTCAAAAGCATCTGGATGGTCAAAGTTATATTCATTGATGATTGCCTGTTCATGTTGCTTCTCATTGAGTATCTGAGGATGAGGATAGAAAGATACTTTGTTACATTGGATAGAAAGTGTGGCAATGGAAACGCACCTTGTAGAAGCAATCCATGGACAGGAGGGTTACCCAAGGCACGTCTAGACTCTCTATAATCTTTTCGGCGACAGTCGTCTTGCCTGACGCACTGCCGCCACAAATGCCTGAAACGGATTACTCTCGATTTATATCAATCATTTTTATTTATATATGGTAGATGTACCTATGACAAATGGTTCCACCTGTTGGCCGGCACAATTGTACCAAGGCGGTCGTCCAGCTGTATAGATTGTGCGATTATTCGAGCGTATGATGCACTCGGACGGATTGGCAGTGGTCGTCTGGTTACCAATTGATGTGGTCCTCTGACGTCGTCCCGCACGGCGCATAGGTGAGTCCAACGTCGACTTGGCTGGCACTGTCGTCGGCGACGCTGGACAGCAGTTAAGCTCATGGCCCGTACCACCATTCAGATCCACAAAGGGATCTATTTTCAGCGGTTCAGTCACATCTGAACGATCATCGCTATAAGTTTGACAAGAAATCGATTAATTTCGAATTAGTTAACAATTTGAAATCAAAGAAGTACAATACAAATCGTTAACACCCATTTCCGTAATACTTTTCTCAAGTGTTATAAATATTACATATATATATATGCCATAAAAGAATCGGGGTTCCCTCATATAATACCAAGATAAGATGTACTGACGCTGGTCGGAATCAACGCAAAATATGTCTATATATACGCTGGAAAAATGTTATCAACACTCGGCGATAGGAAATTCTGTTACATCATGAAATTCCATGGAAGTTGTGTAACTCTAGCCAGATCCCAGACATATAATACATATCCGGTTTGATATTATATTGAGAGATTATATTGAGTATATATAAAAAATATGTTATGAATTACTTTGTCATTCCGCTCTGAACGGATATAGTCGGATTTATATAAATTTCCATATATTACTTTATCTTTCAGTTAGGTTTCAAATAATACTGGAGGCATGCAATTATATGCTTCATTGATGCGTCAAAAATTGGACCTCCTAAACAATATTATCTAGCGTTACCCAAATGATATACTTGTTTGTTTATTTATCAAATTTGTCAAATCAGACAGAGGCAAAACAAAACCCAGACGTATAAACATATGTATGATATGGCAGAGACGTCAGATAACCCCTTAAGGGTTGCATCAAATATACAAACAACACAAACAGATATATTAAATACATATTAAACACAGATACGTTCACATTTACAAACACAATATATAGGCTATATGTATTTGAATTATACAAATTAATATTATTCAAGATTATATTAACCGATTAACACACAGAGATGTAAACCTGATTATCAATTAGAAGGGGAATTTAAAGCAAAGATTTCGCAGAAACACGATAATAAATACAGAGTAAATTGTTATCTATCATGAGAAACGACGCTCACAGCTTATATGTACATACATACATACATATGAAAATAAATATATATGTTTATATAAATGTATATCAGCCTAAGGATATTTCACTTGATATCTGTTATTTGAGCGCCATCGTTCTTTGCTTGCTTTTTCGCGTGTATTTTTATATGTCAGTGATACAGTAATACGATACTATAACTGCACTTGATATAGGTATATACATATATCAGTCGATTCTGCATAATATAAATGTGCTAACTATTGGGAACTGATATTATTTAATAATAATTTATGCATAGACAGCTTTAAAATTCTTATTGCTTTGCTTTGATTGAATTTGGTTCGCTTTCGCCATCATACACTGTAAATTAACAACCCTTCGTTGAATATATTTATATATATATGTATGTATGTACATGTGTAGACGTACTTTTTTGCATCAGACAAGGCGACGCTAGACAAATCGTTTTCAGATGCTGCGGCAGCTCCTTTTTATATAACTATGTATGTGCACATGCACGAATGAATATGTATGTATGTATTTGCACACGCATGTACCGTTCGTTGCACTCATTGTGGGTGGTACAAACTCTTGTATGCTTGTAAATACATATTTGTATACGAGTGTATGTATGTGTATTTATTTCCTAGAAATTTCCCTATGGATGTTTCGCATTAAACAGACCGTCTAACAGCAATGCTGCTGCTACTGTGGGGATATACATCTTGTTATTTATAGTTTTATTACATACAAACATATGTATGTCTGCACACACGTATTTGGATACACAGAGAATGTGTAAGTATGTATGCGCACATGTAATGAACATGTGTGCATATGTTTGTATGTGACAACATTGTAGGAAATAATCGAATGGATGGAACGTGCAGTGCCACGTGTTGCGCCCAACAGGTTAAGCCAGGACCTCGAAACATAACGAGAGCAAAAGCAAAAGTAAAAAGGGGGAGGCAGCGAATTGTCTGCGCATAGAAATTGTGCAATTTTGAATGGGGGGGAAAGGGCAAAGCAAACATGGAAACAGACGTGGCTTGATCGCAGCCATATTGAAAGTGAAGCAGCAACTGAAGCAGAAGCAGCCGCATCCGCAACACATTTGCTGACGCTGTTACTGTATTTATTTGCTATGCCAACCCGACAACGACTGATAGTCGACGCATGCGACACGATAAACGATATATGTATGTATGTATAAAAAAGAACGTTAATTAAACACAGAAACAAATACATACTGGGAGGAACAACAACAGAACAATTAGAGCTTGTGCATACACCCATATACGTATGCATACGTATTTAAGTATGTATGTATATAAATATGTATAGATGTGAATGTATGTGTGGTGAAAATGAAAAAAAATAACAACAATAAAGGAGGATACAACAAACAATTACTTAAGTGTGAGATATATGCATATGTATGTGTATGTTAAATATAATGTGAATAAATATGCAATAATGATTTACATGTGAGTGTGACCGTTGGTTAAAGCTGCAGGCTTAACCTTCTTGAGCAGCTGTAACTGCTGTTGTTGTTGTAGTTGTAGCTGTTGTTGACGCGTTTCTATTACTGTTGCTGTTGTTGTTTCTGTTGCTGTTGTTAATAGGCCGGCTGCTGCGAATACTGTAGAAGAAGCTGAGGCTGATTTTCCCTTTGTTGGCGCCGCATCTTTGTTGTTAGTGTGGTTTGTTTTACTGCATAAAAACGTGATGCTGCTCATTTTAGCCAATGAGCAATGCCAATTCGACGTAGTATTTTGCGTTGAGAACTTAACAGCAAAATGGGTCAATCACTCGCTCACGTTAACACAAACACACACACACAAACACTCGAAAAGAAACAGCTCACCCCCACACACGCACACACAAAAATGTATGGCCGAAAAGCCGAATGGCTTTCGCATGTGATGCGATTCACTGGGGCTACTCAGTAGCGTGCTTTCAAATGCAAATGTTGTTGTTGTTGTTATTGCTTTTACGTTGTTAATTCTGAAATCACCGGCACCGGTCAAATAAAATATACAGATAAAAAGGTAACGTGCTGCAGCCGCGTTGGGGAACGACTAAAAAATGTGTGAAGAAATCGCAATCGGCCCGACTGCTGTCTATCTATTTCAGCGTCTGCCGATTCGCAGAGCTAAGGTTAAAAAGCAACTGACGACGTCGTCTTCGACGTTAGCGAAGGTACAGCCGAAAGGTAAAGCAGGCACTTCTTGTTGTTGCTGTTTGCTATTCCTGTTGTTGTTGGTATTTCTGTTATTATAGATGTTGTTGTATTTGCTGTTTCATTGTGTTATAACTGTGTTTGTGCTTGTATGTACAAAAGAAAAAGGTTTTTCTTCATTCTGTTGCAGCGGCGCGACGTAGTTGTCGAATTTCAGTGGCACATGAATTTTAATTGTCATATGTATGAGGAGAATGTATGTAGATATGTATTCCCATGTGTTAGGTATCTAACAGAACCATGCTATATCACAGGCCTAATTATATTTATGTAAACATGCATAAATATGTATGGATGTGTGCCTTTATGTGATTTATATATAAGTGTTTTAATTGCGTGCTTTACTTTTTAGGCTCCTCTGTGATAAATGAGTTTTAGATGGATTTTCACGCTTCACTTTTATCACACGTCTTCATTTTTTTGTTACCTGTCGGAGCTAGCTGAACTTGCTGGATTGTAAAATTTGATTTGTTTTGTCTGGGTTACAGACATATTTTCACAGTTTTCTGTGCTGTTGCAATTGCAATGCGCCAAGAAAGTTAGGAACCACGCGGTGATTACTGTGACGTGCTTCCTCTCTCTCTTCGCAACTGACTAAATTATATACACAGCGACTAAAAACGTGCGCCGTGCCAATGCCCTTGTGCCAAACGTCGCAAAAAACTCTAATGGTTATAATTAAGTATAATTACATAAATTATGCATTTTAAAAAGTATCCCAGACAATATCATTAATGATATTCATTAGGGGGATTGAAATTTTATAGTTAAAACAAACAATACAGTAACTTTGGACCAGCTGTTTGTACGACGTGTGGCGGCAGGGCAATAAGTTTCGATAGCCGATAGCATTCTCCAACACTAATTAGCAGCTGCCGCCACAGATGGTTGATTGCATGATTTTGAGCCGCCAAATGAAATCCATTACCAACTATATTTAAGAATACCAGTCATCCAGTAATTATATAGGGTACAAAACTTTTACAATTAACGTATTCTTGCGTTTGATTTTTAAAAATTTCACTTCAAAAGTATATGCCATAACTATACTGTGACTATTCATCGTTACTTAATTGCTTATCGCGACGCTTAACAGTGACATAGAAAATCTGTCACATCTCTAGTGCAAGTAGCGGACGCAACAATATCTGATAAACTGGTGATTGCCAGCCCTGCTCTGGACAAAAACTCTTTTTATTTTAATCAATTGTTTATGTTGTGTTTAAATTTTAATCATGGAGTAGTTGTGTGCTTATCTGGTGCTTCTATTAATTAGTATGGCCTATATAAATATAGCAGAATGGACGCCCGACCAAGTTACAGACTGGATCAGAGGTAATACGATAGCTCTCTTTAACAGGTCAAGGAAAAGTGCAGCAACAGCAACAGTAACAGCAGCAGCAGCCACACAACAACAACAACAACAACAACATTCCTTTCACAACCAGCTTTCCACTGAATGAATTTTTCTTTTTTAATATTTATTTCATTCCTCACAAAGGTCTCGACGATTCCATGAAAGGCTATCTGTACGAGATTTCGAAACATGAAATTGGTGGACGAGCCCTGCTCAATATACGGCCATATGAATTGGAAAACTTGGGCATGCAGGCCATTGGCCATCAGGAGATTGTCCTTGAAGCAGTGGAGAATCTGCGAAATTTCGTGAGTGTTGCCAAAGTGCACAGTGGTCAAAATCAGTGTTCTACTTGAAAACTATTTAAAGTTTGCAAATTGTTATCTTTTTAATAGATAAGCAAGTTACATATATATATAAAAAAGAAAAAAGCAAACAAAGAGAATTGAGAATTGAATATGTATAGATAAATAAATTTATCTATTTGAAGTAGTATCCAAACTGCATAGGATTCCATTAGCTTTAGTTTCATACTTTGAGCAGATCTATTCAACTTTACTTTTTTCTCTTCAACCTTTTTGCTGCTAGTTCATTGATTTTGACCACTGTACCTTGTTCTTTCATAAGTTCTATACTAAAGATTGATATATTATAGCACTATCACCTGAAGAATGACAACCTGCAGTTTATGGCGCTGCATGTGGGCACTGCAGCGCGTAATCTGCATCGTGAGCTTGCCAAGCATCCTGCGGATAGCAAAAAGATTGATACAAGGACGTTGCATGACATTACACGGACGATTGCAACGCTTAAGCCGCTCATTGGGAACTTGGAGCGTTCCCCGTTTCGGAACCAGGATATGTACCGCGAGTACTGTGGCAATGTGCTGCGCTGTGGGCTGGAGCTGGCGACGATAGCGCAAAGAGATCGCTTTGCAGACCGGCCGGTGGCACAGATCAAGGCGGCGGCGGAGCGACTGGAGCGTCTGGCGAATTTCATAATACAGGACCTATCCGATCCTATGGTGCTTCAGCCAGCATCGTTGAATCTTGTGACACTCAAAAAGCGCGAAACAGAGCTGGGCTTCAACATTGAATCCAGCTACAATGGCATCCATCGCGTCACGGACATAAAATACAATTCGCCCGCCCACAATTCGGGAAAAATCGAGGATGGTGATGAAATTGTCCAGATCAACTACCAGACGGTTGTAGGCTGGCAGCACAAGACGGTGCTGCATCATCTGAGAGAGGCGTTGCCTGATGTGGTGCTCACTGTGAAGAAGCGTCCCAAGCACACCAAGATGTATGGCCAGATCTACATGCAGCCGTATCGACTGCCCAGCAAGAAGCGGAACATGGCCAGTCGCTGGGCGGACAATTTGCCCAGTCCGAGTCCGCGTGCTGCCTTCTTGACGCTCGACACGGTGCCCAAGACGCAGAGCAGCGAGGATGGAAAGGACGAGAAGGCGAAGGAACTGGCGCTAGTGCGGGAACGGGAGCGGGAGAAGGAGCAGGTGCAGGCGCAAGCTGCCTCGGACTCGGACTCCAGTTGCAGTGATATACCCACGCCCACAGATCCAAAATGCGCCAGTCGTGAGATGCGTCTGTACTATCCCAAGCCACGTGCCCTGCTCCAGCGACGCAACACAATCTGCGGTGATGAGTTTCTCAGCCAGAAGCATTCACATCTGGTTATACCTTCTTGGCATGAGCGTAAGCCCGGCTCTGGCAGCGGCGTCGCTGGCGTTGGCAGCTCCACTATCTGTGATCCTGGCTCGCCCAGCATTCGCGACAAGTCGATTTCCTTCGGCTACGGCCTAGAATTTACCAGGCCCACCACCTGTATAGGTCTGGCGGCCAGCGAGAGCGCGGACACGGCCAAGCGCCTGTTCAACGAGACGCGCAAGCTGAAGCAACTGACCGAAGCTGGGCTGGAGTCACAGAAGTTGTTGGAACGCTACAAGCCCGGCGTGAGCAAGGTGGTGCGCTTCGATGCCAACATGAAGGTGGAGGATTATGTGGTTAAGAATGAGAAATTTACGTGCAATGTGGAGAACACAATACTGGAGACCTTTGAGCCAATACCCTTTGCCGACGAGGGCGATGAGGATGCACTGGAAACGTTGCGCAGCTGCGCCAGCGAATCCAGCGCCGAACTGCTTCAGGCCATTGAGTTGGCCACGCGGGAGACGCCGCCGCTGGCGGAGGCCATCAATACTCCGCTAATCCAGCAACAGAACCGACGCGGTCGCCTCGACAAGAGTCACAGTACGCCGGCCTATGACAATTCAGGCGAGGAGGAGTCCGATACGCCACCACCAGCCATTGAGCCGCGCAAGGAGTTTCTGCTAGTGACGCCACCTGCACCGCCGCCGCGTCCGCGCAAGCAGCGGGAACTGACCCCACCCGTTGTGCCCCCGCCACCGCCCAAGCCCGCCAGCATGCAGCAGCAATCCGCAGCTGTGGCCGCTGCAACAGCCACAGCCCTGGGAGCAGCAGCGGCCACAGTCGCCGCCACAGCTTTGGCCGTGGAGCAGGACACCAGTGAGCTGCTGACGCCGAGTAAAACGCGTACGCTGACGCTGAAGAAGAAACACAATTTGATGGCCAAGCGGAGAAACACAAACCTCAAGCTGCTGGGCACTGGCGACATCCAGGGTCATCTGTACAGGCGGACGAAGAATATGCGCGGTGTCACCTACTGGGCACGCATCTATTTCGTAATGCTGGACACGATTCTGTATGGGTTTCGGAGCAAGCAAAGCTCCAGTGCCAGCTTGGTCATCTTTCTACCCGGTTTCACTGTATCACTGGCCAAGGAGGTGCACTCCAAGCCGCATGCCTTTAAGGTCTATCATACGGCAAAGAGTTTCTACTTTGCGGCGGAATCCCTGGACGCACTCAACCAATGGGTGGAGTTTCTGCGTATCGCCTCGCTGAAGCTGCCGGCTGTGAGCAATGCGACCTGCACTAGCAAGGATCTGTACTCGGAGAACGAGAGCTCTGGCGAGGAGGAGAACGATGTGATGATCAATACGAATCTTTGCACACCCTCGCCGCAGGCTTCCAAAGATGTGATTGCGACGCTGGCGGCCTCTGCTGGCCACTCTTCCACGCCCACCAGCAGCCACAGTAACAACAACATCATGAAGCACGATCGCGGCTACTTTGACTCACTGCGCAAGTTCACCATGGGCACATTTAAGAGCAACACAACCAAGAGCAGCTCCAGCGATATCCCAGTGCCAACGGCGAACTTCCAAACGTTCCGCAAGGTGCCCGGTGGCAGCTGCGGCATACAGATAGGCGCCAACACGCCGGGCTATCACGATCCGGCACAGCCGCCCACAGCCTTGGTGGCCACCCCGACGCCCATGTCCAGGCCTGGCTGCGCTGGTGGGGTGCCGCAGCAACAGGAGCCGCTGCCGGCGACATTACCACGAAAACTCTCACGCAGCTCTAGTCGCAGCTCCGTGGTGAGCAGCGCCTCGGTCAGTCTGGGTCCACCACAATCGCCGGCGCCCACGCTCAGCTCACTGCAGCAACAGAGCTACGAGGAGAGCACCAGCAACAGTCCCAGTCCGAGTCCCAGTCAGAGCCAGAGTCCCAGTCAGAGTCAGAGTCCCAGCAGCAAGTCGAGCCAGAAGAAGGGTCCGTATCATTACCTACACGCATCCAATCCGAATTTGGAGGTCTTCGAGTACCATCACTCGCACACGAAAACTTTCATGACCAAGAAGAGCGCCGGAGATGGAACACATGATCCGCATCAGCCCACGAACAACATACAGGGTTATATGACGCTCAAGGATCTGATGCTGCGCAAGCAGCTGGAGGAGTCACAGGAGATGTACAACAATCGTGTGCATCTAGGCGTCGAGAAGTACAACAAGCACATGCGCAATGACTCCAATGCCAGCCAACAGACGGCCTCAGGATCAACTCAAGGAACATCGAGTAGCTCATCCTCTAAGACAGCGGGCAATGGCAGTGCCAATGCCGAGAAGCCAGCGAAGATACAGAGCCTGAGCCTGCCCAAGACGCCGGACTATGAGTTCAGCTTCAATCCGAACGATGCGAGCATCCAGCGCACACGCACCCAGGAGGGACAGAAACTGCGAGATTTTGGCTACGAGCTCATCTTCGGGGATGAGCCCAATACGAACAGCAGCAGCGGCAGCGTCTCCAGACAAACCAGCGCCAATGAACACGATAAACACTCGCACCACTCCCATCACTCGCACCATCATCATCATCATCAGCAGGAGAAGCAGCAAGCACAGCAGCAGCCAGCACCAGTGCAGACGACACGCTCCAAGTACTTTCTGCGCTCCCAGCACCTGTCGAGTTTCTTGCACAAAAGCAACAAGAAGCATAGCAATGACACGGTTGACTTGGGCTCCGTCTCCAGCACCAACAGCAGCAGCAGCAAGAAGAGCAAAAGCAAATCCTCCAGCAACAGCAGCGATCGCCGGTTTGCCTTTACGCCGATGACCATGACGCTGCCGCTCAACAAGAAATCCAAATCCAATCATGCACTCGATGCGAGCAATGCGGGCGCCACCAGTGGCAGCAGCAGCAGCAGCAACATTAAGAAGAGCCAGACCTATAATCAGGATCTGCGTGATAAGGTGGCTGGCACCAAGTACGATGCACATCGCAAGAACTCGGCGCCCGTACCCATCTTCTCCAAGCTATCGATGTCCACGTCGTCGGGTTCCAATGCGACACCAACACGTCCCTCGAAGGAGAATCGTTTCCTTGGCTCGCCGCTGCTGCATCGCACGCTCTTTGGCCACCATCAGCAGCACCAGCAGCAGCAACAGCAGCCACCCAGCAGCGCCGATCTGGATGCGGACTGTGATCACGAGATCTTCTCCCAGGTTATCTTTCCAACACAAAATAGCCAGCGTAGCTATCGTGGTCCAGCTGCTATATCCAATACGAATCTGTGTGCTTCCGAGGCGCTGCAGCCGCCATTACCACAGGCACCGCCACCACCAATAGCTGCTGCCGCAGTAGCAGCAGCAGCAGCAACAGTACCAGCAGCATCAGCAGCAGCAGCAACAGTTGCTGCTGTCAAGGAGGAGGCTGCACACGAACCAGCAACACCAAAAGTATCAAACACCAATTCTCTAGATTCAAAAGCCGCCACGCCGGACTACCCCAATATGGAGTGCCCGCCGGTCTTTGAGCCGGAAATATACTCGCTCAGCGAGCCCAATACAAGCCTCTCCAGGCTTATGTTGCGCAACAACAACACCAGCAGCAGCAGCAGCAGCAACACCAACAATAACAACAACAACACCAACAACAGTCCAAGTGGCGGCGAACATCAGATTTAGATCTGATATAAACGATTGTGAATGCTCTATATACATATATATATATATATAATATACACCAATATATACACAAATTCATAATGTATATATATATGTATATAGATAGATATATAGATATATACTCGTAATGTTATAGGTATTATCATATTTTGTTCTCCTTTTTTTGATATTTGTCGTCTTCCCACACTAAACATAATCGCTACCCGTATCCAGATCCTTTTGTACTCATCCTGTTATTCACACTATACATATATATATACATGTATATATACACATATCTATATATATTTGTATAGATATAGATATATATATATATATTCATATACATTTAGATTTATGCGTATTCGCCTTAATTTGCATTGCGATACCTTTTTTCGATTCGGTTCTAGGTAAATTTTTATATTACACATCGAACAAGAAGTAGAAGCAGAAGGAAAAATAGAAATTTTAGTGGAAAATTGCTAGAAAAAGTATATATATTTATATATATTGAAAATTCTTTATAATTTGCCTTTGTAATGAGATTAACCAAGTTAATCCCATATGCTGTTGTTTGATTTGCTCAACAGTTCCATGTCTAGCATACACTAAGTACACACACATATATATATATACATACACAAAGATATATACAGATATATATATATATATATATAAAATAAGTCGGGGTCGCCAGCCAAGTCAACAAGTGGAACCCCAAGATAATGTTTCAGTGAATGTACACAAAACTAAACCAATACGTATATATATATATATAAATAAAGTCAACTGTATATAAAACAAAGATCTGTCTATATAATCATTGATAGTGTTCCAAAATGAACGAAGCTTGATCTTCAATAGGTGTCGCAATGTAGTTTCTTAGATCGATTTGAAATCCCATTTATTCACATATAGTTTCTAAATAACCAAGATGTTGTTGCAAGTTTATAGAGGATTGGTGTGTGCTTAGGCCAGATCCTCGATGAGCTTCTTCACTTCATCTTCGGTAAGCATGGTGAATTCTTTCTTTGCCGCTGTCATGGTCATTAGTTCAACATTGGTCTCGTTGAGCTTCTCCTCCATGACCTGTTTAAGTGTGTTTAGGCAGAGATCGATGGCATCGTTCACCGACATCTCTGGAGTGTATTTGTCCTGCAAGTTCTGTTGTGCGCCTTCGCTGCCAGAGCCGATTGCCTTGGCGCAGTAGCGTATATATGTGCCGGAGGGATCCATGTGCCACAGCTGCGGCTTGCCACACTCGAAGCCGGCGAAGAGTATGGCCACACCGAAGGGACGACTCATGGCAGATGCACCGTCACTGTCTCCGCTATCACCGAACTGTATGGCCAATGTGGAGACAGCCTGGGCGCACGACTCAACAGTCATGTTCTCGTTGTAGACGAACCAATGATTCTGGCACTCGACGCGTGCACGATCTATGAGTGTGCGGGCGTCAGCCATCAGACCAGAAGTGGCACAGCCAATATGCTCATCCACCTTAACAATCTTCTCCACAGTCTTAGGTACCATCAGCGGCGAAGTGATACGCTTTTCCACGGCCAATACAACACCTATACACAATAACCATAAATAATATTAACTCTGAATCAAAGATTGGGAATTAACAACAATGCTTACTGTCATTTGTGCAAATGCCGATGGCAGTGGAGCCCAACTTGATGGCCTCAATGGCATACTCGACTTGGAAAAGGCGGCCCTCGGGCGAGAAGGTGTTTACACCTCGGTCGTACTCGGAGCGTGTAAGAAACATAACTGTATTTATCTATAATTTAAAGATATTTGTTAAACTGCAGGTCTTATGGAGCTGTTATAGATCAATTAGAGAAATATAAATAATGCTTACTGTTCTTTAAAAACGAAAAACAAACCAATTCTCAAATGCCGCAATGACTTTGATGCCAAAATGACTTGCGTATAAAATGACAGGCAAACAGTGTTGAAAATTGCCATTCTGACAGTGTTGCTTACGGCAAAACGAAATATGAAAAATGGTCACACTGCGCCGGTTGCAGCGCGCCAAAATTTAGAGTGCTGCTAAGAAATGTTTCAGTAAAGTTGGTTACGTTTTATATTATCTATGAAGAATTTGAAATATATAAACATTTAATTAAAGAAACACTATTTTGACAGTTATATTGATTGAAAAACTAAAGTTTTAAATATGTAGTGTATCAATGCAAGTCGTTGTCAACTAAATATATGACTTGCAGAAGTTGCATTAAAAGTTTTTTGAGTGACACTGTTCGATTTATTTTAAATGTAATCTATAATCAAAAGTTTATAATAATCAATTTTATTATGTAAATGACCAGTTTTTTACGACAGTTTCAAGGACTTGTCACTAAGATAAATATCCAATCTCTTTAAATGGAATACTCTTGTTTTCGTGACTGCCAAGGCACTTTGAACCTGATCCACTAAAACCGAACCCCACTTGAAGAACGAGTATAATCAATTCAAAATTCAACTAGTAACAATTAGAAATGTATAACGGCAAAATGAGAAAAATTAATTACTGGGTCAAGGCTAACGATAGACATTACCCTTACTTTACATATTCAAAGTGTGAATGGTAGGTACGCGCCATCTTATGACGAGTTTTCCAAAGAGAGAGGCGTCCAAAAACTTTGGAAGAGACCAAACGAAGGTCATTGACCAAAGCGTTGGCTCATTTACGATTCACAATGCAGCAGATAAACTCAACCTGTTAATCGTTACAAGGTACATTGTATGCAACTGTGAGTAGGAGTACGAATACTGGCAATGCTGCCACCCAAGAATTGCGAGTAATCGAGTACAACCATCGAGTAATCAGCTACAGTAGTAAATAGCTCCAATTGTAATTACAAACGCAATAATGGGCAATTAGTGCGCGAAATATAGCGCTACTTTTTTGATTATGAAATAGAATAGGCATGTAAATGGCCTTTCGCACATACACACATACATACATGTATGAACATGTTCGTCGTTCACACATCTGTCCCCGTCCACCGACCACCGTCCACCGTTTCGCCCGGCCTGTCTTCCGCGTCTGTGGCGGGTTTCGAAAATTGTACAGCGCGGTACGAAAATATATAAATATATGTATAACTCTTTTTTATATGTTTAATGCACTACTAATGGTACATGCCAGACAAATCGTGTGTGTGTATATACCCTATGTACATATGTTTAATTTCGGTTTTGTTTTAAGTCTTAAACGCACACACTAAATACTCACAGCAAAGCTCCCTGCATGTTGGATCGGTCTTAAATATCCAACTGTTGCTATACATATACAAACATATTTTCATTTTAATGACTGTGATTGCACAAAGCGCAACCATAGAAACATGCGAACACACACATATGTACACATACATGTACATATGTATATCTGTATGTACAGTCACGCTGTTAGCCCCTACAGGCTGTAATCACGATCATGCCACAGCGACTCAGGTCGAAATTTTTGGCCAATTTAAGTGAAATGTGGCAGGCAAATCGTTACTGCACTGCCCTAATACACATACATACGAACATATATAGATATATATATATGTAGGTTAAGATACATATGATCTGAGTTGGTAGTACTCATGCCTTAACTCACTCACCAGTTGCCATCGATAGGAACTCAAACGGGCACAGCCTCCCTCGGCGATTCTCATAAGCAGTAACTAAGCTAAGCCACTTTTCTACTCTCGTTGGAGCAAACACTCACAAAAAAACTCAAAGACACTTCACACTACTAAGAAAAATCCACTTGCATTTGCTATGCTTAAGTACAACTTATGAGAATCGCCGAGGGAGGCTGTCACAAAAGCAGTACCTAAGCAAAGTCACTTTTCTACTCTCGTTGGAGCAAACACTCACAAAAAACTCAAAGACACTTCACACCACTAAGAATATTTCACTTGCATTTGCCCTGCTTAAGTACAACTTATGAGAATCGCCGAGGGAGGCTGTACCTAAGCAAAGCCACTTTTCTACTCACGTTGGAGCAAACACTCACAAAAAACTCAAAGACACTTCACACCACTAAGAATATTTCACTTGCATTTGCCCTGCTTAAGTACAACTTATGAGAATCGCCGAGGGAGGCTGTACCTAAGCAAAGCCACTTTTCTACTCACGTTGGAGCAAACACTCACAAAAAAACTCAAAGACACTTCACACCACTAAGAAAATTTCACTTGCATTTGCCCTGCTTAAGTACAACTTATGAGAATCACCGAGGGAGGCTGTACCTAAGCAAAGCCACTTTTCTACTCACGTTGGAGCAAACACTCACAAAAAAACTCAAAGACACTTCACACCACTAAGAAAATTTCACTTGCATTTGCCCTGCTTAAGTACAACTTATGAGAATCGCCGAGGGAGGCTGTGCCAAAAAAGCTATTATTTTAGCTCCTATCGATGGCTGCTGGTGTCTGAAAGGCACAGTTGGTTTGTTAAGTACTACCAACTCAGATCATATGTACATATGGACTGTGGGGTAATGTTCAAAAATATAGTAGTGTCTGTTAAAGAATTCACCAAAGACAATTGGTATAGAAGACCTTATTTCCTCTTAACATACTACCTATATGAATCACACATAAATCCTGTTTTCAAAATAATAGTAGTATCGGCTTATACCAAAAGTTACTGGTGTCTGGCAGGCATATATAATTGGTTTGTGTGAAACTACCAACCAACATCGTTTGGAGAGGCTGTGGTCTAAAAAATAGTATTATCCGTTAAAGTACTCACCCAATGAAATTCGACTGTGCACTACAGTTCCTATTTATTTATTATGTATTAAAATCACGTATAGAGGATCTGTTCAAAAAAATAGTAGTCTTACTTGCTAAACATACGCACATATATATACATACATGTACATATGTATGTATTTATGTACAGTCACGCTGTTAGCCTCTACAGGCTGTTTTTGGCCAATTTAAGTGAAATGTGGCAGGCAAATCGTTACTTGTACCGCTTGCACTGCCCTAATCAACATACATACATGTATAAATATATATATGTAGGTTAAGATACATATGATCTGAGTTGGTAGTACTATATATAGTTGCTTTGTGTGAAACTACCAACCAACATCGTATGGAGAGGCTGTGGTCAATAAAATTGTAGTACCCGTTAAAGTACTCACCCAATGAAATTGGACTGTGCACTACAGTTCCTATTTATTTAGTATATATGAAAATCACGCATAGAGGATCTGTTCAAATAAATAGTAGTATTAATTGCTAAAAGTTAGTAGACGCACTACTTTCAGGTTTTCGTAGCATCTCGCCTGATAGTTGTTGCTTTTCATGTACAATACATACAGATATATTTTTTATGTGTTGGAAAAATTTGTCTTTTATTTATTATAAGATATATTGTGCAAGCGTTGCGTGTTGGTAATTTTGTAATGAAATTGGTACATTTTATGCTTACTTTGGGTACATATTATAATATCCAACTGGCCGCCATCACTCTGTGTGTGTGTTTTGGTACATTTGAGTATCTCTTTGCTGCTTTTCGCTTTCGTTTTATGGCTGCCTTTGTGATTACATTCTATGTTCGCACAATTCAATTCTCCGCTTTCTCTTTTATGCGTTGTTCTTCGCCTTTGTTTTGTGGCTGTTCTTTGTGTGAAGCTTAACAGCTCATTAACACTTAATTTGTGCTTATTGGAAAGCATTTACAGAGTATTTCCATGTTAAGTTTTTTCTCTGTTGTCGTTGTATGTGCAACTTGTTGTTCAACTCAAGTTGTATGAAGCGATTGTATGATGTGCAACTACGTAAATAACTCAATGCCACTCTATGAAAGACATCCTAAACTCCAGATATATTGTTTACAATATTACAAAGCCCACAAATATGATATATGGCATATGCATATGAAATATGTATATCAAATATCCGAATGCATTGTGTTTAACCTTCTTATTGTTTCTGCCACTTACCACACAGATTGTTTACAACGCAGCCGCAGAGTCAATAGCACAAATGCAATCACCTAGCCGATTTGCATAATCCATAGTAGTATATCATATTGTATACTGTCTGTCTCTGACCATATCTAAGATAAAAACGGAACTATAGGCGATGTCAATGTCTTGTCTTTTCTTTCATTATGTAAAAGCTGTTGAGGGTAATCTAATAGTAGTATTTATATGCCTAAAATCAAATGCTGTAATTGTAGATCAACGGCAAATCAAAGCAAAGCAGGCTGATGGAAGTATGTACATATATGGATATATATATTTGGGTCTCTGTAACAATTTCCTAGCTATTGTTATAGGATAACGACCCGATTACCTTGTTGTAATTGTGTATCTCATGCATGGCTCCTGCAGTTTGGCTCCATCCCGTTACTGGCCACCTCTCTTCACCAAATGAGAAACGAGTTGTTCATATAACACCGTTCCCCAACATTTCATTACTAAGCCAAATCCACAACAACACCAGCAATAACAGTAGCAACAACAATAACAGTAGCAACAACAGTAAGTTGCGAATGTGTCTGCCGCGCAGCCGCAGCCGCAGTTGGCGCCGCAGCCACAGCCGCAACCGCGCAGCCGCTGTCGGATTTGGAGTCGCAATCGCAGTCAGTACGATTGGTGGTAGAGGCGTGTGATGGGGTGGGGTGGCCGCTGGCTGTGGAGCAAGGGGGCCGGAGGAATTGTGAATTGCGTTGCGATAGACCAATTTTTTTCTTTTTCGTCTCTGTGTATATAAGCGGAGTGCAGCGAGTCAGCGAATCAGTACCAGCTTGGATCTCGTTATTGGTATAACACAGTTTATTGTGGAGTAATTGTTTTCCTCGTGAGACGTCAAGCCAACAGCTCAACAATGCGAATGGTAAACATTGACTCCAATACGTCCGTGTAATCTTCCGTGTTTTCCGTGCTACCTTCTGTGCTACCTGTGCCCCGAATCGTGTTCATTCTTGTGCAAGAAATAAACGTAATGTGTTCCTATGCAATGCTAAAAGGAGTATTCCCGTTATCCTTTTACAGTTCGTATTTCCTTGTCTCGCCGTGTGCGTGGCATTGGCCCATTGTGCGCCAACAGATGAGAAGACCGCTGCAGCCCCAGCAGAGGATAGCAAGATCGTGGAGAAGCGTGGCCTGCATTTTGGTGACTATCACCATCATCATCAGCATGAACACATCAAGACGGTGACGATTGAGAAGAAGGTGCCGGTACCCTACACAGTCACCAAGCATGTACCCTACACAGTCGAGAAGAAGGTGAGTGGCTAGCATCAGATCTCTATAAGTATATGCTCTATATAATCGTATTGGATCAGATCCCGTATGAAGTTAAAGTGGATGTGCCTCAGCCTTACGAGGTGATCAAGAAATATCCGGTGCATGTCAAGGAATACGTCAAGGTGCCTGTCCATGTGCCCAAGCCCTACATCGTGGAGAAGAAAGTTCCCTATGAGGTCAAGTATCCCGTTGACAAGCCATACGAAGTGAAAGTCCATGTACCAGAGCCCTACGAGGTGATCAAGAAAATCCCCTATGAAGTTAAGGTACCGGTGCCACAGCCCTACGAAGTCATCAAGAAGGTGCCCCATGAGGTGAAAGTGGAAGTCCCAGTGCCCAAGCCCTACGAAGTCATCAAGAAGGTGCCCTATGAAGTTAAAGTAGAGGTGGAGAAGCCTTACAATGTCGAGGTGGAGAAACCCTATGACGTTGAAGTCGAGAAACCTTACACGGTCGTCGTCGAGAAGAAGGTGCCTTATGAAGTTAAGGTGCCAGTCGACAAACCCTACAAGGTTGAGGTAAGTGTCTCCTCCTCAGGCATCTTTAAAGGATCGTTAAGATCATTCCTTTGTTTGTCTCTCCGCCAGGTTGAGAAACCATATCCAGTGCACGTCAAGATTCCAGTGCCTCAACCCTACACCGTCGAGAAGAAGGTTCACTATACCGTAGAGAAGCCAGTTCCTTATGAGGTTAAGGTGCCCATTGAGAAGCCAATCCCCGTCTACACGGAGGTTAAGGTGCCCATCCATAAGGAAATTCCTGTTCCACACAAATACCATGTGGAAGTGCCAATCTTCAAGCACCACGAGCACCATCATGAGGATCACCACGAATACCAACACCATGGCCACGAAAGTCACCACGGACATCACTACTAAAGAGCAGGAGGCGTCAGTGTGGCCCCAGTTAATGGCCAGCACAGAACGCGAGCACAAGGAGTACGAAGTACGAAGTATACGAACATTAGAACAACATCAGCAAGAGAGAAAGAGATCACAAGGACATTAGCGGAGAGTCCTTATCAGGATCGCAATGCAACGTTGAGCTGGACGTTGAACGGGTGATAAACACAAGGAGGAGTGGAACCAGAGCAGAAGGAGGAGAGGAAGTAGAACTAGAAGATCAAGTAGCAGTCAGAGGACAAACTAACTTGCTACTTGAGAAACGAGATCTTGCAAAGTTGAGTACTCAATCTCAATTTTGCATAAGTTTTATGCCAAATGTGTTATAACTTTTTATTATGTATCATTGTGTTAGTTATTATTTAAATTATAAGCTAAAGAAACACTGAAAAAAACAATCTACTCGAAAGAGTTGTTAAATGCATTCACTTAGTCAGTTTGTTAGGGTAAATCGAGGCGGCAATTTGCAGTGAAAGTAAAAAGCAACTGAACCACAAACGTTGCCGACCCACAAACGATGGTCGCAAATTAACGTAACAGCAGAAATGAAAATCAGATAGAAAAAGGAAAACTGAAAATGAAAAATGAAAAGTGAAGAAAAACCAGTTGAGACTCGTTTCGTATTCGCTGTGTATTCTTCTTGGCCAGTTAGTTATGCAAGTGAGACGAGGCTCGCGATTTGCGATTTGTGATTGCGTCACAGCGAACAGTAATTACAGGAAGTAGTCAAAAGCACACACAAACACGCACACACACTCATTTACTCAGTTTATCCATTCACTATCATCCATTCAAATTTACCAGTTGCAAATTTTCGCAACTTTTCCTTTCTTCAACTGACTTGTCATAAGCTTTTGATTGTTTCTATATATGGCATGATCAACGTTTATCCACAATTATATATTTATGTCTATATATATTGCGAAATGTTACCAACATCTTGTCATTGTGCTATTTAATGCTTTTTATTGGTTTCATATCTGTGCAATCGAAACGCAACCAACTGAAGAAGCGCGCCAGCAACCACATTGAAAACTCAACAAGTCGCAGCTGCAAGTCAGGTCTGCAATGGCCTCGATTTGGCCAAATGGTAATAAAGTAACGGTACGCTCATATATCGCGCGGTTAGTAGTAAATTACTATATTTCGTAATATTTTACAACGTTTGTACGAATACGAATACGTGCTAGAGATCTATTATCTTTATTCACATGTTATTTAGTTGTTCTGCGCAGATAATTTGAATTTGCGCGCCTTAAATGTTAGCACCCTGTTGTTAACAGCAGCTTAACATTTAAAGGGAAGGCTATGCTTCGCGCTTAACAGGGTGTATTCGCGCCAGTCACCAATCAGCTGTTGCTTACAGCAGTAGTGAAAGAAGAAGATCGGTGGCATTCACATTTCGCAACGATAATAACGAAACAAATATTTATTTATAATTTAAATTATACATTTCTGCAACAATGGCCGATGATGGGGAAAACTCAGTGGACAACCGACCCACGGATGACAACAAGCCGGAGAAAATGTTTACACTCAAGAAATGGAATGCCGTTGCAATGTGGAGCTGGGATGTGGAATGCGACATATGCGCCATTTGCCGCGTTCAAGTAATGGGTAAGTCCCTGGCCAATTTGCTGCCATTACTCATATTTTTCCAATTTTATCTATATCTTTGAAATGTTCCAAGCACTGCAAGCTACCTATTAGTTGAACAAAGGAACAGGCCCTTTGTTTTCTTAACCAATTCGATTGGGGCTATTATTGCATATTAAAGCATATCATAAGCTGGGCTTAAGATCAAACAACTGCCGCAGCTTCTGCTACATAGGTCAATGTGCTGTCTATGGATTTCGTCTTATTCTTACGATATATATCTTGATATCTGTGTTGATGATGGATGTGGTTATCTTATGCTTACTTATATCGTAAACATTGTACTATAAAAGAACTGCTGATGGCTGCATTACTGCTACATCGGCTCGTTCGTGCACCAAGGTTAGCTTAGTTCCAAAATTTGCTTAATGCACTTTATGTAAAACCTTACCTTCACACTCAGTGTCTAAACTAATCTGAAGGATTAATGTATATCGTAGATGTTCAGTCTTTATCTTGATTAACCTTTGTTATTATTACATATCTAAGACTAGAAATGGAAAGTATTACTTGAAGGTTACTTGATTTGACTATTATTGTTATTATATAATCGATATAGAAGAACAAACAAATGATAGTTCATAGTATATGAATTCTGTATATAATTCCATATAATTTAATATATATAATTCATTTATTATGAGCAGTCGTTTGTTCTTGTCTACATCTTAAAGTAACCCATTTTGTTTATAAGGTTCTATGTAGAAATATTCCTATACTTTTCTGTACTGATAGTTTACCTAATGCATATGTTGATAATATGCATCAGATACCTATTACTTGAAGGTTATTTGAAGTCAATTCACAATGGTTAATTGTAAAACCTAACAGTGGCTGTTATTGTTCTATCACAACTGTTTTAAGGCCTAAAGTTGCTATACTAAGAATATAGAACTATAGTACTATCATAGCAGTCGAATATTGTTTGAGCTCTATATGTAGATTATATAGCATATGGATTCAATAATATTCTATACTATGTATACTCAAGGGGTGCCATCATCCAACTACCCTTCTATCCTCCTCTATAGACCTATTACCAGGATTCACTACAGAACTCTGTTAGGCAGGCTGTACCTATTGTATATTTTATATATTAGTTGTTTTTCATTTTATTTTGTGTATTGCGTTTATATTTTAAGCGTTCATCTATCGGTAATACATGTCCACAATTTAATCACCGATCGTTCCAATATTGTTTGTTTCTATATAATATATAAGTGTTATATAGCAGTCTGAACGATCTATAAATACTTGAACTGAGATCAGATGACTGGCATGTACGCAAACGCTAGGGTTATGTATGCAGTTAAGCCTGAGGCTCATTATAGGTTTCTACAAAGTATTTCGAATAGATGCGCTGATCTATTTTAATGATATTCCTAGTGTTATGCAGCCCCATGTGAGTGCTTAATCAGTTCGGGCTTAGCTTTAGAGTTCAGTTAATGCGATGCGACTCAGTAACCTTATTTGGTGTGGAACAGATGAGCGTAAAACTAGCGATAAGGAACAGTTCCGAACTCTACTGTACTGGTATCTCCGGGCAGCTCTACTACGTACTCCATAAAGCAAATACCCGTATCATAATATAAATATACTTGTATATATTGAAAGCTAATTACAAACTGATTGCGTTTAACTGATTTCATATGCAGATCACATGCACAAATCCAGCTGACTATCTATGGCCAGAGCTGATGCACTCTACAACAGATTTGGCAAATGTATATAGAATATATATAGTATATATATATAAAATCAATCACGTATTTGTTCGGGGACGTAATCGAAACTGTAAAATGAAATCAAAAGGTCACATGCAAATGCTTTTCCAAGGGTATTGGAAACTATTGGAAAAACTTTACAAAAAAGAATGAAATCAGTTTTGATATTTAGGTTTTTATATAATATATATTTTCTATGTATTCTTTTACTATATTTAATTAGATTCATCATTTCTCTTGTTATTATTATAATATACAATACGTTTTATTCGAATAGCCAATTTGTGCTAAGGGTGGGGGATGTTTTGTTAGGTTTTAGGGGGAGAGTTTCTTTCTTCTTTCTTATAGACTAGGTATGTCATTTTTCTACAGCGATATATCGTATAAATTCCGATGATGTCTTTCATTATGAACATCATCATCATCATCATTAACGTCTTTAAAATCAAAATTAGCGCTAAACTCATAATTTAAATTTACAAGAATCATAAAAACTAATGCGACTTAACGATATAAATAATAATCAATCAGTATAATAATATATATATATATATATATATATATATATATGTTGTATGTATATATAATGTTATGTTAAAGGAAATTCTCAATGTGGCTCCGATTCAGATCAGATATTGATTCAGATATATATATATATATCATCCTTTGTATACATCTTAAGCACTAAGGCACTAGAGTCTAATATTTGGTTTGATCGCTTCAAGATCGTATTTAGCATGCACTTTGAAGATGAGGAGGAGTTGAGTGTCCTTTTACATGTTAAAGGACAAGGGCTTGATGTTCGCCACGGAGGACATGCGACGCACTCGTCCCATCATCTTGCGCTCAATATCCTCCAGCGACTTGCCTTGCGTCTCGGGCACACAGAATATCACAAAGAACAGGCCGACGAAGCAAATGGCGCCGAACAACCAGAAGGCACCATGTGCACCCATAATTTCTGTAGAGGATTAAGAGATTGTCAATACAAAGACGTTTGAATTGGGCTCAGAGTTGACTTACCAATCAAATCTTGGAAGGATTTGGTCACAACGAACGTGCAGGACCAGTTGAAGGCGGTGGCCACAGAGGCTGCTGAGCCGCGTATCTTGGAGGGCAGAATCTCGCCCATCATCAGCCAGGGTATGGGACCGAAGCCCAGAGAGAAGCCCAATATGTAGACGACAAAGCAGGAGAGTGGCAACCAGCCAACATGGGAGATGTCCATGCCAGTGGACTTGCAATAGAAGAAGCCGCCCAGGATGAAAAGCGTCACTACCATCGCAATATTGGAGACATACAACAAAATCTGGAAAAGCACAAAGATTCCATATTAGATCAGGGTTTCATTTGTGTGGATTTGATGTGCTGGACTCACCTTGCGTCCAGCTCTATCGATGAGCAGCGTCGCAATGAAGGTGGCCATAAAGTTGACAACGCCCACAATGATGGTACAGACGTTGCCATCGATGGTGGAGCCCGCATCCTTGAAGATCTGCACCGTGTAGAAGATGACAGCATTGATACCGCTCATCTGCTGGAAGAACATCAGGCCCAGAGAGATGGACAATGGCTTCAGATTGCTGCGTTTCATGAGCTCCAACATGGTGTTCTGGGTAGCCTGTCTATCGGAGTCCGCCTGGGAACGCATCAGACCCTTAAGCTCCGGCTCCACATCGGCTTCCTTGCCGCGCAGCCAGGTCAGCGCCTTGCGTGCACGCTCCTCGCGACCACGGCTCACATACCAACGTGGCGTCTCCGGGATGAGGAACATAAGAATGAGGAAAGGCACTGGCAGCGAGGCACCCAAAAAGGCCAGCATCGACCAGTCCATGTACGTGCCGGCGACAAAGCAGAGCAGGATGCCAATGTTACCAAACGCCGTCGGCAGCAGACCCAAAGTACCACGCACCTCCGGCTGGACAGTCTCACCCAGATACACGGGCAGCGACAGCGAGGCGATGCCCACACAGAAACCAGCCAGGAAGCGACCACAGAGCACCATGGCCACATTCACGGCGCAGGCGATGAGCAGCCAGGAGATGATGAAGGGCACAGCCGTAGCCAGGATCGTATTGCGTCTGCCCAGATACTCAATGAAGGGGCCACCAGAGATGCCGCCAGCCAGACCAGCCAGAGGCATAATGCCACCAACCCAGGAGGCCTGCCAGATGGAAAGAGGGTAGAAACTTAGAAAATGTTTAAAGATTGCAATTCGGAGTCAAATTTCTCCAACTCTGGCGAGGATTCAAGCAGTTTTTAGCTTTCTTTTGGAACTTACCGCTTGTGGTGTCACTATAAAGTCCGTCATGGTGGTGTTCGTCATGGAGACCAGAGCGGGTGAGGTGTAGGCACTGGCAAAGCCCACAACCAGCGAGCCCATGGAGACACTTAAAGCAGCCAAAACCTGGAAGAAACAGCAAAAGCAAGAAAGAGGGAAAGAGATTAATCTTCAGTTGTGATAACCATGTGCTGCTCCAGCTACCTGAGAGAAGGTACATATGGCTTTGGGCTCATCCACGGGCACCGAAAAGGACACATGCGTGTCCGCACGCATAAGGATCTTCATGTTGATCGATTCAAATGGGAATCACTAGCTTTATGTCTGAACTATAGTTAACTGACGCTGTTGTTATTCAACCTTGTGGCAACTACCGCCTTTCACTTTAAGCTGGAAGCGATCTTAGATGCGGAACTTGCAAATGGAATTGGAATTGGATTTGGATTTAGAATTGGTGGCAACAAACGCATTTGTTGCGCTTTGCCGGACGAAATCGAACTGAAACTGAAACCTGTCAGTTCTCGACTTGAATGCAATGCCTGTTGGAGGCGGCTGCGTTGATATTGGAGGAGGTGGAGGAGTCTGAGGTGCTGGAGAAGGCGGAGGTGGACGTGGAGATACGACTAGGCCGTTAGAATTTGATTTTTCACTACGATTTCATACGGTCACGTACATCGGAGAGACAAAGAGAGAGGCAGAGAGTCTTGAGACTGGCTTCAGTTCTACTAACAGATACCAGATGCCTTATCACTAATCTTTATGCATATATATAGAGTATATATATATATATATATATATATTTGTATATTTGTATATATGTATATTCAATCAATGCCCTGGGACAATTGATTAATGGGAAATTATTCCCAGCTTCTGGGGTTCAGCTTGAAGCGAGATGAGTTTTTGCGCTGAGTTGCCGAGTTGACATCGAAGCTTATCACGCTGTTTACGTGTGCCAGCCAAGTTCCATGATTACAGATTACAGATTAGAATGAAGACGTCAGGAATCGAGAGAGACGACTGACTCTTATGTATTTCCCGTATTGTCGGTTCAAGCCGGTTTCGTTTCGTTTCTTCGCGTTGCAAAGTGCAACTGAAGCGTTGAAGGGACCACCACCAGATGATGATGGTCCTCAGTCAGTCAAGTCAGTGGATAAGGTAGCTGACATGTCCATCCATCAGTTATTGAGGTGTCCCTCAACCCAACCCCAAGCCCAACCCCAAGCCCACCCCCTCCACATATCGCACATGTATTTTTAGTCAGTCATAAGTAACTAAATGCGTTATTTCAGTTTCCATTTCAATTTCAATTAAAGTCAACTCTACACTCTGGTGGTCAGGGGCTGCTCCACGCTGGGGAGCGTTGCCTCAGGCCCAATCTGGGCGTGCGAAAATAGCCAGCGCCACGCGCGCTTCCAATGGCAAATGGCAAATGGAGAAATAACGAATGAAGCTTGGGCATTGGGTTCGGGTTTGGGGCTGGGATTGGGATTGGGATTGGGACTGGGATTGGGGGATTGGCGGCGGCGACCCACAAACTACGCTTTAAATTGTTATAAAGAATGAATGCGCCAGCCTCAATGCTTTATGGCACATACACTTATTAATGCCATTCATAAGGCCATTCCCCCTCTACACCCCCTTGTACAGCTCATACACACATTCTCCACACACACACACACATGCAATATACGCACACGCATTTGGCACACACTCGTGTGTAGAGGCGCCAGTTTAGGAGTCTCGCGTTGCTTAACGAGTTAACAATGGAAACGCTAAGCAGCAGCCACAGCTAACGCTACGTTCTACTACTATTTACGATAAATATATAGATATATATATATACAAATATATATAACAACGTTTATGCCATGAATATCATGATTGAACGGAACTAAATATGAAGCGCTGACATATTCAACAGGTGAAAAGTGTTTGACTTGGTTGCAAACCCAAAAAATCTACTTTAATGCTTGGAATGGATAGTTCTATATTGAAATGTGTATATATATAGATAGATATAGCTAACCGATTGTTCAGTTTTGCTAACAGACATCGTATATAGTAACGAATCTTATAAGCAAAGTTAATTCTTTAGTTCTTTCTAGTTAATCTGCAGTAATCCTGTTTAAATTAGTTTTTTCTCTGGATTTTTTAAGCTAAGCTTCACTAGACGCAACTTTGCATTAGGGGTATTCACTAACAACAAGTATTTAGAAGGGGTATTTGATAACAACATGTTTTCCTTAGGGTTACTCAATCGCTTTCTTAGATTGAAATTTTCAATCAAACTTTTTGCTAGCTGCAACTTTTGTATGGGTTTAACTCTACCTTAAGCCACTTTCAATAGGGGTATTCAATTACTATGCTACACACAATTTTTCATTAGGGGTATTCACTAGTAACAACTTGTCATTGGGTTTACTCAACTGTTTCCTTAGAAACAAATTTCGATTCAATCTTTTTACTAGCTGCAATTTTTCTATAGGCTTAACTTTAGCTGACGCAACTTTTCATTAGGGGTAGTCAGTTTCTTTGATACACACACTACTCAGCAGATAGATTCTATCACGAATCAGATGTGAATATGTTACTGCTGCTGCATACCCCTAATGTCTTTCGTCAGTTCACGTAACTTTCGCTCAACTGCTGAACATTGTGATAAGTGAACGTGTAAACGTTGTAATTGAGACACAATCGCGACGAACTGAAGCCTTATTATAAGATCTTAAGCAAAAAGTGAGAGTGAGTGAAGGAGAGGGGGGGATATATACAAAAAGAGATAGATAGATGGATGGAATAGAAATTGATGTCGTCATTCGTTTGACCTACCTGTGTCCAGATATAGATGGGATTCGTTGTGGGCCTATAGACCTCCAGCTTGGGTTTGCCGTCCTCGGTGATCTGGCGCACAAAGGGCACCGCATGGCGTATGTTGTCGCCCCGCTTGTTGCCCATGTCGTCCATCTCGTACAATCTCCGACTGAGATGGGGAATTTAAAATTGCGTTGTTCAGATGAATCAAATTTGTGAAATTGCGTAGTAGTAGGGGTACTCACCTTTTGCGTGAATCTGTGCTGATTGAGCGCTGCTGTTGGAAGGCTTGCCTCGAGGTTAGATAGTCCTCGTCGCTTTCGCTTTCCAGATCCTTAAGATCGATAATGACTGGCTTGGTAATGTCCTTGGGACGATGGATGAGACGCTTGTGCTCCGCGTCGTCGCCCTCCTCGTCGCTGTCTGTGCTGGATCCTTGTAATACTTTGTCTAGCTTGAAGGTCACACGCGGATCGAGACTCTGGTGTTTGCGTCCTTGGAACTCGCGTCGTGTCTTATGGAAGTCCTCCTCCGATGACGAATCCTTCAGCAAATCCTGCAGAAAACGTGTCCCCTTAATGTCCAGGGAGACGTGCTTCTTGGCCTGAAATTGCCGACGATTGTCGGTGGCCAATATATGCCGCAGATCCTTGAGTATGCCCTTATGGTCGACACTTGTCGCCTTCTGCTGCTGGAACCCAATGCGCTTATCCTCGAAGTTGTCCTCGTCGCTGCTCTCCGCCGCCGCCGCTGCCGCTGGCGCTGCTGTCGGCTTGTTGCTTTGGCCCTGGTCGGACCGTTTCTTCTCGAAGGACACACGGGAACCCTTCAGCGACTGCTTGCTACGCTGCAGCTCCTCACCGCCCGTCACAATGCTGCGTTGCTGGCGATCACGATGCGGCTCCAATGATGTTGGCGGCGGTGGCAAAGGCGTTAGCTCCAAGCTGCCGCTGGCCTTTAAGGTTGAGCGCTGCTGTGGCCTCGCCTTTGGCGGCTCGCTGATGTCCACGTCCTCGAGCAGTGGACGAAACGATAGCGGTGGCTCGTCGTCCAGGTCATGCAACAGACGCACCTGTTGCTGCTGCTGCTGATGGTAATGCGGCGGCTGCTGCTGCTGCAGCTGTGGGAAACGCTGCTGCTGCTGTGGATGCCGCTGTGGCGCTGCCTGTGGAAACGGAAAGGGATCCTCTGGCAATATTGTGTCCAGGCTGGTGCCCGTGTTCGATGCAGACAGATTGCTCTCCACACGCTGATAGCCCGAATCCTCCTGTCAGAACCAACACGCAAATAACAATTCAATTAGATTCCAATCAGAATTAAAACCCCAAATCTCTTAAGCTATGTTCCACGCGCCACGCAAATTGCGAATTTAATGAATTTTATGCTACGACTTAAGATTATATATATACTGCTGTTCAGTGCCCCGATTCCATGCTCCACCAATTCAGACTCTTGATAGGTGAAGCTGCCTCGCAGCCGAAGCCAAAGGTTTCGACTGGCTCCTCCTCCTCCAGCATTATCTCTGTTCTTTCCTTGTTCTCTTTCCTCTTTAATCTATAATAACCCTGATGCTGTTGATGATCTTGATCATTATAACGATGATGTTAATGAGCTTAAGCACATTGTCTTACATTCCTCACTATATTTCATAGAGAATATCAATACAAGTCCAATTGGAATCTGATTCGATAGTTGGACTAAGAGCAGCTTGGAAGGTCTTGTGGAACTCTAGCTAAACGTTGGTATCCAATCTTAAGATCTATATAATCTATATTAAAGATATCTTCTACTATATATATATATAGGATTATGCTTAGGGTGCTTCAGCTTAAGTAGATCAGAGCTGATCAGAGTAGAAAGAAACAAACTGATAGAAAGTTGATTGAAGATCAGATCTCCCATCTCGCTATATATAGTATATATATCGAAATTCTTATCATTTATGCCAGCTATAAGTTAGGGTATCTGAGGTGCGTTCAGGCCCCGAAGCAGTGTATTATAATTAAAAATTAAATGCTGATTAGAATCTTTATAGCGCATTTGAAATCCCATAAAGAGCGTCAGACGTCGATCGCTCTATATAGACATATTATATATATGTTTGATAGGTTATGTTAGGTTCTTAAACTTAATGAATTGTTTAGCACATTGAAATGTCATTAAGTTTTGGCTGATTCTACAGGAACTACAGTACTATAATTATTATTTTTACTTACGCCAGCGCGTGTTAGTTTTTCCTTTAGTTTGCCCATGGCGCTGCTCAGCGGCTGATGATGGTGACCTCCACCGCCACCGCCGGAGCCACCTCCTCCTCCTCCGCCGCTGCCGCCGCCAGTGCCGGCACCTCGATTGTCACGTCCACTCATCTTATCAATCGGTGCTTATGTTGAACTTGACCTTTTAGGTTTTTCCTTGGGAATATTTCTATTATGTTTCTTTTTTCCTTCTTTTCTTTTGCGTAATTTGTAAAGTGTATTTGTATTTTGTCTTTGCTGCAAAACATAAGATGAATACAAACGGGTATTAAAACGGTTATTCAATCACTTTTATTTAGCCCAATTTGGACTATATACCCACTTGTAAACGCATCTAATCAGTTGGCTTAAACGTCTAGGCATAAAATGCAATTTGTCTATTGGCTGTTCTTATCGTGCTTGTTTTCTGATAAGTGCGCCGAGTCGCGCCTTCCCCTAAAAATAAATATGGCCACACACCCACTTTTCATAGATATACAAACATATATAAATATATATATAGTTATCTGTCTGAAGAATTCATATTATATTTTATACTACACACAAATATTTCCCATAGTGCGCGTCCTTGATAGCTGCGCGTGACCATTTTCGACAGACTGTCTACAGTCTGCGCCAGCAGTAGACGCCCCAACTGCAAGTCTTTAATAAAAAATATCACTCTCTTTAATTTAGCCTACTTTAAGCTTAAGCTTAAACCTGCTTTATCTGAGCTGACATATAAAAAGTAACTGTAAATATATTGCGGTACATGTTTTGTTTTTAGCACTTGTGTCAACACTTCTGTTGCTCACTGTTGGCGCCCTTTTTCGTTTGTAAGAGAAAAATTTGTTTTGATATTTTTTGTATTTTTGGTTTTTCCTCTTTTTGTTTTTGTTTGCTGGCGGTTGGCGAAATTTTCTATTTTCAAAATTTTTTGGCATTTGCTTTATATAAACATATATATATATATCTGTACATATATACATATATATATTTCGCAGTATTATTTATTAGCTTAAATAAATTAATGATGATGCTTTTTGTGGGGGCAAAATATGTGTAAAAGAAAAGCAAAAAATTGAATAAATAAAAGAAACGAAATTCTTTTACTTTTTCTTTTTGCGGCTCGTTCCTTGCCTTTTGCTCCTGCGTCATGTGATTGCGATGTTTAGTAACGGGACGCGTGGGCGCCATGACGTTGGCAGCAACGTCTTTGAGACTAGCGACGCCACTAAGGCTACCCAAATTTCTCTTCTATTGATTTTATCCCATAGATGACGAACAGACGGAGGGGTGAGGTGACGGTGACATAACCTCAAGCATGTGCGGTAAAGGCAGCATTATGTTTGTGTTCATAGCTCAATGTATTGTTGCAACTGCGCCGAATATTTCGTACATTTGACCTTGAACGTAGCCTGTACATATGTGTATGTACATAGGTACGCTTAATTGGTTGATGATTCATATGAAATAACCATATTCTTGTTGCTGTTGTTGGGGGCAGCCTATCGTAAAATGATATGAAAAAATACTGATCTACCCACCTACGATATTGTGCGTTCTATGGCAGCAAGTACAACTAAGTGCATTGCACATACACACACACGCACAAAGAGTGAGCGAGTTAAATAAACTCTCTTAAGCCTAGCTCACGTTTCTCTTAATTTTGCTAACAAAACGCTCTCTTACATTGCGCTCACGTGCTGCCAACGTCACACGCTGTTCCCACTCTCATACACACACACACACAACCATACAAGGTGATGCTGTCTTTAAGTTCATTTGTCAACAGTGCAACGTTGCGAATTTTGATGTGTGTTTTTTGGGATATTTATTTTTGAAAAAATTAATTTATTCTTTAGCGAGTTTTGTTCTGTGTATTATGGCTATTAAGAAAGATTAGCGGCATTGTATAAGACAATTTAATCTCTGTTACATATTATACTTAAAAACTGCGAGTTTTTTAATTTGGTTCAATTAACGCCGCCCACACTGAAAAACCTTTTCATATTTGCGCGTTTAAAAATTCATATTTAGAATGTATAGATACAATTGTTGTTTATATACGAGTACGGCTACAATAATACATACATATATATCTAAACTATGCCAATACATACAAACTACATGAGTTGTCTTTATGTAGATGTGTATGTGTGTCTGTCTCTACGTCTTGTTGCGATAAAAACAAATTCTAAATTTAAAAAGATTTCATGGTCGCGCACTCTCAAAAATTTTTCGACAGTTGCAATTTCTCTTGTTTTCCTTTTCCTTGATGGGGGATGTGGGCAGCAGATGATTCTTTCAATCGTACTTATTGTTGTTGCTTTTGTCATTTTACAGCACATTTGCCAAACTGCCAACACACACAAATTACGTAAAACTATTGCATTAAATAACTTTAGACTAGTGTCCAGCCGACTGTTCATTAAAATTTTGCCAAATTGACGTAGTGCAAAAAAAAACAAACCAAAATAAAAACAAATGCGCATAAATTAACATTTCATTTGGAATAAATTTCTTGCACCAGACAACCCAGAGACTTGTTTCATTTCATTTTAATGCTGTTTCTTCATTATTGTTAATTTTTATTGGATTTTTACTTTTTTTTTTTGGTATTTTTGTTTGCATAAATTTTGAAACATTCCAAAGTCACGACACTGCAAAACTCGATAAGGCTACGACCGGAACTTGTAGCGCGTAGCGAGATCTATAAATAACTAACAATAATTCACAGCAACGTATCGAATAGTATTGTAATTTACATAATTTTTTATTTTAATTAATTCATATTAATTCTTATTTCCAAAAATTATTGCAAGAATTTTTTGTTTTGAATATCTCATATATTTTTGTCATATGAACGTGTAGTTTCGTGCATAGTTTCGCTTTTTCTTGTGCGTTTATCGCAAACGCTTTTTTTTATATTTTATTTTCTGTTTTCGTTTCTGTTTTACCTTTTGAACAAACTACTAAATGTGATATCCACTATTGTGGCACTGAAGCACGAGATTCGAATGCGCAACGTTTATATAGCGCACAGCAATTTACAGAAACTCGTTCGAGCTTTTTTACACACTGTTCGCCGCTGAACGGTAAAACAGGCGCGAGAATAAAAGAGAGGGAGAGAGAGTGTGAGTGCTCTCCCGCAGTGACTGTGTGTGAGTGCTTAGCTGTGTATGTGCTCTGTGTGAGCAAGGAAAGCGTCAGATTTGTTGAGAACCAAAGTGTGCGAAGGTCGAAAAGAAGGCATGAATGAATTGAGGCGCCAGTGCATCATTGTGTCTACGTCTCTCCGTATGTGTGTATGTGTGCGTGTGTCTAATGCCAACGTTAGACAAGGAGAGCAAAGTCGGTGGCGTAGGAGAAGAAGTTGACGTGTTGTTGTTTCTCCTGCTTGTCACGCCGGCGCGACTGTGCTGCTGCTTGCATATATCAATGCCCATACATGACGCATTTTGGGCATCTCTTGGAGGACGTGACGTGATACAGCAGCACTAACAGTGGATACGCTTGCGTAGGGTGTTATGAATTCGTCACGTAACATGTAACGCACAAGGCGACTGTTAAGCCTTACAGTTGTTCGGTTGTTCGAGGCTATTTCCGAATCTTAACTGTGAGAAAGTTATTATAAATGTTTAATGTATGAAAGTTATTACTTCCGCCCACATATAGTATATAAATTCCTGATCCCAACGAGGTCAGTTTATATGTTATGCACATAACTTTTGATCAGTTTTGAACGTATGCTAATAAAACTTGGTACCAATTCTACTCTTAGCTGCAGAAAGTATAAATGCCACACATATTTGTAATTTTACTCACACTATCTTTAAATGTATTAAAAGTGAATCATATCTTTACACCAGATAACCATATCCATTATATAAATAACACACCCAGCTCTATCTTAAGTCATCTTTAAATTTGTTTAAAGGGTATACACTGTTTGGCTTGCTGGACCTCGTTTAGTTTATGTTTTCTTATTTTTTATTGATTTGTTTTTTGTGATGTGTTTTGGAGTCGTGTGTTAATAACCAATATCAATTGCTTTGAGTGTATGCGTTTTGTTTGAGCCAATTGATTTTTATTTACAAATATTTTCAATTGAATATTATTAATATTAAATTGACTTTGAGGGCGCGTGCAAATTTCGCAGCCTTGGGCCGCACTTTGCGTGGTTTCTCTAACCAATTAACCCGGGCAAAACTCAACCAAAACTTCATCAACGCAACAAAACCCAAACCCAAATCAATTGTGTTTACCGAAAAGTAAATAATATTATTATTGTGGCATCTTTTTCTATTAGTTTTTATTTATGTTCAGCCTTTTTTATTGCTATTATTTGTTTTACTATTTTTTTTGCTTTCGTAGCTGTGAAACGCGCCCCCAATTGTTGGCAGGGGCTCGTCTTTCTATGAGTGCGAGTACTTCAAAATGTATCGCACAAACATTGCCTCTTCATAGACCCCGACCAATAGCTATTCCAAGTCCAAGTCCAAATCCGAGTCCACATCTGTTTCAGTTTAAAAGGGTTGTGCGCGCAGATAAGCAAATATAATATAAACAAGTAATTAGTTCTCCAACCACACACAACTTGTGTACTTAGGCGCTTGTTTATCGGAAAGTAATACCTTAATACTTTCAGCATGATTAACCAAGGAATCTACCCTGTAAAAGTATCTAAACTATTTGGCTCCTTTATGAGGTGTGGCAAAATAAAAGATCTAATCACAGCTTTTTTAAGCCGGAACAGATCTCATTACTATCATTATAATATATAAAGATATGGCCAAGGTTTATGTCTCTTCAAAACTATCTAAAATGTTTTATAGAAATAATAGATCTATATCTTTCATTAGAGAGAACATCATAAAAGGATCTCTTACTCCTCAACTGTTAACACATAGGGTATTAAAACGTTAGTCCTTCTTTTAACATTTTTCTAAGTGTTAACAATTTTAGTGTATGGCCGTCATTAGCCTTGACTTCAGCTTGGACTACCATCAATTTACCCAATTAAATATTAGTCATTATTCAAGGTTTCACTGTAGAACAATAAAGACACTAACAAACATGTTTGGCTTTATTTTTTGGCCAGTTTCACGGGGGGAGGTCAAACACGAGTCACCGTCACGAGTCTTTTTCCACTCGTAGCTCAAAACTCGTTTTCTTTTTTTTCAGAGAGCACCTTCAAGGGGTATCGTCAGACGAGTAGTTCGGGTATGGAGAGTATAATAGAGGCTTGTTTTTTTGCCAAATAGGGTACTGAATAATTATAGTGTACCATTAAGTGATCAAAAAATAAGAGAAAAGGAAAGTGCAATGAACTTCAGTATATAATACATTCATGAAAAAAGGGATAAAAAGAGTTAAAAAGGGAAGAATTTGCATTAAAAAGGGTTTTTGTATATATTAGATAAACAACTAAGCTCTTGTCTCTTTAGGTTGTTCGTCAAGTTTTTTAGCTTCAATCCTTTTCCATGTTCAATAAAAATAAATTTCTATAATGACACTGCTAAGAATCAATTAACCGATAAGTGCAATCAGAATTAATAAGTCCTAATTTAGCTACTAAACAATACCTTTGGAATTGGAACTTTCAGAGAATCCAGACCAAAAGCACTTGTAGATAAAATTCATAGTTTGACGAAATAGAAATACACCCATCCCTTTCTGATAAACTTCAGGCGAAATCATAGCCAAGCAACCAGCGGACGCCATTTAACAGTGCTAAATATTTTGAAAGCGAATTAAGCAAAAACAAACCATAAAAAACTGAGACAGAGAGAGAGAGAGTGAGAGAGAAAGGAACAGACGAGCCCCCAAGACTTGGCGACTGCTGCTGCACGTACGTACGTAACGTACTGGCAGCTGGCCGCACTGGTACTAGCGCAACAACAAGAAATATGAAAGAAGAACGACAGCAACAGGCTGGGAACAGCAGCAGAGAAAGAGAAATAGCGCGGAAAAGAGAGAGAGTTTAGCATTGGTGCAGTTGGTAACAGTGGGATGTGAGGAGGAAGACGAAGATGCTCGCATAGAAGCAAAGCAGTTGCAGTCGACGCCGCGACGCCAACTACGACGCATGCGCAGGCGCACGTATTGCCCAAATTGCTGATGCAATTGACGTTTGTTGCGTCAGCATATTTTTTGTATTTGGCCAAGTACCTATATGTGCGTTGACTTGGCAAAAAAAAACAGAGCGGGACCTAAATATGTACAACTGTGTATTGAATTACATGCAATATATGTATTTATATAGTATATAAATGTGCATAAAATAAATACAAAGATGTGACAGCTACAGAACACGCGCTAATTAAAGCTGATAGCCTCAGCCTTTGGCTTTGACATTTCCGGACATTGGCCAAAAGGCACGCGCAAATTAAAATAAATTACAAGAATTCATTAAAAGCTTATTTATCTAATTGATGTTGGGGAGTCCGAATCACAGGCAGTGGCAAAGGCAACAGGCACTTCAATTGCCAAGCGATAAAAAACTGCCCGGGCACCGTTTCCCCCTATATCACTCAGCACATGACACGTAGTGTACGAGTTGACAGCTCCTGCTTCTCTCTCTCACTCTCTCTCTCTCACCCTCTCTGTGTATTGGGAGAGGCAGTCCCACGATCTGTATACGCTCTCTTTGGCGCTTTGGTATATTAGCCAAAAATGCTAAAATTAGCATTCGCAAGCCCAAAATGCTGCAAAAGCGAAAAAAAATTAACCGAAGCATGTGATGCCGGACAATGTGCCGCTAACCCGCCCTCGCGCCTTCAAACATACATATCTACATTTTTTGTATGTAGGTACATCTGTATGTATTTATTTTTGTTTTTATTTTCAGCGTGGGCCCATTTTAGCACAGAACCTACACTCATACCATGCAAATGTATGTGTGTATGCATGCTCAAATATGTGTGTATATGTATTTATATACATATATTCACATGCATATGTAATGATGGCGGCAGTTCTGTTGTCGTGAGAGCTTTATAGCGAGTGACGAGCCTCCAACTAATACACAGAAACTGCTAGAAGCACACAATCATAGTGTATCCATATCAGTATATACAAACATATGTATATACAAACATATGTATGTACATCACGCTTATGCATACACAACCATTTGTTTTGTTTCTCTCTAATTCTGAATAACCCGTCTGAGTGGCTCCGCCACACTTTACCCGAATAGTTGAAGTAAACTGTACGGAATTCTTTGTGAGTTATCAAAATTGTTTAGTTAACAAGTTTTATTACTGTCTATTGCGGTTATGAATCAGAAGTGTAGTTGTACTTTAAACTTGGTAATACTTATTACACGGTCGGCTGCCCTAAAAGCTCCGCCTCGTCTAGCTGAGAGCCAGTAATTGCGCAAGTTCCAACGGCCAAAGGTGTCGCGTTTTTAGTTTCTATTTTTAAGCAAACATCTGGTCTCTCTGTTTGTAGTTTCATTTTTGCTCACTCCGATCACAGCAGCTACCACATACGTCTGTATGTATCTATGTATGTATGTATGTATCTACAATACATCACTTTGTAGGCAGGGCAACATACACGTGCAGCAGGCTTATGCGCATGCAAATACAATGTATGAGTATCTGCTCTTAATGCACACTCATTCAGGTAATTGCTGCGGCTAAAAGGCAATATCAGCGCCCTTCACTCAAGGTCAAAGTCCCATATACTCGCGCTCTCTGAGTCTCACATCGCTGACCAGTTCAAAGTTGTTGGCGCGAAGTTGTCGTCTAATGCTAATAAAATGGCTCTTACGTAGATCGACGGCACTTTGCTAATTAGCCAGACATACATACATCAAACAGATATATACATATGCATATATTAACATGGCCTAAACTGGTAATTTCCTAACTGGTTACACCCTGTTTTCCTATCTATAGAGTATAATAGAGTTGTGCAAAGGTCTGTACCAGACAGAAGTATGCAGTTTAGAATTTATAGGGAAAGACACACTCATGATCAGCTCTATGACTAGTCTTAAACTTATCTATCTTACAGATTATGTTTAAGAGTAACCCCATATATACTTAGATTTCTTTCTATGTGCTTAAGACGCAGTTCCGGGAGTATCTTCTAGTCGCACACACTCAACTAGCGCATTCCTACTTGTTTTTTAGTTTTCAACGAAATATATCCAAGTATCGAGGCGCGTACCTAGTACAAGTATTTCGACATTCCGAAGTTGCGAATATTTTGTATTAAATTTTGTCACGAAACGCATTTGCTGAAAGAATCCCTGACTCTGCATATACAAGTATATATAACATATATCTTAATACAAACGAAACATTAAGGAATCTTATTGCAGGCTGGAATCAGCTCAATCTACTATAAAAGATAACTGAATGTATACTTACCAATTTGTGACTTAGCTGCTCAGATCATTAGTATATTAACATATCGTATGACTATATCGTAGGATCATATCGTAGGATCATATCGCAGGATCAAATCATAAGATCGCCTTTTAATCAATATTCATGGGAACTGCAGTAAATTTCCTATATCGCCATTTGTTTATTCATCGAAAATAAATTGATTGAATAGTATCAACAATTTATCAGTTAAGTAAATCGATCGTCTGATTGAATATATCAAGATGGAACCGAACACAACTGATATTCAAATAAAATATTATGCGCAACTACGTCTACTTCTACGGCGACTGCCCCACACAATTGAAATTTCTATAACTAAACTATTTGTTGTTGCTATTTTGCAGTGCTTTAACTACGTGCAAATATGTTAAATGTCCTGCGTAAAAAAAGAAGAAAATACCTACATTAATATAATAAAAACAATAAATACTATATACAATACAAATTGAAAAGCAACCAATAAAAAAGAATTCTCCGATTCGTAGGGACAAACGTAGCTGCCACGTGGCAGCTGTCAAAATGGCTATTGGCTAGCGCTTAGAACATAGCCTCGGTGGCGCAGTTGGCAGCGCGTAAGTCTCATAATCTTAAGGTCGTGAGTTCGAGCCTCACCCGGGGCATGTAAATTTTTTGCATTTATTTCTTTTTAATTCTATTTTCTATTCCTACATTCAATTTCTTCTATGTGTATAACATTTTTAAGTAATTTTGTTTAGATATTTTATATTTTTAAGTGTTTTTGGATATATTCTGTGTTATTGTCTGGCTGTAAACATCAAATTAAATAACAATTGCATGTAACAAAGAACAGCTGTTGTTATATTGTTAGCCCCATTGTTGTAGCGCTTTATGGCAGTTAATCTGTCAGGCATTATTCAGTCGTCGGGTAATTTAATCATAGTTACAGTTACAAAAAGGTATAGTTAAGGCAAAAGTTAGTGGCAATTACAATTGCAATTACTCGACATTACAAATGACATTCATATGGCAGCACGCCTGATTTACCGTCTAGCTGTAAAGCACAACACAAAAATGTAAAAATATATATATATATATATATATATAATATAGAAATTAAGCTGTTTATTTTATGTACGAGCTTACACTTAACGCTTAAACTAATGGGCATTTTATATGTCAGAGACTCGCTTCAGAACGAATATGATATATTGTATATATATATAAATTCAATTTGTGCTACAAATGCAATAAATAGTAATAATAATTGATGTTGATACCTCAGAGGAACTCGAACTATACAGAAGCTTCAGTTTGATTTAATAGGCGGTTGCCACTTAACTTCTTCTCTTACCTTTGCACCCACAACGCTTGGACTTACCAGGGTAACCCCGTATACCTCATACCCAGTGAGCAGTGGAATGCATGAATTGTGCACTCGTTCATCTCGAACAACCTGGTGCATTGTTGGCAGCTGCTCAGTAATTGCACTAGGTCAATATTTGTACACACCCACGACGCATGGAGCTGGTGAAAACTAATCCCACGTGGATCACAGCCAGACAGTAGATGCTGTCATCAAATCTAAATAAAGCTAATAGAAAGATACTGAGAGTTTATAGAGATTATATAGATATAGTTAAATGTGTACAGATTCGACAGATTCTTCTTCTGTCCTGGTATAAGATCGGTTTTTGAATAATAACGTCTAACATAACATAAAGATAAAATCTAATCAGTTAGTATCTAAATTTTCCCCTAATAATTTCTTCAATTAAATTCTTTTATTGTTTGCATGACGCAATTCCATGTGAAATTTGTTGTTTCAATAAAAAATTGTGATTCTTTCGTTGCCATGGAGCACATAAGTTTTATTCAGCTGATCATTCTATATATTTGCAGGGACAGTTGTGTCCAGTACCGTTAGTCTTTTATGGGCTCGTCGCATGGTATCTGATTCAGACTCGTACAAGCCATTATCAGATAATGTTTCTCAGGTTACAAGTTCTGTTTTTAGCACTTGACTTGGCAGTAATCGGATTCGGATTCGGAATCCACGAACAGGGATTCCACGTGCCTTGGTGCATCTCTTATATAAAGCGTGCCAGAAGATCAGTTGGAGTCTCAGTTGGAGCGTCCGCCACAAGGTCAGCGGGATAAGATATTGCGGTTGTGTTATTATTCATATAAACAGAGGATTATCTTGTACAAAATTCTGGGAAATTATGATGCCTAGAGATAGTTTTAAGTAAATGGATCGTAAAAGCGGTTCAGCATAATCAGAAATAGTGGGAAAATGCACTCGGAGCTTTCTGCCAGTATAACAAGATAATGCTGGAATACAGGAATATTCCGGACTTCCATTTATAGAATTAACTTCAAGTGCAATTTTTGTGTATGCATTCTTGCTTTTCTTCTTGTTGAGACTTAATCGATATTATGGGACGCAACAGCTGCGAATGGAAATCTCTGGAAAAACCCCACACGAATTGAGTGCATTGAATGTCGCGAAGTCCTAATAAATGAACGGAAAATTACCAGCAGAGAAAGAGACAGGGAGACAGAGAGAGAGAAACATTCACAGACGCTGAGAAACTCGCAGAAGAAGTACAAAAATTTAAATTTAAAAGGCAAAAGGCAAAAGCGAAACGAAACGAAACTCAAAATTTTCCATTCATTTAGCGAATGCGTCAGAAGATGGATGCAATGTTGTAGAGTAGAGTCATTCCCCTTACGGATTTCCTTTGGCAGCAGCCGTGCTCTCTCAGTCTCTTTCTCTCTCTCACACATCAATTCAAAATCAATTTCAAGTTTGCAAAAGATTTGTTGCTGCTGCTGCTTCTCGCTCAGTTGATTTGTGTCTTTGACACCGATCGTTCACCGTTCACTTGGGTTGGACTTTGGGCAGGTCGACCTACAAGTGGAACTTGCCAGAATTGCCTGGTTTCCCCTCTCTTTTTGTCCCAGTATATCTATCTAATGCATTGGCTAGGAGCACTTCAGTGGCACGTTTTTAGAACGAGTGGAATTTTTTAGCGTCTGTCACATTGCCAGAAGATGTCGTTTAGTTGATTTCCGTCTTGGCTGCAATTTGTACATTTTATTTACAGGATTTTCATGCCCAGATGTTTTAAACTGTTGTTTATATTACAATAGCTTATTAGCTTTCCAAGTATTCCTCCCCTTAACAGCTTGCTCTAAACTCCTCTCCCTCTTGTGTTTGTCCGCAACTTAACAGCTTTTTAATAACATTCACACCAGCATCTCAGTCACATGTGCCATTTTCAACACGTTGCTATTAACATTTACACATTTACACATTCCCTGATCATTTTACGGTTTTTCTCTGCACTGCGTAGTTGGCCAAGGCGCCGTTTAACGCATTAATTGCAACGCTGTATTTGAATAAAGCCTACAAACGTTTCTCTCTGCAGCTGTTTGCTCTCCGCCATCTCTGTTAAAAGATGCAGTGCTAAAGAGCGCAGCACTAAGAGAGCAGAGTTAAGCTGTAAGAGTAAGAGAGAGAGAGCGGGTTTCTGGGGGCACGTTCGCTGTATAGTTTGCTGTTTGGCACACAAGACAGGCCCCCGTGCGTGACGTCACGTAAACGAGACTGTTACAGCAAAACGACAAACAACAACAACAACGAAAGCAACTTGAAAACGAGTTGGGTGCTGCTGAGTTTTATTCGCGTATGAAGAAGGGTATTGAAAGAGAGAGGGCAACGGCTATGGGGGAAGCATAGAAAATCAGACAACGTGATATGTGAAATGAATGCGCAGCAGCCCAGCACACGATAAATGAACGGTCAGCAGACGAAGCAACGTGAAAGAGACACAAAGAGAGAGGGGGATCGCAATAGCATGTGACCGATTTTCCATTACATGCGCGTACACAGTCGATAAGACGTAAATATCGAAAAAGATAGCTCCTCTTTCTTTCTTTCTCTCTTCCTGTTTCCCCTCCTGGTGTCACATGTGTGAAATGTATCGAGCAGAATAGCGCTAATTTTAGACAGGCAACTGTCATTTGAATGCCTGCCATGCCCGCATTCCCCGTCGATGAGAACTCGTTAACCTTGAACTTAACATTCGCCGCAAGTCACAGTTACATAAGCTGCAGACGGAGAGAGGGTATAAGAGAGAGAGAGAGAGAAAGAGGCAGCGACAGAGTGAATTTGCATATCTTGTCTGGTCTGTAGGTCTGAATGCATTAGGCCCGGTTCATTGGCGTCTAGTCAGGTGTTGCAAACCTGAATATTAATTATATATCAAAGTATATATGTACATAAACTCATATACATATATATATTTATGGTAAATATCTATTAATAACTGTCTGGTCGTATCAGCCGACTTGTCTTATAAAAATATTTGTCATGCCAATTGATCGTCTGGTGCAAACCTCATGATGTGGCTAGAAACAGGGCTACTACGCCGCAGCTCTACACTCTACATTGGATACACACACCTATGGAAAATACCTATACATCGCATATCTATGGAAGTACCTACAAGTTAAAGATAATAGTTCTCAGATATCAGGTTAATTACCTTGAAGCAGTACAGAATTTTACCTATAAGTGGAGTGTATTTTCTATGCATTCTCTTTGGATTTCTTATATGAAAGTGAAACCTGTGATTTTATATCAATTAGCTTCTCTGTGTGTGCTTCTGAGTGCCATAGCAAGCAGCTTAGCTGTTAGCTGCAGCTTATTCCAAAGCCCAATTTACTTTTATTATTATATAATGCTCTCAAATCACCTGATTTACAGCGCGATACTGTTACCGATTCTGCTTCTGAATCAGATCTGGGCTCTACGTTGCCAGTTCTGGCGTCTGGCGTCCATTTGTCACGTTTCATTTGTCTGCGTTCGGTTCTGGTTTTTATTATTTTTTATGACCTGACAATGCATATTTTTAATTAACCCGTTTTAATCGATGTCGTCTGACTGTCGATTTGCATAGTACTCAAAAGTGGGCTGATGCCTTAACAGTGGACACACCCTCTATATAAATCGGTCCTATCTGAACTGAAACTGACTTGTCTCACAATTGAAATCAAGTGGAAAATGTGATACAAAGAGGGAAAGACTCAAAACTTGATGTTAGAATAAGCAGCGTGGCTTGATGTTGATGTAGATGAGAATGTACTGAATATAGTATAAATCAAACCTGGATAGGTCTTACTTAGGATATATCCTTACTTCCAGATATTCTTCTACAGTTTTATTAGTTTTCCCTTTCCACTTTTTTCACTTGGTTTTGAAGCACTTTTGTGACACGGTGCTCCGGCCCCCAGTGCGACAAGCCCTCGACAGATCGTTAGATCACAGACAAATACATAATATATTGTATATATGTATCCAAGTGTACGTTAACAGTAATTGTTTATTGACTTGATTGGCTTTAACTTGCCCAGACAATTATTATTCTTATAGAAACACACAGATGAATTCAGATGATGAAATCTACTCGAACTGAATTGAATACATCGCCATATCGTCGGGGTGGGACAGACCTACAGCAGACTTAGTCTGTGCTAAAGTATATACCAGTATATATCGGATAGATCAGTCGATGTTCTCGAAGAAAACCTGTGTCAAGGTCCTGGCTATGCCCAGGACAAAGAAGGTAAAGTCCAGACGATAGACACCGCCAGGCAGTGGCACCTTTATCTTCTTCGAATCCAAGGCGAATCTTTCGATGCTCATGTAATCCTGGAAGTCAAAACTATTCAGTGGGTTTCTAATTGACATATGGGAGCACATAGTTACCTCTGTCCAGGGACACGAATGATTCATATTAGTGTGTTTACTGATCGCATCAAAGACGAACTTCTCCAAGGATATATCATACTGACTGGTACTCATCAGTTTGCAGAAGTCGAAGTATACATTGTACATGAAGGGTCTATAGCCATCGGTGCGCTGGAAGCACTGCAGCCTGATGGTCAGATTCGTTATGGGCAGCTCCAGCACACTGGCCCTCAGCGAGAGCTCCACATAGTTCCTCCTGACCACCTTCAAGCGGCAGTACTCGTATCTGAAGAGTCCTTCATTTGTGGGCAACTCCAAGCACTTTAGATTCGTGAACTTCAGCAGGCGTCCATGCTGAGAATTGGTTAAGTAGTACCCATAGTACGTTTTCTCTATGCTATGAACTTACCACTAGGCTGTTAACCAATATCCATAAGCCGATAGACAACTGCAGCACCTGTAGACACGTGAAGCCCATTTTGTTACCTGAAATTCAAACTCGAAAAAACAAAAATAATTTGTTTTCGAGCCAAGTTAATGTGTGTTTAATCGATTTCCTCCTGATGACAATCTTGCGCAATCTGATCTACTATATAGTCAGTATGTTAATTAGTCGTTTGGCTTACAGTAAACATAGTATATATACTATATAGATAGTTGTGCTGATTGACTGTTGAGTGTTTTCCAGATATATTTAGAGCATGTCCATTCTGGACTTTACCTTAGGCCACACCCTAACCTCTGGTTTTAGCCCTACCTTTAGGTCCACTTTTAAGTCTACCCTATGTTCTATGTTTATATATATATATCTGTATATATAACGCTATATTCCTATACCTTTAGCTCTACTTTTAGAACATATCTCCATCCTTTCCCCTAGCTTTGTTTCTACCTAAATTAAGTCTCAGTTCCGCTGACTAGAGACAGGTTTTATTGTAGTATTGCTAACATACGTATATCTGATTGATGATTCTTAGAAATACATATATAGCTTACACTTATATATAGATAAAAACCGACTGATAAGAGTGGAAGCTCTGGTTGCTTCCATAGGAATATCATATAAGGTCTCTGATGCGTCATGGGAATCGGATTCATAAATTTCACAACATAAAACATAACTCGATAATTCTCTGTAATCTGATACTCGTAGTACTCGTACTATCTGGAGTAATACAAGCCTAGTTAAAAGAGACCAATAACCGTATCGAACGCCCACTTAAGCAATTTACCTGAAACGCATTTAACATCGGCTATTGACTTCACGATTCTACATGAAAATTCTTGGAAATTTGCATCAAAAAAATGTTAACAATTTCCTGTTTTGGGTTTTCAATTACAATGCTCAAAAAAAAAAAGAACTTCGGCTATAAATTTACCTTTTTCACACCAAAATATGAACAATTTTTGACTCATTCAATGCAAGCCCCACTTTATCCAGCCCTCCCCCTATATTATTATTATTTTAGCTTCTGTTTTTCTTTTTTCTTTTCTTTTCTTTTGTTTTTCTTCTGTTTTTTCATTTGTTTTTGCTTTTTAAGCGACTCAGCAACGCCAAATGGCAACTGGCTCAGGCACAAGTGGCGTATACTTGTTGCTCCCCCAAAACAGACATTCAGTCAGCGCCAGTGATGCCAAGTTAGCCTTTTTGAAGCTAAAACTAGCCACAGTGCGAGTATCTTTGCTTATTCTAAATGTGTTTCAGTCTTTTTTGGCTACATTTTGATAGAAAGCAGTTCTTAGCTGGTACTTTAGCTTTCTTCTGGATATGATATGTATAACCTATATATGTAATACCTATATATGTATAATTTATATATGTATAATCTGAAATGAGGTACAATCAGTTGCTTCTTCCAGCTAAATGTCTCTGATTTATTGGCTAATTCCTTTCTCAAGCTAATTCATTTCTCTTTACAGTTTTTCCAAGCTAAATTTGGCCAGAGTGCAGCTGAACCTGGGTTAGTTTGGCTATAATTTATATAGCGTGGATTCAGCTTTCTTTCAATTGATTTTAGCTATTTTTCCTCTAAGAACTTAAGCAGCACTGCCAATTAGCTATGGGTTTAATGACGACGCTTTAAGGCAACTAATATTCATTAAGATACCCTACAAATGGTAATCTAGTAATCGGGTATGATTTAGTTGGATATTTTATGTATCCAAGATGGAATATATGTATATAAAGATAACTTTTCTGTGACATTTCCAAGCTACCGTCTAGCCTTTGATCTTTTGCTCCGAATTAGACACTTTTAACCAATAGGAAACAATGCTTTAAGTCTGTTAGTTTTCGATACTTCCGTCTGTTGCCTGTTTACAGGGTATCTGCTAGTCGTCAACTCACTGCACTGCATTATTTGCTCTGAATGTAGGCAGTATAACGTACGTAGTAGTATGTAAGTTTTTTTGCGAACGCGCTCAGATTTCGAAATGTCAACACCAACAACACCTGCAAAGTGGCTCAGGTGATGCCTACTTACACACACACACACACCTGCTGATTGAACGCTTGTTTTTGCATTGTCTTGACAAATTTACAATAATTCTGGGAAAAGTTCTTCAGTGAAAAACGATGCGTTCCCAAATGGGCTGCGAGTCACTGACCCCTCTCCCACCACGAAAAAAGGCTTTCCATAGGGAATTTCGATGATATTACGAATATACTTGTATATATGTATATAATACTATATTTAAATATTAACAAGTGTTGAATGAATATCAAAGTTGCAGTTTTTGGTGTGAATGTTGAATGAAATGTGTTTGGTTATCCAATGCCAAGAAATAGTGGGCACATCAAATTGCATTGCGAAATCAGTGGAAACGTAATCAGAGCGTACGGGAAACAGAGGCAAACGATACACAGACAAGCTGATAATGCCCCCCAGGTAACCCCCTGTGGCCAGATCTCAGTTCCAGTCGGGAGTTGTATTTACTTGATGCCTCTGGCTGGCTGGCTGGCTGGCTGGCTGGCTGGGTGCCTGCGTCATCTGTTTGCAGCTGCCTCTAATTGCTGTCCAATGTCATTGGTGTCGCAGTTGACGCTGACATTTCTCGATTTCTCAAGTGCATGCCAATCGATAACTATACTCGATCACTGACGTCTAGCACTGGCATTCATATAACTATTGTTTTCTTCATCTCTTGCAGATTCCTGTTTGCGTTGCCAGGCGGAAAACAAACGAGATGTGCTTGGACGTCAGGATTGCGTGGTCGTTTGGGGCGAGTGCAATCATTCGTTTCATCATTGCTGCATGTCCTTGTGGGTGAAACAGAACAACCGCTGTCCCTTGTGTCAGCAGGAATGGTCCATTCAACGCATGGGCAAATAAGGCAGTGTGCTTCCCTTTTTCCTCCAAAATGGACCTCATTTCTGATATTTACATAGCCTATAAGCCTAAAACATTAAAACTATATTTTATATAAGTAATAACAAAAGAAAAGGAGAATAAATAAAGTTAAAGTTCAGTTAAAATTGACTAAATAATAATTTAAAAAAAAAAAGCAAAAAATTTACATGCCCCGGGTGAGGCTCGAACTCACGACCTTAAGATTATGAGACTTACGCGCTGCCAACTGCGCCACCGAGGCTATGGACTCGTCCCCGGCTAAAAAACTACTTATTTCGCAAACGTTCTAACCACCCTTCAATTCTATAGGGAAGCTTTGTTTTTGCTCAGAACCATTGTCAATATTGTGTAGAGCACCTGCAGGCGCAACAAGCTTTTGCTTGAGAATTAAACTCCAGTTTGAATGTGTAAGTTGTTAGCTGAGCGTCCAACACCTGTCCCTTTGGCGCAGAGGATAGCGCGTTGGACTTCTAATCCAAAGGTCGCGGGTTCGATCCCCGCAAGGGATGTCAGACCTAGAATTGACAATCTAGGCTTTTTTGTATTTTAAAATTTTGTTTTATTTTTTCTTTTTTATTTAACAATCATTATAACTTAGGTAACAGAGCTATTCTAGTGCTATCAAGCTTTTGGCTGTAGAGACGGCGACAAGTTACGCTCCAGTACTGAGGTCATAACCTTCAGGTTGTCTACATTACCAGCATTTTCAAGACTTTCTTCAATTTGGCGCTTAGCGCGAACTTCCTGTGTTGAAGCTGCAATAAAAGAAAATAATATTATAAAAATAATATTGAAAGTCAACTCAAGAAATTTATGATTTCACTTACGACTATATGGCGTGTATTTGTCGGACAGAACATTCTCCAGATTATAGCCAATGCAACCCACTACGGCAGCAACTGGTAATGTAAAGTAAATAGCATTGCGCCTCAAAAGAGCCATTAGTACCGGCCACATTTTATTTTTATTTAAAGTTGATGTAATGAACCGAAAGATCTAGTCAAAAGTAAAATAAGGTGAAACAGAATGACAACAAGCACTCGCCGTTGGCATAACATTTGTATGAAAATACCAAAAACACACAATTGAGATTTAAGAAAACGGCCACACTTTATTAGGGAATGCACGGAACAGCAGTGGATATTGACTTGATTTGCCTTATTTCACCGTAGCATCGGCTTGTGGCGAAGCAATTTATGTTCACAAATTAATTAATATTAATTAACAATATCATTGAAAAAATGGGTATTATTTCAAATTCAACACGTAGTCTGGAACAACTGTTTATTGACATAAAATGTTATCTGTGACAGCTGTGTTTCCTCATCGTCATATGGCCCACTAAATTGACACTTGGTATTCACGCTGGTTTACACACCATCCACCATATCCACACAATCCACACCGCCTTTATCTAATTGGATTGCGCAGGCAAATTGTTTAACAGAGCTATAACAGCAACCCCTAGGTTCATTTCCAAGCTAAACATAGGCAGTAATATTGAGGTTGGCTCTCCCTAGATATCTATACAGGTTACTTAATGTTATGAATACTGCACACCCGAACAATATGCATTATTAAACTTCTAAGAAAGTGACTTTTTGAGGCAATTTAATGGAATGTGGTCTGTATATGTGGAGAAAAGCTTAATTTTATACCAGACAATGCCCATTTAGTAGAAAAATTAAAAACGTGTGTTTTGTGATGTCACGATTTAAGCCACCTATGAAAAACGGTACACAATGCCAATTTGAGTATAATAGGCAGAAGCCGCGAATCATCGCGATGCACACATCGCATACACAGATGTGCACAGCTGATTTGCATCGATTCATCGGACTCATCGGTTACCTTATCGAAATTTCCACAAGAAAAATAAACATAAACAGAAAGAATAAAGCGAGAGCGAGACGTGCGGAGAGTGACGAAACGTATTGTTATTGCATATTGTCGTTGAGAAAATAACAAATTTAAAAGCAGAAACGCAATAAAAAGGCAGCTAGAAAATAAATATCTAATCATTTTGTGTGTTGTTTTGTAAACGTTTGGTATTGAGCGAGTATAATTGTGCATAAAAATAACTACAAATAAGAAACAGCGAACAAAAAGAAGGCGAAAAAAAATGCACGAAAGGGAAAAACTTATTTACGCATTAAGAGGCAGTCGGTGCAACCAGAGTTTCATTTTTTTATAATGTAGAAGCAATGTAACTACAACAACGCAAAAGAACAAAGAGCTTCAAGCGCAGCAATTATCAATTGCTACAACAACATCAACAACAGGAACGGCAGCAGCCGCAGTGCGACGCAAAATTTCCTGCTTACCCACACACACGCACACGCTCACACAAGCACCAAAGAGCGTTTGTTGTTGAGTGCGTGGGAAGGGGACGCCGTAACGGCAGGCCAACAAAGAAAAATATCTTCTTAGAGCGAGATAGAGAGCAAAGGAGCGAGAAAGAGGGTATTTACAGCATTTCGCGGCGAATAAGATGTCCAATTCGAATCATCGTCATCATCGAATCGATGTAAGTTGTATCCTTTCTATGAATGCATGTATGTAAAACTGTTCCGGCAAAATGTCAGCAATTTGCTCATTCATAATAGATATCGTCAAATTGACAAAACACAAACAATAACAGAACCTTGTTTATACATAACATGTGGGCTGTAAGCTAAACAGCCTGTGAGATCGCTCGTGCGGGAGGTTGTTGTGGTGTTTCCTTCGCATTGTCTCGTCTGCCAGGCTGGCTGGCTGGGAATGCAATTGTAGCCTACTGTCGACAACAATAAAAGCATTAAGAACCCAAAACCAACAATAAACAGCTTCCTTGTCTCTCATTGGCTATTTGATTATAAAAATGAAAGAGTGTATGTATATGTGTGTTTGTATCTGTTTATGTGTGTGTACATAGTTGTTGCTCTTTTGTTTGCGCGCATCAGCCAAAACATTTACTCACCCACACACACACACATAAATTCACATACGCAACAAACTCCAAGCAGAGAGACAGTCAGTCAAACAAGATTACTGCCCTTTCTTAGCCCCCCTCTCATTACACTGCAGTTGACAACGCACTCACAAAGACACACACACACTCACACTCACAAAAGCATGCATACTTGCATATTTCCATTTCTGATTTTTTTACGCTTGTGTATGTTTATGGCGAAGTTGGTTCTTTGTTGTCCTTTGTTGTCGCTTCGAGCTTTTGCTGGTTTCTGCTTTCTGTTGCTCTCAAGCCCGCTCCTAAAAGTGTAAGTGGCTGCTAACCCTTGTCTCCCTGTTTGTCTTTTTACACACGTTAACAACGACTTTAGCCAAAGTGCAATAAACTCGTTGGCGCTGCTGCTTTTGCTTCAGCAGCTATTGCTGCTGTTGTACCCACCCAATCCACAAGGTCTGCCCCAGCTAATGACCAGTGTCGGGAACGTCTTGCCTTTGATGTCTTTGAACGTAACGTAAATAAGTACATAAGTAAACGTGAGGAGAGTGAGAGTGAGGGTCTTTGAGTCAGTGGCATTTGAAAGAACTGAGCTAGAGTGCAGTATGATCCCTCTCTCCTGTAGTTGCCAGAGTCATGCTAATTGCTTGAGGAGAAGGAGAAGAAGAAGGCGGAACGGACGATGACTCAAGACTTGCGTTAGGGTCTAACATTCTCAGCTGGTTTAAATAGATAATAAAAGGTATATGTACGTAAATGACTGGTGTTAAAAGCAATTCGAACAACAATAACAATATTTGCAAACATTTGCCTCAAGGCTTTTCAAAAACAGCTGACATCAAAGTGCAACTATCTGGCAGCGCTGTGAATGCAACTAAAAAGTGAATGCAGATTTATGTATGTACATGTACATGTAGAGCAATTTAACGGTGGGTGGCGGCAGCGGTGGTGCCCAGGCTTAAGCAGAGCCGTGGTAATTTTAAGTTGATACCATTCGGACATTTGTTTTTGTTTGCTAAACGCTTGCGCTCTCTCTCCCCTTCTCTCACTATCTTCGAAACACACACTCACACACAGAGAAAGAGAGATATATACAAACAAATACATACATACACTCAGACTCAATGCTCTCATTGAGACTTTCGTGTTGGCTTTTAGATGTTGTTATTTTTGTGGGTGCAACGCACCGCCCCCGCGCACGCAACTGGCGCGCGCTCTATGGTATCTGTTTGTCTGTATGGATTTGTATGTGTGAGCATGCCTGTGTGTGTGTGACCCCACATGCACACATTCTGACGACCGAGCGCAGCGCATTCGAGCTTCAGCTGTTCGCTCGCTCAGTTTACATTCTGCACTCTGTTGTTATCCATGTCGACGCTGTTGTCGTCGTCGTCGTCGCTGTCATTGTCTCGCGTGTCTGCATTTACTCTGGTTGTGTGATTTTGGTTTTTCCAGTGCAGCAACAGTAATAGAAAAATATAAATTAAAAGGAAATAAGGAAAATTGTGGTGCACAAATTATATCTCCCTCTCTCTCTATCTTTCTCCTATAAAGTGCGCATTTGCACACAATGTTCAACTTCTAGTTATCAAAATAATCAAAAAGAAAATCAATCGTCGTTAGAAGCTTCAAAAACATAAACAAATGGTACGCATAATTTGTTTTCTATTTATTTATTTATTTACTTTATCTATCTATTTGTTGTGTTCTAACTTATCAACTAAGCATGAAAATAACGTGACCCTATCAGTCCCTGCATGCGTGTGTGTGTGTTTAGTGTGTGTGTATAGGCATGTGTGAGCCCCGTTTCCCACACTTGTATTGCAATGGTTTTTGTTATTTTTTTTGCCTTATGCTTGACATTTGTTTCGTGTTTTTTTCTTTTTGTGTGCTGTCAGCTGTTCTCTGCTCTTTATCGCCGTTTGTACTGTTAGTTCGCCCCAGAGACTTCTTCAATATTTGCCCATTGTTGTGCTTTTGTGCTTTTGCCCCTTATAAACCTCTGCTTCTACTTCTACTTCAGCTTATGATAAGATTTTTTTTCGCATTTGTTTTTATTGCGTCTCGCTTTTGATTGTGTTTTGCGTGCTCGCATAATTTTTTCTTAGATACTTCCATACCTCCAAAAGAGATATATACATATGTATGTAGAACAGTTATATATAAACACATGTATGTATGTATGTAGCACAGTTAAATACGTCCATACATAGTTATATGCACAGAGCTGACCTAGTTTATGTTGACCTTGTGGCCTTCGAGGGGCCACATAGATTTATACATATGTATGCACATATATATATGTGTATGTATGTATAAGAGGCTGCCTATCAGTGCAATAAAAATGACAAGCATTTAACTTCACCGTTAATTCAGTCGCAGCTGATGGCTGACTGATTTGGCCATGGCTTATATAAATGCAGCGCAGTTGTCATGTGCTCCCTTATATGGCTGATATATGTAGGTACATACAAGTGCAGACATACATATGATTACATTTTAATTTTCTTTTGGCCATAACACTCGTCGAGGTCAGACCAGTAACTTTTAAACGCTATCGAAACCATTACAACCCTTTATACCATATGCCACAATGTGCATAATTTAATATTTGTTTACTTTTTTAAGACGATCAACACACACACACATACATCATACATACACACACACATGCATGCACTCACATATAAGCACTGTCTCCCACTCTTTGCCTTTCACTCGCCTCTTTCTCTTTTTCTACTTTTCGCGTTATCGGTCTTTCTTCTCTCCCTCTCTCGCTCATTTTGTTTTTGGCACCTTTGTTGCGCTTACGGTTAGAATTTTGTTGTTTTCATTTTTAACACTGCGCCTCTCTCAGCTGTTCTTAGCGCTGTTTTTTTGTACATTGACTAGCGGTACTTACGAATAGGCCTGGGCATTTACGTACCCAGCTAATCAGCGGACAGCAGGGCAGAGGTTAATGCGAACAAAATCACGTATTACGTTGGCGAAACGGACGCCATCAGTTGCACACTGCAAATGCAAATGCTTACGATTGCGAGGGCAGTTCAAAGAGTATACAGTTTACAGGTGTCGGACATACAAATTTAATATGAAATATATATATAGTTTTATTTATTCTTAAACGTGTGAATATATATGTAAACAACTGCATGAACTGTGTAAGAAACTCACAGAAATTTTGTTTATTTTCCAAATCTTATAAGCTTTTGTAATTTTTTTAAATTTTGCTTAAAAATAATGTATAATTTATGTAAAAATGTATTTTATATATATATATAATTTCTGCTGAATTATTTATAATATTAATTTATCTAAATACCTACTTTTTATGTACCCATATCTATTAACTTTTTGCGTTCCTAAACTTTGTAACCTTTATTTCTTTTCTGAGTACGTTAACTAACGAGAACTTTTCGTAGTACCCTCGAAAAATGAATGTAAACAACTGCATTCTATATGACCGTCGCATATCATTGTAGCAAATGAAAAGTGTGCATCGAATAAAGCGACATAAATTTAAACTATTAAGTTTAGTTTAGAGGAATACAAATTGTGTATAAGAATCGGAATTGAAATTGAAATAAATCCACAATGAGAACAAAACACTTGAAGACTAATTGAATCGCTGATGATGCATATACATATATATGCTTATGTGTATATAAATTATATACAAGTGTCGTATGTGGGCCACATCTTGTCCTCAATTGTCTTCCTTAATCAGAACTGATTGAGCTTAACCTATTTTAAGTAAACGCAGTAAATGAATATTTAATTTATGCATATGAAATTGTTTTGGTATTCCTTGTACTCAATTAGGCCAAGTATCAATCAATCCATATCTGTATCTGTTAGAATTGTATATGTCTAGCCTATATATAGAAAGAGCATCATCTAAACTTCTACATAAATATTCTATGTAAATGTCAATTGAATTGAAAAGCGTGTCGAATGGTTTTCCAATTAGCAATTGCTAAATCTTAAATGTGACAATGGAGATACTTTATGGATACTTCTATGTGATATATGTATGTACCTTATATAAGTAATATATGCACATATATTACTTCTAATAGCTTTTTTACCTTTTTCTTTATATTGTTATACATTGTTTCTTTTTTGTACTTTTATAAGCTTTCAATATATGTTTATACTGTATTTTCTTTCTGTAAAATTGATTTGTATGAAATAAATGGAAACTTTGAAAGCTATTTGCATGTAGAGGTAAATTTCCATGCATACGTATACGTAATATTTTTCAGTTTGTATTTAATTTCACTTTTAAGAGGATATTTCAAGTAATTTTAAATGAATTAAATTCTCCTCGCTGGTTTCTGCCAGTTATTGAACCGTTCATCAAGTGCCAATCAGCTGCTTTTGTTTGTATTTATTGTTGTTTCTCAGTGTTTCCCGCTCTCTTTACTCAAATTCACAGCACGTTCGATTGCCATTCAAATAACCTGTAGGTAGGGTATATCGAAAATATGCAAATCTATGTAACAGAGACAATTATTTATGAATCTATTATATAGATATAGTATATATATTCTTGATCAACATTTGTATACTATAAACTTATATACTACAAACATATCGATTACATTTATTTATACATAGTATTCGGTGTTTGTACAATGGGTATCTGCCAGTCGATCAGTTTTGATCACATATCATTCTTACTTGCTTAAATTGCCTTTGATGATTTTTCATTTAGACTGAATGCCATACATACTATGAGTATTGAATGTATGTACATAAGGGCATGTGGGGGGATTGGCACGTGGTCATTGGATAGGCCGTCAGGGCTTTGGTCTTTCCAGTCAGACAGTCTCAGTCTGAGGAGTAGCTCAGAGCCCGCCAGTTGGGGTTGCGCACAATACACATTAAATTGAGTCTTGATATATTGTAGATCACTTGGCCAAAACGGTTGACACTCGATACGATATTTCGTGTGGTCACAACAGAATACATAATAAATAAATAAATATGTACATACATACATACACAAATAAATACCCATTTTGCATTATCAAAGCCGACAACCTTGAGCACAACTTTAAAATCTTTTAATATTTCTGTTGTTCTATTCCTCACGTGCGCGCAGCTATAAAAAGCAAAGCAAAGCAAATCAAAACAAAATAAAAGAATAAACGACAAAAATAACTGATCAGTTCCTGGTGTATAAAATGTCAGAAAGTGCAGTAAAACAATAAAAATAAAAATTATAAATAATATGTAAATGCAGCAACAGCAGTTTCGGAAAGAAAACGAACGCACCTCCATTTCATAAAGACTCGTATTTGCATACGTGATTCTTAAGGCAGGAGAGCGCGACGCTAATAAGCAGCAGAAAAGAGGAAGCAGAAGAAGGAAAGAGAGGACGCGACGCAACTTAACTTATCAAAAGTCGCAATTTGTGAATAATTTAATCGTGCATTCACACGAAGACATCTGCGTAGCGAAGATTGAGCGTTAATCAAAGAGAGCGCGTGGGATTGAGAGAGCTGCTGAAAGAGTTGAAGCTATCGAAAGCAAGAACCAGGCGACGCTTACTCTCTCTTAATCTACATTTCTCTCTCTGTCTCTGTGTGTGATTTAAAGAGCTTACGTAGGTAGCTTAATGTTTGCGCGCAGTAGCATCAGCGCTGCGCCCAATGGGGCCAGCAGCGGCGACGGCGCCAGCAGAGGAAGCGTTCATGGCGTTGGTGGTATTGGCGTTAATGGCGCCGCAGGCAGCATTGAGCTGCTGTGTCCGCCCAGCGGTAGCAGCAGCATTAGCGGCAGCGGCAGCTTTAGCAGCAGCGGCGCGAGCACAACGGCCACTAACAGCACCAGCGTCAGCATCAGCGTCAGTACGTCAACGCCGGCATCAGCATCGGCTTCATTGGCGGACAGCGGCGAGAGCAACAACAATGCGAATGCCAATCGTAATCTGAGCTTACAACTAAATATCAACGGCAACAACAACTACAATAGCAACAACAACATCAACATCAACATCATGAACAACAACAATAATCACAGCGGCAGCACAAACCTTATCAGCGGCATCTGTAACAGCATTTGGCGTACCGCCACCTTCGGCAGCGCAGCGCCTGTAGCCAGCTTAATGGCGGCCAGCAACAATGGCAGTGGCAGCAGCAGTGTTATAGGTGGCGGCAGCGTTAGTTACTCGTCCAGCCCATCCTCAATATCGCCTGTGGGCGACGAGGTGTGCATTATGGAGCAGGAGCCATGTCAACGAACTCTGGCCACCAACACACAGCAGCAGCAGCAGCAACAAGAGCAAAGACAAATTCAAATACAACTAGACATGGAGCAGGATGAGGCCGTAAGAATAAAAAAAAAACAAAACAAACAAAAAAACACAAAGCAGATACCAAAAATGATCTTGCTTTGATTTTCGTTTCCAATCAAATCTTTTTCGATATGGCATCTCTCAGCGGTCATTCATCAAGGTTACCATATATTGTAAATTAGCCCCTTCCGCCTCGCCTCCCCCTTGTCCACCTTTCGTTTCGCCTTGCCTTGCCTTGTCCCATTTCGTTTCGTTTCATTTCGTCTCGCCCAACCTCGCCAAGACTTTACCTAAGTTGATTTCTCTCTCTTTATATATATATATATATATCTCTCTCTTTCTCTCCCCTGTCTAAGCATTGTTCATCAATTAATTTGTTTAGTTTTTTTTATTATTTAAGAAATTTTGGCGGCTGCCTCAATTAAGATTGGAGTCAATTGTTTTGTTTTGGTACAGCAAATCCATCAAATTTTAATCTATAAATATCACTTCACAGATATATTTTACTTCATACATACATATGTATGTATATACATATATGCGTATGTATGTGTGTGTACCCAGTCGCTAATTGCATCGCATTTTTGCAGCAAACATTTCTAGGAGCCGCCGAACTGGACGATGAGCTAATCAAACAACTGCCAAAAGAGGTACTGCTGCGTGTGTTTGCCTATCTGGATGTCGTCTCGCTATGCCGCTGTGCCCAGGTGGGTGGTCTATCAATGGAAGGGAACTTCCTCTACATACATATCTATACCATATAATAGAACACAAAAGCTAATTATATCCTTGCGCTGCAGGTGTGCAAATATTGGAATGTGCTGGCACTGGACGGTTCCAGCTGGCAGAAAATCAATTTATTCGATTTTCAGCGTGATATTGAGGTACGTCTGGAAAGCATGATAAATGCAATGTACCGCTATATAAATTATACCCCTCTCTCTCTCTCTTGTGTTAACAGGGTCCGGTGATTGAGAATATATCGCAAAGATGTGGCGGATTTCTCAGATCACTGTCGCTACGTGGTTGTCAATCGGTGGGAGATCAGTCGATCAAGTAAGTGGGAGTTCGATTTCTCATCTACTTGGTAAATAAAATTTAGAAATCGGTCTGGCAACGCCAAAATCAATAAACACTGCGCTAAGTTAACAGTTTGAGTGCTTTTCCAACAGGAAGTACTGTTTAGTGCTGCCAAACTTACGTAGTGCTGCCAGATATTATGGTTATTATCAGATTTTATTCAAATTACAGAACTCTAGCTATTCACTGCCACAACATCGAACACTTGGATCTCTCGGAGTGCAAGAAGATCACAGATATATCCGTTACGGACATAAGCCGTTATTGCACCAAATTGACAGCCATTAACTTGGATTCGTGCTCTAACATAACTGACAATAGCCTCAAGTATATATCGGATGGCTGTCCGGTAAGATCTAGTTAGAATTTATCCTAATTCCGTTGACTAATCCCTAAATACTTGCTTAGAATCTGCTGGAGATAAATGTGTCCTGGTGCCATCTGATCTCGGAGAATGGCGTTGAGGCGCTGGCGCGCGGTTGTGTCAAGCTGCGGAAGTTCTGCAGTAAAGGTTGTAAACAGATTAATGACAATGCCATCATGTGCCTGGCCAAATACTGTCCCGATCTTATGGTGCTAAACCTACACAGTTGCGAAGTAATACCCCAATATTAGATTTCCTCATCGGATTACCATTTATGGCCATGTTTTGTGTACTCCATAGACTATCAGCGACACGTCCATACGCCAGTTGACTGGCAACTGCCACAAGCTGCAGAAACTGTGCGTTTCCAAGTGCGCGGAACTAACTGATCTCTCGCTGATAGCGCTCTCGCAGCACAATCATCAGCTCAATACGTTGGAGGTGTCCGGTTGTCGCAATTTCACGGACGTTGGTTTTCAGGCGCTGGGCAGGAGCTGCAAGAATCTGGAGCGCATGGACCTGGAGGAGTGTAATCAAATAACGGACCAAACGCTGGCTCATCTGGCCACAGGCTGTCCAAGTCTCGAGAAACTGGTAAAGGTTACAGATTGATATTGCTTGATGCACAAAATTAATTTGTTCCCTTTTCAGACGCTCTCCCATTGCGAACTGATCACAGACGATGGCATACGACATCTGACCACTGGCAGCTGTGCGGCGGAGAGTCTCTCCGTGCTGGAGCTGGACAACTGCCCGTTGATCACGGATCGGACGCTGGAGCATTTAGTGTCATGTCACAATCTGCAACGAATCGAGCTTTTTGACTGCCAGCTCATCTCACGCGCTGCCATACGCAAGCTGAAGGTTGGTCAGGAATAGGGAAAGGGTTTCTACCAAGATTTGGACTGTTAACTGTTTTCTTTTTATTGTACTCCATGTAGAATCAACTACCAAATATCAAGGTACATGCCTATTTTGCGCCCGTAACTCCACCCGCTGTGACCGCCGGACACCGGCCCAGATATTGTCGCTGTTGTGAGATACTCTGAGATACGGCCGATGGTTTCGCCCGAAAGATACTGGGAAAACCTGCGCTTGAATGATGTTGGACCGCGTGCAGCATCTTGATAGTTATGCTTATCTTGGTGCTGTACTTGTATGGCCGGTACAATGACTTATGGTGAATTGTCAGGCCCACACATACACACACACATACACACACACACACACTCATTTCTACACACACACAACCAGCAAAGAGACACACACACACGGAAGAAGTGAAGCAAGATTCTAATAACGATATTTGAGATAAACGAAACGAAACGATACAAATGAATGAGGGAAATGGAAATGGAAAAGGCGAAAAGGAAAAACAATTTGTAACAAAATTTTCATTGTCTTAAATGAAACCCAAGGAAAAACACTTAGTATTTAATTTTGTGAGAGTTTCCAAAACTTTCCCAAGCAACATTTGAAAACAAAAATTGTGATTATTTTATTTTTATTTTTTTTTATATTCTAAGAACTTTCATTTAGATGTTTAAAACTAGTAGACAAACCCCCTTTTATTATACATATATATATATATGTGTTTGTATGTTTCTTATGTGTGTGTGTAGTTATTCCTAGTAGTATTTTTTGTCAATCTTGATGTATGGCTTCTTTAGCTTGTATTATAAGAATATATATATATAAAATTAACTATGTGACAGACACACACACATACACACACATTCACTCAACATACACATACACACACAAGCATGTATTATGTTCTATGTGTGAGTTGCATTGCAAACTGCTTATATATATATATATATATATATTTACTATTTAACTGAGATTTGAATAAAGTCTAAACATGTCGATAGAACCATTAAGCGTTCACCCACACACACACACTCTCATACACATAAACACACAACCACACACATACACACACAAATCTCAGTCAGTTTAAATGTTGTAAGAATGTAGCTTTCCCGTTTTCACTTTTTTTGTGTATAAAAATATTAAAACCTTAGAGCATTATATAGATATACATACATACATATATATATATACATACAAACACTCCTATGTTAATGGTATCCAAAATGTATATTACTCCAGATCAAAACACAAATGATAATAAGAAAATCAAAAAGTGCTTATACATATACATATATATATATACACATATATACATTATGTATATATAATAACTACTACCAGTCAAGTGCAAGTCTTTTTATATACACTCACACACACACAACCAAATGGATCAGCGTTTCTAAAACACAAGTCTCTGTCTCCCCCTATCTTTATCCCCCAAACAAAACATAACAACAAATTGAAAAAAGTCTCTATATATTATATACACAATCATCAAAGAACATATATATATATATATATATATATATATATATATACATAAACATATACATATACACATCTACTATATACACGTATAATTGTCTATTTTGTATTACATATTCCACAAACAAAAAACATGTAAACAAACGGGTACAAAAAGCCGCCAACCTTGAAATGAATTCAGCGCACAGTTCTTCACATTCTTTAAATTTTACCCTCCTATATCCCATCATATATGTATCCTATACCCTTTTTTGGTTAACTAACGGTTTCCTCAAAGATTGTACAACACCAAAAGCAAAACAAATCCTAACGCTTTACTACTACTTATAATTGTGCGCAGTCATTATTTTAATTGCGATGGAGTTTCTTTTTAGCTCTATCAACTCTCCCCCCTCATCCTTTATCCTTTAGAGAAAAAAAAAGAAAAGAAAAACAGTTTAACACACTCTTTAAACATATACTATATATATCTATAGATTCTAATTGGAATTCTGTATCGGTGCTTTGTAAACTGTGTAAATTTAATCAAACAATTTCCACTGACAGCATTCGCTTTGATCCTTTGTTTTTCGCTGAATTTGTTCATCTAGTTGTAAAGTTCATTGGGAATGCTGTCAGTGGAAATGTTGTATTTAGTATAATCATGAGTATGTGTAGTTCTTGTGCTTTAACAAATTTATTGAAGCATTTTAAATACCGATTATTGCCACAATTTAAATAGCTTTTAGTTAATCAGTCTATAGCTAATTACCAAGTAATATCTATATGTGTGTATATTTTTAACCAAGAAAACAAACAAAAGAAAATCAAAAAAATCATAAATAGATTTATGAAATCGAACATTTTGATTAAATTTAAGTCAAAAATACAACGGAAATATTTATTTATAAAACTGGCATTGGGCTTCAAAGAACTGGCGGTATCTATGTATTTAGGTACTTATAAACAATATGCAAATTGTTCTGCTATTACTGAGTCTCTAAATACAAAACGCAAATCTGATAACATATTCGTATGCGTTATTATTATTGGGGTTGGTACTTTAATTCAAACTGGCGGGCAATTCAGTGTTTGCCTAACAAGATTATCTTTATATTAACGTAGGGTAACACTGTTTAGCGGCCGTACATTGTATATCGAACGACCACCACAACATATCGGCGTATATCGCTCGATGGTCTTGAGCTATTTTTCGTTGTTATCGGTATGACTTGTATTGTTTTGCGGTAGACAAAGGCGTATCAAAATAATAAACAATTATGCGGAGATTATTAACGAACTGTAATTTCAGTTATAGTTGATTGTGTGTGTGTGTGTATATGCGCGCGTGTAATTATGCAAAGCGCAGCAGCTAAAGGCGCTCCAAACGGCGGTGAAAGTGTTGTTGTTGCAGCGAAATTAGTTTTCGTGGCTCTCAGCAGCGGTTGTGGTTTAATTTGTTGTGGCATTCGCACTTTCAGCAACGATCAATTTTCCCATATACAGACAACAAAGTGAAATAGAGTGAGCGAGAAAGAAACGAAAAAAGAGAGCACCAGAAGTGCGGGCGACAAGTGAAATAACATTTGGCGATTGTATTTTTTTTAGTTTTTTCCAACAAAATTTTGTGTTTTCCGCTTTGCCAATAAACTTGCAGTGTTGTTCGTTTTTACAGTTACACATGTATCTGTATGTATTTGCGGTGTAATAAGTTCAAGGAAAGCAGAAAGCAGAAAGCAAAATGCGAGAAACATAATGTGCAATGCAGCTTGAGGCTTGCCAGTATCCATTTTATATTATGTAAAAAGCGCTCATTGATTGTGGCACCTGTTTGTGTGTGTGTGTGTGTGTGTTGCGTGCACCAAATATTTAATTCAATTCGTTTTGAAATGCCAGCAATAATTATGTTAAAAACACAGTCAAATAATCGATGTGTGAAAACCTGCCATTGTTGGCTATAGGCTGGCGCGGGGGAAGTTGCAGCAGAGTCAGCACCAGCAGAAGCAGCAGCAGTAACAGCAACAGCAACAGAGCACAGCTGAGTGGCGACGTCAACGTCGCCGTCAATGCGTGTGTGTTAGTGTGCAAGGCGCAGGAGGCAAATAACAGCAGTGGAAGTAGCAACAACAGCAAACAAAAGGAGGAGCATTACCGGAACGGAAGCAATTTTATATTTGTTATGTGAAACACAAAATGAACAAATCCAAGAAAATGCATAATTAACGCAACAAATTGATTGGAAAGCGGCAATAATAGCAATCATCATCCAACAAAAAAAAATATAAAAAAGACAAGGGTGCAAAGGAAACTTGCAAAAACTCTGCTCTTCTTTTTATTCGTTTGTTAAACGGTAAGTCGGCCATTTTTATTGCATATTTTACTTTGTTTCGTACGAGTTAGATGATATGCATCCATTATGTGCATACACCAACTATGCAAACTGTTCCCTATTGCTATGCACCATGCACACAAATTGTCCCCCAAATGTAAATATGTATTTAAGTTCTATGTGCTTAGAACATACAAACTGTTCTTGTTCTCTATTAGTACACAGAAATTGTTCGCTACATACATATGTATATATGTATGTACGTATTTAAATTAAAGCTTACAAATTATTTTTAATTACTTTGAACTTTCTGCAAGTTCTGCTGGTACTATCAAAGTCATCATATACATGTGCACATACATACATACGTATGTACATATGTATATAATGTATAAACAAAAATTATGGCAGTTTGAATTTCAATTTCATAAAGAACTTTGAAGATTGCGCTGTGTTAAGCTTAAAACTTGTTTCTACTCCCAACGTGCGTACATACAGTTGTACATAGCAACGCTTTACTTACATATGTATACGTATGTACATATGTACATACAATATACTACTTGCTGCTCCCTATATGGTCATAAGTAAATGATTTCAATTCACGTCTCGCTGCGTCTCATCACAGACAAATAGCACCAACAGCAGAAGCAGAAGCACAGGCAGCAGCAGCACCAGCAGCCCCGCTTCCCGTTTCATATTCATCCGCCCCCGCCTCTTGTGCACACAACACGTTTACGTTTGTTGTTGCCGTCATCAGTAATCAGCTGTGTGAGTTTGTCGACGTCTGCTTTGCTGGGGTCTATTCTGTTTTTCTTCTTCATGCTATGCATGTTATATGCATCTGTGTGTGTGTGTGTGAGTGTGTGTGAGTGTAGCCTTGTGCTTTGCAGTCAGCAGCGTGCAGACAAAGAAACTGTTAACGCGCTCTCACTGTGTATCCTTGATTTTGTCGTGTGCGCTTTGAGGCTTCATTTCATTTCCTTTTTGCACGACGCGCCAGCAATGGGCAGACAACAAAGAAAATTTTGTTAAAACGGTTGACAACAAAAATGTATGTATGTATGTATGGTATGAGCTGTGTGTGTGTGTTTGTGTTTGTATTGATTAAATATTACATGTGATTGACAAATTATTTAAGTAGACGTTTAATAACAAACTTACATAAATACATACACATGCACATTAAATCAAGTACAATAATTAATGCGCATTAACTAGAGCAACTTAAGGGTTAATTGAGAGAAAGGCAACAGCTGTGAGAAGCTATAATCAAGTTTGATGCAAGTGCAATAAATTAAATATTTAATTAAATCTAACAAAAAAGAAATAATTGTTTAAAGCGCAATTAATCATAGTTAATTATTATATTATAATTTGAGCCATTGTTTTGTGTCTTAATGTGTTAACAAAAGCTGTTAAATTATGTAGAAAACAAAATGGCTGCTTATGCTTTCGATTTCTTAGCGAAAAGAAGATAAATAACCAGAAAACAAAAAGAAGTAAAGTCAAAAATGCTCTTCTGTTTTCTAGCTCTCTTCTCTTCACTCTCTACCTCGCATCTTTAGTTATCTTTTCCGCATATGAAATGATCGTCTCCGGGAGCTGCGGTTGCTACACACCTTGAAGATAACGCGTTGTATAGTTTCATTTCTGAGTAATTAGTATGCTTCGCTTGTCCTCGGATCTCAGCAAAAGCTCTTCTGTACACGAGTATATAATGATGTGTAGCTACCGTATTATCGCTCATAGTGTAAATTGAATTATCTATGTGTATGTATTTGTGTATATGAACATACGTGTAAACACGTAAAGTATCCATAAATATCTAGTGGATGTAACTCCGCCCAGTTTTCCATGTAAACTTTGGATTTTCAGGGCGTTCAAACACGCACATATGAAATGAAGCCATAAAACCCACAGTTATCGGTGGTAATCACCAATTCCCATGTCATTTCAGCCCTTATATTGTACACAGTTCTTGTTTGTTGATAACAGAAAAACCATATTGAGATCCTATCTTAAATTTCAAACAAAACACGACAAAAAAACCCACCATACATACATACCCAGTATTTTTCATTGAAATGGTTTTCAAAATGATTTCTAATTAATCTGGAACGTTTCTAGTTCAATTTAAAACTAGCTTACGATTAATTGCAATTCATTTGGCCTTGGAATTGGTTTTTTGTGTGTAGAATATTGACGAATTTTTGTCTGCCGAATGGAGTGTAGCTGCAGACTCAGTTAAGAACCAGTTCAAACTCAATTCAGAACCAGTTCTTCGGCCAAGAGTAAATTTATTTATATTGCTCAGAGCATTGCATAGTCGTTTAGGTGCAAGGAACTTTCCAAAAATAACTTTCCAGGAGCAAAGAACTTTCAAAAACCTTGACTTATCATTCGTGCATATTCATAGGCATTTTCTATATACAAACATACACATATAGATAACAGATAAGAGGCAAACAAACCTCAACGCAAACCAAACGCGTCTAAGCTTATCTGTAAAATGCCGTTGTCCAGTTCCTGTGCCAGTGTTACGAGTATGTGTGATTATCTGGCATTTAGAATCTAGCTGTTGGTGGAGGAGTAGCGGTAGGGGTAAGGGTAAGGGTGGGGTAACTTTGTTTGCTGTTCAGGGTCGTATATTAGTTTTGGCTGATAAAGAAAAACTCGACGAAATTGAGGAAAGTAGAAAATTAAGAAGAAGGAGCAATGTAACAAGTGAATAATGAACTACGTTGAGTGTTTTATGGCTTCTGATTCACAGCTTTCGAATATGAACCGTACTTTGTGCCAGCTTCTGTGTATACATATGTGTTTATGTATGTGTATGTACATATGTGTGTATGTGTGTCTGTATTTTTATTTGTACACTCATCCCTAAAAAGAAGCTTTGACTTCTCTCTTTAAAAGTTGATCTTGGATATTGTACGCTACTAATACTTGTTGTTGTCTAAGCTAACTGGAAGAGAGGACGCAAAAGAAGGGGAGCGAGAGAGAGTCAGCGCGCAGTGACCCCAGCAACGCTGGGGACAATAAGAAGTTTTAACTGCGCTCTTTGTGATTTTGATCTGTCACTTGCTTTGGTTCCTGCTCTTAATGAGTTTTATTGAATTGCTTTTGCTCTTTGGGTGGGTGGCAGCACTGACCAATAAGAAAAGCTTTTAGCTGTTGCTAAGAACTTGCGCTACGCAATATTTTTAAGTTTTATCCCAATATTACTTGTTGTTGTCTAAGCTAACTGCTAGTAAAAAGGGAGAAGGAGAGGCGGTGAGTGAGAGCGCGCTCAGTGACCCCAGCGTCGCTGCTGCTATTTGCTGCTTCCCGTTCCGTTGCTGTCGCAGCCGTCGTTCGCCTCCTTTTGCGTTTTATTTTACGTTATTTGGTTTTTGGGTTGAATGACTTTGGACAACGTGTGCGCAAAAAATAAAAAAATCCAACAATAAAGAAAATAAGAAAGAGCGTAACATTTGAGCGTAGCCAGAGAGACATTGAACCCACCAAATTGCAGACAGCTGATGGACGCCAGTTTAGGTTAGGAGCGTGCGGCGCTTAAGAGTGGTGGGAGCGGGTATAGTGGTATCAAGGGGCACTATGTATGTAGATGTCTGCTGGTAACCCTCAATGACAGTCACAGTAACGGTTCTTTTGATTTTCTGTTGCTTGGAAGGGAGTTGTTTATGCTACGTTCCCGTGCAAACGACCTGTGGTGTGCTTAGCGGGGGGAAGGAGTTGCCAGACTTGAACGATTCTCTTTGATTGATATTCGTGTGCATTTATTAAAAGGAATTTGCGTTTTATTTTCGCACTCATAAGCACACACACACACACACATAGAGACAATTTCTCTAAACACGTTAGCACAAAGCGCTTTGTTTAGACTCAAGAATGTATGTGTGTGTGTGTATCTGTGTTAGATTTGTTGTTGTTCTGCTTCTTGTGTATTTACAAAAATAAAACATGACATGGAGTCATCGCTCGACACGCCCGCCTCTTAGAAACAGCTCGTGGAACTGTTGCCCGCGATCAAAAATTCAATTTCTTTGGCAAAGTTCTTCTCTTATAATATGTTTTTCTTTTTCTTGTTCTCGCTTTCTTACATTTCGTCTTCTGCTCTACAAGTGCGTCATTGCCCGCATTTGGCATATATTCAACTATAATACATATATACTTACACACATATATATACAATCATGTTGCAATAGTAATTCGCTTATGATCGAGATATATACATGAAATATTAATTATGGTGTAGAGAAATCATGTAAAAGCTTTGATAAATATGATTATACATAGTGTACTTAAAAGCAAAAAGAGTATATACCCCAAAAAACTTAAATTGTATACTATTCGATTTAACGTACAGGGACTTGCATTAAATGGTACGTTAAACCGGACTTCTACTGTATGTATATAACTACAGATAGATTGCAAAAATAAATTGATTTGAAATGACGTTTGAGTAACTTAATTAACTACCAACTGGAAGGCATGACAAATGACTTTACTTGATAGACAGCATCACATATATACATATGTATATACACGTTATATACTTCATTTCTAGTTTAAATGTATTGCTCGAAAGTATGTACACATGCCCTCACCTGATGTCTATAAATGACCTCCCACCATTATTAAGACGAACAAAAGAAGAACTCACAACAAGCACATTCACACTGCCCACACTAGCAGAGCTGGAACAGCTGTTGTTGCTCACACATACATTTATACAACATTCTGATATACATACTTACAATTTTCTGTTACATCCTCATTGATGTGTGTCCTCAGCAAGTTAACAGCAACTACTACGAATACACTGTATGTTCGTCTACGTGCAGTCCTGTTTCCGTTTGTTAAAGTTTAATACGAATGTTACACATATACCTACATAAGTATGTTTATATGCACACACACATGTACATCAGTAATGTCGTCCCTTGTATAACAATTGTCTGCCAAGCGTCTATATTTGCTCACAATCAATCCCAAGCGTCGGTCCAATGGTCGCAGCGCACACAAACACCACACGAATACAGACACACACACACATAGAAAGAGACAGAAAGACAGACACACTCGACAACAAATTCAACAATTGCGTTCTACACAAATTCACATTTATAGCAACGTGCGAACCATAACAAAAGTAAGCGCTATAATTTATAAGTTATGGTAAATAAGGCACCCACACACATACACACACGTATACATTCATATGCAAAGCTTATACATGTAACTGTAACAATGTTGCTGCCCTCTTCTGATAGTGAACAATGTTAATTTAATATGGGTGCTATTGAGTTTATTATTATTACTTTTATTATTTGTTGTCTTCGCTTTCGTAAGACGTAAGGCTTATAACCGTTTTATTATCAAAACAGCTGATCGCAACATTTAAAAACAACTGCGCACATACAAACATATTGACACATCCATGGCAATGGACACAAAAACAAACAAACAAACGCACACACACATCCACGTTGAAAGATGTGCTTGCCCTTTTTTATCAACACTTCTCTCACCCGCAGCAACAGCAGCTGACAAGCTCAAGCGCTCAGAGAGGTCGAAAGAGAGCGAAAGAGAAACCAAAAGCTGGCAACTTTTGTGCCAATGCCTCCACACCTACATACACACATACACATACTGAAAATAGTGTGTGCCCATTAATGTAAGTGGAAAATAAGCAATTAACCAGCTTGGGCGAAATAAAATTATATGTAAATAAAAACATATATGTCAGTATGTACATACATATATATTTATGTATGTGTTTAACTGATGTGTCTCATCTATGTACGGGTATACCCTATTTGTCTCTATAGTACATAGCTCATCGATCAAATAGGCGGAACTCTGCGTCAATGTCAATAAATGGGAAAATTACGTTTTTATACCCTGTATATACAATATATAATATATATATTGATACAGATAGATAGATCAGATCAGATCGCGCATTTCTATAGTTGCACTTGGTATAGTTTCTTTATAGATCTTACAATATTCCGTTGAATGTTGAAAGCGTTTTAATTGGATGTAAGCCAAAATGCTGTCAGTTGCCCGCTTGAGGTCTTTGTGGACTACGGTTTCTTCTTCTGCCTCTTACTCTTTCTCCACTTGGCTCCCAGTGTTGCCCCCCTGCCGCCTTTTGCGTTAGTTCGTTAAATATTGCGACGCATTTCTTGCCCTAAGCAGCTACTTTTACCGTTGCGTTCTGTGTTCTTATTAGAATGTTTTGTGTATACCTGAAATAATGCTCCTAACTATGGAAATCTTGAGGATAGAAAAACACCCTTAACTATCTACGAAAAGTGAGATAAAAGAAAATCAACAACTTTTAGTAAATATTTGATTCAAAAACCTGCTGCTGCCTGGCTCTTATCTATCAATGGAGTTCGATAATCTGTCTGACCTTTGTGTCTCATGACAAACCCTACCAATATAAACCAATAGAACACGAGAAGTACTTTAAACTCCGAGAAGTTTTATATTTATCTTTACTTATCGACAAGTTCGGTTTAAGATACTATTCAAAACAAATATAAATAGTTTAAAATGAGCGTCGCTAATGTTTACATTTACAAATGATGAAATTTTCCAAGATCGATGTGAAATGAGTGTGGAAATAAACTGGAATTGACATTTTTATGACTTTACAATGTCTGAGTCTTAAATGACTTATAAAGCATCTAAAGTTTCAATGTAAAACCTGATAAAGCTTTCAAGAATAGTTTCATCAGAATAACTTGAACTGATTATTCATCTAGTGTTCATAGCTTTACGGTTTCCCAACTTTATGTTAACGATGCGTCAATGCCACGTCTATGAGTTGGCAGCACCCGATCGATGTGCTGGCAGCACTGAGTCAACAAGTGGCCAGTGTGTCCATAAACGATGTGCAAGTGGCAGCACTGAGAAGCTAAGCGTCGAACAGATCAATGGAAAGTAACATCAAGTTTGACCATAAGCTAAACTAGAGGTTAACGTTTCATTGAACCTGATGAAATTGTGCTTTGTCTGTTGGAAATAAACGCACGTACATACATATATGATATATATTCGTATTAAAGTATGTATGTACTATGTATGTGCATACATCAGACAAATCCGAAAATCAAGGGTTCAACAATTTCTTTCTGCTTTCCTGTTTTGGCACAGTCGACGGACAAAACAAATACACAAGTTCATATGCATGTGTGTGAGTGTGTATGAGTAAGTGTGTGTGTACAGGAGTAAAGCAGACCAGAGACCAGACCAGAACCAGACAGGAGAAGATACCCTGAGCGTTTTCTTTGTCTGCAGAGCAAAGTCTTTGTTATCGTTGCCTTTGCCTTGTCTTGTCTTGTTGTCTCAACTCGCCTCCCCTCCCCTTCGCACCACCCATTTGGTCTTCAACCTTCTTCTGCTTCGCCATCAACTTTGGCTTCTTGGGTCATTAAAGCTTTGCTCACTGACAAGTGATTGTATTTGTGTGACGGCGACTGCATAAAGTTAAAGCAGAAGCACAAAGAGCAGAGATCGTAAAAATCGTACAATTCATATGAGCCTGCATTATGCATGTACGTACATGCGTGTTTGTGTATGTGTGTGTGTGTATGCGGGTGTCACTGATAAGGTGTTGATGCAGTCCAGAGCAGAAGGAAAGAAAACAAAAGACAAACAAACAAACATAATTGAAATCATTGGCCTGCTGTTGCTGACGGCGGCGCATGCGTTTTTTCTCTCCTTTTTTTTAGCGATGTTTATTTACTTTGCAAAGCAAATGAGCCAACAAGTATATTGAACACATCCACACACTCACACACACAGACGCACGCATTCGGACAAAACAGAATCTTAAATACACACAAAAGAATATATAAAGCAAAAGCAACATCAGCTCTTTACGACCTGACAGAAACAGCAGCAGAAGCTGAAGCAGAGGCAGCAACCATCAAACATATGGAAACGGGTTCGTTGTATGCATGTGTGTGTGTGATGTCGCGATGTCTGCATGGTTTGCTTTTGTTATTGAATTTGCTATCACGGACACCAACAACAACAGCAATAACAACAATTTGCCAAGATATACATGCATACATACGTACGTACATACCTTCATTTCATATATACAAGCATACATATAACTCTCATTTCTTATTTACTTGTCACGCATATGTTTTGGCTTTCTGCTTCTTATTTGTGTGCACTGTCTCTCCTTCTCTCTCTGTGTTTTGCTCTCTAGTGATTGGAAATTCCATATGATTTTTGTATACATGCGCTGCGCAGCAACAATGTTGACGCATCAAATCGTTAGCAACATATTATACATACATGTTGCTAACAACGTGTATCGTACACTCAACGTACTGCCATGCCAAAACTAGCCACATAGATTTGTACATAAACAAATGTACGACGTAGTTTCCATACATAGCACACACACACACACACAGACACAAATACAGTAACATAGCAGTATATAAGCCACACTCGTGTTGTATATAAACATTGCACATACACAACACAACACACACACACAAGTCACAAAAGCAAGCAGCAATTGTGTATGTATGTATATATTTATCTGGCGTGTGTTTCGCTGTTGCTGTCGTGTGGCTGAGGTTCGCTCAGCTGTTTTAGAAAGTTGCTGGCAGCGTTGATGTTCATTCAAGCAGCGACAGCCCAAGCGACAACATCACGAACGTCCCAGGTCCAAAACGAAACAGAGACAAAAAGGCAGAACTGAAGCAGAAATCTTTTTTGTGTAGTTGCCTGCTGACGCACAGCAAAAGTGCAAGAGACCAAAATTCAAAAGAATAAAAGGCAACCAGCCAACATTCAAATCTCGTTGAGTACCAAAATCTAAGCAGAGATTGAACAAGTTTTGTTTTTTGTAACAACCTTTTGCGTTTCGCGTCCCAGTGCAAAGTTTGCCAATCGTGTTGTTGCCTGCCTGCTGACGTTTGTTTTCTTTTTGCTTTTATTTTTTGTTTCGCGCTTCGCTCGTGTGGAGTAAACAGCACTTTAAATCAGACAGTGGAAGGAGAAAGAGAGACAAATTCAGATAAATACATATATTGGAAGCTGTTCGTGTGTGCGTTTGTGTTAGTGTCTAGAGTGTGTGTGTTTGTTTATGCTTAGAAGTGAACTGTCCTTCTTCAAATTCAAATCCAATTGAATTCAATTCGATTCCTGTTCAAGTCGATTCGATTTAATTGACGTTGAAAGCGTAACGCAAAACCGTTGAAAAATTCAAATGCTACGTTCAAATTTGGAATGCTGCCGCCGCTGCCGTTGTCAGCCGCTGAGAACTAAAACGAAGCACACGCAGCAAACGCATCAGCAGCGACAGCAACAGCGACGACAAAAAACTACAGCCGCAGTGAAGAGTTAAAACAAATAAGGAGATCAACAAATTAATCAAAAATAAAGAGAAAGAGGAAGAAGGAAGAGATAATGAACTTTTGAAAATGCAGAGCAAAATTTACAATATTCTATATTGAGGTAATTCCTCCAAAAGTTTTGAAACAATTACCAACCAAACGTGAAAGTGTGAAAATTCAATTAAAGGTTTGTATTTACTGCTATTTGTTTGTATATATGTATACGCTTGTGTGTATGTATGTGTGTGTATCCGTTGTGTACTAGTGTGACGTAGTTGTGGCCACTCAGCTGTGCGTTGCGCATGTGTTGGTGACGTAATGCCCATGCCCTGGCACATCTACAACAACAACGTAATAGCTAAAGCTTATAAGCTTGCCCACCCACACTAAAACAAAAACACACACACACACACAGAGAGCGAGAGAGAGTGACATACACGGCTAAGCTTTTCACCGTCAAAGTTGAATAATTGTAGATCGCAAATACATACATACATACATAAATACTGCACACACACAATAACATATAATCACTCTGGGAGACTATGTGACGCCCCCTTCAACGCTTGTATAACAAATAAATAACAGAAAGGCAACTCAAATATCGCTCTCCCGCTTGTTTGGGTCACTCATTTGTTCGCTTGTTCGCTCGCTCCACTCCCTCGAACTGCATGTACATACATATACATATATATATGTGTGTGCATGTGTAAGTGTATATGTGGAGTCAGGAAAATTACTCGCTTTTGAGTATTTTTTTTTTTGTAATGTAATTGACACACATTTTCTTGTCCACATTTTCTTGCACACATGCATATGCACGAGCACACATACAGACACACACACTCACGTGAAACGTGGATCGTTTATCAAGCTGTCAATTTTTGAGGCGCGGCGCTGCCAACTTGTGTCATAATCAGCTGTTGTAACGGCAGACAGGTGGGAGCAAGAGAATAACAAAATCGTGCAGTTGATTGTTAAAGCTTTACATCGTCTTCTGGCCTTGTGTAATTCGTCTGACGATAAGAACTTCAAATAGAGCGCTACGTTGCGCAATATCAGCTTGAAACAGTTCACTTCAAGGCTGAAAGCTTGATGTAAAAGTAAACCAAAGCTTTTATTTCATGTATACGCAGCTATCGAAGACATAGACTGGTTAAAGTTCTTGAACTACTCCCGAATCACAAAACAAACGAATCTTAACTTTACAGTTGCTTTTCTATTAAAAATGCCAATTAGATTCGGTACAACTTTCCCCGTCTTATGGGAAATCCAATTAGCCTTATGTACAATATATATAAAAATAACTTACTTGTACATAGTGAGCACATGTACATACGTATGTATGTACAATTCTACTTTAAAGATAAGGAAATGACCAAAAATGGACAATAAATTGTGTTTCTTAAAATAAAAGCGGAGAGCAAAACAGACAGCAAAACAAACAGCAAACAGCTGTCTATATTTATGTATGCTTTAATGTATTTAAATATATAACAACCAATTATACCCTGTAGCCATACAAAGCGGATGTTGGTAGGGCACACAAGCTTTTTAAAACTATTAATACTAATAGATGCTGACGTAACACTGATATTTCTCTGTTAATTAACAGAAGCAGATGTAGCATCGCAGTTGGCGTGTGATCATTATGAACAGTGACAGCAATATTCTCCGTATGGTGTTAGTCGGTCGTGTCGTGCTTAACAGATGCTGACGTAACACTATTACTGTTCTGTTAACTAACAGACGCGGCATCAAATTTAGCGTATGATGATTTTATTTAGATAGTCGCACTCAATTTGGGTACAAGGTACAGGGTATGTGGTTGTCGCGTATGCACTTGACTTGACCAGAGCATTTTTAGTTGTTTTGTTTTGCTTTTGTTTCGTTTCGCTCTGCTGTTTGGGGCCATTTGGTTGCTTGATTGGGCAAACAAAACTGTAAAAACCTTTAAAGAGCAAAAGGAAAAATAAACATAAAATGCGTCGCTTTGTGTTGAGTTGCGTCGCGTCGCGTCGTGTCGCTTGTAATTTTATACGTGCGCAGTTGATAATGTAAATGAGGAGAGAACCGAGAATGGAAAAGTTGTTAGTGTTCCATAAATAAATGAAAATGAGAAAACGAAATAAAAGTAAAAATAAATATAAATACTTGGTTTTTGCTTCCTCTTAGCACGCTGTTTCTTCAACTCGATTTGCTCTCAATTTGCAAACGGACAGAACTTATTTTTGGCTAAAAATAAAACGCACTGCCGCCCCAGACACACACAACCAAACACATACAGACGCATACACTTGTAGGTAATTGCGTCTCGTTGTCGTCCTGTGCTGTCACTGGTATACCACTCCAGCCAACGGCCCCCAGTAACAGGAAAAATTCACACTCACACTCGCAATCGCACTCCATCCCATGCCATTCCATTTGTGGAAGCGAGACTCACTCACGTGCTCACGTTACACACAAAGAAGAAGAAGAGTAAAGTAGGAGAGGAGAGGTGGAGGGCGATTGCCAGCCAGCGTTTGTTTACAATTTAATCGTGTGGTTTTTGTTTTTGCTCTTTCCCATTTACTGCGCACATGTGAGCAAAGCATGTAAATGTGTGTGTTTGTGTGTGTGTGTGTCTGTGAGGTTGGGAGAGTACTTGAGCGAGACAGAGAGAGAAAGAAAGAGTGAGTGGGAGACCATGTAACTCTTTTTGTAAGCAAACAGGGTGACCAATGATACATTTCTGAACAATTGCGCCTAACTATAAAATTAATTTAATTCTCAATTGAATGAACACAGATAATAGCCACGTTTTACTCATAGCACATATTTACATATATACTTGAACAAAGCTTTATATTATGTACACATATTTGTATATAAGTAGCTAAGTAAGCCTTATTAACTGGCAATTAACGAACCCATTTTTTTTCTCTCATTCTAATTGCAGCAACAAAGCAAAAAAAATAATGGAATTTTAACAGAGTTACGAAAGGTAAGCGCTATCGTTTATGTCTTGTATAAATTATAATACCCTGTAAGCCATATATATAAAAGATAACTAGAGCCTTGTGCTATAAATATTTGTTTGCAACCGTTTTTTATATCTCTGTGACCACAGGGCAACTCATAGTCGAGTATTTATCTCAGCATTTTCACATTTTAACTAAAAATTCTTTTCTGGTTTTTTTTTTTTATATTTTGTTGTAAATTTGAATTGAGAAACCTTGAGTTATGGTAACATGAATACCCCCTGAATAACCCCACCAACCACCTACCCTGTCCTACACATTCTAAAATTGTACGACTTCAGGTGGTAAATGGTCGTGTAATACCTTATCTCATGGCCCCGTCTAACCCCCTCTCCCTTTCACCACCCACTTGTCACTGATACTCATATGTTGCCTGTGTATTGGACTACAAAGCGAAAACCCATAAGCAAACCAAAGGTGCGGCCCATACAAACGATGCGGTCGCTCGCTCAGCTGTGAAATGCCAAAAGTGGGCAAAGAGGGTTGTGGCGCCCTATCTATGTACATACATGAGTATGTATATAGGAGGTGTACATGTATATATGTACATAGATGGATATGGTAGATAGATCGGTACTTTGTAAGGTCGACATCGAGGTCAACAACGATTTGAAAAGCTTTATTGTCTAATCAAAGTCATCTGCGAGGCATATGCTGTCCACAGGCACACACACACACACATGCAGAAGTGTGCATGCATGTACATGAATATAAATAATTGGCCAGCGCGTGTACAAAGTCATGAGTAAGCTAGAGAGAGATAGCTAGATATTTACATACATATGTATAGGTCTGCATGCATCAGATTGTGTTTATATGTGTATGTAAGTGTTGCAACACGCGATATAAAGTCATAGTACCTATTGTCGGGGCATTTCTTAATTGCGATGCGTCGCTTCCGCCTTTATATGACACATATTTGACTTCTACCGTTGTCGTTGTCGTTGTTGTTGGCGCTGCCACTGCGCCACTCTGTATAATACAGAATTGAGAATTAAATGCATTTACACTCGTGCATATAAATATGGTAGATACATATGTATATAAATACAGTTAAGTGCTTAAAACTTACTTTAACCATGACGCATTTTGTTGTGGGCTGTGAGTAACTGGATGTGACATGCTGCTTGAACATTCTTCCATAACATTGACGCATTTCCACTGCTCTTGTATGTGTGCTTAAGCAGCGACGCATTCGCCTTTTGGCGCATTTCATAATCAAATGACAGCCAAAAGCAAAGGAAGCAGCGCAGCAGCGTAAGGCGACGGCAACGTCGGAACTTGTTTTTGTTGTTTTTCTTTTTTTTTTTTCTTTCTGCAGTTGCCACACATCAAATATGCCATTGTGAACGGGTTTTTGTTGTGTGCAGCGCCATCTAGCGATGTCGTTTGCAACTACTTACATATATATACACACACACAGATAAAAACATGTGTTGCGTCTGTATTTGTGCACATTATTTGGCTTTCACTGTTAACCCAACGGTCTATTATGATTTCTTCCATTTTGCAATTTGCATAACGGCACTCACACACACACACAGCCACATAAACCCCACAAATGTACAGGAAGACAGGCAGACAATGTATATAATACAATAGAATATGAAATTTTGTCGCTCGCCTTTTATATCTGTTATATCTGATATACGCCACAGCAATCAAATAAATGCAAATTTTGCAATGTGTCTCCCAAAAAAGAAACAGAAACAAGAAAAAAACAAGTGCAGTGCATAAATAAAACGCACTCAGCAAAAATAAAACAAAATCACACAAAGACACAGGCGCACGCACACACACTTGAACATATAGCAACAATTATTGCAAAATCAAAAGCATGCCAAGGACGGCGACCAAAGCGAAATTAAATTAGTTCACAATGAAAATGCTTAGCAAAAAGTGCAACTGATTATGTACCGTTCATTTTCACAAAAATATCCATCAATTCACCAATTCTCTCTCTCTCTCTCTCTCTGTTTCTACCTCTTTTAGCCTCTCTTGACATCATCATTTCCCTTTTAAAAATTAAATTGCCACGTTCCATTTCATTTTATTCCACTTGCAGCAGCTGTATTGCATTCAAACTGCGTCATAAGCCACGCGCGCAACGTCAAGCCCTCTTAAGATTTGGCTATGTAAAAACTTAGATACATACACATAAGCATTTGTATATATGTACATCGCATTTTGTCATTTTGCTATTCCCAAATAAAAAAACATCTGTTTGTTTGTATGTATATGTATATGTAGGTATGATAAATAAAAGAACACATAAATCATGCATATACATAAGTATATAAAAATGAGTAAAAGCGAAAGAGCGATAATGTAATCAAATATTATTAAACTCCGTTGCTACTTTTTGCGGTTATTATTATTGCCTGTGCGCTGTTACGTTCCATTCGCTTGCCCTCATTTTCATACGACTCGGTGTTGTTGTTGTTGCTGTTTATGTATGTGAATGCTTGTCTATTGTGGGCCAAGTGTATTTGTATGTGCGAGCAACCATAAACAAAACTGCTCACACATACACACAAACAAACACCATCACAATTAAATACATGTGAGCAAACATTGCCAACTGATTGTATGAGAAGCCATCACAAAAATCATATGTTTTCTAACAGCACTCGCACACATACACACACACAAAAAGAGATAAACACCACCATGTTAGCCTCTCTCTCCCTGTCTATATATGTACGTACATTGGTTTCGACTCGCGCGCTAGTTATATATTGTGTATGCAGGTCAAGAAGAAACGCAAAAACAAAAGCAAAAGTAAAGACAAACATGTTTACAAGCTGAGCATAACAGAATAAGAGAGGCAGAGTTTCAGAGAGCAATAGAGGGGCAGAGCGTGAGCGTGCGTTTATTCTCTTTTACATTTGCATTGGTGTTGGCAACATGTTGCCACCATTCGGCAACAATATTTTGAGCACAAACACAAACAGCTGTTCATTGCAGCGTCAATGTGTGCGCTTATGTGCAATGGTTGCCAAGCGCGACTCCAGCAACACACTTGCAATATCAATTCCTCTGACGCTGACCTTCGATGCTGCAAAGCAACACCGCAAATTGCTTAGATACAAAGTTGCACTGAATTTACGCTAAGCTTGGCTTGTTCTGTTAAATGACGTCACAGCGTTAGCAACATGTGTAAAGTGCTTGCGCTGCTTGCTTAAGGCTGCATTGCACAAGTCTCTGTCTCTGCCGCTCTCTTTCTCACACGTTTACATTCTCTGACATGGCAACAGCTGCCTGATTAAGTAACGACCTGGTTTTTTGTTGTTACTGTTTTTTGTTTTCTATTTTGCTTCTCATTTTTTTGGGGGCAGACAACACACTGAGGCCGTGTCAGTGTGTCGCCAATAGAGAATGCAACAGCAGGCAACCAGGCTAGGCAGCTGGACAGGATTTGGGCCAACATAAACTAAGTCTCTTTATGTAATGTCTATACACTTGTATATGTGCGCGCGTGCACATAAGACCTTCAGAACATTATATCAATGAGATATATGCTATATGCATACAGGGTGCTTCAGCTTTGACCTAGTTCCCATTCAAAGCTGATGACATTCAAAATTTGCAAGCATCTCAATGCCATTTCAAAGACCCAACTAACACTACAAGTGGTTTAATTGGCTGAAAGAGGAACTTGCTCTGTGCAGGGTATACAATGTATCTATATGCCCAAACTATTGACTGCATGTTCAAAAGGTGCTGAGATAATACCAGTTCAACTAGATACCAATTCTAGTTGGAAGTTGTCCAATTGGCATGCGTAAGGAATGCTTTGGAAAAGAGTTGGAAAATAGATAGTTGAAAGAAAAGGAGTGTCGCCTATACAAAGTTTTCCCTCTGCAGAAAACTCTTTTCTAACTTGCAACTTTCTCTTCGCAGTGTACTTCTGGTGCGAAGGTACGAAGAGAGGACGACAATAACATCAATAAGCAGGAGGAGTAGGAGGAGGGGAAGTAGAAGTATAAGCAGGAAGGAAGAAGGATTCAGTTGCAGAGGCAAAGGAGTCGGCGTCCACCAATTGAAATGATACCAACGAGCGTCACCAATTCACCGCCAGTTGCTGGCCTGGCACAGAATGGAGCAGCAGCTGTTGTTGGCAGCACTGCAGCAGCAGCAGCGGCCGCCGCGGCAGCAGCAGCCACAGTTGCTGCAGCAGCATCGACAGCGCGGCAGCAGCAGCGCACCAAAGCAACTATAGCTCCATTGTGAAGGGTCTGGCAGCGCTCATCCTGGAGGGCAGACCCATAGCCGATGATGAGTATCAATTGCAGCAGCAGCAGTTGCCTCAATTGCAACAACAGTTGCAGTTGCAGTCACCGCATCAGCTGCAGCAGTTGACCCCATCGCCTGGCAGTGGACGCCACTCGCCACGTCCCTCCACATCGAGAGCAGCAATCAACATAACAACGAATCCCTATGCCGTAGGAGGCGGCACGCCGCTCTCCACCTTTTATGGTCATAATCCAGGCTATGGATATGGATACGGACATGGACATGGACATGGCGGAAGCAGCCCCACCAGCAGCAGCACCAGCACCACCACAACAACACATCAGCGTTGGACAGAGAAGCTCTGCCAGCTGCGGCAGCTGTCGCCGGCGGCACAGACAATGAGCGCTGAGCCGGAGCTGGTGGCGTTGTCCATAAACGAGATGAGCGCGGATCGGGGTGACTTTGAGATTGTGCATCGCGTCAACTTGAATCGCGCTGGAGGAGGATTAGGATTAGGACTTGCTGGAGAGGGAGTAACATCCAATGAACAGCTGCTTACCACCAATAACTCAAGTGCTGCCAGTTCACCTGGTTCCGGTTCCGAGAACATTCTGCACTCCCTGCAGTCCCTGGCCACCACATGTCTGCGCGGCGAGACGCGTCCTCTGAGCCTCTCGCTCGCCTTCAACTCACCCACAACGCCAACAACTGTGCGAGCCGCCAATCAGCTCGACTACAACTGCAGCCGGACAACGCCTGGCGGTGCTGGAGGAGCATACGCCGGTGGATACGTAGGATTTGGGGGTGGAGCGATGAGAGGAGAGCTAGCAGGAGGTGGGGGAGTAGTAGGAGGTGGAGCTGGAGGAGCAGCATCAGCCACATCAACAGCCACTGCCACTAGCGCCGCAGCTGGAAGCGCAAACGGTAACGCAAACGCTTCCAGCTGCTCAACACGGCCCAAACACGGGCCACACTGTGATCAGTTCCTCAGGAAGATGGGACTCGCCAAGGGCGAGTCCGCCGATGCTGAGGAGCATTTCTGTGATATGTCTTACATAAATATAACCGTAAGCCATCTTTAAATCGAATCCTTGGTGTCCATTTCTTTAACTGATTCTCTCTTTCAGTGTTCCCGATGGCGGGCGCATTGCCTTAAGATAGAGGACATCCTGGCACGCCGGGAATCTGTCTGCATTGAGGTGTATCTGGGTCCCGCTGCCCACAAGATACTGCTGGAGCAATGGATAATAAGCGGAAAGGAGAAGTAAGTCCCATCTGAAGACAGCATCCTCTAGAGAGATTCCCAGCTAATTCTTGGATTTGATTCGCAGAGTACCGCCGCCCACGATGACGCTACCTTCGCTGTGCAGCGCCATCCGGAGTCAGCTTTACTTCTCTCAGATTGTGGCCTGGTGCGATCTGTTGCGCAAATGTGATCCCTCTGTCTATGACAGTGGTCGGGTCATCTTTCCCAATGGAAGCACCGCCGCTGGCAGCAGCAATGCCGGAGAACTGGCCGGGCACAGTGCAACAATGACGACAACTGCAGCTGGAGGGGCTCAGGGCACATCGCGACGACCGCGTCTAAACATCTTCTATAGGATCAAGCCATATGTCGCCAGCTGCGCCAGTGGCAGCCACTGTGATGGCTTCAATGCCAAGGCCACTGTCCACAACTTTCCGCACGTCAACATCGCCGAGAACTTCAGCGTGGCTGTCTGCGTCAAGAGTCTTCCCAGAATCAACGGAGGTCTTCCGCACGTTGCCCCACACCCGACCAAACCCTGCACCCAACGTGCCGTGCCTGCGGCCAGCACACCCACTGGCGGCGGAGGCATGTATGCGGCCACCCCGACAGGACTGGGCGCAAGGATTGCCATCAGCACCACGACCACGCCCCCGGCAAGCAGCTGTGATAAGTATACGAGTAGGCGGCAGCAGCAGATGGCAGCGGCTTCAGCAGCAGCGGCGGCGGCGAAGGTGAAGGCGGCGGCAACTGCTGCTGCTTCTGCTGCGGCGGCGGCGGCGGCGGCTGCTGCTGTGCAAGAGGAGGAGGACGCGTCTCGGGATGAGCTGGACGGACATCGGGAGCGGCAGCTGCAGAAGTACCGCAAGCGCATGCAGCGACGCGATAAGAAACGAGAGCGCAAGCCCTCAGACCAACTGGAACCCATGGAGCCCATGGACGAGGGCAGCGAGGAGGGGCAGACACAGGCAATGGTACTGACCCTAGCGCCACCTCGTCGCATCGCCATGATCTCGACGGGCACACAGACCTCGCTGAGCAGCTGCCAGCAATGCGGCAGCGAGAAGACGCTCCTCTGCCTCAACTGCAGCTCCGATGATGCGGACCAGGATTGTGCTGGGGGCGATGATAGCGATGAGGGTAACGACGATACTAGCGCTTCCGAAATGGAGGATACCATATCCAGCTGCAGCCTGAGCAGCTCTGATCTCATTGTGGGCACGCCGCGCAACACGGCCGAGCGACTGCTCCAGGCCATACAGCGCACGCCAAAGAATCGCAAGGCCACAGCGGCGCCACGTCGTCACGATCTCAGTGCTGGACAGGTGGCCAGTTCCAATCCCAAGCAGAGTCCACATCCAAATCAGAACAACAATCAGCCCAAGCCCAGCCCCATGAGTGGCTGCCAGGTGTGCAAGCGCCAGAAGACGCAGCACAACTTTGGGATTGGGCAGAGGAGCAAGCCGGAAGCGGAGCTGGCAACAAATGGTAGCACCAATGGAACCAATGGCCATAGCAATGGCTATGACACAAGCATGGACCAGGAGCTGGAACAGGTAATTGTTGGGTCACACCTCACACATGACATCCCCACTAACTAATCCTCCTCCTTCTCTTTCAGTCTGAGCCTCCATCGACCAAGCTGACGCCTAGCATAGATCGCTGCTCGCTGAACAGCCAGGAGCGCTGCCAGACGCCACCAGATGTTGTGGATGAATGTGCCATGGATGAGCGTATTGTTGTACAGTTCAAGACACCCATTAGCCATGTGCCGCTCAAGCAGCAGGAGCTGCAATCCCAGCAGCAGCTTCTCTCACAGTCCCAATCGCAATCCCATTCCCATTCCCAGGCGCAGTCCCAGCCGCCCCATCCGCTCACCTGTCAGCCGCCCAAGGCGCCGCATCAGTTGAGATTGAACACCTGCGGTGGGGCGCAACTGGACAGGGAGACGCCACCGCCCATGTTGTCGCCTCAGCTCCGCAAGGCACTGCCCAAGGTGAATCTGACGACGATCTTCTGCAGCAGCTCTGCGCCCATATCCATTGACAATGGCTTGGCCTTTTGCTTCGAGCCGTCGACTCTGGGCTATGGCTCACACTCACAGTCACAGACGCTATTGACGCCACAGGAGGCGGCCAATCTGCCCGTGCAGAAGTCCTACTCGGCGCCAACGTTGCCCAATGCGTTGTCCGTCTCGCCCAGATTCGCCAAGCAGGCGTCCTTCTACAAGCGTCGCTCGCGGCATCTCAGCGACAGATCGGATCGCAGCTCGCTGGGCTCCGATGAGCAGCTGTCGGATGAGGATCTGGAGTCGGGTATGTGCAGTCCGGCGGGTTCGCCGCTCAAGACGCGTGCACGCCTAGCAACACAGTTCGCCGGGCGTCCGCTGCTCGGCAACCTGGAGGAGTCGCTGCTGCAGAAGCGTCTGCTGCCCAAAATTGAAGTTGCGGGCTTCCGCCTGCAGCTGGGTGCATCCGGTGGCTTCTGTCCCACACAGCTAACCATTCCAGCGTCTTCCTACTTCTACGAGCTGCACGGCGAGACCCTAAGCACACCCTACCTGGTGAGAATATACCGATAGCTGGCCACTGACCATTGCTAATCTTTCACCTCATTTCAGTGCGAGATTCGTTTGCCACGCAAGGGTTACTCCGTGCCCCGTTCCGGAACTGTTCAGGCCACGCTGCTCAATCCCATGGGCACCGTGGTGCGAATGTTTGTCATACCCTACGATATGCGGGACATGCCGCCACTGCATCGCACGTTCATACGCCAGAGGGTTCTGGCCGAGGAGCTACCCGGTGCGAGTCCCTGTGGCGGCGTCATTCTGCAGCAGCCGAGAGAGCGGGAACGAGAACGGGAACCGGGCAGCCCAACAGCGATGAGCACCACCAGTAAATTGGGACACTTCATCAGCGCCGGGCAAATGAAGCGTCTGCGCTATTCCATACACTTGAGGTGAATTGGGGAGGAGATGAGAGTCAGCTGGGGATTCCCAATCGTATTCTATATGCATATGTCTCACCCTTCTGCTCGATTACAGGTTCCAGACATCTCGTACGGGTCGCCTATCGCTGCACACGGACATTCGTCTGCTGATCTCCAGGCGGACGGATTGCGACACGGCCGCGGCACATGCAAAGGGTCTGCTGGAGGCGCCCAATGAGCTGGTGACGGATACGCTGATGCCCACCGAGCCCAGATACAGTGCGCGACAGGAGAGTCCGGGGAAGATTTAGTAGTTAATATGTCACGCCTTGGGCGTGGCATGCGCCTACAGCGACAATCTGGTGCAACGACTCTGGAAGCAACTGCAGGCGCGTTGGCAACTCTGGCACCAATGCCACAGATACCAACTACTATAGCTGGAACTAGAACCGGAGCTGGATGGAGCGGAGCAATCTTAACAGCGGGAATCGAGATATATTCCCAGCTACCACAACTGCTTTATTAGTCCCTAGTTCCTAATCCCTTAAACTAAATCCACTCTCTGTTCAAATGCTTCCATTAGATTGAATTTTGTATTGTATCCCTTACCTCTCTCTCTCTCTCATTCTGTCTCTAACTATCCCCCACCCAACTCTCTGTCTCTCTATCTCTATCTGTGCTCTGTTTGTTAAAGGGGCCATCATAAAATATGAACAAATATCTCAACCACTTGGGGGTCCACATAAAGTTGGAGCGGCAGCAACGGCGGCTGCTCCACATTTAGCAATACTAAAATGTAGATACAACAAAAATATCATATGCAATACGTCTAATAGGAAAGGGTGTGCGTGTGTCTGGGATCGTATATATATATATATATTTGGATATATGTCCCAGAGAAGTTTGGATGAATGTGAATACTACTAATCAAATTAGCAGCCAGAGAAGGGATTATCGAATGGTATCGTGGCGGGATTTTATGATTCTTAATATGTTGTGTATACCTTAAGAAGTTCTCCGAATTTGGATTCGGAGTAGAATTACATAAATTTTTTTTGAATTGTAATTGTGTTGGACAACATTAAGTAGATGCTCTAATATCTTGTAAACAGTAAGAGGAACTCGTCTATATATATCTGTGTGTATTTAACTAACATTATATATATACTCACACATATACATATATCGATTTCTTTATGTGTTTAGTTGGTATTTCATTCGGAGTAGTATCCGAAGAGCTTGAATTCAATCGGAAAAGGAACGTGGGCAAAGGCAGTAGGGAACGTGTGTGTATGAAAGGGTGTGCGCGTGTGTGTGGCCAGCTCATATCGATCGTTGTTGTTATTTAACGTAGAGTAGTGTGTGTGTGTGCGTGCGTGTGTATGAACCACCACAAAGATGTAATTTTCAATCAGTTTTCCAAATTCGGTTTTTCTTTTTTCAATTCGAAATTTTAACTTTTGGTTTTGAGTGTTTTTATACTTTCATTTTTTGAAGCGTGTCTGTGATACGATATGAGCGGCCTTTGAATATGATAACGATTATGACGATGATGATGATGATATAATGATAATGATGATAATTGTCATCATCGATAAGGTATTTCATTGAATTGATGTAGGACTTTAGTTAAATACAATTAAAGAATTTTTGCAATCTGAATGCTAAAAGTTTAGTTTGTTTTTGTTTTCAATTGTTTTCCCTTTACCTTTGTGTAAAATGCAATAAAAGAAAAGTGCTGGAGGTTGGAGTTAATCCATTAATCAGTTAATCAACTTAACCAAGCACAACTGTACTTCAATAATAATGCTATATCAAGAATGTATATATATATATATATACATATATACTATATATACAACAAATCAAATATATGTATCGATGTGTACATACTTAATGTCTGTGTTAAATTCTAAATACTAAAACTCTCATTTCCATTGATACCTGACTATACGAGTAAAATGTATGTTTACCCGCTAACAACAACTTTTCAATCTAGTTGGTAAACTATATGATAAATGATAAATCATAAAACGAAACAAATGCTGCTAAAAAGAACATAAAACTAAAAGAACAGAGGAAATAGAAGAAAAATTCAAAATAGAATAATAATAACAACAACATAATTATTTCTTTAACTTTCTTTCAACTGTTCTTTCAAGTAGAGAGCTTAAAGTGCCCAGTCAATAGCAATTAAAATTATATAACAACAATATACAACAAATCGATATATAAATAAAGGGTTTTTTGTGTTTTTAATCAAACAAAAATCTGGAACTTTTAATCCTTCGATTAAGTCAAAGAGAGAAGCTTTAAATCAAGCTGAAAACTGCAAAATGGCGGCACAAGTTCAATAGAACAACTCCTTCAACTACAGAAATTAACTTGTTCTTGAAACTGAACTAAAAATCCCTATCTGAACCGCAACAGGAAACTTTGTGACGTCACAAACTGCCGATAGATGGCCTTCTGTTCGCTTGAATTAACGGTGAATACCCGCAAATGCTTTCGCTGCGTAAACTTGTTGCTGGGGGATGCTTTGATAAGAGATTCAGTGCAATTGCGAACTTTTATGGAAGTGGATGCCTGAAATGGGCAGCGGGAAGTCGAAATATGATTTTGGATCGGAGCTAAGTGTTGCCTACTGGGAGCTGGTCTACTCCTACCTCGATGTGGTTAGCCAATTGCGTTTGGCGAGTGTTAGCCGAAGACTTGGCGACATTTTTAGGAGCTATGCGAGTCGTCGCTATAAGCACATCGATGAGCGTTTAATACGACAGCTGGACGCGGCTGAGTTGGAGCAACTGCTGCAACTGGTGGGAGATCAGGTGCAGAGCTATGTGAAGTATAGTGCTGGACATCAATTTGAGCAGCTTTATAGGCGACACTTCGAGATTATTGTGAGACACTGCCAGCAGCTGGAGCGCTTTGCGTTCTACCAAGTGATGCTGTCGCCGGATATGGCATTGGAACTAAGTCAGCTGAGTCAACTGCAGCATCTCTACCTTAGAACCAATGTGGATGCAGTGCGTAACAAGTTTCTGGATGGTCTGGCCTCGGGTCAATTGGAAAGTCTGGTGCTGCGCGGTGCACAGCTAACTGCAGAGGATATGGAACGCATTTGTAAACTGGCCAGCCTAAAGGAACTTGACGTGTGCTGTGCCAAGCTGCCAATAAAGATAATCTCCAAGCTGCAGCCGCTGGAAAAACTGAACCTGACAATGCCCGCCATAACAAACGAAGATCTCGTGGAGCTGGTAAAGAACTTATCCAATTTGCATGTTATCCACCTGAATGAATGTCCCTTGGTAACGGAGGATTTTGCAAAGGAAGTCCAAGAATGGAAGCCACGTCAAAAGTTAAGCATCCATTTATGTAAGTCCGGTGTAAATTGGGATCAATTCGATAAATCTTCCTACGACAGGGATACACATTTGATTGAGATTATTAACAAAGCAGCTCCTGCAGAATAAATATATTGTATAATAAGAAGGATATTAACTTTTAGATATAAGTAATGCATACACTGCCAAGACAAATCACATATCTCATTTACAACTACCTGTTGACTGATTTTATTGCAAATTTATTTTCAAATTTCACTTAAATAAATACCTGAACAATCGTTTTAGTTATCGATAAGCAGTCAAAACGAGCAGCTGAAATCTATTGTACATCAGCGATGAGCCATGCGCTGGCTGTTAAGTCACAGTTGCAAAAGTTTGTTTTATTCTGTGAAAGAAAATACAACTCAATGCAGTTATTCAATTTAATATATATTTATAATCATAATATATTTTAAAATACATGTAAATATATAATTTTAATCACACATTTAGCTATTATCTATAGCTTTTCTGACAGCAAGTCGCTACTTTTATTTTGTCCATCTCTAATGCATGTTAACATAGCTGCACAAAATAAATGACTGCTAATATAATGTTTTGCTGTTATGGCTCTGTTATAAGGTGCAATTAAGCAGCTGTTTTAATTGCTTACGCACCTCATAAGCTGATGTTCTACTCAACTGAATAAAAAATAAATTAAATTCATAATTTACTAATAATAAAGCTTAATTTTAATATTTTGTAAACAACTTACAATTTCGATATACAGCCGGCAAACCTCAATAACAGCAACAGTTCGCCTGCTGTTAACAACATAGTGGGAAAATGTTCATTTACGTTTTGTTCTATGTTACCTAATTCACAATGCGCTACAATTTGTTTTCGCGTGCCGTCCGATTATTGAATCAAAATCAGAGCAAAAGCGGGAAGTTATTGATATGGCGTGGAGTAGGTAACAAGGCAACCACCGCCACAGCCACCGCCAGCAGCAGGAGCGGTCTCCATGCTCAGCAGGACAGCTATGACCAAGCGCCCGAGGAGGTCTCAGCGGCGGAGCAACAGCTGTTGCTGGCACGTGAACCGCTGGTGAAGAACTTCTTTGTGGGGCTGGCGGACAAGGAGCTGCTTGGCTATCCGGAGGTCATCCCACGGGAGGAGATGTCCCAACTACAGAACATGTTGTTGCCGCTAAAAAACTACTTTGCAGAGGAGCAGGCGGAGGCACCTTCAATGGACAATGTAAAGCAGCTGGGACTCTACGGCCTGAACGTGCCCACAGACTATGACGGCAGAGGCTACAACTGGAGCGCCAGTCTCATGGCCTCCGAGCCAGACTCCTCACAGACCAGTCTGGCGCTGGGTCTGCAGTCGCATCGTGTTGTTGTGGACATGCTGCGTGAGCTGGGCACCTTGGAGCAGCAGCAGCGCTACCTGACGCCGTTGGGCACTGGACAGCTGATAGGCACCGAGGCCATCTATGAGTATACGGCGCCCGAGGAGGACTTCTTTGGCACCCAGGCTAGGTACAACACAGATAACAGGACCTGGTCCCTGAGCGGCGAGAAGGCATTTGTGGTAACAGCTCCAGCTGAAGGCACACGCCAGCTGTTCCTGGTGCTGGCACAGACGCAGCAATCGAATGTAATTGGTGACATGGGACGTGGTTCCACCATCTTCCTGGTGGACTCCCAGACGCCAGGCGTGCGTCTGGGCGATGTGCATGATACCTTCGGCTGCCGTGAGGTGCCCATGCGCCGCATCCACTTCGACAATGTGGAGCTGGGTGAGGAACAGATCTTGGGCATGCCCCATGATGGTAATCGCCACTCGGAGCTGCTGATGCGCGCCTCCCGCCTGCGCAGCAGCCTCCTGGGCATCTCCCTCTCCAAGCAGCTGCTCAGCCAGCTGTCCACATACAGCGTGGAGACAACCCAATGTGGCGTCCAGATTAAGTGAGTAGGAGATGGGGATCCCTGCAAAGATCAAACCATAACTGAATTTCCCTTGCAGAGATCTGGAACTGACCAAGGTGCAACTCTCGCAGGGCATGTGCTCCATCTACGCCATGGAGAGCATGTTGTACCTGACTGCAGGTCTCTTGGATGAGTTCCAGGGGCAGGATGTGACCCTGGAGAGTGCCATTACCAAGTACTATACGCTGCAGCAGCTCTACGGGATTGCCACACACAATCTGGGCCTCTTGGGTCCCAGCAGCCTGCAGACTGGCGAACCGGCGGAGCAGGGTCTACGGGATGCAGTGCAGCTGTGCACGCAAGGAGAAACCCTGAGCACATTGAGCATGTTCGTCGCCCTGACAGGGTTGCAGCACGCCGGAGTGAGTATCTAGATGCCAACTGTTCCATAAACTGAATGATAACCCTCACTCTTACAGCAACGTATGAACGAGGGCGTGCGTAAGGCGAGGAATCCGCTCTTCCATCCTGGACACATCTTTGGCAAGTTCCTCTCAACAAAAGGCCTGGAGAATCCCAAGACAGTCATGCAGCTGGCGGAGCATCTGCATCCCACACTGGCGCCAGCTGCCCAGTGCATTGAGCACTCGGTGGCGCGTCTTCATATGGCCGTGGATCTGATGTTCACCCGGCATGGGAATGCCATTGTGGAGCATCAATATGAAATGCAGCGACTGGCCAACATGGCCACCAGCATCTATGCTATGTGGGCGAGTGCTGCCCGTGCTTCCCGATCCTACTGCATTGGTCTGCCACTGGCGGATCACGAGATGCTCACCGCGACCACCATCTGCACGCAGGGACGTGATGATGTGATGCGTCTGGCCACGGAGATCTTCAATGGAAACTACATCAACAATGACAACAATCTGCTGCGACTCTCCTCGCAGGTGGCCAAGAGCAAAGGCTACTTTGCTGTCCATCCGCTGACCTTTAATTTTTAAGTGTTAATCTTTATATTTCCTGGCATTGTTATTGGCTGTAAAACTGGCATTAAGCTCCAAATAATAGAAACAAAGTTGGTAACATTAGAGTGTAATCTTTCCAGCTGTTAATTGATACCCGAACCGGTTATGTTATGCAACAGTTAACCGATTCGAAGCTAACGCTGTTAAGCTACATTAGGATCTTATACTGTGAGATGCTGTGTTTGTGTTATTTATATACCACTTGAATAAGTCAAGGGAAGCCGCATAAAACGCAATTAAATACTATGCTAATGTGCAACTGTGTGTGTGTATGCGTGTGTGAGTAGTGCACATGGAAAAAGGATCATAAGTGCGACGAACATCTGTCGTGAAAAGAGCCAAATCGGCACATTGTTAGGACCTGCGTTAAGACTGTTAAGTTTCCGCTCAATTAACATGTCGCGTATCGCTAGATCAGCAACAGGAACAAAGTCTACCCTGAGCTAAGCTTTTACGCTCATTTAATTAAATACACTCAACATGCCGCTTTTTTGCACAGCTCAATTTCAATCAAAAGCGATTTCGGTAGCGCTCAAACTTGGCTCAGAGATATGCTTGCTGCCTGATTTGAGCAGCGCAGTCGACGTCGAACGCATTTCATTCCATTGGATTCCATTTTATTTCATTCAATTCTGCTATTCTTTTGCAATGGGTTCATTTTCGTTTCGGTTGTCGTGCGGTTAACACGCGTTTTTGACGGCGTCAGTGGAAAGTACGCAAAATATTTATTGCAATTTTAAGCATTTTAGAATAATCATAATATATATTATATATGTATTAATAAATAAATAAATATATATATATATATATAGATATATGTACATATATAACATGTGAGTGTGAAAACTTGCATTACCACTGTGGGTGGCTGCACTTGTGACAGTTGTGTGAAATTCTTGCAAAAGCAGATCTAAAGAAAAACGCCCACGGCGAAATTTATTGCCTTACGTGTCGATGTGAGTGTATGTGTGCGTGTATCGTGTACGTGTGCCTGAACACATGTATGTACATACGTATGTGTATGCGCGAAAGAAGAATCTAAGTGAATTGATCGCATAAATATTTTTGCAAAAAGGTAAAAGCAATGGAAATCAATTCGAAATTGCAGGCAAGCAATTACCAAATATTGTGTGTGTGAGACAAGCAGACAAACAAAACGCGAAAGTGCGCAGCAAAGAGAACAGCGATAAGCCGACACAATAGCGGCCTTAAGCACCATTTAACTTAACACAGGTGAGTTTTTACTATAAGACGACTACACGGCCGTATTGCTCATCAAATTTTACCCTAAAATGTGGGGTATTACGCACAAATTATTGTGCTCGTATTCGTTTATTAGCATTTGTGACCGCTTCTCTACGTCTTCGTCAAGCTGTTCCGCAGCAGGAACAACAACAATGAAACATATTAATAGCAACAACAATAATATTTAAGCAAACTCCGTGTACAGCGGCGGCACACGCATTGAGTAAAACCCAGCCAGAGGTGAATTTTCGCGTTGAGCTTTTAATCCCGTTTTTAAGTTGATATTTAGCACTCGATGACCGGCATGCGCTGGTAATAGAGGTAGGTGAACTGACATCCTCCCGCTTCTGTTCAAGTACTTAATAACTTTTTTGTGTGTTTCAAAGAGTCACATAAATTAAACTCCTAAAAGAAGTCCCATATGTATGTATTGTGCGTGGGGAGAGAAGGGCTGGTTGAGAGCAAATGCTAGCTTGACAGACGCACAAATCAACGGCCGCCCCGCGCGGCAACCGCAAGAAAAAGTTACAAACAATAAAAATTGAAGAAGTAAAAGTCGAAAGAAGAATAAGAAGAGTAGCAGCAACGGTAGGCTTGGCACGGCACGGCAGGGCAGGGAGCAGCGTCAGGCAGCCAGCAGCAGAGTTCTGCCTGCCATTTCATTTCGTTTCGTTCCGCAGGGTATGCTTTTTTTTGTGTTATTTATTATTTTTTTTATTTCGGACTTCGTGACAGTGAACGCCATGAGCAGTGGCACACGACACACACACATACACATACGTAGTCACTGGTTGATTGAAAAGAGGGGTGGGGAGAGAGGGATGGAGGTAGGCAAGAAACAGAAGACAGGCAGGCCGACAGAGTCACCGGCCAACCGATTCCACTGGATTGTATTTTTTTCTCGGGTTGCCTTTGCTATATGTATGTGACTGTGCGTTTGTGTGTGTGGTTACAATCCATCAACACAGAGGAGGGTCGGCAATGGCTACGGCTACGGCAGCGACGTCGTTGACTCTGCGTGCTTTTATTTGAGATTTGCTCACGAATTGTTTTTGCTGTAGTTGGAGCTGTGTGGTGTGTGTAAGTGTGAGTGTGAGTATGGATGTGTATGTGCTTGTGAGTGTACACAAAATTGGCAATGTGGGTGTGTTGTGTGAAGTTGTTGTTAGTACTATTTGGCCTAGGCCGTACAGACAACTAATGCAGCAGCACGCATCGCATCGCATTGCCGTCAAGTGGATTGGATTTGGATTTTGTTGTTTTATTCCGTATTTTGCGCTGTGTTTTGCCTCTGCCATCTTGTCGTTATTCGTTTCTTTTGCGGCCCAATCTCGTAGTTCCCCATTCCACTCTCTTGAAATAAGTTGAAATGAGTGCGCAATATTATTGTGTACTATTTTAATCGTTTTCACCTTTGTCTAAGCTTTTTCAACTCGAATGTTATTAATCAATTAGCTTTTACCTAGCGTCATCGAGTATAAAGCAAAGTAGACTTGTTCGCTTTGAGCTTTAATTACCGTTTAAAGTTTAACTTTAGTGTACTTAAGCGCATTTTACACTCAATGGCGTATCGCAGGTAAATGCCTTAGTTTAGTTGGAGCTTAGTTAGTTAAGTTTAGTTCTTGAGCTGTTTGATTGTAGTTGTGCATTAAGTTAACGGTTCGCTGCTTGCGCCTGCGCTAATTAGCTTTGTAGCTTAAGTTGATTAATGATGATTTAGCTGTTTTCTGTTTGCCTTTGTTTTGTTTTGCTTTAGTTAGTTTTGGTTGGGTTGCTTGGGTTGGGCGGTGTTAACAGTGCTAAGGTCAATCAGATATGTACGAGTTGAGATGGTGTGAGCTTTGTGTGTGTGTGTGTGGTACTGGGAGTGTGGTTTATGGTGTCCTCTGTCTGAGATGGGGGGTGGCTGTGTCTTTATGCTTGCCACACACGCACACAAATCGATTTCGCAACCCTCTTTGCGATGGGTTTGACATAAATCATTTTAACGACGAAATACACACATGTGCATCTGTACATGTACGTGTGGTATATAAATATGTATTGAATACATTGTATGTGTATATTTATTTGGCTATGTGCCCTTTGTTGTACGTTTCTCTACACATTTGAAATATTATCCAAAACTCATAAAATCGATTTCTAATCGTGTAAATAAATGGCGACAAATGCTGCGCGCCCCCAAAACGGCAGGTGGCGACGGCACTGTCACAAAACTAAATACATCCACAAACACGCTCACATGTGTACATATGTATGTATGTGTTTGTGCAAGTGAATGAGAGGGAGCTTGTTTTGTGTGCTTGTTGTTAGTGCCCCGTTGCCTGCTCTGGTATTTATTTCAGGCCGCGTCTCGCTGGCCCAGGCACAGGCAAAGGCACAGGCCCAGGCCCGTTGCCAATGTTGCACCTTGAGCTCCAACTTTAGAGATGCGCGCGGGTACAGAATGGGAACGGGAATTGCGACGCTGACGGCGACGGCAACGGCAACGGGTGATCGAAATCGAAACGGCGAATGTTTAAGCAAAGGCAGAGTAAAGTGAAGCGCAGCGACTGCGACAGCAGCAGCAGCGGCGTCGTCGTTTAATGGCAGATAAGCGTAAGCGAAGAGTTCGGGACATAGCAGCAACAACAATAACAAGAACAAGAACAACAAATGGCAAATGCCGAATGCAGACAGTAACAACAAAAGCAACAACAATAAGAGAAAGAACAAGAACAGCAGTCAGGCAACATTGAGGAGAGGCTATAAAAACGAAACGATGCGAGGCCCATTGGAACAATGAGAATATCGAAACTGGCTCTGACTGATGTCAGTTGGGGCTGCCCACTAATTGGATGATGGTTTTTGGAATGGAATGAGAATGAGTATGGGTATGGGAAGTAAGTGAGATAGGGAGAGGTAGGGGAAGTATAGGTGCGCTTGGGTGTTGAGTGTTGTATTGTGTCTCCTGTATTTAAAATGTACAGACACACATTTTATTTGTTTTTGACGGACCGACGACCTCTCATTACACAAACACGCACACACACACACACTCACACATGCAAACACAATTCAATTGCAAAAAAGTGCAAAAAATCACACGCCAATGGTACAGAAAGAGACAGGAAGATTCAGGGGGAGAGACAAAACCGACAAACAGGCGAACAGTCAGAGATGGATAGAAGCAATGGATGTTTGAAAATTAAATTCGCTGCTGTTGTTGTTGTTGTTGTTGTTGTTGTTGTTGTTGTTGTTGGCAAACGCTTTGGAAATATTGCCAGTAATTGAATTTATGCCATTTGTTGGCTGCAATTGCAAATACTAACGGCAAATTGCAAAAGCTAAAGATGAGTTGAGTGCAAATTGCAAGTCCCCCAAAAATATATGTACTATTCGTTCCTGCTGTTTCGCTCTCAATCGCTCGTATCACTCTGTCTCTGTCGCACCTCCCTATCTACATTGCATCAGGAATTTCATTTCGTTGGGCGCTTATTTGTAACATGTTCTCCTCCTCCTCCTCCTCCTCCCCCACACATCCCCACATTTCACCTGCCGCCTCCACCTTTATTTTCTCAGCGTCGCTGCTCTTAACGGTAAACAATATTTCATTGGATTTTGTAAATTTTCGTTGTGTTTTTGTTTCTGTTTCTGTTTCTCTTTTTGTTTTTCTTTTTGTTTGTTGTGGTAGAATTTGTTAAATTTAATTTAATTTCTTTCTCTTTTTTGTCTTTTGTTTTGCTGTTTATTTTTTCCTTCTTTTATTTTGTGGCTTTCAGGTGCGAGTTACAATATATATTTTTAATTAGCCAGATTTAATTGGATTCCATTTGCTGGGAATGCTCTGTGTGGCGACAGATGATGAAAGATGTTACATCAATGGATATTACGTGTTAAATTTGTGTACATTTTTAATTGCGATTTAATTATCAGCGTTTCCTTTTTAAATTCCTCTGCTTTAAGACAATCCTCACTTCCTCCTACTCTTTTTTTTATACTTCTTCTTCTACTGCTCATTGGCATTCACTGTGTGTACACAGCACGAGGAAGCAGGTGAAGAGGACCTGTGACTGCCATGTCAATTGTCAGTGCACGTTTCCCATTTACCGTTTTATATTTGGGAAGTGTCTCTGCCCACTCGCTGCCCACTGCTGCGAAAAACTATAACGAATCAACGAAGGAAGCAAGAATATAAAAGAAATTCAAAAAAAAATAAGGAAAAGAAAAGAAAAAGAAAAATGAAACTGTTCTCGTTGTACTCTTTGCTCCTGTTGTTGTTGTAGTTGTTGTTGTTGTTACTGTTGCTGTTGCTGGCCGGATGACGCGACTGCGGCTTTTGGTGGAAGTTGTTCCTCTTGTTGTCGCTGCTGCTGCTGCTGCTTGGACACGCAACTGCTTGACTGGAACTGGGAGAGTGAAATCGTTGAAGTGGGCAGAGGGGAGAAGGGTGAAGCAAGAGGCTAGAGGCAAGAGGAAGGTGGAGAGCAACCCCCATTGCTGCTCTACTTCATTATGGCCATGACAAATGTACAAAACTGTAGCTGTAGCTCTGTATGTGACTGGCTGAGATGGTGACAGGAGAGGGAGGTGCTTGGGGCAGGGGCAGGGGTAAGGTATTTGGCAGCGCGAGTCGCTTGAATCCTTTTTATTGCCTCATAGCTCAAGTGGCGAATGTAAATGTGACTGCGACTGTGACCATAACTGTGACTTGGGATGTGGCTGCGCCTTAACGGCCGTCGTTATCCCAACGAATTGGACGAGTGACTGTTACTCGCTCTCTTCGCTGCCAGGCAGCATATGTGTGTCTAGTAAATGGAGCTGGAGAGAGGCGTCTGTCTATATCCCAAAGTGTAATACTGTATCCGCATCTCGTGCTGGGTTGGAGCGAAGGTTGCTGCTGCTGCCCGCTCCACCTGCATCTTGTCGCGTTCTGCGTGGATTTCTGCAGCGCAAAAAAACTTTGTGAACCGCGCACAGTGAGGCAAACTCTATGCTTAAGTTGCGAAATGATAAAAGAAGTAAAGATAGTCCCAAAAGAAGCTAAAAGTTGGACATAGCAGGGCCTTAGCTATAGGCTAATCAGCTAGAAATTATCTTTTAGTATTTATTAGCATTTTATGAACTTTGACCCACTGTGCGTTGTCGCCTGCCACTAATATGCGTGTGTATCTCCAACTGTGCAACTTGTGTATCTGCGCAGCGAGCAATTTCTTTGCCATTGTGTAAATTGTACAAAGACGACGACGACGAGGAGGACAACAACGTTTGTCACCATATGCAGCACTCAACATATGCCTGCCCCTTGCACCCACCCTGCCTGCGTCTTCTTCTTCCTGCTGTAGTTGCATTAGATACACACAACGAATGAGCACACACACACACACATACAAACATAGATAGATCACACAGAGAGAGAACATTTTGTATCTATTTCTGTGTGTGCGGAAATTGTTGTAATTTGCATGACTTGACTTGACGCTAAACAGAAAGGGGTAGGGGGGAAATGAAAGGAGAGGCGGGGTTGGGTGGGGTAAGGGGCAGTGTCTATGAGGAGGGAAACGCCCACACAGCAGCAGCCTACATTATCATTAATTAATTAATGCTCGCCCTCGAACTTACATATACTTGTACATATGTTCATGTTGCCACATGTCAGTTGTCAGTCGAAGCAGAAGCAGAAGCAGAAGCAGCCACAGAGGCAGAAACAGACCAGTTGTAGTTGCGGAAGAAGCAGAAGACTGACAAACGCTGTCCAATTAGAACAAGTCCTTACTAATATTGGAGGTTTCCTGCCACTGCCACTGCCCCTGCCACTTGAGGCAGCAAATACTAAATAATTAAGCGAAAGCCTTAAATTTTCATTGCATTTTCAGTCAATGTGATTTCGTTCAGTTTCCTTGTTTCCTGCAAACTTCGTTAAGTTTTGTTTTACAGTTGTATGACATAAGCGCATTCTTTTGTGCCTTTGGCGGTGAAAGTGGTAACACAGGGTGCCTCAGAGGGTGCACAACAGGGTGCTGCACTCCAAATGCGACTAAGATATGATTTCGCTTAGGCTTCGAGTTTTAACTTCATTCTGAACATTGAAGTACTCGCAGTGCTGGTGGCAGGCTGCAGTTGCAAGTTTCCAGCTGCACGTTGCATGTTGCACGTTGCCAGTTGCCACTTGCCAATTAGCTGGACTTTGAGCTAAGTCCCAGCACACTGCCTGCCCGCGTTTGTGGCGAGTGTGTCCCACACATTTCACCTTTTTTCGGCTGGTCACTTCTTTCTTTCTTTGCTTCTTTCTTTTCTATTCTATTCTCCATTCTTCTTTGCACTCATTTGCCCAACGGCGGATGAGAATTAACGAAAGCTGCAACAAAACGTTGCTCGTCGTTTGCGTTGCGTTGCTTTGTTTTGTTTTTGGCTTGGCTTTTGCCTTTGCTTTGGGTGCTGCCGCTGCTTTTTGGTCGCGTTGCACGCTGCGCTCTCATTTATTTTACGCGAAGCGACAGCAGTGGCAGCAACAGTATCAGGAGCAATCGCAGCAGCAGCGGCAGCAGAAGGAGCAGAAGCCGCAGTTCCTTTTCATTTCAAAGCGACCACAAAAACGTCGACAGCGACGCAGACAGCGTTGAGCGATGCTCATTCACTCACACACATGCATGCACATGCACACACACACATACAGACACATAGCAGCACATCGAGAGACACGCACGTACTTACTTATATATATATATATATATATATATATATATATTTCTTTTTTCCTTCCGCACAGTTTTTATGCATGTTCTTCTTCTACGTCGTCTCTGCTGCTGCTGCTGCTGCAGCTTCGGTCAGTAGTGTGTGAGAGCGAGAGGGGTAGCGGGTGTGTAAGTAAGACAGAGAGCAAGAGCAAAACTTGGCCTGTGTTGCTGTTGCTGTTGCTGTTGTTGTCGTTGAAGGCAATGCCATCTTCTGCTCGGTACGACACGGCACGGCAGGGCTCCTCCTCGTGACACCTCACTTCCTTCTCTACTCTACACACTCTCTCTCTCTCTCTCTCTGTCTTTCTGTTGGTCGCTCTCTGTCAGGCTCGTTGCCTCGCGGCAATGGCAGCCAGCCAGCCAGGCAGACAGACGGACGGGTAGGCGAACAGGCGGTGGGGCAAGGCGGTGCGGTGCGGGGCAGGCAGAGCTGCTCAGGCTGACGAGCAAGTTTGAATTGTAATCCTTGTTGTTGTAGTTGGCACGCTCGCCTTTTGCTTACTGCCTTCCATGTTGCTGTTGATGTTGTTGCGGTTGTTGTTGCAGCAACAACTTTGCCCACTCTTCCTGCTCGCCCCGCACCCCGCCCCCTCCACATTCTCATTGCCAACAAGGCAGCAAACGAACCAACCAACTACGTTCGACATCAGCCTTTGCCTTTGCCTTTGTCTGTAACCGCCCGCAAATCTCCCCCCTGCATGTGCCCCACTCTATCTTCCTTCCCCTCTAGTTCTGCTTCTTCTCCTACTCCCCTACTGCCATTGCACTATGCGTTCCCATCGGCGTCGTCGTCGTCATCGTCGTCCTGCTCATTGCCCTTTACATTTCATTTCGCTTGAGGTCCACCAAACATTCTGCGCTTTTTCTACCCTTTCAACTTGCAACACGCTGCAAGTTTATCACCAGCTTTGTTGCATCTCAGCTCCTTAAGCCTAAGACTGTTCTACATTCTAAGATTGTCCCTGCCCTTTTTTATCTCCTTTTCACACTTATATTCTTTACTTTAACTTATATTCTTATCTGGGCTTAAAAGACTTAAGATGTAACCTGATTTTCTATATATACTGAAAATTCTACTTGGCAACAGCTTTTCTAATGGGAAGCACTTCTTCCTCTTCACTTTGAATGTCATTGTAGGGTATCTACATAGTCTATATACTATGTCTACTCTCAAAGGGTTACTCATCCACTTTAATCTCTTTAGACTGGCTTTAAATTGGCCGGGAAATTGAATTGTATCTGGAATTTGTGTCTCAGATTGTCGTAGATTATGTTATTTATAGATTGAGATTTAGTTACCTTTGAGAATGATATTTACCTAGATATGAATTAGGATTATAATATTGTAAATACTAGAAACCTGGGTTATACTCGGCCGCATCAAAGTTGTTAGCAGCTTTTGCGTTTGGTCCATTTTTATACTTTATACAGCTATCTTTTAGTTAAACGACTTAGCTTAGGATCTTGTCAATATAAAGCATATATATATCTTCTCATATATCATATATATTGTCAATATAAATTATATATTTATATATATTCTCCAACTATATCAGCCTACATAAAATATTTCCACAGAATATCTCAAAGCTAAAAATATCTTTCACTTTCTTAGCTCTTGTCTTAAACAGGGCCTAAATCCTTTTTGCTTAATCAAGTCTTAAGCTGGCAGCTGCATGTTATCATTATAGTATGTGTACTCTTTATATATAGTATCTATATATTATATATATATACAATTCCAGATCGAAGATTGAACTGTCAATCTGCATTGAATTCACTTTCCAAATTACATTCAAAGCGATTTTAGTATTCATAAAGATAAAATTATAAGCTTAATCCCGTTTGAAGACTGTTAAGGTTAGGGTAGTTTATAGTTAAGTTATATATTTATATATTAATATATCATATAATCTAAAAATACCTAAATATTCCATATATAAAGTTCAAAATTGCAACTTTATTGACTAAAAGATACTTTTTAATATTCTCTTAAATTCTTACGTTGCCTTTAAAAGGGTATCAAAACTTCTACTTGGCTGGACTTTGCTTTATATTTATATACATATATTTCTAGTTTTGTCTGTTCACTGTTTAGTTGTGTGTGCGAGTGTGTGTGTGTGTGTGTGTGTGTGTGGGTGTATATCTGTGTGTTTGCATCACATTTTATTTAGATTTTTAGCTGACTTTTGTTTCTGCGCGCAACTGGCCTGGCTGCAACGACGACGACGACAACAACGGCGACGGCGACGACGACGACGATGATGATGATTGCAACAAAAGTGCTCCATTAGCTGCTGTTACAGCTGCAGTGGCTGCCCCAGAGCTGAGTGCGCCTTTGAATGCTTGTAGTCGTTCTGGCTGCTGTTGTTGTTGTTGTTGTAGCTTTTACCCCTTTCGGAAAGTATTTCAAATGTGTTGCAAGGAGGGGGGGGAGGTTGCAGCATTGCCACAGCGTGCATTGTTTATTTATATATGTTGCTGCCACACATTAAGAGTATCTGCTCGTCATGTTACTTATGCTTTAGTTATTATTATTTATGCCACATGCCATTTGGCAACTACGCCTGCCCCAATAGAGTGCCACACACACACACACCCTCATATATGCCTCGACTCGCCTCCTGCTCCAGCACAATGCAACTTAAGCACACACTGAGACACACACACACACATTTGTACACTGAAGAAAATTGTCTTGTAGTCGTGTCGTGTCTTGTCGCTGTTGTTGCTGCTGCTTTCACATTTCACTCATTTCCATTTATCATTCGCGCAATTTTGCTTGACATTATTCAACAATTTGCATCGCTGCTTCCGCAGCAGCGACGGAGGCAGCGGCAGCGACAGCGACGGCAGCAATACGCATTTCCGCAGCAAAACTTTTGGCAGCAGCAACATGGCAAGAGGAAGAAGCGAAGCGAGAAGACAAACAGACAAACTGACAGAGAGACAAACCGAAAGATAGTCAGCCCGAACACCTTTAGCCAGCCTCATTTATATTACGTTTCACGCACTCTCTCTCTCCCTCTCTGTGCATCTTTCTCCCTCACACACAGGCAAGCATGTTGACAAGCCGCAAATATTGCAAAATTTGCTGCTTCTTCCTCTTGTTCAGCTGCACGCGCTGCTTCTTCTTCTCCTTTCCAGTTGCTGTTGCTGCTGCTGCTGCTGCTGCTGCTGCTCTTGTTGTGCTTCCTTCATGCATTCTGCTTAATTTCTCATCAGTTCCTTTTTCACACACATACATACATACACACGCATATGCAAACACACGCACACATTGATACGCTCACGCAGCTGCTGCTCTCTGCCACCGCCGCCGCCGCTGCCTCTGCCCCCGTCTGACTGACTGCCGCTCATTTGATTTAGTTATTGTAGCAATTTTAATTACCAACACTTCAATGGACGTCGCTGCTGCTGTCGCTGCCGCTGCCTCTGTCTCTGCTGACTCGCAACCGCAGCAGGGACAAAACCAACGCCAACAACAGCAGCAGCAGCAGCAGCGCAGCAGCTGCAACCGGAGCAGAATATTAAAATGTAAAAAGAAATTGAAACAATACAAATGGCAAATGGTTTTCCTCTTTAACCCCTGACAGCCGCCGACCGTCTGACACCTTCGTCGTCTGTCGTCTGCCGCTTAGAGATTTGCTGCGTTGCGCCCACAATTTAAAACAGCACCAGCAGCGGCGGCAGCAGTGGCAGCAACAGCAACAACAACAACAAGAAGCACATTCGTTAAATGTTGAATAAATTTTCCCATATAATCGTCGTCGTCGCAGTCGTCGTCATCGTCATTTTGCTACCCCTCCCCACTCCTCCCCCGCTGCTGCCCCACGCTCGATATGGCTTACCCCATCCCATCAAAAGCCAATGGCAAGTGTTGTTGTTGTTGTTGTCTCCATCAGTTGCTCTGCTGCCGGCGTCGCTGCCGCTGCCAGTGCTCGTTGGGAGCGCTTCGCACTTGGCTTCGGCTTGGATTGGTTGCTGTTGGTGTCGTTTCGTTAGTTTAGTTCGGTAACTCGTCGGTCGCAGCAGCAGCAGCAGCACCAAGCAGCTAAGCAGCAACAGCAGCAGCTACGGTAACGGCTACGGCTACGGCAACGGCAACAGAAGCGGGCGGCAAAGCCAAGAAAAATTACGAAAAATTTCCTTTGCGCCGCACAAATACAAATACAAATACAAATATATATCATATATATATTATATGCAAGTGTGTGTGAGTGTATATGTGTGTGACTGTGAGTGGGATAATCGAAGTGTTAGCGGCAGCAACAAACATACGCAAATTCAATACATATTTATTATTGCAAAAAATAAAAAATTGAAAGAAAAGAAAAGCAACAACAACAACAACAATACATGTTGACGGCGGCAGGAAGTGCGACAGATACAGATACAGATACAGAAATTCCAAACCAAACCTAACCAAACCAAACGAAACGAAACCTAACCAAATTGTTTGGGCCAAAGCCAAACGCAGCCAGCAGCGGCAGCAGCAGCAGCAGCAGAGGCGAAGTCAGCGCGAGAACTCAACCAAGCGAGCAGAGCCCAAAGCAGAGCAGCAAATTCTGTCTGTCTCGAGTGTATTTCTCTGTATGTGTGTGTCTCTCTCTGTGTGTGTGTGCGTGTGTGTGAGCACCCTGGCCACCGTATTTTCTTTTGTCAGTTGTGTGTGAACTCTATGCCCTCTCCTCTTCATATACACCCGGCTCCCTCACACTACAAGCCCAGTGCAAAAGACACAACCGAAAAGGATTTAAAATTTTGCGACGAGATGAGAGATGCTCCGAGCCTCTGTTCGCTATAACTTCTTATTGTTGTTTTGCATGCACACACACACACATACACCCATACATATAGACATGCGAAGCTTCGTTAAATTTGCAGTTATCTAAAGCCAGCACTGCACGATATTCACACACACACTCTAACACAGAGACAGAGGCGCGTGCATGCGACAAAAATTGTCAAATCAATAAAAACGCGAGCAAAAGTGTCGTCGGTCGCAGTCGACGTCGCAGTCAGCGCTAAGCTGCTGCTTAGCAGTTGCCATTAACTGTAAAATTCCAATACTGAGAACAAAATATGCGTGCTTAAATGACAGTTTAAGTCAAAATACGAAATACAGCAAAAAGCTAAAATAAACAAACGAGCGAGCGAGAAAGATAGAGAGATAGAGACACGGCCTAAGCCGAGTTACTGACCAATGCAATAATTAGCCACCTTTAGACAAACGTACATACATACATACATACAGATATATAGATATGTACTTGCATAGCAATTGCAACTCCAATAAGATTTATTGCGTCAACTGGAACCGCGCCGTCGTCGCAACGCCGCGGCGTCGGCGTGTTCAGTTAGTATTTTTTCTTTACGTTTTGTGTTTTTTTTTATGTATCAATAATTACGACGAAGAAACGCTGAGAAAAACGAAATTGAAGCAGCGGCGCAATGAACGAATGGCCGAACGAGCAGGGGCCAACAGCAGCAACAGCAACAAAAGCAACAAAAACAACAGCAAAAGAAACAACAACAACAAGAACAAGAAGAAGCACAACAACTACAGCATTGGAGACATGTTTGCGCGGCAGCGTCGCTCATTTATTTCATGTCTCGCTGTCGTGGTTGTTATTGTTGTTGTTCTCTTTGTTGTTGTTGTTGCTGTTGTTCTTATTCTTCTTCTTGTTGTTCTCCTACTTCTTGTTGTTGCTTGGCTAGTTGCTTTTGTTACTGTTGTTGGCGCTGCTTGCCCAGCCCGGCCGACTGTTTTTCTGTTTGTATAGATGTCTGTATGTATGTTTGTATGTACTCTTCTGTGTATGTGTGTGTGTGTGTGTGGGTATACCAAATGTGTGCATGACACGACCCGCAGCGCTGCCAACGTCGTCGCAGTCTCACTGTACCTCTGCTCATGGCGTTGTAGTTGTAGTTGTAGTTGCTTGGATATTGCTATTCGCCTTTTGTTTTGCGTTAAAAGCCCCCACTTTTCCCCTGCCACTCCCCCTTGGGCAAACACTTGCTCCACATTGAAATACAAATAATAGAAAATGTGCGTGTGCCTCCTTCCTTTCGCCCCTTTCCAACAGATGGCGTCTATGTGCATTGCAAAACCATCAACGGCATACTTTAAGTTTTCTTTCGCCGCATTCGCCGAGCGCTGCTGCTGCCATTGGAATTTGAATGCGTTTTAACTGACCGATTGTCTATCTGTTTGCCCTCTTTTAACTGCTATTGCGTTTGCTTTTACTTACTTTAACTCGTTCTAGTCAGAACAGCTTAAGGCAGCGCACATGTTCGCGCAAACAAAAAGTGAAGAATGTTCGCCGCTTAACGCAATTCAACTCAACTCATACTCAACATAACTCAACCCAACCCAAACTTAATTTGGCTCAAAACTCACACACACACACACACACACACGCACATACAGTTCACTCTCATTCGTTTCTAAAATACAATTTGTGTGCTTTTTTTTTGTGTTATTTGTCGTCGCTTTTAATACTCATATAACGCAGCTCAGTTGCGGATTTGTGATTTCGATATTTAGTTGGATTTTCTGCTGCTGCCTGTCATCCGTCCGTTTGTTTGTCCGTCCGTCCGTCCGTCTGTCGGTCCGTCTGTCCATCCGGCTGCTTGTCTTTTGGTCCCACTGTGTTTGTATGTAAAAAGTTGCCGTCTGCGTTTGTCCGTCCGTCCGTCTGTCAGTTTGTCGTTCAAGTTTTGCGATGCCGCTGCCACTGCCGCTGCTGCTGCTGCTGCTGCTGCTGCTGCTGCCGCTGCCGTTGGTGGCGGTTTTGTCTCTTTCCTCGCTGTGAATGCTTTTCGGCCTGCCCCTCCCGCTCTCAACCGCCTTGCTCTACCCCTCCTCCTCCTCCACCTCCTGCTCTGCCACATTCAGTGTTCATTCCAGTTCGTTTTGGGTGTTGTGCAGTGTTTCTTTTTCATATTGTTTAATTTATTTCGTTGGGTTTTATTGTGGCCATTGCTGTTGGTTAATGTGTATATGTGTGTGTGTGTGTGTGTGTTTGTATAAATTCGTCATGTCGCTGCCGCTGTTGTTGCTGTTGCTGCATGCGCCAGCGGCGGTCTCTAGTTTTTCAGTCTTACCTTTCGCTCGGCGTGTGTCCTTGCTCTCTCTATCTTTGTTGCTATCTCCCTCTCTCCTCCATCTTCTCTCCACCCGTTGCACACAGCTTCGCATTATCATCATCATCATCCCTTTTGAATTGAACTCACATTTTTGAGGCATTTCATGATGAATTTGTTTTCTTGTTTAATTTTTAGTCATTTATTTGCTTTTGGCCCTTTTCCCCTCCCCTTGACAGCCGCCGCTACACGCCAGTCACCCTCGCAATACACACACGCACATACATATATACACACACACAAACACACACACACACTTGGACATACTTCTATCGATTCTCTTTTCGGCTTGCTGCACTTGTAGTCGCTGTGGCGAATTTGAATCTTTCATGCAAAAATTGCACATTTGATTTGTTCCTCCCCTTCTTCTTTTTCTTCTAGATTGCCCCCTCCCCTCTCCTCCCCACCCATTTGGCTAGCTAGAGCCAAAAGTGGGCAACAACAGAGACAACAACAACAAATCAGCCGCCATTTGATCGCCTTCCATTCGCGCATTTGGCATTTGTGCACATCTCTCGATGACTGTGTGTGTGTGTGTGTGTGTGTGTGTCTCTCTGTCTGTGTGTGTGTTTGCTTGTGTGTGTTTAGTTTCCAATGAATGCGCTTACATCGAGTCAGTGATAAATGATAAATGAGAGGAAGTGGGCGTTGCATGCATTCTTCAGTTTTTATTTCTTATTACATTTCATGTGTTTTGCTTTTAGCCATTAAAAATGGGCTAAAAGAGAGTAGAAGGAAGATGACGAATATTGTCGTGGATTATGCAGAGATTATCTATATATATAAAGATACTTGAAACTGTTTCGATTTAGTTATGATTATTGGCAATCAGAAAGATCTTTAAAGAGCTGCAGATAAAGTCTGGGATATGCTAACGGTTTGGTATTTTATATAAAGAAAGAGAAAGATTAAAAGAAAACAGAGAGAGACAGTGAGGTAATGTCTAGTGTGTAACAAGGACAGAATACGCAGAAGCTTTCAGCTGATGGTTCTAGATTGAACTCCCAGCAAAACTCCCCTTCGAGAATTCTACTCAAAGAATTTATTTTAAGTATCAATATATTAAAAAGAATTTTATTTAGTAATTAATTAATTTTACTGCAGCGTTTAGTGAGTCACTAAAATGTCTCTGATTTTATCTACAATTTACCCCTGCAATGTTTAGATAGTTTGTTAGGTTAGGTTAGTTTGTTATCAGCTATCAGCTGATAAGGTGCTCTGAGGAGGGGGATTGAGTTTATTCAGTAACTTTCCTCGGAAATTTATTGCGTCTGATTAAACTGCTTATCAACTACAACTAAATACGTTGGAGTGTATGTATATATGTGTACATATATGTATGTGTATGTATATATATCTGCATTATGTTTAACCGATTTCAATTAGCAGAAAAACTCAGCAAATATTGAGAGATTTCGTTTAATTTCTTTTCAAATGTACTACAACATTTGTATATATTATATAATTTGTATAATTCAGTATATATATATTATATAATGTTCTAGCCACCCCTTCTTCTCCTTCCCCTTTGAGTTCATCCTCAAATAGTTCAGGCAGAAGTCATCGAGAGTTGAACAAAATGTGCTTCAATGTTGTTTGTATGAAATGATTCACTTTGTGAATGTCTCTACACACTCGTACTTACATATAGCACAGCTATTGTACATCTATAGTACACACATATATATGTATATATATATGTATAATACTTGTAGTCCGATACAATATCTGTGTCTGTTTGCGCCAACTGACAAAAAAAAAAAGTTTATTAAACAAATAAAAATACTCGAACAATTCAGAAAAAGCGTTTTTATTGTTGCTTTCAAACTGCGCGAATAAATGGAAATCTATTCGAGTTATGTTATGCCACACAAGAGATACCCTACACTCAAAACTTAAGCTCTTTAGATACGCCTAAAATGAGATACAACTTATATATGAGTGAAAGATACATTTATTATGACTAAAAGATACATTTATATAATTGGATATTATTCGATGAGTTACCTAAGATACAAAGCAAAGGATACTCCAGCTTATATCTCTGCTTTACAGGGTATACGCATTATGCCTAGGCTGTATCAGAATTCGATTAATTCCCATTTTAACACCCACCGAATTTGCTTTTCTCTTTTCATCTTTCAATTTGGACTCTCAGAAGTTGCGATTCTACGATAATCATTTATTAAACTTACAATACAAATAACTGAACAGACACTGCGTGTGTGCGTGTGTGTATAGATGTGTGTGCGTGTGTGTGTTGCTGTGTGTTAACCAGGCCAAGTGAAATCATTATTCTAATTAAAATTTAAATTAAATATTCCCATCAAGTGAGTGAACAAAAAATAACAAGAAACAACAACAAACAACGCACAAATGGGCTAAACACAACAGCAATCGATAACAATAATAACAATTACAATAAATTATCGATTAACTATCGGATTTAATCAAGAAACACGTTAAAAGCAATGAGGAATCATTCTACAAAAGCGATTCAACTCTGAAAGCGATTCACATTTTTGTGGTAAGTTTGAAGTCATGTGAGGATAATGAGTAGTCGACTTAAAGATATCCTTTAATATCCTTTAATCCTTAATTATGACATGAGTTCCTATTGTTATTATAATAATAACACATCATACCAAAAGAATCCTTTCAAGAGAAGAAAAGTTTCCTCATTCTGTAATATTAGAGGGAAAGCAGGTTGAGTTTTGAAGGGGTTTATCCTTCGCTTCCTTCTTCCAGAGTCTGGAGTCCACACTGGAGATATCTACATGTAAAAGGAAAATTGAAAGGCCTTATCATACGTATAAATAGACCCTAGGATTATAGAGACTTACCCTAGAAACTAGGGAGGATTCCCTAAGAGCTCTCGTATTCCCTGTCTGGTTATCCAAAATTCTGGTCTCTTCCACCTAAAGATGCCTCAGTATCTGTGTCTGCTTATCCACAACTATATCCTTTTCCATCAAGATACCCATACAGGGTACCTCCAAGTCGGTTAAACTATTATTACTTCATTAAAAGGATAAATTATCCTTATTTATCAATTATTTAATAAGAAATTAAGCGAAACTTATGTTAAAATTAAAAGTTAAGACTCCCAAAAAAATGCTGCCCAAAATATATATTTTGACCAACTCTTCTTCTTCGTGGCTTGTTGAGGGTTGTTGTGTGCCTTTGGGGCAGGCTGTGTGTTGCAACGTGTGCATGTGGCAGAGGCAAATGGGGGCAGGCTGTAGGTTGGCTCTTTATTCCTTTGTTGGATAATCCGATTTAAGCGTTAATTAAATGCTTTGTGTGTGCGTGTGTGTGGGTGAGTGTGGGTGGGTGTGCGTAATTGTGTGTGTGTGTCTGCAACATTTGTGAATGCCACGCACATATTAGATTACGTGCAACAAGCACTTTAATTGTATTTGTTGCCTAATGGAATCATCGCATTATTGAAAAGCCTTTTGTGCCGACTGCAACGAAATGGAGACAAGAGGGGAGCAGAGAGGGGTAGATGGGGGAGAGAGGGGCATGATGTGGCAGAGTCAGAAAAGTGAGTTCATTGTTCGAATAAATTCGAGAACTGAATTTATAATTGGGCAGATGATAATTTGTATTGGTTTTGTTTGTTGGGAAAAACAAAAGTTGAGGCAGGTTAACAGACGCTTAGACTGAGAGAGAGAGGGAGGGAGAGAGGGGATGAGAGAGACAGAGTAGGGGTAGAGAGTAGGTCAGCTGCGCCTGGTCTACATATGAAGTCAGGCATGTTGCAGGGAAAGGATTTTTGGGTCCTTTCGGCTTTGGTTTCGGGCGGCGGCTGTCTGCTCGAGGCAAATCTGGTTTTTCCGAGCAGTTTTCCTGCAGTTTTTCCAACTGTTTCCTACCTGGTCAGCTTAGTTAACCTTTGGGAATAGAAGTTATCCTTGATATCATTGATTCTATCCTAATTATCCCATACTAAATAGAGAATCTCCTCAAGAAACAAAGCACAGCAGCAGCGCTGCTCAGTGCACTGCCTGAACCGTGTGTATATGATTAATCTTAATCGCAGCCACTTAACCTAACCTAGTTAATCTCCTACGGATATTTATCCGTAACCAGATACATCTAGCTGTAAAACTCCATCAGAATGCACTCAGATTGCAGTTGTCCAGCTGAAAATGGCTGAAAATTCGATTCACCTGAGAATTAGGGATGCATTGTGAGGTTATCCGGAATGCAGCGTGCAACTAGGCGCCAACTCCTCCACCCGCCCCGCTCCCATCTCGGTGCACCACGGTGACCTCTCCAAGCAATGCATAACGCACATTGTGGTACAGTGCCTCGCAGTGGCTGGATGAATGTTATCAATGTGGATTCTTGTTGTTGTTGTTGTAATTCCTCGTGTTGTTACTCCTCGTTCTTCTATGCTAGCTCTATGCTACATGGAACAACATGAGCTGCAACAACAATGAGAGGCAAGCATTGAGCACATTTGGGCGCATTCTGTACAGCCACAAAGCCGCCCAGTGTGCACACACGCCTTCCCCTTCCCCTCCCCCTGCCCCTCCAGCTTACACTTCTATCCATGTCCTCGTACTTGTTTTTGTGTGTGTGTGTGTGTGTGTGTGTGTACTTGCTCCAACTGCTGTCAAGCCTGGGACAGATGCTGCCTGCTGCTGCTGTGCTACTTGCACTGTACGTCGTCTCCTCCTATACCTTCCCTTGCTCCTCCAACTGCTCCTCCCGCTGCCCCTCCGGCCTGTTATTGTTGTTGTTTCTGTTGTTATAGCCCCAAGCTTGCATTCAGTTTGAGTGGGCAACGGCAACGGCAACAGCAACAGCAGCGGCTTTGGTCTGCTTGCAAATGGCAAATACGTCAATGTCTGCCCGTCCTCCCAACTCCCAATTCCCCACTTTACACCAACACCAGCCCCCGCCCCTGCTTTACCCCTGCCCTACCCCTCTCGCTGTTTGTTCCGATGCTGCATTGCCCGCTCTCCTCTCCTCCTCATCCGCAGCCTTCGCCTCCTGCTTTGCTTTGCGCTTGCTTTGCTTTCGCTCGTTCGTTTGTTCGTTCGCCTCGCTTCTTCGCTCCTTCGTGTATGCGCTCGCACTCTCTCTCTCCCTCTCCCTCTCCCTCTGGCTCACTCTTTCTCTTTGCTGCCTACCTCCCGCTCACACTCGCTATCACAATCGCATTTACACTCACACTCTTTTTAATCAGCCTGTCTCGCTCACACTCTAATTTATGGGTCGTGTGCGCGCTCTCGTTCCACATTGAATGCCTTTTCCCATGCATTCCTCCCCCTCCCCCTCCCCCTCCTTCTACTCTTACTCCTACTCCTGCAGGCTGCAGCAAATACAACTATTTCACCGTTACATAAATATTCCAACTACAGCAACAATTCGCCCCGTTCTTGTTGTTGTTGTGTGCTGTTAGCTGCATAAATTCGTTTTGTTTGCTGTTGTTGTTGTTGTTGTTGCTGCTTTTGTTGTTATTACTACTACTAGCGCTGCCAGCGTCGCTGCTGTCACTGTCACTGCGCTAGCGTCGCAGTCGCTGTCGCCGACGTCGCCGTTGCCTTTTCCCCTTTTCGGCATCGTTGCCATTTTCAATTTTAGTTTTGCTGCTCCCTTCGTTCGGTTTGGGTTCGTTGCTGTCGCTGCTGCCTCAGCCACTGCTGCTGGGAAATTCCACTCCTTTGTCTCCTGCCGCCTGCCGCCTACCATCGTCCGCCCCTTTTATGTTCTCTCTGCCACCCACGCAACGTGTGTGTCCTTGCGCGCTCGTTTCCTGTGTGTTTGGCTGCGCGACAGCCCATGGCTTTGGCTGGGACTTTGTCTCATTCCTACTGTAACTCTGACCCGACTCGACTCGACCCGACCCAGCCCAGCTTTGTCCCGGCTGAGCGTGTCCCCCGGCCCCTTCCCCTTCGCCTTCGCCTTCGCATATGCCATGTCTCTGCCCACTGACACCTTCTGTAACCAGCGCACAGCTCGTGGCAGAGTTTACATTTAACGTGTGTGTGTGTGTGGGCGTTTCTGTGTATGCCTCTCTGTGTGTGTCTCTGTGTGTGTGTGTGTGTGCGAGTGTCCTTTTTTTCAACAATTTCCTTGAGCGCGCGCAGCCGACAAGACCCCACCGCCAACTGGTTAGCGATATCCTTGATAATAATGTGTACAACACCAAAAAACAAGTGGACGAATCAACTTCTCAGCCCAGTTCCTCTTCCTCTTCCTCCTGCCTTCCCTGGTCCCCTCGAAATGCCCCTCTTCCTTCCTTCCTTCTCGTCGTTTACACATGCCACTGGCGCCGCACCCACCCGTAACCCAAACCCAAACCCTTTCCAGGAACTGCACTGAAATCCTTTTTTCATATTATAACGGTTATGTTTAGGCTGCTCTTACGCCCTCTCACCCACTTGCTCTCTGTCTCTTTCTGTCATCCGTTACTTTCTCAGCCAGTTTTGCTGCTGTTTCGGTTGCTGAAATAAATATGAATCGGTTTTTTAGACTAAGCTGAAGGAAAATTCACGAAAATCTATCAGAAACTCCCTGATTTTCCTGCTCCTTCTTTGAATAGCTCGCAGTATTCACATGTTGAATAAGTTTGAATATTGAATACTATCTTAACTGAACAAAATACGCATAAACTTTGACCTCAAACTGACTGTACTATTAAGAGTCCTTTCCAGGATGTGAACTGTTCCTTTTCAACTGTCGACCTGAATAACTGTTTTGAAATGAATGAAAAACGCTTCTATTGAAATTTGTATATATATTTCACATATTGATTTGATTTGCCAATTGACCAAATCAAAGGTCAACTGCTGCCTAGAGGTGGAGCTGGGAGCTGCGGCAAGGCAGATGCAAGCCATGGCAACTGCTTTGCAAATATACACTGAAAGGGGTGAAGGGGGAAGTGGGAAGGGGAAGAGGAGGAGGCAGCTTAGTTGAAAGTTTTTTTGTGCTGTGTACTTGTTGCTGCTGCAGTCATCGACGTTACAGTCTGCGGTCTGCAGTCTGGGTCCCGGCGAGGCAGACGTTGCAGAAGTGGGGCATAAAACAGAAGAGCAAACGAGCGAGCAAATGAAGATCGCGATGATGGCAAAGACGATGCGACGCGACGCGTCCGTCGCTGCGGGTATCGGTTTCGCCCTGTCTCCGTTCTCTATCTCTATCTATCTCTGTCTGTTGCTTGCTCTGAGTCAATAACCTCCGCAGCGAAGAAATATAAAATAAAGAAGAGCCAACAACAACAAAACCAACAGCAACAACATCAAACATGCCAACAAACAAGAGGTATAAGCCGAGCCGAGCCGCTCACCACTGCTCAATGCTTTGACTTCACGTCTGGTCCCCGTTCTCCACTCTCCACACTCCACACTCCGTTTACCGCAAGAGTTAACTTAACTTGAGTAATGAGAAAAGGCAAAAAGGCACTGGAAACTGAAAATTGTCGGCGCGTTATAAGGCCGCCAACAATCAAAAGATGGCGCGACGCATGGTTAGCAGCAGCACCAGCAGCAGCGGCAACAACAAGAACAAGAATTACAACAAGAAGAAGAACAACAACAACGACAAGAGCCTAAATCTAAATACTCAAGAATTCCAGCAAAATTACAAATGCATCTGTGTGTATGTGTGTGTGTGTGAGTGAGTGCGAGCGCGAGTGTGAGTATGGTGTACGCGTATAGTCAAAGATGATTAACGAAGGCCGCGGACAAGTGAACACAAATAAATGTGTACACACTTACAAATGTGTTTCTATGTTTGTATGCAAAAGCAGCACAGTTGGAATTGAAACGCGTCAAAGGGACAACAGCAAACAGACACACACAATAATCAAAGAAACTCAAACAAACACTCACTTGGTTAAGTCACTCGTTTGCGAGTATGTCACTCATTCAAAGCTATACTGACATATGTCTGTATGTATGTTAATATCTATGTATGCACTTAATAAATTAATTCGACATTCGAATTCGAATTTAAAATACTTTTCTACTTCAATCCAAAGTGCACTCAATTGTAAAAAACTTAAATAGTTTGCGATCGCTAATCGACAACTTTGGAGTGAGTTGTTACAAAATGAGTTAAACTTGAAATTGATTAACATTTGGCATTTGTTTTGTTTCTCTGGCCAGCAGCAAATTAAATAGAAAATCAACAAATTATTGTATCAGGCGACGTCGTTGTCATTATTGTTGTGTGTATAACACAAAAGCGGCGGCATTTGCCAAAGATACACAACAAAATACACAAACTCACACACACACACACAATACATGCATAAAAACTGACTGACGACTGCCAATTGAGCTAGAGATAATCAAGAGCAGAAAAAAACACAAGCACAAGAACAAGCGATGGAGCGAAACAGGGGGAAAGGTAGGCAGATCAACGCCAGTGACGCCAACAGCGGCGGCGTCGTCGTCGTCGTCGTCGGGCGAGCACAATAAAAGAATTTCACATTTGTACTCTGTCAGTCACAAATATTGAAACGACAGGCAGGCGGGCCGGCGGGCAGTCGGTCGCGCAGTCGGTCACTCAGCCAGCCAGTCAGGCAGTCAGTCGGACAAGAGAGAGGCGCGAGAGTCAGCAGGCTGGCTGGCAGCGCGTCAGTCATTCGCTATAGGCAAAAAAAAAGAAGAAAGATATCTACACATCAAGTAAGCGCAAAAAAAAACGAAGAAGAAGAAAAACAAAATCAACAACAACCAAAGCGGCAGCAGCACCAGCAGCAAGCAGTCAATTCGTCTCTCCCTTCCCCATGCCCATACGCACACTGCGCGCACCTTTTCATTGGCAGCGCGTCGGCGTCATCCTCGGCATCGTGTTGGCTTCGCTGTTGGCGTTGTTGACGGTGACAGAAGCAGCACCAGCAGCAACGATAAATGCTCGAATCAAATTGCCAAAGCTTTTGCTGTGTTCCTATTGTTGCTGTCATTGTTGTAACGCCCGCTTGCTGCTCAACTCTCGCACCCTCACACATACGTACAGCTAACAGCTTCAACTGCTGCCTGCTGCCTGCTGCCGCTGTGCACGACGCTTTGACCCGTACAGAGGTCCCACTGTGCGGTATCCGTCATAAAACTTTAAGCGAAGCACAAGAAAAGCAAATAACAAAAACCAAAAACAGCAACAACAACAACAACAACAGAAACAATGGCAGCCGCAACAACAACGCAACGCAATTTTTGTGTTGCCCCTTTGCGTATTTGCTGTCTCTATAAATTGCCTTTTACCTATTTGCGCATATTTGTGGAACAACTTTAATCGATTCAATAGCATATTGCATTCCACCGCGCCAGCGTCTCTCCTGTCCTCAACTTATAACACACTTCTGGCACTGCCGCCTTCCCACCTCGTCTTGCCCCTCTTACTCTTTTGATAACCACACACACAAACACACATCTGTTGTTTGATGCGTGACAGCAAGAAAACGCAATAACTGTTATTAAAATTGTAGCAACAACTGAATTGGGCCTCTCCTCACCATTATGGCACTACAGCCTGTTAAACGTATGCTCATTAAAATGATTAATTCATAAAAATATGCATTTTCTTTTTCGCAACAAAAATAAAAAATAAAACAGCAATAAAACCACAAATAAAAAAACAGTGTAATTATCAACCACTGTGAAAACGCGTCTCTGAAGTCGACGTCGGCGTTGACGTTAACGTTAACGTTGACGCCAACGTCGGTCCATTCATTGCCTCTCACACTCAAACTCGCGCTGTACTGTGCCATGGGCCATGGCTCTCATGTTTCAATTCCACTTGTAACATGCCGAGCGCGTTTTTGTTTTCTCACTTAGGTTGCTCTCAGTCGCGGCGTTATCCCACAGATATTTGGTTTGCTTTTTGCTACCGCTCGCGTGTAAATAATTTCAATTGTGAATTTTCATGTACAAAATGCAGTGAAAAATTCATGAAAATATGTGAAATGTATCAACAAACATGCAGTATGCATGAAAAGTGCCGTTTATTAAGTAAGCAGTTGCTGAACGACAGCAGATAATGCAGTAGTTTTTTCCTTTTTTTTTTGGGTATTATATCTTTTTGAAAAAGCCGAATGTCTGCGTCTCAGTCACCGCTTAGTCAGCAGCGTCGGCAGCGCGGTGACGTCGTCGGCAGCGGCAAAATGTGTAAATGCAAATGCATTCAAGACTTGAGCTGCAAACATTTATGAATGAAATTTAAAAAGAGAAACGAAGCTAGTAAAAGAACATCAACAAAAAATACCCTGTTAAATGCTGTTCATTGCAAAACCAAACGGCATTTTCTTTTTCGCTTTGTGTATGCATTGTTCGCCGCAGCGGCTTTTATACATTTGTATGTGTGTATGCTGTAGGTTCTTTGAGTGACTTAATAGTGCGTGCCTGTGTGTGTACGTTGTATGTGTTTGTGTACCTGTGTGTACGTTCTGTTTTGTGAGACAGATACGAATACCTTGTGTCTAATGACTTGAAAAATGTAATAGGTGTAAGTCGTTAATTGTATTTCTTGACTTTTCACTCATTTCCCAGTGCAATTCGTGCGTACATTTGATTTCGCCGCATATTTTCTGTGTGCTGTGTATGAGTTGCGCTCTACGCGACGCTCTAAATTCGCTCTGTTTCTATTTTTCTCTGAATGCAGGTGTAGTGGTGAGCGAGATTGAGTGAGAGTGGAACACGGCAACTTCAGTCTCTGCTCTTAATCTCTGTTGAATTACTCTCACGCACACAACTCTCCTGCTTCCGTTTGCCTTTTCTGTGTGAACGTGTGTATGTGTGCGCGGTGTGTAGTAGTTTTTTTTGTAGTTTTGTTTTGGTTTTCATGTTTCTGGTGTTTCCTCTTTGCGCTCAATATTCGTACGGCCTATGTTATTATGTTGATGCCAACATTGAGAGTGAGAGCGATAGATTAAGCGAGAGTTTAATTAAAATGTCATTATTTACTATCTTATGTTATGTTTACTAATGTGTTAATCATTTTTTTATCTTTCTTGCAGACTATAATAAACACCACAACAATAAGAAAAACAACAACAATAACAGGATAGAACCTATAAAAACAAAAAACAACAAAAATTCTTCACTTTAACATGAACAAAAATGCCGGCGATGGCAGCGGCAACGATGGCAAAAACTCAAACAATCACGGAGGGAAGGGCTCCAGTGCGGGTGGAGCCGGAGCTGGTGGGCCCCACGATCCCACCGGACTGTTAGACGCCGCCTCGCTGTTTGGTAAGTTGAATTAAACGTTTTAGATAAAAATCTTCAATTGAAATATTAACATTTTGCTGTTATTCTCTTTTTTCTGCTTACAGCATATTGGGGTCGTGATCCTACGGGTGCTGCAGCTGCATCCAATCCGCTTTTTAATTCGCAGTTCAATGCAGCCGCCGCAGCAGGCTTGGGCCTGCTGCCAAATGCTGCCGGCGCAGCAGCTGCCAATGACCGTTACTCATCGATGGCCGCCCACCATCATCAAAACACAATGGCCGTTGCGGCCTCACAGGCCGCCAGTCTGGCAGGTCTGCATCCAGCAAGTGAGTAAAATGTCGGCATCGACACTCGTCACAAATTAACAACAACAAAACAAACGATTATTTACGCAAATTAATACGAACGACACGAAAGGGAGCCGAGAAAAGGATGAAAATAACAAAGCGAAAAAGAACAAAACAAATGACAAACTGCCGCTGCGACGCAGGTTGCACAGCAGCTGCTGTGTCGTTGCACGTTAAGTTGTTGCGATAAAAAGTGACAGCTACTAAAGAGAAAGAGGAACAGGAAGAAGCAGCAGGAGGCAGAGAGAGTAGAGTGTGTGTGAAAGAGAGAAAGAAAGAGAAGAGAGAGTTCTCTCTAAATGAATTGTGAGAGTTCGCGAGTTCGAGTCCCGTTAGTAAAAAAGCTCAATTGGTGGGGGGCAAAAACAGCTGTGTTTGTGCCGTTAATTAATATCCGCATTCTCTCTCTTCCCCCCACCTACCTACCTATCACTCTCTCCTCCTTGCATCCGTTCTTATCCTGGAGTTAAACAGCAAATGTTTCGTTTAAACTGCGATTCGTTTGAAGAAAACGCTCCTAAAGTAACAATTGTCGCTTGGATGTCTCTGCTTTACGCTTGTTGGCTTCAAACTTGGCCAAAACAGTGAAAAATAGCCAAGCACATTATTTCATATTTTTATTATATTTATTATGTATGTCCTATATCCTTGGCCTCGTTATGTAATCTCGTGTTTACTTCTTTTATTGCAGATTGGTGGTCCATGGCTCAGTTGGCTGCGCAGGACTATTTCAGCCGCCTGCAGGCGGGTCTCTCGCCGTTCCCACATCCCGAGATGGCCGCCGCCTTTGTTCCAGCGGCTATGGCTATGGGTGGCGGCGGTTCGGGCTCCAGTGGGGGCGCAGGTGGCAGCTCCGGCATGGTTGGCGTAGGCGGCAGTGGAGGAGGTGGCTCCAGCGGCGGTGGCAGCTCCAGCAGCAAGTCGAACAAGTCGCGCAAGGAGAAGCGTGCCGCTCAGCAGCAGCAGCAGCAACAACAGCAGCAACAGCAACAACAAAGCTTGGCCAACAGCCTCAATGCTGCAGCAGCAGCAGCGGCTGCAGCAGCTGCCAACAATCCGGCTGCAGCGCTGGCCAGCATGCACGGCTTTGGCATGCCGGGTTCCAGCATGCAGCCGTCGGTGAGCACAGGCAACAGCTCCTCCATGTCGACGAGCAGCAGCGGCCACGGCGGCTACAAGGTGAGTGGACAGGAGTTTCCACTTGGAGGTTATATTTAAATTGTACTTATCCGTTTCCAGAGCACGGCCAGCGCCTATGGGAAACCCTCCACGATGACCAGCAGCAGCAGTGGCAGTGGCATGGTGAGCAATCCGGGCTCTGCATACGATCCGGTGACCTTGCACAAGGAGCTGCTGGCCATGCAGGCAGTTGCAGCGGCAGCCTCTGGTTCTGGTGCGGGTGGCATGTCGGGTCTCGGTGGCAGCAACTCCAACAGTTCCTCTGGCAAGAAGTCTAGTGGCGGTGGTGGTGTCAGCTCGTCTATGCATGCCCACGGTCTGTCCAACCTGGCCATGAGCCTGAATGCCGGCAACAGCGGGGCTGGCGTCGGTGGAGGCGGCATGATGTCCAGCAACAAGAGCTCCACCAATGTCAGTTCGACCTCCAGCAGCGCTGCCGCAATGGGCCTACATCCGGGCATGTCCATGTCACCGCACACAAGCATCTCTGGCAGCGGCATGGGCAACTCCAGCAAGGATCGGGATAGGGATAGGGATAAGAATAATCCCTCGCTGAACGCGCTCAACTCACTCTCGCAATTCGGAACGCTCGGCATGACGCCACAGCAGAGCATGCAGGCGGCCATGAATGCCTTCGCGGCGAGCAGTGGTGTCTCGCCCAGTTCGACAGTTGTCTCCTCGGCACATCCCTCACAGCAGCAGCAACAACAACAGGTGCCCAGCTCAACGATGACCGGCGGAAGTGGAGGCAAAAACAGTGCCAAGGATTACATGTCCGGTGCGGGCATGATGGGCAGGTGAGCGAGATGGAGAAGCTAGAGAAGATGAGGCGGAGCAGAAGATGAATAAGAGTCTGCTCCTCTCATCCTCTTGCTGAGCGTATTCCATAGATCAAATGATTCCTTTCAATGAGAAGAACCTTATCCTAATCTTTATTTTCCCTCCCAACTTTTGCAGCAGCAGCGAGCATCCATCGCTGTTGGGCGTCAGGCTGCCGCCGGATACGGAGATCATCAAGTACACGTCCTCCATCGTGGGACCCAAGATACCTGGTAGTACATCTCGCGGTCGCAAGAAGACCATATCCGAAACAGAACAACAGCAACAACAACAACAACAGTCCACACAGAAACAACAACATGCAGAACAACAACAACAACACCTTACACAACAACAGCAACAACAGCAGCAGCAACAACAGCAACAACAAAAGGATTTAGAGACTACAACAAATGCGATTTCCTCTTTACTTGCATTTCCAGGGCTCAGTCCGGCGAAGCGGGCGAGACTAGAGATCGAGTATGCGGCGATGGCGGCGGCGGCACAGCAACAGCAGCATCTGCATGGCATGCTGGGAGCTGCTGGTATGTCGATGGGCCTGGGCATGGCTTCCATGGATCAGCTGTGCAGCGTTTCTAAGGCCGTGGTGGCTGCCTCGTCGTCGGCGTCGTCGACGGTGACCAGCATGGCGGGCTCTACGGCGGGTCATGGCCAGAGTCATAGTCACAGTCAGAATGCGTCCAATGATCGGGTGGAGGTCATCAAGTTGCCACCGACGATCACCTCGAATGGGGCCTACAATCTGTCCAGCAAGGGTTGCAGCAAGGACTTGCATGATCTGACCACTGATCCGGGACTCGCATCTGGTGTCAATCTCAGCCTCAAGTCGAGTACGATGCCTGCCAGCGGTGCCATCGGCTCCGCCTCGAATCCCATCACCATTGATGACTTCGATGCCCCACTTAATCTCTCCATGAAACCCTCGGACAAGAGCAGCAATACAAGCACATCAGCAGCTGGAGGAGCATCTACTGCAGTCAGCTCCTCGTCCACGGCCTCTACGGCTCTGGGCAATCTGGCCAGCGAGTATCAGGCACAGGCCAGCGGTGGCAATGGCGCCAATAGCCTGCAGAGCTTGAGCTCCATAACAGCTGCCTTGGGCGGCACAGGTGGCATGCCTGGTGGCTCCATTTCTGGCAGCGGCAGCGGTGGAGGCGGTGCATCGCCTTCGCCTGCACCTAGCGGCTTGCCAGCCACCTCAGGCACGTCCAGCTCTGGTTCCGGCTCCGGCTCCTCAACGTACAAAGAAGGACGCCCACGTAATCTGGGACGAGGCGTCTCCAAGCCCAAGAAGAATACGGTGGCTTCGCTCTTGGCCCAATCTCGCGCCGTAGGACTGAAGCCCATGCTGTCCACACAGCAGCTGCTCCAACAGGGCGCTGACATTGTAAGTAATTTGACTCCTAGTAGGTTCAATCTGATGTATAACCGACCTCATCTTTTGCAGGAGAAGATTCGTCTGGCGCTGAGTGAAGCGAGCGCACACATGGAAACATCAACGGATTCGGAGAGCGTTGCCGCTGAGAGCGGCCTCTCGGAGTCGGAGAGTGAGGATGCCAACATACTGAATGTGGCAGAGCTGCGTGTGCCCCTGGAGCTCGGCTGGAAACGGGACACGGTCATACGCGGACTCACCAAACAGGGACAGATCCGAGGAGAAGTGACCTACTATGCGCCAGGCAGCACATTGCCCCTCAAGACCATTGGACAAGTGCACGCTGTGAGTTTGTAAAGCGCATTTGTAACTAGTATTTGTACCCTACATTTGGATTCCCTGGGATATATCTGATTGATCTGGGATCGAAGATATATCTTGCTATGATTTCGTATTCATCCGCTTATGATTCACCCTAATCTCCAGTTGTAGTCTCAACTTTAACTTACCCTCTTTCAAATATCTGTTACGATTCCCAATTTTGATCCTTCTTTCTGTCCTCCTGCAGCTTCTGGAGCAGCAGCCATCGAGTCTGACACGTGAGAACTTCAGCTTTTCGGCACGTGCCATTGTGGGCTCGTTCCTGCAGCCAGCGCCGCCTCCGTATGCCAACGATGGGGAGTATATACGCATGACGGATGAGGATGTGGCCAAGCGGCTGGAGGATCTGAAGGTGTTCACCCGACAGACACTCAACGTGGAGCAGCGCATTGAGATCGCCAAGCAGCAGCAGGCGATGCGCGACGCCAAGAAACTGCAGAAGGAGGAGCTGGCACGCAACAAGGAGAAGGCGCGTCAGGAGAAGAACGCCAAGCTGGAGCAGCAGCGCAAGGAGAAGGAGCTCAAGAACCAGCAGGCCATCGAGGTAAGCGTGGAGTTTACTTTGTATGCAAATTTCGAATACTAAGTGTCCTCGTTTATTGCAGGAGCGCAAGAAGCGTCAGGAGGAACTGGATCGCCTCAAGCAAGAGGAGTTGCTCAAGAAGGCGCAGGTTAGTACTCGAATGTCCTTCGACATATCCTTTCTAGTCTTATACTAAAATTGGCGTTTTCTTTGTAATCTCCAGGAGAAAGAGAAGCGACGTCAGGAAGCAATTCTAGCTAAGGAACAGGTACAAACTCCACTACCCTTCCAACTTCTCCAAGCTATGATCCTGTTATCCTTTTGTTTTTCTTACTTTCTTTATTTATTTCTATGATAAATCTTCCTCTGAGATAAGTTTCTATTGATTGACGCAAGAATTGGTCCTGCTTCCATTTTAGTTCAAGGACTCAGTTTTTACTTTATTATTTGAATTCCTGACCTCTCCACTTCCCTTGGTTTCTCTTTCATTCCTAATCTTGACCCAAAATTACTCCAACTGACCAATTACTCTTTTTTTCTCTTAAACAGGAACTCCAGAAGCAAAAGGAGCTGCTCCTGGCTGCTGAAATGGTAAGTGATTCCCTATCCTTTATCTATTTCCACTTTCTAATCATATCCTATCCCCTTTTAGGAGCGCGAACGTCGCCGTCAGCACATGAATCTCATCCGTATGCTGGAGCTGCGCCGCAAGTTTGAGGAGCGCGAGAAGAAGAAGCATCAGCTGGTGCTGGATCGTCTCATATTGCGAGAGCGTCGCATGGCTGAGCGGAAACGGGATGCAGAGATTCTACAGCTGATCCGCAAACCGAATGAGGATTCGGAACTGCCACAGGAACTGAATGTGCCGGATCTGGAGCGGATTGCGGGCAATCGGCTGCCCGGACAGGCAATGGCCGACTTGCTGATGGTCTTCGAGTTCCTGCACAACTTTGGTGAGACGCTCGGCTTCGACATGGAGTCGCTGCCGTCTCTACAGAACCTGCACGATGCCCTCATCAGTGACAGCAATGCGGACGCCGAGGAGGAGCTACTCTCGGTGATGACGCACCTGCTGGTCTGCGCCATCGAAGACCCGGGTGTACCCAATCCTGGGCGCCACACCACGCTGCTGGGCCAGTCCCTGCGCAATGCCGATATAACCAACTCGAACGTGTCCGAGATTCTGCGCATCTATCTGTATGCCACGGCGACAGGAGAGATACGCCAGATGCACGGCATCACCGTGGACAGGGAGCGCGAGCGACGTGTGCCCGATCATCATCAGGTGGACGCGGAGACGGCCACGCACTCGGCCAAGAATCATGAGTACTACAAGCTGCTGCACGAGAACGACACATGGAAGCTCTCGCACGCTCTCAAGGATCGACCCTTCGTGGCGTTGAACCCGACGCGCAAGGCACAGATGCTGGCGCATCTCTGCAACGATCTGCTGATGAACAAGGCGGTGCTCCGCCAGATCGATGGTAGCCTCGAGACCTGCGCCCAGATGCGCAAGGAGAAGTACATGACCGACATGAAGGTGCGCAAGTACAAGGCGCTCCATCAGCGCAAGGCGCGCATCGAGGCCTACGAGAAGGCCCAGGCGGAGCGCGAGGCGGCCATGCAGGCGCTTCTCGAGAAGCAGAAGCTCGACGCCGAACGCGAACGGGAACGTCTCGCCAAGCTGGCAGAGGCCGAAGCAGAGGCGGAAGCCAACAAACAGGCAACAGCTGCCACAACTGAGTCCACGGGTGAGGCAGTTCCTGCTGATCCCGCTGCAGCGGAGCTGGCAACGCCAGCAACTGGCGTCGATTGCAACAACGAGGATAAGAGTCTGGGAGAGGAGAATGCCAAGCCGCAGGAGCAACAGCCCCAGCCTGACGCAGAGCAGCCACAGCCCATGGAACTGGATGGTGAAGCTCCTCCAGTCTTGATGCCAGGCAGCGGCAGCAGCGAGCCTGTGGTGCCTCCAGTGCCAGAAGTAAGTCCATTAAAGCTGGCCAAACTGGAGGAGTATCAACAGAACGGAGGAGTGGCACCAGTGGTACCACTGGCAGCAGGAGTAGTACCAGTCCCAGGAGTGGTACCAGTACCAGGAGTGGTACCATCTGGAGTAGTTCCACCTATAGTAGTGCCAGCAGGAGTGGTGCCAGCACCAGGAGTAGTGCCAACAGATGGAGCTATGACAGCGCTGATGCAGGCCAAGAAGAGCGGAGCACGCAACTCAATCAATGAGGATGGACACAATCAGAGCCATGATGTGAGCATCATTGAGGACGATCTGTCTGATTTGGACTCGGAGATAACCAACGTGGAGGAGGACGAGGACAATCGCCTCAGTGCCGATGAGCTGCAGAAGAAGCTGGACAAGATTGTGCGTGCCTCACTCAACTGCAAGGAGGCGCTGGAGAAGAGCACCAATCAGCTGCGTGCCGCCTGTTTCGGACAGGATCGTTTCTGGCGACGCTACTGGAAGCTGCCCAAGGCTGGAGGCATCTTTATTGAGGCCCTGGAGTCGGCACAGAACGACATTTGCGACTACCACGAGGCTCTAGAGTCCATGGACGAGCAGCTGCAGCAGGATCAAAAGCCAGCAGCCAATGAGCTGCCAGAGGAGCAGGAGCAGCAGCCAGAGGCGAACGCAGAGGAAGAAGCTACCGCAAAGGTGACGGATGAAACTGCTCTAGTGGCAGAGCCAATGGATGTCGATGGAGCTGAAGTGGACAGTGCCAAAGCGCCGCAAGCGAATCACGAGGCAGAGCAGCAGAATAACAACGACGCCAGCGACAGCGTACCCAACGCAGGAGTCGCCGCCGCAGCCGCCACCGCCTCCGCTGCTGCTGAGGAAGATGATGATGATGATGACGATGTGACGGAGATCAACAAGGTGGAGCCGGAGATTGTGGATCTGGGCGATGATGACGATGAGGTGATGCCGCCAAGTCTGAACCCAATGGAGCCAATTCTGGCACGACCCGAGATAAAGGTCAAGTCGGAGATGGAGCTAATGGGACCGCCGCCTACAATAATCTCCACCAAAACGGACTTTGAGGCGGAGATAAAGATACCCACCATACCAGGATTGATCCCAACGCTGAGCAACAACAACAGTGGCATTATGGGTGGCATCATGGGTGGCAGCAACGGCAACTGTGATAAGGTGGACGTGGCTGCCCTACAGGATGATATCAAGAAGGAGGACGACTGCATCATTGTCTCCACATCCCACCCCAGCGAAGAGACCACGCCCAAATGGTTCTCCATTGTGAAGCGGGAGGTGCCGCTGATCAGTGAGCTGCCCGCGGAGGAGGGCGGCGTCGTGGCCACCGAGCTGCAGATAAGCTATGCCACCTACCAGAACTGCAGTGCCCAGGTGCAGCTGCAGGGACATCCCTGGGATCTGATCAATAACATGCAGTACTATAGCATTCCGATGGAGGAGTGCAAGGTGGATCCGACGAAGTTCAGCCAGGAGTGCATCTTCTCGCTGTCCGGGCTCGATGAGAAGCAGATGCAGTCCAAGCTGGATGAGTACGAGCAGGGGAAGTTAACGGTGTCAAAAAACGGTCTGGAGTCTCCTCATCGCTGCCAGGCAACCGATGAGGAGCATAAGCTATCCACATCCATGGCCTTGTCCAAGTCCGAGCCGGAAGCGTTTTTTCGTTTGGCCACTGATGCCGCACCGGACACGGGTGGCGGCTGCCTTAAGGAGTCACTGGACCTAAAACCGAAGATCGAACTGCGTCTGGATGAAGCACTCTCCCAGGCCTATTACCATAACATAGCCAACATGTCGCTGAGCAGCGTCCAGACCTACATACCCATAGACATTCCTCTGCCGCTCTCGATGACGCCGGATGAGCACCGCTTGCTGGAGCAGGTGAAGCTGGCCGGCTTCCCGGAAAAGGTGCATGGCGTCTATGTGCCGCGCAGGCAGCGCTACGGCTGGTGGCAGCTGGACGACGAGCAGAAGCTGCGCCAGCTCCTCAAGACATTGAATCCCTCGGGTCTGCGAGAGCGCGAACTCCAGGAGAATCTGACGCGATTCCTGGGACTCGAACAGCCACTGGGCGTCAACTATCAGCTGAAGCTGCACGAGGCACAGGCCGAGCTGGTCGAGTACATGCATCCGGACAAGCCGGGCGACTGGAATCCCAAGGTCGCCAGACGCGTAGAGCTCGCATTGATGGAGCAGCTGGAGTCACTCGAGGATAAGGTTGCCAGTGCCTCGATGCAGCTGAAGAACTGGCAGCTGCCCACGCGCAGCGAGACCGAAATGAATCTCACAGAGCCAGAGGATCTCACCGAGGAGGAGTTTGTCAGTATTATACCCATGATCCGAGAGCGCATCATCGATCTGGAGGCCAACATCGAGAGACGCTATCTGAAGCCGCCACTTGGCTCACAGACTGGCGACGCTCACCTGGCGGTGATTGCCCAGAACCAGCAGACGTCCACCCAGACGCAGAACTCCGCTTCAGCCGCCGCCTACCTGTTGCAGATGCAGCAGCAGCAGCAACAGTTGATGGCGCAACAGCAGACGCAGCAGCCCGGCAACAGCCTCAATTCCTCCGCCTTCAATGAGCGCACCATGGCACTGGCCGCGGCTGCTGCTGCAGCTGCTCCAACTGTCGCCTCAACATCCTGCGAGGCGGCTGCGGGTGCACTACCAGGCAGCATTGAGCCCTGCTCCGGCGCCGCCTCCCCCGTGAGCAACTGTGACAGCGACAAGGACGAGAAGGTGGAGAATATACCGAAGGGTCTGCTCCAGTGGCGCGATGCTGTTGCTCGATCCCACACGACCGCCCAGCTGGCCATGGCCCTCTACGTGCTGGAGTCGTGCGTCGCCTGGGACAAGAGCATCATGAAGGCGGTAAGTTGAGATCTTTGCTTAGCTTTTGCTTATCTCTTAGCTTGGCACCCCACCAAAAAACCACCTAAAAACCCACCCACCCATCAACCCACCATAATCATAACTGTAACCATTAACTCATCCACATCCACATCCACATCCACATCCACATCCTCATCCATAACCATAACATTGCCATGAACATAACGTTCCGATTCATTCTATTTAATCATTTAGTTTTTGGCTTTTCAATCTTTTTTTTAAACCTACTTTTTAACGTAACCTATAACCAACACACTCACACACACTTACACCAATCAGACATACACTCACACACACACACCTGCACATGCACTAACCATTTTCACCAACTTTTTTTTACCAGTAACTTAAATTTTTAATCATTTGACCCAAAGAAAGACGCTGAAACAGGTCTAGCAATAGGGAAGGGGAGGCAGTACTTTGATGGATTAGAGTATGTAAATGTTGGAGTAAAGATTAGCAGATTAGTATATAGATTAGAGTAGACTTAGTGTAGAGATTAGTACAAATTAGTCATCCAAAGCGGATAGTTAAAGCTCCACAAGAAGACCACTGAAAGCGATAAACTATTGTTGAAGTCCCTGGGAATAATCTATACTGGATATAGAATAGAGTAGAATATATTATACCCTGTTCTTTTTCCGTACTTTTCCATGAATGCAGGGTATAAAAGTCAACACCTTCAGATACAACACTGCCACTCTAAAAGATTAGTTTGTACCGAAGATAAACCAAAAAAGTAAAGTACCCATATTTTATTCACTAATGATTCCACTTTTTGAACCAATTCGCACGATGAAAGGTTTGTGTATTAGATAAAACAGCAGCTTAGGTACAAAAGTTACCAAATGTCCGTTTAGGTACAATTAAACCAACTGATAGCTTAGGTACAGTTGTAGTAAAAAATGTGTACAGCCGAGACAGCATCCCAGGGATAACAAGTGCAGGGCTGAAGTTTACCCAAAAGAAGATAAGTTAAAGTAGGGCATATTAGTTATATAGAGCCGAGGCATCATCAGTTTGCGCTTTGCTTTGGGTCCGTAGAAGTAGAAGGTTTTATTTTCAGTTGCATGTTTAGTTTTCTTTGTAGCATTTTTCATGTATTCCTTATGCATCCTCCTTCGTCGTCGTCGTCGTCGTTGGTGTTGTTTAATTGAACAAAATTTATTGATTGCCTTGAAATTAATTCGATGTTTTTATTGTTTGTTCTTTTTCTTTCTTAACACTTTCGCTGAATGTTTGACTTGATTGTTGTTTGTGGTGTTCAATGGTGTTCTCTTATTCAAAAATAAAAAAACGAATTTAACGCTTTCATACTTACACACACACACACATTCACAACACAACACAACACTACACACACACAACATACACACAACATACACACACACACACACACCAACATAAAACACCGCCATTTTATTCACAATTGATTGCTTTTGTTGCCATACCCGCTACCGTTTTCCGTTTACCCGTTTTGCCCGCTTCAACGAACGCAACAAAACTGACTCTGACTCTGACTCGAACACACAACTGAAACTCGAATTCGAACTCGAACAAATGACATTGCGCACAAAAGTATGTAACGCCCGCAAAGAACAACAAGTCCAACAAGAAGAGCGCTAAAAAGCAGGCAACACCCAAGAAGAAGCAGCAGCAGAAACAGTCCAAGGAGAAGGAAAAGGAAAAGGAAAAGGAGAGGGATAAAGAGAAAGAGAAAGACAAGGAGAAGAAACAGTCGAGCAAACGAACGCCTAAGAAATCCAAGCAGAACGATAGCTCAAAGGAGACAACAAAAATCATAACAACAACAACAACAAGTGCAACTGCAACAACAAATCCAACGATGACAATCAAAATCAATTTGAAGGCCCTGGCACAAAACGGTTGCAAGCCGCTCAGATGCAACTCGAACTCAACATCGACATCGAACTCGAACACGTCGGATACTGACTCGGACAGTGACTACAAATCATATTCGAACGGGAAACGTAGACGACAGAGACGACGTTCAGGCACTACTACAAACTCTTGCAAATATTCAAACTCCTTACAGAATTGCCAGTTCTGCACCTCCGGCGAGAACGAGGACAAGCTGCTCCTCTGCGATGGCTGCGACAAGGGCTATCACACCTATTGCTTCAAGCCCAAAATGGACAATATACCCGATGGCGACTGGTGAGTAAACACTGAGAGAGATAGATAGATAGATAACAAGAGAGAGAGAGAGAGGTAGATACTCATCCACTTCAGCCCTCAGCCGCCTCCTCAGCTCAATAACTTTCTCATCCTTTCATATCGCACACATTTGTCGTGTCGTTTTTCGTTTTTATTCGTTTCTGTTTGCCTGCCCATGACCATGCCCATGCCCACGCCCACGCCCATGCCCACGCACTTTTTCGCGACCAGACCCCAACCCACCCCAACGATCCTCCCTGATCCTCCCTGCCACTGTCCGTCTCTTATGCAACTAATGGCTTCCCTCGATCTTCCAGGTACTGCTATGAGTGCGTCAATAAGGCGACCAACGAGCGCAAGTGCATCGTCTGCGGCGGCCATCGCCCCTCACCCGTCGGCAAGATGATCTACTGCGATCTCTGTCCACGCGCCTATCACGCCGACTGCTACATTCCACCGCTGCTGAAGGTGCCGCGTGGCAAGTGGTACTGCCACGGCTGCATCACCCGTGCTCCTCCACCCAAGAAGCGCAGCGCCGCCAGCACCAGCAGCTGCGGCGGCGGCGGCGGAGGGAGCAGCAGCAGCAGCAGCAAATCGCGACGGGATCGCGAGTCCAGCACCGCGGCCAAGCGACGCGGCAACGAGAAGCAACAGCTGATGGCTTCCGCTGGCAGCATGGAACAGCTCTGCCCCATCGATCCGCATCAGCTGCAGCAACAGCAGCTGCAGCAGCAACAACAACTCCAGCAGCTGCAACAGCCACAGCAGCAACTGTTGCTGCACAGCTCACAGCAATCGCTGAACTCGTCGCACGACGAATCGATGACATCCCTGCCAGCGCCGCTTAGGTGAGCGTCTACTCCTCCTCCACCCACTTCCCCTCTTCCTTTGATCCCTCATGGATTGATTGATAGATTGTTGGTGGCAGCTTCTGAACCCGTTTCTTTCTCACCTCCCTTAGTCCGGCGCATTCGATTGCCTCGGCCTCATTCGATGATCAGCAGCACAACTCCATAGATGGCACTCGCTTCCAGGCGCATCTGGGCAGCAACAACGGGTCTGTCCAGCTGGAGGACTCAGCATCTCTGCCGCCAGTGGCCACCACCTTCACCACAGGCTATCTGCCGCCCAGCAACTTCGCCGTGGTGACAGCTCCGCAGGGCTTGTTCATGGCCATGTCCCCCCGTGCCGTGACGCCCACTCGCACCCCGACGCCAACGCCAGTGGCGACACCAACGCCACCGCCGCTGCCAGTGCTGTCAGCTCCACTGCAGCCACCGACGCCGAATGTGGCGGCACCTCTGCTGATGCAGGCATCGCCCACTGCGCTGCTCAACGTGGGCTGCCAGTCGCCACCGCACCAGCAGCAGGCACAGATGATGGCCATGCCCTCACCCAGGACATGTACGCCCACGCCGCCAGCGGGTGCAGGGCCTGGCACGCAAATGTCGCCGCCACCCATCAATATACATGCCATACAGGAGGCCAAGGAGAAGCTGAAGCAGGAGAAGAAGGAGAAGCATGCGACCAAGAAACTCATGAAGGAGCTGGCCGTCTGCAAGACGCTGCAGGGTGAAATGGAGGTAGGTCCACTCCTCCAATCTTATAAGAAGGTGCCTAATTGTGTTATCCTTTTGTAGCTCCATGAGGATTCGTGGCCGTTCCTGTTGCCAGTGAACACCAAACAGTTTCCCACATATCGCAAGATCATCAAGATACCCATGGATCTGTCCACAATCAAGAAGAAGCTGCAGGACTTGAGGTGAGTCTCTTGTAAAGGATTAGCTGGAATGCTTAACTAATCTCTAATCTTGATCCTTAGCTACAAATGCCGCGATGACTTTTGCGTCGACGTGCGTCAAATCTTTGACAATTGCGAAATGTTCAACGAGGATGACTCGCCGGTGGGCAAGGCCGGACACGGCATGCGCAAGTTCTTCGAGTCACGCTGGACGGAGCTGACGGACAAACACTCCTGATATACTCCACTGCCTTCAGTTCAGCCTAATCCAGGTGCTGCTCCCAGTGGCATACCAGGAGCAGGCATAATAGGAGCAGCAGTAGATGCAGCAACAATCGATATACCAGCAATAGTTGCAACCCCAGCAACAGCAGCAGCAGTTGCAACTGCCACAACGACAATGACAGCTGCCACAGCAGCAGCACAATTTTGGTAGAGAGAAAGAGAGAGACAGAGAGAGAGAGAGAGAGAGAGAAAGAGCGAGAGAACTTTAATCATAGGATATTGTATATATAATATAGTAGAAGAAGAAGCTGTAGTTTGTATTATTATACATAATATACATATACCCACACACATACACACACACACACGCACACACACCCATGTGAGTGTGTGTTAGTCCTATAGCCACGAACAAATCGAATCTGTATTTTGTGCCAGCTGCTAATCTGTTTAGTTAAGTTTTAAGTTTAGCAGCAGCGCCTGAAACTAAACGAACTAACCAACTTACCAACTAACTAACTAACTAACTTAGTTAGTTACACAGTATGAATTAACTAAAAATTACAAGACAGGCCTCGCTGAAGCCTGCGAAACATTTTCAACAGTATTTTGTGCACAAAGCTGCGTGTTTTTTTTGGCTTTGTTCTAATGATTTAATTTTACACAACAAATATATATAACTATAACTATATCTATAACTATAACTATAACTATACCTATACCTATACATATATCTATAGCTATATATAGATCGGAGTGTGCGCTCAGTTTTAAGTTTTAACTTGTACTTTGTACTTATAGTAACGATTTGTATATCCAATCAACAAGCATCAATTGTATTTATATATGACTTAAACTTAAACTTAAACGTAACTTTAAACTTAAACCTACTGAATACCCCTACGATATAAATATACTCAAATCAAAAAGGCAACTAAACAAGTTTTGTAAATGAAATCGAAATTGAAAGAAAATCAAATTCAAATATTATATATATATATATATTATATAGTAGGTATTTCCGCAATTGATACAGATACAGATACAGATACGGATTACAGTATTAAAGAAAAGCACACAATCTTAGCAATATATCCATATATGAACATAACTGAATAATTAGCTGATTATAACTGTAGGCAATCGCAACCAGTTTTTAGCTGTAAATATATATAGAAGGGATATATACAATACAATATATATATGCCTATATACATATATATCTGAGCACAAACCAAAATCTTAAAATTTTTCACAAATGCCGAACGTTGTTAAGGGTTTTTATCCCCCGATCTATATAGTATATCTTTATACTATATATTTATTGAATATTTACGAAGAGTTTTTTGATTAATTTAGAGAATCATTTGCAGTGCAGCACAATAAAAGAAAGAAAGAGTTAAAAGAGAGAAACCAATAAACAAATTGTAAGAATGCAACCCATAGCGAACAGGAATATATATATAATATATATATATATGTATAACAAGAACAACAACAATAAAACAAGCGATAGAGACAGAACCTCAACAATCGAAACTACCTAAAATAGAAACGAGTTTGTATAAAGCATGTAACCATTTTTATATACCATATATTGTACGTTGAATGATAACTGATATATATATATACATTATATAAATAGTATTTACATAGAGATGTGTGTTAGCAGCCTTATCACAAGTATATATATATAGAGTTGTGTATATATTTATAGAGAAAAGCTTACGTTTAACCTTCTAACTTCTAATCTTGAACTGTACATACTGTAGGCAGGGGTATGCCCTTGTATCAGAGTGAGGGTATTCCCCCTATACGATGTTATGGCATTCATACAGTTGTGTCACTTCAAACATAATCTTATAATCTAGAACTACGTAGATCCTTAGCTCTATCTACCTATATATATATATATATGTGTAATCCCCCTCCCTATGCCCAAAAGTTTTTAGCGCTTTCGCCCATGTTTCGATGCCCAGAGAAAGAGAAGAAGATAAGGATAGAGATGAGAGAGAGCCAGTTGGGAATTCTACTTGAAAGCTGGTGGTGAAAACAATAACTAAAAATTGCATGTGTGTTGTTTTTTTTTGGTGATACGAAATACATTTATTTTTAAAACCATATTTAACTAAAGTTAATAATAATGAAATCAATAGCAATACATAAAAATACAAATATTGATAATAATATCCATTATATACGGCCTATATACGACATACGATTGTGAGAATTACCATAAATTATACACGTAACGACAGCAATGCCTTAAGAGGTCCTTAAACGATATAAAAGAAAACCGAGAAAAGCGAGAAAAGTGAGAAAATCGAGAAAATTGAGAGAAAATCTCTAAAATGTAGGTAAAAATTAATGAAAATATAATAATAAAAAAAAAAGAAGAACTTTCGACATTTTCTGCACACACAAACACACACACACACACGCGGAAAGAAATACAAGTAAATAATATCAAAAATGTAAAATCTTCCTTGTCTTTTTTCCTAATGTCCTTTCCTTTGCTTCTACTCAGGATGTGTGTCAATAACAACTTCTTGAGTTTCTGTCAAGGATCAACCATATTCTTCACCAATAAACGAATCCAATGTGGGGGAATAGCCTGGGAAGCTATAACTGAAAGCCCAACTGGAACAGGAACAGTCAACCGCCTACCAAAGGATGTTGAACTGTTTACTGGGAGCAGCTACTGTCTGGCTATAAGGTATATGTTATATACTATATAAAATATACACAAATATAGGATATATATATATATATATATAGTATATAATTTTGCGTAGGAAAATCTGAAAATTTGACTGAAATTTAACTACCTTTCTAACTGCGTTGCTTTTGGTCAGGATAAGTCATAGGCGCCATATTGGCTACATAAGGTTTATCTTGAAGAAAACAGGGGCGTGGCAACGCCTTTATAATTTGTATAAATCTCAATCCCCACCTGAGGCAGATGAATGAAATCTCGTACATTTGCAAATGAACAGCGGGAGATATTCAATCCAGAGACACGCCCCCCAGTTATGAATCTTAGCATATAGATTAAGTAAATCGGATGTATATATAAACTCTATAACTATAACACTGATATGAGCAAATCGTAGCAGATGCTAGAGTGTAGCTTACAGCAGCTGCTGCTTGTGGAGCTTCTTAAGAGCTGCCTTGCTCAGAGTTCGTACAGAATGTCTTTAGTCCTTGGAGCAGCAGATCCTGTTGGTCATCTGCCAATTGGGTTTCGCATGCTCCTGTCATTGGGTGAAGCCAGTTACTGCTGAGTTGAAGATAAGTCACGCCTTGGGGTACAGAGCACACTGGCTGATTGGTCCACATCTACAGCAAAGGCGGATGCTCTTAATAGATCTTCTCGAGCCGAGCTATGGTCTGTCATATCTGGGTCAAAGTGTGGTCTGAAGTCGGTTTCCTGGCAACCTGTGGAGTTGCTCTTAAGTTGCCATCCCCAAAAAAAAACAGTTGACCGCAAGAGCAACCCTTGGCGAGAGTTGCTCCAGATGCTAAGTGCCGCCCCAGTTTCAGTTTCAGTTTCGGATGCACTTGCTGACTTGGTTAAAGAGTCTGTCTGTCTGTCTGTGTGTCTGTGTGTCTGTTGGGCTGGGGATCTGGGTGGGGATCCGGCCGGAACAAATGACCGTAATCAATATCGAGTGCACAGCAATTATAGATTTGCATCAAAGGTTAACCGCAACTGTTGGGCATGTTCATTGGGCATGTCCAATTGTAATGTTGTCTACCAACTGCTCAATTGATCTTGAGTTTGAGTCTGCAGTGGGAAGGTATCGGTTGCAATTGGATGCATGTGGCAAGTCGCTTTAAGTGGCAGCTTTCAGGGGTCTCAAACTGTAAATCAAAATGTGGCTTCAACTCTGCAAATTTGCCAAAATAAAATCAATCAACTTGGCTTAGGATTTGGGATTTCGGCTTGCCCGCCATAAATCACAACTGGAGCTGGAAGTGGGCCCCAAACTGTGGCTTGGGACTGGAACTGGAACTGGGACTGGGGCTGGGGCTGACAGATTGGCCGCAATTTGCGTGCAAGTTTTTATGTAGGTGCGATTTTTACTGTGAAATTGGCCGCACATAAAAGAAATGAGTGTTTGGGCTGGGGGCAGTTGGCCACATTGGCGACTGAGTGTAGTGTGTAGTGTGGGAACTGAGAACTGGTAACTGGTAACTCTCGGACTCTATAGGTGTTAATACTGTACCCTTTTTATGAGCCATACGGGGAGCACATAATCCGGAACAATCAGCGTTAAAAAGCCGACAACCTGCGACGCACGCAAACGACTCATTAAACCAGAGACATTTCGTTATAAGTTTGTTAATGTCCCAGCTATATCCAAACGTATGTATGTATATAGTATATACCATGTGTATATGTATGTGTGCAGGGTATACGAGATGGAGATCTGCTCTCGGCGAAGCCATTGACAGTTTGAAAGCTTGAAACTCGAAACGCTTTAAAAATCGCTGATTTATGTAATTATTCGGGGCGACAAGAATTTCGTGCACGTTTGCGTTCTTCTTCTTCTTCTTCTGCTCTCCCGGACAGACAGAGGAAAGGGTCAACAGCAACAACAACACGAAATGTTAATCAAATGCTCGACTGGAAGATACCCTCTGAAAAGTAGATTACATCCAATCAAAGTCTTGAATTTCGCTCAGTTCATGGAGCAGCCAAGAGGAAAGCTTCTTCTCAACTAGGTTACATACCTGGTGCGATGCTTGCTTCAATCCTTGGTTGGAATCTGGCTTGAATCCGGGTTTGAGCCTGGCTTAAACCTGGTTCGACTCCTGCATTGCTCAGCCTCAATTTTTGCTATAGATCTTGGTTCGATTCTAATCTGCACTTGTTTTGACCTGGGTTCAAGCGTCTTTGGAACCACGTTCCAGCCGTAGTCTCCTGACTTTAACCAGGACATGCTGTTAGCCTTGATTCAGCCCTGGTTCGAACCTGATTTGAGCTTGGCTTGCTGCTTCATTTGAGCTCTGGTTCGAGTGTGATTGGGAATTGATCTTGAATTGAATTTGCTGCAATTCCTTAAACTTACATCTCTCTCTCTGCAAGTCGTGTATACCCTGCTTCAGCTTCAGTCCATAGGGTATAGCTGCGACAAAGAAGAACCACGACAAGCTGAGGCTGCTGCAGCAGCAGCAACAGCATTATCAAAACATCATGGAAGATGACCAAATTAACTGAGCTGCAGCCTCAGAGGCAGAGCCCAAGTTTCAGCTCCACGATGGCGACGTCTTCGACTCCGTCTCCAACTCCAACTCCATCCCAATCCCCATCCTCAACTTCATGTTCAACGTGGAGCTGGATTTTGACTCGCATGCTACCTGCGACGGCGGCAGGCAATAAAATTGCCTCCATCGAAATTAAGAACGAAAAATGTATTGAGAACTGTTTCCAGAACTGCAGTCCGAAAGGGAGCTGAAGCAGCAGGAGGAGGAGGAGGAGGAGGAGGCTGAGATGATGGAGGAGGAGAGGGAGGAGAATGCAGCAGCTAATTTAGTGCGATGCAACGAAACGAGTTTCACGTTGAAGTCGACTTTTTATATAGTTACGAGTATGGTACGATACGAGTATATATATATATATATGCATAAATACATATGAGAGCAGCTGGTGGCCAGAGGAATGGTCCAAAATGGAGTCCGGGTATGGCCAGAGCTGGGAGCAGACGACCATTTGGGATGCGCTTTCGTCTCTTTTGTGATTGGGACATTAATTAAGACACAAAAGGCGATTAAGAAAAAAAATGAAGAAAACAAAGCAAAGCAAAAGAGGAGAAACAATGGCTGAATAAATGCCTCTTTAAGAAATGAATATTCAAGCCTGTTATTCATGAATATTCATAAATTAATGACAGCTCAATGGCTGCCCATGCGACTACGAATTCGGATCATGCGATCTACCCAAAATTGTATTCAGAATTCGTTTTAAACTGAATTCCTTGAATCTGGCGACTGAACTTTGTTTATATCGAAGGATTCTGATCTAAGGATTGGACAGATTCAGACTTTAATTAGCTATTCAATTAGTGATCGCTGGGCATGAATATGAATATGAACTTGTTCTGCAATTCAATGGAATCAGACTTTTTGTGGAAGTTATGAAGTTGCTTATGGTTTCATTCTGGAAGTAAACTGAAAGATATTTGAATTTTCACGTTGAATATTGAAAGAAACGAGAAAAATCTCCATCAGAGATATATATATATATAATCGATATATACTGTCAACATATATATTGTATTTAACAAATGATTTCAGCCATGAATATATCTACAACGAAGCTGCACTGCTATTTATTTGAACACAGCTGCATGTTAATCGAAGTACTCGCAGGTATTTCAGTTTCTAGAATGTTTCCTTTCATTCTACGTAAAGTGAAGATAAAGTGAAGATTGTAAATGATCAGCAATATCATATATAAATACTCCCACACATCACATTCTTTGTATATGTTTAACACTAGGATGGAGCAGTATACTAAGGGAGAGGATCAGATCACTTTAGTATATAATTTCTATTCACATATCAATGAATTAGGCCAGCAATAATCTCAAGCAGCTGTCAATCATATTAAGATAGAGATATGATCATGGAAGGAAGAGTATTTGGAACAAAGATATGAATATTTATTCATAAAATAAATGAGGATAATATCATAAGATATATACATAAAATAAATAATATATAATGTCAACTCTATATCTTCTGAAATGAAATGTAAATTGGAAGTCGAAGATAAGAAAGAACGTAAATTATTCTATTATATTTTTGATTTCCTATTGGAAGTATCTGCAGGTCGTAAGAATCGATTCATAGGCAGTTCCAATCAGAGAATTTCAGAGTTATATATAAAGTGGGTAAACAGTTTGTATATAAGTCGGAGACTTTACCTACTCCATGTGCCAGTTGAGTATATAAAATGAAGTGTCTGAGGTGGGTCGCACCTTCCATCTGATTGTTCACTGAATTAACATATATGTACATCCAATTGTGGAACAAGATTGTTCAGAGTCGCAGTTCATTATTTCCATATAACCAGAGAATAGTGTTCAATCCGAGAGATCGCAGAGTTCTTGACACGCAGCGCAATGTGGCAAGGCCGTGCGTGTAGCAGCTACAGCAACAGCAACAACATTCACGGATCTGTTGCAGCTGATGACGATGATGATGATGATGATGACGATGATGATGATGATGATGATGATGCCATCTGTTGATCTGTGTGACACAGCAGCAAGTCTCGAGCCTGAGCCCGAGCCAGACTACGACATGGGTTAAGCTTGTAGGAGCCCAAAGTTGTTGCCGTTGTTGCTGCTGTTGCTGCTGTTGTTGCAGCAATTGTTGCTGTTGTCGCTGTCCCTGGCTGGGGCTCTCTCTCTATTATCGTTGCGTCTTGATCGTCGTCGGGGACAACAACATCATATTGGTGACTGGTGACACATGGACACGAGGCTAGGCCAAAGAAGTAGCTACCGGAGCAGCACTCCATAAACTTGTGGCAGCAGTTTGCAGTTGCAGCTTGTTGCTGCAGTTCTTGCAACGTGCAACATTTGCATTTTTTGCTACAACGTTGAACCATTTTGGTTGTCCTCTGTTAACTTGGCTTACTTATCGGGAAATGAATACATCAGGCCCAGACAGACAGAGCGACAGAGCGAGAGAGGACAAGGCGTGTCTGGAATATCAGTTGGAGCCAAGGAACAGTCTATGCAGCGGCGATCCTCCAGCTGTGGCTCATTAACTGGCAACAGACGAACAGTAAGTGGCCAGTGTTTTGGGCCAAGTTAATGGCCCGGCTAATCATGATTTCCGTTCGCACTAACTACGAGTATTATCTGAGTACCAAAAACTGTTCCAAACGGATCTCAGGGAGAGATCTTCAGGGGGCGGCTCGAAGCGTTTCATGTGAGCAACTGATGATGAGATGAGAAGATTCCAAGCTGTGAAATGATTCCATGATTCAAAGATCTCAAGTGTAATTGTCTTTTTGATATTCTAGAGAAATTGCAGCACTTGGTGGCACTTGATTTATGCCCCAAGTGTCTCTTCTGTCTGTGCCTCAACTAGGGGGAAATGGCCGCGTACAAATTTTTAATTAAAAAATTTTATGCTCGATTTCTGACGAAGCTGCTCCGTTTGGGCCTGCCGCTGCTAATCGCAGTGCATAAGTCTTCCCAATGACGACGACGACGACGACGACGGCGACGACTGTCGGCCATATTGTCGGCCATTAAAACAATTCTACACACATTTTCCACGGCGGCAGAAGCGGAGATGCGGCCGTTGGTCGTTGACTGGTCGCATTTTGACTCTGGAACTGGAGTTGGAGTTGGAGTCGGACTTGGTGATGTTGCTGCTGCAGGAGGAAGGGGCAGGGGTAGGGGGCAGGCACCCATTAGTGCTCAACATGGAAGCTTCGGCGCTCATTCGATTTTAATTGCCACCTTTTGCGTGGCTGTTGGCCAACACAAACTCAACACAAACTCGGCCAACTCTTCAGTGGAGGCCCTTTTCGTGGGATTTTGTTGGCTCGTTTCGCTTTTTGGTCATTAGCGTTGGCTGCGTGTAAAATGGCAGCCAAAGTCAAAGCCAGAGCAGCCCTCGTTCTGTACAAAGTTGTCGACATATTGAGGTTGATTCGTTTGTAACTAATCCACATTGGACTGGGAAGAGAGTCTCTTGGCCAACAAGCGAGTGGCGAGTGGCAAGTGGCAAGTGGCAACTGCGTCTCCTCTGTTCGTGTCTGAGCTGCATCACATGTGCAAAGTCATCAGGCAAAGCGCGTTTTGGAATGTTTTTAGCCAGATAATGATGATATATGGCACATTATAAGCGCAGAGAGAGAGAGAGACAGAGAGACAGAGAGAAAGGAGGGAGACAGGTGTAACTATTAGTTGAAAAAGGTTTCCAAAGAATTTTGGCTTATTCCCTTTGATTGCCCACCATCATTTGCCAAGTTCTATTCGCATTCGTGTCTAAATTGTAATTTCAATTACAGCGTCAGTTCGGAACCAGTTCCTTCCGTTCGTTCGTTCTTTTATTGGTTCTCTGGTGCAGCTGTTGCCTTTTGATTTGGCAGGAAATCTGGTAATTGCCAACAATTTTCCTCAAGCTTCGAAGCCAATTAAATTTCCGAGTCCTTTTGGGCCAGGAACAGTCCTTGGCATGCAACGGTACTTTAACAATCAATACATAATTGAAACGGTTCCAATCGATTCACTAATTACGATTACTCATATTCGTTTTAACGAGCTGCAGTTCGCCTCGGAGAGGGAGGGAGAAGTGTTTAATTATACCAATTAAGGGTGTATTTACAGGACTCGTTAATGTCCTGCGGCTATTAAAAGTTCGGGTTAAATATGGACTATTATTTTCCATTTAAACTTTGACATATTGTGCAAATAATCGATGTGCAGTTATCGATAAATGAGGGAGATAGAGAAAGGTCTCTTGAGGGAAAGGTCTCCAAAGGAGTTAGGACTCTCCTCAGTGAGAAAAGGATCCTCTGTATCCACTGAAACACCTGAAAGGCTTACCAATACCTAGACCTGCCTGCTGTTAACTTGATTTGTGTTTAATTAACAATTTTAATAACGTTTTCTTTTTGTTGTAATTAAAGCAAAAAATGAAAAGAAAAAAAGTCAAGGAAAATCATGGAAACTTTCCATGGAGCCGCATTCAGTTAACTGACGATTTCCGCAATGTTAAATGCCTGTGAGCCGTGGCCAGAAAATGCCATTGTTCGAGCAACAATTGGCAACAGAAAAGTTAGTTGCTAACAAAAGTGGCAACCAAACAATAAACAATAAACATTGTCCGTCAAAAGTGTTGAACACGCAATTCCGTTGCAGCTAAGACGCAGCGGCTTTTGGCTTTGGCTTTGGCTAAGTGCAATTAATTAACGCCAGCTCTCAAAGGAGAGAGACAGATAGATAGGGAGGGAGAGGGGGAAGGTGCAGGGGTGCTGTTAAATCAAATCCATTGCAACATTACACACACACACACACACACACACGCCTCAGTCAATTGCAATTCATTTTGCCTCTAATTGCATTTAATGATGCAGCTTGAAAAGTGTAACAAGGCACAGGTGTGCGAGGGGTAGGCGAAGGTGGGGGGAGGGGTGCAATTTAGCTGATTTTGAAGCGTTTTGCAGCGATTTCAGCTACGTGCGCACATTTCGCACAATTGCGTTAATTAGACGCCGCTGACTGGTTGGTCAACGGCTCAAATGGTCCATTCTAAACCAATCTTGGCCCAATGCCTGTTGGCCAAATGGCCGCTGGCTGTTGGCCGTTGCCTGTTGCCGTTGCCTGATGCTTGGCCAGATAGAGCGCTAATGGGCTACAACTTCATTGGTCGAGCGCGTTTGGCTCAATTCTGTTTTAATGATGATCACAGTTCCAATTGTGGCGTGTTTAATTAACTTAATGAACCGCAAAGTCGCTGCCACTGCCACAGCCTCAGGCATCGTCAGAGTGCAACAAAAGTTATGAACATGCAACACAAAACATATAAGAGTCAATACTTACACGATCTATAGACTAAAGTTTGCTTACACTGAGAGAAACTGTGAGAATATACATGAAATTTAAGATAAGATATGTTTAAGGTGACACAAAAAGTTCCTTTTAACCAGCCAGAAGTTTGTCTATTTCTCAGGCTATTCAATGGAACTAAGGGTGGTTTATCTTTTCGATATGCATGCTATACATATACAGTGAAACCTCTTTGGTTGGACACACGTCATTGGACAAAGCTTTCCAGTCAATAGAAGCCCAGGCAACAGACATTCTTTGGCAGGCACAAAGCGCTGGAAAAACATGAAACATTCGTCTGCTTAAGGTAAGTGTTCGCTTAGAGAGGTTTCACTGTACTATCAATGTTATTAATACGGCCTGACATAAAAGTAATCGCTTCTATGTCATAAGAACACCTGATCTCGATATGTATTGAAAGTATGTAGAAGAACTTCATAAGGTCAAAGAATTCATGTTCGAGCTGCGTCTTGAAACTTCCCTTGAAAACTTTTGACTGGGCGCATATAACGATAGCTCTTCAGATATAGAACTTTATCATTTGATGTATGCTAGATATCAGTCATATATTATAATACCTTTAACTTTCTAAGCCTGGTTCATTGTGCAGTTCTCTTCCTCAAAGAAGACCAAGTTAGCCTATGATATATTTCTATTATCAAAATGTATCTTAGGTCTTCATAAGTAAAAGAAATTTCTTTCTGAAGGTTTTCTTAACGTTATTTATAACTCCCATTCTATTGTCCAATTCAAGGGTTGCTTTACTTTTCAAAGAGAAGCAAGATTCCGAGGCGAGTCTTGGCTTTCAGCAGCTGCCAAACGAAACTATTTGAAGTAGCTTCATCGTGTAAACGTGAAGCCGAAGCAATTGTATCTCATGGATACGCATGAGTCAATTAAATGCAGCCATTTTTTGCTGCTGTTGCCGCTGCAGTGGCAATTGTTGTTGCTGTTAGCGCTGATTGGCAACGGGCAGTGGCTCAGAGCTCAATTTACACTTTGATTTCAATCAATTTCTGCTGCTGCTGCCTGTCTGCGGCTTCAGCTTGGAGAGAATCGAGCAGTTTGTTCCCTCTACAGTTCCCAGTTCCCAGCTCCCAGCTCCATTGTGCGGGTCCTCTCTCTCTGTCTGTGTCTCTGGTTCATTAACAAATATTAGTTTCAATATTGTTTTTATCATTTTCAATTTATGTGTCTGTCCCTGGGGCCGCAGAGACTTTGCTTTAATTGGCCATAAAGAACCAGAAGAACTGCACGCTCCGCTCCGGCTTTAACTTAGTCGCAGTTGTGCTCAATTATTGAATTATTGAGGGATGGGGAACTCGCAGAATTGGCCATGGAATGCGGGCACTTGACGTTATAATAACTATCTATCCCTCCATACTTCTATGCACTTAATTATTGCATTACAAAATGGCTCTAATTTATTGCCAGATCATAAATAATCCCCCGGCGCTCGTGGGAGTTGCCATTTATCACAATGGATCATAAAAATAGGGAAAGCACTTAAGGAATTATCTTTATTATATATAAAATATAAAAGAAATGTATGAAAATAACTGGCTGCAGGTCGGAAATTTGCATATTGATTAATAGATGAGTGTATTATATCTGCTTGGATGAGTTGTCTAAGTGACTGACTCATTCGGTTTCCATTTCAGATCTTCTGATGGCTTTGCCATAAAATAGTTATGCATATTATAAGATATATAAACCTAACTTTATAGCCAACTATCTCTTAATAATACTCGTTATGTTTAGGGGAAAATACTATATATATTTAATACGATCAATCTATTTACCATATGAATTCAGCCAATAATGTTTCATAAGTGAATGAAGATAGTTTTTATCCATAAACAGTTTCAATAGGAGGCAAACTTCGAGGAGAATTGCTACTGGTTGAATCGATTATTGATTTCCAAACAGATTTTCATATAGTTATACATCATATATAATAGTCTCCAATAGAATCATCTGATATCAAGGACTATGACCTAAGTGTGTGTTTTCTTAAGGACTTTTTCCCTAGCCCTTGTTAATATCTCGAACTCGGGCTTCAATTTATTCTCACAGCGCACAAATTACACACAATAAATTTGATGTCAACGTTAAAAGACAGAAAGAGAAATAGTGAGAAGGGGAAGGGGAAAGGGATAGCAGAAGCAGGAGGGGGAAAAGACAAAGAACTGCTGTAGAAACAAGCCGAAAACAAGCTAAACTGTGAACTCCATGAAGCAAGTTGTACTCGTACTCGTACTGGAACTACTCCTCCTCCTCCCAGTCGAGCAATAGAGCCGAAGCTCCAGTGACTAACCCCAGGCAGTTGCTTGCCTCGTTTTGTTGTACGCTGAGGCCATTAGCCAGAGTCAGAGTCAGAGCCAAAGTCAGAGCTACAGCTAGAGCCATATAACAACGTAACAAAAATAAAGCAACACTAATGGTAACAACAACAACTCGTCGTATACTAACAACCACATAACAGCAACAACAACAACAACAGCAACAGCAACAACAACTTGGGGCACGACATTTGACAACGCTAATAAATGTGCTGAATTTCATATTTATGGCTTCATAATTCCATAACAAAAACCTCCAGTCGAAGAAGCGAGTTCCAATGGCCTTCCCCTCCGCCTCAGCATTTGCACAAGTCGATGACGACGACGACGTTGAAGGAGAAGGAGTTGCAGTTGGAGTTGGAGTCAGAGTTGTATCCCAGCTTCGAGGAGCACATTAGAGCTCCAGCCTAGTCGTAGTCCAAGCCAAGGAGTCACTGGCGGTGTTGAAACTTCATATGCTCTCCAACCCAAAGCAGTCGCCGCCAATTCCAGCTAAAGCCTCAGCTCCAGCCTCGCACTGAGCTCCAGCCTCGGTCCCACCATCAACTGCAGAACTCAATGTTGTTATTAGTTTTGTTAACTTGTTATATCCTGTTATAAAACTAAAGAGCGGGCAGGGTATGCTCTCAATGTGGGAAACTATTCGATAGCTTCCTCTTAATAAATCTCTAGATCGAACTATAAGCTGGAATATAACAAAAAGTAAGAGAAGTGCCTATGGAGTACTTATAGGTACTTACTTACTTATAGAGAGAGAGAGTTCTACTTACTTCAAGGAATATCTGAAGATCTGTGTTGGAATATTACAAAGCTGATTTTGATTAGGATTGTTCCTGAATATTTTAAAGATCCTCTCTAGAAATCTTAAGATCTGGAAGGCAGCTTCGACTTTTACAGCAATCAATTGATTTGCTTGAACAATTTGACTATATAGATAGATATCCTATATATCTACTCTGTACAGGAAGACATATATATATTATGTGCTATCATATAGTAAACATCTATATAGATGTCTTCCATAATCTGTTATAATATAACTCTCATTAGTTCAGCATATTCAGATCTTATAACAATCTTCAGTTGCTCAGAATTCTGTAGGATTTTCATTTTGGCTAGAACATAAAACATTCCCTTTCTTCCGCTTAACTTAATACAGATCTTTTCCTAGTAATGCTGTCCAAAGCGATGACAGAGCAACTGACAATAGTTACCAGCTTGCGGAGCAGTTTAACTGTGGTTAAGTTTTATTTACAGGATATCTGCAGGAGAGTCACAATTGATTGACACTTTTGGCTATTAGTTTTTGTTCCAGCTCTTTGCCTATATAGAAGCTGAAGCTGAGTGTAGGGGCCCGGCCCCCTGGCCGGGACCTACCCGATCCGATAGCAGCTCCAGTTTGGAACTGAAGCCATTTGGCGCGTCGCTGGCGTCGCTGGCCTCGGTGCACAGCCAGGCGTCTCGTCTCTCACAATAAACGCCAATTAAAGTCGCATAACACATGGGCTCTGTCTTTGGCAATAGCAGGGGGGCGAGGGGTAGGCAGGGGGGCGCAGATAGGCGACATTTGTTAGCATTTTTATTTTTTTCTGTGGTTTTTGGGGCTTGGGCTGGCGGTGCACGTGAGCATAAATCAAAGAGATTAATCGAACATGGCTCAATTGCATGCGAAACATGGCAAAAACACAGCGAATGAATAAACGAATAAACGAATAAGCGTATGAACGAATATTGAATAAACGAATAACGAGACAGCGCTTGAGTCATGTCATGAGCTCATAGTCTGGCCCCCAGATCAGGCCAGACCTAGCCCAGACCTAGCCCAGACCTGGTGCATTGTGCGAATTGCTGCCAAAAGACTGTCTGGGCCATCAAATCAATTGAAGTGGCCCAGAGAGGCACTTCTGGGGGCTCTGCGACCCCTTTCGGCCACTTAAAATGCAATAAGAAACGCATCATACTGTGGCTCAGTCTAAATGCTGGGCCAGTCCTCCGAATGCGCACAGTTCCCGGAGCGACTGGAACTGCTGCCTCATAATTACAATCGCATCCAGAGCTGCAATCAGCCGCTGCACCATCGCCTTCGCAATTGTTGTGGCTGCGGCTGCGGCTGTGGCTGGTGCTGACCATAATTTGAATTCGTTTGGTCTGTCCGTCTGCCATTTTGGCCAAGACCCAGGCACTGGGAGAGAGGGGCTGCAGCAGGAGGAGGATTGAACAATTGGTACGCAGGGCCAAACGTAAACTGATAATTTTGATTTACAACATGCCAGTTATTATTTATAACTTACTTAGGAGCAAGGAGTTGGCCAGCCATTTAAGGCAACGCTCCAATGGTTGCCCAGACTGGGTCTACGATTCGAGCTCGAACTGCGACTGCGACTGCGACTGGGACTGCAGACGTCTGCTGATTGTCTGGGCCTCATGTTGTTGTTCTAAAATGGCCATGCCAGGGCTCTGCTCGTAGTAGACGGTATTCATATTTGGCCCGAGAATCGTTCACGTCGTCCATGTCTTTCGTTCCCGCCCATTCACGTTCCATGCTCCATCTTCGCCTTCGCCTTCGCCTTTGCCTTCGCCTTGTGACCGCCAGCGTTTTGAGTAGTGGAGCCCAGGGAATAGGGATAGGGCAGACGCAGGCGCAGCGCCAGGAAATAACTTACTTTTGCCAGAGATTGCTTCACTATGGGGAGGGAGAGGATACTCGAGGATTCCAGCTGCCTGCTGAGCATTTCGTGGAATTATTGACCATACATAATTGGACATTTTCGATTCAAGCTGAAATTTTCATTAACCATATTGTTAATAGGTCAATTTGAATCGCTTTTTGGTACCTGAGGAACTCACCTCGATCTCTTCTCTCCGTTCTGTTTCCCTATTGACTCGGCAAGGATTGCTAGATAGATTATTGAAAACTAATTATTCCAAATACATTAGACGATGACTCTGCTGGATAAACCTAACCTTACCCCAAGCACACATAACAGTTCGCTTAGCTGTTCCTCTGTGTAGCAGTTAAGTACTTTGTTAGCTAAGATCACGTTCCTTTAAGCACAATGTTTCCACACTGTTTCCCCTTGCGATTTCTGCAACACAATCCAATCAGGTTAATTGCGGTCTGTGGATGGTGGACAGCACTTGTTGATTTTTCATTTTCCATAAGGTTAATAAGTTTAAATTCCACAACAACAACAACAGCAACAGCTGTTGGGAGCTCTTGTTATTAAGAAATGAAAATTTGTTGCTTTATTAGGTTTTGTTTTGTGGCTGACCGGTTACCATTCCCATTATAATCATCATCATCACATCAGCAGCCTTTACTTTTGGGCCATAATACGAAAGTGCTGTGTTATTATTGTATGGACGGGGCATGTCCTGCGCCTCCTGCCAGCCTCCTGTCATGCAATCTCCACTCTTCGCACTGCCAGCTTCGGTCTTAACCTCAACGCAAACTTCAGCTCCAACTCCAACCTTAAATGCGACTTCACGTTTTTTCTTCTTTTTTTTGCTTGAATCGCCAGCGCGTGACTTTGTTGGGTGTTGTTTGGCTTTTTGGCAAAGGTTTTAATTTGTTTACCATTACTTATTGGCCAACTGGGGTATGCTTTGCTTACAAATTACATTCAGATGTCACTTGTTACCAATTTTTGTAGAGATTTTTCAATGCAATTGATCGAGCAACACGTAAACTAAACGAAAAACACTTCCTCTTCTAATTTATTTTCTTCTATTTTATCTCTTTTGCGTGTGCAAATGTTAAAGTATTGGCCAACTGGGGTATGCTTTGCTTACAAATTACATACAGATATCACTTGTTACCAATTTTTGTAGAGATTTTTCAATGCAATTGATCGAGCAACACGTAAACTAAACGAAAAACACTTCCTCTTCGAATTTATTTTCTTCTATTTTATCTCTTTTGCGTGTGCAAATGTTAAAGTATACGTTAACTGCGTATTAACATGGCGGGGAAGTGTGGGACGATGCTAATTAACAGTGTGCGAACATAGCGGCGAATTGTGCGTGGATGCTAATTAACAGTGTGCGAACATGGCGGGCAGTGTGGGAGCAGCAATTTAACAGTGTGCCAACATGGCGGAGCAGTGTGGGAGAAGCAAGTTAACAGAGTGCGAACAAGTGTGGGAGATGAAAGTGTCATGTTAATGTTATGCCTCTGTTATGTTAAGCGATTCCTTTGCGTTGCGTCAAAATTAGCATAACAGAGCTAGAGAGGGTTCTGCTAAAGTCATGTTAAGTGGTGAAATTAAGTAATTGTGAGTGTCTGCAATAAATATTGGTCTTATATATCAATATATCTGCTAAAATATACATTTAAAAGTAGAATTTTTTAAACTTTTCTTCAATAACGTATAAATTTGTATCTTTTTCTGCATTTCTACAGCCTTTCGCAGTGCCTGCAAGCTGTTTTATATGATCTTTTTGTTAATGGGTATCTCGTAGTTGAGCTGATTCGCTTTGAACGTTTTCAGTTCTCATTTATCGCTGACTTTTTTCGTTGTTGTTTTTTGGTAATAGCATTCAACTAACTTGGCTTTTTGGGGCGTTGCTGTTGTTGTGAGTTGAGCTGTTTTTTTTTTGGGGGGCTTTTCTTCAGGTCTTGGTGTAATAATTTTGATTGCCTTCTGACACGAGATGCTTAACAGCAGATGCCCATTGCGGCTGACCTGACTGAGGAAATTGCCTAAGTGAAATTAACGCCAGGCGAATGGCAGTTCATTTTCGATCTCCCTATCCCTTTCCCACCTTCTCCCCGACTCCAGCCAAAGGCTATATCATTAGCCGCAGAGGCAGCCGCTGCTGGTGGGCTATCAAGTCGAGTTGATAGGGCTATATATATACTCATATATATTATATAAAACGCCGCTTACAGATCACACAGATCACGCAGTTTCCCATTTATGGGCTCTTATGGACGGCACCAATCATAAATGCCGCACAAGTCCATTTAAGTGTGGAGGCTTTCAAAAGTTTCCAGCTGGACGCCATGCGCCCGCCATAAATGTGCGCTCAATCTCAATCTGAAGTCTCAGGTCCCCAGTCCCAGGCCCAATCTCAATCCGCAGCAACTGCTGGAGCTCACGTCCGAGCCATGGTAGCGCCAGAGTCGAGTCCATAAAATTCTGGGAATGAGATGTTCTCACGCTGCTGCATGCGGGTGGCCGGGCGGCGGCTCAGATCTGAGCCGTTGCGCACCCCATAAATAAGGATCACAAGGATAATAGATAACTGTGCAGGGACTGACAATAGGATGAGCCAATGCCAGGCAATTTGTGAGTTGACAAAATACGACTGCGAGTCGTGGTCTATCTGTGTATCTGTATCTGTATCTCTATCTTTTGATGTGACCGCAATAGACCTGGCCAACAGTTGTCATTGTCCTTGTGTCCTTCTTGCTTTCCTTTATTGTTATGTTATCCTGTAAATATTTAGACTCAATCCCTGACTCCTAAGCGGATTGTGGCAAAGATCTAGGCTCTCTGACTCTCAATTGCCTTTTACAGGCGGCGCAATTGTTGTGATCTGCGCAACGACAATTGGCGCTTTGGGTGGGCCCCGGGGCCCAGCACAGTGGTCCGAGCAGCAAATGATGGCTAAAATATGTTGCCACTTGTAAAACGCTCGCCCAACATGGCGAACCAGCAACACAGAAATGTGGCCCCTCCAACAAGTTGTTGGCATGTCGACGACGTCAACCTCCAATTGGTGTCCATATTTTGCCGCTGACAATAAAATAATTGTCATCAATCCGCAACCAGCGGCTGTCAATACTGACAGCTAATCAACGTGCTCCACTCTGGTCTCCCTCTCTCTCTCTCTCTCTCTCTCTCTCTATGTAGCTGTCTCTGTCTCCACTTAACTGGACTGGACATGATCATCATGCGCTTGCGCATAATCATTCATAATTACGTTAGATCTCGTTCCGATCTCGATCTCGATGTCGGACTTGTTGCCGCTGCTGCTGCTCATAACTGGCGCCCTATATGGCCCGTATACAGTTGCTACTGCAACCAGCGATAACAACAACAACGATGATGGTAATACTCCATTGTATGTTGGCTAACTGCACTTGGCTTCCATTTGATCCAGTTGCCACTTTGGTAGCAAATGCCTCTTATGATTGGCTTAATCACAAAATGAATGTTGCATGCGCAACGATGGTTGCTGTGAAGAATGTTAATTAGCATTGGCCAAAACCAGTTATCGATAACAGCAATCGATAGAATTATATACTCTCTCACCTCATAAGCAGCATAACTGTCTTTTATAACTCTATTCAAACACCAAATCGTTAACCCAATTACCAAGTTTGATAATTTCCATTGATTTTCCAATTAGTCAAGGGATTCCAGGAGTGGCTCTCCCCTTTTTATGCCCCACCTTCCGCCTTGAGCTGGATTTCAATTGAACTTTTCCATTTTGAAGCAAGTTAATTATATAAAGATACCCAAATTGAAGTCCATGCATATTTCATGGCCAATACACGAAGCGTTTGGGCCATAAATTTGTCGCCGCCACTTCGAAGGCCTCTTCCCACTTCGGAGCCCTCTTCCCCGCTGGAGTGGAACGTTTAAGCTTAAATGTATTCACGCGCATGTCTTTCAATTAAAATTTAATTCAATAAAGCGCTTTTCGCTCTACGCGTTTCCCTGCCAATATGCCCAAGGAAGAGTCACTGGCCTGGAGAGGGAGGGAGAGGCTTAGGGTAAACAGCCCCAGAAGCCATCCACCCATCATCCTGGTGCGCCATCGTCATCATCGCAGCGCCATTGCCTGCCTGCGGCCAACCCTTGGTCTAAACTCTAAACGTTTCTAATTTGCTGATGGCACACAAGGGAGTGTCTGTCCGTCCTTTCGTCCTGTCGTTTTTCAACCCCTCAGCGCTCCTTGTGGTTCCTTCCTTTTCCTTTTTCCTTTCCTTTTCTGTGGCTGCCCTTGTCCTGATGGAATAATAAAAACGCGCGTGTTTTTACTACAAATTGACGCTGCAAAGATCAAATGGCAAGGAGATTCGAATCCCCACTTTCACCCTACCCCCTCCAATCCTACCCAGACGTGTAGCTGCTCCGCCCCAAAGCTGAAACTGCGACTGAGCCTGGGGTTGCTGGGCTGCTCCACACGGCGTAGATTGAATTGAATTGCTCGAGGGATTTTATGGCACGTTGCGGAAATCGTTTTATTATCCTTGTGGCTGTTTGTTGTTCATTTGCCGTGGCCAACAGACAGCGCAAAGTGCGTGGGAGTGCCCGGGCTGGGCCAATTTATTATCTGACGCCAGCGTGTGTAAATAAACTTGGCGAAAATGGGCAGTCACGAGCCCGGAGAGCCAAGGACTACCGCCCGTCCTCCTTCTCCTCCTCCTGGAGGCACAACACAAACACAACAATTGCGTGAAAATGTCACGGCTTGCACGTAACGAGCTAAACAAGATCCGGCGCTGGCGATAAGCCGTAATCAAATTATGCACAACAAACCAGGAGTATTCGCCCACAGAGGGAGGCAGAGAGTGCGCTGGAATCCCGCTGTCCACTTCCAGCTACACCCACCCAGCCCGTCCGAGGAGCGTTTGGGTTGATTTCAAGTTAATTAAAAATCATGACTAAACAACGCCCTCGCCGCGTCCTCCCCTGCAACTTGGACTTGGCACTTGGGTATTGGGATTGGTTACACGGATTTGGGTTCGGGTTAGCGTTTGGGTTCGGGTTTGGGTCTGGGTTTGCTGCCTCATTTTGATAAGCGTGTAAGTGCACAGATTGAATTAATTAGGAGCCGGAACTGGGAGTGTGCGAGTGAGATAGCAGCTGTTGTGGCTGCATACTGTTTGCTCATTTTGGCCGGAGCAGTTCCTGTGCGCACTCCGGAAGCAGCTCCTAACCCAAAAAGAAACCGTTGACCCTAATCAAGTGTCGTAAAACTTGTGTTTGTTGTGCCTCTTGCGGACTTTTAATTATGGCCTAGTACACGTTGTTCTTTTATGCCAAGGCTCAAATTAATTAGCCAGCTCGCCCGAAAATTTCAGTTAGCTGCTTTTCTATCTCTCTCTGTCTCTGTCTCTCCATTTCCATTTCCTCTGCTGTAAAAATGAGATTTTAATTAATTCAGTTATTAGCTTAAATATATGTTATTATAATTGTGATGGTTTTTTCTCTTAATGCGAACTACCCATATGGGAATGGCTCTATGGGGGTGCTTGTCCACAAACCTCTCCCTCTCTCTCTCTATCTATCTCTATCTCTTTCTGTGCTTATGGACGCATGAAATCGTTCACTGGAACCACCATCTACGGGATCTGTTTATTATAATTACGCAGAGTCTATGGAAAACTACAGTTTATCTGAGGGCAGCAATTACGACTCGAATATCTGTCTTTCTATATATGATATATATCTTCTCTTGATGTCTATTCCTATGAGACATCTCTTTAGTTGAGCTTTGCATATATATACTTAGGTATATCTATCTTTATCTATATGATATATTCTATATTCCCATAAGATATCTGTTTAGTTTCACATTCAGTTGAGGTTAGTACACAAATTATAGTCTTTAGTATCGATAGGGTTAATGGTTGAGTACTTTAGTTATGGCCAAGTTCAAGTATCGATTTGAAATTGGCGCTGACCATCACAGGCAATTACTCCCTTTGGCCCTGTGTCCTTCGAGCCGGGACACGCCATCAGTTGAGAAGCAGCTGCTAAGTTTTCCATTCAATTAGAAACAGGAAAAACCAAATAAAGGTTGCAAAATGATGAAAGTCCTCAAAATGCAGCGACCAAACCCACTAGCCATACCTGGATACAGTATGTCTACCTATGTGTGTGTGTGTGTGTGGAGCAGCCCACATGGTAAACGGAAAAGCTCAAAGGTTAAGTTGAAAATTTAAACTTTGGGACTGTGAGTAGGCGGAGAACGCACACGCCCCAACGTAACGCCTACTACAGAGAGGCAGCAGGAGCAGAGAGGAGCAGGAGGACGTGGACGTGGATGGTCATGGCCGGTGGGACAGCCAGTGTGGGCGCGGGAAGCCATCAAATTGAATGATACACCAAAAGTTGAGAGCCGTCGGGCATTGGAAACGCTTCTACTTAAAGCACGCAATGAGGGAAAGAGAGGACTGCAATTAATATTTGCCTTTCGCTGCATAATTCATTGAATGCAAAGGGGGAGACAGAAATAGATAGAGGGAGAGTGTGAGAGAGGGAGAGAGGTGGTTTATATATTCATTAGTAAATCGGGTTGCTCAGCCCGCACCCTGGCGCCTAATTATTGCTACCTGCTGCCGCATTGCTTCATTGCCTTCCGCAATTAAAACTATCCCTTACTCAGGTCTGTGCTCCAAGACCGATCCTAGCCCAGAGTCTACCAATAAGCCATATAGCATTAACCGCACACAACATGGCCGAAACGACGGAAGCGCATGGCAACGTTTAGCGGGGCGCCATTTGCAGCTGTTTCTGGGTGTGTGTATCCCACACAGGGGGTGTGTGTCAGTGTGTGTGTGTGTGTGTGTGTGCGAGGGTTAAATACCAATGGCAACCAATGTATATATCCTTCTACTTAAAGGACTGGCTAATTAATAGCTCCGCTTGCGTGTTGCTTAAATTATGAATTTATTAGACGGCCATTTAATGTAATTTGGCTAATAAGAGAGCAGCTCGTTTCTGGCCAACTCTGGACTGGGCTTATAGCATCGATCGGTTGGAATTTTACAACTTTATCATAATTGAAGTTCTCCTCAATGTTGCTGCTCATTAAACAGGCCACAGAATCGGATGTATTATAGCTAGCCAAAAGGCTTTCTTCATTAACATGGCCGAAAGGCGAGTTCGGGCCATAAATGCAAAGACCTCAGATACATTAGCATTAAAAGCCACTTAAGCTGCGACAGGAGCGGCCTGCCCCCCACCCGCAGGGTGTACACTGTCCAAGTTCGCTTCCTCTTACCCAATCCTCCATCCCCAAACCGAAACCCATTCCCAATCCCAATCCCAAACCCATTCCAAGGCGCATAATTATAATACGCCATTAGGAAGTCGCCAGTTCTGTGGACGGCGCTCGTTTTGGCAAATCAAAGAGCGGCCTAGGCAGCGCAGTCCTCGGTTCCAGGAGACGGGACACTGGACACTGGACTGAGGTCCCACCATGGGGCTTCAAATGAGGCAAAAAATTAAATAATTTAATCTTGTTATTGCTGGAAAATCAAGTTGTTGACTTAAAAATCAACTCGCGTGAAGATCGTGCAGCTTGGTTGGCCAGCAGCTAAAACCGGTCCAAGGCTGTGCTAGTAGTAGTACAAGCCCTGGCCTAAGGATTCACACACACACACTCACACACACACACAACTCTTATGACTTCATAATCTTAATTAACGTTTTCGCATTTTGCTTGCTGCACGCGTAGCCCCAATGCCAGTCCCAGTCCCAATCCCAATCTCAATTCCAGTCTGAGTCAGGTAAACGCCTAAGTGCAGTCTGAGTCCCAGTCCCAGTCGGAGTCCCAGTCCCAGTCCCAGTCCCAGCTCCAATCAAGTGAAGTTGTAGCTAAAACGTGTTGTGGCTGTGCCCCAACCGATCGTGTTTAATAAATGCGTGGCAGGTAGAAAGAAAGCTGCAGCCACGACATCATCTATGCTACTCGAACTGCCCCCAGCCCGAGTCCGAGTCCCGAACCCCGAACCCTCAGCTCGAAGCCAATCCCGATTTGACCAGTTTCCCTGCAACGCGACCAGTTCCACCACTATTGCGGGTGTCCGAAGGGTCTGTGTAGGGTACAGGGTATAGGGAGCAGGCTCTGGGCTGGAGGAAGACCCTTATGTATCCGAGTGTTGCTTTGCTTAATGATGCCTGGAATTCAGCATGGCCGAAAGAGCCTCAAAGAACTTGCCCGTTTATTGAATGTAGTTTTGGTTGTTGCTGCTTTTTTCTCTCTCTTTGTTTTAGCCTCTTTTCCTTTAGCTGGAAATGCTTGGCAATAAAGATATTTGCGCAAATATTTCAAACAGAGCTTAAAAACAGCCCAAAAAAAGGGAAAAGGGCAAAAAATGAAATGGAGCAATTTGCTGATCAAGCAAAAAGCCAATCAAGTTAATTTCGCCTCTCCAAAGTGATACTCAGCGCTGATTACTTAGCGAAGATTGTAAGTTTGGCAGTACTTAAGCATAGGTTGACCCAAACAGTTGATATCGGTCGATATATCGATTGGCATAGGAATAGTTATGATACTCAGAGCTAAGCTTTTGCTTCATAGAAAAGGCAGTTATCAAACTTTCAGACTTAATTTTGTTCAATCTTTGGGCTGTAACTTGATCTGGTAATAGCTTTGCTACTTGCTATGTGATATATACTTGCTATGATATATATTATATATAATTCTTAGGATATATATATATATAATTCTTATGATATATATGTTAGCATATCATTGGCTGCGACTCATCCTTTTACATATTGAAGCTTGAAAGTTGCGTCTGCTACTCGAACTTATAGAGTGCTATGCTGAGATGTACTAGAAGATCTATTAGTTATATTATTTATATAGTAAATCTTCCAATTTTCTGAATCTTTACTTATCCACAAATCCTTCGCATAACATAATCCTTGGTCCTTTCATGGCACATAATCCTTTATGGCCCATATAACAGGCGGAAGTTCTGAACTTAAAGTAAGTTTTGCCTTGTCTTTTTGGCACCTTCTGAGTATATTATTGATATTGATATATTGATAATGATATTGATATATTGATTCGATTGATTCTGCCTCTATTTCGATCAAGAATCGCTTCTCTTTTGCTCTCTGGGTACAGTTCCTCTTAGTTTCCTACTCTCACTTACTAAGATCCCTCTATGTTTTCTATTATTTTAAGCCAATCCCAGCTTTGTCCAGGACTACCTAAAGGGATTATGAATACTACATGTATATATTCAATATGACAAAGCTATTATAGACAGACTGATGAGTTTCCAATGCGACTTTCGTTGGGCTGGAGCAGAGCTTGTGGGATTTGCTGGGAATCTCTGGCAAATGTTTCATATGAAACGATTTCTTTTTTATTATTAAAAGGCATTTATCATGCCCGAATGTGCGGCCTGTCAATGGACGTGTAACTGATACTTAACCACAAATGTTACCACAACGTCAACATTATGCCCATTCCAATGGCTATGGACATGCCCATATCCATACCCATTCCAAATCCCATGCTCATCCTTTAATATATCCTCGTAAATCCACTCAGCACAAAATGGCGCCGAGCAGCATCTGTGGCAAGTGCCAAAAGGGGGGCGTAACGTTTGCTCTTAACGGGATTTGTGTTTGCCTTTGTGTGTGTATGTGTGTGGTCGGAAAATTGCGTGCGTGTGTAAAAATGTGAGAACTACTTGGCTGATTTACACGCTGTGCTGCTAACGAGGGGTTGAGTCCAAGTCCAACTCGAAGTCTGAGTCTAAGTCCACAGCCACATCCAATTTCAATTGCGAGGGGTTGACGCTCGGTTGCCATGACAGCCGCCGTCAAATGGCAACATTGAGCCACAGCCATAGCCTGGTCCAGGTTGCAGGTCCACATCCACATCCACATCCAGATCCATGTAACAACTGACGACTTGTAAGTGGCATGCGGCTGGGATTTGTCATTGGTCTGTGCCTCTTGTACTATGCTCTGTGTGTGTGTGGTGTGTGTGTGTGTGTGTTGTGTGAATGGAATGCCAATTGTTGTTGTAGGGTATTTATTGCCATTAATGATCTAGTTATTCGTTCTGTAGCTACTCCTCCTCCGGCTGCTGGCTCTGAGCACTTCTTGGAAGTGCGGAAATGCTTGTAATGCGTTTGGTGAAAGTGCGACAGCTGCTTGACTGAGTAAGTGGAGCAGCTAATTGCCTATGAATAGCCACAATGGGTACTCACATGGCTCACATGACAACTGATGAATACACGATGAGTAGCAGCAGCAGCTGTACAGAAAACTGATTATCACGAAAGCAAAGCTCTACCTGAGACAGAGATTAGGATTAGAAACCAGCAGATACCCTACTTATCCATGCAACATCCTCTTGGAAACTAGTATAAGGTAAGTGTATAACAGTATATGATATATTAGTATAAGACATATTAGTATAAGATATCAATAGACACCCAAAGATATAATAGAACCTCATTCAAATTAGGCTAAAATCTTTGTTGCTCTCAGTCCAAAGTCAAACATGTTTAGCTCCAACTTATCGAAAAGACTTTTATGCCTGGAGCATGCGTTGAATTTGCATCTGTTTCTTTGTATAAACTTTCATATAGATTGACCAAAAATCCGTACCCAAATCTCTGACAGCAGCTGCAGGCGCAGAGGAGAAACTTTTGCTGGTTGGGGGAAAATTGATTGAAAAATTGTTAAGTTTTGACACACAATTTTGTGCATATTAAAAGATAAAAGCGAAAAATCAACAAGAAGCGCCCGAAGCATAAAGACCCAGTTTAAAAGCAGAGCAGGAGGATGAGGCAGGAGGATTGGCTAAAGTCGATGACAACGCGCAACGTTTTGCATTTGAAATCAGCCCGAGAAGCAGCAGAGGGAGGCGACTCGCATTTTTTGTGGCAAGAGATTACATTAATGCGGCGATTACAGCAGCAGAAAAAATGATAACAAATGGTTGAATGTGGCAGAAATGGTTTTCAATTTTCCTGCCAGCAATCCCAATCTCCTCCCTGTCGCCGCGGCTGTCTCTGACATGGCTTCGATATGTATCTATGAAGTTTTGTATCTATTGATTGTTTGCGCAGAACTATGAGATTATTAGCACTTGGGCGCAGCTGCCACAGTGGCACACACAGACAGACGGACCCATGGATAGATAGACAGCATATTGCAACGCCCTCCACACACACACACACACACACACACACACATACAGAGAGGTAGTTTCCGTAGTCTTTGGCTGGATTGCGTGTTGTACGTCCATTTTCGAAATTTTGCTGCTTCATCATCTTGTGGCAATGTCGATGGCGCGTTGCATGTAATCTCACTCTACCTCCCTCTTTGTCTCTCTCTCTTTCTCTCTGCGTCTGCCTCTCCCTGTCTGACTGCCTGACTGGCTGATGATACGTAAGTACATAAATATACACGGCGATTGGTTTTTAGGGTTTCATCTGGCCAGCATCATCATCATCAGCCGCAACAACAACAACAGCAACAGCAACTGGCAACATTGGAAAATTTATGGCCATTGGCATTAGAGAACATCGGTTTTAGTTTTTCCCTTCCCATTCCCCCTCCTTCTCATCCTCTGCACCCTTCTGCCCTTCTCTTGCTCAACAGCAGCAGCCACTGCCACATTATCAAATTCAATTTTTGGTTGTTTGATTGCCTTAATGTGTTTTCCAATTGTCTGTTTTACTGTGCGTGTGTGTGAGTGTGTGTGTGTGTGTTGCACAGCATGATGGTTGTAATTTGCTTGGCTGCCAGGATGTGCGGCACAAACATTTATAACAAAAAGCGAAAATATCACTCGATGTGATAAACGATACGATATGAGGGCGCCGCAGCATTTGCCAAAAATAAAAAGCGAACGATAGCGTTTATCGGGAGTTATAAAGACAGAGGCAAATTATGCCTGCTCCTTTTATATACACACTCGTGCAGGGAGTATAGGGCAGCCACTTGCACTTCACTTATCGGACAGCTAACAGGGAAATGGGATCTCTGCATTTGGCTAATGGATTGCCGCAAAGGAAACTCGAGATGCAGTTTAAGATGAAAGCAGCCACATGCAGACTGTGTACAGTGGGGCTAAACTGCGCAAAGCGTGATCAAAACTTATTTGATATTCACATAAATTATAGTTATCTTACGTCTATATAAGATATAAGTATATGCACACTTATACTACCTTAAAAAGTTGCGCAATTTTGATCATGAAGTCGAAAACACGCAATGCAAATTGGCAGGTTTAGCGGCTTGAATAGTTTGTTATGACTTGATATAGATACAGAATTAATATGATTATAGGGTAATATCAAGCAGTAAGTGTTATTATGAACATGTAAGCTTACTTAAAATAATATATATAGATATAGTAGTAGGTATAACTATAGGCTAGTCAAAGCAAAAGCAGCTGAAGAAAAGCATTTTAAATATGCGGATAAAAATCAATTGTTCAGTTGCTGCGGCTATTTCCTAGAAAGAAAAGCAGTTTACTACTATTTTTCATTACAATAAACCATTAGGAATTTCATATATAAAGTGAAAATGTAAATAGAATATATATTATATTATTTTCTTATATCTTTACTTAGTCATGAAAGGATTCTTTCATAGGCAAAGCTAAGTAATCCTGTCTAGACTTTCAGCTGGTTTTCTATATACACAAATACTATTATCATAATCAGTATTTTTAGTATTTTTTAGTATTAACAGTATTTTTTATCTTTTATCCTAAACTTTCCATCAATTTATATATTCTATATCATATATTCATACCCTTCATATAGAGATATTGTGTAGTATCCCCTCCTTCCCCCATTGCCAGAAATTACTTCAGATACCCTTCTGTGTGTACTAAGAGCTTATCGCTAACAGCAGTAACTAACTTAAAATACCTATTATCTTTAGGCTGGTGTACACTTTATTAACTGTAACTATTTTTATGGCTAGCAAATGCGATTGTTTAATCCATTGTACGAGGATTACTGCCAGTTGCCATTTGTGGAGTCTTTGGAGTCGCTGCAGTTGCCTCAGACCATGTCTGTTCCTATTTAGAGAGTCTCCCTCCCCTCCCCTCCCCCTCTCTGTGTTGTTCTCCACTTGCCGCAACACACTTGCATATTCATAAACTCTTCTGTTCTTCGTTCTGTGCGCTTTTTATGGCCTTTACAGGTTCAGGTTTCTCCTTTTTGGACCTCTCCCGTCTCTCTCTCGGTGGCAGTTGCCAGTTGGCTGGGACGTCTCTATAGCTGGCCTGAAATTAGGATCTTGTGGCTCTGGTCGTATAGGGGCATATGGCTGGCTTGGGTACGCCATGTTCAGACTCTAAGTTGGGCTAAACTCTGCTGTTCAGCTGGCCAACTGCTCCCGACTTAATTGCAGCTGCTCTTTTACCGTTGAGAGGCCGTGTAATTTGTTGTTTATAGTTAAGTATTCACCCTCGGAGAGAGAGGTACGTTCGGGTCTGGGCAACAAATCAATCATCGATCATTTACAAAATGTTCGACAATCAAACTGTTGTTGGAGTTGTTTCTCTTCTGTTTCTTCGGCTGGTGCACAATCAAAAATGCGGGGAAAGATCATAAATTAAATACAGAGTCTCATTTCATACTTAAATATATGCGCATTTCAGGAAGGGGTTGGTGGGCGGGGGGATGCCCCTTCCATTCCATTCGATATATGTACAATATGTAGATGTGAGATCGATTCAAGCAACCAACCGATCGCCTGTGTGTATATATTGTATTATTATTTATGTTTATGGTTTTCCATGTGCGCCCAAGAGGCCTCCAGGCAACTCCATTTTGCCTCCGTTCCTCCGTTTCCCATAGTCCATAGTACCCCAGAGTTAGCCCCGAGACCGATTCCGACCCTATCGCCGTAGCCATAGCCAACGTCATCCGTTGAGTTTTCAATATGGCTGTCGTCGATTTGGTGGCGACTCCTCCAACTGCTCTGAGGGAGCGCAGCTGGTGCCATCGTTGCTGTTGCTGTTAACGATTTAACGTTTTTCGATTTTACAGCCGCCTCTTCTTCTTCCTCTTTATTTTGACCAACAAAAAACCTCTCGACGCGCTCATAAAATATTGTTGACAAGTTTCTTTTCTCCGTTTTGGACCAATTCGGCAACCGCACGCGGAGCTTTTGTATTCAAAGTGAGGCTCAGATTTTAGCTGACAGAATTTGCTGTTAACTGTTTTCAATTGCGCATAAAAGTTTATAATCTTCATATATGCATATATACCATGTATATATATATATTTATGGGCCGATTTTGATTTCGTTTTCGATTTTACAACTCACAGAAACAATGCCAAAAATCGACTTTTGAGGAAAATCTTCGAATGGGGCTCGTAAAATTAGTGAACATGTTAATGGTTGATTGGGGCTACCCCCATATATCTTCCGCTTATGATCCTCTTCGAGGCACTTAAAGTATTTGCTTTTCAGGCTGTGTCTCTCTCTGCCGCTTCTTATTAATAAACTGGGCCATAAAATTGATTGGTTTGTGTTGAAAACGTCGTAAAAAATGGGCTCAAAGCTGCGCAGGCAATTTCAATATATAAATATAATACTATATATATTCAGTAAGATTATTTGAGGTTATGGATATGCAAATTTCCACACATTTCTCAAGTGTTCAGCTAACTGAAAAGTCTATTAAATTTTCTGTATTTTCCTATTTATCATATAATATATAATAGATAATGTTGGAAGATTTCTTAGGCAGCGTTTTGGACTAAATTGTGATAGAGCTCTTGGCTACTGCTCAGACTTCTTTATGATATATTTATAGTATGTATCTTTGTATCTATGTATAATGTATATATGTATGTTTATATGTATGTATATGTGTATGAATCGGCCAAAACATTGGCTATAACTACCCATTGAAACTAGTTTGGAGCTGCACAAAAAATGGTTGCAAACTTCTTCACAGCAAATTAACTTGCGAAATGAGGAAAATTAACTTAATATGAATTAGTTTAATCTAAATATTTTCCTATTTATACTATTTTTATTATAATTTTAAATTATATACTGCTGATTAGTCCCCAGAAATATATATACTGTATATAAATCGAACAGTATGTGGCTAAAAGAAGATCAGAGGAGAAATTATAATATTAAAAATTAACTCAGCTAAGTATAATAATTTCCTTTGCGTTTGATGATAAACTCTATAAAATATTAATGAAAATTACTTAAGCTTCAGCTTACTTAAGAAATTTTAATAAATATATAAAGCAAGTTCAATAGAATGTCACATTTTTCATTCATTCTTGGACAAACAGACTTTCTTTGAGCTACTTAAATATATATGATATCTCCCAACTTTCCCTAAAAAGTCTTTCGATACACACAAAAAATACTTCAAAAATGAGTCTAATCTATGAAAATTTATATCCCTTAATTGATTTCTACCTATTTGCTGGCATTTACTTGGATTGCTTTGAAATTAGGGGGTAGAAACTATAACTTATAGTGAATTTATAAATATATTCTATTCTCATACACTTTCCTCCTTGTAAAAGTTTTCAGCTGAAAACAAGTATTAAATTGCACCTAAAATAGTAGTTAACTTCTGGAAGTGCCATAAATTCAATCAAACTTTAACTGGGCTACCAATCGCTCTATTAAAAGAAAACGTATTCATAATTCAATTTCCGATAATCGCTTTTAGTCCCATGGACTCCTTTTGACAAAGGTTCACTTAAAGTTCAATTCGCTGCGAATGGTTAAAAAGAAACTTTGGTAGGACACAGACAATAACTGACATTTCAATATAATGATAGTTATAGTTGGGTATAAACTGTATTATGCCCACATTTTAGACCCATTCGACTGACTGAAACGTTAAGTTTATTGCCCGGCAATCGTTTGCCTGTCAAATTTCTTGACATTTCAGTTTTTTCTCTGACAAACCCTCCCCCTACCCCCCGGTGCAGCCCTAGGAAAAGTGACACATGCCACCAGTTTTGGGGGTAAGTCTGGGATTCTTAGGGCAAGGCTGAGGTGGGGCAGAGCATTACTCATGGCTGAGCCGCTCGTTGGGGGCATAATTGAATACCTGAAGCATATTATATGGTAAATTATTATTATTCTTTTTACCAAAAATGATGAAAACATTTGAGTCACGCAACAATTTGGCCCGCAACAGAACAGAACGAGGCGTCTCTGCATATTTTGCGTAGAAAAACTCAATTTGGCCAATTCGCGTTCTGGCCAAGACGAGCCGAGAGCCTCGATATACCTGCAGGTCCTCGTCTGACTATCGAGTCGGCCAAGTGTCATTCTTGCTAGTTTTTTGCTCAACGAAATTTGTTTGGCTTGTGGCTTAAACGGTCTGGCGAATATCTATACCCTGTAAACGGCTTAAGCTGGGATTGATGAACTATAAAGTATCTATAAAACTGATCAAGAGATTCCATCTGTCTATCTATATAAAGTATCCCAGAGATACTTAAGGCTAAAGATATCAAAATTTCATATGTGGCTTCGGTTTAGTCAACAAGCTGATCAATTTTTATGCCTCGAACCAGTTAACAATCGCTTGAAGCTACAATTTCTAAGCTATATCTTCGATTCTGCCTATAGTTTTAGTATATAGCACAACAAATTTCATAAGAATCCATTTATAGACTGAAATCTTCTCACTGTTTTAGCTGAAGATTCATTGGATTAAACCGCCTTAGCTTCTACTTTCTAACTTCTTTCTTATCCCTCTCCCTCTTTCTATCGATTCATATAACACCTTTTACTCTATTTACAGGGTATTCCCTAGTCAGATACACCTGTCTATGGCATTTGCTACTTGTTTGTTAATGAAATTCGTTTAGTTTGTGGCAGAATTCGCTGTGTGTTTTGTTTTTGTTGTGTATTTTGCAAACAGAGACACGCGTCCTGCTGTGCTGCATCCTGTTGTTATCCTGTTGCTGTCCTGTTGCTGGCTCCTTTGACTCGTCTTGGCCTGGCTTCTGGCCCCTGGGCTGGTTATTGTTTGCAGTTTTTATTCTCTTTTTTTGGCAACAGGATGCGCTCTTCTGTTTTTATACGCCTAACCGCACAGAAGTCAAAATGGGCCAAAATACCGCATTGTTCATTGTCTCCGACTTCTTTTCCAGCATTGTCCTGGCTCAGACTCTGGTTAGGACTATGGCTCAGACGCTGGCTCAAACTGTGGTTCAGCCTCTGCCTTTGACTCAGCCTTTGACTGTTGCTTACTAAGTAAAAGAACAACAGAGTTTTGGCCAAATGTTTTGTTAGCCAAACTACTTAAAGGCAAATCTGTTCTCCATCTCACTCACTCTTCTCCTGCATCTCTCTCTCTTTCTCTGCCTCTATTTGTATGTTCATTATGTAATTGATTTTATAGCCTGGAATGTCATTTTGTTGCGTTGCTTCTGCTGCTTGTTTGCTCGCTTCGCTGCCCTCACAATGCGAGGCCTAATGATGAGGCCCTGCCTCCTGCCTCCTGCCTCCTGTTCCTGTTCCTATTCCTATTCCTGTTCCTTGATGGCCTGTGCCTTGTGGCCAGTCGGTCCCTGCACATCTGCCGCCCGGGGGATTTATTTAATTTTGCTGACATCCACGGCAACGGCTGTGCCATTATCCTGATTTCGGTTTTATTGCCTTAGTTTGTTGTCAACGTGACGCTCAGCTCCCGATGCTCCTGCCTCCTGCTCCTGCTCCTGCCTCCTGTCTCCAGCCCATTGTCAGCTCGTGTCGTGGCTGCTGCTGCGGCTGCGTTTTTATTACTGTTGACTGTTGACTTTTGGCCACACCAGCCTGAGGTTTCCCCCTGCCTTTAACTCCTGACCAGCCTTGTTTTCTCATATTGTAGTTTTCTATTGCTTTTCTTTTCTCTTTTCTGGCCACCAAAAAACTAATTTGTTTTCATATGAGAATAGAAAAAACTTTATGCTCGTGCTGTTTGTTGCCACATTCTGTGGATCCAGACGGCCGAAAACAATTCCAGAGTTTCCCTGCTGGAAGGATTCCTCTTTCCTCTCTCGTCATAGTTTATATTGGTTTAGTTGCCGCAGCTGTTGCCTCTTGTTGGAGCCATATTACCAAAAGAATCTCAAATCTTGCTACAAGATTAATAAGTAGAAACAAATCATGGAAATAGATGCTAGATATATATTTGGGCTATGGATATATAAGTTTTGTGAGGTTTCAATAGAAGGAAAAAGGATTCTTTTATGTTGGTTTGTCACAAAAGTGAAGCTACTCGAAATGAGATATATTCTGGCAAGACTTGAGGCTAGATTCAACTAGGGAATGCCAGATGTATATATAATATGTATGTGAAGAAGATATATATAAGATAATTAAACATATAGATAGTCGATAGAGTAGAGAAAGGGTCAACGTTCTCTGACAAGGAAGGATGAAGGAGCATAGTATAGAGACTCCATGGCTTAGAACTTCCCGTTCGCTGATAGATTCAAGGAAGAAAAACATCAAAATGAGACCTAGAGCTATAAGTTATGCTCTATCTGATATATGAATGATCTTTATCATTAAATATAGGAATCCTTATAGTCTAAAGTTATCAATAATCAACTAGAGACTCAACTTTGCTAGTAGCAACAACCCCTTGTCCGTAAGAAGGGACTTCCTTCAGCTGACATATATTTGGCAAGCCTATCAAATCGGCACCAGGTTTAGCTGTCAACCCTTTTTATGATGCCCACATGGGACTACTACAGGCAGTACCGGTTCCACTTAGGATGATATATATGTGGTCCATAGCTCTTTAGCTGACTGCTTAGTCACAATATTTACACAACAAATGCAGAGGGGGAGAGGGAGGGAAAGTTGGCCAATATGTTTTGGGCATAAAAAAGGTGCGAAAAGCAATCATTAGGTGATCAGAGGGAAGATGTCTAAGAGGAGTCTCGTTTGAAGCTGGTTGGGATCGGATGCGGCATCATTAAAAAAAGCTTTAATTAATTTTTCGGTTAACCCACGCGCAGATCATCAAAAGTCATCCCGGAGAGTCATCTGAAGAGTCATCCCTCAAATGGGGGCCCCTGGCCTTTTGGGTGGTCTGTGATTGAGCACCTCGAGCACCGAATGAATGTGAATATGAATGTGAATGTGATTGAGAATGAGACGTGCGAAGGCGGCGCCTCTGAAGCTGTGTAAGTTGGCACCTCTCCAACTGGTCGCATTCGCACTGAAAACTGACATCCAACAACGCTTCGAGCAGCAGGCCAGATTCGGATTCAGAGTCTGAGTCGAACTCTGAGTTGGACTCGGGACAGCCATGGCTAATTGATCAACTCCCAGCGGGCCGCTGATTTGGGTATGGCAACAAATTGGGCAAATTAATTAGCTGCTTTTTGTGTGAATTGTTTTGACTGGCAGCAAAACACACGCGTGCTTTGAGCTCGTGAAATTCAAGAAAATTAATTAAAATTTAACAATTTAACAATTTACGGCACAAGATGTAAATTTCCAGTGAACTGTGCTGGAGCTCTTGGTATGCTCCAGCTCCAGCTCCGATCTCGTCTTTCTTTTTACGAACTGTCAGCCATGTCGAGCAGCTCAGTCATAAAAGCGTTGTTTATGGACGCGCTGCGTCCACCGGATCCACCATTTCCATTTCCATTTCAATTTCCATTTCCAGCGTCAACTGCTGACCCTCTCCCTCTCTCTTTCTCTCTCCCTCTGTCAGCGGCCATTGGGTCACTTGATAAGCATCTCAGTCGCTGGGCCCAGCCAATAAAATGTCACGATTCAGCCCCCGATAAGCACCTGTTAGCTCTTCCCCGCTTCGCTGCTGTTCAGTGGAAAAGTTATTGGTTTTCCCCCGTGCAACCTGTGCACCACCACAAGACACCTCCGGCTGTCTGTCTCTGTGTGTGTGTGTGTGTTTGTGGTATATAAAACGCACTATTTTATATACAGGCGAACAATAAATTCAGGCCTCTGTCTTCTGCCTTCATCTCCATGTCCAACTCCACCTTCAACTTCAACTTCAACTCCTTCCACTGGCTCTTCCCTCTGCGTTTGTCTTCAGTTTCTTTTTCTTCGCTTTTGTGGTTAGTTTTATTATCCTATTTCAGCCACATTAAAATCAACGGGGTGCGCGACATTTGACAACAATTTATTGGACGTTAATGTTTGCCGCCAGTTGGTAACAACAACAACAACAACAACCAGGCAGGGGGTAAACGCGATCCATTGATATGACCAGAATGGGTGCGGCAGCTTCAAATAGCTCTGACTTGGTTTAAAGATAATGACTGAGGCTGAGAGAGTCCGTTAAGATACTTTTTTATCGCCAGTTTTGTTGTGATTGAAGAAAGGATATTGAACCAAGATTAAATCCAGATTATTAGCTGATAATTTACACGAAAAACTCTTCTATATAAACTATAATAAACATAAACCATGCAACTTATTTCTAGTATACTTTAATCTCATTTGATTTCTTTCTCTCCCAAAGAAAGAACTGCAGCTTTTCTCCTGATTAGATTCACTTGCTCATAGAGAGAATTGTTCCTTAAGCAACACTTATTAGAGTTCTGAAACCTCTTTAGATCAACCTAATATATGATATCTGATACTGAATAACACATTTCTATTCTATTTTTATATCACCTTTTCCATTTCAAGTACTTCATATGGACTGGCAGCTTGAGATCTCATTCAGATACATTTCCTTTCCAAATGTATCTCAACTCCTAATAGAATATCTAATATCAATATTATAGATAGAGTCTTGTTATAATTGGTTCATTCTCTGATAAATAATATACTTATTATACTAATATACTTCCTCTTCCGTTTAACTTCATTAGAAACATATCTGAGATATTTTTAGTTCTATTTTCTATCCTCCATTCCCTTTTTCCCTTAGGCAAAACGAGTGTATTTAGAGACTTGCCTCAAGCATTTGCACCCCTATATACAATATATATACCCCATATCTGTGGTATATTTGTATTATGTAAGCCACTTGAACCACTCTTTGTCGTCATGCCCACTTATCGTGGTGTCTGTGCAACTTATCGCCCGCACAGCTTGCAACAGTTGCAAGTTCATTTGAAAAACTCGTTGCAAGCGCTTGGAAAGGGCAGAGGGAGAGGGAGGAGGGGGATATGCGTATAGAACACGTTTCACTAGGGCTGCGGCAGCCATTTTGTTTAGAGTACTGCGACTTGGGTAAACATACTAATTGCCACCCCTAAAAACGCAGTCGAGGGGTGGCTGAAAATTGAAATTCATAGCAGTCCGAGGCGGGGAGGGGTGGGGGCTTATACCACGACTCCAGCCCCCTGGTAGAGCTCATTCTCATTATGATTATGTCATTTGGCTTTAGAAAACCACACAACAAATTCCGGAAATGGTGTGTGTGTGTGTGTGTGTGTGTGTGTGTGTGTGTGTTGTGGTATAATTTAGTTTTCTGTTTAGGCTTATTAGCGTGCACGAATCAATTCTCAAAGGATTTGCACAGAACAAATCCCTTTCATTGTGTGGCTGGTATTACGATTCGTCTGTGTGTGTGTGTGTGTGTCCTTTGATTTATGTCACGCGTCCTGGGAAAGTGCCGCCCCTGTTGTGGCAAGGCTATGGGTAGATAGGGGGGGATTAAAAGGGGTTCAAGGAAGTTGTTGCAAGGACTTTATGTTTGACTTTTGGGCCACGTTTATTGCCGTGATAAACGACTGAAAGGGATACGGATTCGACAGGGTTCGAGTGTCATCCGTGCCCTGTTATCTGTATCCTTATCCTGGCAGCGATCAAAAAGGCGCAAATTTGTCAGCTTGACACGTATCACGTATGCAACGCTGGGAAAGTTGAATAACCCGATGAGAGATCGGCGATCGAAGCAGCTCCAAGATGAACGCAATTAAGAAATAAGATGAAAAGATGAGAAGATGAGAAGAGAAGAAAATCAGAAGATGAAGGGAAATGAACGGAGAAAAAGAGACCGACAAGCGATGGCTTTAACCAGTAGCTTTAAAATTCAATTAAATATAATTAAGTAAATTATGCGGGGCCTACAAAAGTGGCGATCAAAATCATAGCAACCGCCTGGGCCAATCTCCTCCAGACACACACGCATAATAGCTTACTTAGTACCCCTGCACCAGTTCCAGTTCCAGTTCCAGTTTCAGTTTCAGTTCCAGCTTTGAGCTTCAAGCCACGCACTCAATCATCAATCTCTACGCAGACAAAAGCCCCAGTCCCAGTTCCCAGTCTGAGCCCCAACCCAATGCGATCGTTGATTGAATCTGTGCCACTCGGAGCAACTGTATCTTTGTGTATCTCCAATGTGCCTATGCCCAGCTAACTTGGCTAAAAAGCATTTAAAAGCGTCTTGTTGTTGCTGCTGTTGTTGTTACTGTTCTTCTGGCCTGATCATTATGCGATCAATGTTGATCATTTTATCCCCGGGCTGTTGACAGCCTCAGCGCGCGGACATGACATGCGAGTCGAGTAACTTGCAACAGCTACATCTGTGTGTGTGCCTGTGTGTGTGTGTGTGTGAGAACCTGAAATGATCTTCATCATGGTGGAATCCACAACTCTATATACTACACTCACACACACAGACACACACACATAGAATAATTACCAGAGGACGCAAATAACAAGGGCAGCGGAGCCCAAAAATAACGAAATACAACTGAAGATCGGCGTCGCTTCTTAATTTTCTTGCGAGGATGCAGCGGATCCCTAACCTACCCTCCTCTCTCCGCTCTCCACCTCCTCCTTGGTTCTGCTGCTGCTGGTTTACCTTTAATGGTTTTTGGCCGTAACCGACATTTTGTTTCGCCTTCGAGGAACCCTATAAAAAAATGCAAAATTATGTACAAGCCCCGAAACGACGTTGTTCTCTGGGTATATTGAGATCCTGTCTGCCTCACGGATTGCCACCCTGCCCCTGCCCCTGCCACTGCCCAGAACCCTTCTCCTTATCCAGTCTGAGCTCCTTTATATAGTTGTAGCTATCGCTTGGCATGGCTGCACTTCGTCGCTGAAGTTGCTCCTCGTTTTGCTGCCTGCTGCCTGCTGTTGCTGAGCTTCTTTGAGTTCTTTTCTGTTCGTGTGTTTTAAATGATTTCTTTCTGTAGCTTTTTTGTTTGTTGGCCCTTTTCTTATGAACCAATCAACACACACGTGTTGCAGCAAGCCGAATGTCCGTCTGTGTGTGTGTGTGTGTTTGGGGCATGCAACCCAACTGCTGTTGCCGGATCGCTCCTTGCGTGCGCTCCTTGTACGGTGATCTTCCGCAAATTGGCGGCCATAAGCATTGCAAAATTATCTCGTCGCTGTCTCTTCGATTTGGACGGACGGACAATGCCATGAAGACAGCGAATTGGAGGCAGGAGATTGCGATTCCGATTGCAAATGGGAATGGGAACGGACTCCCAGAATAAATATTCTGCAAAATGTCTTTCTGCCTGCCTCTTGTTTTCAGCCTTTTTTCTTACTGTTTTCGATTCGTTTCTGCTTATTTTTATTCATCTGCAATTTTATTTGCCTGTTTTCTGGCATTCCAAAAACAAAAACAAAAACGAAAACGAAAAACCCTGCAAATTGTCTTCAGCTCGAGTCCTGTGTGTTTTTTGTATAGGATAAACATAAGAAAGCGCTGCACTTGATCAGATGGTTAATCATTAGGCTTTTATATACCTATACTATAGATAAAGTTATCATATAGATTATTACAATATGAGGAACTACAGATAAGAGTGAAGGGTACCAGAAGTGTAACTGAAGGCAGAAAATATCTTTCTCTCTTTTTATTGGAAGTTATAGAAGGGGTATCAAAAGGCCATAGAAAAAGTTGTATAAACTTATGCAAATGCTTCTAGTTGACAGCAGATGATATCTGTCTTTGATTACATTCATATAAGGTATATATATACAATCTGAGTAACCTTTACACTATAGTCTATATATTCTTCCTTTCTGCTGTTTCCTCTTTTAGGATCTACAGTTTGATGACTCTGCGACAACTTCTTATACTCTTCTTGCAGATTGTTTGGTAGAAGGGAGCTGTGAATAGAGGATATGAAAGGTAAGGAAACGTTTGAATAATATAGATAAAGATATCAATATATATATTTAATATATATTATATATAGATGTTAGCTTTGATATGAAATAACAATGAAAGGAAGAATAGACTCCTGTGTAGAAGACGCCTTCATATTTCATATCCCAACTTATACCAATCATATGAAAAGCATCCTCAATAGGTAAGACACCTATAACATACATCAATCTTCTATATACGGATATATATACTTCTAGTATCAATTGAATAATACTTGATCGAATTTATATATATTTATATACTATCCCACTTCTATTTGATAAAAGCCACGCGCAGAAAGAGCTGAAAACGCTTTTGTTGTGTTTCTTCAACTATTTCAAAGGCAATATTCCTCTTATTTGCTATTATCAATTCCAGTTTCTCATATAACACATACACCCCAATCTTTCAGTTGTACTGTGCAGATATTAATAGAGTTTATGACTTGCTTTATTGTATTTCTTTGGTATTACGTGAGAGGCTGTCTCCCCTTGGAAGACAGCGCCACAAATTGCAATAAGCTGAGCTTTTGGCAAATCTATGAACATTTATAATGCTTCTTTATAGCTAAGGAGAGGGGTGAGAAGAGGCAGTTCCGCCATGGAGATCATTATAAGACGCTTAGTGGGCGCGGCAACAACAAATTGAATATCAAAAGGAAATACTGCAAAGTGTGGCGAATGGTATAAAAGGCTTAAAAGGCCGCAAATGAAAGAAAATCCCGAGAAGAGGCGAGTCCAAATCAAATGGCCAAAATGTATTTTGGTTTTCCCAGACAAAGAGCAGGAGAGGGATAGCTATAGAGAGAGAGAGAGCGAGAGAGAGAGAGATCTTAGTGTCAAAATATTTATGCACACAGCGAGACTTCCTGTAATATTGTAGATCCAATAGATCGCAGAGACAATTGGACGATCGGCGAAGATGACTTAACGTTTTAGCCATGGGATATCTATCTATCAATGTGTGTGTGTGTGTGTGTGTGTGTGCCTCTTTGATGCAATTCAGGCGCGCCGACAGCAGCAGCAGCAGCAGCAGAAGAGAAAAACACTTTCCCCCAGGTCCAGGTAGCTGCTGGCTGGAAATCTTCTCGAGCTGCGAGTGGAACTGCCTGCTCATTGGCTGATCCGTTGTAAGTGACCATTTATTACGACAGAGGAGAGGCCAGAGGCCCATTAATTTTACCATTGTCAGTTCATATATAAACTCCTATATGTATAATCTACTTAGGCTTTGTGTGTCCTTTTTCTCGACTGCTCCTTGCCTGATGTCCTGTGTGTTGTGTGTCTGTTGTGTCTGTTGTGTGTGTGTTTTGCCTGTCACAACAATTATGTCGGCATTTGGTCAAACGCGCCCGAAAATGTCAAAAGGATTTTTATTGACTTTTTATGTTGTTAACTGACCGACATACGAGCATAATGCCCAGTTTTGTGGCTGATTACCACAATGCTTCCTTGGGTGGTCCCACTGGCCCATAGCCCATAGCCCATAGAATGCCGTGGAACAAGTGTCGTCGGCATCCTTTGGTCTGATCTTCAGCCACATGTGTGTGTCTCCCCATGATATATGACTTGTAATTGCCCAGTCAGTGGGTGATCGCAATTGTTACTATCAGCTCAGAGAGAGAGAGAGAGAGAGATGGACAGAGAGAAAGAGAGCTGAGGGCTCAGCTATTTGGCTTGTTAACATTTCAGGCAACAAGCTGGCTACATTTGTTGTTAACCCAAAGCCTGTTGGCCAAGTGTCAAGGCGACAAAACGACTCGCAGCTCGCAGCTCGCAGCTTGCAGCGCGACTTGGAGGCGATCAATCGATCGATCGTCGACAATCAGCAGCAACAAACAACCAACAACAGCAGCAGCAACAGCAACTTGAACAGCAGCAGCAACAAATGCAAGTAACAATACAATAAATATCGTCCAGAGGAAGACAAAGAGAAGACAACAACGGGTGATCAGTGATCGGTGATCTGCGATCAGCGTTGTCTCCTGCCTGCGACTCCTCCTCCTCCTCCTCCTCCTGCACACTGCTAACTGGAGGAGCTCACTCGACAAGGGGCAGCTCGATGCTATCAACGCATTCAGCATTGAATTACAGTCACACATAAACTGAAACCGAAACCGATACCCAAACCGAGTCTTAGTCCCAGTCGGAGCAGGAGTCCTCTACTAAGTCTTTGACTCCCGTTGGATTTGGGTTAGGGTTCGTTCGGGCTGGAGTTAACTTTTGTTTCGAGATCGGTGTCTGTGTCTGTGTCATCGCTTAAATGCTCATTTAAAGAGATTTACAGTGTATGCCACTTACATACGGACAAGTCCCAGCTCCAAAGAGCCTGATAAGCGACGCTTTGTTGCATTAACTTTCTGCTCCATAAAATACAAGCGAGGGTCGCTTAGCCAGTAATGGGACACTTAAGCAATACAACAATTAAATACTTGACTTCTTGTATAGGGTTTAGGTTGAAACTTGCTTAGATTTATAATTAAGAAAGGTTTCTGTGAGAGATTTTGAGGTTTCTCTGAGGGATTTGGTCAGCTTTTGATATAGGTTTCAGTCTGAGGTTTTTGGTGGAAGTTTTTAAGTCATCGTTCATATCTTCTTTGGATTGGGAGCCATCTCTTATACACAGTTTAGTCTTAGATAGGAGGTAGGCATATATGATTTAGGATAGATATTCCACAAGATAGTTGACAGCTTGGTATACATGAGATATATGGGATATATATAGGATAGATGATCCATAAGATATTCAATATCTATTCGTATACAAAATCCCACTCTATATCAACGTAACTGAAGCATAGGGCTATCATAGACTCAATTTGATCCCTTGCAATGCTTGGGAGCAACCCTCGTAGAAACTGTAGCTGCAATTTAGAGAGAGGCAGCGGCAACTCCTACAAAATGAAATGCAAGTAGATTAATTGCCTTGGTCATTAAATGCGCAGCGATGGCATCTAATGCACGATCCAAGGGCCATACATCAACATCAGCTCAGCGCGGCGATGAGGACAGCCTGGACGTGGCTGGACTAGGGACTAGGGAAGAGTCTCAGGCACCTTTCGTAGGCGTCGGCAAACATCTTGTTATCCGGAGTTGCTCTCAATACAAAGCATAAATCGTTGTGTTTTGACAGGAAAATCGACCGCAGTTTGAGTCTACCTGAGTGACTCCTTATAGGGATAGACAGATATCGATAGGGATGACTCCTGTTTATGAGAGAGCGAGAGGGAGAGAGGGCCACACACAGCAAAGTACATGGACAGGCGGCACGCATGGGCCTTGTCGTCGAGAGGCCTCTGGCTGGGTTCGTCCTTTGGCTGAGTCTCTTTGAGTTTGACCGAAACTAATCATTGTTGCGCCAACAAGAAGTCAATGCATTGTCCTTAGATCAACCCGATGCGTTGCTCCTGCTGTGCGTACAGGACATGTGTTGGCCAGTTGCAGGCGATTTGCAGACGTTGCCGATTTGCTGCGCCGCATTTCGTTGCAAGGTGTCCTGGTCAGTTTTTGCAGCTCGACTAATTAAATTCTCTGCGGTTTGTGACATGCGGCGTCTGCTGCGGTTTTCACTTAAATATCAAGCCAAGTCCAAGGCACAGTCTCAATCCTAGCTAGGAGCAGGAACTGCAACTGAAGCTGCAGCTGAGGCCATTCTCACGTTCCGCTTTGGACTGCAACTCGAGCATTTTTGTTACTCTAATTGCAGGCGCTTTTGGCTTTGGTTTTAGCTCGTAATTAAAAGGCTTTTGGCCAAAGTGAACACTAATTAGATTGCCAGCTCTCAGCTTTATATCCCTATAAGGCCATCTCTCTCTATCTGTGTGTGTGTGTCGAGTCGAGTCGAGCGTTGGCATCGTTTGTTTAATGGTGTAGATTGTTGCACGCTGACAATTTGGCCAACGACTTTTGGCCAGGCCAAGCCAATTGCAAATGGAATTGCAATTGCCAACTACCAACAACCACAACCAACAACCAGCTAACAGCTAACAGTTAACAGCCACCAACTGCCAACTAGCGACTTCAATTGCCAATTGTCAGCTGCATTTGGTGCAGGGAATGTCGCGCCTATCCCCATATTAACAGCGAGTAGATGCTAAATTGTTGGAGCACTGAGCAAAGGTTACTTCACTATGAAACCAGCTTGGAGCCGCAGTATCTTTAACTGAACTTTCAATTGTCATCAAGTGGAATGCAGTTTCCTCTTAGCAATCTGCTAATGAGCCCAAAAATCCATTAGCCAACAAACAATTGAATGCCACGTTTTCAGCTCAGCCAAATGAATATCTAAACAAAGCAGCACGACTCAGACCCAGACTTGGATATAGCTTAAAACAATATTATTAAGCGATTACTTAAAGATGCAGAAACTATTGAAAGTTAAAATATATTCGAGTTCTTTGCGACACGAATTGGCAATTTGCAGGCAGACAGAAACTTGTTAAGACCGATATTAATCGGCTTTAGACTATCAGAAGATACAGAAGATATCGCATAGAGAATACATATGTCAAAAGATATTTGCAAAAGATATGTTAGATCATTCAAAGGAAAAACTGACAAGCTAATTATGGAATCATTTTGGGAGGAGAAAAGGAGATAGATAAATGTAGGGAAAGGTCTAAGATAGTTTTCTTCAAACTCAAAGGTCCAACCTGAGGATATATGTATGACTTCCAACTAAGTAGAGTCCTCCGAATTGATCCCAGCTAACCTCAACTACAAAGAGAGAATAAATTCTAGATACTAAATATTTCTCTTTAGGAAAAGTTGACAGATCAGCAAATATGCTAAAAGATATACACGAATGTCAATAGGTGTTTACAAAAGATATGTGAGAGCATTCAAAATAAGTTATGTATACCTTTAGGTAGTAGATTTTCTATATACTCTACTATATCATAAAGATATTAATCATGTGATTTCTGTTTTACTTCTTGCAAGCAAAGAAAGGAAGCATTATGAGAGGTGAGAGGTGAAGGGGGAAATCCAAGGGATCTCTACATATTAAGAGCCTCTTGCAGCTCAAAGTCAAACAAAGGATCTGTGTATATAGTTATTAGTTAACCAAGTCTAAAGATTTCCTGTATCTAAAACTCTCTCTCTTAAAGCTCAAAGGTTCCCAGCTGAAGGATCTATAAGTGACTTCCAGCTAAACCCAGTTAACGTCAACTTCAACTTCGAATAAGTTCTATAAATTATTAAATATCTCATTATGAAAGGCTTAAAGATCAGTCACTTGATAGAGGATATATATATTATATCATAGTTATTAAAGAAAAGACTCGATTGGATTGGCTGGCATTGATTTCTCTATAAGTTCCTTCAGTGAAGACTTCATCAGCCTTCTCTGCCGCTGTGTGAGTGCTGTGGCAGACATATTTTGCATACTAGTCGTTGATAGGCATCTTCAGCGTGGACAATGTCTCACCTGGGCAACAGCAGTTCCAGTTCTTAGCATAGCTCTGAGCATTGATGGAGCAGCTGATGAGGATCACTTAATCGATTTGAAGCGCCTGCAAACATCGTTTCCAATTCAAGAGGAGCAACAACAACTGCATCAATTGCATGGTTATCAGCGCCAATCAAAGTGAAGTTAAGACCCCGGCAATAACCACACACACACAAGTACATCCGCCGCCCCAACCACAACCACAACTCCAACTAAAGCATCAGCTCCAACTCCAGCCATGACCACGTTCAGGCTGGGATTCTTGGACGCCGCTTGCCGCTTGCCGCTTAAATGCAAAATTAAAACATAAATCGTGCGCGCCATTATGGTTATTACAATGCAGCACGCCAGAGGGGTACGGGGTACAGGGTAGAGGGGGAAGGAGAGGGGAGGGCGTGTGATTGAGTGGGGCAAGCAGTGCCTACCACACGTTGCACACACACATAACGATGGGGGCCACTAAATTGCTGCACTGCTGCAAGTACGCGCAAAATGATCGTTCGATCAAATGAAAGATTGTGCGCCAGTTCCAGCACCAGGAGCAGCAGCACCAGCACCAGGAATAGGAGGAGTAGGAGTGGAATGGCTCATCAAGGCTCTGGGCAAAGCAAAGCCATAAACTGTAGAATTATATACGAGTCTATATACACGTATATGGCCAAGACACTTTTGGCCCTTTGGCCATGTAACAGCTATGGCGGCACCGGAGCATTGTTATTATAGAGGCCATGGCTTACTCTTCTAGTGCTTGGCCAAATTGCAATGATTTAATACCAAAAATATATATATATAAATATACAAAATGAAGACTCACTCACACACACACACATACTCATTGGGAGAGGGCGTGGCTGCGTTGGCCCTTGGCCCCGAAAATAAAATGAAATAAGAGGAAAACATTTGGATGCGTTGTGTATCGAGTGCTTATTAAATAATTTATTTAAGCACCCAATTCAATTTTATAATAAAAATGTAGACGAAAACAACAACGACAACAAACAACACCTGGCAGTTATACTCTAGACCAGCTGGGTAAGCCCAACTATAAGATACCCTGTAGTCTAGTCAAGCTGTCCAGCCTTGGGAATAGACAGACTTCAGGCAGATTTCAGACTAGAGTTTTGTTAGTTTGGACACATCGCACTGCTGCCTAGCTTTGTGTCTTGAAATTAATACAAACTTCGACTAAAGATACCCTGTAAAACTAGGCAACTATCTACCCATTCTGCTGTCTCTCGTCTCTCTCTCGTTTAGAGTCGAAGTTCAACTCGTTTCTTCAGACAAACAGGCAGCGGGTCAGAGGTATAGATAAATTCGACTAGATCATATATATCTTTATCTTTATCTTGATTCCTTATAGATCATACATTATAGATATATCTTTATTCCTTCTACTATCTGTTACATACCTTACATAGCAGATTGTCATACCTTATGGACACTTCTTTTTATGTGTGGAAGTTACATTAAGCACAGGCAACAACTTTGCTGGGCCTTGTTTAAAACAGTTGCCATTAAGTGCATAATTGCGCTGCAAGTTACTTATATACCCTGTAAAATAATCAGCTCATAAAGGGTAGCTTGTTTTCAAGCAGAACTGTATAACTTACAAAGAAGTTTGTGCATCTGTCAGATACTTTTGTATCTTTTTGTATATCGCCATTCATAGGGAGATAGATTCAGTATCTACAGGGTATCTTTAGGTGTAGGGTATCGTTCTGTGTAATTACCTACACTTGTTGTGCCTGTCTGGCACTTGCTTGGCTTTCTTTTTCTGTGTTCATATGCAATTTTCATGCCGCCAATGCCAACGCCTCGGTCCGAGCCTTGTTTCAGTTTTACATCCTTGGCCCGTATGCAATTAGCTGGGTGGCAGCCAAAAGTGGGCGTGTCGGACGGGTAGACGGCGTTTTCCATTTGCTCGGCTAAGTGGTTGGCTGGCCAAGTGGTTAGCCAAGTGCGGATCTGCCATCTTCCATCGTCCGTCGTGTCCTGCTCGCACTTGCTCATTAATTTAATGGTTTAATTGCAGCTCGCAATTCCAGGCCCAGATCTATTGGGCTCTGGGCCCGGAGCAGCCATCGGACAGGCAATCGCACTTGGCCAAATTGCATAGTGCGTGTGTCGAGGATCACTTTTAATATTTAGCTGCCACTCCACTGATCACAACTCATCATCATCATCATCATCATCATCATCATTTCAATTTGCCAATTTATGTCTTCATAAACTTGTTGTTGTTCCTTCAGTCTGATGGTGTTTTAAATAGAGCCACATCCTCATCCGAATCCCCCAAACAAGGCTACGCATATTCACAAAGCAGCTGCTTGGCTTGAATGGAGTGAAAAACCCTTTTGTGTTACCTTAACCTGATTTTCCCTCGTGCTGCTACCCCTCCAAAGGGCTCAGAAAGACACGCTGAACGTGACTCAGTTGCTTTAAATTTATCATACTATTGTCTTTTCTCTCTAAAACTGCGTAATATGTTTGATATATTACATGATTTATCGATTAATTGTATCGATAAGTGGAGAAGATGAAAGTACAGAGGGAATTTCCTGTGATTTTAACTCAGGGCAAGTTTTCAAGTAGGAGAAGAAGGCAAGCAATGCTCAATTGAAAGTTGAGATACAATCATATAGTTATAGTCTTGAGATATATACTATCTTTATACTATCATTGTACTATCATTGTACTATCATATCATATACTATTCTATACTATCATTATAGTTACTTCTCCTATCTATCATATGTATTCCATATATCATAAAAAGCATTTGCTCTTCCTTTGACAGCTTCTACCTAGTCGTGTCTCAAGTATATATCCATATATACATCGTATATCTATATTCAACCTGTATTACTCCCCTATTCGAACTATCCTAGTTATAGTTATATATAGCTAACATTATGTTCCTATAAACTCTGAACAGTCGTAAGTAAACACTCTCCTCCTCCTCCGTTGAAAGATCTTTTGGCGTCCTGTTGCCTTTTTCAGCCCAGGAGCGCGAAAACATTTCAATTTTAATGGCTGGACAATCTTATTGGAAAAATCCAGCCATTATTCAATGATATTCAATCTGGGGAAAATGAAAATAATAATAATAATAATAATAATTTCCTGTTGAGCAAATAATGCGGCTCAAGTTGATTTAACGCCCCGAGGGGCAAACACACAAAATTTGTTGCACAGTCTTCAAAAACTGCAAAGTTTGTTGCGAAAGCGAAAAGCTAACAGCACCAACAACAACAACAACAACAAACACGCCCCCAACAACAACAACAAGAAGAACAACGAGCTGATCATTTGGCCAATCAATATCGTAAAATGCAATTTATGATTTGTTGCTGTGATTTCTAAAACAAATAGCAAAAGTGCAACAGCAAACACCAACATGAAGACCAACACCAGCATTGAGCAACAGCAACGTCGATGGGGCATGCAACGTGCCACAACGTGCCACAGCAGCCTCGCTTCACAGCTTCCCTCGGAGCACAGCAGCAGCAGCCAAAAGTTATGGCACAATTTTCACATCATTTTCCGCCCGTTTCCCCTGCCAATAACTGAGTTATGGCCCCAACTGGCAGCCTCCGTCTTCGTCTACGTCTACGTCTTCGTCTTGGCCAAGATCTGCGTCTCGGCCAAGATCCGCGTCTTGCGACTGAGGCACGTAAAATAATTTAGCCAGCATTTAACCTTAGTTTTTCGCAGAGTCTCTGACTGAGGCGGAGGCAGCTTCATCCAGTTTTAGTGCCTGCCTCAAAATCCATTGTGCACTTTTGGTATACCCTATTATCAGATCTTATAGAGGGTATAATAGCAGAGTGAAGGAAAAGGGTTTCCTTAGGTAAACTGTAGATAGAAACAGATGTGGTATAAACTTGAGGGGAATATAACTTGAGTTGAATCTCAATATTATCTGGAGTCTAAAATATAATATATATAAATATAAAAAATGCAAAAAAAAGGAAAATATATTTGAAGAGATATTTACAAATTTAAAGTAGAAATAGATTACTTAAAATAGAAAGAGAATACTTTAGCATATCAATAGAAATAAATCAAAAGTAAAAATGGATTAAAAATGATTCAGCATTTGTTGCATGGATTGGAAAAAGCCAATCAGATCAATAAGTTAGTAAGTAAACTATATAGATAATTAAAAAAAAGGGTTAAATAGCAGAGGATAGACAGAGAGAGGAAGTATAGGAAGTATATTATATGGGAAATAATAAGGGATAACTGATTCTTATATCAGAAATAACATTTAGTTATCATTCAGTAGTTAGTCCTAAGCTTTGATGCTGGTTGAAAGGAAATGAATCCTTAATATGGAAAACAAAACATTTAAAGGAAAATTAAGTAAACTTTTGAAATTTCAGCTGAAAAGACTTAAAATAAATCAGAAATGTTAGAGAAAAATAGTTTTGTGACAGCTGCAATGACGCTGTCTATAATCAGAGATATTTTAAGCTCTTTTAATATTTATAAATTGTTTTAATTAACATATATTAGGATAAGGAACCTGATCATTCCAGAGCTTTAAGAGGGTTTCTTGACTTTTATTTGAAGTGTTTTCCATACAACTTATCTTGGTTAAAGCCGAGCTATCCGAAGTTATTCCAAGACCTGAAAAGGCTGCTGGCTAAGGCCTTTCTACAAAGTATCTCGAAGTCAATCAGGATTAAGAGGGATTGAGGGAGTAATATCTAGAATAGCAATACACAAGTTCAAGCTCATCTGCTTTCATTAGATCCCTAAAAGGGTATCTTCTGGTCAGTCAAGCTCGATTTGTCATCCTCTCAAAGGTCCTCTCTAATATCTATGCTCAATAGTTGATCTTCTCTAGAATAACTCTCCATATAGTCAGTTCTCGCTACACTATAGGGTATCTGCTAGTCTGGCATACCCCTGGGCGATGGCTTGCCATTGCGATTGTAGAGGCCATTCGAGCGGAGCGTTGATTATGATGAAGTTGTGCGCAATTTGTTGGCCGTCTGTGGCTGCTTTAAAAACGCTACAAGGCACAACGGAAATTGGAGAAGAACCGAGAGGAGACGACTTGGCCCCGGCTCTTGGCCTGGCTCTGACTCTGACTGTGAGCTGGTCTTGGCCAGTTGTTGTTTCGGTGTTGGCCCCGGAGACGTGGCTCATGTGGAAGATCGCTTAATTGGCCTGACTTGGCAGCTTGCTAACTCAAAATATGTAACTTATTCTCTTTATTCTGTTTCTTATTGTTGTTGGAGCTGAATGGAGTTGGGGCTGGGGCTGGATCTGTTTCGGTTTCCGTTTCGATGCGCTCAGCGCAAGACTAATTAAATTGGGAACGTGCAAGTTTTGGCCGTGTCCAAGGAGCGCCATAAATAAACCTCTTGATAATTCCATCAACTGCGCCAAAGCAGCAGCCCCCAACTCAAAGCATATGGGGCTGTTTATCCTTGGCTCTCACAGCTGAACATCTTGCCACATCTCTGTGTGTGTGTGTGTGTGTGTGTGTGTGAGTGTGTGTGCTTGACTCCGCCCATACGTTTAGCTTGCCAGCCAGGGACAACCACCAGAAACAGACTCCACTTCAGATACATTTCGATGCTTCTGTCTCCCTCTTTGTATCTGCAGCTCGTATAGCTCCATCTCTGTCTTTATCTGTGACTGTGTGTGTGTGAGTGTGCGCAGGAGCTGTGCATTTGTATTGTGTGTGGAGAGTTTTCTCCAAGCTGAAACTGGTTTCGAACTTTGAATCGAATTCGTGTCTGCTGCTCGCATTTCCCCAACTTCGAAATGTATCTCACAGATAAACGTCCTACAGTCCGAAGCAGCCGCAGCCGCAGCCGCAGCAGCAGCAGCTACAATTATGACTTAATGTTCGGCATTTGGTTGGAATAGTCGCAATTTCCTGTTAAATGATACGTAGCTCTTGTGTGGCTCTTTAATTTATGCCACCTTTGCCTTAATATTAGCTTTGTCGCGCTTCGCTAGTCTCCCCTTTGCATTGTATGTAGAGTGCCCACTGTACCTCCTCCAAATGGCCTGCTAATTCCACAGTAGCCGGAATCGAGTTAATTTTTTAATTTCCCTACCTTCCCCCCACCCCTTGCCCCTCACCCTGTAAAGCTGTTTAAGCACTCATCAGATGCCAAGTTGCACTTATATTAAATACTCTGCATAAATTATGGAAGGGGTATAAAGTAAGAGGTAGATCGGACTATATAGAGTATTTAAATCAATAGTCGGAGTATAGGGTATCATTATGTATATATCTTAGATTGCTTTGGGACTGTTTACGGGGTATGTCTCAGTGCTAGTTAGCTGCTTCTTAGAACTTCTCTCTGTCTGGATTGCAGCTTCCTATTTGGGGCAGCAGCTTGACTACTTTGTGTATCTTTGATTGCTTTAGACCTATTTCTAGGGTATCTGTTAGTCGTCTAGCCTGCTTTAACTGCTTTCCTAGTGCTTTACAATTTGTGAGGGGCAGCAGTCGTGGCCATAAATTATGTGCAACGTTTTCATTTTGTGAAGTGTAGGAAATGGATCACGATTAAGAAGATGCAACGCCAGGCTAATTATGCACCCAGCTAACCAGCCAAGACAAGTCGAGTCAAGTTAACTCAGTTAGCCAGTGTCTTCCATCTTCCATCTTGCATCTTCCATGTTGCAACTTGCTCCATGTTCAGTTCTGTTTTGGGACAGGAAAAAGTTGGCTCTGGCTGTGGCGGCCAGCGGCGGTGAAGGTGAAGTTTGCGCGCTGTTGCACACAAATTGGCAGCGGGCGGCGGGCGGCGGGCGGGTTGCAGTGTGGCATTAACCACATCAGCAACATGCTTGTGGGTGCCATCGTGCCATAGCCACAGAAGTACCAGCAATGGGAGTTGGTGGCTGGCAGGTGGCAGCTTTAAGAGGCAGAGGCTGGGGCAGGGGCAGGGAGGGGCAACGCTTAGCGCTTTTTAGCCGCTTGTTTGGCGGCAATCCCGCAATTTAAAGCGATAAAACAAATAATACATTGCACCTACTTATTTCGTTCACTCTTCATGCTATCCCTCTCTCTCTCTCTCCCTCTCTTTCTTTGTATTGTGCCCATTGTTATTGCTGCAGCTTGTTTATTCTACTGTCTGCTGTCTGTTGATTTGTTTGCCACTTCTGCCAGCAGATAATGAAAAGGTGTAAAATGTCAGTTTTGTTTGCATTGCCCCCATTTTGTAATTGTTATGGCTCTTCATTTTCTGCAGTTGCACGTTGCACCTAGCAGGTGGCGCCTCAGCTACTCATATAGACATATACTTATACTCTTCGAATGAATCTTTTCCTTCGAGTCAGTGGAAAGCGGGAATTGGTATAAAGAATTGGTATAAACCTTAGCATATTCTAAAAGGTTGTTACTTAAGGTTGAACTTAACTATATGCATGATATGAATACAGTGATACATATAATATAAGTACAGTGCTACCTCCTTTGGGCGAACCCTCAACTTTCGCTTAGTTTATGTCTAAGTAGATATCCCAAATAGTCCCCTTTCTTCCTATCGATTATCGATTTAGGGTATAAGAAATAGTATCCACTGTGCTTCCAATAGCAGTGTCCATCAGGGGAGGCATCACTGTATGTGTACTATATATAAGTAGAGTCGATTCCCTTTAATATAAGGAAAGTATAGAGTAAAGTTTAGATATGATTTCTGTCTGTTGGATCTGAAGTAGACCATTTGCAGAGACTTCAGTTCAACCCTTTATAAGCTACACACTGAGAGAAAAACTACTGCTTAAATTGTCATCTTTTGAACTTATAAGATGTAAAAAGTACACAGTAAAAATACATATATAATCGAAGAGATTTATAGGTATTCACTTAGCTACATTTGCAACCTAAAGTGTAAGATATTCGACCAGAAGTGCTGCAGTTCATAAGATTAATATGCATAATTGGTATAAAGGATATCTATAAGCTACTCAGATATATGTATATAAATTGTAGACTAACCTCGATTACAGTATATCAAATCTAATCCCATATCAAATCAACCTTTACCCATTGTAATCTCCATTCTTTCATTAAGAACTTGAGCTGCATTCTGCAGCGTCTGCTTTTCCATTTCCCTTTTGACATTCTCAATTGACACTTGGTTTATGGCCTTCTGTGGGGCTACGTGCCGTCATGCGGTAGCTGCGAATTGGTAACGCTCAATTGCTAACTTGGCTAACAAGACTAAGTTGGCCAACAAAGTGCCGTGAAATATGCAGCAATTAGAGTGAAAACCACGCACTGAAGGTTACCAGCCAAAAGAATAAAACGAGTTCAGCAATTGTTTTCTGCCTCTCAGTGTGGGTGCATTATATATATTTATAGCTTATATAAGGAAGATATATCGTATAAGGATCATAATGAATACATTCAATAGCAGAAATAGGTGTTTATCATCTGGTTTCGATCTATTTGCAACTTGTGAAATACTTTTTATATCCCATCAAACTCAACTAAAGAAGTTATTATTAAATATTCACGTTTAACACTCTCATGTGAGAAATCGGGCATCAAATTAGCAACAGTTTAAGTTAATTAGTATAAGCTTAATAGAAAATAGTTAGTCTTATTATATATCTAATAACTATAGCTTTAGCTTTGGCTTTGACTTTTGTTCAATTAACATTTTGTAGCTGTTTTCCGAATCAACTCAGAAAGCCTTCAAAATTTACTTCTTCGTTTATAGATAAGTTTCTTTGATTCTAGCCAAAATTAATTAGGTATAATCTGTAGCTTATACCAATTGCAGTTATGCCAAGTTTATGGAAAAACTCTTTTCTTGACATATTAAATAAATTCCAAAGAGTAGCTCAAAGAAATCAACTTCCTCTTTGGCTGACAGGACATTCCCAGGTCTTCCCGAGTTTATGAACTATTCCAAGTCTATATATATTCCTCTCAATGACATAACAGTATCTTCAATCGAATAGCTCATAAATAATTCAATTCAATTGCACTGAAACTAATCAAGCTTGAAGGCACTTCAGGCTGCTATCAACCTCGCATTGCCTAATCCCATCTCTAAGCCATTTATTTACAATTAGACAGCAGCCTCAGGAGCGGGTTTAAGCCCAAATCGAACTGGAATATATATACAGATTATATACTATATATATATATATATATAGAGAGAGAGAGAGCTGAAAGGTCTGCAAAAGTCAAAACTCAATGGGACTGGCCATTAATTTCTATTCAATCGACATGCAAAATCAGAATTCAGTTCAGGTCTGAGTTCGAGTCAAAAGATACTTGTTGCAGGCAGGACCTTAATTAGCTTTAAATGCTGCGAGATTGGACACAGTCAGTGGGCTTCAACGAGGTGCTGTTGCTGCCACCAAGTGGCAGTTGCTGCAGGTCAATTTTGCTCAGAGTTTGTCAGCGAAAGTTTAGGCCAAAATTGATTTATGGGCCAAAAGCGTAGAAACTTATAAAAAGGATTCGAAAATCGACTTCATCAATCAGCATGAAAACTATTACAAGACTTTTCCGGGCTGCAATTGCAACTGTGGCAGCAATTGTTGCTGTTGCTGTGTGGCACAACCAACGATGATTAATACCAATAAAATTGTAAAAGTTGTTGGATTTGCTGACGCAGCTGCGAGCTGGGACTGCGACTGCGACTGGGACTGGGACTGGGACTAGGAGACTTGGAGGCACTCGGAGTTGGATCGCTAAATGGGTCATTGCCGACAAAGTCGCTGTGGCATGCCTCATGAGGCATCAGGCATCAGGCAGTCTGCGCGGATTACAACGTCTCCGGGATGTCTCTGGCAGTTGCCGCCGCCGCCAACAAGAGCTGAAAATTTATTATTTGCACTCGAATCAAAGACAACTCGGGACTCTGGCTGAAGCCTCCTGCTTCTGCAATACATAAGAAGAATTTGCGCACGGCAACTGCACACAGATACACACATACACACACACACACACACACACAGATACAACTACAAACACAACTCATTTGCAAATTCCAACGAAACACTGTTCCGCAGAATTTCAACAATCATTTAGAATTCAGTTTGGGTGCCCCCTCAAGTAGTAGTAGGTTCCCCCTCCCATCCCTCTCCATACTGTCTACCTCTCATCCTGCCATTCACCCATCTTCCAGCCTCATCCTTCTCAGCTTTTCTGTGGCTGTATCTGTGTGTTGCATGCAGCCACCGCCGCTGCCACTGCCACTGCCACTGCCTGTAGCTGTATCTGTATCTGAAGCTGTTGTTGAGGCAGCCCGAGGTTGGTGCTTGTTCGCTTTGGTTCGCTCGTCTCGTCTCGGCTGCTTCGGTGCTTGCTTCATGGTGCATGTTCCAAGTTGGAGCCCGAGCCGGGGCGCAGGCTTTGAAGATGCGCCGCAACGTTGTTCGAGACCACCCAAGTCGAAGTTTGCTCAGGATCTCTCTCTCTCTCTGTGTGTGTGTGTGTGACTATATATACACACACACACACACATATATATGTATCTGTATCTGTTGACTGCGTTCGCGTTCGCAATAAATGCGCAAATAAAGTCACAATTAGAGTTGAACTTGTGGGAACGTCGCAGCGCGACGAGAAACGAGTCGCTCTTCCTCTTTTCAGTTTGGTGAATACTTTCGACCTTTCTTCCCCTCTGATTCCCTCTCAGTCTCCAATCCCTGGTATATTTTGAGCTGCGTGAAGAATGCACCAATGCCGTACAGCAAGTACTAGCCCCAAGTCCAGCTCCAGCTTCAGCTCGAGCTGCAGCTGCCTCCTCCTCTGGTGCTAAAGTAGAAATGCGTGTAGTTTTATTGGTGGACTGTGGGGCATTGTCAGTTGTCCCCCTCCCTCCCCCCTTTGGCTGGTCATCCATCCAACTCTGGTCTCTGGTCTGTGGTCCGTCTGTAAGGTCATTGATTTGTTACGAATTTATTAGTCAGAAGCACTCAAGTCGGGTAACTGAATCGTTTAGCATTTTGCGTTCTCCTTTATGAAAGGGCAGCAATCGATATGGATGGCATAGCATATCATATATGGTCAGGGTATCCTTTTTCCATACTCGTAAAGTACTTGACCAAATGATTATAGCAGGAATATATTAAGATACAGCCTGGGCTCAACTTGATTCCTAGCTCTCTCTCTCTCTCTCTCCATAAATCAAAGTCTTATTAGCATTCATAAACTGAAGAATTTTGATTAACTTGGCTGCGTTTTGTTATTACTTTTAATCCTGGTAAATAGCTAAACGCTTTCACTGTTACTTTGGATCTTCTCAGCTGGCCAACTGGCAACTGGCAACTGGCAACTGGCAATTAAGCCAAAATGTATCTCGATAATTGCATTGCTGTTCTCTCACTCGTCCGATCGACGTTTCGGTTGCAACCGTTAAAAGCAATTAGCCAGCTCATCGCTTGGCCATAACTCTGCTCATAGTTGTTGCTGCTCCTGATCCGCCTGCTGAGCTGATCTCTGGCACTGTCCGTTATCGGGCCTGGCGATAATTGCACATGGCAATTTGTAAGCCTCTTCCTATGAACGCATATGACACACGGACCACAGACTCCACAGGCCAATATAATGCAAGATCTATGGACTCCATACCGGTATCGATAGCAACTGCAATTGCAAATTAATAATGCCCAGCCTCCTCCAATATGCAGCTCCAGCTCGGACCGCTGTGTGTGTCTTCGGGTTGAGGAAAAACGCATTTATTTTGCTTAATACGATTTTTATCGATGTTGCAAGTGCAACAGCAGTCAGCGGCAGTGGCAGCTCCAGCTTGTGGAACACCCATTACAAATCACCGTTAATGAAGTCGAGCTCCTCCTCCTCCTCCTGCTCCCATAAGCAGTTGCCATACCTGGCTATAGCCTGTTGCTAGAATGTGCTGGAAGAGGCAGCTCAGGGCCAAGCCATCACATAGAAAGTGGCCGAGGCAAGGCCAAAGAGGCTTCTAGCGCGAAGGTTGCTCGCAATTAGCTGGCAATTTGAGGTAGCAACAGGAGCTCAGTCTAAGCTGCTGCTGCCACGCGCTCAGTCACAATGAAAGGACTCGCAGGACACACGACACGGCACGCGTTTCAATTCAAGGACGCAGCCCAAAATCAGACCTTGACTTCCAGTTGAGATCGAGATGGAGATTGACATTGACTTTGATTGCAACTGCAACTGCAACTGAGGCTGACAATTGTCAACAAGCTGGAAACAATCTCGTTTTGAAGGCCCCGTTAGCAGTTTATGGATTTATGAGCAACTATTGCATCCCGGGGAGCTGCTCGACGCAATTGCTCCCATGTTCGTTCAGCCTCGACCAAGGCCATAGATAAGCCATAAGTGTGTGTGTGTGTGTATGTGTGTGTGTGTGTGTATTGTCATGACACACAAATCAATCAGTCACAGTAGCTGCTGCTGGGCTTCCAGGGAATCCACTCTGGGACCCGCTCCTGCCCAGCTTCAGTTTCAGCTTCAGCTTCAGGCCTGGAGCCGCTGTCTGTCATTGTTTGTCTCAATTCGTTGGCTGCGGCTTTGTCTGCGCGACACTAATCCCGCTTATAATTTCATATTACGACCACAATTCAGACCCAAACGACTTGCGTGGGTGCTGATCCCCTGCCTACCCCTCCTCCACCCGTCTTCAACACCCGCCTCTGTCCTCTGTCAGTAGCAAACTTCTGACATATTCGTACATAATACATCATCGACTCCGTCTCCATCGCCATCTCCATCGCCATCTCCGGCTCCCATTGTCCACTTGTGCGACAACAAGTAGCTCCAAAGCAGCTTTCGGTCTGCTGCTTGTTGCTTGATCTTTTAATTGTGCCTTGTCATATGTATAAACCTGGCCAAAAGCTGACCAACTGACCGATTACTTTGATAAAAGAATTAACATTTTTTTGCCAGCTGCCAATTTATTTTATGGCAAGTTTGTTTTTGGATTCAAAATCTTTAGACCTGTAAAAGCGAGAGTAATGGAAAGGGAAAAAGGTAGCTGTAGATATATAGAATATATATATATATATGTTTAACTGGTAGTTGGAAGCAGCTTGGATTCATTCAGATTTAGTTTCTATATGTTCAACTATCTCCGATGCTTCAGTTTTATTTCGTACTTTTCACTTGTGTCGTTGAGTACACGCTTCACCCGCTCCTAAGCTCCTCCCCTTCTCCCTACTCCTGCCTCCCCTCCCTCCTTTCAAGTCTCCCCCGTCGCCGCTGCAATCAGACATAACTCAATTGGCAGTCACGCTTCTTTCCACAGGGCAAATTAAGTTTTCATAGGCAATAACTGACCTTGTTAGCGGCTGGGGAGAGGCAGCAGAGGGGGAGAGGGGGTAAGGGGCTTAACGCCCTGTTGATTGGCAAACGTCAGTGTCATAAATTCGGAATTTCCAACCAAGCCTAAGGCAACAGCAACTGAGCAGCTGCAACTGCAACTGCAACAGAAACAAAAACAGAGAAGAAGTTTTTAGAAAATTGAATTTTTGAACGATTTCATGTTAAATGAAGTTCAGTTGGGGCTGCGTCATATCAGCGTCAGGCGATATAGTTTATGATTCAATGGGATTTGGCTGGGATACCAGGTATAGAAGGTAGGAAGGATGGAAGATTGCTGCCACACAACATGGGTGCAACATGAGGCAGAAATATTTCAAGGGAATTAACAACGGGAGCCGTCGCCTCCAAACGGGGTGTGTGATGGCGGCATTCAACGCCGTCAACGCAGTCCTCCTCAGACTGCTCCCAGTTGCCAGTTACCCAGTTGCCATATGCCAGTTGCCAGTTGCCAGTTCCTTGGATCCTTGTGTTAATAATTTAGTTGCTTATCGCGCGTGTTGACGTTCAAAATGGTTTCGGATTCGGTTTTGGGTTGTGGATTGTGCGCCTGCTATACATGTGTGTGTGTGTGTGTGTGTGTGTGTGTGTGTATCGGGTGCAGGGTAGTCAAGTATATCGACAGTGACTGTCAGCAGCTGGGCGATACGAGCACTTGCCAATTAGCAGCCACTTGGCACTTGGCATTAGATACAGATACGCAGATACACATTACGTTAGATACATTTGGAAATCATGAGATTGGAGCCTAATTGGCAGGCGCGACTTGACTTCAGTCGACTCTAGAGTGTGTGTGTGTAGTGTGTGTGGAGTGTGTGTAGTCTTATCAGCTGGCGATAAGCGCGAAACGAGGCACGCAGCAGGCCCAAAGGAGACAATGGAGCTTTACGTACGAGTATTTATGTAGATGCTCATGTTGATTGGACGCTTTATTGCTGTTGTCGTTGTTGCTGCTGTTGCTGTTGCTGTGGCCTTTGTTGCTGCTGCTGTTGAGGAGGACCACACACGTTGCTGGAGCCGAAGAGTCGTTGGCTCAGGCTCAGGCTCAGGGCCAGGCCGTTGCCTGCCACAAACGAGATTTAAATGAGTCGCAACGACGGCAACTCTCTCACGATTCTGAATTTCAACGAAATCAGCAACTGTTGCGGATCGTTGTTGTTGCTGCTGTTGCTGCTGCTGCTGTTGTTGCTGTTGCTGTTGCTGCTGTTGTCGTTGCGTGGCATTCTACGCATGCCAGAGATACTTTTGGCACCTTAACGGCGATTAAATGCACACGCACGACGCAGAATCAGAATCAGAACCAGAACCAGAGCCAGAAACAGAACCAGGAGAACCGCCATGGGAGCATCTCTTTAAGCGGCTTTGGTTGCCTTTTAATTGCCAAGTACAAGGACCACACACACGCACAACCAGGCACAACAAGCTGCCACCTGATTAGAGCGCATTTAAATGACAATCGACAGCAGCAGCGGCGGCAGCAATAAATAGCCGGGAGCAGGGTTCGATCGGGTGCAATCCTCTGTTTGAGGCTCCATTTGTTGTCACAACAGGCGACAACAAGAGATGAAAAATGGTGCAGGTTGCCTCTCTGCGGTCTCCTCTGCGGTTGACCCTCTCCTAATCATCTCAAGCGTTGATAAGCGGGTCAGGTTTGAGTGCTCCCAAAATGCAACTGCAGTGAAAGAGGCAACTGAAGCAGCAGCAGCAGCAGCAGCAGCAGGTTAGGGTTAGGGCTAGGCCAAGAGGTTTCTTAGGGTCTCTGGAGGAGTGGAGGGGACTCCTAGGGTCTCTTCTGTGGTCATGTTCAATGTGACACTAATGTCCTGTTGCATTGTCATTTGTCGTTTGTCGCCACCGCCGCCGCTTATCGGATCGGTTCCAAATGGAAACCCCTTTGTGTCTGCCCCTGCCTGTCTGCGTCTATGATTCCCCTCATAATTTACGATTAGAGACGCGTCTCTGGACACCACCAGCACCACCAACAGCAGCAGCAGCAGCAACCACAGCAGCAGCAACAGCTTTGCCTATCAGCAGCAGCAGCAAAGTGCGTTCATATGTTGTTTTTCTCTCTCTCTCTCTTCGTCTATCTTTCGTTTCGTTTATTATTATTTTCCGAAGCCAAAGCAGACACCATTATCAAATGCCCCAGAGCATTGGCTACAGCTCCAACTCCAACTCTAGGCCCCAATCCAAGCTCCAACTCCATCATCAACTGCTGTAATAACAATATTTCGCTGGCTTTCGCTGCGTATGATTAACTGTATGAAAACAGGCTTGAATTGGTTTAGCAGCTACTTAGTAAGTCGAGCTTAAGACAATCAACAGCTTTAACAGCAGGAATAGCAGCTGATGGACTATGAGATACCCTGTAAGGGGTTAAGGTATACAACCAGTGGGTGGGAGTTGAATCTGCAGACTATTTCTACAGGCATCCAAATCCTTATGGAAAGAGGGAAAGTTTAACTTCCTTTGGGTAAAACTTAAACTCAATCTTTGTCTATATCTTTTGTATTAAGGAATACCCCTAATAATGTATCTCTCAAGGATATGCAGGAAAGGGATCCCTCCCCATTTGAAGCGTCTTCCAATGATTGAAGCTAGTTGAAGGAATGTATGTTAAAGTAAAGATTATAACCAAAGCTGTGGCAGGTTTCCCATCAGACTTGACATCCTTTGGCGATAGCCTTAACAAACGAGTTGTTTGAATGAATATACCCTGTTGCCTGCACTTTTACAGGGTACAAATGAAAGCGCGAAATGCGTTAATTTTCAGCCAATTGACGTATCGAGCGGGTAACCACAAGCAGACACCAGACAAGGGGACAGTAGACACAGTGGACTAGGAAATGGGAGCTGGTAGCTGGGAAACTTGGAAGCTGGGAGCTGCTCAGTGAAGTAAGAGTCGATAGCCGCCGTCTGATTGAGCAAGTGCGCCAGGTTGGCCAACCATTTAGCCATTTAGTACGTGCTTAAGCTATGAGCCGCTGCCAGCTGCTAATCAGCGTGCTGTTTGACTGATTGAATTGACCAGAAGAAGCTGAGGCTAACTGGCACTGGCACTACGACTGGGATTGGGATTGGGTCTGGTTGCGCTTGATTGGATAAATGAATAAAAAACAAACTTTAGTTTAGACGGAAAAGCTGCCGCTGCTGGCGACGGCTCTTAACATTTGCACTGCACTTAGCACTTGGCCCCAAACCCCGCCATGTGATGCCTCCTCTTGCTGCCCCCCTTCTCCCCGTTTGTGTTCATGCCACACGCCTCGTCGAACAGTTGAAAGCCTCAATCAACAGACGGGAGGCCAATTATGTGGAATGAGGTGCTAATTTATGGATTTGAGACTGAGTTTTTTCTCATTTTTCTCTCCTCTTAACCACAACAATTTTGCGCGTCTATAATTTACACTGTTTTCAGATTGTTCAGACGATTGCTAACGGTTCTATATACATTATCCATTATAGCATTAGCCAGTTGCCATTAAGCATTAGGCATTCCATTCTACTCCGAGCAAGTTCAAAAGTAGATTGCAATCTTGATGTTTTTCAACAGGTTTCCAGCTAAATCAGAAGCGACTCGACGCTCGATTCGACTTGAGTCCATTCGAAAAGCTTTTTCAAATAGGCCTCGTTTTGAGTAGTTTATTGGGAGCGGGGCGAACGAGTTGCTAAGGGGAAATAAATCACTTTCCAGAAGTGCCAATTATCGATTAATCGATAATCAATGCAAAGCGATAATCAGCTCGAATAAAGTAATAGACTAATTTATAGATATAATCATAGTCCAAGGAATGATGCAATCTGCAAAGGTCACTTGCGGATTTATTGAACTGAATCGAGGCAAAGGTCGAAGTGGTTTTACTATGATTAATGATAACTTATAGACAAATCTATAGGGAGAAAGGGGAAGGGAGAGAGATATGTTGCACCTATGATAAATTTCTTTAATTTTTTCCTTTTCTCAAAGATTCAAAGTAAGTTATACTTCAGGATAGATAGAAGCTACTTGAAGCTGATAGAAGTGCATCGAAGCAAAGGGAAAGGCAGCTCCATAATGATATATCTATGGGGGGAAACTGGTATATCTGCCTTCCCATTTCTCTCTACAGATATCATTAGTCTAACCTATTAAAACTTTCCTTCTAGAAACGACTCAAAGATATCTAGAGGATTCCTCATGATAGATGGATTCTACTTGAAGCTGATAGAACTCGGTCAAAGGAATAAGGTAAGCTTGCTTACATATCTATAGGAAGAAAACGGAAAGGACATATGATGTACTCTATACTCTATACTCTATAACATATTTATAGGGCGAAAAGTGAAAGAAGATATGTCGCAGCTATGAAAACTTCTACAAAGGATTCAAGGTAAGTCATAGGATTATACATTAGTATAGATAGATTCTACTTGAAGCTGTTATAAACTGATTCCTTAACGAGATTATATCTCTGCCATCTTCTGTCTGATATCTGTCTATAGTGATAATTGTCTTTTAACTTCCAATTATTCAGTATTTGCCTTTTCATTGTCTCCCTCAAATAATGTTCACACCTTTGTTTCTCCGCGAGGCATCGACTTGTTAACTAATTGTCCAAATAAATCGCAGTCAGTAAATATGCATTAGGCATGGGATTGTCTTAAGAATCTTAGATATATATATATATAGATATACTATGCATACTATTTATATTTGTTCTAATAATATCCAAGCTCTAACCACAAGCTGAGGCTTTAATCACGTTTCGAGTTTTGTTTGTTTCTTAATTGATTTGCTGAGAAATATCTTTGTTTAGGCATATCAGCTGGTATATAATGATCCCAAATTGATTTAATTTATAGCTTATTCAAATTCCAAACTCTATATAGCATAACGTATATATTTTTCTTCTCTGAATCTGTGTCCATTAGGTTATGCAGCCATTTATCTTACTTAAGAGACATTTTCATTTGATATTATGAATAAGAAGAATTGATAATTAATGCCCTCTCCCCCTACCCCTACTATATATATATATATATATATGTGTGTCTCATATAGTTGATATATAGACAAATCAGAGATCGGTGCCCCAGCTAATTGTCGCTGCGTGATCCACTCCGAGTCGAGAGTCACCAATGGGAGAGCGTCTCCTAATTTATGGGCCAGAGCAAGCGCATTGGTTGAAAGAGAAAAATTGATTACCCTAATCACAATACACAATCGGAGACCGATCTACACACACGCACACACACAAGCACACACACAATTTGATCAGTTTTTATGTACATAAGTGAGAAACCATGTACAGCACACAGATATATATCTTTAAGTATATTCTCCCTCTGCTCTGGATGGGGCCAAGCTGTATCTATATCACAGTTTATATATGTGTGTGTGTGTGTATTTGTGTTTGTGTGTGTTTATGGGCAACTTTTGGGCATTTTTGAGGGCGTGTTCGCTGCTATACACAAGCCTCAATCAGGCGCGTAGCTGTAGCTAATTATTTATTGGGCTCTCTAGCTCTACGCGTGAATAGATATAGATACAATTTCGTTGATGTGTGTGTGTGTGTGTGTGTGTGTGTGCTGCATTTTGGGTCTCATTCGCTGGAACTACGTTTATTTATGACGCTCTTCGCTGCAGCTTTGTTATTAAAATGTTATTGGATTTCTCTCGCTTTCCAGCTGAGACCCCATCAAGATCCGCCAGACCAGGCCCAACTGTGGCATCATTAAGCCGACACCATGTCCAGAGGAACTACTACTATATATATGTATTATATTGTGGGTACCCCGATCTAAGCCTGGGTGTCATGATAAATGATGATTTTCTCATTTTCTGTGTTCCATTTGGTTGCCCTTCTTCATTTTCTTTCCCATTCAGTTCGTAAATTAGTTTTTATTCTCACTTTTAGACCATTTTCCGCATTTTCGGAAAATGGCCGCCATGGAGCTAGGGAAAACCTTTGAAGTTCAGCCGTTCCAGGCAGCAAGTGGATGAGCCGAAGGTCCAGTCTAATCCAAGGACAAGCCACCCAAGAGGCGGCTGCTGCTGCTGCTGCTGGTCGTGTGACTCCTTTATGATCTTGAATGTAATTGCGATGTCCTTGGCCAGGATTCGCTATGATGCCACACTGACACACGTCTCTCTGTGTCAGCAATAAAAGTTCTATTAGACGTCTTCCAGCGGGCGTCATTAGAAGGACAACAAGGACATGTGAAAAGCAGCAGCCAAAGTCAAGGCCAAGGCGAAGTCATTTACAGTTGCTGCCGTTGAGAGCAGCTTCTGTGGCTCGGTGCGTTATTGCCTCGAAATATCCTTAGAGTCCTGCCGGGTGTAGACTGCGTTGCCAACCGCACAATTATTCACAAAAGGACACAACCTTTTGTCGAGGACAACCCGCGGCGCTGTTGCAAATTGCTGCCAAATCGCTGCACTTGCTGTGACCGAGTTAGCGTCCGAGTCCGAGGACAATGTATCGTATCCTTGTCCGAGTCCTTGGCGAGTCCTTGCATATGCGTCCATTTGTTGTTGATGCCTGTCTAATGCCTCGGCTTGTTTTCATGCTTTGCGGTTTAATCGAATTTACAGATTTGCCCAGTTATCCCTTAAATCTAAGCTGCCTGTTTGCAAACACACAACGCACAAGGCACAACAAACAACACACACACAACACACACCACACACAAAATCGCCTTATGGTTTTTATTGGATTAGCCCTAACACCAAAAGTGTCTTAAGTTGTGTGAGATGTGTGTGTGGTTTATGCAATCTGCAAATCAGTTTATGAATTTCCTGGAAAATTGCGCTGCCTCCTTAAATGAAAGACTTAGGACACGAACTTGATGCGCCTTATAGGCGTAAAGACTTAGGACACGAACTTGATTAATCTGACAACTAAAAAGACTTAAGACACAAACTTGACTTTAATTTTTCAAGCGAAAAGACTTAGGACACAAACTTGTTGACGAACTTCTGCTTTCACAATCTTTTGGGCCAACTTTCGATTTAGCGGTTTCTGGCGTGAAAACGGCGTAGAAGAAAGCGAAAATTGCTCAAATTGTGTTTAAACAACAAAGTAAGATATTAGCGCAGCTTGGCATTAGCTGCCAATTAGCGGCTTTAACGAGCCACTTGGCCATAATAATACAACAAGCGTAGGCAAATTGACAAATTAGCCGAGAAACGGCAGCAAAAACAAAAACAATTTTCGAAAATTACAGACACAAACAACACTCGCGTTGCAGTAGAAACCAGCAACAAATTGGGCAGCGAAAAATAAACATCTGTGCCGCATATTTTATACTCTTTTCTGCAGATGTGCTCTGAGGAAAACTGAAGTGGAATGTGACAGAATTATTGACTCTAACTAATCAAATTTGGGTGCTTTGAGTTAAGGTTATATATCTTGATTTACAGCTCAAGTTGAAGCTGGTTAATCCTATGGAAAGTATAGAGCGGAACTGCATAAAGGAAACTGATTCTGTACTAAGTTTTCTCTCTGGAATCCAATAGAACTCATTTCTCTCTATGATAAAGAGCCTCGATTGGACATACTTGGACAGAAGAAGCAGCTGTACCTAAGTGTCTTTTAGGTAGAAGAATTGGCTGATGATGAACTCTCTTACTATTCCTGATCAAAATGTATATATATATATCTATCGTTGCCAGACTCTTCCCCCCACTCCCTTTCTCTCTCTCTCTCACATAACGTGCTACGCTTATAATTCCCCTTTTTGGGAGCTTATATACATTATAAAGATCTGTTAATTGATTGAAAACACGTTGCGTTGCTGGCCAAATTGACGAGGAACTGGCAAACAATGGCATGCAAATTTCGTATTTGGCCCAAAGTGATGAAGTCATAAAAAAAGTTATGACTCTTCGCTTCGCCTTGTGTTTTGTCATTTTTCGATCTTTTTTTATATTTATATTTGTCGGTTGATTTTCGAAATTTTATGCCCAAGCCAAAAAAAAAAAAACTGGAGCCATATAAATGGATACGCGTAATAATAAAATGAAATAAAACCAATCTCTGGCGAATCAAGAAACTTGTTTAGCTGCTGCTCAGCTCTACTCTATTAACTAGTTGGCTTTGTTGTCGTCTCTGCTGCTCCGCTCCTCTTCAGCTGCCAAATAAAGTAGTCAAATTTTATAATCAACAAGTTCATTAACATTTAACCCTTAACAACATCCAAACAACAACTTACACCCGCAGGCGACAACAACGACAACAACACGAACAAAGTAAAAATATATTTTTAACAAATTTTTAAATTATTTTTTGAGGCCTCAGGAGATGCCAAGATAGGGCTTAAACGGGGCAAACGAAACGATTTACGAATCAAGTTAAATATTAATTAAAATCAACGCAGCTGAAAATGTTAAACTACAACGAATAGTTTATACACTACTTAAACAGGTGTAAAAAAAACTCTGTATGCCCCATGGAATATTTAACATTATAAATAGTTTAGAAAAAGAGTTAAGCACGAAATAAAATCTTCTCTGATGACGATTGAAAGTCAGTTGAAATTTCAACGTAGTTCATTATATTTATATACCAAATAGACTCTTTTTGTTTTGTAACTGAGAAGGGTAAAAAATTTGACGTTTATTTATTGAATTTTCAACATTTTCTGACTGTTTTATAAATAAACTTGCTCAATCTGAAATCAGTTTGAGGCAATGTCTATATATACATAATATTTCATATAAACCATTTACTTAGCAGCCAAGCAGCTCTGACAAAGGTCTAGGAATAAATTATGATAAAAAGGTATAATAAACCTGTAGAATATATAATATAATATAACGATTATATAATCTATTAACTCCTTTTAGAACGAGGGTTTTCAGCGACCTGTAAACAGGCTCTACAAAGTTATCATAGAAACATCTGTCGTAGTTCTGCTTTGAAATATATCAGAAATATTTATATATATGCACACTGTACCATGTATATATATATATATATCTATATCTACCATGTTGGAACTAATGTTACCTGAATAATAGGAACGAATTAAGAGGGACGTTCTTTGAATCCAGCTTTAAAATTTTCTGCTAATTTTAAATGTCTTCAGTTTGTTTATACAAACTTCTGCCTGATAATTTCATAAGATGCCTTGAATAACAAACAATATTAAACATATATTTATATATTATATAATTACTCGAAACCTCATAAGATATATAACCAATTTATCTGATATTTAACAACTGTGTTTAGCTGCAATTCGATTTAGTTACATTAATTAGCAGTTAATATAACTCTTTTAATGCATTTCCTTATAAGCCGCAGCGAGTAGGGGAAATAAATGGAGAGCTTGGTTACGTTCATAAAGTGTACAGGGAGAGATATATACTAACTGCTGTCTGTATGTTAGTATGTGTGTGTGTGTGTGTGTGTGTGAAGCGGGGATCATTAATAATTTCCCTGCAGCCGCTTGCTGGCACTCAGCACAAGCCCAGCGCAGGGATTTACGCGTTTTCTGTCTTCTGTGTAAAATATGAATTTTAAATTACCCACTCGCACACACACACACACACCGAGACACACACACACTGAGACACACACACAGTTGGCTGTTGGAGCTAAGCAGACAACCAAAATGAGACGCAGAGTAACCGTTTAGCGTCGTTGACCGCCAGAGGGCGCGCTCGTGGCCGCCGTGTCAGACATGTGTTTCTTTTCTTCATATTTCCCCCCTATCCCCCTCTCTCTCTCTGCTTGGAGTTAGCCAAAAGTGGGGCAGAAGTTGCACTCCGAGATATGCAAAAAAAATAAGCTAATTACGTGAATTGTCAGTGGGCCGGAATTGAGTTGTAGCCGCAATTAAGGTGAATAAATCTTCTAAATAAATACGCGTATTTTGCACTTGTTTGCGGCGTATTTTGAGTTATCTGCGCGTTGCCTCAAGCGAAAAGTATAACAGATAGCAAATCATTAGGAGGGAAAACAGTAGCCGAAGTTGTTTGGAGAAAAACAAAGTGAAGAAAATGGTTTGAAAAGATTGTCGAAACGCAGCAAAGCTCATTAGCAGCTGGCGATGACCTATGCTCGTTTCAGTTGCCAGTTCCCAGCGGACGCACAGATGCAGATCGTTAGGCACAACCAAAGCACACACACACGGAGAGTAAAAAGTGTGTACATATGTGTATGCAATCAAAAGCAAGTTAAAAAGTTTAATTAACGCGTTTTTACGCAACTGTTAACCCTTTTCCCTTTTCCTTTTTTTTTCTGTGGCCACGCAAAATGCAAAGCAAACATGACAACGGTAATAATTGAAAATCATGGCAATAAAAGTGTAACACCGCTGTAATGCAATGGTTGAAGGGCCACGAGATGAGTGTGTAGAGAGTATAGTGCGAGGGGAGGGTGTGGTGTGAGAAGGGGGGCGGGTTTTTGGTAATTCGGTTATTCGGTTTTCATGTGAAAGGGCGCGCGCGCAGGCGAAGCGGAAAAATCAACAGCTGCTTTTATTGCCGCTGAGAGCCGACGGCAACTTCACCAGCAGCCGCAGCAGCAGCGGCAGCAGCACCCACCGTGGCAGCAGCAGCCATTGTTATGGTGCTCTCTGGCGCTCTCGCGCTGAGAGTGAGTGTGCGGTGTGCGGCCGAGACATGCGTGCAAGGGAGATAGCTAGTGTGCATGCTATGCTGTGTTCGAATTTGAAGTTTTCGACATTCCAGTCGCTCGTAATGGCTGACTGCCGAATTGACTGGAAGTTGGCAGTTCGAAACGGTAACGGTTAACTCCGAAACGGCTAACGTGCACTCTCAAAGCTGTTCCAATGTGGGCTTATCGCTATTTAATTAATTTGATGCTTGCCAATAGTTAAATTATGGCTTAAATATTGTTAAAATATTTATTTATTTGCCGCCATTCAAATAAAATGCGCATAAAAATGACATAAATTGTATACCAAAAACGGGTTGCCCGAAAAAAACAACAGCAACAAAAACAAAACTAAGAGTCGCAATTTGTTACTCTTTTTATGGCTATCGATATCGATATTATTATGGATATAGATATGGATATGGCTATGGAATATTGATGTGGGATTTGTTGTCTGCCATTGTTTGGGCGTTGCGTTTATTAATTATGTCGTTCGACAACGTTCCTGAATATTAAAAGCAACTCCAACCTACTCCTTTTCCACTAATAACCAGCCAATTTTCAGCTCTCGAATAAATCACAGACCCACACGTGGATCGAAACTTCAATAAGAACTCGCATTTCATTGAGATTGTTATGCAAAGAAGTTGAATATCTACACACAGAAAATGTATAGCATTAACGATAATTTAAACGAATAATATTGAAATTCATTAACGACTTCAATCTCGACCACAATTTGTGATTTATTTGCCATATATCAGCGGACACTCGATTATTTTTGGCTCCACATGTTTCACATCTTCGCAGATGCGACTTTTGATTAGAGTGTGCCGTCTTCTTCTTCTTCTTATTGTTGTTGTTGTTGTTGTTTGTGACCAATGCCAAATGGGTTTAGTTTTTTAACACTTTTTGAAGCTCCATTGAAATGTGTAGACAGAGACGCTAATGGGCGACGTGACGCGTCACATTTGAACGGGGGGCTAACAAATTGCTATTTAATATGCATTTAAATAAATAAATTAAAAATCAATTAAATATCAATCAATTGAACGAATTGTTATACGCAGCATTGAACCAGTTAAATGTATCAGATTTGATCATAAATAAAACCAAACGAAATGTATTTATAACTATTGTTAAACTGTTATTGTAAATTCTGAATCGTATTAATTAGTATGCGAGCACATCCCGTCGATTGCCGATTGTCGCTTGTCGTTAGTCGTTTGTCGATCATTTTCAGCTGGGGTGTCGATAAAGTTGTAGGGGGCACAGATTGAAACGTCGCAGCCAAAAATAAAATCAACACAACTAAATGCTTATGGGAAGTGTTCTTGTTGTTGTGTGTCTGGTGTGTGTGTGGTGTGTGTGGGGGCAGCATCAGTCAACCGTTTCAGTAGACAGAGATAGCGTGAAAATTACACGCGCTCAGGTTGTTTGTTTTTGACAAATCAACTAGTAAAACCAACAAACGCAGCCATTTTCCGCCGCATGCGCACGTGTGTGCGAGCAGTGCAGCCATAGCTACAGCCTGGCAACGCCCCACACAAAGAGAGCGAGAGCGAGCGGCTACGACAACGACGCAGACGCAGACAGCGACACAGTTGTCAACCGCATGACAGCTCCCAATAATAAAGTCATATCGAGCCCTAACAAGCGCGAGCCCCAACATACACAGCCAGCGGTGTGAGCAGGCAAGCGCGAGCCCAACGAATGTGCAAGCGAGAGAGAGAGCGACCGAACAAAAAAAAACGAACGTATGCTGAAAACCGGTTCGCTGCTGGCTGCCTGGTTCGCTCTTGTAGTGCTTTGACTGGAAACATTGTCTCGCTGTCAGATTACAGGTGACAACGTCGAGTGTCACAACAGAATTCGCGCACTGAGAGAGAGAGAGAGTTGAGAGTGGCAGCAGAAGCAGAAGCAGCACCAGCAGCGGCGGCAGCAGCAGCAGCAGCAGCTCTGCCAATCGATCAGTCGAACAGTTTCAGTTTGAGTATCGTCTTCGTCACTGTCAGAGCCAGCCACACTCATTCTCTCCCATATATGCATAGCTCGCTCTCGCTCTCTCGCACACTTGCTCACATTTCGAAGTTACTCACACACGCACATTGGCGTGCACGTACACGTACACAGTGGTGGTGCACTGTCGCCTGTCTCTCTCTCGCGCTGACAGTTCAATCGGTCGCTGCCTGCTTCTGCTGGCTTCGTCGCAGCGGCAGGCAACTGTGATTAGTTAATTTAGTCGTTGAGCTCGCAACGAACAGACGTGCGCGTCGCAGTTGTCGGAACAGCAACAGCAAAAGCAAAGCAAAAGCAACAGTAAATGCAAAAGCAACAGTAAAACGAGAACGAAACAAAATAATAAGCAATACGATACGAAAGATTGCGCCAAGTGAATTTTACAGTTAGAGTTAAATCTGATTTACAAATCAAGTGCAAAGTGACAACAAATAAGAAGTACAAGAAGCAGAAGAACCCAAAAGGTGAATAAGAAGTAGAACAACAAAATAAAGACGTGAAGTGAACAAATGGCCCTTGAGGATCGCTGCAGTCCACAATCAGCGCCCAGTCCACCAGGTTGTTTACCACATTCGCCACCGCAAACACATCCGCATCCGCATATCCGCATCCAGCCTATACCAATCTCAATCTCAGCCCTGGACATGAGTCTGCAGCCGGCAACGGCCGCCACTGCGGCATCACTCTACCAGCAGCAGCAGCTGCAGCATCTCCACCAGCTCCAACAGCTGCAGCAGCTCCACCAGCAGCAGCTGGCCGTCTCCGCGGGCGTCTTTCACCATCCGGCATCAGCGGTGGCTTTCGATGCGGCCGCACTGCACGCTGCGGCTCTGCAGCAACGGCTCAGCGCCAGCGGCTCACCGGGCGCTCACTCGACGGGTGCCTGCTCCACGCCCGCCTCGACGCTGACCATCAAGGAGGAGGAAAGCGACTCAATTCTGGGTGACAGCTTCCACAATCAGACGGCGACCACAGCCACCGAAGAGGAGGATGAGGAGGACGATGACATCGATGTGGATGATACCGCCTCCGTCTCTGGATCCGCTCGCCTGCCACCACCTGCTCACCAGCAATCAAAGCAATCGAAGCCTCCATCGCTCGCCTTCTCCATCTCAAACATCCTCAGTGACCGCTTCGGCGATGCCGCCAAACAGACCAAACAAGGTGAATCTCCTGCCGTCTCTGCCTCCGCCTCCGCTGCTGCCGCTGCAGCCAGCATTTTCCGCCCCTTCGAGGCGAGTCGCGCTGCCGCTGCCACGCCTTCCGCCTTCACACGCGTCGATCTGCTGGAGTTCAGCCGGCAACAGCAGGCAGCCGCTGCCGCTGCCACCGCCGCGATGATGCTGGAGCGCGCCAACCTGCTCAACTGCTTCAATCCGGCCGCCTATCCGCGCATCCACGAGGAGCTCGTCCAGAGCCGACTACGCCGCAATGCCGCCAGTGCGGCTGCTAATCCCAATGCGGTGCTGACACCGACGGCCAAGCTATCGGAGCCGAGCGCCGAGAAGTCCGCTCTGGGCTCCTTGTGCAAGACGGTCTCCCAGATTGGGCAGCCGCAGTCCTCGACACCTGTGATGACGCCCAGCAGCAGTGCCTGCCATTTGGCCAGTCCTCCACCTGCCTCGAATGCGTCCACCATCAGCAGCAGCAGCTCCTCCACAGCGACCAGCAGTGCCTCATCCTCCGGCTGCTCCTCATCCGCCAGCTCACTGAACTCCTCGCCCAGCAGCCGCCTGGCCGGTGTCAACAATGCCAACAGCCCACAGCCCATACCTCCACCATCAGCCGTCAGCCGTGACTCCGGCATGGAGTCCTCCGACGACACGCGCTCCGAAACGGGCTCCACCACAACAGAAGGCGGCAAGAACGAGATGTGGCCCGCGTGGGTCTACTGCACCCGTTACAGCGACCGTCCCAGCTCAGGTGTGTACTACTTAACAGATAACTTAAGGATAAGAAAAGAGTTGTTGAGTTCTCGAAAGGGAAGGGAGTAGTTTGTCGGGTATCAGAGGGTTCCATAGGGAGATCATAAGAATAACTTGTGGATATAGAGGAAGGATTATCATAGGAAGCAGATCATAGTTTAATAGAAATCTAACTCTTAGGAATACCCCAACTATAATCAATAGTTGCTTCAATCAAACGTTCTATTTCTATCCAATTGATTCAAGCGAATCCTTTCGAAGGATATTCCAGCAGTTAAGCAACTACTCGATATCTTGTCCTACATTAACTATTCATAAGCATGTGTCAGCTTGGGCAATCGATACCTTCTTTATTGGATCTGCTGCGAGTATAAACGACTGTTAAATAGCCTTCGGAAGGCAGCAGGGACCACCCCCAATGTAGTTGAGGATGAGATTGAGCGGCAGCCTTTTATGTGCTGTTTGTTGTTAGTCGTAAAAGCGAAGGACAGTGCAACAATTAGGTGCACTCGTACGCGTACGACACAGGCCCGGCCGGGGCAGGAGTTACCCAATTGTCCATATTCAATTGTCTTGAGGTCCTGACGAGGGCTAAAAAACATAGGGAAAGAAGAAGAAAGGGGCCTTCCGGGGCCGCACGCAGCGCTGTTGCCTTTGAAGCTGACACTTTATGTGACAACATGTAGCGCGGGCGACGTTAGAAGGTCGCAGCTTGCAGGTCACAGGTCACGTTTCTCACACTCGGATGCCGAATCCGACTCCGACTCCGAATTCGATGCCCAAATTTTGATTTCTCGAGCCGCTAAAATCCGCTGACGATTGACGACCAACTGCAGTGAAAGTGCCCATTAAAAAGAGAAGGGGCTGGGGAGGGAGAGGGAGAAGGAGAAGGAGATGATGATCTGAAGACAAGAAGCCGTCTAAGGAAAATTCTCTTTCTCCCTCTCTCTGTGTGTGTGTGTTTGGGTGTGTGGTGTTAGTGTTATGGCTGCGATGCGTTAATTGACAAGTTAAGTGCTTTTTTATGAGTCGAAATGGTTTTTTAATTTGGTGTCGATGGAATCGTTCGCTGGGGAGAGAGAGAGAGAGAGAGAGAGAGGGAAGCAACGACGAGGCGTTGATAGGCGGCGATTATATAGTTTCAAGATTAATCAAATTATCTGAACAATCAGGCAATTAAATTATAATTTACAATCTAACGTTGAGCTCGTTAAACCTCGCCAAGACTGCGACTAGAACTATTCAAATGAACATTCGATAAACGATAAACTGCTGCCAATTAGCAGAAGGAAAAAACCAGCCCAATTGCCAATTAGCCAAATTGCTAAACGTTTTCACCTCTGTCGATTATTAAGTCATTTTCGCTTGGCTTTTTGAACCGGGCCTTAGACACACTCGGACTGGACACACACACACAAACACTCACACACACACAACTAAACACACTCATCATATTAATTAAAGTCTAGAGACTTGCCTCTAACCCAACCCCAGCTCCACTTCCCGTTGCGAGTTTCAGCCATGGAATTCATTAGACGCAACTCTGACAGCTGACAAATTGAACACGCGGCAGTTGACGTTGCATGCCACAAGTTTTTTCTCTCTCATTCTGCTTGAGTCTAGGAATATGCTAATTAAGGCATTGATATCATTAATTATAATCTTAGACATTTCTAGCTGCCAAACATGTGTGAGAATTTAACTAAAATTTGGTTTCTCTTTCTATTATTTCTTACAGGACCTCGGTATCGTCGCCCCAAGCAACCAAAGGATAAGACCAATGACGAGAAGCGTCCACGCACAGCCTTCTCCAGCGAGCAATTGGCACGCCTCAAGGTAAGCATCACACACACAGATATCCTAGATCCTAGATAGTCGCATCCGTTCCATGTGTTGTGTCATAAGAGCCAAAATATTTACACAATTTACGTCTGCCGCCCGCTGGGCCGCATCCTGACACTGCTACTCGCTGCTCCTGACCACGAACAGTCCTCAGTGTCCTCGACTAAGTCGATTGGACATGCCTCATATTTCACTCACACCAGGCGCATCTTTCAACTTAACCGCAAATAATTGATTCGCCTTAGCCTCTACCTACCTATCCGTTACCTCGGTCTTTGTCTGAGAGCTATCAGAGATGGACCTGACCTTACCCACGACTCGAGACGACACAAGACACAACACGACGAATCTAGTTACCTTTTATTGCGTGGCCAATTCTCACTTAACTAATTTCTCTCTCCTCTTTCTTGTTCCTCTTCTCCTGCAGCGCGAATTCAATGAGAATCGCTACCTCACGGAACGACGCCGCCAGCAGCTGAGCGGAGAGCTGGGCCTGAACGAGGCACAGATCAAGATCTGGTTCCAGAATAAACGGGCCAAAATCAAGAAGTCGACCGGCTCCAAGAATCCCCTTGCCCTGCAGCTGATGGCCCAGGGACTCTATAACCATACCACGGTGCCGCTGACCAAAGAGGAGGAGGAGCTAGAGATGCGCATGAACGGCCAGATACCGTAAATGGATAGCCTCCTACCCTACTCTCTCTCTCTCTCTCTCTCTCTCTCTCTTTGGGCCAGGTCCTTAGTGTGCAATATTGAAAGGACACACTCGCCTTCAGCTGGTGTTTTGTGAATTTGTGCGGCGTACAAAAGTGTTCATGTGATATAATTGTAATATATCCGAGTATATAGCTAACACATATAGCTATCATATCGGTATCCTATCTATAAGCTTCGAGTTCTAACCTAAGTTCTTGTTGGCCAATCCTAACCAAAATTAAAGTATTTATTGAAAGAAAACCCCCAACTAGAAAGTATTATGCTAAATCTATGGAGCTGCCTCCTTATATAAATTGCTTTGCAATCCTAAAGTCCTTTAATCGAAAGTTTTGCCAACTGTCTTTAATCCTTTAACTCTACACACAACTCACACTTCTATATAGCATACAGATCAGATATATATATAGTATATTATATTTCAGTATGTGCTTGACATGTTATAAGTAATTTAAATGTTCTCTAGCTTAATTTATAGTTTAAGCAACACACACACTCACACACACACACACACACACACATTAAATCGCTTTGACGCAGAAGTATTTCTAGTTTTTAAGATTGAAATGAAAAGAAGAATAAAAAACGAACATGTTATGGATCGAAAATGCTTAAAAGAAACCGAAAACAAAAACAGAAAAATACAAAATGCAAATGCACCTAAAAGAAAAAAACAAAAGCAATTTATTTAGATCCATGTGCTAAATTACAAAAAACAAAAAGAAAACCTTAAAAAAAAATGAAATTAAAATAAAAAAAAAGTATTTAAAAAAGTTAAAATATTATGAACTTTTATTTTATGCGGGTTTCGGTTGAAAAAAATAACGAAACCTGGAAGAAAATTTACGAGAAGTAAAAAGAAAAAAAAGAAAAAACGTAAAAAGAGGTAAACATAGTTCCCTCTTCAGTTTGTAGATTCTTGTTTAAAAAAGTTGTAAACTTCGAAAAGAAGTGGGAATTCAGTGAAAAGTTATAGAAAACATATTGGTTATAGTGAAAAGTCATGGAACATATATTGGGTATGTTTGTTAAAGTCAAAGTTGAATCGGAATAGTATAAAGTGATTATAAAACTACGATTATTTCTTGCTTTTCAGATCAAAGGTTATCAAGGGATTGCATAAAGTTAAATTGCTGGTAAGTGTAAGTGTTATATATAAATCTTATTAGAGCGTTATCACTTGAGTGAACTATAAGCCATTGAAATCGAAGTCCTAGAGAATCTCTGCCTAGAGCGTAGAGGTTTAGATATACAGAAATCGTTACCTGATTCCGTTTTCTCACTCACTCCTATACATTACATATATATACATATATATATATATACATACTACTAATTGTTAGCCCTTAACTTAACATAAGTAAAGCTGTTTCCTTTTATAAACTTAAAATCGTCTAGTCAAATCACAGCTGGAAATCGTATTCCTAAGAGCCTTTTACCTCAATGTTAACTTAACAGAAGCTTGGTAAGAGTTTAGATACATTTAATAGTTACAGACATTTATGAGTCAACGAGCAGTTAGCACTGCGAATATCTAAATATATGTTAAATCAGGTATATCTCAATACTTTGTTACGACTCTCAAAGAGATTACCAGATGATTAATACCCCCGTTACCCGTTTTGATTTGAGTCACATTTCTCATGTTTTGACGGCAAATGTCTCGCAGTATGAAAATTGTGCTTAATCGTCTGTGATTCAGGTTAATAGGCTAGCCCCTATCCATGGAGTGGAGTGGAGTGTTGTAACTACATAAGGCAGGCGCCATCGCCGACGGCATTGCTGCCGCCTTCATTCAATGACATGTCCACATTCCTTACGGATTCACATCAAAGGCCGTCGCCGGCGCAACTTTAAATCATGTAAACTTGTCACCCAGTCGAGGGTGAGACTGGGAAGCAGGTCTGAGTCTGAGCTATGGCTACAGGGATGGGATCGGGGTTGCTGTTGGTGTTGGTGCTGGGATTGAGAATGAGGTGCTGCTGATTCGCTAATTGCACAATCACAGCACATGGCATTTTTTTTCTTTCTTTTATTTGGGATGAGGATGCGGCTGAGTGACGGCAACAGCATTCGATTCGATGCGATTTGATGCTGCCATTTAATTAAAAACAAATCTTCATATAAACAAATATTGTGACAAGACAACACACAACACACACAGCACACAACACACGGTGGGCATCAAATAGAAACTGCACCCAACAACAACAACAACAACAACATCAAATGATTTATTAGCAGAGATTTTGTGGCAAATGCGAGCGCTGCGCGCGTTAATTTGCTGAAAATAAATGCAAAATTGCAATAGACAGACAAAGTTGATAGCTGTGGTTGAGCAAGGAGGAGGGGGAGGGGGAGGTGCGGCAAGGAGGCGAGCGTGGGGCAGCCAGATCGGCAGCTGACATTTACTGGCAAGCGTTGATGTGTGTGCAACTGATGCTGTGGCTGATGCGAATCTGGCAGAGATCGGCCGGCGCACATAAAATGAATTAATGCCAACGCTAATTGCGCCAAATGCTTGCGAAAAGAAAGAAATACGATTATTAGCGGCTGCATACGTAATGCACACACACCACACACACGCACACACTCATCTACTCTTTGGTGTTTACCCAAGCAGCTTAAATCAGGCGTATTATAGAGGCGCAAATCCATTTGCGCACGTAATGAACCAATTAGCCAATTGACTCGATTCAACTTTATTCAAATGAGCCGGAACTACTCAAATTGGCACTATGCGCGAGTCAATTAATTGCAATAGGAGTTAGCTTGACTCCAATGAGCCGGAACTTAGAACTGCTGTTACTCAAAATGGCACTGTTACAACAAACACACGCGAGAGCTTGACGAATTGTATGCATGTATGCGAGAGCTTGACGAAATCTATGCATGTATGCGAGAGCTTGACGAAATACATGCATGTATGTTTGTTTGTATGTGTGTTTGTATGTTTGTTTGTGTGTGTGCATGTTTATCTATCAAAAGGAACATTTCAACAGTTCTAATTAGCAGAAATTGCCAAGTGACACAGTAAATTTGCCATCGCAGCGGAGAAGAAAGGAATTTCAATAGCGCATACAATGTAGAGGATCGGCGGCTATTAAAAAGCCACAAAACACACAGAAGCCCCCCATATGGATCTACTTGTATGTGCCACATAAGTCAAACTCAGCCCTGCCCCCCACTCCCCACTCCCCACTCTCCACTCTCCAATCTTTATTCCTCATTCCCATCTGGAACCTACTGTGTGTGGGCGCCTCCCCCCACCCCCTGTACATACATATGTGTGTGTGATTTATGCGCCTTTGAGGGCGCAAAATCTGCTGGCAGCTTCTTCCCCTTTGATATTGCCACGTGGCAGCCCCTGCGCTAATTGCGTTTCGCTTGCCTACGACTCCAATGGCGGCGTTTTACAGTTTTGTCGTATTAATTGCTGGTCGCTCCGAATATCGTTCCCTTGCATACACTCTAAGAAATTGGGAGCTATTATTTTCTATTGGTATATACTTTGATTCTGTCAATCAATTACTCTTTTCTTCAGTTGCTCCTTTAATATAGTCTTTATGATTGAATAATTAGGTTGCACCTACTTGAGTTGACTTGAAGTTATAACTTGCATTTATCATTGTTGAAATAAGTTTAAGGCATTGCTATTTATATATATATCTTGGGTTATTTATAGATTCACTTAACAGATCTGACGTATAATTAATATCGTTTTAATGGAAACTGTTAGTCAAGTTTTATTGCAGCACATCTTTCACTTGTGATCAGTTGCGCATTCCTTTCGATTTTGATTGATACTCGCTTAGGTTTTTCTGCGAGTGTAGCTCCTACACTTAGCACGAGTTAGAGTATAATATTTGTGTGTGTGCGTCTAGTAAATGTCGAAGAAGTTAGCGGCGTCTTGTAGATTTATTTGCTGCAATGGGCAATTGGAGCTGCCACTTGTTTCCGCTTCGCTTTATCAATTGATTTACGATCCGATAATAAAATGCACTTTCCCCCATAAACCCCAAACAACCCAAGCAACCCATACACCCCATACAGCAGCAGCTCAATATAAACTTGGATGTGGATGCTGGATGCATACGGGAGCAATCGCTGGCAGAGCCCAAGTTTTATGTCTGATGTGCGCCATTTCCATGTTTTTACTCGCATTTTACTCCTCTGCTCAGTTACAGCTCCAGTTCCAGTTTAGAGTCTTGGGCATTTCATAATCGCTGCCAGTTCCATGGAAAGTGCACTCAATTATAGCCAAGCAGACAGGCTCGTTGACTCGACTTTCGTCTCTTTGTATCTAAACGTGAACTCTGAGCTGTGAGATCTGAATAACTTCAAGTACAGCTCTGCTGTCCCGCTCTGGCGCTACATATTCCATATACACCAGATATATATATATATATATATATCTGAGTGTCTTCAGCCTAAACAAACATTGAAATGGCCAGGCAGTCAGCAGCCACACTTGGCCACCTTTTTCAGCAGAAGTCAACGCCAACATAGCAGGCAGCAGTCTCAGCCAACAGCCAACAGCTACAACCATATTCAGATTCACATTCACATTCACATTCACATTTATATTCACATTCACATTCACATTCACATGCACATCATCATTGCCGTCAACTCGAAACGTCAATTCTGTTGACTCAACGCATTTGAGCTCGAAGCTCACTCCACATCTTCAACCCAATCCGCAGCTGAGTCCCAAGCCCGAACTCAATCCCAGTCCCAATCTTCATCCCAATCCCAATCTCATTCTGGCGGCGCTTAGCGGCGCTCAAATATTTATTTGCTGTTAACTTGTGAGTTTTTTGTTAAACTAACTCGTAAGTAATTGTAATTGATTGTCTTTTGTTAACCAGCCAGCCATGTGGCAAGACACACACACAGCTAGAGGGAAAGAGATAGACTGAGAGAGAGAGATGGGGAGAGGAGAAGGTGAAGGAGTAGGTTACCATGACGCTAATTGGTCAACTGCTTGCGCCTTTGTTTGACTGCCGATTCGCACCTCCAACTGCAGTTTTCAGTTTTCCTCCAGTTTTCTCAGTTTTCAGTTTTCTCCCACTTTTTGTTAGGGCGCCGCTAACTGCTCTCAATGCCCCGCTAATTAACTTGGCCAACAAAGGCGCCTCGATACCATCAAATATCAATGGCTCTACGCGCATATTGAACCAACGCTATTTGATTACCGACATTACAAAAATACTTAACGTCTTTCTGTTTAGGCTTAGCTTCAACTTCTCTTATAGATCAGAAACTATCGTATATAGTATCTGTTATGTATTCATACTATAATCTATGATATAGATAATGATATTATATACAATACAGACTATATTCTTACTAGAGTTTCATTATATGAATATGGTGAATCTTTTCAGATATCAGAGTTGAAATTTGAGTCTTTTCATTGTATATCAGAGGTAACTTCTAATAGCTAACAGCTATATTCCTATGCTTCAGATAAAGGCATATATAGTATACCCCAATTTTATAGCCTCCATTTTACAGCCTGGGAATCAAGCCTTAAGTTTATTTCAACTATCAAAATCTACTTGGTTATTCAAGTCAGATGGGAATATACTTTATGAACTATGAAAAACATAACTACGCGATGTTAATTTACCCATCAGTTGAGCCCCGGAATATCTAAGTAATGTTCGCTGTCAAGTGTGGGGCGCCAATTGGTGGCGCCTCTGGGCCACCGAAAGATACAACAAAAGACCAGCCGAAAATTCAATCAAAAATCCATCATAGGCGGATGTACTCGTACTCGTACTCGGATAATAATTACAGGTATCGAAAGTCAGAAATGAATAGAAATTTCACTTGGGGTCATAGCAAATCATCATAAATACTCATAAATACTCGTACTCGAATATAATGAATATATTCATGGGAAGTAACCAGATAGAGAGAGAGAGGGAGAGTGAGGGAGAGGGCGATACGAAAACCGGCTGAGTATCGGGTGGGCCTCGAACTTTCAATGTGTTCCATGGTATCGATGTATCGATGTATCGATGGGGGGTCTCTCTGTCTCCCCTGATGACATTATTATCATTATTTTGTGCTTATTAATGTTTAATGGCCGAGACACAGCATTAAATAAACATAATAAAAATTATAAGCATAAAACATTGAAAATTACAGAAAAAAAAACCTGGCAGCCAATTGAATCTTTTTATGCAAATGTCATTGAGGTGTTTCTTTAAGGTGTGCCGCTGCGGTGTGCACACTCACACCTGGATCTGGGCTCGGACTTGGATTCAGTTTTCGGATACCGCTTCGAGGTGAGATGTATCCAATCAATAGCCGAAACATACGAAAACTACAAGCAACAAGCGAATAAACAATTATTCATTTGAACTCTGGGTCAAGTACCCACGGCAAAAAGCTACGAATAAAGTGTGTGTGTGTGAGCAGGTGAGAGCTACAGACTAGCGGATACCCTACAGGAAAAGGTGAGTCAATTAGGGGAACTACTTATAAAGATAATGAGATGATTTCGATGAGTTTTGATATACTCTAAGCATAGTTTAAGGAGCGAAAGAAGAAAGAAGAATTAATATTTGAGTATGAATACTTTGAATTATTCCTAGCTCTGCATGAGTACACAGTTAGTACAGAAGGCATGAACTATGCACGAAAGTAAATTAAGTACACTATCAGATCAGAGATTTACCCCACTCTTTCATAAGAATAGTATTACATTTGGGTACAAAACATATTCTAAAAAGCAGAACCCAAATTTGGAAATTCAACTGAAGTTTCTTTTAGATTACTTCCAACTAATATACCCCTTTAATTAGTCAGACTCCAGGGTATAGCCTTGCATGCCACCCAGTCTGCGGCATTGAATTGAAATGCAAAAAAAGTTGCATATGCATTTGGCTAATAAGCTGGTACCACACATTGGCCTGACGAAGGTTGTTGACTGTTTGGACAGAAAATGCATTAGCTCTGGGGGATAAGTCGCTGACTGGGGAGATCTCCCTCTCTCTCTCTCTCTCTGCCTGTCTGGGTGGGCCCCCAGGAATGAATGAATCCAATTGCAAGACAAATGATGCCAAACAATGCCCAGGGAGGCATCCAGCTGTATCCCGATAATGACAATATTTTGGCATTTGAATATGACAAACAATGAGGCGACTCCCGGCTCTCGACTCCTCCGAGTGTCGCCGGCAAAGTGCAGCGGAAATTTGTCATTAATCACGCGATGAAATTCGCATAATGCGAAAGTCACCAAATCTCCAATTGCTCGCAAATACTTGTATACCTCCTCCTTCTACACCTGCTCCTCCCTCAGATCGTATAACACTAACGATCATCTCTCCCTCTCTCTCTTTTTCTACGGCTCTCTATATGATCTTGCCTCGATCATATATCAAAATCGCACGCTTACATTGCTGCCTTGTGGGTGGGCTATAGCCAAATTTGGTTTTATTAATGGACTATACAGATCCGAGGCCAAATCCCAGTCCGACTTCGACTCCGACTCCGACTCTGAGTTCATATGGATAAACCCCTGGCCTTAAGGCCAGTCGCAACTGACCAAAAACCAAACCCAAGACAAACATTTCGCGCACAAATTAAACGAAAATATTTGCACAATGAAACAAATTAGTTTTGTATTGTTTTTCCTTGTTTTCGATGCTTTTTTAGGGTACATCAGCTATGTGAATGAGCTTGAGACAAACTGAGAGAATGAATATACAATTTGATTAGCGTTTTACAAACAGATAGTTCAGTTATTATACATGTATATATATATATATATTTCTTCTGTATATTAGCCTTAGCTTGAGATATGAATATAAGTAAACTCTACCTATAGGAGATCCTTTCAGGCTGTAGAAACATTTGTTAAGTATATTTTCTGATATCTATATATCAATTTAAGAATCTATATATACTTAAAAATAATATATTTATACTTAAAGCTATGATAAAACTTAAAGAGAACTTACCTCAGGGTAGTTAACCTTAAAGAGATTCCCTTAAAAGTGACACAAAGTTATTTCCAACAGGAAAACTTATCCAAAGACAATGAACATCAATGTGTTTCATTCAGATATATCTATATCAGTTATACTTATATATATATATCATATTGGCTGTCTCTACATTATCTTTATGTCCTTTCTTTCCCTGACTTATCTTTATAGAAGCTAGCAGCTCTCCCTCTGCCCAGTTCAGCTCTTTCTTCCTCTACTCAAAGTCCTTTTTCACCTGAAAAGACTCTAAAATATTCAATTGACTTCCTTTCCTTACGATCTACTCTCAAAACGAGCTCTGCTGCTATCCTTTTTAAGGATATTTCCGCTTCGGTTTTGTACCTCGAATTTATTCCTTTTTGTGTTACTTTTTTTTATTGTTTTGGCCAAACTTGTTAGCCACAGCGAGTATTTAATTATCATTTCCTTTTTTTGCACGAACGTGGCCAAAAAGATGCGAGTGTCAAAACAAATTGTTTATATGCAAAGCGAGTGTACACACACACACACACACATACGCACACAAGGGTTAATTGGTAAAGCGCGGGCCATAAACCAATGTGGCGCTGATTCCAACCCCAAAAGACTGAGAGGCAGCCAACCAACCAACCGAGCAGCCAACGAACCAGCGAAGCAGTTTGGAATCGCAATTGGAATCTGTTGCCAGTTGCCACCCATCGTAGCCACAATCCGCGTCCTCCCCCTCCTGCCACCCTCCTGTAAAAAATAAACACTGTTCGCACAAGTTGTAAAATTTCAAATTAAAAACGTGATCTCAGCGCGAATTGGAAAGTAAATTATTTGATTCTGCACTTTTGCCATACTCTCCGCTCCTCCACCTGTCCCCGAGCTGTTCGTCCTGGAGCTGGGCTGGTGGCAGTCCTGCTCCCTTGGCAGACAAGCGAAAGTGCTGAAAGCTCAATAAAGCAAACAAAAAGGCAGCGGCAGCGGCAGCAAATGGATAAAAAAGAGGACAAAAAACTGCAGCCTGAACATTGGCGCAATAAAAAAGGTCGCGGATGTGGATGCGGATGCGGACGCGGACGTGCGGACGCAGCAGAAAAAGGATGTTGTATGTATCCTGGTGAAATGTGTTGAAAATTGCGCGCCGCCATTCGGTTATCTCTCCATTCAGCAGGAGCAGCAGGAGCAGGACATGGACGTCGTCCTGGACTTGGTTAGAGGCAAACGCCAAACACTTTTTTTTATCAGCGTTCGTGCAGCGCTTCGAGCACGAACCGAGGCCATAACTCAATGAGGCAAAGGGTGGGTGGGGTTGGGTGTCGGAAACGGAAATGCGCCACAGGCAACTTTCAAGTTTCAGAGTGAAAACATTGCTGCTTTCGCACCACTGTGCCATGGCTGACTCGACTCGACGACTCGACGCCTCGACGACGCCTTAATTGAGGTACAAATTGAGCTTTTGCTTTTGCTTTGCCCTCTTCGTTCTGATCCTTTTGTGCAGCTAGAGAAAAATTACCCTACTACAGCTGCTCGTATATATTCGCACTAGAAACAGCCAAAAAAAGGATAGGGGAATGCTGCACCAGTGGGCGGTGGGCCAGCCAGGGGCGTGGCATGCTAGAGATTTTCCACAGCGCGAGATTTAATGCAGCATTTCGCTCCCCTTTTTTAGGCAACTGGATACACTACAATAAATTGAATTGAGCTGCTCCCTGCCTCACCCCCCTTTTAGTAGGAGCAGGAGCTACCCCCCACCGCACTTTTCGGTGGGATTGAGGGTAATTGCAGTTTTATAGCAACTAGTTTCTGAAACGGATGCGATTGATGTGATTTTTATGGCACGTAATTTACAAGTGGAACTCGACTGGGCACTCAAAATGTAATTACTCCTCGTCGTAGAAGTACCTTTAAATCTTCTCCCCGCCTCCCACTTCCCCTCCCCCTCTACATCAATGTAAACTGTATAATAATTGTAAATTTATGCAATGTGTTTTGCTTTTTCGTCTGCAAAGGGAAAGGCAATGCGAGTACCTTTCCTGTGGGCACACAGATTTCAAATGTTACGAGTATTCCTTGGATCGTAAACTTCAGCTTACTGCAGCTCTTCTTTATGATGTTTGAACAGGCTTCTCTATTCTAGACGACTCCTTTAATACTCTTCCATTCTATACATATACTATGTTCTATCTCTTATACTATAAATTCCTTTTATCTGTTGCTGTTTTCATATCGTAAATATATCTTTTTAGTATAGAAAATTGTAGCTCAAGATATTTGTTTAATATATCAATCAATGTGTGTATATACTATATAATATATAGACTTGGATATGCTTTCTACCATCTTTAAGTCGAATTGTACTTCATTTCTGACCTGGTTGAATAATCTTCAGACTATTTCAGCTATTCCTTAGGATCTTTCTATAGGGTTTTCTCCTTTTATCCCTTTCTTAGCTCTAGCAAAGTCAGACTTAATCTCCTCCCATCGTTCCTATATATTCATATAATATCTCTAACAATACTGGGATATATATATATCTAAGCTACGTCCAAGCTTTAGAGATGTCTTCAACAGACTTTCACCCACATTTTCAGTCTTAGGACTTCTATTCGACCCCCACATGTTTCGTATAGATTCTATCCACATTCCATTCTATTTGCTTTTCCATATCCTCTGCCATATACCCTGCCATATCCTCTTCTACATCCTCTTCGACATCCATCAATTAATCCCTTTTAACAATTTCCTTCTCTGCAACTTCCTCAAGTCAAGCAACTCAGCCAGAAGACATCTCAACTGAAACTCAATCGAAGCTGTGAAGCTTCAGCAGATTCTCTTAGACTCGTCGTCTTTCTTCTCTTGGATCGTCTTGGCTTATTTGGGATACGGTATTGCCTGACTTCAGATCATAAGAGCCACAGAGCTAAACGCTGTTTTACTTAGTTAGCTGCAATTTGGCGCCGCACCACGACGATTGCGATGATGAAGATTATGATGAAGATCATTCCAAGCCCAAGACTGCGACTCGATCTGGGACTGGGACTCGATCTGGGACTGGGACATAACGAGCCGCAAAACTACTGTGGTTGCAGTGGTTGTTGTTGTTGTGGTTGGGCTGGCGCTGTGGTTGCCTGTGGCGCAGCTCTAAACGTGGTGGAGGCTGGACGCTGGACGCTGGCTTCGTGTGTGGTCTCCGATGTGGCAATGTCTTCTTTTGGCTGGGCTCTTAGCTAAGAGCGCCACAAAAGAGCGTCTGGACACAGTAGCTGCAACAGAGAGAGAGAGAGCGAATGAGAGAGAGAGAGAGATGCAAAAGAAGATCAGTTGAACAAAGTGTCAATAATTTTAAGTGGATCGCATTTTTGTGTGTGTGGAGGCATCATCAGGGTTTGCTCTTCGGAGGCGACTCTTCGCAGCTTCGCAGCTCTGCAGATCTCTGCGATCTCTGGGCTGTCCGCTCTGCGCTTTCGAATCGCATACATATTAATCACTCCTAATGGACTGCAATTGAATTTCAAGTAATCATCGAGTGCCTCAACTTGGGGCAAGCTTAATAGCCGCTGCCGTTGCCGTTGCTGTTGCTGTTGCCGTTGCCGTTGCTGTTGCCGGCTGCCACTTGCCAATGGTTTTAAGCCAAATGCAACTTGGGTGGTCCAGAGATGCCGTGTCTGCAGCTCTGTGGCTCATGAACAAGACAGAGGCTCAGTGGCTCAGTGGCTCAGGCTGTGGCAGAGGCAGAGACTCTGTATGATCGTTTGTTGTTGTTGTTGCCGCTTTTGCAACAGGGCCAAAGGTTTCGTGGTTGTTGCAAGATGCGGAAAAGCCTTTTACACACATTGCTGTGTCTGTTGATGAGCAGCGGTCAGTGGCCAGTTGCCAGTTGCCAGTCTCCTGTGTCCAGTCTTGGTTTCCCTCATTGGAAAACTCAATTTCGATGCCAACAACCTGAAGAAAAGCCACAACAACAACGAAAACAATTTAAATGATGGCAATTTTTCATAATACTCGCAGCTAATTAAGTTTTGGAATGTTTCGGATTTTTCAGAAATTAATTTTCGTTCACGTTTCGATATTCCTTGAAAAACTCTCAGATACAGATACACACAGACACACACACAGATACATTTTGAGTTGCTGAGATGCAGATGCAGATGCAGATGCAGATACAGTAGCTGTTGCTTAGTTGTTGGGCCCATTGAGCGCCTGATGAGGATCATTAGTTAAGCGTCGAAATTCCACGTAAACTGAGAGAATTCACCGCAAGAAGGAAAGGAAGAGGAAGGGAGAGTCGCTCACCTGCACAGCTCAACTTCTCTGGGGACACCTTGGACAATCGATCGCCTGGACAACATGTGACCAGCAAATGAAAAATTTGAATCGACAGCAAACGGCAGCCATAAAATTTCTTTTATTTCGTGTATTCGCATCGATCACTCGGACTCCGAAAAGCCCGCCAGAGCTGCTCCTGCGATCAGATGTTCCACACTGGACACACACAAAAAAGGCACGGATAATGGCAACATGACATGGTTGCAGTTCCCCAGTGGTGGCCACTTGTGGGCTTGTTGCGGCTGGCTAATTGACAAGATGATTTCTAATTAGACCACCGGGCCAGAACCAGAACTCGAACCAGACTCAAACTCGGACTGAGAGTCCCAGTCTGAGGCTAGGCGGAGACCTTGGACTCAGTTGCCACTTTGCATATGTGGCCAAAGTGTCGCGTGGGGCAATTTCTGAAGCATTTGCCGCTGGGTAAGGCGAACGTTTGGTTAATTTACACGCGCAGGTGTCAGTCTGTCGACGGCGGCCGAAACGCTCTTGGCCAGGCCAAGAACGGGGCCCACAGCCAGCGTCGAGTGTGGCCCTTTTTTCGCCGGCTCTGCGTGTCCGCGTGCTGTTGGCGATAAATTATGGCTTAATTAAACTAAAAAACAAACCATAAAAGAATGTTTTAGTTCTATAAGAATGCATATGGCCCAAACAACCTCTCTCTCTCACTCTCTCTCTCTCACTCACTCTCTCTGTCGCGCATAATTAACAGTCAAGGTAAGGCTGAAGCATAATTAAAGCGACGACTCACACACACACAGAGAGACGGATCGATTATTCATTCATGAAACATATTAATCAGCGGCTTATCGGCAATTAAATCGCTGAATCCCCTACGTAAATCGTGCTGCACTTAGAGACTGGCGACTGGAGACTCTGACTCTGATCTAGTGGACATTTCGTGTACTCTGTCACCGCTGCCAATCGTCAATCGTCAATCGTCGATCGTCCAAATCCCCTTCTTCAATGAGTCAATGAGTCAATGCAACTGTCTTGCGACAGCAATGCATCAATCAGCTGGTAATTAATCAACTCGGAAAAGTGTTGAACTCAGCTCGGCTCTGTCCGCTTTTCTGACTTTTCATGTACTGCCTCAAGTGGGCACAAGTGAGTCACAGTTTTGTATGGATCCTAATCAATTGAAGCCCAATCACAATCCGATCTTCCTTTATTTACCCTTGCCCCGGCCCAACCCATTTTGATGAGTGTTTTGTACAGTGACAAATGTGTGACAACAAATCACTTTCGTCGATCGCAGATCACTTGAATTATTAGATCAATTTCACTGAGTAGAGGATGTGCCTTTAAGTGTAAAGTAAGGGTAAAGTGAACAGACTTAGCTGCAAGCAGAAGGTATCTAAGAAGTTTAATGAGATCTCAAAGAGAAGAGTTGATCTTAGATTATGTTCACAGAGTAAACTTCTAAGATCAGTAGAGATCTTTTGAGTTATTGAATCAATTTGACAAAGCAACTTGGCGGAAAGTAGGGGAAGTGATTAGTTATTGAAGAGAACAGAAAGTATCTACCAGCTGGAATTTCTACAATATTCCATGAGATCTCTATATGAAGATCTGTATAAGATGATCTCTATAAGAAGATATCTATAAGAAGCTCTCTATAAGAATCTCTCTATATGAAGATCTCCATAAGAAGCTATATATATGAAGCTCTCTATAAGTAAATGGCTTCTTTATGGTTAGTTGAACTGCGAGAAGTATGGATCGATCTTCGTCACTAAATTAAGGCATTGTCTGGCCATCTACGAAGACTCTGATGACTGATCAGCTATAGATTTAATCAGAATATCTTAGCTTTCTAGAGGAAGATACTTAACTCCATTCTATTCCACGGCAGAAGATCAAGTTCACAGATATAAACTGATCATAAGTAGAGCAGAACCTGAAGACAAGTAGAATCTACTTATCATTCCCCTTATAATCTGTTTAAGTAATCAAATCGAATATAAGATAGATATACCTCAATCTCAGTTTCAGTGACCTACGATCGATCTCAACGATCAGACGCATATCTAGAATGTTTCATTGTAATTTTGTACGTGCTGTTTGCAAAACTATCGAAATCTCTGTTGTATCGAGGTGGTCCCAGTCTCTGCTCTCTGCTCACTTCTATCTGTGATTTGTGCCATCTGCAGAGAGCTCCTAAGCCCTAAACACACAGAGTGCCACTGAGGTTTCACTTGACTCTGCTCCACATTTCGTGGCAACTTGCCGTGTGGTCCGCTCAATTGAGCCATCAGCATCAATGACCAGAGCGAAATCAACACGGGGCTGGTACGAAGTGAGCCCAATCTGAGAATTAAGGAACTGCCAGCTTTGATTAACCCAAAAGGCAACAAGGAGTGGCCCACGCAATGGCACTCAAGTGCCAAAACATGACAAGGCACAAGTTGCAGCAACATCAGCCACACCAGAACTGATCCTGCAGTACGTGTGGCCCTCGATGAAGCGCCTCCAAGGTACCAGGAATCAAGCACTCAACGGCTTAAGTGTGTGCGCCACACAAATCTCAAGCAAAACCAAAAGAAAAGGATGAGAAAAGAGAATCGTAAGAAAGGAGAGTTCGTTGGTCACACGATCATCGAGAGAGATCGCCATCTGCAGCCTCTTAATTTGACACAAAACAAGATCAAATGTCACTCATCATAACTGGAGCTCAACGTGAGACACCCTCCCCCTCCTCCTCCAGCTGCTGCACAGGACACAGGCTCTGGCTGATGATCGCCTCTTAATATGCAGACGCGCATGCGCCGAGCGAGGCTTAAAATTGTTAAGTGCCACTGCCACAAGAGCGACAACAAGCATTGTCTTGCAACTGTTGCAACTGTCACTCACCGGTGGGTCTTGTGGGCTCTTTTGGCTCTTTTGGCTTCTTTTGGGTTCCTTGCACTTGCCCCCAGATGCGAACGAACCCTCGAAGAGCCCGAAGACCCTGCAGATCGTGCCTGGGCTTGCCACCATCTAATGCGCACGCTCTCCGCATAATTAATGCCACATCGGGAGCTACTTACCGAAACAGAAACAGAAACCGAAACCTGAACCTTCATAATTTTTGGTGACATTTCCTTTATTTTATTTAATTTCTCTTCGTTTTTTTCGTCGTTCCTGGTGACTTTTCAACAACTTCTCGACCGATTTATGACTTTTAATTTGTATGTCCGCCGCAATGCGGCTGCGGCTCGATTAATTGGACCTCCGACGTAGCGGCAGCTACTGTGCATATAATTACACACACTCTCTCTCTCTTTCTATCTCCATCTCTTTCATGTATGCAGAGTGGGCCCAAAGGAAGTTCTGGCGGCTCATTTAGAGCTCATTTTTATTATTTAATTAGATTCGATGCGAGCGACTGAAAGATGGGAGATCTTTCATTTAAACTAAGGTTAAGTTCAGTAACTGCCAGACTGCCAGACTAACTGCCAGACTGCCAGACTGATTGACTGACAGATTGGCTGACTGATAAACTGTCTGTCCGATTGACTGACTGACTGACTGAGGGTGTGTGTGTTATTATAAAACGTGTTCTAGGAATACGTGCAACATGCCTCTGTGTCTGCCTGCTGTGACCTTGCCACTGTTTGCGGCAGTTGCACATTTGAATGAACATTTGTGCGATTCGCTTGCGGTTTTTGCATTGTTCATAATTTATGCAAGTAATGTTTTGATTTGTGCCCCTCTGTGTCTGGTTTCTGCTTCTCTCTCAGGTGCAACACACACACCCACACGCTGTGGCATGTAGAAACACCCGTTCTGAGACCCATTCCCAGACGCAATCAATTCCTGTTTTGACAGTTCCACACTGTCAGGGGACTTGAAGTGTGTCTAATTGATGTTTAGACTGATGCACGGCAATTACTGTTGCCCCGAAAGGGTGTGGCAAGTGGGCTGGGAACGAGCTCTGGTAGCGGGGCACAGATGTTGCTGGAGTTCTAGATCAAAAACCAATAAACAAACATGGTAAAGGACATCTGCTGGTCGTCCTGGTGACACTTTCTGGGTCTCTCTCTAAGCGTTACGTGTTTATTGCCTCCAACCCGGATGGAGTCAGGAGTCAGGAGTCGGAGCAGTTGGACATGCGTGTCCAATCGCGTTAACACAAGGCACACGAAAGGGTTGTGCCGCAAGGGGTAAGTCCAATCTCACTTGGATCTGCGTGCTGGAGAGGGGGTGGGGCTGGGCGCATTGATACAATTAAAATTGCTGCAAATGTGCCATGAAAATGCAATCCCAGGGATGGGCCCACATCGTTAGATTTTACGATGCGGCTAGGGAGGGGCTGGAGGAGAGTAGCAGGGGGAGGGGCGAACTACACTCGAACTTCCTGTTTCTAATTGAATTGAAAATTGAAAGACACTCGCAAAGGCCTCAACAGCGAACTGCCAACTGCCAACTAGTTGGCCAAGTTTCAGTTGTTTGGGCCAAAAGGCAACATAATAATTCCAGCTACCAAACGAGGCAAAAGTATTCACGTTTTGGCAGGTTCATAAACACAAACCCACTACCTCCCCTCTCCCCCTCACCCCCCCTCTCTGTGTTGAGTGCCTTGGCAAGTCGTAGTCCAGGTGAAAAAGGTACCAGGTAAATGGCTTGTTTTGCATGTTAACAAGATACTTCCGGGCCAATGGCAAGCGGCAGTGTTAGCCACGTTAGCTTGTGCCTCCAAATAAAAATGAAAATGAAATTTTCACATTTTCATTTGTCAACCAACGACGACTCTGAAGTATTTTTATTGCATAATTAGCCCAACCCAAAAGGAAGAAATTATACTCAATATTCATGCTTATGTCAGAGAGGGTCTAGAAATGAAAGGAGTACTAAGTGGAAAGGATTCGGGGTTAGTCTTTGGGGATATTCTAGGATACGATACTAATGAGAGAGCAGACTATGATAATATATAATGGATTATAAATATAAATTGGAATTGATCTAAAGCAGGATAAAACTGAAGCCTGAACTTATAAGGAATATGTGCAGAAGAAGTATAAAAAAAGTATGAAAAAGGGAAAAGAGAAAAGCATTTTCGACTACATTAAGTATATATAATCCTGATCAGTTGGTATCGATAAGTCAGTCTAGCAAGCTGACTATATATTTCGATTAATCTCAGAAGAAAGCATATAACTTTTGGTATAGTTTTCATCGTTTCTTATCACTTCCATTGAATTCTTATTCCCAAATGCAGTTTCACACTCGTATTTGGAATACGATTCGAATGGAAAAGTATCTAAATATTATGAATAAAAAGCTTATATTCAATAAGGAGGTATATAAATAGTTTCAATTCTGTCTAGAAAGGGAACTCCCTAAGGACTTAAGAACTTATTTATGAGTACTACTATATAAATATGTCTTCATATTCAGCCAAGGTTCCTCAAAACTTCTTTTTGGCATCGACTTTTATCGATTTCGTATAACTAAACTTCATTGTAGCTAAGTCATATCTGTTTTACTCTTTCTACTACTATTTCTACTACTATTTCTACTACTATTTCTACTATCGTTTATATTACTATTTCTACTACTGTTTCTAGTAGTATTTCTACTACTATTTCAACCACAGCTGACAAATCTTTCTCCTAGAAACTTAATTTGAGAATTGATGAATGGGAAGCAGAAGGGAGAAGATATTCAGCAGTTCAAACAGCTCTTTTCAGGCCTCTTTCTGGATAATTCAGAAGATTCAGTAGAAGATTTAAATCCTTTATTGATAAACTCATAAGCTAATCCTATTAGAAACTAAATAGTTTTCTATAGTTCAAGCAAAGTCCATTAAAAACAGATCAAATCACATTAAGTTTCATTACTTTAAGTACTTCAAGTAGTAAAACATAAGCTGATATCAACTCGAAAGTAATTGTTCTATAAAATCGCAATTAAACTTTATATATATATATAGGGACTATATAGGGACTATATATATATATATATTACTTTTTTTATTGATTCCGCTAAACAAGCTGAAAGCAGCTGTTGATAGGCGCTCAATTTTATGGGTAAGAACTTCTTTTCCTTCTACATATCAATAAAAGCGAACAAAGGAGCAGTTCCCGACTCAGAGGGGCTCTACAGAGAAAGAGAGCGAGGGAGATAGAAAGAGAGGGAGAGGGAGACAGCGCACTTACAAATATGGCTCAATAATCAGGCTGAAAGAGACTCATTAAGTCTATCAAATAATCGCAAGCGCCCACGTCTTCAGCTCTCACACCTTTCAAGTTGTTGTTGTGTGTATGTTGTGTGTGTTATGTGTGTGTGTGGTTGTGTGTTGTGTGTGCGCAGGCGTAATGAGACGACGCTGCAATGTCAAATACGCAGATCTGAAGAGTGCGATTGGCGCTGCAAGCAACGTGGGTGGTCGCCAATATAAGTGCAACACACACACACACACACAAGACGCAGCTCACACACACAGGCAGAAGGGCAGTGCCACACCCACATTAAGAGGCGTTTATCAGTGAATGGGTTAGAAGCAGATTTCGCCGAAGATTTGCATGCGCCATTCCCATTAAAAGCCACCACGAATTAGAGCCTCTTGGCCTATAAATCTTGGCCTAAACGGACCTCTATAGGCCCAGATACAGATACAGTTTCAGTTTGAGATACAGATACAGAGACAGTAAGAAAGTAACAGCGTTTGTAGCTCGCCGGCGCATTGAGCGCATTTCGTTGTAACTTTGTGTTTCATTAATAATCCCAAAGGGCGAGAGAGAGAGGGAGAGAGAGGGAGGTAGAGAGGGATGGGGAACCGCTTCATAAATCTTGTGTCGCATAATTACAGTTAAAATTTATAAGCTTATCTCCTTAGCCGCAAATTTATTAGCGTGTTACAAGCCACAACGACGCTGGACGCAACGTTCGCTGCAGTTCGTCAAAGTCCAATGATGTCGTTGGCGGCTTTGTCTGGGCTCCAAACAGGAACAGGATGAGGCATAGAGAGGGGGGAGATGCAGAGTAAAAGGAGTTGAAGTTGAAGCAGAGGCAGAGGCAACGCGCTCATTATGGCCAAGTATCGAAAATGTGTATTTAAATTGGCGTGAAAAACAATTTGTTGCCAATTTTATGACGCGCCTCGCGCCTTGCCACAACTCATCGAACAGACGAGAGCCGTGCGGCAAGTGAAGCCGGCCAAGCTCCAAGCTCCAAGATGCAAACAAATTCATTTGAAGTCCATGGCAGAGGCTGAAGCTAAAGCTGAAGCTGGAAACTGTTGCTGCGGCTCTGACCGGGCCGAAAGCGGTACTAAGTGTCAACCCCATAGATTTATGCGTATTGTCTTTTTTTCGGGTTACTTGGGCTCACATTCCGGGAAGGCATCGCCACTCTCGCTCTCTGACTCCGGACTGGGACTGGGACCTGGGACTGGGACTGGGACTGGGGCCAAGGCTGAGGCAGCCGCTGCTGGTGAACATTAATCATTGAGGGCCAACGGTTTGCGGCAGCATTCGAGGCGTTGTAATGTGCCACAACTGGAACCAGGCTGTCTCTGGCTGCAACCCGCTGCCCCCTCCCCATCTCCGGCTCATTCTGGACGGGATTAATGTACATGTGCGCAAGGTATTCCGAATGGGCTTTTTATGGTCACATTTATTGAATTTATAACGTAATATACTCGCGCCATGACTCATCCCCATCCTTCTCCTTGGCCTCCTCCCAAGACGGGTTCCCCTCCCAAGACCAGCCTGATCCTCTCTCCTGGTGAGCTATAAAAAATTATGCTTAAACAAAATACTTCAACTATAAATTCAACGAAAATATTGTTAAACTTAAATTGACTTTTTATGAAGTCATCTGCCACGCAGATCGCGCGTGCCATAAAAATTCACTTAACCAACGCGTCTCCGGCTCGACTCCCACGCACAACTCAAAAGCAGCATTCACACCAGTTAACCTACCCCCTCCCCCCTACTTAAGCCCCTCTTCATCCAACGAAATGCTAAAATAAAACTGCACTTTGCGTCCAAGTTGAAGTTTGCCCCAAACGCAGCGAAATGTGTCGCCAACAAATGAAACCCAAAACCAAAAGCCAAAAAACTCTAAATCATCCGCAAAATTGAGTTGTTTCTGCGCAGTCGCAACAGCAACAGTTGCTGCTGTCACTGCTGTTGCTGGTCTTTCTACCTGCCAGTGCAAAAGCCTTTTAAGCTGCGCTCGAATTGTCACAGCAGGAGAAGATGCAACGGTTAAATCTTAAATATCAACTCCAGTTCAATATACCTATATATAATATAAGTATATATATAGTCTGATATATATATATCTATATATTCCAAGGGATGTTGCTCCGGAAACTGAATAAATTCATGTTAAAATCAGCGGCAACTTTGAGCGAAGCAGCAGCAACTTTTCTTTGGTTGAAGTAAATTCTTCATATGTTTCTATAACTAAGGGAAAGCTTAGAAAAACTAAGGGAAACTCTGGACTAACAGCTTCTTTAAGTAAAGAATATATATTACTTTACTTATATATCAAATTTTGGCAAGTTATATATAGTCTACTGTCAATTTTCCATACCTGAAAAGTGATTTTAAAATCAAATTAAATTTATCCTTATTTATTTTTAATACTTAACTTTCTTCTTATGGCAAATCAGTAATAGCAATATTGAAAGTTTACTTTTGGTTCCAGTTTTTTGTATTAAATGTAACTCTTAGGTTTTAGATATAATAAGGCGTTATCCAATCTCAATTTAAGCCAATTTTGCTTACCAAGATATACCATAAGGTAAAGATACAATTTATATTGAAAAACTGAAACGAGCAGCAGAGGATGCTGAACTTCGAAGGAATTCAACGTCGAGTAGAAGAGAATACAGTCACATCTTTTAATAGCTAATCAATAGTATTAATCCAAGCTTAGTTAAAGTTATTAGCTATAAGCCCAGCTTTATGCTAAATTCCAGACTTTTATGACCTACAGCTGAGGCTTCACATCAACCAGATCCACTTTGGGATGCAGACAACTTACTTCAGCTGCAATTGATACGTTTCGTTTATGCAATAAACAGAGTTCATCGATCAAATAACCTTTTAGATACATGAAAGATCTGAGTTACATATCTAATACCCTTCCCAAAGAGATCACAACGAAGTGGAGCACTTGGATCCAGCTCGAAGTCAACTCCTTCTCCTTCTCCATTTCAATTTCCATTTCTTTGCTTGAGCCACATCTCCCCTTTCTCATTTCCATCATCATCTTTATACTTACCCCGCATATGATTTCTTCTTGCTTTCTTCTCCTCTCTCTCTCACACTCTCTCTCTGTCTCTGTCTGCCTCCCTCTGTCTATGTTGATGGCTGGGACTATCCTCAGTCTCAACATGACAGACACTTTTAGCACCTACGCGAAAAAAGCCTGAGCCGTCGCCAAGGTGTCAATTTGTGCCGTTGGCATGCCAGCACAACACACACACACACACACACACACACACACACACACCACACACACACACACACACACACACACACTTACCCAAGTTGTTGTTGTTTTGTTTTGCTCGTCAATTCTTGATTTCTGCTTTGTTTTTTATATTTACTTTGACGACTGTATGCAAATTTAATGGCTAAATTAGAAGAGAGAGGGTAGAGAGAGGGGGGGGATATAAGTCGGGCCGAGATATAAAAGGCCAAGATATTAAAGCCAAGATTGCTTTTAAGTATAATTTGCATAATTTGGAATTTAATAACAAGATTATAATGCCAGCAATTGTCGATCCTCAGCTCCGATCGCCGAGCCCCAGCCCTTGCTCCAAGCTTAATTGAGTAATTAAAGCCGACACCCACAGCTCAGGGAGGGGATCATAGCGAGGGGGGAGGGGGCTCTGATAACAAGCTGAACGATGTCAGAGACCTATCGATGGGTTCTGTGATTTGAAATCTAAAGAAAACGCAACTTTTTTCTGAATGTTTATTAAATTATTTTTATTTTAAATTGTGAATTTTTTTATGGTATTTTCTTTCTTCTCTTCTTCTCTTCTCTTCTCTTCTGTTCTCTTCTCTTTCTTATGTTTTTATTTATTATACAAAAACACGCAGCATTCGCAACCGAAAGGGGGCGTGTGGGCGTGGGGTAGGACTAGAATATTTTACAACTTAATTTTTAGGCCAACTTCCAAGCAGAAGAAGAAGCTTACACGCTACGCCATAAATATTAATAATAATAATAGTAATAATAATAAGGATAAGGATAATTAGTGCTATAAGCCCTATGAGGGCTCTGCGGCTGCTGCCACCGCTGCCGCCGCCTCCTGCAGCTCCTGCAGCTCCTCCTCCTCCCGCGTCAGCGGCACCGTCGAGTGGTTGTAGAGTCCCTGGGCCATCAGCTGCAAGGCCAGAGGATTCTTCGTTCCACTCGACTTTTTCAGCTTGGCGCGTTTGTTCTGGAACCAGATCTTGATCTGAGCCTCGTTCAGGCCCAGCTCCCCGCTCAGCTGCTGGCGCCGCTTCTCCGTCAAGTAGCGATTCTCATTGAACTCGTGCTGAGAGAGAGAAAGAAAGAGAGAGATGTTGCTAGACTGGGAGAAAGAGTGAGAGAGGTGTATATGGAGCTCACCTTTAGTCGCGCCAGCTGCGTGCCACTAAATGCTGTGCGTGGACGCTTATCCTCCGGCACATTGCCACAGCCCGAGGCGTTGTCCTGGTCGGACTTGTCGCCGCTGCCGCTGCCTGCAGCGCTGGACACGGTCGTCTTCTTGGGTTTGCGCGTACGCGGACCTTCAGAGGGAGAGAGAGAGAGAGGGAGAGAGGAAGGTCATAAAAATTCCATGGCGCAGTTAATGGCAATAACATGACTGGACCCCTCGATCCCGGCCAGAACCTGCTGCCAACTCATCGCGCAGACATAAATCCTGGCAATGTATGCATTGCTCCCAAAGGGCCAGCAATTAATTCACATTTAAATGCGCCGCAGACAACCCCTAACCTGCCCCACCCACCCGAGACATCTCCCAGCCCCCACCCACTCCCAACTCGAGGGCAAAACAATTAAAGTTTTCTTCAAAAATTTGCTCGCGTCATTTTGAAAAGTAATCAACGCGATGACTTTTGACTGTGGCTAATTTCAGGCTCCCGCTCGCACAGCCAACCCAGCCCCACCCCCTCGTAGGAAAAACAACCCCCAGGCGAAAGCTTTTCCCCAGTTTTCTCTGACTTGAGTTGTCTTGCGTTTAATTAACAGCGGGCGGAGGAGACGTCTCAGCATCCACGCCCACTTTTTACTGAAGAAAACTTTTTACACCATGTTAAGGGTGGTAGGGGGAGGGGGAGGGGCGGCCAAGGGTGGGTGTATCGAATCGCTGGAGTCGTAAAAAGGGTTTGCTGGCCAAAGCCAAAGCCAAAAGTTGAGCTCATTTCAAGAAATAGTTGAGCCAAAATGAAGCAATTATGAGGTCTACTAATGGGCATTCCCAGCATCCTTCAGCCAAGTCCTGTGACGTCCTCTGAGGTCCTGCCAAGTGCCAAGTGTGACCACAACTTGTGTCGGTTGTCTTCCACTAACTCTCTAAATATTTTCTAATTTCGGCTCTCATCCATCATAAGGTCGTTTTCCTTCAAGAAACCCTCCCAAACTACACACATATTTTTGGACTCTTTCAGAACAGTCGCAGGTTCGGACTGGTCCTTGGGACTGTCTTGGAGGTTTCTATCTATAGGTTGGGCAGTCTTTCTGGGTGTTAAAGGAAGCTTCAAGTAATCCAGCTTGGAGTAAGATCTAAGTATATGGTCATAAGACTGCTTTACTATAACTTAGTCTTATAGTTCTTTAACAGCTTTTCACTGGCAAAATTCTTTCGAGCATCTTTTAGTCTCATAGACAGAAGTTATTTCCCTTTGCTCTTTAACTGACTGGCAGCTAACCTGCATAATTTAACTGCCAGTTAAGCGAAATACTTATTTCAATTGAGCTAGAGCAACATATCGTAGAAGAGAGAGACACATGAATAGTCAAAGTAATACAAATCTGTGCACTTTTTATATCCTTTAACGAAGCATCTTTCTACTCCTTTAGTTTCTAATGAATCTTTACCTGATTCTCTATCAATCTTTCAATACAATTTGGTTAAGGATTAGGTAATATATATACTTCTTTCATTCTGTGAACCTTTTTACTACTCAATGGGTATATTTATTATCAATTAATGAAGTTAAACTCAAGGAAATTGTTGCAGGAAAAGCTTTTGAGGGAGAGAAACGTGCTTTACCCGATGTTGAACTGGTTTATCTTCTTCCCTAGTTCCAAGTTCTACTATATCAATAGCTTTGTGTATCCATTATCTATCTCTATTATCCATCTCTGTCATCTATCTAGAAACTATAGACTGCCCTCACATTCAATATTCTCCTCTATTTCCCACTCTTTAATCTGTCTTTATACTTTATATAGAGTATAAGATTCTCATCCATTTACAACTTGTAGTAATCTGCCAGGACTTCATCCTCTGATTACTTTCATCAACTTCGTCCTTTCGTCACATCGTTTACTTACTTCGACCTGTAAAGAGAAGAGAAGAAGCAGAGCATTAATTTAAGGTTAACTTTATTTTATTTTCGAGTTTTCGCTAGAGAATTGAAAATTAAATTCGCTTTTAACGTGAATCAATAAAATATATCGAAAATTGATTAAATTCCACGCGCAAAGTTTCACTCGCTGGGCAAAAAAACGTGAAAAAATGTTGCGAAATCCGAGCTGGCCGCCAATCTTCAGGCAGTCCCTGCCCCAATCCTGCCGCTCCGTTATCCTCGGGCTGCTACTGTTTGCTTGGGGCAGAGCCTTCGAGATAAATGTTGCGGCACTAATGGCAACCGAGTCATGCCCCAAGTTAAATCGTTGGAAAAATTGAACAAATCAATTTTGTCAACAAAATGCCAGGGTTGCCAACGGGCGCGAAATTAAACAAAACACTAAAAAAAGGCAGCAACATTAACGCTACACTGCGAGCCTGCACGTGTTGCCCACGTGGGTGGGTGTAAAGGGGGTGGGGTGGGGTAGGGGTAGGCGTGACTGTTAAGGTGTTATCACGGTTTTAAATTTCACACGCAGCCCGACAACAATGGCTAAAAAAAAGCAGACCTTGAACCTGTCAGACAGCCCAGAGACGACGCCGTCGACTGGCGAGTTTCGCCTCGTCATCCTCCGAACCAGAAGGAGCGGGAGAGGGGGTGCAGACCCAGGACCCACTTGGAGTACGCATGTTGCCGAGCAGATAAGCCGTGTTATTTGTCCAAGCTGCATGCCGAGGCGTCGCAAGGACATTGCCAAGGGGTTGCCATAAGGACACGCTGTTGGCAGGTTGCCAGTTGATGTTTCCGCTTCTCCAATCCTATTCCAACCCCCTTCGAGCTGCAACAATTGCTGCCGTCAAATCTGTTCCCCGTTGTTGTTGTTCCCTTTGCTGCCGTTTTCCTCCCTTTGCGCTTTGTGAAAATTTGTGATTTATTGCGTGTTAAATTTTTCATTGCTTTCAGAGCAAATTTGACACAATAAAACTTTCAATGTTGTCGAGCCATAAGGAGCAGGACCAGGAGCAGGAGCAGGATTGCAAAACGGAGTGGAGGATTCGCCAAATTGGCTTTAATAGAAATTATATGAACTCAATCAAGGGATACTTCGCTGACATAGAAGACGGCTGAAAGATGGTTGTTGCTCAGCAGGTTTATGATATACTCAGAGAGTTGAGGTTAATATAGGATACGGGATATGGCATAAGCATCTTCATATGTGTCTTTGGTTAACTCGTGAAGCTCCTAGTTATCCATATCCCATGTCTAATATCCCATTATCCGGTTAGGTTTAACTTCTAAGATATCTTTTGCACCTATTTCACTGTCCAAGGAATGCTTTAGCAGTTCATTTGAATAATGAATTTGGTGTAATAGTTTGACTAGAACAAGAAGTATAGAATCAATAACGAAGAGCAGACATTATCCACACTATAAAGTGAGGTATATATATGCTTTATCTACATCAAGAACTAATTCGATTTTCTTTATTCTTCTGTTTTTTCCAGTATAATCCACACCTACTCGGACACACTTTGAGCTGGAGATGCTACGTTTTGGTATAACAAATAGTTGGTCTGCTCTATAAACTATGAAGATTAAGTTGATTTTGGATAATAACCTTCGGATACTACGCTTTGAATAATACCCTTTAAAGAGTATCCTACGATCTGTGAGAAGCTTCCCTTCTAAGGAGCAGAAGTGCTTTGGGTGAAAACTGCTTGAAGTGCAAGCGGAGCACTGCTTGAAGCGTGTGTAGCTGGTTGTCTGAGGTAAGTGATATGTACTTATATAAAGGTGAGTACTCTGCTTAAGAGTTAGTCGGAATGAGCCATGGACTGGGTGGAACTTTCCTTCAGGGTATAATACTCTTCAACCTACTCCAGCAGCCTTACGCAGCTGCAAAACTTAAGTTAATCAGCTAAAACCGAAGATATTACATAAGATATATATCTATATATAGATATATAGATCTTTAAGCTGAGTAAATCAGTTATAATAGATCTCTAATCGAAGAGTGTGAATCCTTTCAAGCAAGAGCCCAGCCCCAGTCTACCGATCATATGACTCATACTGAAAGATTTTTCCAAGTTTTGCTTTTTGCTTCAAGTAAATAAGTTATGGGAGTCAACCTCTGCTACAGAGCCATGTTTTACCTATTAACTGGGCTTATTTGCCTCCGGATAAACTGGCAGCCAAAGAAAAAAGAGAAAAAAGTGTAGCTAAACTCGAACCAGACGGAGGACAACAAAACTGATCAAGACAAAACGTTCGCCAAAAACAAAAAAAAAATAACAAAAAAGCCAAAAAAAAACGAGCTAAAGACTTGAAATGCATTCACATAAATTGTTTTCATTTGCAGAGCTCATCATAAAAGAGGAAAGAAAATAAAAGAAAAGAAAACAAAATGCGGCTGCTGAAGCGGCAAAAACGGGAAGATGTCTTCATCATCGGCTGTTAAACGCAATGACCGAACTTGGTCAAGACCCGCTGCCAACTGCCAACTGCCAACTGGCAACTTGGCCAGCAAAACGCAAAAAAACAGAGTCCAAGTCCGAGTCCGAGTCCGACTGGAGCATATGCTTAAAATAAGCGCATTTGTTTTATTTATGCTTAACATGAGTTGCAAATGCCTAAAACAGTCTCCCCCCGCTCCTGTTCCCCCTCATCCTGCAACTATCCGCAGAGCAGCAAAGGAAACTGAATCAGGATCGAGCTGGATTGCGTAGCCTTGACCAGGTGAGTTACCATTTTGGCTTTAAACTGAATATGGAACATGAATGGGAACGCAATTAAATGTCAATGGAGAACGCTCACTGGGAAGGGATAACGGTAACGGGTTGAGGATCTCCCGAATTGAGCTCCTTCAGTTGAGGTCAGTGGTCAGTTGGCGTAGAAGTCGCCTCGATCGTAACTCTTCCACGTTGCGACTGGTTGTTGGGCAGAAAAACGAGACTGAAAACTGAAATTGACTTATAAAGATCTCAAACTAACGGGCCACACACAGCTTCAGAGTCAGAGATGCCGTCACAGGGGAGCCAAGAGCCAAAGAGCCAAAGAGCCGGTTGACGGTTGACCAGAACCAGCTGGTTAACTTGGCTCAGACAGCGAGACGTAGCGAGCCATGTAAACGATATGTTTGACAGTGTCGAAGGGGCCTTTGCTTTAGTTTTTAGTCTTGTTCTCAACTCGTTGTGCCCCCCCTCTTCGCTAACCCGGTTCGAGATACCCGATCTTGTCCAATCTAATGATCAGTCAGCTCATTAACAAGCCATAAAACCAACACGTTGCCATTGGAAACTTTTAAGCGTGGAAAGTGAAAGCTGTTTCATTATGACAGTCCCTAAAAGCTGAAAATATGATGAACAGATTTGATAATAAAATTGATGGAAAACCCCAGCAGGGTTTAGCGAGGGAGAGAGAGGGGGTGACGGGCAGGGTTTATGTCACTGTGATGTATGATCATTGGGCTGAAATCTGAGTATTATTTGTGGGATCTCAATGGGAAAGTATAAGGTTTAACTTTAAGTCGGATTTGGCATATTTTGATTAGACATTTATTGGTCTGTTCTGTATAAGAATCTATCTGTAGAATCGGAGAGTCAGAGGTATCTACCTAAGCTTATGCTATGTCCAAGATAATGTTCCTGTTAGTTAACATGAAGTCTCGCAACGCTTCAACTTCAAGTGTAACTTATTGAAAGAGGACTTACTTAAGGTTCCTATAGCTTTCATATGTCTCAAATCCTCTTTAGGATCTTCTCTTAACCTTCATCTTCTCAAGGAAAGTGCTGTTTATCCACAGTAGAAATTATAATCTGGCAACTCTATCAATTTGTTAAATAACCATTTGTAAACGTCTTTCGAACTTGTTAGAGCAAAAGTCACTGCGAACATATTTCAAGATACAAAACTGTCTCCATTAGCTGAGGGCCTAACAAAACGTATCTCAAATTTCAGATGCTAGAGATAAATCTCTGGTATAATCTAGCGCTTAAATCCAATTAATAGTTAGTTCAAATGGTTCACTCCCAGTCAGGCTATATATATATATATATATATATATATATCGTAGTATCTTTGACGCCTACGTTCCTTTGAAGATCTTTCCCAGACCCTTTCCATTTGGTTGTCTTGGTCTGTCAGCACCCACACACGTATCGCATCTTTAAGTTTCCTTTGTCTTTGCCACTTGAGACTTGCCACATGCACCCATTCCCCCCTCTCTCCCTCTCTCTCTCTCCTGGATGACAGGCAAATTAACGCTGCGGTTGAGATTGGAAGTAGAGAATGGTTTATAGGCATTGTCAATGGTTGATGATGATTGACACGACGATTGAATCGATCGCACGTTAATTGAAATGATTGACACGACACAGTCACAGTTCGAGTCACTTTGCTGCAGTTGTGGCAGTTGCATACTGTCATAAGCTTCATTCCTCTATTTATACTTGTACTTATGTATCTTATAGATACTTTTTTTTGCGCTGCTGTCGGCAGCTGACAAACGATGGCGATGCCAAAAGCAACGAAGCGAAGCCAAAGCCAAAGCCAAAGAGGCGGCTAAACTGTCAACGGTTTGTCTATCGCTCAATCTGTTGGCTTGTTTTCTTGCTGGCTCTTGGCTCTTGGCTCAAATCAAAAATAGATATTTACACGCTAAATGGTAAATGGTAAATGGTTAAATGGTAAAATGGCCAAGATTGCAATTGCCTTTAGGCCACAGGCACAGGTCTTTCTTGCTGATGGCCAACTTGTCGGCGGCGGCGTCTTAGCCACTTGCACAGTTGCAACTGCAACATTCCAGCGCATAATTTGTGCTGTCACATGAAAATATTTAGATATATTTTTAATTGCTTTATCAATATTGTTGTTGTTGTGGCAGCAATTGTTGCTGCTGTTGACTATTTTGCATTGGCTGCCAGTTTTGCATAGCAATTGGCCAAGTTGCTCGGCGAGCTGCGCCTTTCATCCTCCGCAAAACTTCATTTCATATTCCTCATATTCGTTGTGTGAAAGGCGTCAAAACATGTTGCAACAACTTTAAACTTGGCTAAAAGGAAAGTGAAGAAACAATCGCTTCAAGCCTTAAGCCGTAAGACTTAAGGAATGCGCCTTGAATCTTCTTGAGTGCATAAAATACCTGGATACCCTTTCCCCTTTGACCAGAGATGGTTAACAGCTTGATTAGCAATCTCTGTTAACCCACTGTTAAGCGACTGTTATGCATATTGCATGGGTTCTATCAAATATTCTTCATATTTTCTTTTGGTTCTGCTTTCTATCCGATTTCTGCGACAGGATCTGATAGCCAAATCCTTTCCCCTCTCGTTGAGCCAGTCAAATGGAACAACTTCATTTAACCTTTTGCAAATTTTCACACTCACATTTGGACTGGAGCGGATCGGATGGGATATATTACAGTATCGGTTTTAGTTTCACACACACACAGATGGGTAACATTGATTGGATCTGTGAGAGAAGGGGCAGGAGCAGGGGAACTGTGAGACCGCACAGCGACTTGAATAAATTGTAAACCGCATTTTCCGCTGATATTAGCAAACAATTTCATTAAGAAACTGCAATCGATACGAGCCAAAGCCGAGCGAAGACGCCAGCGAATCCACTCATAAGCCATCAGGTGGCTGCTGCTGCTGCTGGTGTCCACAGACGACACCGATACCGGCAATATATTGCTGAAAGTATCTGTATCTTCCAGAGGCATTTGTATAGCTGCTGGTGATCTGAGTAGTCTGCATTGGGACTAATAGACTCGTCGCACCACCTTTTGCATTTGAGGTGTGAACATTTTACGCTTCTATGGAGATTTGGTCTAAATTAGTGGCAATTGTGGCACTGCTAAGGCCTCTCAATTATCGCAATCAGGGCCCATCGAGTGCTTTATTAAGCTAAGATTGCAATTAAGCTGACTTTCACTCCAATGAAACGAAGATCAAAGATCAGAGCCAGAGGGACCACCCCAAAGTTTGTTTTGTTTATTTGTTGCGGTAGTCAAAAGGCGATCGCCATAAAACCGAAAAATTAAGGCAAAGAGCCAAAAACGATCGCAAGACTATCGAAAGACTATTTGCCTAATGAATATGAAGATTACGAGGCGAGAAGAGATAGAGACAGAAAAGAAAAAAGACTCTTCGATCGACGATCGACTTTTGACCCAGCTGAGAGAGTTTTGTTGTGGCGTCAGGCCCAAATAATTTGTAGATCAATAAATGTTCGCTTTATGGCTCTATTAGTGGCTCACGCTGATAGCTGCTTTGATAGCGGCTCCCACAGCCGGTCCGGCCCCCGAAGCTGCACATTTTAATTACGGATCGACGTGTGTGGCAGCCCAAGGAGATCAGAGCTCCAGTCCAGCGTCAGAGTCAGAGTCAGAGCTGTTGCCGGGTAGCAGAAGAAAACAAATATGCGAATAAGTATGTTCACACCATGCCCACCCAACATTAACATCAATCTTCCACGGATCAAAGATGCAAAACACTTGAGGACCACACGGATGATGATGACGCAGTCGGCTCACAACAAAACCCACCAGACGCCGACACATGATTATGATCATCGTAATGATGTTGCGCATTGAGGCGGAAGATGATCATGAGGAGACGCAAACGCAAACGCAACAAGTAAAACACAAGCGAAGCAGAAGACGCGAAAGATGCAGACAATGTCTCGACTGGACAGAGGCCGCAGCAGTCCAAGAGACGAGTATCAGTGTCTGAACTTGGGTTTGGCTCTGGGTCACTCAGTGCGCTCAGCCAGAGATCTGCAGCGCCAGACTGCGCTACACTCCCATCGACAGGGCATATGCACAAACTAAAGTTGAAGAGTCTCTACTCTGACTTCCCTCTGGAAGAACTTAACTGAAGTCTGTTTGAACTATTCCAGAACTTAACTTTTGTTCTGCCTTTGCTGCAGTCGTTGTGGCCCTCCCCATCGAATGTAGGGTATGGAGCATGTTAAATCTGAAAATGTCTTAATAAAACAATTAATAGCACAGCTGAGCTCATAAGTTTTTATGCTGAGCGCATGATCACAAGAGCTCAGACCCAGGAGCGCATTCAAATGAGGCGCGGGTTGGGCCCGCAGTCGAGTGAAGCTCTCTTCTGGCCCTTCTTTTATGGCTTATACCCTGCGCTGCCTCGGGATAAGTCCGCTCCTGGTGAGCTCTGGCCGATCCTCGTATCTCGTGTACGTACTATAAAGTAATTGAAAAGCACAACAGATTGTTTTAAATATCTGCCGAGCCGCCCAGGTTGACCACCTGTGCGCGGTGCCGTTGCCTCTGCCGCTGCCTCTGCTTCTGCCTCTGCCGGAGTCGATGTGCCTTGTGTCTGTGCGGATTTATGGGCCGCTGCCAACCCTCACCTCCAGCTCCAGCTCCAGCTACAGAGCTCTATTCAATCTGCAGCTGATCCACCAGTTTTGGGCGCTCTTCGCTCTTCGAGAGAGACACGTCTTCAGCTCTCCGCGCTCTGCGCTGTCTTCGCTCTTATGCTAATTTCAAAGCTTCAGTCGAGGCAGCGGCAGCGGCAGAGGCGGAGGCGGAGATGGCGACGGAGACTGCGGCTAAAGCTGAGACCAAAGACCATGTGGACCACACACGTTGCTCGATTCGCATGCCACAGTCACAGCAGCAGCAGCAGCAGTGGAGGAGGAGCAGTGGGGCAGGGAGCAGGGGGAACGGCTTTTATGGGGCCCTCGGAAAGTATTCGCCACTGGGTTTTCGGTTTGATAAATTATCGACAAAATGATGCGATCACTTTTAATTTGGTTTAGTTTACCTACCGCATTCTTGGCCAAATTAAAAGCATAAAGGCATAAAACACACAAACAAACACACACACACACACACACAGATATTGGAATTTAGAACTGTGACTGAAAGAACCGAACTTGATTGAAGTGAAGTTGTGCGCCGGCTCTGACCCTTTGTTCTTGATCTTTGGACGCTAACTGCCCTTCTGTTGTTTCTTAATTAAGTTATCAAAGTTTTTATGACGTCAGCAGCTACTTGTGTGTGCGTGTGTGTGTGTGTGTGTGGCGCCATAGGGAAGATGCGCTCAACCATGGGAGAATGTGAATCGTTTAAGCAGCTTCTTGACAATTTGTGCGCCATTTCCGCTGACTGCAAAGCATCTTAAATATGTCTCGAGCAAAAACTTAACAGCAGGGAAACCAATCAAAACGACTTGGAGATACCCTATGCTACTTATGCTAAAGTAGTAGAAGTTGGGTTGGGTTGAAGGGGGAGGAACAGCAGACAACCAAAAGGGTCAAGTTTTCCAGGAAATGGGCGGAAATTTGGCTGGGGAAGAGAAGCATTTCTATAATCTATATAGAACTAAGATCCAGCAGGAGATATATAGTATATATATATAGACAATACACTGCTAGAAATCAGGTGATAGAAGAGTGTAGGGTATAAGCAAAGTGGAACTATAAAAGGATAAGCTTTAGTCTTTGGGTCTGGGAAAATTTTGATTTTAATCTTAGAAAAGTTTTAAAACTACCCTTAACCTATTAATTTATCGATAAACGATTGGGATTATATATATATCATACTAATTATTATACATATCGATAAATTTTATATTCAAAAAGTGATTTATAGTTTAATTTTCTAAGCTCTACAAACCAAATTTCTTTCCTTCAATGGAAAGAGCTCACATCTCCCTCTTCCCATAGATCTCGCTTCAAATGGGCTTGCAAAAGCTATATGCCCTGTCTGTTAGGGTATCAGAAAGTAAATAAACAAGCTGGTATTAATATCAGTGGAAACCTATACAATAGGGCTCAGCACTGGTCTCAATGTCAATGCGATTGTTAAAATTCTCACGCTCCTCTCGGGGCGAATTTTAATTACACTGAAAACAGCTGAATCGATCGATCGATCGATGGATGGCTGGATCGATCAGTTGATGTTGTCTCAGAGACTGTATCCTAAATGGCAATCGATTGTGACTTTAATTAAGTAATTAGCGACAAGGCGAATCCGCACAGAGAATGAAAAGCAAATAAACAAACAGCGAACAAAAATCCAATTGCATTTCGTCTCGTAATCTGTGCTTCAATTTCAACTGTCATCGGAGCTGAAGCTGTCTCATCCTCTCTCTCTCTCTATCTCTCTCTCTTTCTGTCTCAGTCGTTGTCTGTCTATTTGTTATCCTTTCTGGGTATCCAGCACCCCTGCAACAAAACTGTCATTTGTCTATTTTTAACAGACACGCCGACATGAAGGATTTAATTAAATTCAACTCGAGCTGACAGCTTCCATGCAGCTCTGATAGCACAGAGACGTAGTTTTTAGAGGGGAGGAGGGGTTGGTAGAAGTAGCAGGGAGTATCAGAAAAGGCTGTCTATGTGTGGGTGTGCCCCTCACTCTCTGTCTCCGTCTGTGTGTGGAGCTGCTCAGTTTTCGATTTGTTGACTTTTGATGCATCCACTTTGAGTGCTCGCTTTGTTTTCATTTCGATTTCTGGAGATTCGTACTGAATATGAATACTACTCGTACGTGTAAAGTGAATAAATTGCCATGACTAGCAGAAAACTGGTTCTGATTGTGCTTAACCAAGGGTATTCCAAGGGGTATATCAAAGGGTACAAAAAACTTTAGACCAGAGAGATTTATAATAGAATTTTAATAGCTTTTCATCTATCGTTAGAGCCTCTTTATATTTATATATATAGCTATATAGGTAGAGATCTGTAGTTATACAGTTATTAGGTTAGAGTATCATTAGTTCCATCAGCTTTTTGTGTCTTGTCATTTCAATTTGAGTTTCCATTTTCCATTTTCCCATTATTCATTCGCACACAAAGACACGCCACTAAATCAACTCTAATGACTCACTTTGACTATAATTACCCTTTCTTACCTGTGCTGCAGCCCCCTACCCCGATCCCTCCCATCTCTGACTTATACCAATCCAAGTCTGGTTGCTCCACCCATGCCATATCCTCTCCCCCTGCCCCCTCCACCCGTTTGGCTGCACTTATCGCAAACTCAATTAGCCAAAATGAAAATGTCACAGTCATAATTTCATGAGCCAAATTGGCTGACTGGCAGCAATTTGGTTGCAGCAACAACAACAATTCTACAACCAACAATCATCGCCATGCAACTCCAACAACAACACCAACAACACCAACAACACCAACAACAACTCAAACAACAACAGCAACAACATCGCTCAGCATTTTGCATATAAAGCAAAAAGAATGAAAATTGGCGTTTGGTAGCATAATTAAGAACACGATTTGGCCAAGTTAGTAATAGACATACAATCACACACACACACACACACACTCATACACAGATTGTCTGTGTGTTGGCGACTTGTTGGCAGCGTCAATCAGTCAGTGAGGCAGGCAACATGGCAACTTGGCAACAATTTGGCGGCTAAAAGCCGCACGCCGACTTATTTTAAGAGCTCTGTTTACTTTTTAGCCAAGGCAGCTCGGAATCTGGCCAAGATTGTAGCCAAGATCGGACATATCCGACTTACAGTACGCTCTTGCTGCTGCTTCAGCTGCGGCTGCTGTGGCCATTTATGAAATTAAGTTATTTTGCTCTTGGGGCAAGTGGCAATTGCAATTGCTGCTTGTTGCTTGTTGCTGCTGCAGCTGCAGCTGCTGTCAACAACAACAACAGCAACAACAACAGCAGCAACAACGTTGTTTGTCAGCCACTTTTTAAATGAGTTATTAGCCTCAAGTTGACGATTTTAGCGCTCGTCTCGGGGCACAACAAGTTTTCCTACTGCCTGTCCAAGTGCTTGTCTATGAGTTATGGCAACGCCCATTTAAGTGGCTTCCTTGCGTAATGACTGCCACCACAAAATGGCAGTACAATGCCACCCCTCCCCCTCCCCCTAACCCCGCTTCAAGGATGCTGCAGGAGGAGCAGGAGGTTGACTGGTTGACAAGGCGATTGCCATTTGGTGTTTATCTTTTACGCTAATCATAAGGTCATAAACACAGCCACCCCCAGAGCAACTCACGGCCCACACTCCACACACACACACACACACACCCCGTCCACTGAGTGTGTGTGTGTCGACAAGATAAGCCGCATTCATAAGCCCATTTAAGTACTTGAACGTGGCACGTGGCAATAACCAAAGCCCACACTCTGTTGCTGCCTGTTGACTGAAAAGGGTAGAAGATTCCTGGCATACTCGACTATGCTATACCCTGTAATATGCTTACTCTTTACTATAAACTGATATATCAAAGCCCCATAACCTTGAGGATCAGCTTCTGGCGTATCCCAGGAAGCTTCTAGTGAAGCTCTGCTGTTGCTTTCTTTGACTTTGATAAGTGAATATCTAGGATAAGGTATACTATTCTTTCTCGGGTTTTATCCAACAGTTTCTATACATATATGTGTGTAGCATATATACTCTATATATATACCGATATCTATAGCATATATACTATATAGTTACATCTGTATAAGTCAAAAGGCAATTGAAGTAGCTAATTGAACTTCTATGCGCAATCAAAAGGTATTTTAAGCAACTCTAGCGATTCATTTATTAAGGTAATACACCAACTGCTGCTTATGACAATAAAGTGACAATGGAGGACACTTGTGAATAATAGACAAAAATTACATAGCTTAACAAACAGGCTGAGAAAATGTGAACAAAATGCATTCTGGAACTTTTAAGCAACAAAAAAGCCTCAGCAAAGTTTCCTTTTGATGTGACATGGATAAAGTGAACATGGAGGACACAGGTAAGTGACTAAGATAAAGTCTTATAAATGATATGATATGACTACTGCTATTACTTATATTAGTTAATCCAAGTATAAACTATAAAGAACAGACTAAACCTATCCAACTATTGGTTGAAAACTCATGCGAAAATAACTTGAAAGTAATTCTCAATCAGTTCAAAACTTATTCAACAGTTAAGAACTTACTTATAGGTATATATATTAGTTACTAAAACTTGTCTGGAATCCTTTTTAAAACTACTCCTTGAAGTCCTTCAGTCCATAGAGACGACACCTTCTCATTTGCATATCCCTTTCCCGTTGAAGCACCCTCAGCTCACATCATTCAAAACTTCCGTTTCAGCCCCTTTATTGATGCGAGTAACACCCGGTTTTAATTTGCATTGATTGCTGAGGAGGGGGTGGTTAAGGGGGTGGGAAAAGCTGTTGAAATTAATGAAATTTTTAGCAAGTTGAGCAACTTGTTGAGCAAATTGTATCGCAATAAATGGTCGCCCATCAATTGCCTGTCTCTGTCCCAGTCCCTGGCATCAAATTTCATTTGGCAAACGAATAATCCCCGTTTCATACACCCAAACACCCAAACACCCATTCATACACTCAAACACTCAAACATTCGATTCGTTGTGCTTTGTCACGCTGAGAAAGGAGAATAAAATAAAAATTAAATTGTTTTCCATTTGTTTCAGTTGCGAATCATTGCAGCAACCCTCGTTGCGTGATGAGTTTTAATAGTTGTCATGATTACTCTCAGTGTGCACACACTGCGTATGCTTAATATAATGTGTATATATACAAATAGTAGGGGTAGTCTCTCAATTAAAAGGCTTGAACAAAACCTTTGGGAAACAATTGCAGCAATTACATATCAATTACTCGAAAGAAAAGTCGTAATGAATAACTCAGCGAATGACATGAATACGAGTACGAATATGCAGTAGACCATTCATTATTCAAAGTTGACAATTGTCACATGTTTCTACGTACTACGAGTAGCAGCTACTGCCGCTGCCGCTTGTTAACACGCTTAAAATGTGACTGCTACACAAAATGTATCTGCAGCTGAGAGTGAATGTATCTGTATCTGTATCTGTTGCTGTATGTGTATCTGTTGCTGAGTATCTGCATGAGTATGTGTAGAGCGAGTATACGAGTATACGGCCACAGAATATTAATTACAATACTCGTACTACAAGCAGACTGAGGGACAGCAGGACGGAGTCTCAATTCATTGCGATTCGATTGGAGTTGTGGGTTTCTCACATTGATTGATACCACAACGAATACTACGCCTCTGACTCGGACTCGGACTGGGACTGAGATACAAAGATACTCAGATACTCAGATACTGAGCTACTTGGATAGTCTTCTGGCCGATCGGCCAGTTGTGCAACATTTTTATTGAAATTGAAACAATTTATGCACGCAATTAAGGCGAAAAGGCTCCGTTGATGCTGCAGAAGCTGAAGACTTTGTGGCATGCAACTAAATTTGTCTTCTGCCGTTGCATGTGCTGCATGCGCAATGTGGCAACATCTCCTGCTGCTCCTTTTTGCTCATAGGTGGAGCAAGTTGACGAAGCTCATTAAGGCAAACCAGAGCTAAAATGCATTTTAGTGTTGTGTTTATTGCTCGAAAACTCGAACAACAACAACAACGCACAACAACAACAACAACAACTACACACAACAACAACACAAACTACACACAACAACGTTGTTGTTGGCGCCATGAATAAAGAAATTAGCGTCATAAAATATGTCGGGAATTCCGCTTAGAAAGTTCACTTTTGTATCCATCGATTGCAATTTATAAGGCTCGCCACGTTTTGTGGGCCACTTCGAGTTGGGGGAAAATGGAGAAATGGAAAATTGTTCAATTGGAAAATCCATGCAAAATGCAATAACATAAATCACTCAAAACGAATGCAACCAAATCAAATGCATAACAACAAGGGAAGACCGTATGAATAAACATTGTGTGCAGCTCTCCAGCTGTGCCCAAGCGTTATATATATATAAGCTATGAACGATCTCTGGTTGGGTTTATAATAGATCTTATGTAACCTATAGTATTAACTTAAACTCCCTCTAAGTATCATATATCATATATAACATATCCCTAGGATAATACAATCGCATTTATAACATGTCTTCCGCTTAGAGGTAGGAAAAAGTTGCCTGGGTTATTCAATCTGCTTTTAGCCTAGGCTGAAAGATTTAATTAGCATTCTTCTAGAAGATTTCCACTATTGGAATGCAGTTGCTCTTGGCCTTTATCCAGTAGCTAAGCATCCCTTTCAACTACTTTCGTTTACCCTCATCCTTTTCAGTTAATATCCTAGAACATATTTGTCGTTTCTGAGTTCCAGTCTGTTCTCTTTCTCTCAGTTTCAACCCCTTAAGATACTTCCTATGAGATACTTTCCTAAAAGATAGTTCCCTACAATTATTGTGTCTAGTTCATCAGCTGCTTAATTGCTAGCTATCGTCCCCTGGCAACGCTCTTCTAGATGCTTCTCCCTGTCATACCATCCAACAACTGTTTCATTTCTGGAACTCAATCCTATCTCTAAAGTTTCTCCCAGCTGACTTATTCCTCCGTCGAAAGGCTTAAGATCTTTCCCTGACAATAATCTCCTTCCATATAAACTGAAATTTATATAGCTTATCATTTCTCACTTCGATCTTATCGGGAACAAGTTCAGCTATATTTACTACCATAAGTTTTCCTGTTTTTTGAGCCCTCATAAAAGTTTAGTTTATTCTGCAATTTAAATGCAAAATAATCTCAATGAATAGTTCGTCTAATTGGACAGTAGTTAAATTCCATATAATCTATAAGCTGATATATAAAAGTCAAATAATTTGTATTAATGTTCGGTTCATTTTGGAACTGGTTCACTACGCATATAGCGAAATGCACTCAGCTTATCGCATTGAGTTCAATTGCATTTTAAAGTCAGTCATTTCGAGGGGCTATTAGCATCTCATTAACGGACAACGAATACTTTCTCCACATACTGCCCCCTCTCCTCTTCCATTCTCATCATCCATAACCCGATATCCCCTCTCATTCCAATCCTGATCCCAACTAATTATGTGTGCGCAGTCATAACAATAATTCTTAAGGCAGAAGGAGGAGGAGGGAGACTCTGCGTTTTCTCAGGCCGCAGTCGCCGCGATGAACATGTCCGATAAGATATCAGATACATTTGTATCTGTGTGTGTGTGTGTGTGGCTCTCTGTGTGTGTGCACTCCCTGCGATCCGTGTAAGCCGAAGAGACATACAAAAAGATGTCTCATCTTTGGGCTTAATTACTTGCACGCGTGCTAGAAATTTATATGAGCAGACGGCCCCTTGCACCGCTGCTGCATCTCTCTCTCTCTCCTTCTCTCTCTTTCTCTCTCTCTCGCTGTGTGTTCTCTGGCGACACTTGTGCCTGGGCCTACTGTGGGTCTGCTTCTGGGGCAGTCTTCTGCTTTAGCCGCGAGGAAGACGTCTCACTTATCCGCTAACAGACGCAAGTGCCAGCTGCAACGAAAGCTTCTTTCCCCTTCTCAATGTTGGACATATTCTTATCTCTGATTTCTATACAGTATAAGCAGATATATCTATATGATTGATGGTAACCTAAGTCTGTTCCTACATGGAACATCCACTTGTTGAAACTATGGCTTAAACTGAACTTTTGATAAGCATACGACATATTCTCTGATAAGAAAATAAATTCTATATAGACTCTAGACTTTTCTTAGCTTTTCCTATCAATTATTAAGTATTAAAAGGAAAACTGATTTATATGTTTTGTAATATCTTTAAGATACTTCCAAGTTTGCCCTTAAACATATATGAGAAAGTAAATAGAAAATTTCTTAGTTACTTTAAACTTTCTTGTAGAGTATCCAAAGGGCGACTTTGGCCTGTGCTTTATGCATTTTCAGGCACAGTTGTACATATGTTCATGTTTTGCTGAAGATTTCTTGGCCACATGTTGAAGGCTGTTGTTGTTGTTGTTGTTGTTAATCTGCATGTTGCGCTGTCTGTTGCTGTTGTTTTTGTTGTTGGCGATGTTCTTGTTTTTCATGTTATTGGGGACCTACAGCATCGTTTTTGGCATCGTTAATTAACACATTAACATTTGCCCCGCTCGCCAGCAAGAGATTATCTACGACAAAATTGTTGCTGGGCGCAGGAGTGTTTCCATATGCCGAGTGTAAGGTAGGGTATACGTGTATTTTGTGCAGTGTAAAGAGCCATAAACAAAGGCCGAAAACTGCTGGTGATGAGTTCATTAGCGAACTAATTTCAACTTAAATTAAACTTAATGCGAAATGATCGTCATCAGCAAAGCAAAGACAACGAGACAAGCAGCAACAACAACAACGAAGCGTGGGGAGGGGGAGGGCAAAAACAAACAAAGCGACAGGCAACAACGAGACAAGGAATACGAACAACAACTGTAAAAATGGGGAGTAGCAACTACGAGAGAAACGGAGAAAAAAAATGTTTTAATTTGCAGCTTCTGCCCATTCAAGCGGAAAAAATCAAAGGCGTAAATGCCGCGCCAGCCCCAAAACCCACAACGAACAGCAACAGCAACAACAAAAGGAAGAACAGCAACAACAGTAAACAGCAAAAGACAACGGGTACAAGAGCTCTCTTTGCTTTGATCGCTGCTTTGTCGCAGTTCGATGTCAGTGCGAACTGCAACATGTTCGAAGCGCAAGAGAGCGGATTACGCGAGCTGCGTTCGCTGTCGCTGAGAGCGAACCACAGGCGCACATCCGTTTTGTATTGGCGACAGCGCCTCCCCCGGCTGCGCCCCTCTTCGCTGCTTTTGTCGTTCTGCAGCCTGTCGCTTCGCTGTTATTAATAAAGACCACACATTTTGACAACGAGAGGACCACCCAAGTGCAGCTGCCGCTGCCGCTGCTACTGCTGCTGCTGACGCTGACGCTGACGTCGCAACCTCTCATAGTTGGCTGCCCTTTGCATGCTTTGCAATTTAAAGGCTCCGCTTAATTATGTATATGCGGCCGGAGGGGCTAGAGGAAAGGCAGCAGCTCGCGTTTGGTATTTTTTTTTTAAGTTTTAATTCCCCAATGCTCGAAGAAATGCAAATTGTTTCGGCTGCAACCCCCACGAGCAGCGGAGAGCGACGCGACGCGACGCAGTGCAATGCGAGGAAACGCAGCGCGCGGTGAGAGCGAGATGCCTATCGGTGTTTTGTAATTACAATTGAGGGTAAATATTTATGGCCGCTGCTTGCGTGTGGTCAGGCATGGTTAGTTCGCGAACTCTCCCCCTCTCACTCTCATTTCCTCTCCCTTCACATTGACTATGTCTGTGCAAGGGGGTCAGCGATAAAGTAAATGGCGCCCACCAGTTAATAAAAATGTCAACTCCAAACGGCATTATGCAAATGCAACAAGAGAAGAGCACGCAAAAAGCAACAGAAAACAAGCAGCAGCAGCCGCTAATCCACAATCAATCGAGAATGACAACAAAGCAGAAAAACAGAAGCAGCCACAGCTACAACTATCGATATCAGGTGAACTACACTGTGCAACAGAATATGTGTAGAAATTTGTCAGGCCTGACATGAAAGTGCACCTTTTTTTGGCACAGTGTAGCTGGCTAATCTGTTCATCTTGAGGGGCATAAAAAGAACATGGAATACTTTTTGTGTTGCACAGTGTTGTTACTGTTGTTCTCCCGGTGCTTAGCGGCCTTCATTTACAGCCGCCAGCAGTAGCAAAAGGGAACAACGACAACGGCGACAACAACAACAACAACAGCAGCGAGGACCACCCCTAAAGTAGCCTCATCCTCTGGTTGTATGCTGTGGCTCCATAAGATCTACCTTGGTGGTCCTGCCTGGTCCATGATACCTCAGCCTCTGCTCCCATTGTTGGCGGATTTGCCAAAAACTTTTGACGCCGACTGCGCCCAGGTCCAAGCTGGCTGCAGCGACTGGTTCTCTTGGGTCGCTGAGTCACACTGGCGCACTGGAGGGAACTCCTAGATGGCAGTGGACGTGTGTGTGGTCCGCTGACGTACTGAATCATCGAACGAGCGAGCGAACGATCATCAGCCAGATGATCATTACGATGGGGTACAACGTCATCATGTGGTTCTTGTGTGCGCCAGTTGCGGGTGCGTCGTCGTCTTTTGGTCACTGATCTTCTGCGGACCGAGGACTGAGGACTGCGGCTCTTACTTGGGCTCTGATCGCGGCACAGATCTCCAATTAGCCTGCCTTCTGCTTGATGACTTAATTAAGTCTCTCAGTGGCGCCTCTTGTTGCTGCTGCTGCTGCTGTTGTTGTTGTGGCATCGATTTCGATTGATTTGTGCGCCCGGCAACGCAAACAGTGGCAGCCACAAAGCAATAGGGACACAGACAAGGACAGAGATAAACGCAGGAATAGGCAGAGGCAACTTGCCACAGACTTCCCCTAGTTAATTGGAGTGGAAACTGCAGTTGCAGCCGGCTGCAAGGAGGAGTAGCTGCTTGATTTATATGTGTTAGTCTGTCCCAGACACACAAGTAACCCCTTAATCCCAGAGATTCATTGCTCCAGCTCCAGTTCATCCTCCGCCTCCTCCTCCTGTGGACTTTAAGTGTTTTCTGCATTTTGTGACAACTTTTCTGCGTCACATTTCTCATGTTGTGAAATATTTTTGCAAATCTCTGAATGTTGTCGCCGTCAGCCAGCGGCATCCTTTGAAGACGCACATTGTGGGTGGCCAGACAACTAGGTGGGCGTCGGGATTGGGACAGAGAAATGGATGCGACCCTTCCATATAACTTTTAATGGCTTACAGTGAAAAATGTGTGTGTGTGTGTGTGTGTTTGTTGTGCGTGTGGTGTCACTTGCTGTGTTCGTGACTTGGAGTGGTCACCTACTAACATCAATAACCACATTGAGGTCTCAAGGTTCTGGCCAAGCTGACGCTTTTAGCCACATTCGTTGCCAGTTGTGGGATTTGGCTCTCTTTAATGGATTTTTAATGACAAACATTTGGTCAACAGTTGTCCCAGAACCCAGAGAAGTAAGTCATTCATTGCGGTTACCATATCTCCTCCCTTTACTCCTGCTCATTCCTACCTACCCGCCTCATGCTGTTCCTTTTGGCCATGTAATCAGCCGTTAGCCAACTATACTATTACCATTATGGCCACAATAGACGTAAAACTTAACTTTTTCCCGCTTGATGTCAACAAATTTACGATAATTTTGTTACGGCTCAGCTTTTACCGCCCACAATTTTTGATTGCTATCATTGTAGGTGATTAAAGTGACAATGGAGGAGGCTTAGGAAGGGGGAAGAGGGGGAGACACAGAGGACCAGCAGAGGTTCAACTGGAGCGAGGTCCGGTTCCACTTGCCTGCATCTCAGGCGATATTTATTTGCTGTTGCCGTTTGTCAGTTGCGCAAAACTATTTACTTATTTACCTGGTGTATCATTCAACTTGCATTGCATACCCTGCAATCGATCAGGCAGGGTATATACATTCGGTCAGCGATTTGAAGAGAATCAAAAGTGAAACGCAGAAAGTTGCTTTTGGTTTTCTTGAAAGAATTCTCAACTTCAGCGAGTTTAAGTCTTCTTATAGGGTATCTTCCAGTTCGGCTGTGCTCTGTTTTCCTAGTCAACTGTCAACGCTTGTCGCCGCGCTTCTTCTTTCCTTTAGCTGCACTTGTTTAGCCCATCAGCCGCCCTCCCCCTGTCCCGCCCCCTTTTCACTGTCTCTTTCGCAAACAAACTGTCAGCTCGTCTCAGTTGCAGCTGATGGCTCTTACATTATACATTATACATTACACAACATACACACGCACACCACACACACGCACACGCACACTCTATACACACACACATTCTATACACACCACACACACACACACACAGAGTAGACACCCATTAAGTTGTTGCTTGGACACAGTGTTTATTGTGTTTACCTTCGAGTTAATTGAATGTGAAGGTCACTCGAATTTCGTATACACCTCGAAGATACACTATAAATGTAGGAAAGGGTATACAGAGTGTGTATAACTTAACAGATATTCTTGTTAGCATAAATTCTGATTGGAAAATGAACTGAGAAATCATCAAAATCAATTTAAATACGGAGAATAATAGAGGTCGCTTCATTTATATGGTAACAATATATTAACAAGGCTGTAAAGCTGTTAACTGATATTAATTAAGATCGATTAAGCACCGATTAAATATCGAGTATATTCTAATATATTTATTATTCATTTGCGATTTGTCAAGTAATTGAGTAATTTTGTCGCTGCTTCAAAGTTGCTTCAAAGGCCTCAACATTTCATCAGCTGCTGGTCAGATAACTGCAGCATTTGCTAGACGTTTCTTTAGTATATAACCAACTACTAGATACCCTACTATATACTGCACTAGATACCCTACTATATACCCTACTAGATACTATATATAGCTAGCTCTGAAGCAGCCTAACAAAAACTTATTCCTATAGCTGAAAAGATACTTCAAGCAGTTGAAAGACAGTTGACGCTCTGTGGATATGGATGTAGAGTATCAAAGGGTATACTACATCTTCCATTACAGCTCTTGCATACCCTATTTTTAGATAATATTTACAGGGTATATCGAATGATTAACAGGTGCAATTATGGCGACAAACTTTAGCAACGACATCGATTTCCACGTCCATTTTTCAAGCACAGTCACAAAACTGTAGGCTGTGTCTGCTGTGTGTGTGTGTGTGTGTGTGTGTATGTGTGTGTGTAAGCTGGTTTGACTTACGACGATTACAATTACAATTGCAAACGGACCACGTGTAGGCCAAGAAATGTGAACGCATTTTGAGTGATGGCACCTTGAAAAAAAGCGACTCAAACGGAAACTCACAACTTCCACTTGATGAGCAGAAGAGAAGTGAGAAGAGGAGAAGAGAGAAGAGTGGAGAGATGGAGAAGAAGAAACAAGTCCGTATGCGGAATACTCCAATCCGAATGTACTAAAAACTCAACCTGTTGGGACAATTAACACCTGTCCAAGCTGCGAAACGGCGGCGACAACAATAATAAATAATAATTGCTCCAATGGAAAAACGAAAAACGAAAACGAGAAACGAAAACATTCAAACGGAAAGAAAAAACATGGCCAAGAAACGCGTTTGTCAAAAACAGCCAAGAGCCAAAGCAGCAGCCAACAAGTGTAAGAATAAGTTAAGCACACACACACACACACACACACACACACACACGGGTCGACACCTGGGTAGCTCGGTGCACGGAGATGGCGACTTGCCACCGCGTCCTCTTCAAGTTTTTGGGCCTCCGTCTGCGGCACGACGGCGGCGGCACTCACGACACACGACACCAACAACACTTGCAACACCAACAACAACAACAACAACAACCAACACTAACAACCACACAAAACATACACTGAACAACATCATTAAGTTTAAAACATTGAACAACTCGTACGACTCGCACACAGCCCGCAACTAAATAAATAAATAAAAAAATAAAAAAATATATTTCTCTCTATTTTTTCGCATTGTCAATTGACGCGCGAATTGCACAGCAGCTGAAAGATACAATCGAAACGCAGTTAAAAAAGACGTTAACTTCTCTTGGCTAAGTTCAAATATGAGTTGGCCCTAGGGAAATTATGAACTCAACTAAAGATTTCCTTTTATAACCAACGTTCATATAATTTAATCAAAGGAAATCCTCTGGGAATGGTAGGAAATCATTTGGAATCCTTGTGAATCATTTTGAATCTTAGTAAGTAGTAAATATTATCGAATCATAGTTAATCATGGAGCATGGTTGTAAGTCATGGGAAAAGTTTGCAGCGTAAATAGTTTCTAATAGCAGCAAAAGTTATGCCTATTTTATACCTTTATCTATTTATTTATATATTTCTTTCTCCTTTTTGCTTATTCAATGTTAGTTATGAACTTTGCTTTTATACGTATAAAGTTATGTATAACTTAACTATAAACTAAACTGGGACAAAGGCTTGGAATAAATCCAGTCTAAGGTCAAAAAGAATCCTGTTTCTAATCCTATTCCTATTTGCCAATAAGCGAAAGTATTCAAAAGGGATTTCAGTTAAAGGTTAGAAATAAAATAATCTGTGGAATCTTTTTAATGTTATTCAGATAAAGGAAAAGTTTATTCCAGTTTCCATAATTCATAGAAAATCTAAAGAAAATGTATAAAAAATAACTCTAATCTCTTTCAGTTTGTGGAAAGTCAACATAGTTTATGAAACTAACTTAAATATTTGTTTGTCCCACAGTACTTTCGACCTCAGTTTATATCTTCCTCTGCAAAGTGACTTCCATTTCGGTTTACAATCCTCATAAATTATAGCCAAAACTAAGCCCAGACTCTAATAAGGCCAAATCCTTGTAATAATCACCTAAAGCTTAGCGTAAACAAGCTAATTCGAACTTAATCAGATACTAAATCCGTAAACTATATTCCTAATTAGTGTGAAGCCACAATTGTTAAAATGAATAACAGCTACGTTTATTCAGAGAGGTGCTCGTAATACTCCGGTGCGAGTATCATTAGGGAGGATGACCACAAATCGTATAACTAAAACCGTTGCTTCCCATCGATAAAGGGCTTAAACCGCAAGAGATTTCGAGCTGGAAGCAGGCGCCAGGGGATCAGGTGAAGCTGCTGCTGCTTGACCAGCTGCAGCTGGTATTTCTGGGGGAGAGGGGGAAGGGGAAGAGACTTTAGGAGTACGTCAACTAAATGCAGATGATGATGAACATCAACCGTTGATGCCACACGCATATCCAATTATTTAAATCCCCCGAAAAGCAGTGGGAAAGAGCCAGGCAGAGGGGAAGCTGTGGAAGGACTAAAGTTGGTAATGAAATGTTTCAATCAAAGGCAGTTAAATCATTTAAATTGGACCCAGCAACTAACTGCGGGGGGACAAGGACAAAGGACTAGCAGGAGGCCATCTACATACTCCTCTGCGGAGTTGGACTCGTAATAAAAATATGATTACGATGTATAAATGCAAATATGGAAGAGAAGCAGAGGAACAGCAGGAAGCTGTTAGTCCAAGATTTCCTCCAGTTTTATGACTAAGCTGTAGTTGTACTCATTCTTCCTCCTTGGCCAAGATCAGAGCTCAGGCAGCTGTTTTTTTTTGGGGACAATTGCAGGCAGGACATTAAATAAGAAGAAACAAGGCCGAAGACAAAACTCTCGACTCTGGGGACAACTTGTTAATGGACAACATTCTTGTGATTGGACCTCAACTCGGGGGGTTTCTCTTTTCTCCTTAGTTGGGAACAGACATAAAGGAGCAGGGGGAGCAGGGGGCAAGGGAACACTCTGAGAAAGGGAAAGAAATCGCATGTTTCTGTCTTTTTGCTTTGTGGCATCATATTAATTGAACAATCAGTTCCTTGTCAACAAGATGTTCTTGCATAATTTTACTCAGTGCAGTCCACACACAGTACAGTGAAGCTCAACTAAAGCGAAAGGGCAGCAGATATGAAAGCAAAGCTAAGGGAAGGGGAATAAGTGATAGAGGAATAAAGGATAGGGATAGAAATGAAAGATTAAATCTTATATGGAAGTTAAGTAAACGATCCTAAGATGCAGTTGAAGGTGGAAGGTATGCCTTAGGCTATATCTCTATAAGCATTAGGGGTACTCCAGATACTCAAAATAACTTCTGGCATTGTATTTGTCAAACATTTCTTATAGAAACCTTTGAGATTGTGAGCAGTATAAGACTTTTGCTATAGATATTACACTTGATTAGCTTTACAGTCTTAATTTATATAGAAAAACTATTGCTGAGTACCCCTAATCCCACTCTTAATCTTACTTATCTCCTCTATAAACATAAGCCTTTCAATTGAAACATTTTGTTCTACTCTCACAAAATATTCTCAGCAGATCTTCAACAGCTTCTCGTTTCACCACAATCATTTATCATTTCCCCTTTAGTCTAGCTTCACTGTACACACACTCAACCTCAGCAATTAGAACAGATTTTGGAGTACTGTCACAGCTCCACACACATTTCTACATCTGTAATTCTATTCAATTGTTTTTTGTTGCTTTCTGTGGTTAAACGATTTTATTGTCTCGATTTCACTTTTTTCTCAATTTTTATTGTTGTTTTTTTTGTTTTTTTTTGTTACTTTTTAAACACGACAAGAAACTTTTTATAGACATTTCAAAAGACAACGAAAAAAAAGAAAAGTCAATTACAAAAATTCAGCGAGTTACCAATTTTGGCGGCTGGAGTCAATTGCAATTAATCAATACCAAATATAAGCATAAAGCTACAAAATAATTTAACCTTTGAAATGGCAATTAAATCGTTGTGGTAACAAACAATTGACCACATACAGATACAGATACAAATGCTCAGATACAGATACTTACAGAGCGTATGGGAATTGGAAACGAAGTCAGGCTGTGGTTTCTAGCCACACCCTGTATTCGATAGAAAAGGCCTAGAAGGTGGCTCAGATTGTAGACAGAAAGTTGAACTTATTTCTGACCTCATGAAGGAGTTCTTCGATATGGACAGGTTAAGCTATATGTGTCCCTGTTTATATAAATCTCATGATCTAAGAGATTATAAGAGGTAAAGACTGTTAACCAAATGTTGTTTAAAGCTGCTTGTAATTCCCTCAAACTTTGTATCTTTCCTTTAAGGATACTTTTCAAACCTTTGAAAATCTGTTAAGAAAAACATTTTATAAGAAAAAGTCATGATTTTTGCTGGAAGTTTCTTTAAGCTAAGATGAAAACTGTTAGCTGAAAGCCAGAAGAAGCAGTTGCGTATCTAAAGACTACCTTAAACATATATCTTTATCGCTATGCTTACATAAAGATACTCTATTATAGATACTTTTTTAAAGATACTCTCTTAAAGATACTTTTCCATTGATGTCAACTTTTGCTTGCCCTTTTGCTGATCTCTTTACAGAGTATACAAAAAGTCGCAACTTGCCTCAACTGTTTCGCTCCTTACTTGCTTATGTTTATGTGTGTGCGTGTGTGTGTGGTTGTTGTGCACACACGTATACGTAAATCGCTGGTCAAGTTGTAGAATTAATTGAAGCTGAAGGCTCAACGACAACAAACAATTAAATAAATAAATAGAAGAATTTGTACAGAGGCTGCGCATGCGCCAATTACCTGGCGAAGGAGTTAGGACGCAGCGGTCTCTGTGTCTCTGTGTGACAGGGGAGGAGGGAGGGGGAGGGGAAGCAATTTTAACGACCTGCGGCAAGTAAACAAATAAAATAAACTCGGGCAGCAGCAGCTGCTGTGCCACATGCAACATTAGTTTCTAATTAAGCAATTGGAAATCGCATTAAAGATACAGATACAAGTCGAGTGCGAGATACAACTGAAAAGATACAGATACATTTAAAGGCCGCTGCAGACGACGTGATTTGTAATCACATTCGAGCGCGTTAATTGAACTCGCAGCTCGTTCTGGGAAGTATCTTAAACTCAGAGCTCTAATTGAGCCTGCGACTTCGTAGAACACTTTTACGTCAACCTTTCAATCTCTCAGTCAGTCAGTCAGTCAATCAAATGAGCTCAATGTCAATGCACTCGAATTGCTACGTTAAAAACAAAAACACACAAAAAACAGAAATATAAAAAACATTTTAATCAACTTATCAAAAAGTGTCAGTCAAGTCGGCAATCAACATTTGCCGCGTGTGTGGTCCACATCGTCATCGTCATCATCTGCCAGCTCCAGCTCCAGCTCCAATCTGACTGACACCAAAGTTAAGTGGCGCACACACACAGCGCACACACAACATGTATATGAGAGCAATTTGAAAGCAAAGTCTTTGGAGCCGAAGCCAGTTTCAAATGGAACTTTGTATCTATGAGCTCGCACTCTCTGAATCTCAGTTGGAATCTCAATCTGAGTCTCTGAGTTTCTGAGTCTGAGTCTCAGGCTGGGTCGAAGAGCTGTGGACTTGACTTGAAGCCATCAATCTTATTGACACCGTTTTGCGGCAAAACAAGACCAAAAATCCAGTAAACCCTGTAACAACCATTGGCTTGTGCCTTGGATCTAAGCCTGGCCAACAGGCTCTGGATCTGTGGAGCTGTCGAGTCGAGGCGTAACTGCCAATTGAATTTTCCAAGACCCAAGAAAACTGCGCTGAGTTACGAGCTGAGTGCTACAACTTGGCGCTAATAGATCTCCAAAGAGGGTAAGAGAGAGGGAAGGGAGGTATATAAATCATCATATTTCTGGCGAATGAAAGCAATCGCAAGATCTGCTGAATGAGCTATAGCTATAGCTTGAACTGCCTTAAAAATAGATCATTAAGTTTAAGCTTAAGCTGAAGTCTGTTTAAGTTGTATTTGGATTTAGGTCTAAAACTTAGGCCTAACTTTGAATGTAGCAGAAAACTTGGAGGAAATTCAGTTTAGTCACAGTTGAAGCATTGTTTTGGAAGCATGAACTCTATATATGATCTATATGATCTGATATCTAAGATTAGTTTATAGCTTTTATTATGCCAATTCTTTCCCTATATGTATCTCAAGATGTGGGAGGTCTCTCTTCGATCTCATCGATTTCGCAACGATTCATCATCAATTTAGTCAATTGATTTTGCATAATATGCACTGAAGTTGCTTCAATTGAAGTTGTGAACCACTCAAGAGGAACTATTCCCATACATATATCTATCTCTATATATATATATATAGATCGGAGCACGCAACTTAATTACAGCAGTTGAAGTCAACTAGCGCAGGCAATCAGCATGACAAAAATGCACATAAACTCTGCGACTCACTCATATCATTATCATGATCAGCTTCATTATCAGTACTATCATTATGATCATTATCATTGTCATTATCATAATCATTATCATTATCGTTGTCAGATGTCGGCAACAAAGTAGAGTCTCAGTTGCAGTTGGAGTCACAAGAAGACGCTGTGATTGTCACAATTATTACGCACATAAATCGCAATGAAGCCCCCAATGTTGATGACCAGCGCGCATTGAAAGATCGACAAACACGACAATAGGGGCACTCATGAATACACACATACACATGCACTTATATGTGTGTATGTTGGTGCTCAGTTTTGCTACCGAATCTACAAGCTGCAAGCAAAAGTTGCATCTGAAAAAGATCATCAAACGCAGTTATCGCTGTGGATCAGTAGTCGCCTGTGCAGGAATACCCCTATGCCACATCCTCTGGCTCTTCTTCCATCTCTTCCTCTTGCGTTGACTGAAAACTGCATTTCATTAATGCTCGTTTCTAACTGCTTAATAAAATTTATTTGTATGCACTGGAACGTCGTCAGACGAGAAGCATTCGAGCTTTATTAGAGTAGAGTGGCTCCTCACTCTCTCTCTTTCTTTCCCTCTGTCTGTCTCTCTCTCTCTGTGCCTCAATCTTGGTCTTGGACTGTGTCTTGGTCGCTGTGTGTCGGAATTGGAGTCCAGGTTCGAGTCTGCCTCTGCGTCTGCCTCTCCGGCTCTTTCCACAGGACAAGCGCTTAAGCGTTGTTCGTGTTCGCTGTCAACTTGGGTGGTCCAAGTCAGCAACAGCAACAGCAACAGCAGCAGCCAAAGAACAACAACAACAACAACAGCAACAACAAGAGAAACAGCAACAACAAAAGACAGACCAGAGACTTGCAACTTACAACTGCCTGCAGCGGCTTCAACTAGTGGCTGGAACTGCAACTGAAGCTGCCGCCTGCAATACGTTTAGGATTGGATACGATATACATATATATATACATATATATATACAGATATACCATATACATATATATATTTGTATATAGATCAGAGTTAGACAATAGCTGATAGCCTTATGGGAACTGCGCTTGCTTGAGTCATCAGACTGGAGTATTATCGCGCCCTGACATTATGAGCACTCGCTGCTTGCCGCTTGCCACTTGCAACTTGCAACTTGCAGCACAAATCGGATGGCATCGGATCGCAATTAGTTGAGGCCAAAACAAAGCGACTCCAAATGTGGCTGACAAACAGCGCTGCAGTTGTGGCAACTTCATGTGGCAATTGATAAAACAAATTTGATAAGTTCGCTTGAGGAAATTGCTTTGCATTTCGGGTTAGAGAAAGAAAGAGAAAGAGTTCAAGGATGTGATGGGGAGAAAGGATGAGAGAGAGAGGATATGTAAATAAGGAATTGGCTAGCTGTGAAGCATATAGAATATAGGTTGTCATTAAGGATCAACTTAATAATCACAGCTCTATCGAATTGAGTCTGAGCTGAAGCGTTGGCAAATATCATAAGGAAGGAGAGGAAGGACAGGGAAAGGGATAGCATAGAATGTGATAGGCGTAAATTATATATCAAATAAACCAATGATCATCATCATAGATCATCTGCCTAATGATCATAAACTCTTCTAACTGAGATACCTACTTGGAAATATCACAGGGAACATTTTGAATGGAAATGGAAAATAGGCATAAAAAGTATAAGATAGAATGTAATAGAGGACAAATCATAGATGAACTATAGATTGACTTAGAGTGGTCTACTTCCTTAACCTAATCTGTATAGTATATCATTAATTCGATCAACTCCAATTGCAACTGACTGGGGTGCGACTTCAAGGGATCAGAAGCAACAGCTTAGAAAAAGTATAAAATGGGTTGAAAATGGGCTAAAAACTGCAGCAGATTCTTCATTCTTTGCTTCTACTTCTACTCTAATTGAATCTCTAAGCAAATATGGAACTAAGTTCCACTCGCAGATGATTGGCGCCCCTTTAGCTACAGTTGGTTGGAGACTCGTACTATTTCCGAGAAGAAGCGTCTTAGAATCTCTCAATTATCGTTTGTGAATATGAGAAGTATTTACAGAGCACTCGAGGGGTGATGGCTCTGATGCAGAGCGTCTTGAGGATCAGTTTAGGCTGAGCTGAGCTGAGGTTAAGTTTAATTCAAGTTTGATTCAGTTTCAGCTTTTGAACATTAGCAAAGAGGTTTCCTTGTGGGTTTTTTGTTTATTTATTTTGAAAGATCACCTTCTTGTGTTTTCTCACTAATCTCAGCTGATTTGAATTTGAATATGAATGTGAATGTGAATGTGAATAAGAGTTTGAATTTGCTGGCTGGCCACACAGCTGAAGACCGCTTCAATGGTACTCAAGTGTCAAGAGATTATGAGTTGGCCAACTCCAACTCCAGCGCTCTGACTCCGCATCCGAATCCGAATCTCAATCCGAGTTGAAATCGTTTCACATGATAATGAAGAAGTAATTCCAATAAGTGTGACTATCGGTTTTACTGCGGGCCGCACGACAGAGGAGCCCCGAACTTAATGTGTACATGTGTTGATCATCATTACGACGATATTATCATCATCACGAACAAGTAATTAAAGCGAAACAAGTAATAAACAAACAATAAGCAAGCCAAAGATGAAGACCAAGACGAAGACGCCGACGCCAACATCAACATGTGTCTGACCCGATGGAGGAGCAAGAGAGTGAGAGGGGGGTAAAAGGTGAGGGATTAGAGGAGGAGGAGGGAGAGCGCTGCCTTAAGGCTATGCAAAGCATTCGAGCAAAAGTGAAACCACAGCCAAAAGGCACAAGAACCATCAAAAAGCCCAGCCAAAAGCCCAACTCCGCATCCCAATTAAACTTGACAAATGCGGTTGACCACACGCACGCATCGTACCCATCGGACTTGGGAATCTCTGAGATGGAACTGGGACAGTCTCTGACTCTGACTGTGGGGCATTCCATAAGTCTGCTGTCGTGACCACCAGCCTGCCTGCTAGCCTGCCCGTCACTCATTCACTCGCATAAAATAATCAAAGCGCCCCCTCCAGCAGACGACAGACATGTCAACTGTATGACAACCACATCAGCTCTATCTCCAGCTCCATCCCAGCTCCAGCTCCATCTCCAGCTTCCAAATGTCAATGAGATATACAAAATTCCTGTACAAGTTTCTGGCCCCCGAAGCAACGTTCGAGCTGTGATCCAAAGGGTGTTAGTTATGTGCCTCCAATTAACGCCAACTGGCAACAATTTTCGATGATGACTGCCCAGCGGCTAAGCGATCAGTTAAACCAGTAGAGCGCATAGATCAACTTTATATATAGTATGCATATATATATATATATATATATGTGTATAAACTGGCAGACATCTAAACTGATTGATTATAATAAATATTATATCTATTTTTAGTTGCAGATTCGAAATCTAAACTTAACAGAAGAAACCCAACAGAAGTTTCTCTCTAAGAAGTGAATAAGTGTGAGTGTATTCATATTCATGCTGCAGCCAAGTTCAAGCTGAAAGTGAGATACATTTGCAGCTAAAGATACAGATACAAAACAGTCGATTAAAAGCGCAGAAACAAATGAATTGTGGCTGCCGTCAGGTTTAATTAGTTTTCAATAAATTCTTTTGGCCTAAGTTGTTGCTGTTGTTGTTGTTGCTGTTGTTGTTGCTGTTGTTGTTGTTGTTGTTCCCTTTGTTGTTGTTGTTGCTGCATTCTGTTGCCGCAGTCATAATGAGGCTTATTTGGATTATTTGTTTATTTGCTTGCTCGTTGGCTTTTAATGCATGTTTATGCCAGCTGATTGACTGACTGAGAGACTGAAAGATTGACTGACTGACTGACTGACTGGCAGTCACCTCGTGCCAGAGATTGATCGCATTTGTGTACACACACTCACTGTGGGCCCTGCTGTCAGAAGAAATGAATATAATGAGAAATACCTGCCCAGCCCACTTCGAGCTCCACCACGCTCCACGAATCACTTGATGAATGAAGTCATTTGGCTTGGTAGAAAATATTTTGACAGCTGTAAAGAGTATCGACGGTATATTACGGGTTCGGGCCTTGGGACTGGCTATGAGACCTCTCGAGATCGGTTTGGCTTAAGGCTTTGCCTCGTTTCCAAATTAACACAAATGAAGTTATAAAAATGATATTTATTTTTATTTTTATTTCATTTTTGATTTGCTTTTTATTTTTTGCGATTCTCATCTGGGCTTCAGTTGTAACCAAATGCGGAAACTTGTCTGCGCTCGAGTTCAGTTTCAGTTTCAGTTTCGATTTCGAATTCGAATTCGATGTTTTTATGGTTTTCTGGGTGGTCCCCCAGAGACAACGGGCAACGAGTACCCCAAAAATGTTTTGTCTTACTTTGCGACCATATTATATATTGCGTATACGCAACGCACAAAAGAAACGCCGCGCATTTCGCATTTGGCATTTTGTTGTTGTTCGACAACGTGTCTGTAACTTGAATGATAACATACTAAACAATGCTGAGAGTCTTTACAACGACTAGAGATACCCTGCAACTGGCTTGGAAGCAGCAAAACTATTCAGCAACTTTCTTGAAACTTAGAGACTTTGATTTAAGTCTTGAATTCATTTATATTCAAGTTGATTTGAAGCTGCTTGGCTATGTTAACATACTGTTAGGCTGCTGTTATAGTTAACATAAGTGTGAAACAACTGCTATGCGACTATAACTGCTGTGTTAGAGTATTGTTACGATTAGTTTAGGAAACTTCCATATTGAAAGGAGATTTGCCTATGTTAACACACTGTTAGGTAGCTGTTAAGTTAACAGAAGTAATCTCTGAGGTACTCTTATGCTTCTCATACGATACTTTAATGATGATATTCCATGCTTAAGGTAGCCTACGACAGCTATAGGGCTATGTTAACATGCTGTTAAACTGCTGTTAGGCATTATTTGTGTTAACAGAAATAATCTATGAGCCACTTTTCTGTTACTCTCATGATATTTCCATGTTTAAGCAAGCCTACGGCAACTGTTAAGCTATGTTAATATGCTGTTAGGTAGCTGTTATATTAACACACATCATCTCTGAGGCTATGTTAGCGTACTGTTAAGCTTAACCCGTATTAACATATGCATAAAATAACTGTTCAGTTACGTTTGGCTTAATCAGACATAAAGTATGCACATAGTAAAAGCTCTCTTGATACATTTATATGTTTCTATATATACCCTATAACAGTTTTTATACACCTCTTTAGTTCCTGAACATATTCCAATAACATTTTTCAAGTCAACAACAATTGTTTAAGATGAAAAGTTAGCAACATTTGTCAGCGCCAACAAAAACTAATAACAAATCAATTTGGGGAAACACCCACAGTGTGTGTGTCTGTGTGTGTGTATTGTTTACTGGGTATGACAATTAACAACGCTTGCCACAGCAATTTCAGGCCGTATCTGCAACTGCAGCAACAACAGCAGCAACAGCAGATCGCATTAACCAAATGCGGTCAGCAGCACAGTTTAAACGACATTTTTGCCAGCTGATATGGTCGCGGCTTTGGACTGGGAACTCTTGTCCAGGCCCAAAGACCGACAGTTTTTATAGCCAGTGCGAGGCGCATGGCGGCAGCTGTTGCTGCTGTTGTTGCTGTTGTCGTGCCTTAAAAGGCGCTACCAGTTGCAGTTGCAGTTGCAATTGTTGTTGCTGCTGTGCGATAACTTAACAGTTGAAATTAATTTTTGTCACTTCATAAATCGCTCAACTGATTGCCTCTGGCTAAGATGGGTACCCCTACCCCAGGGCGTTAAGTTATGCGTGTTGTGACCCAAAACTAGCAGCAACACTCGCTCTGAAGGAAACCAAAACTGGGAAATACCTCGCAATCCAGAGGCACCAGAGATCTCTGTGAAGAAAGAACTATCCAAAATCAGAAGTAAGATATATCTTAGAGTCTATATAGACAGATGTAAGTTGAAAGCCACTTCTGATGCTAAACCTAGTTCAGAAGCTGTTTAACTCCTTTTGAACTACTGACAGGGTATAAAGATGAGAGAGAGAAAGACAGAGTGTGTGTGAGAGAGAGAGAGGAAGTGCTGACGACGACTATATTGAATCATATTGATATTCACATTCTCATGCACAACATTCTCTACAACTTTCTTTAAGGTGTTGAATGTTGTCTGTTGTTGCCGGGAATTCGCCAGGAAATCCAACAACAACAGCAACAACAACAACACAAGCAACACCAGCAGCTACAACAACAACAATAATAACAGCAACAAGAACATCGACAAATTGTTTAGACTCACAAGTTACTTGCTCCAATGGCTCAATTTGCCTTCTATGGATTGAAGTCGAGGAGTAGCTGGAGCTGGAGCTGGAGGAGCTCTTGACTCAGCGGTTTCAGCGTCTATTGCCATATCGTGATTATCATATGACGTGACAGCTGCGAATAGTTTGTTATGAATGCATTTGGGTCATAAACATTTAATAGGCCTCATTCTTGCCTTGATTGTTATTCTTGTTGTAGAAGTTGTTGTTCTGGAAGTTGTTGCTACCTTCAGCTTTATTGCCTTCCGAACGCAAATTGACTTTAAGTCGAGTTACGCGCATTTTACCCTCAGAATGGAAGTCTATAAATGTTCTTTGGCTGCTTAAATCGGTTTAGGAATCAGCATTACTATATTAATAGATATATTCCTGATAAATACAATCAATTTTATACAGTATAAATAATATTGACCAATTGAAGGAGATTTTAGATAAATAAGTACTCCAGTCAAAGTATCTCTGGCAGATAGATGTTTTCCCTTAGGGATCTATTATTATATGGTATTCTATGCATATTTCAATTCTAGCTTAAAGATAGTTAAAAGATCCATTAAACTTATCAATTATTAATAGTTTTATCAGATATATATGATTAAACAAACTCTGAGAAAGAGACGAAGTCAAGGCAAAACTTGGGAATCGCTTTGAAGAACCTCTAAACATTATCTAACATTAGCTTCAACCCAACTTAATCTCTGTCTTTCTGCCTTTTCTGACCTTGAGATACTATATATATATACTATATAATGCTTCCTCTTCCCTAATACACCACTCTAAGTACTTAATATGATATATTTCGTCTAAAAGTTCCCAAGGCAAAAGCCGAAAACATTTGCCGCAAGTAAAAACAGATTCAACTTTAGAACTGATTCAATCCAATCTTAGGTTCAACCTTATCTATCTTTCAATTAATTCTGAGTTATACACTGATATTTGTATACCCTATAAAAAGGTTTCTATTATTATAATCAACTCTTTAGAAGCAATTTCCAGTTTTAATGCTAAATTGTGATAAACTTTGAAGCGAAGCGCAAGAAATACTTGAAAAGTTGAAGGAATAAGTATCTGCCAGAGGGGGGAAAGAGAGAGAGGTGAGGGGAAGTTGTTGCTCTTGTTTTGCATCTGGCAAATTGTTGTAGACTGAAGTGTGGCAAGGAGTGAGAGAGGGGGCAGGGCGGGGAGCCAATTTTCTAAGCAAATTTTCCATTTGAGAAATGCGCAAAATGGGCAAGAGGCAAAGCGAAAAACTTTCAAGTAATTTTCCAACTGCGTTGCGCGGAAAATTCTTAAGGGGTGCAGCGAAAAGGGGGAGTTGCTTGCTGGGTTGGGAGGGGAGTGGCAGGGGGAGAGGCAAGCAGAAGGTAATTGCGGGCCGCCTGATGGGTAATTGAAATCCGTTTGTTTATGTTGTCATTGTTGTGGCAGCCACAGCAGCCGCTTGTTTGTTGTTCGACGTTGTTGTTGCATGCTCATTGTTGTTGTTGTTGTTGTTGTTGTTGCTGGTTCTAGGCAAATTGAAAATTACTTAATGGTTCAGTGGCGATCGCTGCTGCTGCTGTGGCTGCCATTGAGGCTACTGTTAAATGAGCGCCAAGTGCTGGACAAATGCGAAAATTGTTGGCTTTTTGTTGCCTGTTTTGCTGTGAACTTGGCTCACTGTTTTGGCCTATTTGTTAGCTGTCTAACCCATAATTGGCTCAAATCGCAGCTGTTTCAGCTCTCATCATCAAAGTTTTAACATTACATATTTATAGCTTTAATCAAACACATTTCAGTTACTTCATCGAATACTCTCTGCCTTCTGCTTAAACTTATTTCACTTTTATTGATTTTGCGTTGATTTTCCTTTTGAGGTTAACAATTTGAATGACAATTTTTAGGGTTACAGTTTATAAGAAGTAGTAGGAGTCGTTCCACTATATATATAGATAGGAAAGGTATATATAGGACCTTATATTATGTACCTAAAGAGTTTCTATTGACAGCTTATTTTCTTTTATATCAATTATGAGCTTGGAGTCAATATAATGAAGTTTTCTACATATGATGATTAGGTTCTTAACTTCATTTATTTAATATTTGACCAACTGAAGAACCTATCATATCTGATTATATAGATAATTTATCTTAAGAGAAGGTTTGTCTATATAATCAACAGTTGGAACTGGCTTCAAGAATCGAATAAAGAAACGTTTAAGAAAGTTGCTTAGAGCTGAGATATAAGAGAAAAGCTGCTAATTAGCTGAAACTTACAGCTTAAAGTGGGATTAAAGTAAACTTAAGAAGAGCTTTCGAAGCTTAAAGTGAGATTAAGAGAAAATGAAGTGTTGAAACTCAGTTTGAAATCTACTTCAAGTGAGGCTTAAACTGAGTTTGAGTAGAGGTAAAAGTAAGTTTTAAGTGCTGGTAGGATACCATTCGAAGCTTCAAGGCTCCAAAGGAAGCTTTAATGTGCTTTTCAGCTACTTTCAAGGTTAGTTTCAGAGAAGCTGAATAATTTTTTATATCAAATATAAGAAGATTTCTAACAGATTCAAGACATTGTTGAAAATGCATTAAAAATTGTAAAATTAACACGTAATTTTCATTAGTTTGTTTTCTATTCTTCAGTTTAATAGTTGAAATTATTATAATGTAAAGTCTGCTGGCTTTATAGTATCGTTCAGGTGGGCTATAGCCAAACAGAGTGTGAAATTTGTGTCCATTCCAAGAGCTCTGATACAAAAATATCGCAAAAGCAAAACGCAATTTACGAGTTTATTAAAAGGCATTTGGCAAACTTTTGAAACCACCCACACACAACACACTCACACACACACACACACTCAAGCAACACACACGTCGCATTAATTTGTCAAATTAACACCTTTTAATATAATTTAATAATTTTTCTTGTCGTTGCACGAGCAATTTTTCAGAAAGCGCCAAATTTATGACTTTTATTTTCAGTATTTTGTGTGCATTTAAAGTTATCGTTGTTGTTGTTGTTGTTGTTGTTGTTGTTGTTGTTGTTGTTGTTGTTGTTGTTGCTGTTGTTGTTGAGCAAATCTCACGCTAAATCATTGTTGCAGCTGAAACACAGCAACAACAAAACAGAAGGAGAACCGAAGCAGGCGCAGACCGAGTCTCAGTCAGAGTCGCTTTAGCTCCAGCTCCTGCTCCAACTCCGACTCCAATTCCAGCTCCGGATCCAGCTCCAACTCCGACTCCAGCTCCAGCGCCATCGCCTACAACATTCATTCAAATTATGGAGTCGCAATGCGATCGAGATCTCGTTTAAGTCACGCTACAAAAAAACTGAACAACAAACACAACAACAACGAGGTGCATGGAACCTACAGTAAACACACCTCAAAACAGAAGAGAAATGAAAGAGACGACAACAAGAGAACTGACAGAGAGAGAGGGAGGGAGGGAGTGAGAGGGGGGAAGTAAAAAAGTAACGTTTCGTTTTGTGGTTAATTAGCGAACGCGACAAAAACCCACCCAAAAAAGAGGAAAAAACGTAGATTTATGCACTCGACTTCAGCTTTAAATTCCACATGGGAATGGAAATTGGAAAACGGGAAGGGGGTAGGGGAAGGGGGGTATGAAATTCCAGATCGAATGGAATAAGAGAAAGAGAGAGGGAGAGGGGGGACAAAGAGTTGACAGATTGAAATGTATTTTAATATTTCTAATTGAAAAGAAAAGAGAAAAATGAAAATGGGCGCGGAAAGGGTTTTAAGTAGAAGGATTGGAGGATGCCTAAGTAGTTAGCCAGACAATGAACAGTTATTAATCAGAGTAGTCCAAAATAAAGCTGCAAGAGATCGTATATATACAACTACTATATAGATCTGTAGGGTAATACCTGGAACAGGCAGTAAAACTACTTTTAAGGCAGACTAAAACGTCGCCTAAAGATATGAACAAAATGTATTCAGTTGAGATAAACTCAGATCAGAATGCTATAGTAGAACCTAGGGTAGAACCTAGAGATAACTAAGACAGAACCTAAGGTGTAACATTAAGTATAACCCAAAGTAGAAACTTGAGTAAAACCTGGAGCAGAGTCTAGCTTAGAAACTAAAGTAGAACCTCGAGTAGAACCTTAGAGCTTAGAGTGGAACCTTGAGTTTAATCTATAGTAGAACCTAGCGTAGAACGTGTAGTAGAACCTGGATTAGACCCTAGATATATAGAACCTACCGAAGACTATATAGATAGTACACCAAGTATTTTAACAACTTTGGAATTTAGGATGAAGTCTTGAAAGAAAAAGTTTATGGGAAAACATCACATGTATACGACTATCGCTCTCAATTACATATCAGATAATATCAGACGGATATATATCACTCATATACATAATAACACTCCCTTTTTTAACTACCAATCCAATCCCTGCAAATGAAACTAGCTATAAATAGAGCTAAACCTCTTTCTTTATACAACCAAAAAGGTACTTGAAATCCTTATAAACTGACAGCTTTCAATCACTTCGATCTATTATTAGCTACACGTATTACCCCTGCCTAAGTAGAGCTGTTACTATATCCCCTTAAGAAGTGGAACTAGATTTGAAACTGAAACTGAAAGTATGTCTAATACGGAAAAGGAAATATCTAATGAAATGACAAGTTAAAAATCACATAGAAACCTCTCGGAAGCAGCAGCAACTAATAAAAACAACCCTTCGAGCTGCTTGCTGCTTGCTGCTAACTGCCTGCTGGATAAGGGTATTATATAGCTAAAACCCCCCACCTCCAACTGCCTTTTGCCAGCCCCTTCTACGATTTGTAGTTGGCCACATAAAATTATTAGGAAAACGATTACCAAATTCCCCTTGTGGTGGCATAAACTAAATTCATGAGTGCCATGATTGTTCAGCAGAGACCAGAGGAGAGGGGGAGAGGAGTGCGGAGAGGAGAGAGGGGGTGGCTAAGAGATGGGTGTAACACACGCACAAAGAGAAAGAGGGAGAGAGGAAGCAGCGCATAATGAGCTTAAGTTATGTTACATAAGCCATAAGGACATAAAAACCACTCGAGCAGACACTTCATGAAGTGGATGTGGATCTGGATGTGGATGTGGATGTGGATGTGGATCTGGATGTGGATGTGGCTGAGGGTCGGTTGAGGGTGCGTTGTGGTGTGAGCTTGTCACTGTTTCAGTTGCCCTTATCCCTTCGCCTTCTCCTTCTTTCTACTTCTCTCTCCTTTCTTTGGTGGTGGTTGCTAACTAATGAGCTGCAGATTGACACCGTTGTCTCTGACTCTGGCTCTGGCTCTGTGCTCTGTGGTTGCCAGTTTGTTTGCTTAACTGTTTACGAGCCACTCAACCACTCAAACCACTCGAACCACTCGAACTAGTCAACTAGTCAACACTTCTTGTTAAAGGGCATCTCTCAACATAAAAGTTATACACTGATTAGAGACGGGCTCAACTTATAATAAAAGTATCTCTCAGATAAAAGACAAAATCAGTTAAAAACTGAAGTGGAAAAGATCGTAAAAGAACTAATAGAACTAGTCTAATATTATATCTAAAGAATCCACTAGAAAAAGCCATAAAAGAGTGTAGTCTTATAGAGGTTTCCTTGAGGAGGTTTCAAGGATTAGATAAGTATATCAAAGGATTGCTTAGGCAATAAAAAAATGCGTTTAGCAAACGCAAAGGAATAAAATACTAAAGAGGTTTCCATGCAGTCTCTATATATATAAACATATATAGATATATAATATATCAGAATATATAGATATATAGATAGATATACAATATGTTATATACATATATAAATATAGGTAAAATATTCATAGAACAGAGGGAACTAAGTTCTAGCTCGTCTTTTCTATCAACCCAGAAACTGCTTTCATTCTTCTCAAACAAACACTTGACATATCGGGAAATACTTTTTACTATATATAGCATTACTTATGTCTAGCATTTTTAAAGCTTAAATATGTTATATCCCTTTTCTGTTCTATATAATTTTGAGTTCAAACTGAACACTTTGCATGAAAAGTTCCATTGAAACTTGCGTTGAATTCTGAAAAGTTCCGAAACCAAAAGCGAAACGATTTGTATGCCCAAAGAGAGATCTGTTTAGTATACAGTATTCTACAGATCTTAAGCATTATAGCGGATCAGGAATGTATAACGTATATATATATTTTATATACCTAGAATCCATAAATTAAACAAACTTAAAGCTAAGCTCCAAGGCAGTTTCTCTTTATTCACTGATATTTACTTTGAAAGGAACCAGATCTCTAGTTGGAACTGGATATATATAGAATATATATAGGATACATATGGGATATATATACCTGAGCTGGGGCGATCGCTGTACCGCGTGCAGTAGACCCACGCTGGCCAGACGATGGGCGTGGAACCTGTTGAGGACGTTGTTGTCGTCGTCGTCGTCGTCGTGGTCCCGTCCTCGGATGATTTGCTGTTGGAGTTGGCTCCGGGCGCTGGAGATGTGGCATTTGGTGACTTGACCAGGTCAACGGCTGATAGGTTGTTGTTGTGGTTACTGTTATTATTGTTGTTGTTGTTGTTGGTGCTGCTGCTGGTGGCGGTGCTGTTGGAGTCGTTGCTGTTGCTGCAGATGTTGGCCAGCGAGCTGGAGAAGCTCAGTGTGGGCTGCGTCTGCACCTGGGACTGCACCTGTGCGAGGTTCAACGGCTTGTTGGTCTTCCGAGGCGCCTTCAGCGTCGCACCACCGCCGCCGCCGCCGCTGGCAGCAGCACCAGCAGCGGCTGCTCCACTGGCCGCCAGACGCTGCTGCAGGCGGGATCCAAAGTCCGCCTTGAGGATGTTGTCGATGCTGAACTTGAGCGCCCGCTCGTGCAGGTTCTCGTTGAGATTGTTGTTGTTATTGTTGTTGTTGTAGTTGTAGTTGTAGTTGTGGTTGCTCTGGAGGTGTTGCTGGTGCTGGTGCTGCTGCTGCTGGGTGAGATTGTGGTAGGGATGCGGCAGCTGCTGTTGCATCAGCTGCAGCTGGTGAGGATGTGCACTGGGCGCAATGCCCAGCGCCGTGGCCGTCAGCTGAGCCAGTGCATCCTGTCCAGTGGGTCGCATGGCAGCCGCAGCCGCCGCCGCAGCGGCCATCTGGAGCTGCTGCGACATCTTGGGACCGCGCAGGCCGCCCAGCGGCATAACGGCGGCTGTGAGAGCATTGACGCGGGCAGCGGCCATCAGTTGCATCTGCTGCTTCATCAGCTCCTCGGCGTAGAGCTGCGATTTGCGCAGAAACTCCTCCTGAAAGCTGGCTGGGGCGGCCATGTGTAGAGGCGCCTCCTCGGCTGGCGGGGAATGGGCCTGGGAGACGCTGCTGAATGCCGACGGCCGGTAGAGCTGGCTCATGAGGAGCCGCTGCCTGGCCTGGACGGCAGCTGCCTGGGATTGCTCCTGGCCAACGCTGAGCACGCTGTTCTCGCTGCAGCAGCTGGCGGCATCATCGAGCTCCTCGTCCTCCTCCTCGTGCGGCTGCTGATCGTCCAGAATGTTGACCATATGCTCGTCGCAGGCGGAACCCTCATCCTCGTCCCCATCGTCGGGCTGCTGCTGCAGCTGCGGACTGCTGCCGTGGCTGCCAGTGGGCGCCAGCGGCAATGGCAGGCAATCCGGATGCATTGCACCCACTGCTTCAACTTGTTCCTCCTCTGCGTCTTCCTCCTCCAGCTGTGACAGCTGCTGACTGTTGTTGCTGCTGCTGCTGCGTTTCAGTGTCAGATTCAGCGTCGGATGGCGACTGCTGGCCAGCGTGGACATAAGTGCAGCCAGAACCAATTAACCCTATTGCTTTTAGCCCTAAATACCCTGTTTAACCCTCAGACGGTAACTCTAAATGTTCACTCGATTGTTTTTAATATCTCAAAAATTGGGAGATTGGTTTTAGCTTTAGCTTTTCTTGGGTTTATCGCTGAGCGGCTGCAAAGCCGTCGGCATTTTTGGTATCGCTCGTATTTAATAATTCCCAATTAGTTAAAGACACTCGCACACACACGCACAGGCACTGGCACGTACACAAACACAAGCACTAGCACGTTGCACTTTCGATCGCATTGTCTTGCCGGTAGATGGCGCTCTCGCACTACTCGCACGTCTTCGCTTTCAATATTAAAGATAGATAAAAGTATCTAACGTCTAGGGACAAAAACAATAAAAATCTCTCGCCCGGTTTCCGTTACGTGCGCTCTGCCAGTCAGCTGAACCAACTGAAGCTCCCGCGAACTTGCAACTAAACGAGACGGCAGAAATGAGCAAGAGCAAGAGCGAGCAGCCAGTCAGGCAGAGGGCCTAAAACCGGAACGGCTATAAGAACAATCGAACGCATACACATACACACTCACTCACACACACACACACACACAGACAGTTCGTGCGCTCTCTTTTCCGCGGCGCTCTCACAATTCGAATATCCAATGGGAGGCGAGCTGCGTTCGCAGTTGCATTGGTGTGCGTGTGCGTGAGGGTGTGGGGTGCTGGCACATTGGGTGTACTAGTGTTGTCTCGCTCTTGCATCGCTCTACTCACAGATCTGGCAGACAGACCGCCTGTCAGTTGAGGTTATGTTAAGTGTTTGTATATTTGTTAATTAAGTGCACTGCCAACGTCGCTGCTTTTGCCGGCTGCTCCTGCTCCTGCTCCCAGCTTCCAGCTCCAGCTCCCAGCTCCCAGCACCCAGATCCAGCTCCATCTGCGCTTGTCTTTTTGATTATGCGCTGCAGCATTTAAGTCGTAAATCTCCACCGTACATAAGTTTCTGGCTTGTGGCTGCGCATCTGCAGTCCTTTTAGTGGCATCCTCCATCCTCTTTTTACACACGCACACACACATACATATATCCAGTTCCCTACGTGTGTATGTGTGTTAGTTTGTATGTGTAACACATGCCACATGTTCGCTGCCTCCTTTCGTGTCTCTCGTTCTGCTTTTTCAATAACAAATACAAAACACAACAAAAAAAAAAAAAGAAAGAAAGAAATAATGTTGCGCTTTTTGATGTCATTGTTGTTGCTTTTGTTAGTGTTTGTCTTGTTGTTGGTGTTGCCTGTTTTTAGCCTGCGCTTTATAAATCACCACCACAATTTTGTTCCAACATCTGCTGTGATTTCATAATTGTTTTTGATGCCTTTTTTGCTTCACACATATTCCCGCATGATGATAGCTATGCACACGCATTACTCCATCTCTTTGTGTGTGTGCGTGTGTGTGTGAGCTTGTCTAATTGGGCCATATAATGTTTGTACATATGTATGTATAGCTGTTTATGACTCTGTTGCCATTCGTTGAGGTTAGGTTGAACATTTCAAATTAGCTGATTTGTCTGAAGTGTCCTACACCGCAATGATCCCTTTTGTATAAGAGCGTATAAGAAAGAGTCTAAAGTAAGTACTTGGGTAATTAATAAGCTACGCTTATCTTATCTGCATCTATCTCTCAAAATGGGCCATTAAAAGTTGGCTTTTAGCTCTTGGTACAACATCCGTTGGCCATAAAATAGAAATTCCAGTGTTTTCTTATTTGCTTTTATCGCTTGGGTTCAGTTGATGCCGTCCACCATCGAAAGCTGTCCACGCTTTATTATCTGCCCAGCGTACTGCCACGCCCCAATTGCACACCCAATCCAGTTTAATAACTTTGTTGCCTCGGCTCCAGCCGCTGTTGGTCGAGTCACTGGCTTAGGTCGCGGCCTCTGGTCTGAGGCTTCGATTCGGGCCCCAGATGCCGACGCGTCGATAACGCAACCAACAAATTAATCAAGCTTAATTTCAGTTTCCAGCAATAACAACAACATCAACACACACACACACACACACACATACACATACATGCGCAACAATTATACAACGATTAAAAGCGGTCGAGAAACCCTAGACACGAATTATGAATAAAATTAAAGGCAATTGCTCAAAAGTCTGCACAATGCGAAATCCAAGCGTTGCCCTCGTCGCCCCTCATTACCTCTTTCCCTCCCACATTATGTACACCGATGAAGGTTTCATCGTTTCGTCGTTCCGCTGTTCCGTCGTGCGTCGCTCCGTCGCAATGTCGTTCCATGAAAAGAGACATGATTAAAGCTGCGCACGAAACGCTTTTCACATAAAAGGCGCCGCGTGGAGCGCGCGTAAGGCGATCTCGCCAGTTAATCGCGCAGAAAATCTTCATCAGAAATGGACGGCAGCAGCATCAGTCGAAGTCGCAGTCGCAGCCGCAACGACAGCAGCAGCGGCAGCAGAAAAAAGTAAAGTTACTCAAACTAAAATAAATACAATCAAAACATGAAGCGTACAACGCAAGCAATAAGTAACAACAACAACAACAACAACAACAATGAAGAGACCCAAAGCAAAGGCAACAAAACAGAAAAAATAAAAGCGCGCCGGCAAAACATTACAAGAGAATCGCAGTCGCGCTGCCGCTGCCGCTGCCACTGCCGCGATTCCCGACTGCGAAGTCGCAGCAACAAATAGCATAATCGTACAGAGCGACGGGCTCCCCACACAATTTAGATGCGCCGCAATAGATAAACTTAAAGAGGCTTTTATTTAAACAAAGCGCAGCGCAGTCACTGAGTCTGTGTCTGCCAGAAGAAGAGACAGGCAAACGGAGTGTGACTATGTGTGCAAGAGTGCGAGCGAGAGCGAAGGAGAGAAAGAAACTAAACTAAGCCTTTGGTGCTGTCGTCGCTGACGCGCAAAAATGTATGTAGCTTACAAACGAGCAACAACAAGCAAAGAGAGCAAAGCTTGGCTTTAACTGTCTGCATGCTTCTCTCTCGCTCGCGCGCACTGAGTGCAAGGCTCGTTAAGCTCGTTGCTCGTTGCTCGTTGCGGGCTGCTCATTGTCAATCTTATTGGAATTGCATTTCTGCAGTCGTCTCGTTTGTGGCTGATCTTTTAATCGAATCGTAGCATTTATTATTGCGATTGTCGCGATTGTTGTCGTTGTTTGTCTAATGTCGTTTAGCAAACAATGGACATGACTGTGTCATAAGTCAGTTCACAAAATGGCTACAACTGTTGCGCAAATTAATAATTTGTGTCGGCCAGCTTCGTGCATTGCGCAATGCAAGCAGCGCCCCCAAGCGGCATTATTTTGCTTTGATTCACTTTTATTTGATTTGATTTGTTTTGATTTCTTGTCTCAATTTATGTTTGCCGTGCCCATTGACAGGCAAACAACAAAATATGCTTAAGTAACTCTACATACATAACATGAATACATAGCTTATATATGTACGTATTTCATACACACAACCACATATACATATGTACAGACAGACACACGGACAAGCATAAGAAACAAACATGGCTGCGTGCTGGTCTAATTGCAATTAACACATGATGAAAGCCGTTGATTGCCCTACAACGTTTTGGCCCAGCCCCACGGGCTGCCTCGTTTTCGTTACACTATTTTCACTTGTCGACAACAACAGCAGTTGAAGGAGGTGGGGGGAAAATCAATAAGAGCCATGAAATGGGAATTGTATTTAATTGACAGCTAAACGGTTTTCCACTTGCCATGCAAATGGATTCAAATTGGATTGATTGAAGTGGCACAACATTCGGTTGGCATCTGATTGGACTGTCTAACAAGCAATTAAATACACAACACAAATTTGTACCTTAATATTATGTTATTACTATTATTATTTAATATGTGCCAGCTACTTATGTACCTATTATTACAGATAGTTAAACTAAACGGGGACTTACTTTAGTCTGGTGACATATGCTAGACAGTGGTGACTCAGGCACTTAGATAGGCACACTCCAACCACGTTCCAACTCGATCAAGAAAATGATATATATATCTTTCTGCTTAAATTATGAAATTTATGATAATATGTGGCAACCTATTTAAGCCTTCAAATATTGAAAGACTTAACTTGTTTGCCTTAAGCTGAAAGTGATATTCGATGATCAATCCATTAACTTGGTAGTATTATATACATATTGAACTTGAACAAATCTAATCATTTTTTTTATATATATTCATTTGAAAACTCGAAATAAATTATCTATCATAGAGACAGCACAGTCTGATTAAAATTATAGGTTGTATTTAATGTCACAAGTTGCTATTTAATTTGTAACTATGAAAAGGAATGATTCCATTTAACTCATAATCAACTGCAATTAGTTGCACGCCTTAACGATCAGGCAATCAGTCCAGTCCATATCCACTTCCATTTCCATTTCGATATCCATATTGAATTCTATTAGGAGTAGCATATGCCGACTCCATTGTGCCAAGTAGTCTATACATAACCTCAAAGTAGAAGGTAGTGCACACACGCAAATGGCAAGCAAACAAACGCGACATTTGAACCGGACAGACAATCACCTAATTACATACAAGAGCGTCCACAGTTGGCCCTGACTCAGGGTGCTCCAAACCAAGGCAGAACCTAAGACACTGCCAACTGGGCACTGGGCACTGGGTAAGGGTAATTGCAAGGCGGTGGCCTGTCATCAGTTGCCTGCTTTGTTGTTGGCCAGGTTGTTGTGGCTCCGTGCAAGCAAAACGCCTAAACAAATAGCATAAAATAAAAGGTTAATAAATGGCAAGGAACAACAGCGGCAACAACAACAACGATAACGGTGCCTGCGGTTGAGCTTTTTTTCTTTTTTAAGAGTGAAGAGCGCAGAGCGAAGAGAGACTAACACAATATGGCGGACGAGGCAGAAAGCAAATGCGCTGACAGCGCAGCAACAGTGGAGCGGCAGAGCGGCGGCAGCGCGGCAGAGCGAGTGGCCATCCAAATGCATGTGACATGGACATGTGTGTGATGGCTGCTAGCTTGCATGTGTGTGCGTGTGTGTGTGTGTGTGAACAGTTTGTAACGCCTGCTTATTTATGTATTAACGGGCTGTGAGTCCTTTCAATTTAACCGACGTCGCGACGTCGACAGCGCTGCCTATGCAAATGTCAATTGTCAGTTGGCGTTTGTAACAAACTCGTCGCATGTTGTCGTTGTTGTTGTTGTTGTTGTTGCTGTTGCTTGTTTATTTAGTACATACAACAATCAACTAATTATGGCTTGTTAAATTGCAGCCATTGAAATGACCATTTAAACCATTCAATTTCAATCGCATGCAATTTACCGCCTGCGACTGCGACTTCGGGTTCGGGTTCGACTTCGATTCCCCTTGCCCAATCCCAATCGCATCCAATGGACGGCGCTGTTCCACTTGGGTCTGTCTCTCCTCTGTCTCTGTCTCATGTGTCAATTGTCGTGTTGTCTTGGCCTGGCCAATTGCCTGCAACATGCAAATATTTGATTTATCGTTGATAAGCCCCAAATCGCTGCCTCAACGTGAATCTGAATCTGAGTCTGAGTCTGAGTCTGAGTCTGGGCCTGAGCCCGAGTCGATTCGTTTGAGGAAGAGCTTTCACTTAGTTGCCGCAACGCCCACAAGATCTGTTGGGGGGGAAGTATCTATCTATGTGGCAGTATCTGGCCAGATCCTAACGCCTCTGCAATTTGTTAAACACGAATTGCAATTTGCTCAAAATTTATCGCAATTTAATCATCGCCAATGGAAATATGCAACAACAACAACAACAACTACAAGAGCAACAACAAAGCGCTTAACGCCAACAATTGCCGCTTCGTTGGTGATGATCTTTCCACCTGCTTCGAGTCTGCCTGCCCCAGGGCTGAGGCAGCAGCAACAACAACGTGCAACAAATGTTTTCATTCATCGCAGTCAACCGCCATCGACATGCAGCAGCGCAAAGCAGCAAAGGTCAAAACTTGAGACCTCCCCTCGTTGTTGCAGTTGCAGTTGCAGGCAGGAACTGTGCTGCTCAAGATGGAGCTGGAGCCGCGACTGGAGGAACTGGGCACAACATTTGTTGCCACAAGCAGGAAATTTGCATTTTTGCCACATTTAACGGTCTTTGGGAAAGGTTCAACGCGCACCAAAATTGATTTGTTCATGACGAACTCATTTTGGAGGTTATTTCAGATGGCAAATGCCGATTCCTGATGCAGTTGCAGAGATGCAGATGCAAAGAGCCTTAAACATAAGATGAAACCTTGTTACACTCAGAGAAAAAGCTTAGATTCTACTTATGCTGCTAACTGATATTCTCTTTCTCATTTAAGAAGGGTTAAAAGTTGCCTCACAAATTTAACAGATATTTCAAGTTGAAGTCTTTTAAACGATGGAATTAACTTAAAGTTTTCTTTCAGTGTAGAGAGAGATAACAAAGTGTTTTGCCCTCGGCTTCGACAGCTGCATAACAAAATGAGAAATGGCAAATGCGAAATGGAGAGGAGCTTGGAACTTGGAACTTGGAGGAGATGAGATGCCAGCGATGAAAGCGACTCCGATTCGCAATTAAGCCAAACGTTGCTCCACACATAATGGTAAGTGGTTAATGGTTAATGGTTAATGGTTAATGGTTAAACGGTTAATTGCAGTGCATTGGGCCCAGGTCGGCGCTCATTAAAAGCGACAACAATCCAAGCAAAATGGCGACCCGCAAGAAACTTACACTAGACTGTACCAAAATCTGACACCATTCGTTGTCGATGAAACGAATCGTTGGAATCGCTGGAATCGTTGGAATCGTTGGAATCGTTGGGTGTCCATCTGTGGGGAGCTCAGGCTGTCTGGCAGCCCATGTGAACTGAATCGATCAAACTTGGGGGGAAGCCAAAGCTCATTTAAAGTTTTGTCCTGGCCAAAATGTCAACACGGCTCCAAAGAAACCAACACAATTCCAGCGATGTTTGCCTAGAACTGATTGCCGATGACAGCTCGATGACAGTCGATGCATTCAAATTGACACCTGACAATAGGTATAACAAACCAGGACCAGGTAATAAACTGCCAAACGAATCGATAAATGTGTAATATGAGAGAAAGGAAAGAAGAGAATAGAAAAGGATATACTTATTAATAGATTCTAATATGGGAAAGGAATTCCATTGAAGGCATGAAGTATAAAGTAATCCTTTGAGTTGAGGCTTATAAATGATTATTTTAGTGATTGCTTTAAGTTTATCTTATATGAATTCTCCAGACTAATTCTAATTAGACTTGTATCTTTATTTTTATTGATATCTTTCAATAATCCTCAAAGACTTTGGCAACCGATTGAAGTGAATTGTTGTATGCGTTTTTGATTGATCTACTCTAAAAACTTTATAGTAGTCTAGTTGGAGATATAAAAGTTGTTTATAAGACATAAGAAATTGAATGTTTAACTTAATTAACCAGATTCAATCGCATTCAGCTACAATCAACACATTCAAGTCGCTTTTAATAGAATTCAGATTCATTTAATAGAAATCAACTGCGATCAACTTCATTCAATTAATATCATTCAATTAATCATCATTCTTAAACTTTCCTCATTCAACCATTTAGTCAATCGGCAGCATTCCTATTGATTCCACAGCAGTTCCAATTGAATCAGCCATTTTACCGATTGAATGTTGGCCCAGTTGCTGCTGTCTTAGCTGCTTCGCATTGCCCAGTTAGTAAACAAAATGCATTTATTTCGTGTGATATTTAACATGTTACAAGCTACAGGAGGAGGAGGAGGAGGAGGTGGGGGAAGCAGCATGAACTTGTCAGACAGGGGTTAAGCCAAGAAAGGAGCAGAAGAAAAGTCCTCGTTTTCACAGAGAAACGCCTGGGGGCTAACAAAAGTTGCTTAAATCAACCGATGACAACGAAGCTAACGAAGCAGTCAGGAAAACAACAAAATCAACGCTGGTTAACAAACAAAACAAACGGCTGAAGATCGGGGCTTGAATGCTAGTGGATCCATGGAGCATGGGCAACACCTACTTACCCACCAGGAGCATGAGGTGAAGGAGGAGGAGGAGCTGCTGCTGCTGCGGCTGCTGCAAATGGCAGCACCTGGAATTGAGTGCAAAATATGGCGCATAGAACAGCCGAGGAGCCATTGGAGGCAGCTCCCATTCAGTCTGGGAGGAGACTGGGAGCGGAACCAGGTGCCTCGGCGATGCCTTGCATTCTGGAATCCATGTTTGTTGGCGTCCTAGGCGCAGTTGGCACGTCATGTAGCCAATTAAAAGCGAAATACGACAAGCGAAAATTGTGGCAAGCGCTCGCCGAGATTCACAAGGAGCGAGAAACGTTGCAAGCGGAGAAACATCCAAATCGAATGGAGGCTCCAGCTACAGCTCCAGCTTCAGCTCAGGGCCCAACTCTCAGTCACGTTTGCCATCCCAGAGGCAGACACAAATCTAAGCTCTGCAATCAAATTAGGCAAGTCCCAAAGGCATTGTGTGCCTCTCCAGCTGTGACCCACAGAGAAATGCAGCCTTAAAATGCTTGAAGATGTCTCCGAGGGTTGCTCAATGAGTATGTGTTTCTTATGCTTAAGCCTTAAGAAGAGCTGCTAAACGATACTCTTACTATAAGCTATAGATTATATGATATGAATATAAGGAAAAAGTGTTCTAAATCCTTCCATTTGCGATCAGATCACATTTATCAATATATATATAACCTTTCCCCCATTTCTGCTCAATAATATTAAAGGTCGTTTGATTCTATAAACTTATTGAGCGACCCTCGTATGGGTTGTTTGGCTGTTTGTTTGTTTGCGTTGGGGCTTTAGTTAATTGCGACCTAATGTAATCAATGCATGAGATTTCAATTGTGGGCCATATGCTAATCAGTTCTCTGGTAATTTGCAATGCCACAAGCTGCTGCAAGAGAGAGAGAGAGAGAAAGCAAGATAGTGAGAGAGGGGGGGTAGAAGAAAGGGTGGGTGAAAGGTCAGAGATTTACATGTGCTACGTTTTGGGCACTTGGACACATCTTGATAGGAGAGTGTCAACGTACCGTTAACGAATTTCATGGCTAAGCATTTTTGGCTTTTCCTTTTGGCTAAAAGGCAAACGGGAAATGGCAACTGGAAACCGGCAAGAGGCGAGCGGTAAGAGGTAAGCGGTAAGGTAAGGTAGGCAAACGGCAGCTGGAACATTGCAACATGACACCTCGACATGACAGCAAAATGAGCTTCTGTTGCTCTTTTGAGATCGCAGCAACAACAACAGCAACAACAACAACAACAACAGCAACAACAACTCCAACTGTGAGTGACAACTGCAACGAAGTTGCTTTCAAATATTTAACACCAGAGCCAGAGCCATAGCAATAGCAATAGCCATAGTGATAGCCATGGCCATATCCATATGCACAGTCCATAGACACAGCGATAGCCCGGTTCCAGTTGCCAATTGGCAATTGCCGTTTGGCAGTCGTCGGCGCTTTGGGCCTTCCAAACGCACCAAATGCATGCGAAATCGAAATCGATGCCAAAAAAACGTACAATTTTCACACCCCGAAACGAACACGGAGGATGGCGGATGGTGGATGGAGGATGAAGGTGGACAGACGGGAATCAGTAAACGGCAACTGGTCCACAGCATCCAAACACACACTGAAAATTTGAGTTGGACTCGATGACGGCGCATGCAAAGCGACTGCCTTTTGATTTGCCTCGACATTCATTTATTCAGTTGAGATCCGCTTGGGCTGCACAGTGGGGCAAAACGCGAACTTACGTGAGTAAAATATCAAATCACGAACTGATGAAATAACGATCATTGACTTTTATCGATGTAAATATTCATTATCTTTGACAGAAATCAAACTAAAGCGAAGACTTTACTTTAAAAACTATTATGAATTCAGTTAAATACTAAACTAAGGCTTAAATAATAATAAATAATAAAATAATAATAATAATAAAACCTATAAGAAACACTTTAAATGATTTATTTATTATTTTGTACTCAAAATTTCAATTACTTTGCTCCACAGTGCACAATGTCGATATGCAAAACTCAATTAAAGATTTTTGGCCGTTTTTTGGCGCGTTAACGAGACGCCAAATAAACAAACAAAAAACAGGTTGGCAGCACCAGTTCCACTTCCAGATCCAGTCTAAGACCAGAAAACAGTACTGGCAGTTTAGCCTTTTTCAAGCCAGATCTCACTTTTTGTCAGCCATAGCTACGGCTAAATGAGCATTTATAGCTTCTTTTTTTTCAGTAAATCCGAGACATTTTTTTTTGCAAAAAAGTGTTGCATACTTTTAGGTACAGAATTTCTGGTAGTAGAAACTCGACGATTCTTAGAGCGGTTAAGAGCAGTTCTTGGGATCAACTTCTGCTTGGATGAGTTCCCCCAAATATCACTCAATTTTTACTCATTTTCGAATAGTTTTTAATGTAATTCTAATAATAAAAAATCCAAGTTGTATATTATTTTATTGTATATAGATTTTATTCCTCAAATTTATCATGTGTACATCATATCTTGTTAAATATATTGTGTTTATATTTATATATCCCTAGATATGGAAGGGATTATAGGATCAGCACGTAGCCTGAAAAGAAAAGAGTTAGAAAATATATTATATATTGTAGTAAAATGTGATCTTTCCTTTGATCTTGGCCAGAAGTTAGCAGTTCCTTTACCCCAAGACGGAACTCGTATAATTTTCTGTTTGAAATTATTGAACGCATGAGTTTTTGATAGAATCGTTTAGACATCAGTTTCATAGATTTATTTCGCATTTTGAAATTAGCTTTTTCAGTTAGTTGTTGATCGCCAGATAAATGGGGATATATCGTATGTATGTACTTATATACACCGTTGAAATGTGGTTGCCTTTGAGTTGAGTTGAAATGAATTATATACTCGCTATGCTACTAGGTATATGTTATATGTATATGGTATACGTTATATGTATATATAGTATTTACATACACATATATATATGTATATATATATATATATTTGTTAATCGTTATCGTTATCGCTTATGCAAGAGAAACAGTTAAAATCGCTTATGCCATTTGTTATTGTTATAAACATTAATTTATTTTCATTTCACATACGATTTATATGTACTCTATATAAGTCAAACACACACATATACATCTACATACATACAGAGATGCATAGATAGATGTATGTATGTATATGCAGCTGTATGGCATATGCATGTGTTATAATGTTCTGTTGTGCTTTAGTTTATTTATTTTACAGTGTATCAAGTTAATATATCTACTCGTATTATGTAGATTATCATATGAGATATTTTATATTTATTTTTTTCTTTTATTTTCTTTTTTATATTTTCTTAATTACCACAACAAGCGTTTCCAGTTTTCTTATTTGATTTACTAACAATAACTATTTATATATACTCGTACTTAGAAGACAGTTCCCTATTCGGAATAATTCGATAATACTCTTCTACACTCTTCTACATCTCACTCGCTCTCACTCTGTGTGTGTGTGTGTGTGTTGAAGAGTTATCGGTATATCGAATTTAAGAACATGGCTGCCATATTTCAAATGGCTTATCGACTTTGTAAACAGTTAAAGGATTTATACAGATTACTATACGCATATACTATATATTCTTTAAGCTATTAATACTCGTTTGGTAAATTTTACATATCCGTTTGATTTTTTTGAGAACAATTTCGATTAGCTTTATGTGTTTGTATTGGGAGTGTTAATGGGAGTTATCGGAGCGGGACTGTACTTATTGATTTGTGTGTGTTCACTGTAAGCTATTTTCAAATTTAAATTCAAGTTCACTTATCGTTATTGTTTTTGGGTTTGCTTTTGGTTTTGGTTTTGGTTTTCGGTTTTTAATACAAATACACGCAAAATGGCTGTGTCGATATTTTTTTGTTCATGCAAAAGAAGAAGTTAAAAACGTTTTTCTTTAAGTACATATAAAAAATATTATTATATATTTCGTTACAAGTTTCTGACGTTTTCCATACATACATACATATTTACAAATATACGAGGAATAAGTGTAGCCTACTTGATAAAAAACCGTTTCGAAAAATTAAATAAGTATATAGAACAAAACTAGAGCCGATAGGAGTAGCGTCTAGTCAAAGCTATTTACGGTCGATACTTATGGATAATATCGAAATATTTGTCAGAATGCTGCCAGTAAATGGGGTTAAAAAGAAGAGATAATTGATCAAAAACAAACCATGCAACAACGAGAGTTCAAATCTATATATACTATAGATATATATGTGTGTATATGTATATATATATATATATATTTAATCGTATTTCATTTCCATTTATATATTGTTTAGTCAATCGAAAAAGTTGAAACAGTCTGTGTGTCTGAGAGAGTTATGCTAATTAATTATCTTTTGTTTTTTGTTTATATTTAGATTTAAAGATTTCAATATTTCAATATTTCAATATTTGAAGAATTCTAAATTTTCAAGATTTCATTTCGTCTTTTACCCGTAATTGTAGTTGCGAATTTTTAAATTAAAAACGTACACATCACATATAGTTTTATTGGGGGAGTTGGGAGAGTTTGTAGAACCCGTTCAAAAAGTTGAATCAAAGAAGCGCTACTGATTATTGGATGATTGATTGAGTGTGTATAAGTGTGTGTGTGTGTGTATAAGTGTGAGTGCAGATGTATGCAGATCCTTTAAAAAGGATATTTCATAAGGTGTATTCGGTTAATAGTGTTTGTGTTTGGTACAACAATATACAAAAACGACTAACTACATGTGTATACTATATATATTATATATATAAGTATATAAATATATATATGTGTGTGTGTGTGTGTGTGATGCAGATGTATATTCTATATGGTACATACATAGAGCCATTAGTTTTCTATAGCGGAAGTCGGATTTGATTTCGATATTTTTGTAAAGCTTTTTTTTCACTCTTTATAAAGTCCACCGATCGACGGAATCGATCGAGGGTTAAACTGAAATAAAAAAATAATAATTAAAATAGGAAATATAGGAATAAAAAAATTAAGTGTTTGTTTTTTTTCTTTTTTGTTTTTTTTTCTTTTTACTTGAAATCGCCGTAATTTATGTGATTTTTTTTGTTGATTTTCTTTTTCTTATTTTTGTTTTGTTTAATGTTTTTTTTTTAATTTGCATTTTGTTTCCATTTATTATCGCTTGCTCTTACGACGCTAGTTTTTGTTTTTGTTGTTTTTTGTTTTGTTTTTTTTTACACATCTAAAGAAAGTACAGACTACGTATGTATATCATTACATATACATATGCATATGCACATATATAGGTATATATATATACATACATATGCATTATATTTATATAGTTATATATATTATATAATATTTGTTTTTTGCATGTTTTTAAAATGTTTTGTTTTGTGTGTTGGTTTTTTACTCATTTTATCAATTGAGTTTCTGTTTCGTTTACAATTACAATTACAGTTACAGTTACAATTAAAAGTATTACCTTGTATAAAAATCATAATAATAATAATAATAATAGTATTAATCATAATAGCATACATTAATAGTGTGTGTGTATGTGTGTGTGTGTGTGTGTTTGTATGTATATGTGTATACCCTAACGTTCACTAATCGTAACTATCTTCCCCTCCGCCTCAACATCTCTCGCCTTTCTTTCGCAGTTAAAAAGAAACGCTAATTTTTTAGGTGTATTGAAAGATCTGGCGGCGATTGCTACTACTCCGATATATATATATATATATATATGTATATGTATACACTGATTTTGTTGCATAACGCTGCCTATTAAGCCGCCTCTGTGGGCGTGGCAGCGTTGCTAAAGCGCGTTAACGGCTGCAGCCAAAAGCTGTCATGCCTAGTGTTAATGTTGTGTGTGTGTGTGGTGTGTGGTGTGTGTTGTGAGTGCTGTGTGTGTGTGTATGTTTGCCATCTAACAATATGTTTCATATATATATATACGTATATATATATATATATATTTTACTCTAGACATATTTATTAGATTAATCAGTTTAAAATTATTATCAAATATGTACAGTTTGCTATTTAACACGAGTTTTGTTTGTTGTTATATAGTTTTAGTTGGATTCAGATTCGGGTTTGGATTTGGGATTAGGTTTTGGGGATTGCTGCTCAGTGCGGGGCCGAGCGTTATCTAGTATTATTTATTTATATATATATAACTGTATATATATATATATAATTATTTATGCTTTAGGGTTAGGCGATCTTGAAAATAAGACCTGAATCGTATAATAGCACACACAGACACACACACATACACGCACACACACATACATACATAGATAGATATATATACACATAGATATATATATATATATATATATATATATATATATATATGTATCTAAAATTTAAGCGAACTTTGTTATTGGTGGCTTCATCTTAATCTTCATCTGCTTTTGCTTCATCTTCCTGGATCTATACACAGTTGTTTAACACTCTAAATCTATCTTCTTCTCCTTCTCTTTCTCTTTCTCCCTATCTCTGTCTCTATCTATTGAAGCGATCTATAGCAAACAAGTTAGATAAAATTACATGATAATCATAAGAGTTACTAAATCAATAACGCTCAGCTCGCAGTTCGCAGTTCGCTCAACTATTCCATACGCCAACGCGACAACAATATGTTACAATAGTTTCTGGATAATCCATAGGGGGTAGGATGGATGATCTTCATATATATATATATATATATATATATATATAGATATATAGGTATATATGTATATATGCGTATGATCTGTTTGTGGTATGTAAGTGCAGCAGCAGCAGCAGTTGCGGCAACAGTTGCTCCCAGAGCTCTTTAGGCGCAACTTGGAGCTGGTTTTGCTGTAGGTTGGACATCTAAAAAAATGTCTGGTTGTCCAGCTGGTTGACCAGGCAGATCGCACAGCAGCATTGAACCTGCGACTGGGTTAGCAATTGCCCCAGGGCCAGCATAAAAGTTGGACTTGTCCTAGCAGCGACGGCGGCAGACTCGACCAGGCTGAGGGATGTGCCAATGGGTAAACTGAGTGTGCAACAATCTTCACCTTCCATTGGATGCTAGCTGCCATCCGTATCTCATCTGTTGATAGTCGGCGTTGCGGTCGCGTTGCTCGTTGTGGCAATGACACCTCCACCTCCGCTGCCACTTCCATTCCCATTTCCATTGCCATTGCCATTACCATTGCCGTTGCCGTTGCCGTTTCCACCGCCGCTTGCTGCAACGCTTACTGCACCGCCAGTTGCTGCAACAACTGCTCCTCCACCGTTTCCATTATTACTGCCATTGTTGCTGTTGTTACTGCTATTGGCATTGCTGTTGTTGTTATTGTTGTTACTATTATTGTTGTTATTGTTGTTGTTGCTACTGCTGCTGCTTATATTATTAGTGGTTGCTGTGGTGGTGCTGGTGGTGGTGGGCAGCACAACGCCGCCATTGTTGGCACTGGCCATCACCTGCTCGACGGTCAGCTGTGTCTTGCCCACATCCTTGGCGCCGCCAGCATCCGTTGTGGCCACATTGTTGGCATTGCTGGTCACCAGCTGACGAATCGTGGTGGGTGTGCCGCTTCCTCCGCCACCACCACCTCCAGTACTGTTGACGGTGGTGCCCAGCGGTAGAGTTCGCGTCAGTATCGCCGAATTGTTTAAACGGCCACGCAGAACCTGCTGCAATCCGGCGGGTCCCAGCTGCATCTGCATTTGACCGCTGTTGTTCTTCTGCAGCGGCTTGACATTCAGCAGGCTGGTATAAAGGACACGCTTGTCGCCAGCTGACACTGGAACCTGCATCTGAGCACCGCTTGTCTTGAGTTTTTGGTGCTGCTGCTGTTGCTGCTGTTGTATGGCGGCGGCCAGTGGGGAGGAGACTGTCTTGTTGAGAACCACTGTGGTGGCGCCCAGCTGCTGCGATGCCTGGCTAACCAGCGCCTCGGCGTTTGTCGTTCCGGCGCTGCTCACGAAGTTCAGCTTGAGATTGGCATTGGACAGATCCTTGTAGTGTAGCTTCTGCTGACTCGCATTGCTGGCGGCCACCGCTGCTTGCAGCTCACTGGCCGTGGCAATGGTGAAGTTGCCGCCACCACCGCCGCTGCTGTTGCTGCTCGTCAGGAAGATCTTGTTGGCCTGCTGTGGATTCGCCTGTGACGTGATGATAGCCGTCGCCGGCTGCAGACTATAATTATGATTGGCTGCGATGGCCGCTGCCGAGTTGGGCTTCTGCTGCTGCTGTTGCTGCTGACCCGTCACCTGCTGCTGCAGATTCAGATCCGAGACAAGCAGCGGAAACTGTCCCATTTTGATCACCTTGCTGAACTTTTGCTGCTGCTGCACCTGTTGCTGCAGATGTTGTTGCTGTTGTTGCAATGCATCGCTGCCATCCTGCATGGTGAGCTGCTCAACGGCGCCACTCGCCGCCAAGTCCTCCTCCTGCTGCACCAGCTGCTGCAGATGCTGCTTCGATAGCTGAATCTGCTGCTGCGCCAACGTCTGCTGTCCCACCTTCCGCTGCGAGAACTTGCGGTTCAGCAGCAGCTTGTTAATGTCTGCAAAGGGTAAGCCAAAATGTTAAATCGAAACTCTCACAGAAGGCAACAATAAATAACACAACAGTGCAATAATCACAACACAGTGCTCGACTAGTCGATACCCTGTACTTAAGACAGACACACACACACACACACACACACACACACACACCTCTGAACAGACACTCACAATTGCAGTCACATGTATACGAAATATTGCACATAAACATAAATATAAAAAAGACACACACATCAAGCAGTGCGCTGCTTGCACTGCAAGCAGTTCAAAGGCGACTCTTATACTGCAAGCAGTGCACTGCTTACACAAAAGTACCTCTTAGTGTCACGACAAGATTTACTTGTGCTTCGATATAGTGCGATAAGATCCTAACCAAAATCTAGACAATTGCAAGAGGTGCAAAATAAATTTCTTTAAATTTAATTTTATCATTGAAATCAAATTTGTAGCTAAAACTAAGTCGAAGCATGAATGAAGTGTGAAGAGTTCCTATAGGATATAGTGATTCGATCCGGTTGATACTCAGTACTATGTTTGTAATTTATGTCAGGATTATAAGTAAAAACTGGAGCTTTCAATTGAATCTAACAAACTGAGAAAAATTATAAAGTTTTGAAAAGTTTTCGATTGGTTGAATTGAAGTTTGAAGAGAGACGTGCAAATACGCAATATGAGAGTCTACAAGGATATCATCACCGGAGACGAGATGTTTACAGACACCTATAAAATGAAACTGGTGGACGATGTGATCTATGAGGTACACGGCAAGTTGGTTAGCCGCAATCAGGATGATGTTGTCCTGGCTGGTTCGAATCCGTCAGCCGAAATGGCCGATGAGGGTACCGAACTATGCGTGGAGTCAGGAGTAGATGTAGTATTGAATCATCGTTTGCAGGAATCTTTTGCATTTGGGGATAAGAAATCGTTTACTCTGTACCTAAAGGAGTATATGAAGAAGGTACTAGAGAATCTGCAGGAGAATAATCCAGATCAAGTGGACATCTTTAAGAACAACATGAACAAAGCCATGAAGGATATACTAGGACGTTTCAAGGAATTGCAGTTCTTTACGGGTGAGTCCATGGACATCGATGGCATGGTTGCCATGTGCGAATATCGCGACATTGATGGCGACAGTGTTCCCGTATTGATGTTCTTCAAGCACGGTCTCCTGGAGGAGAAATTGTAAGCTGAACGGGCTCTTCTCAACAGCGATTCCACAATCCAAAACGAAAATTGATTTATTTTTAAGATGATTTCTCTGTGTAACACGACAAATCAACTGAATAAATGTATAAGGATATTCTAATCCTGTCGTAAAGTGTATCACGTTAAATCATAAGAAAAGTCTGGAAACTTAAAATAATTTTTAGGGTAAATGCTAGTCGGTGTTAGTAGCTGATCCATAAAGCTTAATCATGGACAACAGCTGTTGCTTTCGATTAAAGGAATCAAAACCCTACTTAGTCAAAGGACTGCCTCGTCCTGTATCCACTGCAGGCAGAAGTCCACCTTATAAGTATGCTATGAATATTTTAATTTGCCAGCGGATCTGTCTAAATGGTATATAGATCTAAGTCTGTGTGTTGAACTAAGCCAAGTAGATTGCTTGTTGCTCAGAGTTTGCATGAAAATGTACGAATATTGTGAAGAAGTGAAGTGTACACAAGCAGGATGATGCCATAAAGGATTACTATATACTATAGGATTACTCTATAGCAAGCGTTATAATCTTTGTGATGGTGATGATCAATGGATACAAGTTTTAGGAATGCATGGAATGAAATGAGCAGGATAACTAAGGATAACAACTAAATCTTGGGTACTTGCGTATCCACTTGCGGTTCACTTCATCTCTGCTGTATCAATGCCAAGGGAGAGAGATCTCTCTCTGTCTCTCTATATCTCATCCTTACAACACACAACCTATAAGGGGGAGGAGGAAAAGGTGCTCGAGAATTGTTGAAATCTATTGCACTGAAGTAAGGGATTTGGAAACACCTGTCACTTACCTGTGTTTTCGGGTCCATTGAGCTGTCGCTTTTGCGTGCTGCGGCTCGTCCATAGGATCTTGTTGCCCACTGCCGTTGGCGAATCGGATGTGGTGGAGAGCACTGCTGTGGTGGCCACTGCCGTATTGGTGCCGCTCACATGACGCCACACAATCGGTTGCTGTTGCTGCTGTTGCACCAGTTGCTGTTGCTGCTGCTGGTGTGCGTTATTGTTGCGTGTGGGCGTGGTCACAATCAGCGGTGTGCTGGTCGTTGTCTGTTGCTGCAGCTGCTGCTGCTGTAGACCAGCAATGCTGTGCACGGCCAACTGTTGTCCACTGGCGGTGTTGATGATGTTCACGCTGGAGGGCGTTGAAACGGGCATGGAGTTATCATCGTTCTGCAGCTTCACGTTGGAGAGCGTGATGACTGTGTTGGGGCCAATGGCGGTGCTGCCACCACCGCTGCTCTTCTGTATGGCATATGTCACCTTCTGGGCGCCCACCGGTGTGGCTGCAGTCATAATCTCACCGCTGCTCGTCGTGTAGATCATGTGATTCCCACTGCGCGATGTGACAAAGCTCTGCGAGGAGATAACTGTCGGTGTGCCGACTATATCGCGCTGCATCTGGAAGAGCAGCTGCTGCTGGATCTGAGGTTGTTGCTGTTGTTGTTGCTGTTGCGTTTGTGCTTGCTGCTGTTGCTGCGGCGTCGCTTGCCTCTGTTGAACGGTCACATTGCGCAGCTGGGCCTGAGCCAACTGCTGGGCCAGCTGACGCTGAAGATCATGCTGTGTCGTCAGAGTTGGCAACGTAGCCAATGAACTGCTGCTCGTGCTGTGCGGCGTTATCGTTACAATGTCACCAACAGCAGCACATCTCCTGACCAGCCTCGACTGGGTGAATATTGACTCGGTCGCGGCTTGATCCAACTGCTGCTTTGTGACCTGGGCGGGTATATTGATCAGATGCGTTCCTGTCGTGCTGGTGATCAGTTGTGTGGGCGCTGAAATTGATGCTATTGTTGGTGTAAGGGCTGGTACTAGTGTTGCAATTGATGCGACAACTGGAGCTGATGAAGCTACTGGTGCTATTGCAGTGGCGGGCGGGGTCGTTGTTAGTGTAACTGCCGCTGCAAGTGGCATCGGCATCGGCGTCGACGTCGGCGGCGTTGATATAACCTCCACTGGCTCCAACTTGATGGGCAATGCGTTGATCTCTGGCAACGGCGCAATGGTTTCTGGCACTATCTCTGGTGTCTCCACCTTAATGGGTGGCGTTTGGCTAAAGAACCTCGAGGGACGATCATCCACCGTGAAACTGGAGCTACCCAGCGGCACAAGTGGACCCACCCGCGTATGAGCTCGATTTCGGGCTGTGCGCTTTTGATCAGCGGCGGACGCCGTTTTGCAGTCGAGCAGGTTGTCGGCGTTCTCAACTTCGTCGACCACCGCCGCCTCGCCGTCGAGTATGCCGTTCCAGAAGTTTGTGGCCTGGTTGAGCGCCTTGGGGTCATCCATGCTGCACTCTTGCAATATGTTAACCAGCTCGTCACCCAGCAGATTGTTGATATCGTTAAGGGAATCGCCGCCGCTAAGATTGAACTCTAGCGCCGAACCGGCGCCAGAACCGGAACCGGGACCCGAACCTGTGCCCAGACCTGAACCAGAGTCGGAGCAGTTGCCATTGGCGTTGTCTTCCGGACTTCTATTGCTTCTGCCGCGCGCATAGTCCAGCGCATAAGCGGTCTGCAGCAGCTGTGCATCCGCATCGAGATCCGTATACTTAAAGGCGCTGCTCAGAAATTGCGCATCACTTGGTAGCTCATCCTCTTCAATGGAATTGCCCAAACGGCTGAGCTCAATGCTGATAGGCGTGTCCTGCGTAAAGTCCACTAAAGCGCTATCAGAGCAGTGCTTGCCGCTCTCATCATCCTCGTGATTGCTATCCGACAGCTCGTCCGTGGGCGTCTTGGGGCGAAAGTGCAGCCAGTCGCGACGTATCTCCGATAGCAGCTCGTTACAGACGTCCAATCGCTGGCTGGACGTTGGCGACAATCCACCCATGTAGTCATAGAGTCCTAGTTCGTCCTCAGTGGGTATCGCTGTTAAATCAAGTCCAGGCTCGATATGCAGCTGCCGCGTGTTGTGCAGGCGAATGACATCGGGCATCTGATTGAAGCAATGCATCCGGCTGAGCTGCTCCTGTAGCTGTTGTCTTGCCTCGAATTGCTGCCTCCTTTGCTGCTGGGCCTGCAACTCCTTTTTGACCGCGGAGTGGCGAATAATGCTGCTTAATTGTGCCAGATTCACATCATCCTCAGCCTCATCGTCATCGTCCATCAAATCCGGTTGCGTCGGCAGCTGCTCCGTTTTTTGCTGTTGTAGCTGGTTCTGCTGATTCTGCAAAGTAGCCGCTGTCCGTATGCTGCTCAGCGGCTCATTGGAGTCATCCGCGTCGATCAGTTCGCGTTTTATCGTTTTAGCCACTTCCTCCACACTCTCGTTTGTGGTTGTTGCTGCGGTGGTGGTTGTGGTGGTGGTGGTTGCTGTTGTTGTTGTTGCTGCTGCTGCTGCTTCAGCGGCACGCGCTGCAGCCGCTGCTGCTGATGTGGACGCCACTGGTTGCTCATCCAGAGATTTAACATCAATCTCATCCGCGCACGTTTCTTCCACTTTTATCACATTGATTTTTTCGCTAATGCTAACATTCTTATCCATATTATTATTATTACTACTATTACTATTGTTGTTGTTGTTGTTATTGTTATTAAACACGGTGTTGTTGTTGTTGTTGTTGTTGCTGCTGCTGTTGTTGCTGTTATTATTGGAACGGTGGTGCTGATGATTGGCTTGTGAATGCTCCATTAGCTGCTCATCACAACTCTCCTGCTTCACCTCCAACTCAGGTGGTTGTTGCTCCTGCTGTTGCTGCTGCTGTTGTTGCTCCGCGCTTGCCGTCGCCAATGGCTCCGTTGTCGCTTCCATTGGCAATGGATTCGCTGTAACCGTCTCCTTTGGCGTCGTTGTCGCCTCCAGAGCCAACGCCAAACGTTCCAAATACGCTCTGGGTAGGGGACGCAGCGTTGGCCTGGCCTCTTCCAGGGACACACCTTCGAGGGCTGCGATCTTCAGACGCTTGGCAGCATTGAGTTCACGCAGTAGCTGCTTCTTGCGACGCAGCCGACGGCGCTTTAGACGCATATCGCAGGAACTCTGCTGAAGCGTGACTGCAGAGCTATAGACGCTCAGACGAGAGATGTTTTCATCTTCCGTGCCCAGTTCATCCTCTTCTTCGTCTTCCTCATCCTCGTCAACAGCCTCCTCCGGCTGCTGCTCTTCCGGCGTCTCCTTCTTGGGCATCTCCTGCTCGCTGGCTGGCTCCACCTTCAACATTATCTCCGGTTGCGTCTCATTACCATCCGGCGTTATCACCTTACACGTGGGCAGATCAACGACAGTGGGCGGGGAGCTGGGTTTGGGCATCTGCTGTACAGGTGGCTCCTGCTTCAACGGCTTGCTACAGCGATTAACCACGCTCTCTAGCACCGTATAATCGAACTCCGACCACAGATCATCGTACCGGTTGCTGGTTCGATCAAGCAGCACGCGCCCGCCACGTCCCAAACGCCTGCGTGCAAAGCCAACACAACGCGGCCTGTAAAATGATCAAGTTTCATTTAGTATAAGAGAAAACCAGCTTAGGGTCAATTGTTTAACAACGTACCTGGGATAGTTGATTGAGGTAAGGGTATAACGATACTTGGGATCAGAGCAAATAGGCGCACAGGACGGTAGCGCCGCCTCCGCATCATCGTTCCACTCATCAGGCGACTCCCAAGGCCAACGACCTTGCTTAGCAGCACGCGTCTGCAAAATAATAAAAAATAAACAAATTCAATAATGTTTTACGATAGAACTAGACCACATCACACACACACACACACACATATGTATGTATATTTTACTTCATTCAGTTCGTTTCCCTAAGTTTCGTTGTGGTGCAACAATCACGGCAACAATATATACATTAGACATCTTCATCATCATTTTGCCATTCATGATGAGGATGAAGATATCTTATGTATATATATATATATATATATATATATATATCCCGGCAACAATATACATGTAGAATATACCTTATATATTTATACACAGACAGTTGCCGGCACATTTTTGCACTTGCTGCAGCCGACGCGAACATCTGATCGCAGCCCGAGGCGACATCGAAATAAATTTCAAAAAAATCTTCCATAAAATTCAAAATCGCCAACGCAAAATATATCTTAGCAACAGCAGCTATCATATACATAAATAAATATAGACATACATATAAACAGACATAGCCAGCGTCACGTTTTCACTTTTTACCGGCGCGCACACTGAAAACAAATATAAATCGACTGTAGCCGACTATGATAAGCCCTTAACCCAGCTGGAATATACCCTTACTTCCACTATACCTATAATCCACACAGCCCGTAAGTAGCTCAAAATAGCTCAGCTGATTTGTTAGCAAAACTGACGTAATCGCAAGTAATATTAACAAGCTCTCTCGACGAAACCTCGTGCAACGTTGCCCATCGGCATGTTGAGTCACCCACCGACTTGGCCAGTTTCTACAATAATGCGTACTGCAAACTGCACACACTCACGCTCCGTTGTATGAGTGCACGCGATTAAAGTACACTCGAGTTCCGATAAAATGGCAAGGGCACATCAGTTTTTACTAGCTATTGATATGGCGGGGTACATTTTATTGGGACTTGACTGTATTTCACTGGTTGCCGGTTTATGTAATTGTGATGTGTTTATGTGGGCAAATGTATATTCGGTTCGGAGCACGTTGTTTGTCTTTTCTTTGTATATAAAGCCTTAGACACACAAAATGAGAGTCTTCGTTCTTTTGTGATCTGCTTTATGCTCGTTAGTTGAAAAGTGTTTGCGAGTCTGAAAGGTTGGCTAAAATGTCTCTGGATCGGGAAGAACTAGGTGAACAGGGCAAACTGTATTATGATGGACTTTATTACATCGTTAACTTAAATTGGAAAGTCTAGAACTTAGAGGAACCTCACTGCCCAGTGATCAAGTTAAAGAGATTTGTAAGCCTTAAACACCTGGAAGTCTCATGTTTCTCTAGGCTCACCGAGAATCTCTTGCAACTACATCTAGACCTGACCATGCCGTTCATCAACGACGACAAGCTAATGGAACTCGTAAAGGGATTGCCAGATTTGCAGACCTTCCGTGTGCGGAAAGCTTTAATCATTACCTATGACTTTGTGGACAAAGAAAGGCGGTGGAACGACTCTAATGGAAAATTGCATTCCATTCTGATGATCTTGGAGGACGCAACAATCAATTGCGACAAAATTGCGCAGAAGCCTTCTAGCCAATCCCCTGGAAAATATGTTATGCCAATCTAACAATCATTCCTAATTATATAACTGTTATATTCCATATCATTATACATTCTAATACAACATAAATATTTTTTATGATTCTTTTTATCTAAATGACCTTTAACAATGTCACGTACGACACACACACACACACACACACACTCTTTAAAGTTAGTACACGTGTAAGAGTATTAGTGAAAAACGCATGGAAGTAGAAGAAAAAACGCAGCAACATCACATTTGATGTTGTCGTTCTACGACTTTGTAATTTGAGACGAGTTATACATCTATCTATATCTTTTATATATATATGTATACACATTATTGCTTCTTTTTTGTACGTTTGTTCTATTAACTTATATCTTATAAAGGGAAGATATAAAAAGTATCGAAAAAAATGAGATTAATTATCAGAGAAAACTGGAGATCGTCATATTTCAACAACTTTCTGTTTTAGATAGAGCAGATATATGAGATATAAGATCCAATAAAATATGGTCTTTTATCCTAAATGCTTTGATAATCTATAATATTCAATTAAAATATATAGTTTATATATATAATAATATTATTAAATGTTTGAAAATTATATGGAAATGAGTATGAAGATTTCTAGAATCGTTTCGTAACGCCACTTTTCCATAAATAGTGAATTATATGAGATACCCTGGACTATCAGTATATATATTGCAGAATTGATAGATAATATGATAAAATAAAAGATAATGCTTACCCGCAGGTAATTACAGCTGGGCTTGCGTCTAAATGCAAACGGCGCTTCCTCCTCGCTTTCGGAGCCCAGCTTGTTGCCATTTTGGGTACCGACACCTAGATAATCCTCCTCCTCGCTGTCCAAATTTGACTCGTTGGCCGCTGGAGAAGCGCTTTGGCGATGCAGGTGATGCAAATGGGAGAGATGTGCAGGCGAAACGCCTGACGCTGACGACGCCAGACCCATCCCTGGCAAATACTGTTGTTGCTGCTGCTGACTTTGCTGCTGCTGATTTTGGTGCAGTTGCTTCTCGCGTGGCACTTTGTGTTTGCGCTTTTTGTACGGACGTTTCTCCCTTCGACTGCTGCTGTTGACATTGCCACTTGCTGCGTTGGCGCCCTCTGTCATGAGAATTAATCATAGATTAATGACTTAATCTGCTTCTTCAGTTCCTTTTTACACTTACCTATTGTCGACGTGTTTAGATACTGCGGTACCTGTGTATAAATCGACGTGTTGGCGGAACCTCCCGTTGTCAAAATACCTGCAGGCAGGACTCCGGCAGCAGCCAGCAGAGCACCACTTGCTGCCGTGCCGGCTGCCGCTGCGCCTTGTGAGTATTGATTCGCATACACTGAATTGTACACGGGTCTATAAAAGATGGGGATTAGTTTAAATTATATTATTACAGGGTTTAACAACATGATATTTGGAGATTGGTTTGGATGAAATGAACCATGTTCATTGAATGAAAAGATTGGAAACAATTAAGATAGAATTAGGTAGCCTGTTAGCCACAATATAAAGGGAATATGATATTATACTAAAGCTTTAACTAAGAAATTTTGCAGAATACTGGCTATAGTTAAACATCTTGAGACGCACCTCGTGTGCTTATATTGGGCATTGAGCTCGGAGTAGACAGCACCATTGAAGTCACGCATTTCAAAGCGTTTCTCGAATATGTTAACCGTCAACTTGAGGTGATCGCGTTTCGTCTCTTCGCGCCGCCGAACCATCTCCAGTATAGTTGTGGCGCGTTGTAGGTCGCGTCTGCAATGGAAACACCGGATGTGAGTGATAAACAGTTCAGAGAGAATGATAATAGTGTGGGGTCATATACTTACCGCAGCTTGAGCATCTTCTCGTAGGAGGATTCGTCGTTTTTCCGATTCTTTCGCGTTTGCATTTTCTCAGTTCGCCGTCGAAACGCCAGATAGGGATTGTTGGAGCTAGCCCCTGGTCGGCTTTCCGTCTTGACGGTGAGTATCAGCGGATGTTGCTGTGAGGGCAGAGATCGGAGAGAGGGAACTATGCTGGATGTCTAGAACCATCTAGCTTACCATCTTTAGGCGCTTGTTTAGCCAGTAGTCGTACACCGATATGCTAGTCTCGTCATCCTGATTGAGCAACGTTTTGGCCTCGTTGAGCGTCACGACTGTCTGTCCAGAGCTCTTCTCCAGCCGATCCATCATTTGTTCAAACTTCAGTTGGGTCAGCTGCAGTCGCTGTTGCTGGTTCAGCCAATCGATGTCCACGCTATCCATATCATAGTCCGGCACCTCTGTGTCCAAGCCCAGCGCTGCAACGCATTAAAATAAGATATAGATTAGCAAAGTCTACGCGGAACTCGGCGACGATGACTACTCACGCTGCATATGAATCATTTGGCGTGGCATCTTATAGTCTGGCGAATAGAATTCGTCGTAAAAGGGCTGATCCGTTGACAGAACCTCTGGCGTAGGTATGATGATGCCCGTGCATATCGCGCGCTGCAGATGATGCTCCTGTAGAATGTTTGGAATGTGTGCATTATTAAATTGGAACCAGGTTGATATTAAATAGATATGATTATCCTTGTTAATGCATATGTGTATATATGGTATATATACTCGTACGACCGACATTAATAACTCACCGACTCTTCCTCTTTCTCCATGCCGCTTGGCATTTGGGGCACAGCGCGATTTATGGCCGAATATTCAGGCAAGTCGGGCAACTCCTCCGCCAAGTAGATGGGCATCTGCTTGGCGGGATCGAGATGACGTGCTCTGAATGATAGTTTCGACATTTTGTGGCTGTTTTTGTTGCTGCTTATGTTTCTGTTGTTTTTGGGTGTATGGAACGTTTTGCTGCTAAATGTGTGTGTGGAATTATATATGTTGTTAATGGTTGTTGTGATTGTTGTTTTAGGTGGTGGTTGTGTTAAGGGCTCTTAAGTTGCTATTGTTGCTATCCAGTGGCAACTACAGATGTCCACTGGCAATGGCAGATTCCAGCTAAGGGAATTTGTTGATTCTCCTGCTGATGTTGCTGTTGCTACTGCTGCTGTTTTACACGAGCCTCTTAACAGTTTCGTTGTTCTTGTTGTTGCTGTTGTTGCAGCAACTGTTGCTGTTGTTATTCTCGCAAATGAAGCGGCTATGGATGGAGGAGATATGCTGCTCTTAAGCGTATGCAACGACGTCAACTCTAACGTCGAACGAGTCTTATTTGTTTTAGCTGTTGCTGTTGATGTAGTTGGACGCGATGCCTGCGCCTCTGCCTCCGACTGAGCACCGGGGCTGCGGTGGCTGCAATGGCTGCTCTGCCAGCTAATAAACGCAGCCCCTGTGCCCGTTTCCGTGCCCGTTTCTATGCCCGTACCCACGTTCCGGCTCCGGCTTTTGCTGCTGTTGCTGCTGGTGGATTTTTTGTTGTTTGTACGCCGCCTGACAACGGCAACTGCAGTCGCAACTGCTGTATATAAAGGCGTGTCCAACGTTGTTACTACTGCTGGGCCGCTGATGTTTCTGCTTCTGCTGCTTTGGCTGTTGTTGTTGCTGTTAGTGCTGCTTCCGCCGTCGTCGTCCGCTGCTGCCTCTGCCTCTCCTGCCGTCTGCTGCTGCTTCTGCTGCTGCTGTCGTTGCTCGTTGTATGCGAACAGCGCTGTGAGCAACAACAGGGCCAAAGAGATTAGTTTATTGCAATTACGACGACAACGCAGTGGTAGCAACAACAATAACGAGTGCAGCAATTGTGTCGACGACATTTTTCACGTTGAAATCCAAAAAATTATGTGAATTGGCATAATTACGTTGATCAAGTTTAAACATTTCAGTTCATCTTTATTCTTATTAATGTTTGTTTTTGTTTATCCTTGTTATTAATTTAATAGATTTCCAGTTCCTCTTGTTGTACTTGTTCCTCTCCTTCGTACTTTGTTTTCTGTTACTTGCGGCAGCTGATAAAAATCTACAAGAACAACGATAATAACAAATAAGTAAACAACTCACACGTACGTGTACCTTCTCATACACTCACTCACACACGCTCGCACACATAGGCGGCTATTGAATAGAAACAAAACGCGGGAAAAATATTTTGAATATAAATAAATATTGCATATAATTATAAATTGCAACGCACACACAAATGCACACACAAGCACTCTTATCGATAAAATTTTGCATTCAAACATGCACACACACACATTTATATATAGTTATTGTTTTTGTCCGACGTGCTTTAAAAACATGAGTTGGGCCAGTTTACTGTCGGCAAAAGTGATGATTCATTTTCATTCTTTGACACGCAATTAATTCAGTGTGCGAAATGAATAATAAGAAAGAATTGTAGTGCATAAAACGCGCTCAAATAAAAAATGCTTAATCATAAAGAAGCCAAAAAGATAGAAGCAGAAAAGCCGCGCCGCCGATGCGAGCGTAAAAAAGGCGGCATAAACAAACAGACACACGCGGCGAGTTTTCTTAAACAAACGCGGCGAATTGAACGAAGAAAAAACACGAAGCCTATGCGCAAAATACGATGAAAAAAAAACGTAGCACTCTTCATGTGGGTTTTGTTTTTTGCAATTATTTGCCAAAGCATCGATATTTTTCAGCAGCGTTAAATTTAATAGCGTTTTATTTAATTTTTAACACACTTTACAGCGATTTCCACAAACCTGCATGCACAATTTTGTTGATAATTCGCTGAAAAATTTACACAAATTTCACGAATTTTGCGTATAGCGTGGTTTTGCTGGAAGCAGTAATGGCGGCCAGAGCCGAAGATTAACGACGACGCGCAACACTACCAGGCCGCAAATTATTTGTTCGCAACATCGGCGTTCTTTTAAAGCGGCTTCGGAACAACGATATCACATTCTACATATGCAGTGATAAATCAAGCAAGAATACATGCAGAAAAATTAATTAGGCACTAAAATTAAATTATTATATTTATTTAATCGCGTTGCACACACAAAAACAAGAAATATCGGTTAGGAAATCAACGGCGTTCAAAAACAATTTGCACGGCATAGAGCTGTTCGACTCCGAAGCGTGCACTAGTGTCGCCCTCTGGCGGGCTGCACTCGAATGAGAAGCAAGACCAGCAAAAAGTTTTTTTCACAAACAAGAAAATCGATTTACATTTTTCACGCACATTTTTTTGCACTTTATTTGACTTTATCTTGTCACAATTGTGTGGAAATCATGCGCTTTCACTGTATTTTTGTTTCCCGCAGCGATTTAAGCAGTATTTTGACAGTTTTGTCAACAAATACGTTTGTAATTGTTTTTCTTCTGCGGACACGTTTTTACTTAATGGCGGACGGCCATCACGAATTGATACTAAAGTGTTTTCGGAGTTGACATTCGTCGTAATGCTATGGAAATTATTTTGGGTCGCTCAAATTGTGTTGCATTTGATGAATTCGAATGGGGTTTTTGCTAAAAATTGTAGAATAAAATTCTAAATTGAATGCATACAATGGGAACATAAACATATTGTTGGATTTGTTGAAATTGTTATTACCAACACCAACAAGCACCCAATAACATTGTGTTGCGTTTTGCTAAATGCAGTTAACAGCCACATAAAATATAACATGTGCTTGAAGTGTTATTTAACAGCAGACACTGCTCGTTATCGGTTGTACAATTTATAAATATTTTTAATCGAAATTATTTTGTGCTCAATAACTAAATATCACATGAAAAAAAAAAAAACAATAAATAAAACTACGGATAGTAGATTCTACTAGGTTCTTTAAAACATTTTCGCCAAATGGCGCTACAATTTGAATTTAACATATGTTAAGCAGCGGTCTAACTGTCTGTCGCAGTTCTACATCCAAACAAAATTGTAACAGAAGCTCGTGTTTACATAAGAATATATAGGCTTTATATTATATTTGTAAACACAAGTAATTAGCTTCTAAGGTGTATTAATTGAATAATACTATGTTCAGCGAGTACGACATAGTGATGTGAGTTCATCACATCTATCAAGTGATATATCGATATAAAGCAATGCGATGATTTTGCAACTGAACGAATCTTTGCTTAACGAGTTACTCACTCGACGAAATGTACAAACCTAAGAATAAGCCCCAAATCATTTATTATTGAAAGTCAATTCATGAAGTACAATTCATAGAATACAGATACAAAATTACAAATTAATTTAATACTTAGCCCTTCTTTTTTTGGTAAAAAATTAAAATGCGATTTTTTCTTTAATATTTTGATTGCTTTTTATTATACTACTAAAAACAAGAAGACACACATTTAATGTGATTTATTTGTAAATTATGAACACTGTCTTTGTATTTAGCTTTTTAAATTGTATTCTAAGATATAATTTAATTAAATTTATTTTATATTTATATGTGTGTGTAGGTACATTAATTGAACTTCATACATACATACATTTAAAGATCTGTATGTATGAATCTAATGGATTTTAGATTTATGGTGCTCATAATAAAAACTTTAAATTATGCCTTGGAAAAATCTTATACAATATTATAATTGCTGTTTCAGTTTCGATTATAATTATGCATTTAGAAGCTATTTTCCTTTGCTGAATAATTATTTGTATTACATTCATAATGCTCAATACTAGTACATATTACTTATTTAGCTTAATAAGGAGTATCGCAAATTTCGGAAGTTTTAAGGATTGCTTTGAAAGAATGGAGCAACAAGAACAAAATGAAAGCGTATTATTATTATTACTAAAAATATGTAATTGCTTATTAGATGACAAAATAAAAAGCTTTATTCGTGTTCAAATAGCCCCCAAAAGCATTTAGAAGCCTCAAAGCTCATCCTCATTTGTTGATCTGTCGATGGGGAGTTTGATTCCATCGCTGATTTCGCCATTGCTGCTGCTGTTGCTGATGCCCATTTAAGTTGTTGCTGCTGTTGCTGATGTTACTGCAGTTTTTTGAATTCGCCGCAAGGACGTACACATCTATACATACAAATTGTGGCAGGCCCTGTGTCAGAGTGCACACACACATACACATAGAGACACGTTGACACACAGTCACAGGGCCAGGCCGACAGAATGCAGTTGCCCAGCAATGCGCGCGCGCAGCTTCTCCCACAATTGCACCACATCAAAAGCGTAATAATTGTGGAACAGCTGACGCGCTATTGCGGCGACTGTCATGGTAGGCGATGGCGTACATGATGAAAAAATTTAAGTCAGACAGTGGTGGCGTATGTGAAAAAGCACCATAGCGTATAACAGTATTATAAGTAGTAGAGTATAAGAATGGCAAGGAAAGCGCCTCCACGCAATTAACGTGGTTGAGCGTGAGTGCGCGACTGAGGACAATGCAAGCAGCTGCGAGAGAGCTTTTTCGCCGTTAAAAATATGAGAATACGGCGAAAAGGCAATACCGCACACTGGGGCGCATGTGCAGCTGTTACACACTGAGTGAGTGAAAGAGACAGAAAGCCACAGATGTAAACGAGTATGAATTGTTATTGTGTAATTGCGGGGGAGGGAGAAGACCTCTGGCTTGTACATAGGTACACGGTATGTATGTATGTGTGCGCGTATGCGTGTGCCAGCATGGTATGTGTATGTATGTATATGTGTGTGTACTATATGTTGTACTTGTTGTGCTGGTGCTTATCCAAAAATTATAGGAAATTATAGCAAAAAACATGAGCGGGCTTGTCTCAGGATGAGGATGTGGTTGCGGATGTGGATGCGGATGTGGATAAGGGGCCAACGTAACGAAAAATTATACGCATGTTGGTTTTTTGTCTTTGTCAAAATGTTTTTGTTTTCTTTTGCAATATTCAACAACCAATACCAATATTTTAGAAATCTTTTAACTATTGTTATATTGGTAGAGTCTTTGATATTAATTTAGTGCTTTTTGTATTGTGAGGAATCTATGTTATATATATCTGTGCCCAAACTTGGCTTAAACGGGACTTACGTGTACCCATTGCATAGTACAATCATATTCAAGAATCGCGCCTAACATAGTAAAAATATTCGATAGATTTATGAGTGGGGTTTCTGAGTTTGACTGAACTGTATTGTGCTTGTAGTATAAGTATTATTTTTGAGTGGTTTTATATGCACTTGAAACTTAAGAAGCGGATCGAACATACTCCATGAAAAGATCTAAGATGAATATATAGTTTATATATATATATATGTACATTCGTGCATATTCTACAAGTTGACTTTTAAAGAGAGTTCCCCGTATGGTACATAAATAGATACCCGGATCCTAGTCCCCAGTAACGAGTGCATATATTCAGATGGAAAGTGTAAGAAGTTGATTCATTGTGTGGTTTTCGTTTAGTACTACAGAAAAAGTGTCTCAGAGCAAGGAGAGAGAGATATAGTTAGAGAGAGAAAGAAAAATAGAGAGAGATCTACGAGTTTGTGAAGTATTAGTTTAAGTAAAAAGTTAAACAGAGTTTCGAGAATAAAAGATAAAGAGAGAGATTTATAGAGATAGAGAGAGTGAGTGAGAGAGAAAGAGAGTTCCAAAGAGAGAGAGAGAGATGTTTAACTACAAAAAGTACTAAACTAAAATGATTTTTTTGTATAGATTTTTCTCCTTTATTTTGCACTACAAATCGGTGTATGGTGATTATTATTGCATTTCTTGTAATCGATGCAAATAAATTGTTAGCTTTAAATTAATTAATTTGTTGTTGTTGTTGTTACTGTTTATTTAATTGTTATTTAACTCTGAAACGTATTAAGAACTTTCAATCAAATACTGGTTATAAGAATATTGTTCACATTCACAAACCAAAACTGGTTAGATATATATATGTTATGCATGTTTAATTAAATATGTTATATACTACACATATATATATAAATCTTATATATATATATATGTCAAATAAACCAACATACCAGAAAATAAAGTATATACTAAAACGCAACTGAAGTAACTAAACTAAATACAATATGAAACCCAAAAGGACAATACAGTACCCAAAGTATCTAAAGGTGTGATGTGGTGTGCTGGGTGTGGGGTGTGGGGTAGGTTAGGGTGGTGGGGTGGTGGGGTGGTGCATCATCTAGGTGAACCGCTGAACCACTGAGCTGGGCCTGAAGCTAAATGCAGCGGGAGTGCAAGCGCGCGAGCGACATTATTGGGTGCAAATTACGTGGAACTTACCTTGGGAGGGGTTAAGGCTACTGGGTGTGTGGTTAGACTATTATACGGATCATATAGTATTATAGTGAGACGAGTATTTTAAGGAACATGCGCCACGCTTGGACGGAGATGAACTCTTTTGACGTTACTTTCAACGGGATACATTATAGTAAGCCAGGACTAAGGAGCATTGTCTACAGATGAAATGTGCCGAAAGTTGGATGAATTGGACTAATGGTATGATTTATATATATATATATAAAGTATGATAGCAAAGTAGTATGCAATAAGTATGTATTCCAAATTGTTTTTATTCCGATTAGAGGCAATTGTTAGATTTTCAATTACATAAATGAAAATTCGATTTGTTTCTTTTTACTCCTAAGGATACAAATGTGTAACTTAATCGCAATCAAATCAAAGCTACTACAAATACGAGTACATTCTTTCATCATATTAAAACTATCACTAGCATGATTAACAAAGAAGAGCACTACAGTCGAGGGTTGCCCGACTATGAAATACCCCGTAATACACAGCTCTTGAATTGATGTCGCACCCCCTTCTATCAAAAAAAGCGTCTTCCTCTGAACGAAGAGGAACACAAAGAACACATTTCGAAACTGGTTTAATCTAAATGGAAGTTTAGAGTGACAATTAGACTATAGGGTATACAAAAAGCAAAGGGGGTGCTCCACACGTATATAAAAGAGATATAGAGGAAGAGATGTGTATTATCTTAGGGGCTGGTTTTAATTTCGACTACTTACTTGCTAATTATCACTTGTTGGAAGATAAACCAAAAGACTGAAAGACGAATTGAATGTTTTATACAAATACAAATCGAATAGTGGCACTAAGCGACTACATTTTAAAAAGAGTATACGCAGAGTATAACTTAAATTTGATGAGAGTTTGTCTTGTTACTCCTGTAGGCTTTGAAAGTAATTGTGATATGATTGGACAAAGAACTTAGCTTAATGTTTATGAACTATGCACTATGAACTATGAACTATGCACTATGAACTATGAACTAGTGACTTATGACTTAGTATATATACCATATTAGCTATAGGATAGTTATATTAGTACATATGCATATATAGTTTGAAGTTCTTTGAAGACATTGGAATTAAAAGTAAGCTGAGCAAAATTTCATTTGAGTTTTGAGGCGGCAATTGACAAGCATTTATCAGACTTGATCATTGCACAATACTATATAATTTTGATTCATTCGATAAGTACTATTCACATATATATATAGATATATATATGTTTGTATATATAGGCATATATATGGGCAGAAGAGATTGGTAGATCATTTGATTTGTTTGATTGTTCAGTAAGTTTCTGTATATATACAAAACAAATGTAAATATTATGCATATCCTATGGTTCATATATACTATTCATATATATATATACATTATATCTATAGATATATATATGTATATATTGTAGTATAAATTTGTAGCTGTTCTCATTTGGGCTTCTATAAATGTAAGTAACAAAATTTTAACGCAATATAACTACAGATAAAAGTTACAGATACAGATAAAGATAAAGATACAAATACAGATACAGATACAGATAGAGATACAGATAGAGATACAGATGGAGAGAGTACAGTATGTACTACTTAAGCGCTACATGCTTTAGCATTAACAACATGCATTTCAATTGATGTAAATGTATCTCGAGTATCAAAACATTCCGAGTTCTTAAGTACCCATGGAGTACTCTATATAAATATATATATATGGTATATATATGGACTACTATTTGTATGTTACGATGTGGGCAAGTGCAATAAGCGCTATATAAAAGTATTCTCTAATATTTTCCATATAGACGTATGCAATACTCTTCTTTCTGTAGAAGCTTCAAATGCAACTCCTACGGGTCGTCTTTCATTTTGGGTATAAAATGTTTATGTGTGTGTGTGTGTTGTGTTGTGTGTGTGCAGTCAAATTAAAGTTTGTATCTACTCTCTGATATACTGCTATATAGTTTGTATATAGTAAAGTAAGTAAGTAAATTGTGTGTGTGCTTGCGGAAGGAAGAAAAATCAAGTAAATTTACATTTTGGTTGATCGATTGAAAGGCGAAATAATCGGAAAGTGTCTACAAATCAGGCTGAAGTTAGGATTTATACGAGTTATATAGATGTAGTACGTGTACGAGTATTGTGTGTAGGTGTTAGTTATGATGGATATATCCTAGGTCTAGTGTCTGGTGTTACTCTCTATGTTCTTTTAAACGCTTTTGAGTCAACGAGATAGTCACGAGAGAACGATAACGAGAACGAGAACTTGAACGTGAACGATAACGATAACGATTGCGATAAGTAATCGATCTGCCTGTCTAGCTATGCACAAACTGTACGAGCAGCTGTCGTACTAGCCAGGGCATTATCATTATGATTATGAGATGCTGATAACTGTTTGCGAATGAGTAGAAACTTTTACTAGAATTGCACATATCTTCCTCACAAAAGCACATATGTCCATTGCCTGAACTTTCCATCATGCACACGTGATCGACCATGAATAAATTGATTTGTAATTGTGACGTACACATGCGTCGTACCACCTCGTAGGCTGCAAGAACAAGGATAAAGGATATAAGAGTTTATCCCGCATACAGATGACCAATCGCATCATCTCCAGTTGCCTTTATCCCTGGGGCTGAATCCCTATCGCTATCGCATATGTCCTTATACTTACGTGATCTCTGGTGGCGCACCATCTTAACACAGCAGCCATTGCAGGTCATCAGTGGCGGTTGATCACGGGGCAGAGCCGTATAGTTGAAGGGATCCTTGCAGCGTGCATCCGTCCAGGAGTCGCACTCGTAGCAGTAGATCGAACGCGCTGCGGTATAAATCACAAGTTGTATTATCCTTTGTGTGGCACTATTTTCTCTCATTCCTTTGCTCCTTTAGCTCAAGGATCACTACTCGGTTATTAAGGAGCAATCCAAAGGATCTACTTATATACATTTCTACTACTCAATAAAATAATATATACATACATACACAAGCAGCCAAGAGATGCAAGCAAAATAAATGAATAAAAAATATCAATTAAATATTTATATATAAAAAATAATATGAATTCAGATTCTAGGAATGTTTATGTTAATTTTGAATAGTGAAAACAATTCTTTATAGTTTTATTATACATCTAAGAACTCTATTATGAAATACTTCAAATAATACGAAGATAATATTTCAAATCTAAAAATTTTTAGTAGAAATTTCGATAGGAAAAGAAAAAGTTGTTGAACTCGGATAAAATCTATTTATTTGGGTGCTAGAAGTTGAATAATTTGAGCGTGGTTTAAAAGCTGAAAACAAACTAGAGAATTGAGTGAGAGAGATGGAGAGTGTGTGTTGTCTCTCTTATGGAAACTTCTAGTATATTATTTCCAGACTATATGAAACAAAGATACTTTTCTGATATAAAGATACTTTTCTGATGTAAAGATACTTTTCTGATTTATACAAAAGAAAGGTTGAAAACAAAAGATAACGTTGCCACATTCCATGCCAAATCAGTGTTAAACTCCGATCATAACAAACATTAAGTTAGGGTTAAAAGTGTTTAAGTATGTGTGTAGGACATGCAGTTAGAGGACACCATCGAGTTGAGTGTAGGGTGTAGGCTGTCGGGTGGGAGGGGTAATGTTTGCTTGTAGTAGTAGTGGTTGGACATGCACATATACACGAGTAAGAAACCCATACATTGAACGGGTCAACACACACATACAAACACATACATACACACAGATACATTCACGTTTCTATTGGCAACACGTGGGAGATTAAAAGTTGCAAAGGATTAAGAAAAACATAAGGAAATAGGATGGCGTCATGAAGTCTATGGGCTGTGTCTATGCGGTTGAGCAAGGACATATGCCAGGACATATGCTTCTATGCGAGGACATATGGTTGCCAGTTAGCGGATTGAGACTAATCATATTATACAGTCGAAAGACTAGGACTACACGGATGAGGGGTATTCATTGAGGTGAAGTGATATTCTGCTGGCAAGCTCTAAGACAGAAAAGTGGACAGTTTCTTAAAGTCCGGTTAAACTAGCGGTTTATCCTAGTTATATCTGGCAGTTAAAAGTTAAGAGATAACCAATCTATAGAAAGTTTTTTATCTTTATCTTTTGTCTAGAAATTTTGATGTGGAAACTCTTGTCTAATTATCGGACTGTTATTTTTGAACCGGAACTTAAGAAAAGGTTTCAATGGGAGTCGGTTTATACGAGAATATGATTCACATAGATATCAAAAAACATATATAGTCAAAATAGTTGCAATATTCACAGAGCCTTTTCTGAATATAATGCCGATAGAGTAAAAGGTTCTGGACTCTTGAGTTCTTCGCTTGAGTTAACCAATTTAAGTTATAACAAATAGATAATTTATATGTATATTTATATATATATCCTTGTATTTATATATATATATATATACTCTTGGTATTATTGTGGTTAATATGTATATATAGAGATATATATATGATAAGCAAGTTGTATATAGACTGAAGGATTGAAGTGGATTCATACTTTGACATTCGGCTGAGGCTGATGGAATCCATACGAAAGTTAGAAATCCAAATATGGCTGCAAATAAACAATGAAAGGAAGAGAGCAAAGTAGAAGATAGGAAAATGATAATGGAGTTTAAAGTTGCATGAAAAGGTTGAAGTAAGACAAAAATGTACAAAAAGGTCCTGCGACATGCACCACAAAACATGCAATGGAATGGTAAGTTAGGTCCAGGACCTGCTTGCCAGTTCATCGAGGATTAATCGTACAGGCCGCAGGAGTTGGACAAGGAATACATAAACTCTGGGTAGACGCGGCACACACAATAAAAAACAGTTAAGGAATACCCCAACTACAAGTGTAATTAGCGTGTGTGTGTGTGTGTAAAGTGTTGTGTGTGGCACGGGGGTTCTTTAATACACAAAGTTTGACTTATTATATAGTATAGAGTATATATATCGATACATAATGCATTTGTACAGTGTGTTTGTGGTATATAGATATAACTTTTGGTTTGACTTCAGTAGGAGACGTCCTTCGGTTAACGAGTACAAGACAAGACACAAGGCACAGCAGATGTGTGACAAATGGCAGGACGAGTGAACGAGTATATTCGATAATGTGACCAAATTGTATAGACGATTGTTACGATACGATTAATCGATAGTTACAGCACGTATCCAAAACTAAATGAAACTTATGTTAACTCAACTTAACGCAACGGAACGCAAATCAGGTGATTTTCTTTAACGTACGAATTACAATTATTTTACAGGGTATCATCATCAACTGTATAGCCTCTGCTTCAGGCATCCTTGCAGTGAAGTCTGATAAGAAGCAACCTTTTCTGATTAGACTTTATCATTCATTTAACGATCTTTAGAACGTAAGTTATAGGTAGAGTTCTATGAGCTTTCCTTTCAATCCAGAATATATATATATTATATTGATAGTTTATATCTGAACATTATCTTAGATATAGATTACTTCCCTTTCAATTATTAATCAATCTGGCAATCTGACGATCTGTTTACCTGGAGAATATTTTTACTTCCTGCCCATAGAAAGCACTGCAAGGATGCTTAAGCTTTGGCTAGGCAGAGGACATTTGATGCTTATTCATTAATTTTAGTACGAGCAGAGAACTAAAACTGGATATGCACAAATATATATAATTATATATGTATTTTTTTAGTATAAAACGCAAAATGGTGGTTCAAAAACGAAATAGAAACCGAAACAAAAACAGAAAGAGGAACTCAAAAAAAGAAAACAACAAAACGAAGAACAAAAGGATTCACAATTTTGGGAAAAGAAACGGAAACTGAAACTTACTTGGAAAACAATTATCAGCCGTACCGAAATTTGCCAATGCCAAAATAACTTTTTGTACAAATGGAAAATATTTGAAATGAAGTTGAAAATTAATCGTAAAAATTGTGTTTTGTTTTGAAATATTTTACGACTACAGCTAAAAGCATAATAAAAAATAACCTGTTGTTCCACTACGAGTACTCGATGTCTTTCACTATATATATATATATATACCATATATTTAGATTCTTATATATCTTTTTTGCATAAACTTTTGAGTGGGTTTTATCGCTCATACGACCCGCTGGCCGACCAGCCGCAACTTTTTCGAGCTTACGTCGGCGATTGCAATTGCAATTACAGTTTCGATTGTGAATGATATATATATATATATAGAGAGAGATATATGTATATGTATAGGTACTTTATGAGTGTCGACCCTCTGTTCGTCGGACTGTTGAGCTATTTATAATACTTCGCACGTTCTATATCGGTCCACGATTAATATAAAAATACACGATATATATAGATAAATGTCTGTTTGTTGGTGCATTGCGCCATTTGATTGGAATACAACTCGTAAATAATTCTCAGTTGGCTTTGAAGTGCCTCGTGGGGCTTGTGCCTTCGATAGGGCTAATTAATTTCTGATCGACCATATGGCAGCTGATCCTGGGCATTAATAATACGTAATACAAACAGAGATAGAGAGAGAGAGAGAGAGAAAGCGAGAGTTTTACCTGCCAAAGGCAGCAGCCATTGCGTGGCTGCGTTTCCCTTAGACCACATCTCTTATGGCAAGGACTCACTTCTGGTATCTACAATAAAAGAGAAGCATAATTTGAATAGAATACTTGCATATATATAGATCATATACCTGGTATACTCTTTTGATATGACTGCGATTGAGAATGTTTGACCCGAGGTCGTTTTCGCATGGATGCGTTAAGATCCGCAACGCCTCAGCTTCATAGTAGTCTCTTCTCCCTGTTTATAGCGTTAACGTTACTGAAATTATAGCAGAAATAGGAAAGATACATATAGAAACTGATATATATATAAACTGATGTATATAGATGTAGATATATCAGTTGATGTCGTACTTTAGTTGAAATAAGATTTAGATCTAGATTAATTTCAACTTTCAATTGGAGCAGCACAGGTAGTTATCCTTAGTATTTTGGCAGATAGTTTAGAAATCTGCTATATATATAGATAGATATATATATATATATAGATATCAGATCAGATTTTTAACAACAGAAGTAATAAAGAGCAGCTTCTGTTCCCACCAACCAGATCTTCATTCCAGCAGATAAACTTAGCAGCTCTTTGATTCAGAAGAATCGGATATGATCTGAAGCAGTTCGATTTATATATAAACTAACTATAAAAAAGACTTCTAAAGCTCAGAAAGTACAAAGATAGAGATACTAAACCCTATAATTACACAGTATCTAAAGTCAGCTGGCATAAAAGGGTTTAAGAACATCCAAATTGATGCCTCAATAACTAACAAAAGTAAGACTATAAACTATTAGAACTATCTAAAGGGTAAGCTAATGTGCTTTTTTCCAAGATATATACAAATGTTCATTCAATATAAGAACTCTATTAATATATTCTAACCCCTACTCTTATAAGTTAGCCCTGAACCAGATGTTAAGAGCGACTGAAATTAACTTTATAGCACGCAATTAAATTGACACCCGAGTATTATGAGCTATAAATTTTGCCCCTTTGGAAGTGAAATCAAGGCGAAGATTATCAAATTGCCTCTCCACAGGTCTTTTCTTGTGTTTAGTTATATATAGACTTGGTTATGGAAAACTATATATAGCAGAGACATAACCTCTAATAAGTGTTCTAGGTCAATGTGTGAGCTATTGATGTCAGTCGAGACATAGAGGAAGCCCACAACTTTCTGTTATAGGAAATCTATATCTGAACATTTCTATTGGTGCTATAAATCCATTGGGATAGACAGGCCATCAAGATTGAAATCGCATCTAGCTGATTGTTTACCAGAACGTGTTCGTCTGTCATTTTCCGACACTTTGAATCGAACTTATAAGAAATTCCAATTGTTTGATTTAAATATTTACAATGAACTTTGGCAAAGTGTCAAGAAAACACGGCACGAAACTGAAGGAAAAACAAATTCTTCGATTTTCTAAGAATGTCGCACATTTGTTTATTGATAGTTTTCTCTTTGCTTTTGTTTATTTTTTTAGGTTAAGGTTCTTTAACTGCCTCTCTGAGAGGCAGCAGCACCTCAGCATATTTTGGCAAAAGATACAAATTTTCCAATCAAGTTCTTTTCGAGTGCGAGGCGTGAATATGTGGTCCAAATTTATTTTTTGCGCTCATTTATAGTGTACGATGGTCATGCACAGTGGGATGAATGGCTTAACTTGGCAGCACTAGTAACTGTTATAGTTAATAGTAGTCTGATACATAATCCTAGGTAACATATGATGTGAAGCCCATAAAAACCTCTATCTTACTTCTTCTGTATATAGTAGCTATATTTATAGCATAAGTATTTATCCAATTTGTGCTTTAACTTGTACAGAATAGAGAGATTTCTGAGTAGAATACCCTAAAGCAGCTGTAGAACAAGTACCCTATGTCATTCATATACATATGTTTATATCATCTGAACGACAGCAAAGCTGAGCGAGAATTGCTATAGGAAACAGAGAGATGCAACTAGGAATTTGCCTCAAATTTACTATATATAATCATATAGACGAGATGTAACTAGGAATTTGCCTAATATATATAATCTCATAGATACTATGTGTTGTTCGAAACGTCTCTTTCTGTACACATCTTTCACACACACACCAATTAATAGGCGTCCTAGCCTCGTGCTATAAATATATAAACACAATTTATGAATTATTAATTAGAATACAAATCCATCGGCCCACTGTAGGCTGGCGGCCCCTTGGACAGTGAATGATTTATAGCAACAAGTGTGCACATGTGCACATGTTCTAGCTGGGAAAAGTATTTGGAGGAGATGTTCGAGTGGAAGAGTAAGTGGCGCTTGGGCTTCTGGATTGGATTCTGATTGGGAAATTGCTTTAATTAGTTAGTTGCTGCAGTTAATTGCTGGTTGGCTGATAGCCGGTTATTAGGCCAGACAGCTGAGAGAGATGTCAACTCGGTAACAATGTAAACAACATCCTCTCTCTCTCTCTCTCTCTCTCTTTCTGTCATACTCTGCACCCTCTCAATGCTTGCTCTCAGTTCCTCGTCCCTCTGAAACTCTCACTCTCAGTTTGCCTATTCTTTATGTTCCTTTTCTCACGCGCACTTTCAGCTGCTCCAATTGGAAGTTGTTGGCTTCCTTTTTTTAACGCTTTCAGTTTGTAGGTGTAATTGACAGTTGATGAATATTTAATACCTCTCAAAGGATTATATTAATTACACGGTTGAAACACGCGTGGTCCGAACTGTCCTGCGGACAGTTTCCGTTTCAATTCGAGAGATCGCCGTGCTGGTCGCCGCGCAGGTGTTTCATAATATGTAAGTGGAAATCGATTTAGCAGCCAAAGTGGGCCAACGGAAAGACTGAAAAACTATAGAGCCTAATGCAATTTGTACTATTTGTTTTTTTACACGGCAAACACGGCATTCATTTCAGCCGTTTTCTTAACGGTTTCGGGTTATGACCAACTCGTGTTCTTATTGTGGCCCACACGCAAGGTTCTCCCTGCTTTTACATGCTTGACACTGAATTTATATTGATTGGCTTTAACTTTGCTTGGCAATTGGTAACAAGCTTTGGACTTAGACACTTCCCACTAGCTTCGCGTTGCCTCCAATTCCATTTGTACGCACTTTATTTACATCTTTCACACAAGTTTCTTCTTTTTGCCACAACTTTTGCCCAAATTTCGTTTTTCTTTTCTTCAATTTCGCCTGCGACGACCGTGGAAATTGTCTTTTTACGCTGACAGCCAACACGCAACGACATCTACTGAGGCTGTGCGCTACATTTTCCGATTTTCACTGCGTTTCCCGTGAGTTTCGCGCATGTCACTTTATCCACCGCTTTTCAGCACTGTTTCGGCTCGCACTGCTGAGCGCAAAGCTTTAAAAGCTCCAGGCGCAAACTTTCAACCAGCAGCAAATATCGATTTCATTTCAGCTGTTCAATGAACCTATCGATATATCAGCTGCGACAAAAGCAATCGAAATTTGAATTGTTTACAGGACGATAGAGAAGTTAAAATATATTATTTTTATGGTAAGATAAGTCAAAGCATAAAAAATGTGCAGAAGGAAAATATAAAAAAAATATATAATAATAAATTATAATAACAATAATGAAATATGGAATAGCCTTTATATTGAAATCTCTTTTAATACTTCCCAGAATAAAAAAAGAACATAATATGTGTAAAAATGTAAAAATAGAAGTGTACCTAGAATAAATATCAATATTTAATAAAAGTGTGTGTATTAATAATATTAATAATAAAAACTAAAAGCTTTTCGGGAAACCATTTCATTTGAATGGGAGATTTACATCTGTGTGCACTGTATGAGAAAGTTGGTTGGATTTATTGAATATTCCAACCAGAAATGCCAATTAGAATATTGTTTCACTTAAAGAATTGCCTAAAAGTTACTTCCCGGTTTAATTGGTAGCGGAATCCGGTTAAGCCGAACTTTATGGCTAAAGTAATTCAACTGTTTTTATAATGTGATGTTTACTTTTATTATAAACTCATGTAAATATAAGAAGCATTTTGTAGTGTGTTTAATTAACAGATATTAGTTTTAAAAAGATGAATTCACATAAATAAATACATATAGATATATGGTACATAAATACTCGCACATACAGAAATTAACACATATATACGAAGAATTATTCAATATGAAACGAAATAACGAAATGAATTAACGAACAAACATAGATTGTGTTTGATTCATTTTCCATTCAATTCATTTGGGTGAGCATTTGGATTTGACTCGCAGGATTCGAGCATAGATTGAGCATGGATGCTAGCTCCTCCTCCTCCTCGTCCTTCGCTTAGGCAAAGTCCCGGGATCCTTCCAACTTGCGCAGCTATTGGGTAAGCAATGGGTTAAAATGTTGTCTAAATATTTCAGCAATGTATTTACAATGTTTTTTTTGTGAGTGTGTGTTTGTGTGTGTGAGTGAGTGTCAATGTGGGGTTGAGTGTGAGGGTGTCGAGGTGTGATGAGGTGTGCCGCCGTTTCAGTAGAAACTCTTATCATGCCAAGCCGCAAAAGCTCTCACCTCACGTTCGTCAGCTTGTGAGCGATACTTGTCGCTGATCTCGCTGGTTCTGGGCGGTGTCTTTGCCTCTAGCACCTGGGTGTAGAGCAGGGCAGCGGCTATGCCGCCCAGAATGGGTCCGGTCCAGTAGACCCAGTGATCCTCCCAGAGGTCGGTGGCATAGGCTGTGCCCAAGGTGCGAGCCGGGTTCATGCTGGCGCCTGTGTACCGAATGGTGCCCAGGTGGCCCAGGGTAACGGCCATGCCGATGGCCAGGGGAGCTGTGTAGCGGGAGTCGGGTTTGTTGGGATCGCAAGCACCGAACACGGTCAGCACCAGCACCAGGCCAAGGAAGAACTCAATGCCTAGACCCTGAGCGGCGGAGATGTTCGGGGCCAGGCTGGTGTGTCCCAGACCATTGTGGTAGGCCACATCGAGCAGGATCTGGGGAGACAACGATCAGCTACAGAGCACACAATCAATGGATATATTCATTACCTTGACAGCCGCCGTGCCTGCAATGGCACCCAGGCACTGGAAAACAATATAGAACAAAGCGCGGATGAGGCTAATCCGACCTGCTACCAGCATAGCGACGGTAACAGCGGGATTAACGTGGCCACCGCTCAGATGGCCCACAATCTGAGATGGAGGTAAGTTGGATTACTTATGCAAATGATGAATCTTTAATCTTTACTTACAGTGATGGCCATGAAGACGCCCAGGCCAAAGGCCAGCGCCTTGAAGGTGCCGTCTTGGGGCTGTGTGCAAGCGCCACAGGCGAAAAAGTTCAGGATCAGATTTCCGATGAACTCGCCGATGAGCGCCTGCCAGAGGCGATGCTCCTTCGACTTGAACTCATTGAGGCCCAGGGAGTACTCGAACTTGCCCATCTTCTCCAGGTGGCGATCAGCCTAACAATGACACACTGAAAGACAAAGCTACAAATCAGCCCATTAATTATGCACTTCACTTGGAAGTGAGCAATTGTCAAACAAGACACTTCCAAGTGAACGATGACCGCATTCATTCGCAGCTCTTAATACGGACGAGTACCCGTATGCAGTTGCAACATGGAGAGAGGAGTGCGAATGGGGCATGTATAGAGCTATATGGGACGACGTTTTGGGGCCGCAGACAATAAGCATAAGAACGAGGCGTTGATGACAGCCATTTCCGTTAGATGACACTCTGGACATGGCACCTAATTGGTTAAGTATCCAACACCTCCGCACGACATAGCTATTACCCATCCAAATCTGTTACATATTAACTTTTATGATAGCTCTTTGACTATGAAAGGGTTAACAGTAATTGCCAATGTTTAGTTTGTGCCATGAAGCGTTAAGTAGTCTGCGATTCACAAAACAAATAATAATAGACTCTCTCTATCAGCTGGTAGAACTGAAGATCTGTGTAAACATATTTGATGAACACTTTGAACACATCTCTCGACTTCGCGGGATTAGCTGCCACTTCGTCTAGTTGGCCAAGGCAAGGCAAGGCCTATGCGAGCTCCAACAAGCTGCCTAACTGCCTTTTGGCCAGATCGACTGCTTCAGCTCTTATTTGGTACAAGTGTCGGCCGCAACGCGGTCAAGAGCAGTTGCCAGCCCAAAATGGGTTACAAGCGGTTGACCATGCCCCCGCACATCAACAACAATACCAAAAACTCTATATATATATATATTTGATCTATGACTAAGCATTCTAAACTGAAATTCTCGGTCATTCATATCAATCAACAATTATTCAATGCTGAATTTTAATGAAAAGCCTAGAATCCGCTTTATGTTAAACATTAATCATCTTGATCATATATTTATTTATATATATTATTAATATTTTATTTATATTTAGAGTCAATGAAGGACTTGCGTATGTAAAAGGAAGTTTTCAGCGTTTAGTTAGTTTATTTGTACAATTCCAATTTGAAAATTGCAAACTAATTGAAAGCAAATTGCGTGTGGTCTGTGCCATGCAGCTTTTGTCTACCAGCTAGTTAACAGATCCCTTTTGTGCTTGGGAGCATGGGCAGTGTTAAACGTACTGAGTTAACAGACGTCAATGTCTGCTTTAACAGAGGCAACAGCTGTTAAGATAGTATTTGCTGTTAAGGTACTTTGCTTACATTAGTCGAAGCTGTTTGTTAATGTTATCTCTTTATGGAAGTACCACACTTTACAGAGCAGCACAGTGTATGTTACACATTGCAGGGTATCTCATTGTCGATCATTTGAAAGAAACGAAATTGTGCTTGTCGTCTAGTGACGTTCGAGTGGTTCTTGTACTCGTATCAATATCAGATGATGATGTTTTCAAGTGCTGTTTTCGATATCGGAACCGCGTTTGCCATTAATTGGCCGAATGGCTTCTAATAGATAAATATTTGGGGTGACAATATTGTTTAAGGTTCGCCATAAATTCAACTAAATTGACAAATTTATATAGCATGGTAATTTAATTGGCAGATCACCACACACATAACTTTTGATTTCTTGCAGATTGAACTATTTGGAAGTAAGTTGCAGCCAACTGAACGCATGACGTCAGTTCGGCTTACTAACCAGATGAGTAATAGCTTCTGTGTGCATATATTCAATAAATTATGAATCTAGTTAAAACTATGTAACGCAGTTAACGTGTTGAGTCTTTTTTATGAACCGACGCAGTTTCCACGAATTGCAAACTAGTTTCGCTCTATCTACTTTTTTACGATTGCTGTGGGATATTCGTCATATGAACTGCACCTAGGATCGAAATTCTATGCCTAATTTATCTTATTGCTTTAGAAGAATGAAACATCTAATGGGGCTCTCCCACGGCTTTCCCAATTAAACAACAGCGATGTCTAACCAACATTCCAAACTCGCTAATCTTGGCCAGAACTGAAGTGTGATGCACACCTGCTTCCAAGTACAATTAGCTACGACTATTCGGCTGGTGAAGTGCCAATAATAACAACATTAATGATAGCGTGTCCTCTATTTACTTTTTACTTATTAAAAATTAACAAAATGGGGTGTAATGAGCTGGGCAAAAGCGTTGTAACAGGCGGTACGAGGTTCAGCTGTAAAGTACAGCTGATATAATCTGAACTCTTTGAAGAGTCTCAAGGACTAAAGATCTCAAGTAAGATATGTAGTTGCTCATATACCAAGTACAGATATACGAAACTATTTAGAGGGTATTACCCTTTAATCAACTTGTTTAAGTTGCTGTAAATCAGTGACAGCTTATCTGATGATTAGTTTTGGCAAATAATGAAATCGTACAAGTTGATAAAAGTACTTATAGTCGGGGCTAGACAAAGACCTTTGAAATATTAAATAGGAAATTGAAACGTATAACGTTATTATTATTATTGAATAGTTTTGAATAATACCCATACTCATATAACACCCGTACTGCAATCGCAATTCGTGCGTGATTTTTTGCATAAATGTTTGTGCAACAAATTTCAATAAATTTCAACAAATTAGCGCAAACGCCTCGAACAAAACACACAAATTAACTGAATTCTTGCACACAATGCAACAAAAGACGCTGCTGTTAACAATAAAAAAAATATAGAAATGAATATATATTTCAAAATTATATTTATATATTTTGCATTCTGACACCTACAAATCACACACACACACATAAAACACTTTCAAATCCGAAAGTCGAGTATTTTTCGAAAATAAAACAAGGAAAAGTTTCGCGTCGAATTAAGTTCATGAACTGCAATAAACAAAGCGACCGCATTTAAATTGAATAATAAAAATGAAATGTAATCAAACACAATGTTCCAAAATGAATCAGTTTGGGTTTATTTATAATAACATTTAAGTAATTAATGAGCTTGACAGGTTAATGTATTGCCTACAATGAACAGCCTTGGATTACAGATCGGATAAACGCTACGGATTACTGACTCAAATTAGAACGGAGATGCAAACATGTTTTTACAAAGAAAACTCGATATATATATCTATATATATATATATTTGGATATTAGAATGGATTTACGTAGGAGGCATTCCAATTGAAGTGGAGCTGATGTAATGCTCAGTACGGCATCTTTAGATCAATTAAGAAGCTACAATCTAGAGTGTAGATCCATTCGCACTTCGACTACTAAAGAGAGAAATAGAGGCTGATGACATTATTTTGATATAACACTCGTCTGCCCCACGTAATCGTACTTTCCTATCACTTAAATAGACATAAAACTCACTTAAAGTCTAAATTTGTATGCAGCACGCCAGATGTTACGGCCAGGCAGTAAAACTCAGATGAAGATAAAGCTTACTGTACAATTGTCATGATCCATAAAAGAAGTAAGCCGCAGCTCGAGAGGAATTAATCAGTTCGGGATATAGCTGAGCCAAAAATAAATGTAGATAAAGGGATTTGTACTGTAAAGAACAAAGCTATATATAATATATGGGTTGATTGTTCATTTTTATTTGAAAACCATTTACTCGCTTGTTTATCATGCAAAAGTATATATATACTAGTATGTATATAGGCGACCATTGATAAGTAGCCCAAATTAGCTACACGAAAAACGACTGTACTCTGCATCCTATATAAATATATAAAGAGTTATTATATGAACTATATTGTTTGTACGATTTCATGCTTCGGCACGCTTGACTATATAGAATCTGTAACACATTTAAATTTGTTGGAAAGCGTTAAAAGTAGATTTATACTCGTATATTTATATGTGATTTTTATTCTTTTTGGCAGACAATTATCTCTTGATCTACTTTTGATATATATATATGTATACATTTATATGTATTTTATTATTCATGCGTTACATTTCTGAGAATCTGTAGCTAAATTTGTTGTTTTACTTAGATGACAACATTTTGTTGGAAACACGTGTAAGTTTTTTGTGGTTCAGCTTTTTAATGCAGAAACATCAAAAAATAAAACAGTTCTAAAGATAACCCGTAAGGTCAATGAGTTAGGCAAGAGGAGAACATATGAAAGAGCAAAGAAAGAAGATCAAAGAGTAAAGGACGATTGTATATTTGTTAATTGACATGCTTGTTCTAGCATCTGTATTTACCTTTGGAGTAATATAATATATATTTTTTTGGTTTCACAGGTTTTTGACACCTCTCAACATGCAATAAGTGCCACCTTTTTAATTGGAATACATTCAACTCGTTGCAAACAAACACAAATAAACACAAATACACACAGAATACACTTAATGACAGAAATTAACTTATTTTCGCTGCCTGCAGGAGTCTCTTTCTATCCCTTTCTACTTCTAAGCGATCCGCGCACTTTGGCTCAATAACAAACACTGCGCGCGACGAAAATCGCGAAGCACGAAGACGGTGTAAAGCAAAGTGGCCAGCGCAGTGCGCCGCACAGTGGGTCAAGCTCAATGCAAAACTGATTATAAATTTACTAATAAATTTGAATGGAAATTAATACAAAAAAAACGCGATTTAAAACGAGTCTTAACTATACAAATTCAATATAGCTCTCAACATTTTACTATATTAGCTGTCGAACAACTTACACTAATATATAATATATACTTCAATCTGAAAAATCATTAAAAATACCAGTGTTAAATTTTAGTGCCGTCATAAAAGTAAAGTAAGTCTACAGTAGGGCGTAATTGGTAATATATTATCTGCCAAAGTTTTATTAGTGGTTAAATTTGTTATTTAAACAACTGCGTTTTGAACTACAGCTAATTACTTAAATTACTTGAAAATAACGTTAGGAACGTTTTTTAATAAATGTTTCCGTGTCAAGTTTACGGTGCATGACGTGTGCAGCAAGGGATTTTTTATGAATCATAATATTTCATAAAATATCGTTCAATGACAAGAAGTAAAACCACAAAATTATGCATCGAAATAATCCAGATTAACGTCATTTACAGCCAAAATACTTGGAATATCGCCCAAAACAAATTGTAAACATCTCATAAAATATCAATTAGTTGGACATAAGAATTAATCCATATGATCATGTCTTTTTATAGATAGTATTATTTATAGAATCATGTAAAATATATTATTCAACTCATTAATTTATATAATATGTGAAATTATTTATATGAATACTTACCCATTTGTTCAATGTTGTAGCACTGTTAGTTGTAAGCATGATGTAAGTCGATTGAACCACTGTGCGTCGCGACGGCGTGAGGAGTAATTAGCGGAGAGCTGAAAACAATCGGTATAAATATGTTGAGCAGGTGGTTGTATGTGAGCGGGGGCAGTGGGAGGAGTGCGGCTAATGCGGTTATTGCACGGAGTGCGAAGAGACACGCTACATGTAAAGAGGAGTAAGAAGTGTTATAGCAGCGAGCAAGTGGAAGCGCGCGCGCGCGCAGCGGCTCCGTTATTCAGACCCAATGACACGTCTGTTGATTGTTGTTGTTGTGTGTGTAGCTTTTGTTGTTTCTTTTATTTGCTTTCTGTTTAATGCTGTAACACTTATCAAATTGTTTGCTTGAGCTCGATATAATGAGAAGTGTGAGAGGGGATAAAGGAAGATAGCGCGAAAGGCCAATTGAGAACGGCAATTGTGACGTCAGCCTGCGCAATGACATCCAATTTCTTAAGCAAACAAACATGTGCAATCAACAAAGAAAATAATTTTATGATCTGTTTAAATATTTAAACATTTATTGGTGCAAATACACGAAATTGGCACAACGCCCAAAGCCCTATAACCCACACCATATATCATACACCATACACCACACACCATACACCCCACACCCAATACCGCACACCCACCATTAAACGTTCGCGTGACTTTTTCGGAAAAGTTTCCAAGCTGCCTGACTTTATTCTGTGCAATTTCCATATCTCTCTTATCACAAATGAAGAACAAATACTAATTCGAGTTATTGTTTTCGATTTAATACCCTGTTGCCAATAAAAAATGGGTTAACAGGTTTTTTCTGAACTTGTGTGAAGGTATGTAACAGGCAGAAGGTTAAGAGTCGGATTGAAAGTGTAAGCCGTAGCAACCAGGTTCTGTCTGTCTGTCTATCAGGACGCAAGTCGTCTCATTCTAGTGACTGATTTAAGCAATTATTATGAAGTTTCGGCTTTAATCCTTGAGACAGACATACATATAAATATAATAAATATATAATATAAATTAATATCTATGTCTGTAAGAACAGAATATAGGGTATATCTTAGTCAAAAATATTTAGCCTAAGTATTCTTCTTTGTCGCTTTTAATTGATATTTAATAGTCGAAAAGTTTCCACTGTGACTTGACATAAACTGTGATTTATCTGTCATGACAAGCTGTAAAATTCGTCATATCCAATTCACTTTACAGCCCATCAATATGACGGGGGATCATATGTGGGTTGGCTAAAAGCCGAACCAATTTCAGTCTGTCAGGCACATGACATATGCCCACCAATTAATGTCTCCAAATTGGTATCATTTGGTGAATAGATATTAGGGTTGTTAAATGTATAATATATTATATGGTTCCAGTTGCAAAGATATAGAAACATTTAGATGGAGAATTGAAGGGAATATAAAGAAAAAATAATCAAAAACAGTTGAAATATTAAAGAAATAAAAAATTGAAAACTAGTTTTTATTGAAATAACCAAATTTATGACCTGTCAAGTGGAGCATACTTTTATGAGGTGCTATAAATTGGAGTCGGTTTGTGTCTCGGATGTTGTACATTGATTTGCTTCAACGGATAATGATAAATTGAATGGAGATGCTGGATAAAGAGTAGAAAAACTTAAGGAAACAGTTTAGATATGTTTATATTATGTATAAAATTTCTTTTCATGTATTTAACATTCAATTATCCTATCCATATTTCCTTATAAAAGATCTGGATACAAGGAGATTTTATTAGAAACATTTGCAAATTTGCAAATTCTATTAAGTTTATTTCACCTGAAGCCTGCATATTCATAGCCAGAGGTTAAGACTTAAGACTCATTACCACATTCATATTTCTTAGTGGAAACTTGAAGAGTTATCGCTAGGTCAATCTTATCCAATCCAATTCTTACGACCAAGCCCAAGGTGAGTTTTCATTATTCAAATTTATGACTCGCACAGGCCACATTTGACGTTTGAGTTGTCGGAAACGCCCAGTTGTGTGTCAGGACTCTGCTCGTGTTATCCTTGAACTTTAAGGCCCAGCATGACAACGCACACTATATTCGCATGCCTACTCCCAATCCCTCGGCTACACCTAAAAGTGGGAGCAGGGAGGATTACTAATTAAGTTATTCAGTTACGTGCGAGGTGGATGTGGCTTTGGATCGCACATGACTAATAAATAGCCGGATATAATCTAGGGCGAGGGGCAGGTTCAATCAATTAACAAATTAAACGCAAAGTGCGCACTATAAATTCTAGAATCTAGATCGCAGCGGTCAAAGTACGGGAAGTAACCCCATGGACACTTATTGATGGATACCACATGCTGCTCACAGTTTTCCGGTCTCATTAAAAGGAACAGTTGGCAAATATATAATATATTGGCTATGATTAACGAATCTGTTGCTTATCAGCACATATTTCCATCAATTTTGCCTTTTATATACCCATTTCCATTCCGAATTGGAATCCCAAATCCCATCTTAATAGCTCTCGAACGGAACACGTACGAGCGGCACAGAGCAATCGTGCACAAGTTATAAAAAAAGTCGCAAATGGCCAAAAACAAAGCAAAAACAAGTTAAAGTTAAAATTGAAATTGTGTTCTCGGTATTCGGCTGAATAAATACGAGTATGAGTGTGAGTGTGAGTATGAGTGTAAGTATGAGTATGAGTATATTATTTTTGTACAACAATTAAATAAACACAAATGGCAAATTTCGCACAACACAAAAGCCACAACACACACACACACACACACATAGATGTACGCACTTGAGTGTGTGTCAATCAATTCTCATTTCGGCCACAAGTGGTAAGCGGCAAAAAGCCAAAAAGCCAAGAAACTTAAACAGCTAAAACCCAAATTCTAATTACCTGCAATTTCTGAACGCGCACGCGCCGCCTTTGCCAGGAAATGCCCCAAACCGACGACGACGCCTCATCCCGTCCATCAAAACTCATCGATCTCTGTACTCTTGGGAAGAACACCAGCTCTCAAGTATGACAAATGAGCGTTAACTTTTATTGGAGCTTAGATAATCCATTTTATTACCATCTATTTATGGCTAATAGCCGAAAAACTACGTTTGAGTCGAGTTTAATTTGATTCTTTTAGAGGTTTCCATTATCTTTTTTTACTTTATAGTTAAATTCTTGATACTGATTGGTTCTATTAGAATTTGATGTTTTTCTTAGATTATATTATCAAATATTATATATATCTACATATCTCCTTATATATTCAACAACCTCTTCCACCTTTCGATCCTAGTTTTTACTTTAGCTTGAAATATAAATTTTTCCTGAAACTGCAAAGCCTGAAAGCTAATTAGACTCATAGCTTTATCCATCATATATTATTACTGTTATATCTTTTATCTATTATTACTACAATACATCTTATATATTATTAGATTAGGATCCTTTTTTCAGATTATTCATAGATTAAAGATCCCTATTTCATTCTATTCTGCATATATCCTTATGAACGTATAGAAAAGGTCAGGATAAACTGGATAAGATACAGGCTTAGGGTAATCTCAGGCCAGAGCACACCTTAATATATCTTATACAATCCTTATCTAATAATATATATATATATATATATCTTATCTTATCTATCTGAATATAAAAGCTTGTAAGGAATTTGCATTTCTTTCAGAGCCTATTAAAAATATCTTTGGATAAAAAGAAAAAATCAGTGAATAATTGCAATATCTATAGTATATATATCAGGTCTGACTCAAGTAGAGCCTGCAAAAGCTAACTGCGTAGATTAATTCAGTTCATATCTCATATATAACTGACTGCATGCCATATATTGTCAGATGCTTTGTCAGACGCCCACACAAAATAAAATATTTTGCCTGCTCTAGAGAATTTCCCACGATATGCGTGTGTCAATCAGCGACAAGTTGAAGAATGAGAAACATAATTCAATAGCACAACAATAACAATAGTAACACACACACACACACACACACACACACAGATACACACACATAGAAACAGTACACAGAGAGAAACAGTTAGTCTTAGTCATGCCAAGATCAGCAGAGACTGCAAAAAATAATGCGAAAGAGCTGACGACGCCAGTCGCCGTTGGCCTAAAGCAACAACAATAATAGCTACAACAACAACAATACACACACAACAAACACACACTCACAACAAACCGTTGACTGACGGCCTTATTGAAACAAACAAGTGGCAACACCTCAAAAATGTATCTGAACATTTTTACCATACGAGCAAAAATTATAAATACAAATCGGGGCTCTTAGCCATAATCAGACCGAAAGCGATAGTTATGGCTGTGGCTATGTTTTAGCCAGGCTAGCTGGACTCTGACAGACGCACCCACGCATGGGCGCAGCCAACATAAAGTAGATGATGTACTCAAAAGATACCCTGTAACTTAGGGTGAACTTATCTTAAGGCAAGTTTTGATATTTATCTTATGGATAACTTTTCTCTCTTTTAATCAATTTAATAGAAGTTTTCGGAAAACAGAGCTGAAATTATATTACACCTATAGGAAAGGGAGGAGATTCTTAATATATGATAATAACTCCTGATCCCAGTAGGTAACTATTACAGAATTTAACCTCCAACAACTACTTGTCATATTTCAATTCTATAGTCTCTGAGATTTCTCTCCCTCTTCGATCATAGTTTAGATTAGATTAGAAACTGAGCTCTCTTCTCTCCTCTGTTACATAAACTTACACATATATGTCACACCCGCTATCTATGCGTATACAGGGTGTTTTTCGACAAAGACACTCGCACCAAGATTGATGGATGAAGTTGAAGCTGTTCTGTGAAGTGTCAAAGCTGCAGCTGAGGCATTGAGTCGCGTTGACATTGACCTTTATTTGGTGTGTGCATAGGCCAAATTAATCATCCGTCTATATAAGAGTACCTCCAACTATATATATATATATATATTTGTATATATTGGTAACAACACACTGGCCTCTGGTCCACACCTGGTTAAACCTCAGAGCAGAGTGAACTGATTTTTAGCAATTTCATGGCTTGAATTGTACCGACTCATGTGCGTTTATTTGCTGCCAGTTGCCACACACACACACACACACACACACACACTAACACACATACAGTTCATGATTAGCTCTCTGGTAATAACTGTAAATCATTTTGGCCACAAGCACTTGCCAATCGACGCACATCGCTCAAACTTTGCTTTTGTTTTCTTTATTTCTGTTCAAGCCTCAAATTTCTCGTCTGGAAGCGCACAATTACAGCTATAATTTTTGGCTAAGAGTTTGGCTTGGAAGCAGTTTCAATGTCGCCATCGATGGGTGGGAGGCTTGCACTGGGCGGGGCTGCTACGTCTTAAAAAATAATGTATTTATAGTACAATAAACACGCTGCGCGTCTTAGCCTTTTTTTCTAGTTAATTGAACAAAATATACACACAGTTTTTGGCTATATTTGCTACCATTTATGCAGACTGAAATACCCTGTACATTTGTGGAACCAAAGGGTATGCTCTACTACATACTTTGTATGTATCTATATCAAAGTGCAGGTAAGCTTTAGCTGTTAATATAACAGATATAGATACGTAGATATTGTATCTTATTGTTGTTTATTTAGATATAGTTTTATCTTCTTATTGTTATTTATTTAGATATATTATCCTAATACTCGTTATGCTATAGCTTTGAATGCCTATAAGTCGGATAATATATGCAGGTAATACCACTTTTCTCCTAGATATTATAGAAACAAACATATCGTTAATGTATTATAATCTATTCTATTCCCTTCCAGCTTCCATGATATTATTTTTAATGGGCAACATGTCAGCTTTACTTCAATTTATGGTAGGAAAAGTAAGCTTTATGTGGGGTCTATAGAAGATGGGTACGATAATACCAATTATAGCATTAATATATAGTATAACTTGTACCTCTGACTGAAAATTATATAGTTAAGCTGCTAAGTGAAGCTAACATTCCTGACCAGTGTCAATTAACTGAATGAATAACTTGGAAAATTTTCTATAAATTTTCTTTTTAATTGATTCGGCGTGTTACTTTAAGACCTTGTTTTTACCTAGTAGAACTCTGATAAATACTACATACTACATCCTATACTATACTTTACTATATAATTCGCATAGCTTGTAAAAAGTTCAGATTGTTTTCGATATTCACAATTTCGATATGGCTTAAATCAGTTAACAAGATTTCACGCAGATCTCATTAGTTTTAAGATCAAGTGGAACGATTTATAGAATACTGGTACACCAGATGTTATTGTCACCTGATCTTTGGATAATACCAGAACATTCTATGCTAGATCTTTACAGCTTTAACTGTTCTGTTAGCTCTAAAGAACATTCAGTTTGGGTTTTCTGAAGAAAACACATCTAGGAAATCGAACAGAGAGTACATTATTCTCTGATAAACAAACTTAACGTTTGTATATCTCTATTTTGCTCTTCTTCTCCTTTTGTTGTGATTCTTTTGGCTTGTTTGTCTGTCATTTGTTTTGTCAATAATTCGCAACTGTTGCTTGCGCCTGAAATAAGTATGACAACCTTTGACAATGGGTTGAGTTCCTCTCGGCTCGTAATCGTTTCTATAAGTAAGCTAATAACTAACTAAAAAAAGTAGGAAAATAACTCTCTAATGTGCAATAATAATCAATATTTAAGCGGAACAAAAACCTAGTGAAATTGCAATTTCAAAAGTGATAAGCGTTCACCAACCATAGCCCATTAGACCAAAAAAAGGGGTAAATAATAAAAACAGTTCTCTCTCTTATGTGGTTAAAACTCGTAAAGGCTTTAAAGCAGCAAAGTTAAGTTAGTTAGGTACTATGGGTATTACGACTATTGGAGGTTGGTTGATGGATTGCAGCTAATCAGTTGAAAGGATTAAGTAGTACTTCAGGGCGATAATGTCTGAGCGAAGTGAAGACTTTATCAGTTTCAGGCTACAAATTTCTCAAGTGATAATTGTAATTTAAGTGACTTGAAAAGGCGTTAAATACCCTACAATTATAACTCTTGTACATATACATATCATATCATATCTACGTATCATACTCTTATACTCTATTTCAGACTTCTATTCTAGAGATAAACTTATAGTTAGATTTGTGCCTAGCGCATACCCTTTTGACCCTTTTGAGTACAGGGTATAACTACTATGCAAAACTGTAGGTAAATTGCTAATTAAGTCATAAGGGCAGGCCGAACCCAATCCTTTAACGGGAGTACCAAAACGTCTGTAAGCAAGCGCCAAGCCCATAACCAAACGTTAGCGCTGCCGCAGTCGCAGTCGCTGTTTGCGCTAACGTCGCTGCTAGCATAAACGCAGTCGGCGTAGACGCCGGCGTTTGGCCGACTGAGAGTATATCAGTTACAGGCACAGCGAAAATAACGTTTATTTGCGCTCGAGCAGCGAACGTGGCAGCAAGCAAAACGCAAAGCAAAAAGCAAAAGCAAAAAGTAAATAGGAAAAAGCAATTGGCAGCAAGTGCGAACCGAATAATCTGCAGAAATCAGTAAAAAAAAAGGTGTCCATAATAAAAAGGAAATAATTTTGATTTGAATTTTTAATAATCAAAGACAAAAGACAATTGAACTGTTAATCAAATTGCGAATAATTGATAAAAAAAAAAAAATAAAGAAACAAAATCGCTTTCATTTCGAAAACTAATAAACATAATTAAAAGATCGTGCGGGCGTCTCATAGGCGATTTGTGTGGGAAATAATTTGCCGTTAAGTGAAACTGTCATTGCGAATTTTGGTTGGAAATAACGCTCCAAATTCAAAAACTCTAAATCATTTGTGTTGGGCGTTTGCGCAATTGTAACCCGCGCTTTTCAATTTCGATTGAAACTGAGATTGAATTTTTATGGTCAAGTGTGCCTGCCACTGGCGAATTGTGCAACTCCAGCGACTTAACCTTAACAATTATTATTATTATTTGGCAATAACATATTCGGCACAATAATTTAAATCAAATTCAAGTGCGCCAGCAAAAAACAATAAAAAGGGAGAAACAAAAACAAAACAAAACAAAGCAAAGCGCACTTTTACCGCAAAAACGAAAGCAAAACAACGAAACGAACTCAACGAACCCACACGCGGCGCTAAACTCGAGCGGCAGCAGCCAAAGACAAAGCAGAAGAAGCAGACGACGCAGAAGAAATAGTGCAAAATGGTTGAGAAAACAGGTGAGTGCAAGCGAAGGAGTGAGGAGTGAAGCAGCTGTGTGGGGAGTAAAGGAGTGGGGAGTGCAGAGCAAAGCAGCGGTGTGGGGAGTAAAGGAGTGGGGAGTGTAGAGTGAGTGAGTGGTGAAGCGGGGAGTGAAGAGTGAAGCAACTGTGAAGAGTAAAGGAGTAGGCAGTGCAGAGTGAGAAGTAAGCGGGCTGCGGGGGACGTTGAGTGATTTGGGAAAATGGACGAGTGTAAGTGTATGAATGCACGAAACTGTGTGAAGGTTAACGGTATTGAAAACTGTGCAAAATAGATGCAAACGTATGTGTGTGTGTGTGTGTGAATGTGAATGTTTGCGGAATGTGTTGCGGAAAATTGACATTGAAACTGCAAATAGCATCAGGTTATCATGTTACCAATTTGTTGTAGTTAAAACGAAGATGTAAAAAACAGGAAAACACAGCTAGCAATAGTCTTTCACTCGATATGTGTGGAAAGTGTAGAATTCCAAAGCAGTTCTATATTTAGCGCGTCGAAATGAACCAGTTCATGCAAGAGTTCCGGCCGGCACTTGGAACCAGAAACGAAGAAAATGAGCTTATGTGCTTAAATAAGAACCAAAGAAAATGAGTTTAGATGCATTAATTGATCTGCAAAAAAGAAGAAATATGTCTGGAAATTCAAGCTAAATTATTATAGGGATGAGATTATATATTATTATTTATTAATTGTTGATATTTATTAATCTTAAACCTAAATTTAAGCTAGAATATCCAAAGCTCTATTGATAAGTTTAAAAATTTCATTAACATTTCTTTAATGTTAATTAACATAAATTTTATGTTTACATAATTTTTTTGACACCACGTTATAAATTTAACTGCCAAGGTAAAAGCAAAAACAGTTACATTTCTCAAGCATAAATTCTTGCGCTTGCAAGCTTTAAATTAAGCCAAAAGAGAAGAGTTTAAAAATAAAGACAAGTTTAAGAGGTTTATTTATAAATACGCACCTGAGTTGCGATGTTTTCATTGTTATGAACTTTTGGGGTGTTCCAGAAGATCGCAAAATCTGCAAGAATCTGAGACACCCTAATGTTGTTGCTGAAGTGAAAATGAGTTTTTGTATTTTATTATTATTTTTTAACGACTTTTTTAGAAACTGAAAAATCATCGCTGAGCATTTAATCAATGTGACTATTTTTTTCGCTTTTCTTTTTTTTTATTTATTTTTTTATCAATAACAAGATGATTGCTTTTCAATATTTTCACTGTCGTAACATTCGACGCTAAATTAGTTGCTAGTTTTGATGAGTTTTGTTGTTTGCCAATTGCTGTTGTTGTTGCTGTTGTTGTAGTCGTGGTTTTGTTGGATTTTGCTGCTTCCGTGCTGGCAGCTGCTGCTAAAGTTGAGTTTGTGAACTGAAAGTTTTATCATGACCCTATGGAAGCTATGGAACAAAGACTCTACGTACTTGCCGAGTTACTCGTGAGCGCATGCATAAGCACATCATGATGACTTCCTCAACGAATTTAACTGGCATAAAGTCGTAGAACATAATTTCAGTAAATATACAAAGTTAAGAAACAGTTAAGAAACTTTGTCAGCCAGAAAATGAAAACAAAACTAGCAATATTTATGGCAATTTGCTAATGGCCAGCTATTATTCTTATGGCTAATACGCTATTATTGTATTTGCTGCTGTCTTATTTGCGATAAGAACTTCAAAATATTTGCTGTGGGCTAATTAATTTGGGCCACGTCTAAAGCAATTTCCATGCTCCACCAAATGAAAAGTCTCCAAGCAGCTAATTAAAGTGAAGCTGTTTTTTACATTTTTTCATTATTGTTTAAACAATTGGCCAAACAGCGCGTACAAATAGCAAATGAGGAACGCTAAGAGCCAATATTTGATTTAACTAATAACTGTGCAGGCTGCTCAGTTTGTGATATTTGTACCATATCTTTATAAAACAGTTAACGGAGAACCTTCCGCCCTGCCAAAGTCAGTGTCTAGCCTTGGCCACATTGATCTTCACGCTAAGAGCCAACGCGAGGGGGGAAAGCGACAGAGCGGTAAGTAGAAAGACAAAGAAAGACAGTTCTACGAAGGGGGAAGAAAGCAAACGTGTTTATAATTTCTCTCTAGTTATTTTATTGGCCGTCTCCATATTTCATGTTGGCCAACATAATAAAAATCGTACACGACGCGACATGTCGCGACGTAGACTTAACTCGACGGGGCGCTCAACTTTTTTGCGTAGTAGATAAAATTGCGATGTCAACTAAATTATAACTTACCATATATATGTATATATACTATATATATATATATACTATATATAATATCGTGCCAGGCAGTTGACAGTGATGACATCACGGTGAAATTTGCCTGTGCACAGTAGCGAAAAGCATTAACCATGGTCATTAGAGACAAGCTACACTCAATGCTATGCCGATCGGCTCTAAAGATTCTATATAGGATATACTTATCTACATATATATGTACTATATCTATACGTGTTATTATCGAGCGCAGCTTATAATTAAATTACTAAGATCGAAAAATCTTTCCCATGAAACGCTTTTGTTCACGTAAATCAAAGCAATATCATTAGCAAAGTTACCTGGAAACTATACTATATATCTGTGATATATCACTTACAGGGGTTTTTCCCGAAAACTTAAAACAATAAAGGGCAAGATTTAGGTAACATTTTTCATCGATTATCGAGTATCGTATGGCTTTCAATACAAATTAAGTTCGGCAAAGATTCTATATATTTTACGTAGAACATTCTTTTGGAAGACAATCACAGGAAGATCTCTTGTACTATAAGTACCTTGTACTCTTGTACTATAATACCTCAGATGAATATATTGCACCTTATCACTATTTCTTCAGATCACAAGAGATCACTTTAGATTGGTAAAAAGATCTACTATTATCTATATCTATATCTACATTCATCATTATCTACATAAATTCATATCTATCTTACTCTATCAATATCTATCTATATCTATCTATATCTATCTATATCTATCTATATCTATCTATATCTATCTATATCTATCTATATCCATCTATATCTATCTATATCTATCTATATCCATCTATATCTATCTATATCTATCTATATCTATCTATATCTATCTATGTCTATCTCTATCTACATACATCTATCTATATCTAGTTCTATATCTATAGCTATAGTTACTTTGTGTGTATCTTTCCATCCATTTCCTTTACATGCATAGATACTTCCATTTGAGATCAGTTCACCATCTTCAGTCAGAGAGATCCATTCGCATCTTCAGTCTCAGCAGTTTAGTCATCCTCGACTGCAATATTATTATAAATTGACTCTTTAATGGAGGATGCCCCGTTGAGTTTATTTCTCTGATTTATCGGATGTGGAATCGATGTCGTCTAAAAGGCATAAATTAGCAGGTCATAAAACACACACCTCCCGCACACACACACACACACATAATTTGAATATTCGGAACCCAAACTGAAACCTAAATCTACATTCAAATCCTAACTCAAAGCTCGAGTTGACTAATTAATGAATTTATATCAAAATTTATGGCTAAATGAAGTTGGAGAAGTACGAGTATCTATAGCTTGAACAGGTTTACTTTTATTACCACTAACCGCTGTTGTTGTTGTTGTTGCTGTTAGCCTGTTGATTTTGATGTTTATTCGGGCGGCTTTAATAAAATCATCACCAAGTGATGGGGGCAAGTGCTGGGAAAGAGTTCACACAGCGCTCAAATTAATAATCCGATTAAATTGATTAATTATCATTGGGCGGAGATGGAAACACACGCGCCTTTTGTTTTCATACATTATTTTTTCTTTTCTTTCTTCAGTTTTGAATTGTGATTTGTGATTTTTGATTTCTGATTTCTGTTGCCTTTTGTTTGACCCGTAATTACAGCTGGCAAAAGCTACAGACACACGCAGAGGCAAAGCTAAAAGCCAAAAGCAAATGCATTGCCAAAATTAATAACAAGTGGACTGAGAGATACCCTGTATAAGTTTCTTATAGATAGACTTAGTTTTATCTGGAATTTATCATATAAAAGTCCACATATCCCTCTCTATAATCCTTTTAGTGCCTGGCTGCCCATCTCTTGGCTTATTATACCCCTTTAATCCATTTGTAATTGGCACAGGGTATAAGCAGAGACACGAGACACGTTTAGACGCAGATAAGCCGAAGCATTCATAATTTATGTGTGTGCCAAAAAGACTTTTAGCAAAACATAAAGAATAAAATAAAGAAAAATACTAAAATAAGCAAATTATTTGATTTTTCGCGTGTCTTCAAGCAATAAAAGAGCTGTCACTGCTGCTTCTTCTAGTTATTCTATGAACTTATTCAACATTTGCCATTTGGCATAATGAGCTAATGAGGAGGCAAAGGATTAGGAGCTGGAGTCGCAGCGGGCATTGCTCATACGCAGCGTGGTGCGCACAGAGCCAAGCCCAGAATTGAACATTGCAAGTGATTTTTCACAGGATTGAGGTGTGGCTCAGCACACATAACACACACACACATTAACACACAAAGGCCAGCCAAGCCTTTGGCCTGACACGTGGAGCTGGCCGCACCTTCGCCTTTGCCCAAGGCGAGCTGTGCACCTTGGACGTTGCCGAATCACATCCTTTTTGCTGGCCAAGTTTATGTGGCCAGGATATGCAGCCAATGTACAGCGGAAGTTGCACAACTGCAACGGCCATAAAATGCCATGCCACATCGCGTGTTAGCAGACCTCTAAAACTCTATAAGGAATTGCGTAACTGAACGATCCGTGTGGAAGCACTTAGAACTCATCTCAGTCTCAGACACTCTTCGATTCATTCTGGCCCTGTCATTAGCCCTTATCTTATCGGTGAACACATTTCTCATGCCCATAAATTGTTCAGGCTTGTCGGACACTTAAAAGGCGTACACCAAAGATTGTATCTGCCTCCAGTGACTCACAAGAGGAGGCAGCTCCAATACACGACCCAAAACATGCTTTGAATGTTCCAATTATATATAGATTCGAATATTCATGGGCTGTCAATCAGAAAGATACATTCGAAAAGTGATTTCCAGTGACAACTTGAGTATGTGCCAAGTTTGGAATAGGGCCAATCAAATTTGGCCTAAACCTTATGAAATTTCTTTAAGAATTGTTGAAATTAAAAGAAATTCCCCATGAAAGATACTTCCAGGTAAAACCTGAATCAATAATCGAATTAGGTTAACAAATCAAATGAGAATACTATGAATAACTATAGCAATATATCTAGATACTTTCGTCTTTCCACTTTCTTAACTTCTTAAGCAACCCTCGCTTTCAGTTCTTGTGGTCTGCTGCACATAAATGTAAAAGCCGTAAAAAATGCAATGAAATTTCTTTTTGTAGGCCACAGATTTGCCGTTAGTCGGCCAAAAGACGTTAACTTGAATTATATGGACAGAGGCAAGGCTGAACCAGTAGCGGCAGCAGTTGCTGTCCATGCCACAAGCGGTTGCTCCATTGATGCCACACTTCTGATAGCGAAAGTACGTTGCAAGCAACATCTACTGCAAGCGACCTTGACATTCGTATTGAAATATGTCTGCTTGTGTATATATATATATATATATATATACTTATACTTATAAACAAATTTATATGCCATCAACGGGTAACATCAAGATCCCAATCTACAGAGAGAAGAAGCAGCGAACGCGGAAGAGTCCAGCGCACGGCAAGAAATCAGCTAAGACCGTGTTTGTTACCTGTTTTGCATATAAATTTTATGTGCAAACGGTACAAGTACAGAAGACTTTGAGTGCTTGAAAACACTCGTTATTCGTTCATGATTCGTTATTCACTTGTTATTCACTTCTTATTTGGGTTACATGCGCCACTTTCTGGCTCCAACTCCAGAATTCCGTTATGCCTCATATTCTCCTCTCGCCTTCCACATGCCATTGGAATTTATGTTAACTGCCGATAGGCGGCGTTCCTTTAGCGGCTGCTGCTTCTGTTAATTTAGCTACCGCTGTTATAGCTGCGCCTGTTGTTGTTGTTGTTGCTGTTGTTCCTTCTGCTTCTGCTACTGTTCTTTCTGTTAATGTTGGCTGTTAAGCTGTTGCTAATGCTGTTATTGAAAATTCTGTTGATACTGCTGCTGCTTCTCTTAATGCTGTCTCTGTTATTGCTGTCTCTGTTATTGCTGTCTCTGTTATTGCTGTCTCTGTTATTGCTGCGTCTGTTATTGCTGTCTCTGTTATTGCTGTCTCTGTTATTGCTGCGTCTGTTGTTGTTCGTCTTGTTGCTGCTTCTGCTACTGTTACCTCTGTTATTGTTGCCTTCTTCTGCTGTTATTGAAACTTCTGTTATTTTATGCTTCTGTTGTTGCACTGCTTCTGTTATTTCTGACTCTGCTGTTGTTATTGTTGCCTCTGTTATAGCATCTCCAGTTACTTGTATTGATCCCTCTGCTGTTGTTGTTGCTGCTTCCTGTCTTCATGTTTCTGTTGTTGATCTCTCTGTTAATGCTAGTGTTGATGTTGCTGCCTCTGTTAATGTTCCTGCTGTTACTAATTCCTGTTGTTGCTGCTGCTGAAACTATAGCTGCTGTTATAACAAAAGCTATTCTTGTTTGCTCTGCTATTGCTGTCTCTGTTATTAATACCTCTGTTAAGAGTACACTTTCTGCTGCAGCTGTTGTTGCTTCTGATGTTAATGTTTCTCTTATCACTTCCTCTGATGTTGCTACTGTTATTGAAAGTGCCGCTGTAATTGCGGCCTCTGTTACTAATATTAAATCCTCTTTTATTGCTGCTGCTGTTAGGGATTCCTCTGAAATTGCTGCTGTTACTGTGGCAGCTTCTGCTGTTGACATTTCTCAATTAAGTTTTAATGTTATTTGTATTTGATGGCAACGTGTTTTTTTTATACGTTTTTGTTTTCGATGCACACTCAATAATTAATTTCATGTCGCTGTCGTGTTTCAGCTCTTCCGATATGGCTCTGGCCTCGAGATTGGTAATACTAGTACCATAGGTGGGTCAGGGGAAAGGGGAGGAGGCAGCTGGGCTGTAACGGGTTGAGCAGAGACTGACTGAAAGCTGAAGAAAACACTCGTTGAAGTAGTCGTACACGATTTCATGTTCATAATTTCTTAATTGGTTCAATTAAAAAGCATTTAAACAATTTTGGATTTCTCTCTTTCTATTTTTTTTTATATATCTGTACGTATATCCATTGAAAACAATCGATTATTGTAGCCTTGTATGATTTATATAGTACTCCCATAGTCTGATATTAAATTCATTCAATGTCTTGTCGACACGCCCTCAACAGACAGAAAAAAACACCTTTCATGGGTTAATTGCCGATTATTGTGCGTAATGTTGATTGTCTTGGCTTAAACTCGCTTTTTTTTGGCAACAATTATTTGCTAATGGCAAACAAACCTCACATAAGTCGTATATCATTTGTTTTTGGCATTTTCTTAGACCTATTTTGCCGCTCAATGGCAGCACTTAAGATCGCGTCTTTGAACATGAGATACCCATTTGTCTATGGGCTCAGCCCAAGGATTGCGACGAGACACAGTCCCCATCTTAAATCTCCACTCGAAGGTTATGACTAAACAAATTTCCATAGCTCCTTCTCTCTGTGTTAGCTATAAAGAACCTTAATTGGCCTATAATTTAGATTAAGCAGGTATATTGCTGCTCCTCGTCTCTGTCAGCCTGATAAGCTTCTTCTTCCACTGAAGTGGACATTGTGATTTCAGGTAGTCGCTTCTGATAGAGTCAAGATTACTGGGAAAACTGCCAACCTGTGCGTAACACTCTATAAACTTTATGACTCAGGCCATTGTTTCTATATTTAACCAGAGTTATAAGCATCATAAACTAGGTAAGACACCTTAGATATCTGGCTGGGGATTATAATGGAATTCTGTTCCAATTTTGAAATAAACTATGATATAACAGATGGGAAACTGTAGCTAAAGTTTAAGATATCAAATCATAACTAGGAACACTTAAAGCAGATCTTATATAATACCCCTTAAAACTTTGTCTTTATAGAAATATAATTCAACATAGTCAAATATATCCCACATTGATCTATTTTAAGCTTTTTGATATCGTTTGTTGAGGCCAACTATGTTTGGGGTCTGTCTATCTAGAAATAGTTTCTATATATAGAAATAGACGTGTTCTGCTTCAACCTTATCGTAGATACCTTGGTCAAGTTGGGGAGCTCATCAATTATAGCAGCTGAGTCAGAATAATATCTTAAGGTATGCTAAGCCCTGAACGAGCCTATCGACAATGAACTTAAAACAAAGTTTTTAATACTATTTCAAAAAATAGTTATAGCTGCTAACTATTTGCGTAATCATTGCGAGTAATTTAACTGCTAATTGAGTTAGTTAAATATATTGATATTGACTTTGACAAGGGCAATTACGCAATGCAACGAGCTGACAGGTAAGTTTAACACCTTTTTGCATACTATTTAGGTGTCAAGTGCATTTCCATTTTCATTTTCCTTTTCATTTCCATTTCCACTTGGAGCAGTTCAAGTTGAAAGCCAAAACAGAAACGGGTTTGCCAATGTTTGTCGTCCAAGTGGGTTTCATTGAACTTGAGGCTGTTTATGATTCTGGGAGCCTCGCTTAATGATTAATATACTCATAATCGTAATTGTAATCGTTATCGTCATCGTCATCGTCCGCGTAATTGTCATCGTTATCGTGATGATCATTCAAGCGCCGTTATAGATGGCTGCAGCTCGTCTTAATGATGCGCTCTATTGGTCTATTGCAACACTGAGTTTGATTGATTGAATGATTGATTGATTGATGCATTGATTGATTGTCAACACACATTAGGCAGCACTTGTTTCAGCCTCTGTGCGTTCAACCAACCTATCGACTCGCTGATTATGTTTGCAGCCTTCGTTCACTTCAATTTGCAACTGATTTGTTATTGTTGCCACCTGCAACCACAACAACAACAACAAAAACAACTGCAACAACAACTGCAACAACAACCGCAACAACTTTAGCCACAACTCTAAAATTTGCATAAACAAATTGAGGCCCAATTGAGCCGCCTCTTAGCATACAATGAGCAATACGCAAGTTGAACAAATATATTCAATTCGTCTAAGCCATAAATTTTGGCTTTATGCTAATTGCAGTCTCTTTGATTGCTTTGATTCTTGTCAGCGCGTTGATCTCGTTTCATCGGTTCTTATTTATGATTTCTCTATACATTTCTAGATGAAAAAAGCCCCCATCAACTGTGGGTGTCAACTCACCGCCAGTTGACACTTTTCAGTCTCCACTCTTCAGTCTGTCTTGAATGTGGTGGGTAGATTTTGCTTTTGATGTTGCAAGTTCTGCGAGGAGGTACAAGAATCTCAATCATATGCTAATTGGTGGCAATTCAAATCAAGATAAATCGGATGTATATGGAATTAACTGGCTTATAAATACTCTATCAAATATACAGTAATATACGATAACTGCCAAGAACTGTGAACTGTTCTCAGCCGTGTCTAAAGTGTTCCCAGTTTGCTCAAGGTCTATGTTAAAACAGCTCAACTTGAGGAGAATCTTTGGTATATAGAAATATAAAACAGATATATGATATAGTAAGTCCAGATCAGTATTCCTATATATATCGAAGGTACATAAGCCCCATCTGAACTTCATCTGCTGCTTAACAGAATTTGCAACTGCTTCGTACAGTGGGTACCAAAAGTTGTAAGATCTATGTAACAGTAGCTCTATAGCAAGCCCCGATCTGCGCTGCTGCACTTGATTGATATTCGAATTATAAATAGTAATATTTAATCATATCGTAACGCCCGCTGTTCCCTATTAGGAATTTATATCACAATGCGGCATTTGACTTTGATTAATTATATGTTTTGATTTCTGTGGCGTAGTTAAGTCGATAGATCTGAGTTTAGTTGGTTCTAGTTGTAGCATTTCCCATCTACCACCTTCCATCTATCATGCATTATCTTTCATTTATCATTCGTAAACAGTTTTAAGCATTCTGAGCACGTTTCACTGCGTCGTCTGTGAGTAGCTTCTCCATTACACGACGAGTCGCACTCTGTAACCCGATATGTCTGTCAAGTGGCCAGTGAATCTGAATGAAATGCCAGTCGAGCGTTTCCCCATTGCTACTTATACCCTGTACACATTGAAAACGTGTCAATGGGGTATGCCGAAGGGTGTGAAATGTGTGTCACAGTGGGTAAAAGAAGACCAACGATCGCAGAATTTATCTGAAAGCGACTAAGATACCATTCGATTTATCGATATGAAGTAAAGTCTTTAGAGAAAGGTTTAAGTATCATTTCCAGGGTATCTGCTAGCTGCACATGTCTTTTTATTTAAGATTTACTGTTGTTGCTATTAACTCTGACAGCACGTTGCCAATTGTTTTATGATGCGGCTTAAAGAGCTGCACTCTCTCGAGCTGTTTGTCGTACAAGCAGCCAAATGCCGTGTTAACTGTTTGTTCGCTGAATGGTTAATGGCTCCCCCCGATCTCTCTTCTCTTCCCCAACCAAATGGCGCTATGCCAGACACCTTATCATCGTGTCACGGGTTCGAGGCAACAACAACAGAAACAACAATCAGAGCTGAAAGCGTGAACAACACTGCAGATAATTGGTGTATTAATTGAAGTGTGTGTAGCTGCTGATAACATCGCTTATCAGTTGGCCCAAAGGGGTAGACGGGGGAATCGGAATAGTCGATGCCGTAATACTCTATATGTGAAGTGTGTTTAGGCGACTGCGATAAGCCTTTTGCTTATTTGATTGCGGATTAAGAGGATTTTAATGACCCAGAATATCTTTTTTATAAGTCTGAACGAAAGGCAGTTACACAGCAGAAGTTACGTTTACTTGGTTACAAATAGGTTTTAAAAAGGGTGTCAGTATCCAAAAGAGATCTCAGATAGCTTCTTTTGGGTTATTAGGGTAAACGGATCGACTTTTTCCCCTGTTATGTTAACTTAACAGAAGCACAACAGTATGAAATAATACGGTATAAGCGATACAAACAGAACCTATGTGCATTAACATACTGTAAGTAGTTATGTTAACTTAACAGCAGCTTAACAGTATACAATTACACTGTTGAAGGCATAAGGAGAACCTCCTTTGGTGTTTTTATATAACATAAGTACAAGTTATCGATCTTTGAATAGATTATGTTAACATTCTAATATGTTATGTTAACTTAACATTGCCCTAACAGTACGTAATATAATATAATAAGATGGAAAAAGAAGATTGATTGTGATTTATATATAGATATATATCTTTTAACATTTTATGAAATGTACTGTTAACTTAACAGTAGCTTAACAGAATGCGCTTACATAGCACAAGCCTTTAAGAGAGCTTTCCCTGTGTGTTTATAGGCCAACAGTAGCAATAATCGATCTTTTAACATGTTATGTTACCATTCTAACATGTTATGCCAACTTAACAGCAGCTTAACATTATGCAATAACATTGATTAAGCAATTAACCGATCGTTATAATGAAACATTTGCAATGTAATCGCAATGTAATGTGTGATAATCGTGAATTGCGCTAATTGAAGTGTGTGGAAAACGTTTATTGAGATATTTATGGCTAAAAGGAGGCACGTCGAAAGTAGATTAGGTCAAAAAACAACAGTCGAAAGGGGAGAATAAATCAGTTAATGATAATTTGTGCATTGTTTAAAGATACTTTCAGCTAATGATTTATAGTATTCAGTTTGAGAGAAGAACACGAATAATTCCAGCTAAAATGTAATGCTAGATAAATAATCTCAAGCAAACGAGGCGTCAATAGATCAACATGAGTTGCTTAAGCTAATTAATTGACACCTGCTAATTAGCATTGGGCCACAACAACAGAAAAAAGACAAACAATAACATTTCCATAAACAGACGTTAAGTGAACAACAATTGAGGAAATAAACTACAAAAGACTCCTGAACAAATTAATTAATCAAGCGATGTGAAATGAGACTCAATGCAATAACAAGACGTCAATTTTCACAAGATAATGACAGATATATATATATATATATATATAGCAAATCAGCATAGATTAATACTCTGGGGGAAATGAGTATTAAGTAAATCTTTAAGTGCTTGGATTCTGTGCAAGTCTCTACTTAAAGTTATGTAACTTTTATGGCAGTAACTAACAGATGAAAATGTGGTTAGAGTATAGAAAACGTGAAGGGAAGTGTCTAGAAGAAGATTAAGAGTTTGGCAACAAAGTTGTATTGATAACAGAGAAATGTTATCTAAAGATTTGTGAATAGAAAAGTCAAGTCTAAGTATAGAAACTGAAAGTGAGAGCTGAAGTGGAGTAAGAGAGATAGGAATGTTTATCTATAGAAAATCAGGTAGAAAACATGATAAATAATTATGAATAATAATAAAGATTCATCAATATAAGACATACAAATATAAATTAGAAAGGATAAACCAGAATCAGCTAGGGTTAATAATAATAGTAGCAGTTCATAGTATAGAAAATTTATATAGAAAAATAGCTGAAAGTGAGAGAAGAAGCGTCTTAGGGATAGTTCAAGATTGTATTACGAGTATGTAAAAGTATTAATCAATCAATTGTAATTATTATTAATATAATTATTGTTAATATAAAAGAAGCTAGAAAAGGTAGTTAAAGGTTACAAAGGTATTATAAAGGGTGTTTTTTTAGAGGTGTAGAACTTTATGTGTCTTTCGATAAATCGATTGTGGCACGAGCTGTGTGACATGTTGCGCCGTCTTGTTGGAACCACAGCTCCTGGACATCAGGGTTGTTCAATTCAGGAATGAAAGAGTTAGTAATCATGGCTCTATGCCGATCACCATTGACTGTAACGTTCTGGCCAACATCGTTCTTGAAGAAGTACGAACCAATGATTCCACCACCCCATAAAGCGCACCAAACAGTCAGTTTTTCTGGATCGACATACACTTATTTATTATATATATATCAGATGTGAATATCTATTAGTTAAGTTAACTTATCCACAATTAAAGAGGAAATTAATTAAATTGCTTATTTATTTTAATTGAATAGACTCGACTATAAAATATGTAAAGCTAGAGAACAAAATCTATAAGTAAAAGATATCTAAATAAATTTGAAATTATTTTAAAGTACAAATAAAAAGAATTTATATAATATGAGAAGCTGCCAAAGTTCTCTGTAACATATTCTGTTGGAGCTCTAATTCTAAGCGAAATCAGTTTTTAGAAAGTTGTAAGTCAGAAAATTACAAAAAATGTGAATTGAATGCGCAGAACTTAAAGTTGATTGCTGTGTGTTCGCTTCTGATTTGAGATTTCAGATTTGAGATTTCTGATTGATTATGTTTATTGATGAATGAGTTATAATTGAATAATTAATTTGTGATTTGGCGTGAGGCTGTGCGGGTTTTTAGTCAATGGGCTGCGCTTTTTGTTGTTGATTGATATCTTTGGTAATTCATAAATGTAACTGAGAGATTGATTTAATGTATCTTTTTTGTGCTTCCATCTGTTGCAGACATGTCGAAATTCATTGGAGTCGCCGACATCACGGAGAACAAGAAAATCTGGCGCATGCTGCTCGGGGAGCTGGTGGGCACATTTTTCTTGGTATTCGTTGGCGTTGGCAGCACGCTGTCCGGAAATGTGCCACAGATAGCGTTCACCTTTGGCTTGACGGTGGCAACACTGGCACAGGTAAGCTATACATATATATATACTATTAACTATTAGCCAAGATTGCCATCAATACGAACAGCTCTGTGATTGGGCCTAAGCACTCGGAGCTGCTCAATAGAAATAGCAAATCATGCGTTCAAGGACACGCCACCGCCGCGTTACACTTTCGAGAAACTCATTCACAAGTTGGGGCCATTGGCAGCCAGCGAGTTGTTTTTGGCAAGACATTGGCATTTAAAAGCCAACAGCAGCAGCAGCAGCAGCAAACGCATTAAAACAAAAACAAAAGCAAAAAGAAACACACACAGAGGAAAAATAAACGGCAATTGGCAATCGAATGCAGCTCAGGCGAAGCGTTGGCTGCGTGCGAATGTAATTTACAAAAATTGACAGATTCAGATACAACAACTACAACAGATACAGATACAGATACATTTACAGATACATTTACAGGCACAGTTTAAGATACAGATAGAAGCAGCGAACAGCCTCAACCTCAGCCTCAGCTTGAGCTCTAGTCATTAGCGCTGCGCACGCTGCGTATGCGTAACGTACAATGACTCTCAGGCCAAATAACGTATACGCATGTGTGTGTGTGTGTGGCTCTCTGTGTGTGTGTGTGTGTGAGTAATGAATGCTTACTCGCTGCACTCGCTCGTCTGCGTCGGCAATTAACATTAATCAACACGCGAAATATGCAATTAGATTATTATGCGTTTAATTACGTTTTGCCTTTGATGTTGTTGTTGTCGTTGTTGTTGTTGTTTGTCGTTGTTGTTGTCGTTGTTTCTATACGAATTTTAAACGCTTCGTAGACGAATTTATGACAACATTTGAGCCAAAACTATGCACATCAGCAGAGCTGAACTCAATGAACGCATTAGCTGACATTTAAGTCCTAACAATTATTGATCCTTAATTAACAAATAGTTGAATGCTAGCAGGTTGAAGGCAACCACAACAACCACAACAACAACAGCAACAGCAGCAACAACAAATAGTGTTAATTAAGAGCAAAAAAAAGTGTTGGCTAATTAAATTTGAAAACAATTTGAGGCAATTTCAAAGTACGCTAAGAATTTCATGTGCTGGTTTCAAATAGCAATTGAGAGAAGTATAAAAAAGAATAGGTACATAGATGAGGTTAGTTTGGAATAAGTGAGGTTAGGTTAGACTAAGACTAAAGTGAGGTTAGGTTAACCTAGAAGCAGACAGCTTGGGATAGGTGCAAGTTCTTCGTGTAGAAAACTAGCTGAGGTTGGGTTCGGTTGGCGAAGATCGAAAGAGCAGAGCTGTTAGAGATAGAGAAAGAGAGACGCTATATATAATCAGGCTATAGATTGGTTATTTGAGCAGATCTGTGTTGAACTATTTGCCATGGAGAGGCATGATAGATATAGCTAGAGGCATGACTAGATTCATCTAAACCCAAAGTAAAAGCTGGATATTTATATCTAAGCCTCAAATAGTTCAGAATTTTCATTTCCCAGTTCAAAGACAGAACAGTTTCTAATTCTTTCCTAAGGAACGTAACAATTTTCATGCTTTCCCGTTAGAAAACTTCTCTACTTTCCCAAATTTTTCATACTTTTCCCAACTTTACTTTGATTTCATTCAAAGTTCAGTCAAAGTTTCGCTTGCAATTTTCCTGCAGCTTGTTGCATGATAATTTGAATATTGCAACGCTAATAACATAATTCAGCTCAGCTGGGGCATGCAACTCATAGATATCACGATCAGCTGCTGCGCATGAACCAAGCACACGTGTTGGCTGCAGCTGCAGCATGCCACTTGCCACTTGCAACATAATATTACTATTAGTTGGTGTATCTTTAGACGATGATTTCCACACTTTCGCCTTTTTAACAAATTTGTTGCGATTGCTCAATGCAACTGACTGATTGACTGATTGAATGACTGACGCATTGACGTATTGACAGACGGACAGGTGAAAGATAGTCACAAGTCACGAGTCATTCAACGCCTGTGGCACACGTTCAAATATTATGAAAGCCGAGCAGCGATTTCGTTCATTAGCTGCAGTTGCAGTTGCAGTTGGAGTTGGAGTTGCACATGTGGCACGAGGCACAGTCAGAGTCCACTCTCTGTATGTCTGTGTGTGTGTGGCATAATAACAAAGAAAATAGGACGACAATTAGCTGTAGGGTCATTGCTGTTATACAATCCCTGCTCAACGAGGCATGCCACAAATTGGAAACGTGCTTTTCACGCAGATACTTTGTGATAAATGATCCGTGTGGAAAAGCTAATTATCCGTGAAAATCGGAGACTTAAATGTTGACTGCAGCTTCAACAAGTTGCACATGTGCTGAGAAAGTGAAAACAGAGTTGAATGTTTGCTAAAAGAGAGCATTAATCGATTTTTCCTTTCTAATTGATCAATTCGAAAGGTTTTCCATAGGGTCCACAGCTTTTCATGCTGTCTCTTTAGACTTTGCCTCAGTTGTTTCACAGAGATTCAAATTCATTTCAATTGAGTTTTCCTTTCAAAACGTTAGGGCTTTTATCTGAATGGATAGATTTTCCATACGTTTTCATTCTGTTGCTTTAAACTAAGCTTCAGTTGATTCAGAGTTGAATATTTGCCAAAGATAATTGATTATAAGAGCTTCAACTGGTTTTTCCTATCTGATTTATAGGTTTTCCATATGAATCGATAAGCTTTTCCATATGATTCCATAGCTTTTCCTTCTCTGACTTCAGTTGATTCCCTTAGTGACTTTTTTTGTATCTTTTTTTCATAGAAAACGTTAGTTGCATTGACAACTTGATTAGATTTAGATAAGTTGCAGCAGATGCCTAAGTTTTCACTGTCTTATCTTGTTATTTAAATAACAATCTGTAGTATACAGTATTATATAGTCCCCATCTGAACACACCCTCTATAAGGGGCTGGCATCAAATAAACATGTCAAATTCATCAACAAAGCGACAATTTGTATGCAATTTGCATTGCTCGAAGCGAGACGTTCGTTTGACAGGCTGCCAAAAGGAAGTGAAGCAAAGAAAATGTGAATAACAATAAAATATACTATATACAGTAAATTGGTATGATAAAAAGGGAAGTGTATAGAACTATAAGATACCCTGTAAAAAGAACGAAAGTCGCAAAAATGGAGAAGGATTTCGAGGAAAGCGACTGATCAACTGAGCAGCTGCTGTGTTGGTAAAGTAAACTTAATGTGGTTTATATATATTTGTATACATATAGACAGCATATTAAAGTATATATCTGAACAGATATAGAGCTATAGCTTTCAAGTTGTAGTTCTTAAGCGATTTATCATGCAGTCTTAAAGTGAGAAACAAACTTGGAGTGTGTTTGGCATAAAGAAACCTATTTGCTGTCTTAAGGTCGTATCATCTCTAGGATATAGACTTTCAAACCTTGATTGATCAGTTATCTATATATATATGTGACTTCCAAGTACCCTCTAGAACTTAAGTTCTGTTAATTGTAGGGTATTAGCTTGAGACAGCAGCCAAAGAATTGCAAACGTTATGCGACAAAACAACATTTGATTTCTAAGCGCGATTACACCTATTTCTATTTCTATATAATATATACTATATATATATATATACTATAGTTTTGTATATGTTTCGGATGGAGGGAAAATTCCAGCATTGATTTTTATGCGGGTCAGCGAAAAAGAAGAAGAGAGAACAAATATAATCATAAATTTCGAGTGCCGGCAGTTGGTGATGATTTCGATCAGGTGCACGGCGGCAGTTTAGGGATTGTCTCTTTGATTTATGGCTATTATCAAATGCAAATTACATAAATCTAATAGAACTTGGCTAAGCTGTGGTGTGTGTGTGTGTGTGTGTGTGTGTGTGCAGATATCATCCATTTGCTGTCAGACATTGAAAGCCCAATGGCGAATTGGTCAAACTTGAAGTCGCAAAAACCTCCAGCTCCAATCAAGGTGCAACATGCAAGATCAATAAAAAACCAGGTGTGTGTGTTACTTGTGTGTGTGTGTGTGTGTGTGTTGCCTTAATTATGCGACAAACGAACAAGAGCAAGAAAATTGTGCGTGCACCATTCACGTTTTTCAATTGAAAAACAAATCAGAAAATCAAACGAACCCGCAGCAAAAATTGCAACGAAATAAACGAAAATGGTAAGATCAGCTCTTAGCCTCAAACAAATTCACGCTTTGGGCCAATGTGCGGCTTTTTGGCCACAATTCCACAATTCCAGCGAACTTGAAACGCACAGCAACAATCACCAGCAAAAACAACCGAAGCAACAACCGAAACAAGCTCACAACTTGCAGTTGCAGTTGCAGAAAAGCAGAACGAAACAAACAAGTTAACATTCAATTTAACTAAAAAGCCATAAAATATGATTTAAGCGCAAATGTCGCACAACAACAACAACAACAAAAAGTACAACAACAACAACAAAACACGCACAGACATTTGTGCGCCTGCGTTGCGCATGCGTAAGCCTCGATCCGCGCGATCGATCGATATCTCTATATCTTCCATGACGCACAGACAGCGAGTCCAATCCATAGGCCAGAGGGGGAGGCTAGCTGACAGGCAGGCAGGCGGGGGGAGTGGCACTCGGACTGGTCAATGCAACAAAGTTTGTGGCAAGCAAAACAGGTCTCAAAACTTACAAAACGCACGACTTAAGTACACCCTGTGCTCAGAACTGTTCAGATATATCTATATATATATATATCTAGCTTAACATCAGATATATAGCTATATCTAAGTATTGTGCTGCATCTTCGACTGATCTGAAGCTTTTTACCAGCCAAACTACCAATTTGTTGCTAGCAACTCGTTTTTTTTTCCATAAAAGATACAAAAGTATCTACCGGATGCAGCCAGACCTCAAGCAGTCGTTCAGCTCGCATAGCCTGATATGCCTAGCTCTAGTTTAACTCATTTAAGATCTAATTATTATAGAACTCGTATATCTATAGGTAGATCATGTAGATTGTTGATAATAAACAATAAATGATAATCAACGACAGATCATTGACTAAATTTTAACCATAGTACTTATAGGAGATCTTAGGATATAGCTGTGATTAAGTTTATTTAAAAGATATATCTTTATATATAGATCATGATATAGCTCATAGTATAGATCGTAATATATGTTTTAGTATAAATTAAAGGCATATATTATGTTTATGCTCTGAGTTTGGGTTTTCATTATAGAAAGTATTGCTTATAGCTCACTGAAGAAGAACTCCTAGATAAACCTGATTCTGCTATATCTTAAGCCTCCCTCTGGGTGAGAGAACTACCAGAATACTCTACGCAGCTGCTAAGTAAGCAGACAGAGGCGTTACCCTAGTAATAATTGAGTACTTAAAGCGTATTAAAAGGCGACGACAGTGTGAAGTGTTCGACTTAAACTTCTTTTGAACTGATTTCTTATTAGACCTAGGAACTTCTATATACATATATGATATATATATAAAATGTTGGGCAAAACAGTTGTAGAAAAGCTTAAAATATATATAAAAGGATAAAGAAGTAGCACAAATAAATACCATTCTCCTTTCTGTGAGATCGTCTTCTAATAACTCTTCCATATGATATAGACTCTAGGGATAGAAGCAGAGGTAGCCGCTAGCTGTGGCTCTCTGAGAAGATCGGTACTGATTCTGATCCTGAATAGTATCCTATATTGTTGCTGCTAACAAGTTCCTTTAGAGCTATTACATATGGAGCTACTCTTTGGAGGCTTTACTATGACTCACCTGTGGATATTCTCAGTCTGAGTCTGCTGTGGATCATGCGAATACTTAATGATAGGTTTTGAGTGTAGCTTTGAGTGGGGCACACACAGCGTGTGTGTTGTGGCCTGCCACAAATTGAAATTTGATTAATAACACGCTGCGGAGGCTGAAGTGTGCAATTAGAAGTGCGTTCCGATACGATCGGATCCGATCGAGACAACTTTTGTTTGGGCCTTAAGTCAAGTAACGCCATCAACGCCTCTCTGTTGGATTCTATGGGTATTTGCTTGATCTTGATGATTAGGCGAGACTTGCAACGCATTTTTCACACAGTCAGTCACCTGCCACAGTCACTTGCCGCAGTCGCTTGCCACTTGCCACAGCCTCAACGGGCATAATTTGATGCTAAACTCAGAGAATATGTACAGAAATCGCAAATTGCATTGCGTGCGTATGGCAAATGTCAAGCAGCAGTTATTAAAGCCCTGGCCTAGCCTGGCTCGAACTTGCTCTTAACGTGGCTATAATTAGCGCTGTGGAGCTGTGGAGCTGCGGTCCAGGCACAGCCTCCAAATCGCCTCCAGTTGTCGCAGTTTGCGCATTTATTAATTAAACGCAGAACGCAGAACAGAAACAGAAAACGTAAAAAGAATCGACATTGGCCATGTGAATAGGCCGAAAACGAAATGTGTATTCAAATCGAACTCAAATCGAATTTGAATCAATTCAAATCGAATCACTTAAAACGATATGCTGCTACATAGAAGCCTGCACATCGACCTTGAAAGCTCCATACCAGTTTCCACTATGTTGCAGCATTCATTCATTCATAACACGACTATGAATATGACTCTGAGTGTACTCACACTTTACTGCCAAAGTGCCAGTTTATTTATATATTTATATACGAGTATATTCGAAACATTATTCAAAGTACCGAAATGAACAAAGTTCTAAAAGAAGACACACTCGAGCTGGCGATGACTCAACAGAAGATTGAAAACACTTTTACTTTTAGCTGAACTTTAAGGCTATCGTCATCGCCATCGTCATCGTCATCGACATCGATCTGGTGCTAGGCTTGGTAATCGAATGTGTCTTTGAGTGCATCTCATGTCTAACAAATTGCTTGCATCCGTTCGACTTCAACTGCATCCATTGAGCAATAGATACTCCAATGGCAAAGGGCAGAGATTACCCAACCCAGAAACGCAAATCACCTGCCAAACGAGAGAGAATCACTATCCAGGTGCTCAGTGGGCTGCCAACAACTTGGCATTTGATGCAGCTGAAGATACAGATACAATGTCTAGACATTGAATAGGGCTTGAGCATGGGAAGTTTGTCTTCAATGAGAATCCCCAACAGCAAACGAAAAGGAAGGCTGAAACAGTCTCCTACAACTTCTGATATACATTTGAAAAGATACTTTTTGGTTAGAGATACATTTCTGTATCTACTTCAGATACAAACTAATTCAGCTTATCTTCTTGATCTTGACTTTCTTATAGATTAAACTGATGATAGTTTTATACAAGAGATAACCCTAACAACTCCTAGATTATCCCCTCTAACACTCTCTCCTCTTCTTTGCGTTCTTCACAGGCTTTGGGCCACATCAGCGGCTGCCACATCAATCCGGCTGTCACCATTGGCTTCCTCATTGTTGGGGAGATGAGCATCCTGAAGTCGGCCTTCTATATCATCGTGCAGTGCGTTGGCGCCATCGCCGGAGCAGCTGTCATACGTACGGCTACCCAGGGTCTGACTGCGCCTCTCTTGGGTGTATCCGCGGGTGCTGACAAGCTGGAAGTGGGTCAGCTGGTGCTGATTGAGGCTCTGATTACGTTTATTCTGGTCTTCGTGGTCAAGGGTGTTTCGGATCCCGGTCGCCAGGACATTAAGGGCTCGGCTCCGCTCGCCGTGGGACTCTCCATTGCTGCTGGACATTTGTGTGCGGTACGTGCAAAAGCCTTCGATCAATCAGAGCGTATATAAATATGATTTGTCTGATTTTATCTGCAGATTCATCTTAGCGGCGCCAGCATGAATCCTGCTCGCTCCTTTGGACCTGCTGTTGTCCAGGGTTTTTGGGCCAATCACTGGGTCTACTGGGTGGGTCCCATCGCAGGCGGCATTGTGGCCGCTCTCATCTACAAGTTCATCTTTAAAGTGCGCAAGGGCGACGATGAGACCAACTCGTATGACTTCTAAACGAGCTTTGACATCCCTCCCCCACCCACTTGACCCCTCGAGGGAAATCCAATCCTTGTTTTTGTGTGCATTGTGCGTAGTAATAGCTTTGCCTTCACATTCGCCTTCGCCTTCACATTCGTATTCGTCTCATTCACAAATGTGGAACGATTCACAATTCACTTAGCTTAGCTAAACGAAAACTGGCGCCGCACAAATCAAATTGTACAATTTTTATTTGTTGAAGAATGAAAATCGCTTTGTTTTAGTTATATTCGTATCTGTATCTGTATCTGTACTAACACCTAAAATATTGAATATTTTACTCGTATATTATTAAGCCTAAGATACACTCTATGAATTCGCATCGATTATTATTATCATTATTATTGTTTGCGCATCTGCAAGATGCCACAACACCAAATTGTATCTCGAAATACAAATGCAAGACCGAATTATACCCGATTATTCATTGTTTGTTGAAATTGTTATCGTCTACATAAATAATTATCGAGCACAAATATAAAACCTATTTGATAATTGACAAGTTTTATGTGTAATAAAAAACTATAAAAAATATTCTTGAACTTAACTTATTTTTATTTGAGATACTTTATGGAAAGTTTGCAAACTTCCTTGTGATTGTTGAAAATATAATCTGGTTTGGTTCAGTTTTTAGTTCCACTTATTGTGAAGACAAACAGAAAGGAGAGCCGTTTTAGCTATTGATGCTGATCGGAAATGCTACCTGTGACATGCCTTATAAAATAATTCTTTTCAACTTTATCTTTCATCCTTAATGCCTGTGAATAATTGTGTATACTCATAAGGGTCAGTGCTCTTCCTTTTTCCCCCCATAAAATGTAAAAGTGGATAATGTTGGTAGTGAAAAATATCCAAGCATATATATATTTATCCATATACATAGCTAGGCATATGACTATTAAAAGCGCAACTAGTGTGTGTAGATAATAAAAGAAATTAAGCCTTGTTACGAGATTTTTAGTCCAGCTCAACAAGTGATTTAAAAAGTGTTGCCTACTTTTCGGCGGGTAGTAAATTCAACAAATAGAAATTGTAGTTGAGTTGTTCGCTCAACAAAATTTGTTGCATACTTTCGGGATGAGCTCAGAAATTCGCAATTGCTGATGAGTTCAAGTGGTGGAGATGGGCAGCCTCCTTATCAGCACCAGTAAATTATAGTATATGGTAATATCCATTGTCATAGGCTGTTCAGTTTTGAGAGCTAGTGAATGTTTTCTTTAGCGAGTGTTTACTGTTTTACTGCAGTGTTTGCTGTACGTTCACAGCGTGTGAAATCTGTCTATATCCCTGGAAGTGCAGTACGTGTTAATTGAAGTTCAATAGCATTCTGTGTGTATAAAAGGCTGCGTCTTATTATTCATTCACCTGGATCCGATTGAAATGCATCATCAACATATTGCACCTCATGTGGGTGACAACGACAACAACAGCAACAACAAAGTTAACTCCATTAAAGGCAGCAGCGGAATATGTTACAAGGTAAGTCGCGCACGCGTGCTCAGCGACCCGCAGGTAAGTAATTTAAGCGGTATTTGTATTGTGGGTTTCACTGCTGATAAGCCGCCGATTGCCTACCGCCCACCACCCGCTGCCTCCCACCTCAGCAACCCCCATTGATGCGTTTAAAGTGTGTGTGTGTGAGCTGCTCGAGAAATGCGCTGTAAGTTTTGTCATTTAACCGAGACTCCGCGCAATGCGAAGAACAACAAATTACTCATGCGTTTCCACGAATGAAAACTAAGTAAAATTCATATATTTTAACTAACGAGCGGCACCAGTACCAGCACCAACAAAGGCGACAGCATCGACATCGTCGACGTCGTCGTTGACATCAACATCGACACTAGATGCTCAGCCTGGTGTTCGATTGGGGTTCAGTCTGAAACGCAAGCGATACGCGACAAGACGAGCCAATTCTTAACTGTGAAATGAAGTCAATAATTGCATTCCAAGTGCTTTTCCTGTGGCTGCTATGCAGTCAGGTGCTGGGCGAGGACATAGAGCCTGAATTTCCTGAGGATTTTCCCACAAGTACCACGCTCCCAGCTGCAACAGAAGAAACAATCATAACTGAAGCTGCAACAGAAGCAACCACAAATGCTCCTGCCACTGAACGTGCCCCAACAAAGACAATCACAACAGAAGCTGCCACTATGCCGACAACAACCCCAAGGAGACCTACAACAACACCAACAGAAGCTGCCACTTTGCCCACAACAACCACAAGGAGGCCTACAACAACACCAACAGAAGCTGCCACTCTACCCACCACAACCACAAGGAGGACCACGATCCCCACGCCCTATTTACCACCAACTCCAGCTGTGCCACAATATCCCCCTTTTATCCCTGGATGTGGTCTTCGGGCGAAAGTGAAAGTCAACCCGAGACCTGCTATCTGCGGGAGCAAATGGAGCACAACTATATACGTTGGAGCTGCGGACGTAAGTATCTGCCATCTGGAGGACCCGGGGTCAGACACAAACTGATTACATTCTATTTATTTCTGCAGTGACAAGCAGTATGCCGACCATAGCCTGTTATCGCTGCTGTTATCAGGGGTTAAGCATATTCGCAGGCTGCAATAAATTGCACTACGGGCGCTGCAACAGCATTGAGAGCTCGAGTGCAAGTGACAGCTGGGAGATTTAATAGATGCCAGTGGGAATTACCTGGTAATTTCCAGCAAATCCCACTTGACGTCATTCAAATACGTTTTCGGTGATTGTAAATAATTTAAGCTATAGAAAGGTCTGGCCGAGTGCTGCTGTACTTTCTGGATGTAATTTCACTTGACTTTAAGCATTCTTTTTATCGATTATGTATCGATATATCGTAATAAAGCTTAATCGATTGGTTCAAGGAAATGATTCCAGCTGCATTCAATTCATATCCTTTAATATGATCATAAGGGTATAAGAATATCACGACACAACTAAACCTCAGGCTTCTTTATCCACCTATAGCATATATCGATATATCGAAAAGATGTTCTATCGATTTATGAAGGGATCATTCCATTCAAGCCAGAAGAGATCCTTCAGTCCTGATGATGATTTCGTCTATCATACTGGAAGATATATCCCAAGTTCTAGCTTAAGATAAGACTTTTTTCTACCTCTTGTAGTATCTCACGATCAATCGAAATGAACGTATATCGAGATTTATATGGTAAGATTATAGAATATCCTTCAGTCTTTTCCTTAGTCTTGATACTCATTGAGCTTATCCTACTGGTAGGTGGACCCGAAGTTCTAGCTATAGATACACCAATTTCTGCATTCTCCTACAACATAAATCGATCTATCGAAATGAAGTTCTATCGATTGGTAGGATTATATAATATATTATAACTTTCAACTGGTTCATCGCATATAAAAGGTCCGCACATTGTCTATAGGTAGTCAGCATATCAATCCAAGTTGTACATATTGCCCAGATTCAGGAAGCAATCCTTGAGGTGCTGTTGGCACTCGCAGAAATCGGGGAACGGTGGCGCCAGCACCTCGTACATGATCCGCAGCAGATCGACGAACTTGTTGAGTGCCTTTGAGTATTCTCCAGTATCGTACAGCCGCTTGGCTGTGCGTGTCATCATCTCCGTGTCCTGCATGACCTTGAGACCCTTCAGGATGTTGGTCAGCTCGCCGCAGGTGACGCATTTGATCATGAAATCGTTGCAGGTGGGCGGCACTTCGATGATCGCCGCACAGTTGTTGGGTGCCTCGCAGCGGAAGCGGATGATATCCCTGGGCAGCTGGTCGAAGAGTGGCCAGCTCTCCAGGCAGGCATCGCAGTTGCACTCGAACCAGTAGAGATCCTTCAGCCGGGCCTGGCGATCGTCCCGTTTGTCTTGCGTGTAGATGGGGCCGTAGTTCTCATTTATGGGCAGACCCGCCTCGATGGGCCGCACGCTGTTGATGTGTATGGTGGTGCCCCTGAAGTACCTGACCACGCCGGGATCGCAGGAGTGGTTGAACAGCGCCAGCGTGGGATATATGGCACCACCAATAAATATGGACTTCTCCTTGCCCTGCGACTTGAACTTGTGCAGCTCGGCCACCTCGTGGGTGTTGAACTGGATGAACTGCAGGCTGCGCAGCACCAGGGCACAGATGGCTCTGACCTGCTCCGGCTGGGGCTCAGGGCCAAAGTAACCCGCCGACTGGAGGCATCTGGTCAGAAAGCGTGCCATAAGCACGTACTGGAAGAAGTTGGAGGCTGGCCGCTCCTTCTGATGCCGCTCCAAGTGGGCCACGCGGCGAAAGTCGTTCTTAGGCAGGCTATAAGGGAAATCAGGGTTTAATTAATCAGAAACTTATCATTAGATCCCAATCTCACCTCAATAGCTGCTCCAGCGACAGCTCCTCATCGATGCTTGGCTTCAGCTGCAAAAAGTACTCCAGCGGCCGGCTGGCAATGATCCTGAGGGCCATGTGGTTGTTGATGGAGGCACCTGAACGCCAGATGACCGGCAATATGCCGCACTCGTACTTGTGGTACTTGGCAGCCGCTCGCTGCTGGCACTGTTCCGAGCAGTAGATGACATCGGCGCAGCCTGGACAGGCCACCGGCACCACAGTCCTGGAAAAGGAATGAGTATTAAAAGCTGCGTTTCCGTCTTAAGACTTCGACTTACCGCATGAAGCAGTACTCGCAGTGGGTGTGGGCGAACTTCTCGAGCAGCACGGCGACATAAGGACGCTCGACGAGCAGCTCCTGGCCCACCTGCACATCGGCGGAGGCGCGTGCAAAGCGTCCCTCCTGGGCATTGTGATCGAAGCGCACCAGCGAGCTGACAAATTCCTTCTCATCCGGCAGCGTTTGGGCCTGATCCAGGATCGGCGCATTGGCGCTCTTCATAAGCTTCTCCTGCTTGGCGGCTTGTTTGCCTGTGCGTGGATCTCGCTCGAGCATTTTAATCATGGTCATGGCATCCAGATGCAGCTTGGAGCGCCTGTCAACGGGCAGCTTGGAATCATCCATGGCCGTGATGCATTTCCTGCAAAGAAAAGTTAATGCAAATGACGCTAATCCTTGGAAGGGTAAGTTTCACCCACTTGAAGGCACTGATCGTGCGAGGATAATCCTTTAGAGCCAAGTAACAGCGCGCCTGCCGCTCGTAGAGCTTGTAGATAAGATCCTTGGGATAGTTCAGCTCCAGGGAACGTCTGATGTCCACAAGGCACTCGCTGTGCTTCTGCATATGGTACAAAGTGGCCGAGCGATTGGCCAGTGCAATGGAGCGTTCCAGAGCTAATATAAAGATATACATCATGAAAAGATTCACCCACAAATGGACAGATACTCACCCTTGTCACTGGGTAGTGACACGTAGCTTCTGGTGTAGAACAACATTGCCTCCAGCCAGTTCATCTGCTTGAAGGCAGAGGTGGCACGTTCTTTCAGCTCCGCTGCGGCTGTTGCATTTTTCGTGAGCTCCCGCTGCACCTGTAGCCCCGCATCCCCTGCCTGCACCCAGTCCAGCTGATCCACATAGGCCACGCGCTCGTCGTCGTTGCCACATGTCGACAATTTTGAAATATCCGCCTCGCAGCTGGCACCGCCCGCTTCCCGCAGCTTCAGATAGTATTCGGCAAAGAAGCCTTTTTGCTGGCTAAGTGGCATTTTCATGGCGTTTAATCAGTTTTTCACAATTGAAAATCAAATGAAAATTTCCTAAATTATGCAAGTTGTGAAAATTCCGATTCACTTCTAACGCCTATGAATACTGCAGCCGCACTGAACAGGCCACAACGTGTGGTGGTATCCAGACAACTATCGGCTCTTTTATTTATAGATCGAAAAAGTGTGCTATTCCGAGCACCACGAGAAAGTGAGAGCATCCGAGATTCCGAGAGATTTAGAGAGATACGACAATTTGTTTACAAACAACATTTTCGAAACAGATTCTAGTACTCTTCGTATTGAAAAGCAGCCGGAAACAAAGCGCAGAGCAGAAAAAAACAAGCGCTTAACAGGGTGTTTATCGCACACAAAACATTTTCACACGCAAACGCAGACGAAACATCAAAAAATAGTTATTAAAATTAGTTGCACAAGCAGAATCTAAATTTAGCTCACAAATAAAAGTCAATAATTAAATTGTTGCGTCTTTTTTATCTCTCTCTTTCACACCCACCCACTGATCACAGTTATTTGCCGCGAGAGGCCTATTCGCCTCTTTAGCTCAGTGGTAGAGCACTGGTCTTGTAAACCAGGGGTCGTGAGTTCAATCCTCACAGGAGGCAATACGAAATTGTTTTTTTTTACTGTTTAAAAATAATTAATAATGTTTTTATGTATATGTATTAAGGGAAAATTTAAACAAGGTACAATAAAGTACTTGAAAAGGGCTATTAACATTCTTAGCAGCTCGAGTCAAATTTGTGTTTTGCACTATGAGCTGTGTAAGCGCGGTGGATTCTAAAAATAAAATTTAAATATGGCGTCACAAATTTCAATACTTGTTGTTGTTGCACTAATCTGTCATAAGTTTTCTATTGATAATAAACTACATGGTTATTAACAGAAATATTATATTTTTACTAATCGAAGTTCTAGTTTTATGCATTCATTAACATTTTTATTAAGTTGTTTTCTTAAGAACTATTTTATATTAAAATTAACTTAGGCAGAAATGTGTCAACAAGCAGCAAGCGTAACACAAACTTCAAGAACAAACAAATATGAAATATGCACACAAATCCAGCAAATTTCATTCATATTAACATGGACAAGGGCTTAAAATTCTTAGAAAATGTGATTATTATTAAAAAATTAGTTCGAGTATATATAAAAATATTAAAAAAAATAAATGTTGTTGATTGCCTCCTGTGAGGATTGAACTCACGACCCCTGGTTTACAAGACCAGTGCTCTGCCACTGAGCTAAAGAGGCCTGAGCAACGCGGTTCGCTTATACTGTATACGAAGAGTCCGCCTATTGGCAGTGACATGTTCACTGAGGCGATTAGTTGCTCGGGGGCTGTTTGAACAGTTGGCAACATTAGAAGACGTGTTAATGATAGCTGAGATAAATGTTGCTTGATCTCAAGGCAGAATCAGCATAAGAGCTGGAAATGAAACCAACAGCTGTCAGTTTGCTGGGAAGGTTACATCTGCGGCTGTCTTCATTTGTTCTGTTGAGTTATGAAGACAAGTTGGTTCTAGAAATTCTACTCCAATTAAGTGGTATTTGTAGGTTTGTACTTTCAAAAGGCAATTTGCTATGGTAACTAACTAAGCAAAAGACCAAGTTCCGTCTGAATATGTGAGTAACTGTGGCGTGGGAAGAGTAGAATTACTACTATTACCATGCAGTGGCAGAGGCCATGCCTGAATTGTGTCATTGGAGCTACAGTTGCAGAGAAGATAAAATTTGCATGTGGATATGAAGAAAGATGGAAGTTAATCCCATCAAATTGAACAAAATGCTCTTAAGTATGCATATAAAACAGAGGGAAATCTGGATACAATGAATCGGGACATTTGTTTGTTGAGAAGTCTCTAACAATATTCGGATAAGATCTTTGACATTTGATATGCTCAGTCAATGGGCAGCTAAAGCAGCAACTGTACCCAGGTACTTGGTTTACCTTAAACCAACTCTATATAGCTACATTATGCATTATGTTCGTATCAAATTACCCTGTAAGAGCCCTTTCGCTTTTCATGTTGTATGTTGAATGCTGAATGCGTTATGCAAATTTGCATATCGCATAAAAGGTGAAATGCGTAAATTACAGTGTCAACATTACACCGCCCACTTTCCTTTACTTTAGCTGTAAGCCCCGGTTTTAGGGTCATATTAGGGTGGTGCACCGCTGTGAAAATGCATTATGCACAATGGAAAGCGTAACTGAAACTGAAGACCCACCTTTAAGCAGCCTAAAGACCTAAGCCCAAGGATATTAATGCGGGGTGCAACAAATGCTGGTATGGTAATTTCTGTGTAAGCTGTTCAATCCTTTTATTGACTTTGCCATTGTAACCCTTTTAGAGTGCTTTCTAGTGTTGGCTAACATCTGCTGCAGGGTTGCTGCTGTTGGATAACTTGTCATTCATTTCGTTGCGATGTGTCATTGCGTCCAAGTTCATCAATCAAAAAGGGCTAAAGGACAACAGCTATGCGAGTAGCTTGTAAGCGGCATATAAACGATGCTTACAACGTATCCGACAGCTGTCACTTGCAGTACAGTCAGCCACTCAAAGGATGCGCCCAACTAATAATCAATGCTACCGACTTCTAATCCAAAATTGACATTATCAATAGAGCTGCGCCTGTGCAGTAGTTAGCTGTCAATGCTCTCTCTTTCTCCTCTTTATGAGCTGTCATCCAAGCGCAAAATATTTATCACTCTCACCATTTCGCAGCAGCCTCATCCTCATCCTCATCCCGTACCATATACACGTCCACTCACCCCTAATTGTACGGCATTGTGAGAGGGAAGCCGGCAAAATGAATCTCTGAATGCATTTCGAATCGCAAGTCCTTGCGTTAATGTGAATCCCTGACCCTGCTCGGACGCCTGATAGTCACTACACGTATACATATATACATTTATATATATATGTTTATTGTGTGTATGTATATGCAAATTCATGCGGAATAAATGATTGCCAACCCACCTTTTACCTATGGACCCTGCATAGATCCATCAGCAGAGTGCACTCCAGAGCTGCGAGTTAATTACACTTTATTTAAATAGTGTAGTTTTTTCTACTATGCCTTGTGGATTCTCGATTGCACAAAAACATTTCATTAAATTTCCGCTGCAACTGGCAAAAACGTTGCTATACCCTATAATCATAGGAAGCATATCAAGAGGGTATATTAGACATAGTTCTATTGTATCCGACAGATGTGAGGAGCTGTCTACTTCTATGAGAAGTTCTTTAGAGGCATCAAAAAGTTGAGTTGCTTCAGATAAATCTCTGTCGACTTTTATGTTTCAATGAGGTTAAATAGATTTATATCACAGATAATATCTTAGGTTATGTCTCTCTTGACAGTTAACATGATATATCCATGATTTCGGATATCTATATCATAAAGATCTGTTTGAAAAGAAAATAGTTTAGCTAAGCTCTGGCTTCCTAGGGCTAAGAAGCAGCGCTGCTGCGCTGCCTGTAGCACAAGCAGCGCACTGCTTGAAACGCGTGTAAGTGTGTGTTTGACTTTTCTTAGTATAAACTACTGTATTATAGGGCATCTTCTAGTCGCATACAGCCGACAAACTGCTTCTAACTTGTTGTTAATTGTGGTTGTGCAATATGCAATGCACTTCCGGCATTCTGTGTGTTCGTGTGTGTGTGTGTGTGTGTGTTGCCCTATTGCCTGTTGCTATAAAAAAGTGCACTGAATGCAGCTCATTGTTGCAACGTGCCTGTTGCAACGATTCATCGACAACGACTCAACTCGAAGTGCACTCACATACAGTCGGGTGCAGGCAGACAATGATAAAAGGCCCAGACATGGGTGAGTCCGTAAGCCGACAATAGACCACGTAATTAACAGACATAGACTAAATATTTTCTATAGCTAGTAGATATCATATATATACAGATATATATAGTGGAAACGGGTCGCAAGTTGCGACATAATCGAAAATGCCATTTTTGTGGGTGTTGATCTATAACTTTTGACATTTTAATTCGTCATAAATAATTTATAACAATTTGCGTTGCTTTTGTTCAGCTCAAGTCGAGAAACGAATAGCCCAAAATATATATCAATATATATATGGAGTTTTATGAGTCTGATTCAGAAATTGTAACAGGTCTCTAAACGAGTTTGTTTTGGCCAACTTTTTACCCCCAAAAGCGATGCAAATTTAATTGCGCTTCTTAATTAATTTTAAACGATCATTAAATAAATATGTTGAGCTCAAATTTGAAGACTGTGTTGACAATCCACTGACAAATGCAACAGCAACAGATTTGCATATATCTATCGATCCGTTGACATTGAAAACCCTCAACTAAACCCAACCAAAACCCCATTCGAACTTTGTTTTCAAGGCGAAAACTTGATTTGAGTTTACAAAGAAACCAGCTTTAAGTCCCATAAAACCAAAGCTTAAGCTACAGCTGAGATTTAGTAGCACAACAAATCAATCAATTTTCATTTCGTATATCTGAATAGTATTGAATTATATACTATATATAGATTTCGTAATACATAATTGATTAAAAGATAGTTCCATTGAGTAGATAAACAACTTGAGCTCTCGTTTAAGTCTTCTAAAAATGCGATTATAATTTCTTATGATAAATATTGTAATCTACCAATATCTTATATATATGTTCATATATACTATATATAAATCAGAGTCGACTACTCAAGGTTTACAAGAAAAGTTAAAAAATAATATAATATTAATATAAAATACAAGATAAAAAGTATATAATAAAACTAAAAGATAAAAAATTTAAAATCTGCATAAAATATATAAAATTATTAAGGTATATATAGCTGATATAAAATTTGTTGCTAGGTTTGTGGAAAGCCCAGGAAAACCCATTCGAATCAATAGGAATTAGTTAGTATTAGTTTAAGTAGTAGTTGCTATAATTAAAAGACATTTTCCTACAGTCAAAAGCGAAAAGATACAAAAATTGATAAACAGAAGACAAAAATTACGGCAGGATTCACGTTGCTCAATTTGACTGACAGGGCGGGACATAAAGTGAATTATTTGTAGGCAATCTAGAAGGTGCTGAAATTCTATAGGGACCAGTTGATTCGACCAAACCCAAAGTAGTTTATGGAGGAAAAGTTCTCTATGAAAAGTTCTTTCTGACTGATGCTAGAGAAAGAAACAGGACGAGGGAAAATGTCTATTCTCAACTATCTATCTATCAATCTATCTGCAGCTCAAGAAAGATTTCTGACATTATTCCCAGAATTTCTGAATTTCATTTTTAGCACTCGCATATATAAGCATAAATCTTGAGCCTTGCTGTAAATTTCATGGGGATCGTGCTACAAAAACACAGAAAATGTTCAAGTCACAATTTTCCCCTGTGCAACGCGGGGGTAGCATGGCACATAAGTTCTTAAAGTGTGTGTGAATCTGTGTATAGATGTGTGTATGTATAAGTATTTTCATGTATGCTGAGTTAAGGTTCGTTATGTGTGTGTGTTATATGTGTGCGATAGATAACATATCTGAGACGAATGCTAAGGATAACTTCTAGTCGGGCAACCTCCACTTCTGCGTTTTACCTCGTTTTTATCTAAGAGTTCAGCAAAGACTCGGCAATCCCTTTCTTACCATATACCATACCATATAATCCATACCATATACCATACGATATATACCATATCCAAAATGAAAAATCCCACGACAGACCAGTTAACCCTTGGAACATTAACCCCTAAGCATAAATCTATTCAAAGTTTTCTATTTCCAGCAAATTTCATCAATTTTCTTGAATCTAATTCGTCTGAGAAGCATTTAGTGTCCCATTGGCTTCTGTTGGCTCTGTTTGCTAATCTTTTAATTAGAGCTCCCTCGGGGAGTGCTCCACGTGTTGTCTGCCCCCTGTTAGGATTAGAGTTCAAAGAGCAACACAACGGGATGTATCGAATATCGAAGATAATTAATATTTGATTCAGTTATTGCCGCGAGGGCCAGAAATACAATGGAAATAGAAGGAAAAAAAGCAGCGCGAACAATAGAAATAATTGAATTTTCATTAACGGTTGTTGTTGGAAAACTCTTTGGGTAAATGGGAATCGGTTGAATCGGTTGAGATTAATTAAGTGCGTCCGGAAAACCAAGTGGAAAAGTGGACTAAAAACTGAATGTTTATCGAGAGGCAACAATGGAAAGTGCTCTCGACTGTGTCTGGCATTGTGGCACTCAAGTGGAAAACAAAAGCTAATGCCAGACGACGGGCGTAATTTCCCTGCCCCTGACTGTAGCAAGGGGAGGTTGCAACAACGCGCAACAGCAACAGCAACAACAACATGCCACATTCAGTAAGTTTCGAGTGGCGGCGTCGGCGGCAGCTGCAAAAGGGAGAGAATTTCAGCGAGTGGCGCGTGCGCAGGACTCGCGCAGGATTCAGCCTATACAGGACGCAGGACGCTGTTACAATTGTAAATGTAATTCCTCTAATACAGTTACACATCGCGTGCTGCCCGAGATTGATGAGCTGGGATCTGCTGCAACTGCCTGTGACAGTCCGTGACGAATTGCCGCCAGCTCGCAGCGAGTCCTTTTTTTATGCCACATATGCAAAAGGATGAGGCACATTGAGGAACTGCCTCACGGCCTGTCAGCGCACATTAATCTGCCTCGATTTTTTCTACTTTTGTGGCAGGCAATTTTACACTAAATCAGGCAATTTCTCACCCAATTCGGTTATTGTTTTCCGGATCCTTCAATTCGTTGACATTTTCCGATTCCATTGATAAAAAAATACAAAAAAATATAAGCCGCTAAATGCAGCTAATAAAGATCTGCTCGGATTGGGATTGGGTTTGGGTTTGGGTTCGGGATTCGCTTCGAATTACCTTGTCGCCGCCTTCTCGAGTTCTGAATTAAACTGCGGTTTTATTTTAATGCGATTTAGATGTGGATCAGGGTGCATATAGTCTCACGATGAAAAATGAAACGATGAATGCATAGAAATTGCTTAGATACGCGTGTCCTTAATTTCAAGAGGATATTTGCATAATCGAGAGAGGTTTAACTGATCTTGGATATATCTATATATAATTTCCCAACTTTTTCTATACTAAAACTTCTTTCTAGACACAATTTCAGTTTCTTCTCTAATCTTCGTAAGTAAAAGTAATTTAATTTGCAGTCCTGAGCTCCTTTCGCCTACTGTTCCCTTAAGATCCTCTAACATATGTACACACACACATTCCGGGCCAAACCCAGTGGAAACTATTGTCTGATGGGTTCGATAAAGTGTGTTGTTAACGCCTTTTGGATGTGTCCAACAGCTGTTAAATTCCCAGTGCCTCTGGCGGTGCACAGCACGCGCCAGTTGTTTGTCTCTCGGCTAATTGCAATTACGTTTTCTTGGCCTCAGGGGCCAGGACGAGGAGGAGTCCTTTGCCTGCTGTGCGCCGCCGCCGTGTGAATCCTGTATGTGTGTGTGTGTGCCTCATCTGTGTGCGCAGAAGCTGAAATCGATTGATTTTGGGTCAGTGAAGCGCGTAGATCGTTGATCCATTTTGCACGCACTGCTGCTTCGAAACTGAAATCGAATCTCTCTCTACACTCACACACACACACACACACACGCACACACAGTCGAACACGCACTGGTAAGAGCAACCTGCGGTAATCAAAATGATGATGTGAAAATATTTGTTCATTGGGCATGTCGTTTTCATTACTTTTGAAGCCTAATGGTTCCATCTCCATCTCCTCCTCCTCCTCCCCCATCTACATTTGCGTCTCGATCATCTTCTCCAATTCAGCTGGCAAGTTTTGGTTTCACTTACCAACAGGTGAGCCTGTGCCGAAACTCAATTTCTATGGCCCTAATTGTCATGGGCCACTGAAGCGCGCACAGCTCCAGGCACAACAACTTCAGCCTCAACACCAACTTCGACCATCGACATCACGTTCCGTGTCTGGGTTCAGCTCAGATGTGCCATGATAATGATTATAAAGATAATAATAAGTGTATGTGTATGTGTGTGTGTGTGTGTGTGAGTGTGTAATTTTTGAAAATTAATATCCGGTCGCAGGCTGACCTTGTCGTGACTCTCCCCGTCTCCCTCTCTGTCTCCCTCTTCGTCTCTGTCCCATATCTTCTTGGCGTCGCAAGAGCATTGAAACAGTTATCAGCAGCAGGCGACAACTGTGTCAACATGTGTTCCAACACACACACACACACACACTCACACACAACAACGTACAAGCCTGCCTTTTAGAGAGAAAAGAACAGCTTGAATTGTAGCAGAAATTGGCTACTTTCCCGCCAGTAAAACAGAAGCCTCTTTAGCTCAGTGGTAGAGCACTGGTCTTGTAAACCAGGGGTCGTGAGTTCAATCCTCACAGGAGGCAGTCGTAATCCCCCAGAGAAAGCGATCTTCTTCCTCTTTTTACAGCTCTCCCTCCATATACTCGATACTTTTCTTATATTTGTGAGTAATTTCTAATCAATAATTGAAATTGAAATGGATTTTAGTAGCGCTTTTGCTCTTAACACAAACAGCTGAAACTTTAGATCAATCAACATAAATTTTCTTTTTAGGCACTTTATCATATATGTATGTATAGTATATATGTATGTATTTCCTTCAAGACATCAATCAATCAATATCACCTTGTGTGGAACAAGGCGGAGATACATAATGGCTGGAAGGTAGATCTTAAAACTTTATGAATTTTAATTAAACTATGAAAGATAAAGAAACTTTTTACTATATTCAAATTTATTATAAATAAATATGAAGTCAGGCAGAATTATGCTTATACTTGTATATATATTATACATGTATATATATATATATGTATATATATATATATATATAGGGATACATTCTATATATATAAGTATAATATGAAACCTCTGGCGAAGAGTTTTGATGATGTTTTTCTAGCGATTTTTCGTATCAAATAAGTTTTTTTCACAAGTTCTTTGACAAGTCAAAGATGTGTGTACTTTCACAAGAGGTTTTACTGTATGTATATAACATACTTATACAATTTTATAGATTTTATAGACTTTTCCCTTCAATATGTATCTATGGATAGCAATTTCTTCTATATACATTCTATCATCTTGATATAGATATAGATATAGTATGTATATACATACTCATAGAAACCACATATTTGGTATAAGAACTAGCCTTGAGATAAAGGTTATAGATCGATATATATAAACCTTATTAGATATGGTAAGTTAGTTAGTAACTTATATGGCAAGATCTGTGATAAGTGAATATCTAAATCGCGATCAGTGAGAACCCATTTAAGTTATAATCACATCGTTTCTACTAAATTGAAGTAAACTGAGTTTAAACACAACTATAAGTAGCATTCTTTAGTTATATTGCACTAATAACTCTCGAGTTAAAACCAGTTAAAAACTGAGAGCTACGCGAGTTGTTAAGAAGTCATACAATTTCTAAATGGAGATAATATCAAAACTTTCTTGTTGCACGTTTTAATTGCAAAATTGCATTTGTGACACATTTTATGGTAAGACGATCATAAAGTGGTTCAGGTTGCACTTGGCAACCGAGGAACGCTGAGCTGGGAACCGGGAGCAGCACCTGACGAAGCGTCAAAGGCGCGACGCCTCTTGTTAAATGAGAGCCTCTTTAAATATCGCGGGTAATCGAGTATATATCATACTATATATACGAGTACTTATATGGGGCAATAGCGTGCCGCATTCATTTGTTTAATTGGGCAAACAAAGAGGGTCCCATAGAGAGCTGCTCTCTGGAGCGGCAGAGGGGGAACCTTCAATTGGAACGCCACTGGGCATAAATTAGTTCAGTCAGCCGGGCAACCAGGCAGCCACGCGGACAGGCAGCCAGGCGGACAGGCACCGTCCTGTTTCGAGTGCTCCGAAAATTGTGTGTTGCTTCGTGCAGCCGCAATTTACAATGTGCGCTGTGGCCTTTGGCCCGGGTTTGGGTTTCCCAGCAAATGGAAACCCCATGTCAATGGTTTTTTGTGTGTCTCTCTGAGATTTTCCTGCCACTTGTTTACTTTGAAACGTAGAAAGAAAACCATAAAAAAGTAGCTGCAGAAAGATAGACAGCGACAAGTGATTTACCCCATGGGCAAGCGGTCGGGGCATCCTCGAGGAAGTGTCTGTTATTTTATTATAGCACTCGTCGACGTCGACGTTCTGCTTGACAGGCAGAAACACACACACACACACGCACACACATAAATATGTATCTTTCTTTTTACGTTTCCCGCCCCTCTTACTCTTCATCAAGTTCTTTTGTGTTTGTCTTTCGATTAACTAAAAGAAAAAGATTCGCTGAACTATTGAAAAAGCTACAAGAATCAAAAGACTGAAGCAACGAACGCGTAAATAACCTTTACTCCCAAATATCTTTGTGTTCAGTTATAAATAAAATAAAGCTTCGATTTTGTAATAGAGTAACGGTAATCAGAGGTTTCACTGCATTTAATGGACCCGCACCTTTGTCCAACTTTTGATTTATAGCCGGCAACATTAGCTAATCGAAATTTTGAATATGGCAGAGCTAGAAATAAAAAAAAACCCACTTAGATAAGGGAGAGCTACTTGAAGAGACGCGTGCGCGGCATGCGACTGGACCTAACCTCACTCTTTATGTGTTCGTTGTTGTTTTATTTTCGGGTGTCCTTTACTTTTACTGTTGATTTATGTGTCTGTTTTGGGTGTTCTTCATGCTGTGCTAATTTTAATGATTTTTAATGGGCAAATGTAATCAACGCTTGCGCCCCTCCAACAAACCGACCAACTGCTACCCCTACAACAAAGGGTTGCGTCGCTCGCTGGGCCTGGAACTGGGATTGGGCTCTTGATTTTTTTGTATCGTGTGTTTGGGTTGTTGTGATCATTTTAATTGACTTTGCGCACGAGCGCGCAGCGATCTCTATCTCAAATTCAAATGCCAGCCACTTCATAGAGGAGGCACCACTACCACTACCACCACCACCGCCAGCACCAGCAGTCGTCTGTCTGGCAGCCTGTCAATGGGTTTACCAATTTGAAACTTGAGCGATATTCCAGATCACGGAAATGGGCATTTAAGATGCAATGTCATAGAAATCTCTAGTCGATGGCAGCTGTCAAAATAAGGAGACGCCTCCTGCCAAAGACGCAATCCTCAACTAAAAAAAGAGTGTATGAGTGAGGGGGAAGGGGGAGTTCAATGCACTGCTCTATTAAGTGTGCATATTTCTATGCAGTATTATGATTCAAGTCAAAGTCGTGTCAAGCATGGCCCAATAATCCCATACAACTCTCTTTGCTCTAAGACTCTACACAAAACCCACCACAAAAATTGCCAGAGTGGAGAGTAAAACTCGACGCGACTGCGATATATTCGTGTAACAGCGAGGGTAGCTGCTAAAGTTAATGCAACATTCCTAGGTATATCAATGCAAGCTAGTAAATACCACGTGTTAGAGTAGTAGTACAAAGATATATAAACTATATACTATATAATATATATACATATCACGGATGATATAGATAATATAAATCATAGCAAATAGATGCATAAAACGAATCACGCTAAACATTGTGTATTGAGATACGTATAAGCAAGGCTCAACTGTATTTGCTCAATTGCATAAACTCTGACGGCTGCCCTCGCATTTGCGCAGTCGCTGCTAGCTGCCGCTGCGGCTTCTGCTTCTGCTGCTGTTGCTGTCGCTGGCGCAGTACGGTAGGTTCAGTGCTCAGGTAGCTGTCGTGCGCGTCGGAACGTTACGCTCGCTCTCTCTCGATTTTGGATTTTCGTCTTTGGTGTTTCGTTTCGGCTCTCTTGAGCTCGTTGCGATCTTTTGCGTTGTGTTTGCGCCTGCGTAAGTCGAAGCTGCGCTGCTGCTGCGGTGCGCAAGGAGCTGCTGCTGCGTCGCAGTTGACGCAGTTTGTTTATTTGTTTGTCGCATTCGAGTGTAAATTTCCTGCTTGAGTGTTGCGGCGCGGAAAGGGGAAACGGAAACGCAGCGAAAGGAAATCAAATAATAAATATGACAAAACGGAAATTCATTTGTTTGTGTGTATTTGTTGAAAAACTAATTGAATCAAAGCAATTTGTAAGCAAAATTTAACTAAAAACCGAATCAATTAAATAAATACAAAATCATAAAAATTATTGTGCATTGTGTTGCGCACTCGGAGCTGAATCTCTGTCACGGCTGCCGCTTATACAAATTGATTTATTGCCCAAGTGTAAATAATCGCATTGAATTGAATTGAAACGAAACTAAATGAAATCAATTGAAATGAAATTTCTTCATTGATCTGCGCGTTTGCCACATTTCCACATCGTGACAAAAGCCAATTCTAAACCGTATTTAGCTGCTAAGCAATTTGTGGTAAGTTCAGAAATATACATTTTTCAGATTATAAGAACCGACTACTTGGAACCAGTCGTTATTCATCTACAACTTCGGCGCCTCACTCGAGCTTGAGTCATTGATACAGCGATTAAGGCTTAAATCATCTGTTGATAGCACTCACAAAGCACACTTAAGTACAGTGAAGCCTGTGTGCAATGATGTGGCATAATAGCAGCCAGGGCCACTCCTCTCTAAAAACTAAATACCACTTGTGCCACATGATTATGCAATATTCTTCAATTGAAGATTTGCAAAGAAACTCTTAAGATTCTCAGCTTTAAGTTGCACAGCACGTTCGCATTTCGGCACTCTTTACTCTTGAATTATGTCTTATGACATAGTAAATTCTCATAGCTATCATATACCTTAGTAGTAGTATAATAAAGGTATAGCTCTAGGTATAAACTTCTTTTGTTCTGTTTGGCAAACAAAAGAGTTTCGCTAAACTTGGCTTATCATAACAAAGGGTAAAGAATGTTGCCTTTTGCAATCAAGAAAGAAAATTGTTTAAACGCCTATTAAAACGAGATTTGAATTGCTAATGTTGCCTTTCTACTATATAGTAATAATAGTTATGAACCAATTCGATCAGCAGGTGTGTTCGATGATTTCTAAGATGATCGTTTCAACGGTTCTACAACTTTGATTGCAATCTCATTTTTATACCGCAAAATCAAATCAATACTTCGATTCTAATGGAAATTTCTATATACATACTATGTATACATTAACTGGTCTGGTCTGTCCTTGGACCATGTACTACCCGTACATAGGTGCAATTCTCCTATAGATTCCATCTCAGTAATTACATATGATTTTCTGCGGTTGAATCACGAGTCAGGTAATTGTTGTGCGACTACAACGAACAGTGGCAGGTAGTATATCAATTGTCTTGCTGTCTCCCTCTATTTCTGTCTCTGTCTCTCGCCTCCCTCTTGATAGGGTCATTAATTTTAAGAGCAGTGCCTACTATCTCTACGTATATGGAAGCCCAATGAGATCCGACGACATTCTGGGCTCTGTGCATTGCATTTGAATGACAATTGAGGTAGCTAGAAAACGGTAGATTCATTGAAATGCGAGCTTCAAAGAAAAGGGGCTAAGTAACCCTTTGGGCCAGTCCGAAACAGGATGTCAGACGCCGATAGGAAGATTAACATATATTTATTCTGTGTTTCTTTATTGTCTTTCTTGTCGTGTGTTTGTTTTTTCTCTTGAATCTTCTGGCTTCGAACCCAATCAACATTATATTTTTTGGGCATTGATATGTAAATCTTCTCATGAGCTTGTACTTCTCCCTGTCTCTCTCTAGACAGAGATTTACTAACTGATTTTTCAATTGGAAAGCAGCTAACGAGTTCAGTTTCATGTGTGTTGAACCTTTTCTGCCAGACGCTAGTTTCACTTTCAGCTCAAAGAAGCTGCCAACAATTGATCTTCATATTGAAAGATTTCGCTTTGAATGTGGAGATTGATATTTCCGATATTTGACGGATCGTTGAAAGATCAATAGCAATATAACAATTAGCGCTTTCGTTTTGATTGAAGGCAACCAATCAATGTGCATATATCTGGCTAATATCAGTCTATCTAAACTTTCTAAGAGCCGGAAGAATTGATTTGCATACGACGATCATCAACTGGCTTAACTTTCACGCGACCCAAATGACAATCTTCAAGCTGAGCTCATTGACGTTAATTATTCACTGCGATTATAACTAATTATCAAGCTAAGTACTCAGATTAGAAACAAAATGGACGTAGAAGCAGAAGCAGAACACTTAACTATATAAAGAGTCACTCTCTTTATCTGTCTGCCTGTCCACGGAAAAACCAGTTAAACTCAAAGTCAAAGTTGAACTTAAGGTTGAAGTTGAAGTTGAAGATGAAGATGAAGATGGAGAAATGCTAATGCAGATTAACAGAGTTGGAAAACAAAACGTATTCGTGTCAAGTCTATTAACTTGGCTATTGTTGTAATGCTTATTTCAGTTAACTCTGTTCCTCAGTTTCTTTTGGCCATTTCTATAGCTGCTGGTCCATTTGTTGGCCATGTGCTCAGCCTCTATTAAGGTGATTATTATTATATCAATGTCGCTGTTGTTTCCATTGTTGTTCTTCTCGTTGTTGTTGGTATGAAAACACTTGTGTACATACCTGTGCACAATTGTCAAGTGTGTTTAGTGCTGTGCTAATTTGAGTGTGTGTATGAGAGTGTGTGACAAACAATTCATTTGGCCATAGATATTACGATTATAAAGCACACAGTTTCAAACTGAAACTGTGCCAAAGCCAATCAACAGCTACCCGCACTCAATGAGTATTCAGATAAATGTACATACATATAAAAATATATATATATGAAGTGAAGACCCGTATGGCTCAGCGGGCAGCTGTTTAGATAATATTTTTGTTTGTAAAACAAACAAACCTTTCTGCCCTACTTTTTGTTCAAATGCTGCGTTAATTAACTCGAATAATAGAAAACAATAACAGAAACTGCTTTAAAAACATCGGAAATAGACAGCTTTAATTGATTGAGATATATAGAAGATGGTTTCAATCAGCTGGCAGCAGAGTCAAACAGCAGTCAGAACAGCTGCTGCCATTTATATAGATATATAGACACATGAAGTATATTAAATTCATTATGTTTATGTCTAAAATCGTGAAATGGCTCACAAATCCAACTTAAAAATATAAAAAAAAAAATAACAAAAAAGACTTTTAAAGGCATCTTATTCGATTGCCTCCTGTGAGGATTGAACTCACGACCCCTGGTTTACAAGACCAGTGCTCTGCCACTGAGCTAAAGAGGCGCTTGCTTGAACGCTGCCTGATATCCAACAACATATACGCCATCAGAATTGTTCTTAGCAGAGCAAAGCAGAATTTAACAGTGGACGTTAGCAGAGCGATGTTAGCGCTAACAGAGAAGTCATTTGAATTAACTGAAGCGTCATAAAGTTCTGTTTATGAATAATGATTATCATGACAACTGAATGTATTAGAAAACAAAACAGGTGTCATCTCCATTTAGGTAATTGTAGAGAATTACGTATGAGTTTGAAGGCAGACGTTTGTCGCGGTTTGTGGTGGGCGCAGCTGAGCTCATCTCGCAACAATTTGCGGGTGCGCTTCAGCTACAGCAAATGAAATGAGATAAAATGAGATGAAATAAATGAATATATTTATGAGTAAGCAGTGTTTACATACAAATATGTGTTGTGTATATATATTTATATATAGACAGACGACATCGAGCGGGCAACACCTTCAATCAGAAAACGCGTTTGAAATTGGACATTTTATACGTGGGGGGCGACAGACATCTCTACAAATATTTCAACTCGAATGCACAACAACAAAAACAACAACAACAATAAAGCAACTGTATAAATGGTATATGCGTTATGTGTGTAATTTCAAATGGAATTGCTTTTGATTTCGTGTATCGCATTAGCATAAAAAGCTCATTACAATTTTAGCAGAGAGGCAGAGCTCAACAGCGCGTGGGAAGCCTGGAAATTGGCGAATCCAGTAAAGATTTTCGCTCTGCGACTGCGCTGCACACAATTAATTTATGTAACTTGTCAAGCGATAGAGATCAGCCATAATTCCAAAGCATATTTATGGTCAAAGAGAGCAAAGCCAATCAGGCGTCTAATTGCTTGCTTTCCACAAGAGATCGAAAAGAGACAACAAATATGGCCATTAAATAGAGACATCTTCAGAACGGATCTTCTAATTAGAATTTATGGCCATGTAGCCTTTCCAGGCATTAGCTCCTCCTCCCACGAGACCTTTCCACACGATTGAGCAGCAATCGAGGTGACATAAGCGACACCAATTGCTGATGACTGGACCATTCTTCGGCTCATTTTCGGCCAAAAAGTGTCACAGAAGGAAGGATTCGATAGACTGGAATCATCTACAGCATAACGCTCCAACGAGTTTCTTTCACCTTGTGCTGCAGATGTCCCAGTTGCTTGACCAGCGCGTCGCATGGTGAACCGGCACCCAAAACCAAACGAATGCAATTTGTGTGTATTTCAACATAAATTTAACAGTACATTTGCAACTAGTTCTTGTTCTTCGATAGTTCCACAGGCCGCTCAACGGTTCAACTGTTGGAAAACTGTATTCAACTTAAACACCTGCCTGCCTCACACCCCTCCCTCACACCCCTCGCACACACGCACCTTGTGGCAGAGGCGGTTGTTTATTTTTTGTCAAGTTTCGGTTTTACTGTTGACTTACGCCGGAAACTCGCTGCTGTTGCTGCTTCACGGCCTGTAAGTTAAATGAAAACTTATAAGCGAGGGCTGTTCGTAAGGTAGGAGAAATAACTGAAGGTTGCTAAACAAATCTCTTTTAATAGATATGTAAGTTATACCCATCTCATTTGGTTATTCACAGATTTGATTTAGATTTCTGCTGCTTTTACACAGAAAGAGATAAATTATATTATAAATGCTATAAAAAGAGTTCAATAAATGAGTTTAAGTTACCACTTTCATCCCTTTTCACCTCTTCTTTTATATTATCGAATGGTTACTTTACCAAATAGTTTCTCAAGGAAATGTTTTCTTTGGGGAAGATCAAGCACAAGAGTGGAAGTTGAACCCTATGTTAATCCCTTAATTCTGCATTATTTTTACTCAGTTAGTTTCACAACTTACTGTTGCAACCCTCGTAGGCTCTTCTATACTCAATGCATGTTGTTTGTTGAACGAACTGGCGTCCATCGCTTGATAATTGCCAGGCGGCGGCACAAGCATAAATACTCAGACTTAAATACAACTTTGACTCTAGCATTTGCCTTGGTTCTCTCTTGGGTCTTGGCTCTTGACGTGGTTGCGCTCCAGCGATCTCAACGCCCCGTCAGCGCCCACACGCCTCCTTAGAGAGTTGGTTCTTGGGCCTGGGAAGCAATCGGAGTTGCAGTTGCAGTTGCATTTGCCGTCTTGGGCTTTGGCTTATGACCATGGCACTTGTTTCTTATATTGAATTGAAGCCAGAACCCTTCAAGTTGGCCACGCAAATTCTACAGTATGAGTATTACTATATACTTAATATATAGTTGAACGATCTTCATGCTTGAGTGCAGCAATTGTTGTTGCTGTTGTTGTGGGTTGCTCTCTCTCACGTTGTAACTGACACCGCAGCAATTTAGCGGCCTTTGGACATTTGCAAGCCTGCAATTTGCACTATTTCAGATCATACAATCTCTCCCTCTATATATATATAGTACATATAATTAACAAGTTCTTTGAGTTCCGTCTTAGCTGCTGCTCGAGTCATAATTAAGCATTAATGCTAAATTAGATTAATGATGGGCCCACATTAGGCTTCTCTCAAAAACAATAGATCGTCTCTCTCTGTCTGCCTGTCTGTCTACCTGTCTACCTGTCTAACTATCTACCTGTGGGCAACACGCAAACTGAAACTGAGACAAAGTAACACCCATGAAACAGATGGATACACGGACTGAGACTAAGGAAGACATGTTGATGGAGTTCTAAGTTGAGTTTGTGCTGGAGCTGTAGAACGATGCCAACATGCTAATTATCCATACTTTGGTTAGATGAGCTCTAGGTAGACTAATGACTGCCTTGTCTCATCTTGACGCCAAGGAAGTTCATTCAACAAAAATGGCACAATGTCAAAGCGATGTTATAGATACACACACACAGATACACAAAGCATAAGATACTCGTACTTGTACCTCTACAGAGTAAATAGCACACTTGTTAAACACAGCACAGTGGTAGCAAATTGATTAAAGAACCCACGAAAAAGTTGAAAGAGCTGAGAAGGTGTTCAACATCAGAGATAATATCTTAATGGGCGTTTCTAGAAACTGGTTTAGTAGATGATTTGAATTTAATTGGTGCTGCCAACTCGTTTGTATAATCTCTTCATCTTTGTACCTACCTAACTATTCATCTAGTTAGCTATCTATGTATCTCTTCATCTACCTATCTATTATATCTGTTTATCAATCTATTTATGCATGTATCTCTTTATGATATAAAGAGATATCTAGATAGATAGATAGATAAAAAGATAGACATAGATATATTTACAGATACATCAATAGATCGAGATATCTTTGCATCTATCTATCTGTCTATCTATCTATCTATCTATCTATATATCTATCTATCTATCTAACTGTCTATCTATCTATCTATCTATCTATCTATCTAACTATCTATCCATCTACCTATCTACCTATCTGTTCATCTATCAATTAATCCATCTTTCCTTATCCAATCCTGTTTCTCTACTAATAACCGGCAACCTTTAGCAGTGGTAATAACCTCTCCTGACCTTTCTCACGATACACACTAAAGAAATACCCCTAAGATCCCCATTTTGTGGTAGTTTTACGAATAGTTTTTAAGTTTTTTGGAAGTTGAGATAAAGACAGACTTGTATAGAGCTGCTTGCGATGATAACACGATATAGATACAAATGAAATATCTAAATATATCTTTACAAAGAAATTGCTTTAAGTTTGATTTGGTTTCCGTTATGTCTAAGTTTATCTCTGCCTAGTAAAAGCCTCTAACCCTTCTCCCCTGCCGCTCATCTCTGCTAGAACTCGCTTCAGTTTAAATGGGAATCCACGAAACGATTAACAGCAGTTCCATGTACATTAATCTGTTAGACATAAAGCCTACGCAAGGCTAGAAACTCTTTAGATGCATTTGTCAGATACATTTGTGTGTCACAAGCATAGATACACACTCGTATATACATAAATAAGTATGAATGAGAGTCTTTGTCTCTTTTGTGGCAACAAAAGACCACAAAAAAAGGCGACAAGTGACAAAGGCAACAAATGCCGACGCATTGGGTAATGTGATCCAAGCAGCAGCCGCAGCAGAAGATGCAGAAGCATCTTTGAGTGTGCATAGCTGTATCTGTATCTGTATCTTGTATCTTTTGTCTATGTGTGCGTTTGTATGCAAATTAGCATATCGAATGCATATCTTTGTTTTGCGGTTCCCAGACAAAGACTTTGTTGTGCGCGCATGTGTGTGTGTGTGTTTCTGTGTGTGTATCTAGGAAAAGTGCGTGCTACCGCTGCGAGTTGCAACGAGCTGAGAGGGGAGGCGCTGTGGTTGCAGTTACTGCAACAACGGCACATTCAACGCTTTACAGCGCATTTGCATGTCATAATGACTGAGCTCGTTTTCATGTAGAGGACTTGAAGTATTTAAGGGCCGGCATATTTAATTGGTAGAACGAAATGGGTTCTAAGTAAAGAGCATAAGACGAAAGCTAATTAAAGCGACTCTCAACGAAATTATAAAGATCGACGAACCGACAAAATTGAAGAACCATCTAAGTACTTATAAGTAGAGGGAGTAGCCAGAAGACTGTAGACAGCAGTTCTTAGACAGAGATAGCAGATAACCTCAACAAAGTTGGGAGCCAACAATTGTTTTTGCGCCACGAAGCGGAACGCAAATTAAAGTGATTTCAAAGTAGCTGTCAAGTTGATGCAAGTTCAAAGTGCAAAGATATATATAATATCGAAAACTAAAGTATATTTTCTATATAATTACAGAATCAAGAGGAATAACTATTACATAATGGATGCCGGAAGTGTTGTTAGCGAACCAATTTCAGCGCATCATCGCGCCTTTTCCAAGCAGAAATCGGCCTCAATGGTAAGTGTAATCATATGTATATATAAACATACATATATATATATGTACACCCTATTGTCTAATTCGATTATATAAGTCTGGTTTATAATTAGCAACTAATTAGCTTAAGACACGCACCGAACACCAGCATCAAATACTTTACATAATTACACGCTAGAAAGTTGAAGTTGAAACCTCGAATGAAAATGAAAATGAAATTCAATTCCCAAATATTTTCGTGCAAATTTCTCGCACATGCAACATGGCAACATATCTCTGTCTCCCTCTCTGTCAGTCTATCTGTCTGCTCAATAAAGCGTTGAATCCACCCCATACACAACCAACAGCCATTGGCAACTTACAACTGTTAATTGTTAATGCATCATAATGCATTTTTAAGCAACACTTTCACGTTGCCAAAAGGCGCACTCATTCAGCCTCAGCAGCTCCAAAGTTTAATTCCCGACAAATCTTCCTACACATCAGAGAGGTTACCCATTCATCAGTTCATGTTAAGCGATGGGAAAACAGCTTAAGACTTTATACTAATATCTGCGAAAAATCCAACGAATTTCACCGCAAAATTAACATTTTTATAACAGATAAAAGTATTTTTTGTATAATATAATAATTACATGTGATGTGTAGGACTGATGTAAAGAAAACTATTGGACATAGTATATTATAATGTAGGAAAGATTCCGTTGTAAACTCGAGAAGAACCTGTTGTGAACTGGGAAAGAATCTGTCCTGAAGTAGACAAATATCTCTTTTTAAGCAGAGATTTTAAAGTCGATGAGAACTTTCCATAAACAGAGGTGATTTTATTTAAAAGTAGAGAAGTATCTGTTATAAAATATAGAAGAATATGCTTAAAAGTTAAGGATATGTAACATCTGTAGAGAAGACTTATTATAAGCTAAAAAGGAATCTGTAGAAATGGAGGAGATTCTGCTTTAAAATAGAAAAGATCTGTTGGACAAGAACTTGTTTTAAATAAAGTAGAGGATGTATTGGATATAAGATAGAGAAGATATATCATAGGTACTGCTCTTTTGGCACAGCCTCCCTCGGCGATACTCATAAGTTGTGCTTAAGCAGAGCAATTGCAAGTGCAATTTTCATAGTAGTGGGAAGTGTCGTTGTGATCGTGATTACAGCCTGTAGGGGCTTACACCGTGACTGTACATACAGATATACATATGTACATGTATGTGTATATATGTGTGTGTGTTTAGCAAGTAAGACTACTATTTTTTTGAACATCCTCTATACGTGATTTTCATATATAATTAATAAATAGGAACTGTAGTGCACAGTCGAATTTCATTGGGTAAGTACTTTAACGGGTACTACTATTTTTTTGAGGACAGCCCCTCCATACGATGTTGGTTGGCAGTTTCACACAAACCAACTATATATGCCTGCCAGACACCAGTAGCCTTCAATATAAGGCGATACTACTATTATTTTGAACACAGGCTTTATGTAGTATGTTCTTATAGGTAGTATGTTAAGAGGAAATAAGGTCTTCTATACCAGTTGTCTTTGGTGAATTCTTTATCAGACACTACTATATTTTTGAACATTACCCCACAGTCCATATGTGCACATGATCTGAGTTGGTAGTACTTAACAAACCAACTGTGCCTTTCAGACACCAGCAGCCATCGATAGGAGCTAAAATAATAGCTTTTTTGGCACAGCCTCCCTCGGCGATTCTCATAAGTTGTACTTAAGCAGAGCAAATGCAAGTGAAATTTTCTTAGTGGTGTGAAGTGTCTTTGAGTTTTTTTGTGAGTGTTTGCTCCAAAGTGAGTGGAAAAGTGGCTTTGGTTAGGTACAGCCTCCCTCGGCGATTCTCATAAGTTGTACTTAAGCAGAGCAAGTGCAAGTGAAATTTTCTTAGTGGTGTGAAGTGTCTTTGAGTTTTTTTGTGAGTGTTTGCTCCAAAGTGAGTGGAAAAGTGGCTTTGCTTAGGTACAGCCTCCCTCGGGGATTCTCATAAGTTGTACTTAAGCAGAGCAAATGCAAGTGCAATTTTCTTAGTAGTGTGAAGTGTCTGAGTTTTTTTGTGAGTGTTTGCTCCAACGTGAGTAGAAAAGTGGCTTTGCTTAGGTACAGCCTCCCTCGGGGATTCTCATAAGTTGTACTTAAGCAGAGCAAATGCAAGTGCAATTTTCTTAGTAGTGTGAAGTGTCTTTGAGTTTTTTTGTGAGTGTTTGCTCCAAAGTAGGAAAGTGGCTTGGCTGCTTATGAGAATCGCCGAGGGAGGCTGAGCCCATTTTAGTTCCTATCGATGGCTACTGGTAAGTGAGTTAAGGCATGAGTTCTACCAACTCAGATCATATGTATCTTAACCTACATATATTAATTTATATATGTTCCTATGTATGTGGATTAGGGCAGTGCAAACGGTACAAGTAATGATTTGCCTGCCGTTTCACTTAAATTGGTCAAAAATTTCGACCTGAGTCGTTGTGGCATGATCGTGATTACAGCCTGTAGGGGCTAACAGCGTGACTGTACATACAGATATACATATGTACATGTATGTGTATATATGTGTCTGTTTAGCAAGTAAGACTACTATTTTTTTGAACATCCTCTATACGTGATTTTCATATATATTAAATAAATAGGAACTGTAGTGCACAGTTGAATTTGATTGGTGAGTACTTTAACGAGTACTACTATTTTTTTGACCACAGACTCTCCATACGATGTTGGTTGGCAGTTTCACACAAACCTTCTCTATGAATCATATTTCCAAAGTTTCTTGAGGCAAGTCCCCACTTTACACACAGAAATTGCGAATTACGTTTAATTTGTAAAGAAATTTAGGCAAGTATATGGTATAATGATAGTATATCGATATATATATATATATATATATATACTCGTATACAGTCAATGATCTCACTCCGTTTTACTATAACAAAAGGTGCTTATCGATCTATAAAAAACCCATCTTAAATCACCCAGAGATACCGCAAGGCAGTTTCCGTTGACTATCAAAAAGCAATTTTCGACGCTTTGTTGACTTTCCCATATAAGAAAAATATGCAATATATAAGTACAGTTGCAAAAATGGTGGGCAGTCAGCCATATACATAAAATAAAATAAAAAGAAGAAGAAACAAAAACAACAGTAAAAAGTCTTCTATTGAAAGACTTTCACCCGCCGCGCATAGATCGAAAGCAAAAGTGAATTACGAGTATCTTCCAGATGCTTTTGTATCGAGGCAGACATGTTAACTAGACAGCTGATTGGTCATGAGACTCCAAGTCCAAGGTGTTGCTCGTAACCAATATGTGAATAGATGAAGTAACACTAAGGGTATACCTAGTATATATATAGTTTTTGTGAATGAGCTGATGTCTAACACAAAGCGATTGAATATTAGCTACCAATTAGCATGGCATGATTCATACTCCAATGTGTAGGGTATTAAATAAGGCATACCTCTATATGTGTAGCTTAAGTTACATTAAGGGTATTCTATCTGATATATAAAGTAACAGTAGGGGTAAAATACATATAGTATATTATAAACGATCTAATTTCTAACATAAAGCAACTACCAATTAACGTGCAATGATGCACAGTTTATCATATACGATATCAAACAGGGTATACCCTTATGGGTATATCATTCACACCCTTTGCGTAGCGTCATCCTTATCCTTTTATCGAATACGGTCAATTAATTTCTTCCACAAAATTGCACCACTTATTCAATTTCTCAACATGAGAATTGTGGTTCAAAGTTGAAACTGTTCTAGAATTTATGTAATATATGCAAATTTATTTATGATCTCAACGAAAAGTCAAAGAAAAAGGCGATCCTTAAGACCAGGAAGTTCTCACGTTCAGACTGGACACTGTCCGGCCGTCACGTGAACATTCCGAAGAAGGAACTTCCTTGCAGATGCAGCAGGAAGTTACAAGGGGTTGACAATAGGGTGCATTCGCTCGATAAATATGAAAAAAAGGGTGTGGTTGTCCTCTCCCCCCTTGCAATGCAATTTGGTGGTTGTTCTAAGAGTCGTTATAACGGTTGTTGCCTGTCGGCTTCGTTCAAATTGCACATTTTGTTTCGTTTTTGGCGCTTCGTTCGGTTTGGCACGTACTCGTACGTAAAGCTTTTATGGCGTCAGCGACAAAAGCAACAGGTTAGGAAGCTTTTTTCTTTATCGCACCAACACATAAAAACTTAACGCACTTGACGAAGCTTTCAGTTGACGAAAGTGCGGGCGCCTGCGAACAGCTGTTGCCACAGCAGTTTTTTCATTTATCGCAAAATTTGTTTTGTTAATCACGTAAATTCGCTGTAAATGTTTACAAAGTGAATATTTGTTTTGTAATTAAAGTGAAATATATATAAAAACATAAAAAATTAAGTGAAATATATATAAATACATAAAAAGTTAAGTGAAATATATATAAACTGTGATTCGTTAAATAAAGTATATAAAAAAGTGTTGCAAATATAAATGAAATATATAAAAAAGTTAGCAGCAAATGCATCAAACGGAATTAAGTGTTAAACTTAGCAAATACTTTTGCTAATTGATTTAAACGTGCGAAATACACACACACACATACACAGAGGTGTGTGTAAACAGGCAGAGATTAGCGGAATATCAGTGCAGCCGGCAAACAACAAGCGACAGACAAAAGCTTGAAGCTTCGACTTAAGCTTCAGCACGCAACGCACACAACGAAAGTTTCGTTTGATTCACACACAGACGGGCCCACTCTCCCCCGCCTCTCCCTTTCTCTTTCTCACCCACTTATCAAACGATCGAGAAATGAGAATCGCTGCGGTCAGTCTGTATTCAGCCTTCGTTCGGCTCCCATCGCTGTTACGCACACCTGCAACGGTTGCCCGCAAAAGCTTCTGTCCCGCTCTCTCAACAAGACTAGTACACAGTCAGTCCGTAACAATGAGTCTACCGGAGCGCCAGCCCTTTACGCCGGACTTCTTCTTCCGTCAAGTGAGTGCTCGTCACATTATCTGATGTTGTGGCCCGATTACATTATGAAATTCACTTTCCACCAGCTGTTCGACGGCGAGAGTAGCACGTACAGTTATCTGCTGGCAGATCTGGGCAGCAAGAAGGCTGTCATCATAGATCCGGTGCTGGAGCAGGCCAAGCGCGATGCACAGCTGGTAAAGGATTTGGGTTTCACACTGAAGTATGCCAGTAAGTGGAAGTAAATTCAATTTACGGATAAATTCATCAAAAACTACTCGCGATTTCTCCAGTCAACACGCACATGCACGCAGACCACATAACGGGCAGCGGCTGGCTGAGGCAGCTGACGGGTTGCCAGTCGATCATTGCGGCGGCAAGTGGTGCCAAGGCGGATCGGCTTATAAAGGAAGGGGATCGCATTGAGTTTGGACGCCACGCGATCGAAGCACTGGCCACGCCCGGACACACCAATGGCTGCATGAGCTATGTGATAAAAGGTCAGGGCTGCATCTTTACTGGGGACACGGTGCTGATACGCGGCTGTGGACGCACTGACTTCCAGGAGGGCAGCCCAAAGAACCTCTACGAGAATGTTCATGCCAAGATCTTTAGCTTGCCGGAGAACTATCGCATTTATCCGGCTCATGACTACAAGTGAGTGACCACTGGATATAAGGTGCAGCCTGGTAACGCTTTGCTTCTACTTTACAGAGGCCAATTGGAGAGCAGCGTCTGGGAGGAGAAACGGTACAATCCTCGACTGACCAAGAGCCTGGACGAGTTCATCAAGATCATGGACAACCTCAACTTACCCTATCCCAAGAAGATCGGTGAGAAACTATTCTTAAACAAACTTGTCCAGCAAATGACACTGAAACCCATTTTGCAGATGTTTCGGTGCCCGCCAATCGCGAGTGCGGAGTATACGATATACCCAAGGAGTAACTGCATCCAAGAACTTCAGAATTGTATTATATATTAATCGACAAGCCCAATTAATGATTTGTACATATATATAAAGCTCTACTTCTATATGAAACGCGATCGATGTTTATATTTTTATATATACTTTAAATAAACAAATGAAATCTAAGCCCAATGTTATCTTTAGTAACTTTAGATCCATAACATACCCATATAGGGTTCCTTCTAGGATTTATTTCTGTAACTAATCCACTTTTCAATCTCTTTGTAGACCATTCTTAGTCCGAAGAACTGTGCCAGCGCAGCCAAGTACAGTCTGCACTCGGCGAACGAGAACAATCATGATACGCAGCTGCAGCTGAGCAGCGCCGCCTCACATTGCTCGACGACGGGCAGGCGGCGCAAGGGTGGCTCTTTGGGTGGAACGCTCTCGTCGCGCTCCACACGCAGCGAGTCGAAGGAGCTGCGCTCCGCCCTCCAGGATCGCGAGGCCGTCATACAGAATCTCCGCATACAGCTCTGCCTTGGCAAGCTGCCACGTCCCAGTGGACCACCGCTCGATGAGTCGGAGAAGCCGGCGGCTGAGCAGAAGCTGAACCGGCTCAAGACTGAGGCGGAGAACAAACGGATCAAGATCAAGAACCTGAAGAGCGCCCTGGAGAAACTGGATATCACAGAGTAAGTACTTCTTTAGCAATAGTCCATCTACAATCTACTGACCAATCCCTTTTTTCCTTAGCAACATTGACATACGCATCCGGCAGGCGGAACTGGAGTATGCGCTGGGACGCGAAGAGCTGCAGATGCTGTCCATTGTGGAGGAGGCGCGTGCTTTGCAGGCACGCCTCGAGAAATCTAAGCCTGAGGCACAAACACTCTACAACATCATCAGCTCCGGCGTAGCACTAAGTCTGCACGCCGTACACGCCACCTCGGGACGTTGGGCGGCACAGCAGAGGCCCGACCAGCCGGGCTTCTTTGTGGAGTGGGCCTTGGAGGGAGACGGGCTGTACAAGGGGGATCGCATACTGGAGATCAATGGACGACTGGTGACCAGCAAGACCAAAGAGGAGCTGCAGAAGCATGTGGGCAACTCCGGCAAGTGCCAGATGGTTGTGCTACGCAAGAAGTCTGTGCCCATACCCCAGAAGCAGTTGGATCAGGAGAAGGAGAACAATATGCGTCTGCAGCATCGCATCTCTTATCTGGAGGAGCAGGTGCATGAGCTCCAGAATGTCAAGGAGCAGCAAAAGCTCCGCCAACAACAACAGCAACACCATCAGCAACAGAAGCAACACCAGCAGCAACAACAGCAGCAACAGCTGGCGGCAGCAACAACACAATCGAACAGCGCCCATGTGACCAGCATAAGCATATCCTCGCCACCCTCGCCCTCCACTCCACCGGACAAGCCACTGATCTTCCAGCGTGGCAACTATATCACCACCCTGGTGGGAGGCAAGCCCATTGAGCTGGTCGGTGACGATCTGCAGCCGACACATGTAACCAAGACGCTGATCAAGGAGAACACACACATCGATCTGCGCGAACGCCTGCCCCATCCGCATCTCTACTCGATGCCCTCCAAGTCCCTGTCTGCCTCCAAAATATCTATCAATAGCGACTCGGCCTATATGCAGCAGCATAAGCGCGAGAAGGAGCGCCAGCGTGAGCGTCATGAGCGTCAGCGGGACAGGGAGAGGGACAGAGAACGACCGAGGGATGCACTGCAGCAGCAACAGCAGCTGCACAGGGAGCATCTAATGAACACTCATGCTCGAAGCGTGGAACATCTAAACCAATACAATGGGTAAGCTTCTACACTGATTCTTTTAGTTGCCTATAATAACTTTATCCCAATCTGTTCTACCTACAGCATGGAGCGCAGACGTGAGAATCCTCGCCAGAGCGAGACGCAAACCCTGCGCGCCCGTCTGCCCAGTGACATGCGCAGCGTGAAGTCCCTGGACTTTGACAGTGAGAACGAATCAAAGCCGTCAACGGAATCGCGCACAGTACGTCCAACGCCCCCAAAGAAGCCGCTGCGCCTCTCCCTTCAACGCGCCCAAAGCCTGCAGACAGTCGAGCTGAATCCCTGCTCTGATCTGGATCGCAAGCGACCCATGAAACGCGTCCACAACAACAGCAGCGCCAGCGGCGGCTCCTCGCCCAGTGACGAGGGTCAGGGCCACGGATCAGTACCAAGCGCCGGTTTACTCATCGAGCACTGCAGTCCCATGCACACAGCCTCGCTGGGACGGCACAAACTCATCTAATCCTCCCTAAATCTTAGTTATAACCTCTTCTGGACCTAGTTTACAAGGCGGAGAAACAGCTGCTGCTTCGCAGCGGCTTTCCCCCAACAGGCGGACATGTGCAAAATTTGAAACCCTAATTATAATCTCAATTATAACTATTATTATAACTACCATAACCTTATTTAATCGTATTTAATTTAATATTTGTATTTATCTCGCACTTACCAGATATCATACCATAAGTAGGGCTTGGCTATAACATCGCTTCTGATTCATACAGATAGTATACGTATAACAGTTCATTAGCACAATTTATTATGTAAATACACGAAGTTTATCATTCAATTCGATGGGCACTATTATTTGCTTATAAAAAGGTAAACTTATTGGAAATTTCTGAAGTTATTTGATCTAGAGAAATTGAAACTTCAATCAAATGTGTCTGGAATTATGACTTGGGTTCAATGCTGAGTATTAAAAAAAATGTAGGTGGATTTTGTAATATGTACTTGTAAAAGTAGCTGGTTAAACACTTGTCTAAGTAATTACATTTAAATCGATTAGAATTTGACATTAATCTTCTGCTTTGAGGTTATGTAGTCTGATTGCTACACTACTGCTCTTTAAACTCTTTAAGTAGACAGATTCCTGCAATCCTTGTTTATTATAAAATGAAATTAGTATAACAAAATATAGAAACACACACACATATATGTTTATCTAAGCTTTGTGCTGTTTGTTATACTAGTATAACAAATTTTTCACTAGAACACATGAAATTTTATATTTCTGAGCAACAGGCACGCTCCGCTCCGTGTGCATTATGCAAAACGTAGGAATGATTTGTATTTGCATTAAACTCACGTTTCATTGTTTAACTATTATTATATATATATATAGTATATACTTTTAATTAAATTCCACACTAATTGACAATATTCAATACATGTTGAAGTACACTTATATATCAGTTTCTTATCATATCAACTTTTTAAACACTTTATGACCGAACATATTGAAAAGCCGATAGGACACTGGGAATACAGTCGCATAAATAAGAGATAAGCTGCCAAAATTATCAGAAGCTGTAATACAAGAGAGGCAGCAAAAAAGAGAGTAGAAGCTTTAAGTCGTGTGCAAAAAACATTTGAAACTGCAACGCAAAACAGAGAGAGAGAGAGCAAGTCGGGTGTGAAAGTTGATGACAGAGATAAGCGCCAAATATTGTTTGAAGCTGCATTGCAAGCGGTTTCAGAGAGCTTAAGAGTGGGAGCAAGCGACGAAGCAAAAACAGAGATCGAAATCGAGATAAGCTGCTAGAAAGAGAAATAAACAATAGTTAAAACCTGAACGAAAATGAGAGTGAATGTGAGATAAGACTAAAATGAATAATAAATTATATGAAACTGAAATCCAAAGGTAAGTGAGAACACTGAGAACGAAAAAAAACAATTCCCAGCATTAATACGATGCTATAATGCAAGAGAGAGTAAAAAACGAGAATGAGAATGGATGTAAGAGATAAGCCCCAAATTGAAGCTGCAATGCAAAGGTGCGCGCGAATGAGAGTGGAGGCGAGAGAGAGAGGAAGAGAGGGAGAAAGATGAAGCGTGAGTGGAAGATACCGATAGCGCACGATCATTGTTCGTGCCTTGCCACCCACGACGTCGCTGTCGGCGTCGACGTCAACGCCACAATCTCGGGCTGAGGCTCAGGTACTCAGTCGACTTGCGCTAGCAATGACAAGACTAAAAACAGTTTCGTCGCAGGTCTCAAGCCCAACGCTACGGTGCATTTCAATTGAAGCGGTAAATTCAGTGTTATTGTGAATCGTTTACTCTGCAATTAATTAATAAGCACGAACAACCCAACAAATCAAAACAGTTGCTAACTAGGTAAGTGCATAAAGTAGAAAACGAATTACAATTATGACAATGACATAAATTATCATATATTCAATATATTACATTACAAAGAACCGTAATGCGCACATCTGAATTTATTATAAAGCGTTTTTCAACAAAATAAAAACTGGTTAATAATTGTCTTAAAATTGTTCTCAATTAACAACAAGAAAACCAGTTTTCGCAAAAAATGTACCTGCTGCGTATGCAGCCCACAAAACAAAACAAAAATCGCATTATTCTTCTTTTGTATTGCGTACATCGGTTCGCCTTTTTGTGTGGGTTAATGTAACCAGTTATCAGTTCCGAAAAGAACCAATAAGAACAAAAGGAATCAGTAAGGCTTAGGCGCACGCTACGGTTGTTTTAAGCTTTGCTTCGCTTTAACGGGGTCTTTCAAAATGGAACGCATAGAATAAAAATCAGAAACTTCTCAACTAGCAGATACCCTTTAATTACTTCTGTTGTATTTTTATGCAAATTGTGTTAATCATCAACTATTAACATGTATTTATGTGATCCGATAGTCTTAAGGAATGTAAAAATCTGGTTAAAGTCCTTAATATACCCATTCTATTGGTACAGGGTATAAATCTATCGCACAGTCAAAACATTTTGAAATATGTGAAGTGTAGTGTTTACAGTATGATATGCACTATCCATAGCAAACAATTAAAGTTATATCTTATCGATCCGTGAGCTAACATCATTTGTGCAGTTTGCATCTATTTCTGTAGGAATTTACCAATTATCATAAAACTATCTGAAGTTCATTGTTTTTAATTTGCGAGTATCTCTATAAATCGTATCTATTGTATTATCTATGCACTTATATAGTAAATATAATATATAAAATCGGAAGGTGCTGTGAACAGAGATCTCTGAGTCTCAATTAGCATTTCCCAGAGTTCAGGGTCATAAATTAACTGCATATAGAAACACCTGCATAGTATCTAGTATATTTGAATAGTAAACAGATTTGATAATGATTGTATAATGGTTCGGTTATTTCATACGGATAAGCAACAATAAAGATATTTTCATAATCAGTGATCATGAAGAATGATAGGGACACACCTTTTACAGGGTATTTTCTAGTCGACTTTCGACAATAGAGCTACAGCAATTAGCGGTGCTTAAGTTAAGCTCGAAACACTTTTAATATTGTTGACACAAGGTAGGGAAGGAAAATATGAAAATTGCTGTGAATAGCACAATTAGAGCTACAGTAGCAACCCACTATGATGTACACACCCTAAGGGAGAGGGCAGCTCATTAGTTTGAAATCAATCAAACGTTGACACCCTTGTCCCTAATGGGATCAATTTGATGGACACAGACGATGAGTAGCTGTCAACTGAAGTGAATTATCAAAGTCAAAGTTGGACAACAATAACTAGCTTCTAACTTCATTCAACTGTACTATATACTTACACTAATGCTAATCTTATCCCTCGGAATCGCCATTATCGCCTAAAGTTGATTGGAATTCCAAATTTGAAGATGAAGATACGATAATCCAATGGGTCCCATGGGAACGTGATATTTATCAAGCTTTTTGTGCGTGCAACCAGCTAACGATAACCGATAGGAAAATGAATCGAAGATAATGCAATATGTCAAGTTATAAATTATGTACTTCAAATGTTTTGGGTAAAGCTCGTAATGCTCACTCATAAATTCATTGAAAAGTGCGTAAAATAAATTAAAATAAAAAGAGATTGTTGATTGACCTTCAACCGTAACCGGCAACAGCTTGTTGGCCATCCGCACTTAACCCTGTAAAAAAGGCTGTTTTCATTTCGCTTGTATATAGAATAGGCATAAATATTTATATATACATATAGAGTATATATATATAATACACTTGTATATAATATACAAACAATGTGCATGACCCACAAATAGTTTCATAAATTGAGGTTAGACGCTTCAATTCCGCAATCACAATTTGCGAGCAGCCTTTAAACAGCTGATGCCATTTCGCTAGAGATGAGCAAATCTTAAAAATATATAGTATATAGATATAGATATATAGGTATAGTAACTGCGACAATCCAATCAAAAGATATAGCTTGGATGATGATATAGATACAATCAGCTCTTTTATCAAAAATAACGAATCTCTAACAAACACAGCAGCCACTGTCACTGCTTGTAGCGCACTGCTGACGCACTGCTACTACTAGAAAAGCTATATCTCCCTGTATTATCGTAGTTCTTATCGGATCTGGTTTCATATTATTGTTTATAGTTTTTTGGCAGAGTGGGAATTCCAGTGCTATTATTAGAGTATTACGTTTTTAATAGAAACTTATAGATTAAAAAATATGTCTTTCTATATAGATATATATATCTTTGAAATCTTTGGCATTATATAGCAATTGTTATTGATAAAAGTTACTCAATTAATCTTGAAGCTACTTTGATTTTATCTGTATTATCAACTTAAACACTATTTTTCTATATGAATCTGTGCTTCCTCTCAATCTGAATATATATATATAATACTGTTCAGTTATGTGATAGATCATCTCTGATTGACTCTATGGGTTAAAGTGTGCGATGGAAATGAAAGTGCGCTCGAAAAATAAATTGGATAAAAGGTCTCGATCACAGCGGCTGCTGAAGGTGGCACTTGGTACGGGGATTGGGATTGGGACTGAGATTTGGGGGGGATGAGCAGTCTCGTATAGTTATAGCTGGAGGTGTCAGAAGTGGCATCTGACGTAACTGGTTTACATTGAAAATATGGCACGTTATCTATAAGGTTTAATGAGTGTATTTTTTTGCATATTCCGACAGCTGCCTCGAATAGAATCTATTGTATTTCCTATATGGTTTGTCACGTGTTTTCCTTCTCTTGCAGCTGAACATGTTTCGTCTAGCGATCGTCACCCTGGCCCTGTGCGCCACAATCTGTGCTGCCGCCCAAGCGGTAAGTCGTAGTAGTAGATGCCTCTAGAATGCTTCTATAACTGACCATCTGTCAATCATCCAGCGCAACACACCCATGGAGGCAGTTGCCTATATGACGGGACCCGTGCAGCCGGACAACACTCAGGTTTCCGGCAATGTGACGTTCATCCAGAACGATTGCGGCCAGAGCGTTCACGTGCGTGTCCAGCTGACGGGTGTTAAGGAGGGCAAGCATGGCTTCCACATTCACGAGAAGGGAGATCTGACCAACGGCTGTGCCAGTCTCGGTGGTCACTACAATCCCGACAAGGTGGATCATGGAGCACCACACCACGAGGTGCGTCACGTTGGCGATTTGGGCAACATTGAGGTGAACTCCTCCGGCATTGTCGACATCACCTACACGGATTCTGTGATCAGTCTAAACGGCAAGCGTACCATCCTTGGACGCAGTGTGGTGCTGCACGAGAAGGAGGATGATCTGGGTCAGGGCAACCATACCGATTCCAAGAAGACAGGCAATGCAGGTGGTCGCATCGGTGAGTACTCCAAACGATATATACATATCCTTTCTGTAACTGGATTCCTCTTCCTTTCTTTGCAGCCTGCGGCGTGATTGGAATTAAGTAAATATCTGTCCAAGATGTAAATTGAATACAAATTTTGTTGTCTTTGCTTCCATTTGTACCAAACTAATAAACTATTGTTCTTTCGTAACTGCTAACTGTATCCGTAAACGTAAACGTAACGTAACGTAATCGCAATCGCAAACGTAACCGTAACCGTAACTGTAACTGTTGTAAGCACGTATCAAACTACCCCCCAAATACCCTTTAATCTAACATATTTGTAACGCTGCTGCTTCCGCCCTTGTCTGTGTGTGTGTGTATGCTATATATACACACACATATCTATATACTATATATATATATATGTATATGTTTTCTAGCAACTTTCTAGCAAGTCATTAACATTATTTTAGGCCTAAGTAAACCTAAACAGTGACAAGTTTTGGCCTAAAGGAGCTCTGGGTTTGTTAACCAAATGGGTTTGTACGCGTATCTATATTAACTCACATCATCCTAATGAATGGCAAACTAATTCGATTTATTCGATTAATTATGTTTGCTTAACCTCATCGTCTGCTCATGGGAAGCCTGACAAGGCATTCATTCAAGCATGGATCTATTCATAGAGTACATTCACATTCAGCTATGCCTCAAACTGCTCCACTCTCTGCTGGACTTGCTTTTGTTCTTGCAGCACGCTTGACACACCACCACAACAACAACAACAACAAGAAGCACCACTTCAAGCATCAACATTGCACAAAAGTCGACGACGCACAACCATCCACAATCAGCCCACATTCTACGTGCCACACGATCAGCCTCACGATCATGTTATATATCCACTCGTGCGCCATCCCTATCCATATGCATATCCGTATTATCTATAAATGTGTACTTGTCTGCTCGTCCCTCGTCCTCCTTGTCTAACGGGACTCATTAACTCCCTTTGCTAACTCCATTAACTCTACTCTTTACAGTTCGACTCTGGATAGTTGGCCCTGCCTTGGTGGCGGTGCCGGTTTTGGAGCACTGCATCAATCGCTGTCCATATTGATGTTCATCGTTGCACTGTTCATTGCACGCGGTTGATGAGGCATGTTATCAAAAGATCAAGTATTATCTATATAGTATATAGTTTATTCAACTCAAGTCAAGAAGCATACAACTCAAGAAACTACCAATTAACCTACTAAAACTGCTTGTAAATCACCCAAAAACCTTTCATACAAAATAAAAATCGAAATTGTTATATACCACATAAGGATTACTCGCATTTCTATATATATATATATATAATCGATTCTGTTTATTTGCTCGACTTTTCGGAAACTGTCACGCCCCAAATTCCAGAACAGCAACAGTCCCAAGATTTCAGCGTCCAGATAGGCTCTATATATAATAGTATAGACCCTAACTAATTGTTGTGACCAGTTGGATACTTTTATCCTGGCCAAACACTGGACAGCACGCAACATTTAAGTCCTTCACCCCAGGATACGACCAAGGGCTGAGGGATCATTCTTTTGCATGCCTCTTGTAGGTGCCAAGTGAAAATTCAAGCGCAAATTTCCAGAGTTCTTTAATTATTCGCACAGTCTGGCATTTATTCATGAATAGCATTTATAACTTTACCCGTAACTCAACTGGAAGCACGCAATTCATTTGCCACTACGACTACCCAAACCATGACGTGGACCTGCTCGCTCACACTCCGCGGGTTGATAGGTTAGTCGTAAAACTAAATCCACGTAAAGAAAACGTAGAAGCAAGAGTAGTTTCTTCTTAAGTTTTCTTCTAATTGAGATTGAATATGCTGAACGTTCTAGTTCCTCAAAATAAGATCAAGGATAAGTATAACCAGTTGGAGCTGATGGACTGTTCCCGGTAAAATATATTTACGCCTACTAATTATTATCTACGAGGTCGGAACCTTATGAATAGTCTTAATTCCATCACCTATAAAATATAAAATATCATTGTGAACCACTTTTGACACATTTTTGAACTAGTTCATAGACGCAAAACAACTTTTATAAGACTTCTCTAGGTTAAATCGCACTCCTTTAGCCCAACCCTAGAGGTTTGCTCTAAGACACTTTTAGCTACCACTTTTGAACCAGAATTGCATCATTTTTGAACCACATGCGAGCTAGTTCATCAGTTCCAAGCAACTTCCATAACTTTTCCGGTGATAAAAAGAAACATTTTTCAACTTGAATTGTCATTAATAAAGTTTCCTAATCAATCATTTATACAAGGGAATGGGAATCTGTTGAAGCGACCCTCGTTAGAATTCCTGGTGTCAAGTAGTTGAACTTTAGCTGTAAATTTGTAGGCTTATATTGTATATGGAGGTATTACTCGCACTCTCCGTATACTCCGTACACTTGCCGTACTCGTAAAGTGTCCGCCTAATGAGTGCAATGACTTGTTACCCACTTGGAGCTCCACTCCAACGGAAGCCACAGACGACCCAGAATGCCTCAGTTAATGTCTGGGAACTTTGCCCAGGCGCTGGTCAAAAGTTGTTGGCTTTTGTTAGGGGTTGCTCCTACCCCAACGCATAGCGTGAACCTACGAGAAATCCACGAAATGGGTTACAAAGCATAAAACCGGGCTAGTGCTGCAGCTCGGTTCCCGCCCGATTTCATCGACCAGGCCCTAATCGCATGCCCTGAATAGGCCACAAATGAACGGGCTTTGGACTCGGTTTCCTCGAAAAGACTTTCACTCACTTTTACTTTAGTTGCCATTGCTTATTGTAATGACCACAAAAGGCAGCTTGGCTCTGGGACTGGGTCCGACGCTATTCCCGCTGCCCGTTGCCAGCCTCGTTTTGGCCACAACACACAGCTCAGACTTGGTTGCCAACATCATTGGCTTGGCCAGCGCCAGCGCCAGCAATCGGTCAGTTCCAATTCAAACGCCATTTTGACAAGTCGAACGCGCTCCCAATCAACCAAAGTCCAAGCATACTTATCAGCACTTCCCATCGCTAAACATAGAAGCTACTTCTCTATTTCTGGACTAGTCCCTAAACTCGGTTCTACTTCCAATCAAAAGTTTATTTTTAAATGCGTATCAAAATGCGCTCCTGTGGTCCCAGTTTAATTAAATATGTGCTATTCGCCTTCAATGTGCTCTTTGCGGTAAGTATAGGATTAATCCAGCTATTATATATATACTATATCTTTTAAATGTAACACGGATTGCATCATTACAACAAGAGGATAAACTTAATTGCAAAGTATTGTTTTAGATCTTTAGATGATTTGCATTTAGAATCTATACATATAGATTATGCTATAAAGAAAAGGAAAAGCTAAGGTTTAAATCAATACTAGGGGTATATCCTTTGATAGTTAAAGATAGTTAAGATAGTTAAACTAGATATTAGAGAGGTTTTAGATAAATGGATGGATTATATTAGAAGGTATATCAAACATTGAATAGTTTCAAGTTATAAACTTGAGATTGTTTTTATAAATGAAAACTATATGGTTTATACTATATCATATCGGATCGAGAAATGTAAATCTTAGTATATAGCTGAAATTTGTATGTCCATATCAAGTGAAGCCACAGCGTTGTCTATATATTATTTAATTGGAAATTCTAAGGATTCGATTATCCTATCCTATTATTTTAGACTTGACAAGGATTTCTTCAATCTCCTAGAAACAATTAACTTAAGTAGCTTGTCAACAATATAAGAATAGTCAATTTACTTTCATAGCTTATATAGTTCCATATAATTATAGTATTTATAGACAGCGAAACTGATTTAAATTGTGTAATTATTTTACATTATAACCGCCATTGAAATAAATTGCATGTTCGAGGATAAACAAAGAAACATGTAACTGCATTTAACTACATGCAATTAACTGCTGCTTAGAAGGGTAATTTAATGAGCGCAGTGGCAGAGGATAATGGATAATAGATAGTGAATAGTGGTGAGCAGAAGGCAAAGCGGATAACGTTGACAATGGATAAAATGCATTTATTTGGCGCGCTCAAAAGTAGGCAACATATTTTTCAATGCCAGTGGGCTTTGTCCTTAGCATTGACCAGCAGCAAAAGAGAAAGAACAACAGAAAAGTGACCACAACAAAAACAAATTAACAATGACGAATTGGAAATGCCAATGACTCGGCCCATGTCCGTGTTGAGGTTGTGGCCACTGTTGATGCCTTATCAGGCAATTAGACTTGATAAATGCAAACAGAAACGAAGGCAAATACGGGTACGCGTGGGTTTCGATTGGGAGGGTCATTAGGCAAATTGTATTATGGATTATTTATGGGTGGCCGGGTAATGATATTGGTTCCCTGTGTGTTGCAGCTCTCCGGCTTGGGCATTCTGGTGGCAGGCGCCTTTGTCCTGGCGGATGTCAATGAATTCAATCACTTTGTAGAGGGTCGCGTCTTGGCGCCGCCGATTGTGCTTATAGTCACTGGCCTCATCATATTCCTGATTGCCTCGCTGGGCTGCTTTGGCGCTATTAAGGAGTCACCCACACTGCTTCTAACGGTGCGTACTCCAACCTTAACTACTTTCTAACTACGTTCAAGTTCACAAATAACAATCTCTATGTAGTACGCCGTACTTTTGGCCATTATCTTCATCGTTGAGCTGGCGGTTGGTATTGCGGCAAGCGTGTTCAAGAAGGATCTGGAGAGTATGCTGAAGAACTCCCTCCAGGAGTCAATTAAGCGCTCCAACAACGAGGACATGATGGCCTGGGACAACGTACAACGGAAGCTCATGTGCTGCGGTGTCGATACCCCAGCCGATTGGCGTGCCCTCAGCCTGAACAAGACTCTGCCGGCGAGCTGCTGTCAGCCGCAGTTCATAGACACCACCGTTGGACACTGCACGGAATCGCCGGCTCTGGGCAAGGACAAGTTCTACCAGGAGGGCTGTGTGGGCAAACTGAAGGAGCGCATCGATAAGAATGCTGTCATTCTGATTGGAGTTGGCATTGGCATTGCCTTCATACAAATCCTGGGCATTATCCTGGCCTGCTATCTCGCCAGCGCCATAAGAAATGCGCGCCAATCGAACTAAGCAGCCATCAGCAGGCATAAGGATATCGCGGATTATCCTTATTCCGATCACATCCGCCCGTCCGTTAAAGCATAATTAACTTTATTCTATTCACGACTCACTCAGCGTATTCACTTTGTCGGCCAACTAAAACAGCTGCTCTCTGTTAACTTTGGCATAGAAGTTCATTCCAATTGGGAATATAAACCTAAAATATAAATATATATGTCCAAGATCCAGAAAGAAATCGAAAAGCCAACTTTAAAGTGAATACCCCTTATTTATTAGCTAATATTACGTAGAAGAAAGAGCTGAATCCTGCTCGATTACTCCAAAGAAGAAAATTATAGACAAATTCATCCAGATAAACGAGGGTCGCTCAGAAAGTATACCAGAAATTTCAGGTTAACCCAAAATATCAATAAATGCCAGCTTAACTTTTAACTCTATTCAATCTTTTAAATCTTTTTATATACTTTTTATCCACCTCTCAAGCTATATATAGTTTTTTTATATTTTAGGAACTTCTTGAGCGCTCCTCGTTTTAAGAAAACGCAACAAATAATTCAAATTAAACCATCCAATGGCAAATTCCATCTTGACAGATGTCTATAAATATTTTAGGCTTTAAGTTTTAATCCGAAGTCTCTTCTTCTTAATGTGTCCTTTGATGAAATCAGCTTTAATCCTTAAATAGTGCATGAACTTAATCCTTCATATCCATACGTATATTAATCAAACAGTAAAAATGCTCCATAATATTTTGTGTCTAGAATTTATTGTTTCCGGCTACGTATTTGGGCTGCGATTGGCTCGCACAACGTCCTCAAGCTTGGGAATAAGTCCTGGTGACTGAGGTATTCACTAGAACTACAGGTACAACTACAACTACTTGGTACAGGTACAACTACGGAGGATGCATTCTGACGTTGTGCCTTCAGCTGGGTGCATTGCTGTTTAACGAGTGCTTCATCTACTACATATGAATCTTTGCATCTGCTTCGAATCTTTAAATCCTTGTCCCGGAGTATGGCTTCACTTTGGTCTTGGGGCAAATGCATAACTTGGTCCTCTTGCACGTCCACGTGTTTAATTTACTTGCTCTGCAGCAAGGATTCGGACAGCCGTTCGATAGCTGTTGCCGGCGTCTTTTTGGTATCCTTTTCTGCGGCGGCTGCTGCCTCAGCCTCGGCCTCGGCAGCCTCCTGCACCTTGGCTTCCTCGTGCTCGCGCTGCTTCTGGAAGAGGCGGAATTCCGTCGGTGTCAACATGCCACGCAGGACAGTCTCGTAGCTGACACTGACACCTTTGGCGCACATCTTCTGGTGCAGCTTCCAGCACTCGCGCTCCTTGATGCTGCACACGTACAAGGGAAAGTTGTAGTCCTGCTGCTGCTCCTGCTGCACGTTGCAGTTGGCCGCATTGTTCTCCTTCTTGGCGTCTTCCAAAGTTAGACCACTCGGGTCCGTCTGCTCCGTGGAGTGCTGTCGCTGCCGTGGCTCCATCTGTGCACCTGGCTTGCTTCCAGGCTCGCTGAGAAATATGGACACGGGTGGTGCCGTGGGCGGTCGATTAGCTCGTATGCGCGCAGCCAGCGGTGCAATCGATCCGCGCCTGATCATGTGCGAGTACTCCTTGGAGGCCAGTTGAAAGGTGGGCGGATAGCTATCTTGAAACGAGACTGCAAAACGAGTTAGTCTACTTGACTGCAGCTAGACACAATCCCATTGACATGGACTTACCCGATTTACCCGTCTTGCGCAGCAGTGGAGCCCGGCGCTGTGGACTGTGGTGCGCTGACGTCGGCTGCTTCTCGTTGCCGCCAGTGGGCGTGGAGGCAGAAGAGTTGTCCTCGCGCTCTGAGTCGCTGCCTTCGGAACTGAGCAGCGAGACCAAGGTGATTACATCCGGTGCGATGACGCTGCGTGTGCGACTTAGCGGTTTCTTGGAGCCGCTGGCATCGGCGCTCAGTAGAGGGCTGCCATCTGGTGGCACTGCCACTGAGGAGGCGGCACGCGTAAAGATCTTGCGTCGGCGCAGCTTCTGCTGGCCACGCTTGCCGAAGCCGCCAATAACGCTCTTGCTGCTCTCGTCCAGGCGCACCGGAGCGGACATAGCACGCACCAAAGGCGGACGCCGCTGAACCGTCAGAACGGACGAGACGTTGTCCTCTGCAGTCCCTTTCGCTTCTGTGCCGCCTTTATCTTCTATTGAGGGCTCCCTTGTCAGCTCACCGGACTCTGTGGCGCTATCGATGTCACTGTGCAGCGGCTCCTGCTCGTTCGTGGCACGTATCGTCTGTGCGAGCACAATGTTCAGATTGATCCGGTTCTTATCCGCCTTGGCGCTGTGGGATCAAAAATGCAAGTGAGTGTTAGAGGAATCGCCTGCCTGACTGGCCGAGTGACCTACTGCCAGGATTGGATGTGCTCGTCTAAATTTAAATCAAATTATTTTGAATTAGTTTGCAATTTATGTTGTGCTCGATTTCAAATTCAAATTGGCCACATGCAACATCGGCGACCCAAAAATAGAAATTAATTCGTGCCTGTGCGCAGGTGGCAACAATTCCAAGCAGCTCCCATTCGCTCCACACTGCACTCACTGCCTGCTCCTGTCTATCTATGTATGTGTGTGTGTGTGTGAATGTGGATGTCTGAAAATGAAACCATGTCAATTACATTTACAATTTGCGCCCAAAATGTGTTCGCAGCAAGTCCTTCAGCGTGAATCTTGCAAACTTTTGCCCGGAGTTCAATGAACCAGCTCCAGTTATCCACCGCCTCCACCTTCAGTTGGAATTCCCGCTCCCGTTTCAGTTACAGTTACAGTTACAGTTACAGTTTACAGTTATCGCTATCTAGTCAGCGGAGCTCACACAATGATCGACTTAAGTGTGCCACAACGTGGCGCATGAGTGGCAAGAAAGGTGTCCGTGTCGGATACGGATCCCCATCCAGACCTTATGTCTCATGTCTAAATGTGGGTGTCTGCCCATCCATGAGCATGTCAGTCGTGTGTTTGCCACAACCTAATCATATGCAGTCCATACAAAACTTTGATGTCGGTGTCAAGCATGCAAATTGCGCAAAGTATCGAAAGTGTCATTTGGGCATATTTAATGTGCACCAGAACCGGATGGAATGGGTGCATATCTACGGGTGTTCTGGGCCGTTGTGGGTGGCTTAGATATTATTAGAATCATATTTAGCTCATTTCAGATATGTAAATATGAAATATATAAACATAAATTATACGCATAACAAACGATAAACCAGAGACAAGGTCGTACGAAGTATCGATACTCCATTACTGTTATTATATATACTCAATACTTAACAAATGCGTAACTGACGCCAGTCGGATATGTTCTAGAATCTAGGTATATAAATCACTCAAAGGAGACTTTGCTTTAATGAATTAAACTTAGTTATTAACCAAAACTAATATAAAATCTGACATAAAACTCTGATAAGATTCCTTCCCTAAAAGAAAGACTATCTTTACATGCTTCGACATGTTCAACAAATTACTTAAGGGAAATGTATCTTAACTATTTCTTAAGTGGGTACAAGCTCTACTAAGTTTAAGACTTCCATTAGCCGATCTGGAACTAAGGATTATCTCTGCCGTAGGTATATATTGCACCTCTTCCTATATAATTCGATTTCTTATCTAGGCCAAAGCTAGATAAAACTAAGTGCTAGAAAAAGTAATATTGAACTCCTTTCAGATCGAGTAATCTCTTTTCCTTAAGAATAATATATGTATACTATAAATCCTTGATTGCTATCTAAATCTCTTTTAGATTAATCTCTAGGAACATAGGGACATATATCGACTTATGTTATTATACTGCAGGTTCACTCACTTATCTGCCTGGAGCTGTGCTTCTTTTTGGGCTTCCTGTAGCCGCTTGTCGTGAACAGTGTCTTCCTTGAGCAGCGAGGATGTAGAGGACCAGGCGACCACAGGTTTATCTCTTAAACGTGCGCCAATATCCTGGGTGGGCGCTAGCCGGCCAACAATCCTGGTCGTGGAATCGTCAATCGCCAGTGATGACTGGCGGCCGAACTGACCTGCAGACGTGGACGGGTACAGTTTCTGGCGTATGTTCTCGATGGACCGACCCACGGAGAGGCCCCGGGATAAGTAGCCGCGCTGCTGTACCGTATACCTGCCAACGCCGTGGGCGTGGCTGGGCGGTTCAATAAGGGAGTGCTGCTTGCGTACAGCGGACAGCGATGCGTGCGTCGTCGACGTCGGCGTCGTCGTTGTCGCCGTCTGATAGCGCCGGCGGCTTGACACTGACAGCGACATGGCCAGGTGTTGTTTGCTCTGTTTGGTGTCTGGTGTCGCTTGGCGGCCGTTTGATTAGCGACGGCGGCGATGGCTAAGAGACGACTGCTCCTCAAACGTTTCAACTGCCAATCAATGGCCGCATTCACATCGAATGCAAATCAATTACGAAGCCATTAAGCCAAGGCAATAACTTTGTCAACAAAGGCCCAGAGGCGGGGGCGCTGGTGAATCGTAATCGTAAATAAGGCAAAGCCAAAACCAAAATTAAAACCGAAACCGATGCCAAAACCAAAACCAAAGGGAAACCGAAACCGAAACCGGCTGCAGTCACGAACCACCAACCAATGCGACTGCCACTTGAGTCGATCTGAACTTTCACTTGGGGCTAATTTGCAAAACTGTTATGGCCAGGTGCGATTGCAGGCTCTGCCTCATCCGCCTCCTAATGTGCTCGGGCTAAGCTTCGGTTGTGACTCCGGGTGGCTGTAATTGCCACGTCCTCTTTGTTTGCCTGTCGCGCGCTAACTGCGTTTTGTGAATGAAGCAGCCGCTTGGAGGCAACTTTGTTATGTTACCAACAAACAAACAAACAACGGTAAGAAAACAACATAAACCCATTGGCGTTGCCAACGCCCCCGTATACTCTCCTCCAACGTACCTCAACCGGTGCCATCGCCATTGCCGGTGCAGCAACTGTTATGCTCCGCTCGGCTGTCGCTCGGCTTGACTCCTGCTGAGTTGTTTGTCCCATTTCCGCCGGCCCGCACACGTGCAGGTAACGCCAACAACGAGGCTGGTTTAATAAGTATGATTCAAATTAACTAACATCAGTAGACGTTCAAATAATGGTAATAGTTTAAGAAATAACACAAGCAATACGCTGTCAGCTTGTAGCGCCATTTTGCCACAACGTTAACTTTAAATTCTGTTAACATGCTATGTAGGGATCGATATATAATCGATATATTTGATAAATACACAAACAGGAATCGATGTTAAGCATGCTATTTTAAACTTGACAGTTAAGTTTCGTGTCTGTATATTGTTATGTAGATATCGATCGATCGCCGATATATCACTGTTAAATATAGACTCATGTTATGCTAAACTCGAATGTTAAATTTAATTATATATTCATGATGAGACCGATAAATTGAATAACTTGCAAAAGCAATCGGTGTAACACAACTTAAAGATATTACGAAACAGCAAATCTAAATTCCAACTGTAACTAAAAATTGAATTGTTATGACAAGTGAACTCATCGAACTGCCCTCGTCTTAATGTACCTGCCAAGTTTCGCCAACTCAATGAACTCCGCACGAACTTTTGTTTTCATTTCGACGCCTGCCGCCATACAAGCGACCGCCTTTCCGCCCACTTTTTGCACACCCCTTTTAAATGTAATCAAATGCCCTGCCAAATAAGGATAACAGCATTTAGTTAGTACAAAGGAAACAACAAAGTAACCCTTTAGCGAATTATAAACAAGAAGTCAATGAATGAATGAAGGCGAATGCGAATTTGAGTGCGTGAAGTTGCGTACAAGTCGCTCAATGTCAACAAATGTTAGATGCAAATTTTATGCACACACAGATAAAGGAGAAGGGGCAGGAGACTGGGAGATCGGGAGTGGAAGGATTACGAGTATCTGCCGGCAAGTGAAAAACTTTCACATTTGTGACAATTTCAAATTCATCAAAGACATGCAAAGTTGTATAAAAGTTTCGTGCGCGTTGGCAATCAAAAAGTAACGAACATAACTGCCTTTGGGAACCAAATGAAACCAAAAGAAATGAAATAGCAACAACAACAACAACAACAACATAACAACAGCAAATGGCATCAAGAACCAAATCAAGCCGATTTCAGGGTCACATGCCATTCACCTAAGTATGTACATACGAGTACCTACAACCTATGTATGTACAGTTATAACTTTATATATATATATAAGAATATAATATTTAGATATGTACAGTGAATACAGGCTAAAGTATTTACTAACTTCAGACGAAGCACAGCTCACTTCAACAAGTAATCAACCAAAGGAGTCCTTGTTCAGATGTGTTAAATCTCATCTGACCGATCGTATGTAGAATCAGAATCAGAATGTTATAGTATATAAATTATATATATGGATTGGTAAGATTCAAATGAATCTTCTATCACCGAAGCTTACTGTATTTGAAAACCTAATCCAAAAGGTTAGGGAACACAAATTTCGTGAGCTGTCCGCCTGAGGGAGATGTCAGGCAAAACTCCAGCTCTTAAATGTATATATACCTTTATATATATATACGTATATATGTGCTTTTGGTACTATTTTATATGAATATTTTGTGAGTGGAAAAGTGAATGTCAGGCAAAAATCATTGCGAATAGTGGTGAGTACTTAAAACAAAACTGAAAGCCAAACTATTCGCATTAATCATTTCAAGTCGATATTTATTGGATGGGCGTCAGCTTTTTTTTTTGATGATTTGGGCACCACCCAGAAGCCAGGAGCCACCTGCTACCCTACACCCAGCAACCATTTGATTGGCGGCAATAGGATATTCTAGTTTCTTCTATTTTGATTCTTAGCATTTGGCATGAAAATTCATTTTGACTTTTTTGCAATCTCGAATCAATTATAATAAAAACTCAGCTAAACAAATGCATATTTGTCAGGCGGTGTCAAAATACCAGAGTCCCCGAGACGGTACCAACTGACACCGATATCCAAAACTCTATCAATATCAATAGTGAAATGTTAGTTACCACCTGGACCTACATAACTCCGATACTCGTAATCGTTTTAGCCCAATTACAGATACAATATGTATTAGATGTAAGTATTTTAGATCACATGATTTGCTGTACTATATTAAAGATTGCGATTCCTTAGCATTTTCAAAGTATATAGAAACCATTCTGCGTCGATATCATATTTTATAGATAACATACAATATTCATATTGATTGTCGATAATGAAACTTAGAGATAAAAGCCTGCTAGTCGTAACCTTCTTCTCCCATTCTTGGTTTCTACTCTTAATCAACATTAAATCTGTTGCATCTTTCAATTGTTTGAACCCGAATCTTTGATAACCTCAAAATTACCGATTACGGCTATTAAACATATAGATTACATTAATATACATTCAGTCTACAATTCAGTGCCTGAGATTTCGTTAAGCATGAAGCTTCTATATCCCAGGTTCCTATCCTTCTGCTTGATTCTCTGGTGCCAGAGGGTAAATATAGCACATATTGTGGTTATATTTATACTATTGTGATACCTATCCCCTTTCATAGGCATATGTGGACTCGCAGGAGCTCAATCTTAACGAGGATGGTCGACGAATATTGGAGGAACAAGCATGCGGCAGTTTTCTAACGATGAAAATAACCGGTGGCCGCGAGGTGACACTAGGCTCACGACCTTGGATGGCTTTGCTCCTAGTAAAGAAAGGCAATAAGGAAGTCTTCGGATGTGGTGGTACTCTCATTACGGATCGTAAGTAACACCACTGGGAGATATATATATATATAATATGATTAATAAATAAGTTAAACCAATTTCGCAGGCTTCGTACTAACTGCTGCTCACTGCGTATCAGGATTGGAGCTGTACGTGTTCATTATCCAATGAAGTCATAGTAGTCAAGGGATAACTTTGATTTTATATAATTTACAGGTTACTGGTGCGACTGGGTGAGCATCGATTGTCCACAGAACCAGACTGTAAACATTTAGGAAGAGAAAACATTTGTTTACCACCGGTTGAGGATTTCGGCGTCGAAAGGGTGTTTAAGCACGAGAACTACTCTACTGTAACTGGACATAATGATATAGCTCTGGTGAAACTAGCAAGATCAGTGGACTTCAAGCGTAAGTAATAAGGCATCTAAAGGACTACTACTGTTTATGACACCTCCTATAGATCACATTAGGCCAATCTGTTTGCCAATTACTGAATCACTGCAGCAACAAGCTGAATCAAATGAACACTTCCTGGTAACTGGCTGGGGCACAACCGAAAATGGAACCAAATCCGATGTGCTGCAGGAGACAAACTTCGAACCACAGTATCGTCGTATGTCTTCAGTATCCATATCCGGTGGTCCATTGTCGTTTCCGGCTGTATATTCAAACATTTATCGTTTTGTCCAAGTTGGTATTATTAGCTATGGTGCTCAGTCCTCTGACATGGACTATCCTGCGGTATACACAAAGGTTAACAATCTTATGCCGTGGATAACTAATATTTTGGGTACAAACTCTTCGTTTTTGAATGATACAATCTCATTATAAAACAGAGTGTTCAATCTACGCATAAATTTACGTAACTTTAGTGATAAGAGATAAATATGTTATTGAAATTATGTTAATGTTATGAAACTAAAAAAATTACTGAGAAATTATTGTATATTTTTATTTTTTTTTACTACTATTTAAATGTAGTTTCTTTATTTCTGTATAACTTAAATGATTTTCACCCTTTTTTTGCCGAAAGCCTAGCTTTTTCCCTGTTATGGCTGAGCGGTCTTTGACACTTACAACTTATCGATAAGTTTATATCGAAACAAGTTGGCAGTGCCGCCTGATCAGTTAATAGTATATAACATTATTACATGTTATTATTATGAATGTAATACATTTGTTTATTGTAAACAAGTTTCGGATGCGATGGCTTTGATGAAGATGACCCAAAGATGATCGTATATATATATATATATATATATATTGCATCTTTAATACTTTAAAGGTTATTTTTGATAACCCTTAACTGCTGATTACGGTCATAACACAAGTAGAATAATATTAATACACAAACAGTGTTCGAGAGCTCGTTAAACATGAAACTTCTATATTCCGGATTCCTATCCTTTTGCTTGATTCTCTGGTGCCAGAAGGTGAGTATAGCACATATTGTGGTTATATTTAAACTATTGTAATACCTATCCGCTTGCACAGGCATATGTGGATTCGCAGGAGCTCAATCTTAACGAGGATGGTCGACGAATATTGGAGGAACAAGCATGCGGCAGTTTTCTAACGATGAAAGTAACCGGTGGCCGCGAGGTGAGACTAGGGTCACGACCTTGGATGGCTTTGCTCCGAGTAAGGAAAGGCAATAAGGAAGACTTTGGATGTGGTGGTACTCTTATAACGGATCGTAAGTAACACCACTGCGATATATATATATAATATTATTAATAAATAATTTAATCCAATTACGCAGGCTTCGTACTAACTGCTGCTCACTGCGTATCAGGATTGGAGCTGTACGCATTCGTTATCCAATGAAGTCGTAGTAGAGAAGGGATAACTTTAAATTCTTATAATTTACAGGGTACTGGTGCGACTGGGTGAGCATCGATTGTCCACAGAGCCAGACTGCAAAGTGTTTGGAAGAAGAACCATTTGTGCACCGTCTGTTGAGGATTTTGGTGTTGAAAGGGTGTTTAAGCATTCGGACTACTCGAGGGAATCTGGGCATAATGATATCGCTCTGGTGAAACTAGCAAGATCAGTGGAGTTCAGCCGTAAGTAATAAGGCATCTTATGGGCAACAGAAATGAGTCTACTCTTATGACACTTCCTATAGAATACATTAAGCCGATCTGTTTGCCAATTACTGAATCACTGCAGCAACGAGCTGAATCAAATGAACACTTCCTGGTAACTGGCTGGGGCACAACCGAAAATGGAACCAAATCCGACGTGCTGCTGGAGACAAAAATCGAACCACAAAATCGGCGGACGTGCTCCGTATCGTATGCCAGGGAAATCAAACAAAGTCAACTTTGCCTTAGAGGCGAGACCAACGATTCATGCGACGGAGATTCTGGTGGTCCATTGTTGTTTCCGGCTGTATATTCAAACAGGCAACGTTTTGTCCAATTTGGTATTGTGAGCTATGGTGGTTTTTATTGTGGCAGAGGATATCCTGCTGTCTACACAAAGGTTGCAAGCTTTGTGCCTTGGATAACTAATATTCTGGGTACAAACTCTTAGTTTGTGAAAGATTGAATAGTATGAGAAAAAACAAATACAGTTTGCTTGTAAAAAATTTAAAACAGGGTAACAAAATAATAAATATTTTATGTATTGCGGCGACCAAGTAGCGTCTTTTGTGAAGATTTAAATGCCGCTCCCTTATTTTTTAGTTCTTATGACGAATCACAATTTTTTTCCTCTGGCATCGTCTTCCTTTAAACTCAAATTAAGCGCGCTTTGGGCTGGTAATATTCGATCGATTAACATCGATAGTTATTATAATTTATTGCGACTTGCCAATAATACTTGCTATTAGTATTGAATTATTTGTTTTTGATTGTTATCAATAAAAGAATTTATGTTAGTTAACTTCCTTATATTTCATTAATGTGAAATGTTCATTTTATTTACAGCCTTACAAAAGCTGATATTTATGCATCAACGGTAGCAAGCAGCTTTTTAGTGGTAGCGTTATTATTAGTTGATATGACAACCCTATTAGCTGCTGACGTTTCGTTGACGTCGGCTGTCAAACACCGTTTGCTGTCGTGGCGTTGAGAGAGAACGAAAGTTGCCAGTCGACGATTGGAATTTAGTTGTGGTGCATTAAAAAGGTCTAAGATTCGTTTAAATTTCGGTTAAAAAAATAATAAAACTCACACAAAATGTCACGCCAATTATTTGCACTCTGCTTAATTGCCGTTGTCTGTGCAACGGGAGCTTATGGAAGCTGCAAAGCCACGTTGAACGCGTTTAGCACTCAGGATGCCACAATACTGACCCAGGTGGCGCATGTGGCTGAATTCAGCCTACAGTGCAGCAATTCAGCTCAACCCAGCTTGTACGCTGAGTTCTCATGTGGTACAGTGGTGCCCGTTGCCAAGGTTGGCGACAACAAATACCAGGTAAGTTGGCAGTTAACATTGACCATACAGAGTACTTCATCTTACGCATTCGCAGGTGAGCTGGGTAGAGGATATTAAACAGAGTAGCAGCGGCAACGTGCACGTACGTCTTTTTGACGAGGAAGGCTATTCCAATGTGCGCAAGGCGCAGCGTGATGGCGATAAGGTGTCATCGGTTAAATCTCTGCTGGATATCGCTGTGCCCACAAAGGGTGCCTACAAGGGACCTTGGATCAAGGCTGAGCTGCTGGCTGCCTTCCTCGTAGGCGGAGTCGCCTACTTTGCCTTCTCCACCAAAAGCAAAGTGCAGTCCTAAGCCCAACAATGTGCCTGGGTTGCGTCTGCCGATCAGACGCACTTCGAGACTTCTTGAATGAAATTCATTCACCATAACTAGTAGAAACAAATTACCGACATTACTAGCGATTCACACACCCGGATACAGGACACTCCTGCTTAGCCTGGTCAGAAGCATTTTCTAGAGATTTTTTCACATTTATATCGTTAAGTTTCAAAGTGCGGGAATCGTGTAAATAAAAAGTCAAATTTCATCATTTAGACGACGAAATGCATTTAATTGCATCTAATTAAATTTACTTAAAATTAACAATACATGTCAAAGTGTTATAAGTTATAAGGAAGACTATCCTTAATGCACTGCTCCAGTGACCATAGCTGTGGCGCCACCAGGAGCACCAGCAGTTAAGCCACCGTTCATATTGCTTTCTTCATCGGATGAAATATCAATCATGCTCTCTACGCGCGACGGCGACATCACATATACAAAGTGTTCAGTGGAACCTTCAGGAGCCATCGCAGAAGGCACTATTATTGCTGAGCCATCCTGTGGCGGTGGTGGGGGAGTATCTGTGGAGTATTTGTGATTTGTCGTGCTGCTTGTATCGTCTGGCGGCGGGCCACCACCATTGCAGTCATAGTTCTCCAGCTCAAGCTCAATGTCACTGACAATCCGCATGCAACGCATTTTGGCCAGCGACTGGAATTTCATTGGCATGGCTCGAACCTGTCTCGCCAGACTTAGAAAGAACAGCGTATTGGCGTCTAGCTCCCGGTTGGCCTGCAGTACAGCGGATACATCCCAGTCGCTAGGATATCGCGGATCGCTCATCTTGCGCGTTTTGGCAGGAGACGGCTGTGAACACGTGGGTGCTGCAGCTGGTGGAGCTGAACAGCTTAGATTAATGGCAGCTGTCTGCGGCGAAGGCTGTACACGACGCACCTTAGAGCTAGGTGGCGGCAAAGGCGGTGGCGTTGGATTCCCCAGACCGAGACCAACAGGTGCCCCATGGCCATTAAAGCTGTGTGCACGGTTTGCCAAATTCTGGAATAGCCCCAGCGGCGCACCAGCTGCAGCAGCCGCACTAAGCTCCTTCTTGAAGTTGTCCGCTGCGGCAAACAGATTCGGCTCGATTATCAGGCAACCACCAACATTATTGGCGATGCTGCAATTGGGCGTCAGCGTTGGCGTCGGTGGTAGCGGCAATCCAGCAGCTGCTGCGGCGGCTTTCAGCGTCGCTAATGGAAACATCTGAGCAGCTGCGGCAGCAGCTGGCAGCCCACTCATGCCCATCGGTAGACTGGCCAATGTAGCCAGTGCTGCTGCATTGACACTTGCCGCAGCCTTGCCGGCGGCACTGAATGACATAATAGGCAGAGGTGGCACGCCGCAGTTTGAGTTGCTGCTGCTGGCTGGTGGCGTCATGGAGCTGAGCGTTAGTGGCGCCACAGCGGCACAGTTGCTGCCATTGCTATTGCTGTTGAAACTATGAGGCGGTGCACCAGGAATGCTGCCGGGCGATATCAGATTTGGCGGCGTGGCTGCAACACTGGGCGTCAGTATTGGAGTTGTATAGCTGTTGACGGTTTGAGTGCTTAGCGCCGCGGCCGATGCTGTTGCTGTCGCAGTGGATGTGGCAATGGTAATCTTCAGGTCATCCTCGCCGCCATTACTGGCTGCTTTGGCCAGCACTTGGTAGCCAAAATCACATTCCGTGTCATCCTCATCATTCGACTTGCCGTTCCCATTCGCCGAGTTTCTGTAATCAATTATATTAATAAGTTACAAGATTTTCACAGAGAGTTGATTATATTTATGGACTTACCTGCCAGGTCCCTGGAAAGGCTTTAGAAACTCCATGTGATCTGCATGTGCCCAATACTGATATTTCTTTGAAGTTTTGGTGCCGACACGAAAGGAGCGCAAATATTTTGTATAACTGTCCCGTAGGTTCTTCCATTTTCTTTTTGAAGCTTCTGCAAGACAAATAAATATATGTCAAAATATATATAAGATCCTGAGATATAACCTTTATTATGATTATATTATTGCATACTTTAAGGCATTTTGTCTAACACAAGTTAACTTGAGTATGCACTTTTTTATAGGTAGAATCCAGCAAAGCGTTGCCACCTTTCACAGTTTCCAGCTCATGATCGTTACTGAAAACTTATCCTTGTGGTGCAACAAAATGCAATTTGACTCCATTGAAAGCTTGATATGAGGACATGCAACATGAATTGTGATGTTATCACCGGGAATAAGACCCAAGTTTGTTGTATACCATATACACAATCATATACAATGTACACATTTGTTATTATTATTATTATAATTATATACAAATTCAAAAATATGTTGCAAGAATTTATGTACACATTTAATGGTACCATTCATCAGTTTTTTGTTTATGCCACACATACTCAAGTGTAAACAACAACTAAGTGTGTGTCGTATTTCTGGGAAAGAACAGTTTTTTTTTTGTCGTTTGATTTCAGAGATGAGCGCGACTGGCGATAGCTATTATCGTGATATTTTATAATTGACTCTGACACGATATATAGTATACATATAGTATGTAATCTATTAAATTCTTGAATATATATGTGATATTACGTTGGAAAACCCAGTCGTTTGTTCAACTCCCCCCTGGTCATAATGAATTTGTTTATCTGTATTTTCACTCTAACAAACAATATTCACAGAATCTCCAGGCACGAAAGAATCTCCAGGCAATGGACGTTCGTGTGTTCTGTTTAAATTCAGTTTGTCAAGTTCTGTTGATCGCGGCGGACGTGTTCCAAGTAGCTGATCTTTAAGGCGTAAATTGTGCAGTTTCAACGAAGTGTTTAAGTGAGGTACTTATACATATGTATATAATATAATCACACACACAAAAAACGTAGAAAAAGTATGAAGTCGACTCATGTATGTGTGCCTTTGTAATTTAGCTTGTAATTGTTAGGTAAACTGTGTGTTATATGTGTATGTTTTGTTATATGCAATTACGTATTCACTTTTCTGCACACAATTAATTCCATTTTGTTTGAGTTAAGCGATCTTATTTCCATTCTAACATAGATACATACATACAAACATTCATATTTATAATATAAATGAATTAAAAGAAACAGACATTGAGAAAATAACTCACAATTTGAATTTTTCGCGAAACTTTAATGAAAGTGAAATGCAACAGCAAGCACCTTGTCCGGCACCAATAACAATAACAAATGCCAGCAAATCTTTATCCGCACTTGTTTTTATATTGTAATTCGAGAGCAAAAGTCAAAGCCGTAAAATACGCGTTGGCGAAGTAAACAAAAAAAGGAGAGAGTGAGAGATGAGGAGAGCGCTGCGCAGAAGCAACAGGGTGTTAAATTTTCTGTTATTTTAGTTCACTTAATCGTGAATTATAATTGAATATTTTCATTGATTAAAGCTTTGAGAAGGGATTTTTTATTTTTGGAAAAGCTATAAACTATATTTTTGGTAAAACTATAGCTTATTGGGAATATTATCCTGTTGTATGCACTTTCAAATGCAGGTACAGCATACATATGTATATATGTATGAGTGTATGCATGCACAATGTGCATTCAAACGTCAAACTGCCGCCCGCAAAAACTCTCTATTTTTCTCTCTCTCTCTTTCTCAGCATCGCAATAATAACAATAACAACAGCGCAGAGCGCGCAGCTTGTATCAATTTCGCTCTTGTGTTTTTGTTTGCTTTTTCTGCATGTTCTTGTTTTCATTATACTCTTCTTGAAGCTATAACAATTTTGTCACCTAACTTGAAACGACAGTTTAAATGGCATATATATGTATGTAAGTAGATAATCCTCTGTTATCAATATATAACGGTCGTTACCACCTTTTGATCATCTATAATAAATTATAACATTACATAAAATAAGAATTGTTGAATATATAACATGTCAGTGTATCTAAAATTCGGCTTGACAGAGAAGCTTTTCTTGTTTTTTTTTTGGTTTGTCTCTCACTGCAATTCGCCGACCGCGGCCGCGTTCTGCACAGCGCCATGCCATCCGCACCGCACTCGCCCCCGCATAAAGTCAACCGTAGGAGCGCTCACACTCATACACACACACATGCGTACAAGAACACACACAAAATAAAACGGCCGGCGGTTCGGCGTCGAAACGACGGCGGCAGAACGTTTGTCCGCTTTGCTGTGCGACGCGCGCCGCTGGTTGTGCCTGTATGAGTTTCACCGTATATACAAGTGTGTATGTACGTATGCGTATATATATATATGTGTATACACATATATGAATGTGTGCATGTTTTCTGTGCACGTAGTAATTGAATTTGAGCGAACAGGCGGCCGTCGCTGCTGCTTCTCTGTTACCGCCGTCACACAACTTCCTTTTCTTTCGCTGACTTGTCAGTGTATGTGTGTGTACATGCTTTTTGTTTTATTTTTTTGTGCCGCTTTGGCGACGTTGACTCCTTACCTACAGATAGTCCAATCTCGTCTGCTATTTGGGTCCAGACTTTCATCTTCACTTCAACGTTCTTGTAATCGGGATTATGATTGTTGTACACAACATCATATCTCTTTACAATATCGATAAAGTCGGATGTGTTATCGGAGGTGGTCGAGGATTCGCTTATCGCTCGAGCCACTTTCATTTCTTTCATGGCTTAACGTTAACGGGATCTCAAAAGCTTTTGCAGTTTTTACCAACACACTATAACACGCACGCACGCACACTAGCGACACGAACAGAATTCTTTTTATAGGCGTGTGGGCGCGCTATTGACCGTTGACGGCACGACCACGACGACGACGACGACCACCGCGCCTTCCCCCTCTGAACAAACGGCAAGAACACAGGCAAAGCGAACTCTGAACAGCAAGAGACCAGCGAGCGAACGAGCGACTGCCGTTTGGTATGACCGCCTCGACAAAAGTTGGACACTTGAATGAGGAGAGCGCACATGAGCTGCATGCACACAACCTAACAGAGGCAGCAGCAGCGGCAGCGGCAGCAGAAGCAGAGACCGCAGTTGGCAGCGACGCGACAGCACCAGCAACAGCAGCCAGGCAGGCAGGCAGGGCAACAACAACACAAATAACACCAACAACAACAGCAATAACAGCAACGCGCCAGCGTACGAACGAAGCGACAGTGAGGCGAACCGTCGTTGGAGGACGTGTAAAGAAGAACAAGAAGCAGAAAACCTCATCATCATCATCATCGTCGTCGTCGTCGTCGTCGTCGTCGTCATCGTTGTTGTTGTCGTTGGAGTCGTTGTTGGCGTTCAACAGCAGCAGCAACGGCGGCAGGCAGTCAGCCCCATGACATGCACATACACACACAAAAACATACAGACACCAACATACACACTCCCAGACATATATTTACGCACACAGAGCCGACTCACATACATAGCTACAGAGCGACAGCGCAGTTTGGCGCTCGCAATAAACGCGCAACGGTTGCGACGCCATTGCCGCCGCCACAGCACCGCTCCAACGTTGGTGTTAGCCGCCCACATGCGACGCCCGTTGCTGTGAGGAGCCAAACGGCAGCACCAGCAGTACCACCACCACCACCACCACTACCACTACCACCAACAAAAACAGCAGAAACAGCAACAACAACAAACTCAATTTCATGACTACGTTCGTCCGTTGCTGTCGCCGCGACCCACAAGGCAAAATCATGAGTTGTTGTTATTGTTGTTGCTGCTGCCGTTTCGCTTTGTTTTTGTTGTTTGTTGATGCTTTTTTTTTGTGTGTGTACTCGAACGTATGCGTGTATGTGTATACCATACTACTAGTATGCGAGTACTGATGAAACCACATTCCACTCCCCCTCTTCCCCCTCACCAACTTGCGGTATAACGCTTTCATATTCATTGCAGGGGGAGAGGGGTCCCATTAGAGGGCCTATCCTAAATAACATAAACAAATACTTATCTAATTTCCTTCAATACGAGATTTGTTAAAAGGAAGTGTCGCAAAGAAGTCTTTCGTTTAAGTCTCCCTGTACTTAAATTCAAATTGGATCCTTTCCAAGTTTCATCAATATTCCACCGTTGTGTGTTTAATAGCTTCATTCATAAATGGCCTAAATACATACATACACGCATATGTATTTGTACTAATACACGTATCGAGTCTAGGGCAATGTGTTTCGTTGCTAGTTCGCTCCCTTTAGCACCTTCCCTTTTTGTGTAATTTGTCAATAATGTGAAAAGAAAAAATAATTTCTCCATTAGCATAAGTTACAATTATTCGCTCTTCAGAGTTGTTCTCTTAATTATGACTCAAGCAAGTTTCGGCTGTGATCTCCACTCAAATCAATTCTATGCGAGCTCTCTCTGGCATAGCGAATCCTTATTTCAATTCAAAGCTGTGATTTATACGACTCTCCAGCTAAGTCTGAGTTTGTAGACTTCACTATGTATACGCTACACTCACCCACAGTCGTATTTATCGTCGCCCACTAGCAGCTGGCAGGCTTTAAAAAAGTTCATTTACATATGTGCATATATACATATGTGCATATATACATATTTAAATATATATGTATGTGTGTACTGTATGTACCAATATTATAAATCTGTTGCACCTTTATTCAATGCGAGTGCAGTTGGCATTGCGATTGCGGAAATTGAAGTTCAAGGTCATTATTTAGCATACATATATATACATATATATATATATATATTAGTAAATAGGCAAACATAAATATGTTTGTATGTACCATATACCCACCATTTACAATTGGTACGGTTGTGTTTTTGCAGCCAGTCGCTCAAAATGATCGTCGCAAATGTTGCGTTGCTGCAATGCTTCCGATTTCTGTTGTTTTTAAGTTCAACCGCTGTCGTTGCGCTTATCAGTTGCTGCGGACACCGCCCTCTCTGTCCACGCTCTTTCTTCGGTGCGCTCACACTCTCTCCCTCTGGTTCACTCTTTCTCCTCCTCCCTCTCTCTTTGTCTTTCTCTTTTTTGATTTTTTTTTTTTGCAACACGGCAGCTTTTGTTGTTGTTGCGGAATAGCTTTTGCTGCCGTTTGCCTCTTCTGGTCTTCATCTTCAACTTTGCTTTCAATGTTGTTGTCGTTGGGGCCGCCGCCGTCGTTGCTCTGCTGATTCGCATTTTATGCTGTGCCCTCCTTCTCCCCTCTTTTCGTCTCACCATAAGCTGCTTTGGTTACGGCCCGAGCGAACGAACGAACGGCCGCCCGCCGCTGTCGCTGTTGTTGTTGTTGTTATTGCTGTTGTTGTTGCTATTGTTGGCGATGTTGTTGTTTTTGCTGTTGCTGCTGAGCAGCATCCCAAATTGTTGCCATCGATTCAAGGCAGCAGCGCTGTAGAATTTTGTACCCCATTGCCAGACCCCCTCTCCTCGCTACCTCCGTTCCCAGTGCCCACCATCATCTTGCTGCGGCTCTTTTCCTTTTTCAAGTTGTTTTGTTGCTGTTGCTATTACTGCTGCTGCTGCTGTTGGTGGTGGTGCTGGTGCTGCTGCTTCTGTCGCCGTTGCTTTTGCCGTTGTCGTCTCAGCCAGCGCCACACACTTGGCCCACTCAGCTGCTGTCGCTGGCTTGTGATTGTAGCGAACCTACGACCAGTTCCCTTCCCAAGCATTGCGTCCCGCCCGCACTGCTCCTTCTACTCAATGTGCGTGTGTCTGTGTCGTTTGTGTGTATGTATGTATATATATGTTTGTATGTTTGTGTGGCGGACTAGCGTGCCCCAAACTAACACGTCGTCGTCGTCGTCTTGCCTGTGTGTATGTGTGTGTGTGCGCATATACGTATACATGTATACGTATACGGGCGCGCGTGTGTGTGTTGGTGTGTTTGCTTGTATCTCTTTAGCTTGTGCGCGTTTTTGTTGCTTTTATTATTTTTTTCGCTTTTCTCTATGCCCCGTGCTTCAGCCAGCGACTGCGACAGCAACGGCAACGGCAATGGCAGCGGCTGCGGCAGCCAACAAGCACCTTCCTTTTGTCAGCTCCTACTGCGAATGACTGCCGCACATTGCTGCCCCCTTTCCCCTTTTCCACCTACGTAACCACCCAGCCTGCCGCCTGCCGCGTCCTTGCGGCCTCCTCATGCTCAGTCACCAGTTTCCAACGTCGTCATCATCATTGCCATCAAAAGCCCGGCAGCCAGCATAGGGACGGCAACGCGCTTCGTTCCCCCTTCTCTCCTCTCCTCTCCCCTCCTCTGCTTCGCTGCTCCCCCCGCAGCAGGCACTAGCGCCAAATGGCTGAGCGGACGGGTAGGCAGAAGTATGAGAAAAGAAGAGGGTGGCAGAGAGGGGGAGCTGTTTGCGAGGTGTGGGGCGTTTGCGTGCGGCGGCGTGAAGCCGGAGGCACGGCTGTGTGCATGGGCGTATAGATATATACATGTGTGTGTGTGTCTGTATGTTTAATATGCCTGCTTGTGTGTGTGTGTGTGTGTGTGCCGTTTTTGTTGTTGTTTCTGCTGATTCTCTGCCGCTGCTGCTGTTTGGGGTTTTGCTATCATATGAAGCGGCGCGGCCTACAAAGAGCGACGAAGTTGCTGCCGCAGTCACCGCTGCCGCCGCCGTCGCTTATTTTGAGCTTTTGTTGTTGTTGTTGTTGTTGTCGTTTTTGTTTTTGTTTTTGTTGCTGTTGGTGCTGCTGTCGTTGTTCTTGTTGTTGCTTTTCGCAAATCGATAAACGATGTCCGGGACAGCCAAGCGCTTTGCGTGTATACATATGTATGTAGATGTATATGTACCTATGTATTTGACTATGTACATATATACATTAGTATGTATGTATTAGTATATACATATTTACATACTATATATATGTATATAAGGTGCTGCGTATGCCTGCCTGTCTGTGTGTGTGTTGCAAGCGGCACCAATGTGTCCGGTGACTGGTTGGTCAGCAGCGTTCTGAAGCTTGGTGCATTCACCATGTTTTATACCGTTATCTATAGCACTATATGTGTATGTAACAGTACTAATATTTTACGATTGACACCTTATCCCTAGTCTTCTGTACTCTATAGGAAGCATCCCATATAAAAATATGTACCCCAATTCACAAAGAACTTGTCCCTATTTAGAGTACATAAAGATCTCGGGATCGTATCAAATCCAGCTGATTCTTTGGTGGTTGTTCCACTCCTTATCCTGTTGTTGCTTCGCTCTTGTATATAGCTATAGACTGATCGCCATATAAACTATTTGTTCCTTACATACATCACAGCTACATCGAAATGTCAGTTTTTGATAGTCACCTGGAGGATATTGCAGAACATGTTATGGCTCCCGACGATGAAGATGCCTTTGACGAGTTTGTTGAAGTCATGAATTATGTTTGTGATATAATGTGCCAAGAGGATTCATTCTTTGCAGAGATCTTGCAAAGAAAAATATTCTTCGGTAAGTCAACTGCTTATACATCATAAGATCCATCCTACTCAATCCCATCCAGGAAGTGTGGCACACACAATACGCCTTCATGATGATAACGAGTACGATGTCTTGTTGGAATTGTGCTTTCCTTCCTATAAGTACATCGACGTACTGGACGATGATTCGCGTCCCGGATTTGTAATGTTGGACTTCTTGTCGTTGGCCTCCGACAATCATATGGTTGCTTACCAGCTAGCCAACAATCGGCGTAGTCTACTTAGAGTCTCCTCTCTGAGGAACTGGCTGCACAACTTATTTCAGCGGGCCTTGAAAAACTATGGCGATGAGGTGGAGCAATTCACGCTGAGCTACCTCTACCGTGGCGTTGCCTTCACCATTATCGCCGAATCGCCAACCCGTGACTTTTCCATTGACTTTGTGCCGGCAGTAAAGATTGACTACTCGAATGGCAAGCACTGGCATGCAATACCCAAGTATTTTAAGACATCCGCCGGCCATAGCGATTTTACGTTCCTAATTACCAATACGTGGTGGGAGCTAAGGCATGTGAGAAAGTGCGGTGAATCCCTGAGTGATGCACTGCGCCTATTACAGGCATTGCGTAACGCGTATGACTTGCCTAAGCTCCGCTGCTATCATATGGTTACTGTGGCCATTTGGTTGGCTAGAAATGAGGGTCACAACTATGTTTATTCTATGTCCATCTCCGAAATCTTCCTAAGGGTATGTACACACAGCGCCAGTTACATCCTTCTATACTATATCCTTGCTATTTCCCAGTTGCTGTCTGATTTATGCGATGCTTTCGAAGAAGAACATTTGTCCTTCCTCTGGAACAAGGACCTGAATCTCCTACACAACTTCTCACCTAAGGAACTGTCTGAGTACAGTGACACCCTCAACTCTGCCTACCAAACACTTCAATCGTATCCGCATCAACCCAAGCTGAGCCTTACTCGCTGCTTTGAACATTTCCAATAGATGGATATATTCCTTGAGGCCAATTGAAATGCCAAAAATTAATTTGAACTTTAAATAACCTATTTTTAAATAACCTATAATTATTATCTAATCTTAGCTTGAAAGCAATCTATATTTTTTTAACAAATCGGAATACTATATATTTAAGATACTTATGATTCACATCCTTATCTAGAATAAAGCAAAGGATATATGTAATTGTTTTTTTAGTTCATTGGGACTAAATCTGGTGAGACGTTTGGCCAAGCGGCCCTATTAACTCCACATCCTTGGGAATGGGCATCGTATATCCTTGATGCTTGTCCTTAAGCTGTAGCTGGAATAGTAATTGTACTAAGACAATCACATAATTAGCTAATCCATTAAATACCTGACGAATATTCGATTGGATTCATTCTCCTTAAGTTCACTTAAACCAGATACAACTTACCACATAGATCATAGATATATTACAGGGTATACTGCTGCCAATGGTCGCGGTGTGCTTGTTGTGCATGCGCCAGTGCTGAAAGGATTCCACCACACTTCGTATCAGCACCTGGTTATCGAAATGATCAGCGTAGGTGCTTAGCAGACGCATGCAGTTGCGTTTCTGGCAAGGATTTAATCAGGATTATTGCTGGAGAGTAAGGGCAGAGTGTAGAGTGGTTACCTCACGGTGCAGCAGATAGCCATAGGTGCTGGTAATGATCACCTTATAGATGTGGACAACCAGATGCAGTGAGATGAATGCATATTGTATGTCCATTGCCTCGGAGCTGAGTAGCTTCTGGCAGAGCACGTACACAAAGCTGGTCATATGGGTAAAGTCGTAAAAGATGCCAGTGGCGGCAACGGAGCCACAAATCGCATTCATCTCGTTTAGCAGATGTGAGCAGCACTTGGCAAAATCAAATAGCTTGGAAATGCTTCGCTGGAGCTCCTGCTCTGTTGCACCCGAACGCTGAACCGCCGACTTGTCGTACAGCTGCTCTAGGAGTTTCATGATCAGTCGAAAGCGTAAGCGCAGGTAATCCATTAGAGCAATATGTATGAATCCCATAACACCTAGGGTACTGGTTATAAAGGAGTAAGTGGTGGCAGTAAGAATTGTGGACACGAAGCCGCAGTTGCACCGCATCGTATCAAACATTAGTGCCAGCGAAAAGGACAAGTAGCATAGGGTTATCACGATGGTTCCGTTGTAGAACTTGGATCGGGTGCGCTCGTAACGCCAGCGTACATGTGCAAACTCTGCAGAGATCTGGGTGTCGAGGAGTTGCATGCTGGCTAAGAGCCTAATGTGCCGACTACGATGCACGTCCAACATCACACAGTACTGAATGTAGCTAAAGGTACAGGAGAGGAACTCCCAGGTGAGTATAATCTTCACTACGGGCGACAGATGGCTGAGCATGGCTTCCGACATTTGGGGATCACTACGCTTGATATACACACTTGCTACAAAGCCGCAGAGCAAGCCAAACCGCACTATTAACGCATAGATGACCGTTTGTGGCGTTGACTTGGGTCCACCTTCAGTTTGGCTGTGCAGCCGGAACGTTAGGACACCCCAATAAAGGAGCAGCCTGTACAGGCTATTGTAGCAATAAACGAACCCATCACCGCTCCGTGCCGTACGCTGTTGCATTATTCGAACTGTGTGCTCCTAGGCACAGCACGACATCAGCTTTTAAGCCACACGCACGAGGACATTAGCTGGGGATGGGCTAAGTGGGTTAATTGCCATCAGATAGGAGTATATCAAGTACAATCGTTTTGATTGACAGTTGGTTTTATTTAGCGCCATTGCGTACATAAGTCGTCTCCCTATCTAGAGGCTACATATTCACTTCATTAAAACGTATATAACTGGCGTACTTTGCTCCTAGCGGATCATAACGGATTGATTTTGTTCAATGTGAAATTTTGTAAATTATAACTAAATACGCTTTTTGTTGTCCTTGCTGGATGTGTGGATAAGTTGTGTGTAGAAAAAGCTAGATGAAACATTTCAAGTCCGACGATCCTTCTTGTCAGTCACAGCACCGTTGGTATAGGCATGATTTTGCACATCCGATTTCTTACGTCGCAACGCCTTCTGCAGCACATGTGCATCCGCCGGTTCGATGCGTTTGTAGTATTGCTCTTTGGTGTCGACGATTTCAAATCCAAATTTCTTATAGAACTCAATGGCGCCGTTGTTGTTGATTTGCACATGCCTATTACGTAGAGAAAAGTTGAACATTATGATATTGTTTTAGTTTAAGCAATGGTCAGGATTACTCACAGAAAGATGCTGTCGAAATTACCATTCTTTTCGGCATAGTTGAGTATGTGCTCGAACATAACGGTGCCAATACCGAGACGTCGGTAGGGTGATAAACAGCCCAATGTCATGATATAGAGGCGCCGCTGATTGTCGGTTGTATCAACGCGGCAGCACACGGCGCCCACAACAATGTCATTGTAATAGGCCAGTTTGGCCAGTTCACCGGCTTCTAGCACATCCACGTAGAATTTGTCATTGTAGGATACGGGAAAGACAACCGTATTGAGCTTCTTCAGTTGCTTAATATTATGTGGCGTTACGTCGCCCAATTCGATACTGGATCTACAAATATTTGACCACACGATGGTATTTTGTTTCCAATACTTTTAGGTTAGGATTTCGGCGCCATTTGGATGAAATCGCCTTTAACGAAATCCTTCGCACTTACCTGGTCATAATTTTTGTTGAGAAAATTATTTATGCTTAAACAACGCGCTTTGCGCTTTTAATTTTAATAGAAATGGGTGTTTAACTAGAATAAAACGCTATCTTGGTAAATTTTTTAGACGGTCATCGATATTAATATCGATACACTTAATATCGACAACAAAAAACAGCTGCGAATGTATTCTTTAAAAGTGTGGCCAGCCAATAAAATACTAAATGAAAGGTTTCTTTACAATTTGGCTTCAATATGTGACCAGCCACTTAAATACTAAACTTATCCTAACTTCTCAATTTGCTACAGGGTGCACAGTTGGTTAGCTGTCTTCTTCCACTAATCCCAGCAATTTCGGGTTGTGAATTTGATTATTTGTGATGTGTTTAGTTTAAAGAAAATATGAATCCGAATATGAATATGATGCAAATGTCAGGGCCTTCAATGATGCAAGTGTCACCAATGATGCAGTCCTCACCACAGCCAATGATGCCCGCCGGCCCGCCTGGTCCCGTGCCAATGCAGCAGCAGCAGCAGCACCAGCAACAACAGCAGCAGCAACAACAACAAGAAAAGCTGGACAATATATCAAGAGTTAAAAGCTTGTTGGGACCTTTACGCGAATCAATGTTCCTAACCATACGCTCTAGTGCATTCACGCTGCAACAAAACAACCTGGCTGACAATCTGAATCTGAAGCGCGACACAGGCGGACATAGCCATGTGCCCCGCTTTGACAAGCATCTGGAAGATTTTTATGCGTGCTGCGATCAAATGGAACTTCATCTTAAAACGGCAATTCAGTGCATGCAGCAATTAGCATCATCCCAGCATTATCTTCCCGGAGCTGTGACAGCCATGCGAATGGAAAACTTCATGCAAGAGAATCCCGCTGGGCCTATTCCCTATCCCACATATTTAAACACAGTTCGTGTACATGTTCAATCAGCGAAGGACATTCACGACACTCTGATAAGCGCAGCCCAAAATATATCGCAGGCTGATTAATTTTAGTACGTTTACTTAACTACAATTTATAGAAATAAATAAATATTCTCTAAGATTATCTTAACCTGTTTACGGATTCACTAGTTTTCCATCCAAATTTGTAAAAACTCACCACAAACAAACAGTGAGCACTGCTACTATTTTTGACATTTTTTTATGTTCTTGTCACCGAATTAACCCAGCTGTTTACAAAAATATCAAATATATTGAAACTCACCACACACAAACAGTCAGGAATGCTACTAATTTTTACGTATATTTTAACTTTCTTCTGGTCACACTGAAATAGCACAGCTGTCTTAAACGCGCAGTTCGCGCCTGTTTACTAATATTTTTAGCTTGTAAGTGCTAAAGTTAATTTTTCCATAAAATGACCACTGTACGTAAAAAGAAAAAGGATAAACGTGACTCAGGGGGATGTGAACATTTACGTAATTGGTTAACAAAGCACAAGAAAACGAAAAGGTAAGTTGCAAAATAATTTGTTTTGTTAAGCTTGCAGTCTTATAATCTTTTTCTCCCGCAGTTCCTCGCCAGTTCCATTTAAAACATTCAAGAAAGTTGTGGAAAACCTTCCTGATATTGCTTTTCAGATACAGTGCATTGAGACGGACGCCTCAGGTAAAAGCTTGGATGACTGCGCTCTTTGGTATTATGATGCGTTCTATAAAGATCCTGCGATACGAAGAAAATACGAAATTCAACTGGGCCCCTGTCCGTTGGCGATCAAGCAAAAACTGTTGCATTTTGAGTCAGATGGTGTACCGGAAGGTTCCACTGAAGCACCTGAAATTGCTAGCTGTAACGACAGACTAGAGACTGATACTGGAGTTGAGGTCAAAGTAGCCAAGTGCGTGATTCTAAATTTTAATAATTGCTGATTTAATAGTGTTTTAATTTTTAGGGGCGGAAGGTTCTTGTTTCCCGTTTCGTTTGCCACATTTCAGCAATACATCGATAAAGAGAAACTGATTTCTTATTTGGTTAAAAAGGAGACCAAGGATGCGGCACAGCGCACGGCCTTGTTAGCCAACCAGGGTACATGTCGGAGACTGTTGCGCAAATATTACAACTCATTTTACATGTATCCAGACCGGCGGAAAGTGGACAAATTTAAATTCAAGAATGTACCCGCGCCACTATTGGCACAAATGCTTAAAGCAGGCAAGCCTCTGGATGACCACGCAGGGAATGCGCTGGCAGAGTAAGGCGCATTGCCCCAAACACTGTAATCATTTAATGACCATTCTGTGTCCTTGTAGCTACGCACGCACCACTAAAGAAAAGAGCCGAGGGATTGTTCAGCAGGCCGTTTGTGAAAGCACTCCAAGGTTTCCCGGTACATCCTCAATCGTGAGCTTTTCCGTTTTTGAAAAGTTCTTTGTAAATATCTACGACATCGTTTGGCGCTTAAAACTTAGTGAACCCGAATTTGCATACAAAGGTTTTGAGGACTGCGCATATTCATATTACTTGGCGTTCTATCTAAAGCCTGAAATACGTGAAAAATATCCATTCACACTAGCTCCCTGTACATCCACAATGAGGGATCGCTTACTTGCTATACCCAATGAGGACGAAGCCATGGAACTCCAATTGCAAAGTTACCAGAAACACCTTTCCCAACAAAGTGTTTTGCAGCTGGACGATGCCAATAACAACTCGCCCCCTTCACTAAGTGAACTTCTTCAAGATCCAGAAATTTATTGCGAAAGGTATGTGTGCAACTTAACGTACATATTATTAAGGCCTAAATTATAGTATCTTTCACAGAAATATCAGTTCTGTTGAAGAAGTAAATATGCCACAAACAGCAACACCAAGAGTGGAACAGATACATATGGAGCTACCCGAAAGATTGCTCACTTTACCAGAAGCATCAGACATTCTGGCTAAACCAATTACTTCCGTCGATAGTTTGCGTAATAATATTGATCTACCGATTCCCATGTAATTATCGCCAGAATACTTATATCTTAATATTAAAATAATAATGATTTTCTTGCAGAGAAGGTACGGAAATGTGCATAGCCAGCGAAGAAGAGGAGCAACCTGTCTCCAGGTGATATAAAATCTTTTTACTTATTAGTCACTGAATTATATGCCTCACTATTTACAGTGATACGGAAATTGAGTTTGCTGATGGTCAACTTGATGTCATAGAGGATCTCGGAAAGTATGAATGGCTTTTTATAATCCAAAAGAATATTTACGAATTTTGTTTCTTTCCTTTAGGTCCGGCTGCTTTAGGTTTCCCGTATCTTTGGGTATATTTAAACAGTGCATTAACTATGATGAGCTTATTAGGCCAATACTTATGAGGGTCACGCAAGATGAGACTGAATTAGCCTTAATGGAACCAGATCCTAGTCATCCTGTGTGCCAGAGTATGTTCAAGCGATACTATCACTCGTTCTATGTGCGTCCAAGCACACGCAGCTTATATGAGTATAGATTTCAAAATGTTTGCGAGAACCTGTTGCAGAAACTGTTGGAGTGTGCGGTGCCTCTAAATGATATAGCTAAGAAGGAGATTGCCAATGAAGCGCAGAACATTGTAGCAACTGATACAGAGAATGTTCACACTGGTGTCGAGGAGCAAACTGATAAACCATTAGACCAGCCACCCGTAACATTTGAGTGTGCGGTGCCTCTAGTTGAAAAAGCAATGCAGGACGTACTCAATGCATCAAACGACAATGCAGTAGCTGACAAAGAAAATGTCCAGGTGCAAACTAATGATACAATACCCAAGTTACCCGTTACATTCCAATTTTTCAAGCGCTACATTTTAAATCTGGACACAATCGTTGAACAGATGTTATGCTGCGAGGAGTACAAGAACAAATCTGCAGATGAGTGCGCCCTGGAATACTATCAAGCATTTTATACAACGCCACAGATACGTGAACAGTTTCAATATATAGTCAAGCCTTGTCCTTCAGGAATTCGTGAAAAGTTGCTCACTCTGTTAGAAAATCCAACCATTCCGACGGAACCAATTAATGTTGTCGATAGTTGCAGTAAGAGCATAATTCTTCCAGACAGAAAGAAATTGGTTCCAATTAAGGGTGTTACCTATGTGTACACAGTTTCATTTGAAACATTCAAACGATACATAAACTACGAGGAACTCATACCACAGCTCGCCACTGCGCACAAAAAGAGGCACATAAAAGGGGACGAAAATCCAAGCGATGAGCAGCTATTGAAGGGTTTCTACTACTCCTTCTATGTCGATAAAAAGGTCAGAAAAAGATTCGATTTTAATTTCAATGCTGCTCCGGTTCAGATGAGGGAGAAGTTAATGGAGCTGGCACAGCCCTTGAAACCGACCACCAATCCTAGGTAACTATATCAGGTCACTTATAACCTATACATTAACTAGACTCCGTATAAAACTTCCCATTCCTTGCAGTGAGCCCAAAATTATGATTACTGATTGCCGTCTTGACGTCATAGAGGATCTCGGAAAGTAAGCACGTCTTCTTGTAATCCAAAGGAATCTTTTCAAGTCTAACTTCTTTCTTATAGAGGCGGCTGCTTTATGTTTCCCGTATCGTTGGGCACCTTTACGCGTTGCATTAACTATAATGAGCTCATTAGGCCAATACTTATGCGTGCCACACAAGATGAGAGTGACTTGGCTGCAATGATAGCAGATCGTAACCATCCTGTTAGTCAGAGGATGTTCAAGCGATACTATCACTCGTTCTACGTGCGTCCAAGCACCCGCAGCTTATATGAGTATAGATTTGAAAATGTTTGTGAGGATCTGATGCAAAAACTGCTGGAGCGTGCGGTTCCTCTAAATGATAGAGCTAAGTTGGAGATTGCCAATGAAGCGCAGAACCTTGCAGCAACTGAGACAGACAATGTTCACAATGGTGTCCAGGAGCAAACTGATAAACCATTAGACCATCCACCCGTAACATTTGAGTTTTTTAAACGCTACATTTTAAATCTTGATAATATCGTGGAACAGATGTTATGCTGCGAGGAGTACAAGACCAAATCTGCAGATGAATGCGCCTTGGAATACTACAAAGCATTTTATACTGTGCCACAGATACGAGAAAGATTTGAATATGTACTTAAACCATGTCCGGCTAAACTGCGAGAGAAATTACTCAGCTTAACAGCTGCTGTGGAAAACCCCGAAAGAGAACAGACAAGAGGAATGCCTAAAACAGACGATCCCAAACCAGAAGAACCTAAACAAATGGAAGTTGTAATAGATAAACCTATGTCAGAGGAACAAATGGAAGTTATACAAGATGAAGCTATGTCAGAGGGACTTTTACAAGAGGTACTAACAGCAGACAAGCTTAGATCAGAGGAGCCTGCCCTACAGGCGACTGAAGCTGTCGCGAAGGACACCAACAAGATTCTGATAGCCATAGGTGGCATCACTTATGAATTTCCTGTTTCATTTGAGGTTTTCCATCGTTATATCCAATATGAAAAAGACGAAAACGTAAAAAACAAGAGCACGTTTTTACGGTGTTTTTACAACACGTTTTACACCAAAATGCGGTTACGGCAATTGTGCAAGTTCAACTTTGATAAAGCACCAGTGGAGTTGCAAGAAAAACTACATCAGTTCGCCATACCCGTAAAAAAGGTAACACAGTCGACGAAAGCGTTGTGTGCCCCAAAGGCAGAACGAATTGGAACAGCTATCGCTGAGCCAACAGTCCACCAGGAGACACTGCCACAATCGCTTCACACACTTAACATCGAATACCCCATCTCGTACACTATATTCTCAACTATCGTCCAGTTGGATGAGATTGTGCCACAGATGCAGCGGGAGGCGCCATACTCCCAGATGACTGCCAATGAGTGCAAGTTCGCCTTCTTTGATGCTTTCTACCGCACTCCCGATATACGTCAAAAATACGTGTGCAACCTAAGGCCATGTCCAGATCAGTTAAAGGCCAAGTTGCTGCAAGTACCTCAAGTTAATAGCCCCAGCGATCACAGTTACTGCAGACCTTCACCTCCGGGGGCAGAAGTCTCTGGCTCAGCGGATTCTCAGAGTATTGCTATTCTGTATGCAAACAGAAAAGCGGAACTTGCCGAGTAAGCAGCCTGTCCTCTTTTCTAGATCACAGTTAATATTTCCCTCTCTCTCTCTCTTTTCTCCTGCAGAATGAAGAAGTCTAAAGTTGTTAGGTATACGCCGCACAATTTGGGTAGCTACATAGCATTGCGGACGCAGTGTCCGAAGAAGCGCGCTCTGCTGGAAAAGCATTTTATGGACTCGAAAGTATCTGAGCAAACTGTCAGCAGGAGTGGAACAACGCCAACACCTGAGAAAAATGCCGTGACTGCAACAACGAAGCAGGCTAATCCCGAGACAGAATCATCTGCAGCTATAGAGGATACCTCTGACACGAATTCCCTGTCGCCCTTAGTGTTAAGCGACTCGGAAACATCTAGTACTGAAGCTGGAGTGTCAAAAATAGCAGCAACAGTCCCAACGACAGTCGCATCTTCGGCCCAGGATGGACGCAGTACACAATCTGGCCAAGAAGCGTCTCTCCCAGGACACGAAATCATCACAAAAGCGCAGGCTACAACAACATCGTCAGCAATCGCTGCGATAGCGGAAAGTGGCACAAGCAGACCAGCAACAACGGCGACCAGTACGACAACTACAACAGTTGCAAGTACAACAACAGCAACCGTTGCTAGTATCACGAAAGCAACAACAACGGAAAGTGCAGCGATGGATACAATTGTGAACAGACCGACAACAACTGCTGTAAGCACACCAGCAACAGATGTCAGAACGGCGGCATCCACAGTTGAAAAAACAGCAGCAGTAACAGAGTCTAGCACTGTAACAACAACAGTTGCTAATAAAGCAACAACAACAGCTGCTAACATACCGACAACAAGAGAAGAAACCACTAAGTTGGCCCCAGTAGCATCAAGTAGTACAGAGGCCCAGGCCGCAGAAGGTTCCAGGTGCCCAGGCACACCAGCAGCAACAGTTGCAACTACAACAGCTCCCAGTTCGGCAACAGCAACTGTCCAAAGCATACCAGCGACAATTGTTGCTAGCACGCCGACAACCACAACTCCAAGCACAACAGTAACACCTGCCAGCACGGCGACAGCCACAGTTCCAAGCACACCAGCAACACTTGCCAGCACGGCGACAACCACAGTTTCAAGCACACCAGCAACACATGCCAGCACTGCGACAACAGCAACTGTTTCGATGGCGACATGCACAACTGCCAAGACAGCGGACAGTACGGTTACAAGTACATCCTCATCCATTGCAAAAACAACATCTGGGTGTAATCCCTTGGGGGTATCAATATCTACAACGGATCAAGCGGGAACTGCAGCTAAAATTGCGGCAGAAGGCACAGTAGGAATTGTTTCGAGCACAAGTTCTACAGGAATCAGTTCATCGTCTACAGCGCCAACCACATCCACTGACCAAGAGGAAGCACCAACCACAGATTTCTTTGCAACCTACAGCAAGGTAATGGAGTACTTTTGTCCATTTTTTATGTTGACTATATATTAACATTTATCTATTTTTATGTGTCATCATCAGGAGCACAATATGAGGTATCTGCTGTGCACAAGTTTTGGCCTGAAGAAGACCATTTGGCGTATACTCTCGCAGTTAAGTTATACGGAGTTTAACACGTACACGAGCATATATAAGGGTGCGGCGTTTTATAAGGATCGGGACGTTTTACAGCAATGCTATGACCATGTTGTGAAGGAAGGCAACTGGCCAATTGATTTATATTTGAAATTGGAGGATCTGCAGCAGCTGTTGCACAGCAAAGGCGTTCAAGTTGACAAACTGGAACTGGTGCAGCTGTCCCCTAAGTTTCTCCATTGGCAGGACCTAATCCGGTACAGCAACTTTGATAATATTGCTGATTTGGCATACCGCAAACGCACTGGCAGGCTCATTAATGATACGGATAACTTGAATAAAGAGACTGAAAAATTCTACAAGATGTGCTGGATGCATGATCAGTGGCTGTATCAAGTGCCACAGATCAAGACTGAGCAGTTCATACAGTCGGTTGTTTTTACGGAACCTTTAGAACCCAATAAAGCAAATGCGTCATCCACAAGTGAGTTAACAGACTAAAGAAAAGATTTCACTTTTTGAAGGATATAACTTTTTACTTTCAGTACCACTTTGCATGGTCGAGCAATGGACAGTCTCACCCGAGAGCCCGGAGGAAATTTTATCAGAATCGTTCGACCTGATATTGAACGAAAGTAAGTTCAAATAAGTTTCAGTAATACCATTGACTACAAATTGTTTAACTTTGATTCTAGTTACTTTGGAGGAACAAGATTGTCCTGCCACACAACTTGATTCACCTGTTGGCCCACCTAATTTTGTGGACATGGATGCTGTGTGTCCTGCCTCACAAGTGGAAGAAGCTCCAAGTGATCCGCTCATGCAGAGTAGTCAAGCCGCCATAATTGAAGCAGTGGACATCAAAAAGGAGCCCATAAAATTTCTGAACCAGATGCGCTTCACGCTTAATAGCAACCCTGCAGAAGGATTTAATTGTGAAGTTATATCGGCTGAGGAGCAGATCATCAATGTGGATGCTGACGAGGAAAGCAGAATATCAGATGATCTGGCGTGCTTTGCCATCTCCAATCCCAATCCTCCTCCTGCGGTACAAGCACCTGACGAAGAGGACAGCATTGCATCGTCAGGCGATTCGTTTCAAAAACTATTACAAGAAGTGCGTCGATTGGATGATGAGTTGCACTCAACTCCCGTGACACCGCCAGAAGAGAACCAAGCTCCTGCTCCTGTAGAAGCACCCCAAGCAAATGAAGAAAATCAAAATGCAGTTGCACTAGCTATAAACATACCCATGGCAGCTCCTGTCGAAAGACCTATACACAAAAAGCCAATGTCAAAGCCGAAAACATACAGCAACAAAAGACCACGTTTATGTGGTGATTTTGTGCCGCAGCTGAGACACACGATTCGACCTCTGCCATCTCATATTATGACACGTATTGAGTATATACCGCCAATCGTAACCACGAACCGCACTCAGGAACAGGTACAGGTACAGAATCGAACAGTAGTGGAGACTCCAATGACTACATCGCAGCTGTTAGCTACGGACAACACGTTGCTAGAATCGACCCAGCTGCAACAATTGTTGGATGCTCCGTTTGTTACTCAGCGCAAGGTAAATGCAGTAGTAGTATCTAGTAATATTAATAAGATGGTTGATCCCTCTCCGAGGCCTCCTGAAGTAGAATTGCCTAGTGATAGTGATAAGAACGATAGGATTATAGCTGGACCACAAGATCTGCAGAAAAACGTTGTGTTTCGCACTCTGGAGCGTTACATGTACTTCAAGTCGTTGACCTCTGCGGACATTACCAAATATCACATTAATACACTCTCGGTGGGTAGCCCCTATGAGCAGGCTTTGGTCCGCATCAACGGGCAGCTCTGTAACATATACGGATCATTGCTAGAGAGTTTGTTTCCAAGTTGCACGCCCAGTTTGCTGGCTGATCTGCAATTCCTACTGTGGGGTGTCGGCGAATTCAGCTACAACTGTCGCAAACGCACACGTGACAGCTCTATAGAGGATGTTCGCCTCCGAGTACTTGAAACGTTTATGAGAGTGGCGCCTCCCTTCGCTCACTTTCGTCTAGATTATGAGAACGAGACGCGTGAGTGGGCTGCCTGTAGCGTGATTGATAAACGGGACCCGAATATTGTGCAACGTAGGCCCACCTGTGATGTCCATTATGGAATCAAGCCCGAACTCCTTGAACGCATGAAGCAAGCCAAGTCTGATTTTTTAGCCGAATTTTTGTAAAATAAAAAAAAATTATTAATACTTTATCGGTGTATATTTTTGTTTCTTTTCAGAAGCGTCATTGAAGTCTGTTAAGTTTGAGCTCTTCATTTAAGCATATAAATAGTTGATCCAAGAAATCCATTAAAATTTTTGCTTAGTTTTTATTGGAACTAAACATCAATTTAGTTATAGTGTCGTCATTTATCATTAAGCCTCAGGAGAAATCCAATAAGATTTTTAAGATTTGTAAACATGTATTTATTTTTTTTTGTCTGAAAGTGTTTTTGAGGAAAGCAGCACGCAATTTTGGTACAATAAATTTTCCCATGATTTGTTTTTAAAATCTCTCATTTTTTCTGCGCCATCTTTGACGATGGTATCGATATTGCGAAAATAAAAATACTTAAAATACTGCTGATGCGATTTTTTCGATTCCATTTTGGCACAGAGTTGCTGAAATTCTTTCTAGGGCTGCCTTGTCACTTTATATTTGCAATTTGGCGCGCAGTTTGAATATTTATACCAAAATTGGTTTAAAACTTAACTAAATTAATTAAATTTGGGAAATACACAACGCGTCTCTTTTATTTAACATATATTTATATTTTATGCATAAGTCCTGAATTAAAAGTATAATTGAACAAAATTTTTTACATTCAAAGTACACGCCATTTATATAGCATAATTAAACGTTTATTTTATCAAATAACCAAAAATATGTTTAGTATGCATAAAAAGAACTCAACCTTTTTGGCTGCACTCAAAAATGTCAAGCTAATTGAATGTGGCCTAGGACCAGTATCTAGTTTGATAAATGTATTTAACGTAACGCGCTATCAATAGAGCCATCTCGCACAACCCTTTGCCACAAAAACATGACACTCACAGGATAACAACAAAACAAGCAAACGAAAGGAGAACAATTTAATTAGCGATGACATGTTGCCATTTAATTTTCTTGTAAAAAGTGTAATTAAAAATGTGTGTTTCGTAGTGGCAGGAGGGGGGCTATGACAGAGAAAGAGACAGAGACATTGTCTACAAAGTTGCCGCATCCGTAAACAAACAAACACATATACAGCGATCATATATCGGTAGGACGGTGATAAATCATATTGCGGCTGCCTCTGGTGCATATTAGGCTCTAAACGACGAGATAATCTATGGGCTGCCCGGCAACAAAATGTTGCAAGTGGCAATAAATTTGAAAAATACAAAACACGCTGACAATTTTCCATATGTAGTTGTGTGTGTATGGATGTGTGTGTGTGTGTGGGTCTGGGGTTTATCGTGTGTACTGTGTCCTGTGTCCTGTGGGTACACACACCGAGACACACTCACGTCAACACTTTTAACTCTTTGGCGTCTGTTGTAACCGTATAGTTGTTGGTTGTTTGTTGCTTTTGTTTTTGTAATTTTTATTCTCATTCGTATCCTTTCGGCAATAAAAATTCCGCTTGCTATTTATCTTGATTGTCCCTTCGCTCAAGTCCAAGTCGTCGTTGTGGCATAGAGGACACGGGTATATGGATACGCGACTGGCAACACGGACACTTCAATGTGGCATACATTGTATAAGCAGTGCCCGTGGCGTGGTCCGTGGTCGGTCGCGACGCTAGAAATTTTTTGCTTAATGAAATGTACATAAAACTAAATGAAATTAAGTTTCTGACGTGCTCGTTCTCTAAGTCCTAGAACACCAAAACCCTTTCTCTTTTCTATTCAAGCCATTCGCGTTTGCTGCGTGTTTATTACCACTCCGGGCATAAAATGCTAAACGCGTCCAACGGCACACAAAATGGCCGCCAACGTCGTCGCCTTTGAGTGCCGCCCATTCGGTGTGGAAACCCTTTTCCAGGAGCGTACAACAAAATTGTCCAGGCAAGTCCAAGCCATGGCCACTGGTTACTCCCTCCCGCAGATGAGATTAAAGCACTTGCCTTAAACAGACTCGCAAACTCGCTGAGTAGAGTGAATAGCGGATGGGCATGGGAGGGTGCGGAGCTGCTCGGAAAAGCTCATAAAGTCGAAATTAAATAATTTGTCTTCTTAATTTTCAAATAAATTCTTCATCATCCAAATAAAGGAAACCCCAAGCTGCAAAAACAATTGTGCGCAGCACATCCGACAACAGTCAGCCAACCAGAAGCGTGGCGAAATCCTGACAACAACAAACCCACTTCCACTTCCCACCGCAGCATCCCCTCACTCGGATCTCCCCCCAGCAAGTGCACACTCGCACACTCGAGTTGTTGCCGCGCAGGGACTTTTATTAAATTCGACCTACGCCATGCCATGAATATGCGTATGCTCCCATACTCATCCTTGGGCTCATACTCATCCTCGTCCTAGTTCTGGTTCTGTTTCTGTTCGCCCTCGCGACAGTTTTTGTATTGTATTTTTTAATATGTTTGTCTGTCCGTCTGTCTGTTTGTCTGTCTGTCGCCCGGCACAAATAATCGTGTACACCATTAATCCTTATTTCACGGCATTGTTCTCATTTCCCTCTCCCAAGGACTCCCTGCATCCCCCAGCAGCGACGCACAAGTGGCATGTAAGCGATTATCGCTGAGATAAATGTACGAGTATCAAGGAGAAAAACAATAAATGTAAAAATAAATAAAAGGGTGTCAATGACTTTTGATAATAGAAATGATAGTCCAAAATACTGGCTCAATATTCATTTCATTTCGTGCACTGCAAAAAATTAGCTGTAACAAGTTAGCAAATAATACAAATGTTCATTTAAAGTCTATCGAGTGGAATATCTAATTGACTTTACATAATTTAACCCCTTAAATATACAGTGAGGATTCTATATAATACACCAAATGCACTGAAACTATTCTAAGATTTCTGAGATTTATATAAGCATTAATTGTATACAGAATTGTTTGGTTGCATGACTAAAGTAGAGCAATACATATTTTTCTCTCAGTGTAGATGAAATCTCGTGCCAAGAAACCAATAAAGTCCAACGACAGCTTTTAGCAATCACAAAACGATTTGAAATACACGCACAACCAACCTATCAACCAAGCAAGCTACACACACCCGCACACCCATTTTTGCTCGCAGTCATCAATGTCTTCGTCGTGGTCCTGGTCCTGGTGCTTCGTCCTGGCCATGGCGCCCTCTTCAATAGTTGCGCACGCTTTACGCTTGGCCTAATTGCCGGATCAGCAGCAGTGTTGCTGTTGTTGTTGCTGTTGTTGTTGTTGATGCTGTTGCTGATGATGATGATGATTTTGGTCCCGCTTGGAATGTTGGACTTTTCGACATATACAAATTTCGGGGGCGCTGCGCAAAATGAAAAATGACAACACTCTGGCAGGGTCGAGTGACGGTTTTTGGGAAGGCAGGACGAAGGCAGGGTTACAGCAGGGAATGACTTTGAGTGTGTCCTGTGTGCTGTGTGATCCTTTTGCATCCTTTTGATGCTGAGGGTGCGAAACGTTTGAATGCGAAATTAAATGATAAAAGATAGCAAGGACACACGCACACAAAGCGTATGCTTTTGTGCTGCCAACGGGCTGAATAAAGGGGAAGTCCTATCTTCCTTTCTTCCTACCGCTCACTCATACCCCTACCCCTACCCTTACCCTTACCCGCCTGGCCCATCATTTACGCGCCGTCAACACTGAAGGTCGAGCACCTGTTTTATTAAAAAGCAAATAAACGAATTGTGTATGCTCCATGAGCGAAGGCAGGCCAGGACAGGACAGGAGAGGAGAGGAGAGGACCGCAGACAGCGGCAGCAGCAACGACAGTCGAGCATTGTTAATGTTAATGGTCGGGTGGTGGTGCTGTTGCTGTAGAAGTGGTGGTGGTGGCGGCCAGCTGGGCAGGGCGCGGCACAGCAACAACAATAATAACACGTTCCGTATATATTAAGGATCATGGACTCAGGACTGTCAAGTGGTTGGCGTAGCATAATAATTGTGCATATTTGGCTTTTTAATAAAATCTAATCGTCATGGCATCAAGGGGCAGCAGGGTGTGGAACTTGGAACTGTAAATGAGTGGGGGTGGTATGTGTGTGTGTGTGTGTGTGTGTTGCCTGAGCTTATGGGCAATGAAATTTTAATTAAATTTGCCAAATACTACGGGTTAGAGATTCGAAACACATTGCAGGGGGAACCCATGCATTCATATGCAGCTGGATTAGATACTGGACCAGATGCAACCCTAGACCAGAGCAGGGACACCAATATACTGTGCAATGCGGATAACTTATGGTTGGAGCTAATAATGCATATCGACCACAAACGGCTCAATAAGCTGGCATGAAGCAATTGCGTTGCGAATGGCTGGACGAGCTTATGGCTGGTCGATGTCTCCGCGGATCATTTAGGAATGGCGACCGGCTCTGACTTCTGCGAAGCGTACAACTAAGGAGTTGCATGAGGTACAACAAAAAAAAGAGAAGAAAAAGCAACCCAACCAAATGCCGAACATGAAATTTTTCGAAATTAATTTCTGTTTCTCTTATCGCGCTGGCTCCGCTCCGCTCCAAGCCCGAGACGGAGCCCGAGCTGCGTCCAGAAACCAAACGACCGGATACTGCGCTAAACGTGATGATGCATTTAAGATTCTTCCGATTGGTCATTATTGCCTGGCATTTAATGCTGCTCCGTTGACGGCGTTTTTGATTGATCTACTCATTGACGTTGCTCCCAGCCCGACCGCAGATGACAGAAAATCATCATAAGGCAATGACAAGGAGACTTTTACAAGTCAGGAGGAGCCACAGGGAAGGGTCTGGGAGGCACCTTTGGCACAGAGACAGAGGCAGAGATGACAGCGGCCGATAAGCAACAAGATTGCCACTCCACACTATGCTTGGTGTTCACAAAATGGATGATGACTCAAGGATGAAATATAAATGGCTGCTGACAAGGGCGTAGCCAGGCGGGAAGGCGGGCAGGGGACCGCTGCATTGCATCGAAATATAGACTAATAACTTTGGAATTTATTGCCAAATCAAATATTACACTTCTCAAAATATCTATGCATTTGCCCTAGGTGCAAATTATTTATTTCAACAATAGATTTCAGCCTTGCCTCCCGTCGTCCCCTTCTATTTGAATAGCTAACGACGCCCTTGGCTGCAGACCGACGGAATTTGACATCAATTTCTGCTGCTCTTGAGATTTTTTACACATTCTTCGGCATAAAGTGTTAACTTTTAGTTAAAGTTTGTTGATTTTCTAAATTCTATGACTATCTCTCTTTCTAGCTATATATCTCTCTATAGATATCTATCTCTGTTTTCCCGTTTAGAGTGAACCGTTGCTTTCGACTGACTATTTTGTATAATATGACTTTGATTCTTTATTGTGTCGTAAATTATAGAATGTATTAAGATTATATACAGTCTCATTTAAACTTGATACAAATAAGTACCCCAGTTCAGAATAGACTTGCATTTATCTAAGAATTCGAAGATTTTTAATAATATATTTTATATTGCTCGCATAGAGGTCAGAGCGTAGACGTTTAGTTTACAGGGTCTAGGCCACTCCCCGATTGAGATTCCTTAAACTTTCACTAGCTCCTGCGCCCACGTGGAGATCCATCGAACGCTGTGGGCCATTAGTATTAGTTGCCCCTGTCACACGGTCATCGTCAACGTCAATCGTTGCAGCTTGGCAGGGTAGGGCCCAAAAGCAACAACCACACCGTGTTGCATGCCCGCGCGTACATGGGGAGGCATGCAACCGCCGCCGCGTCCCTGTCGCAGTGCGAGTCCAACTGCAGCGATGGGAACAACAAAAACAAAAAGAACCGCAACAACAACAACCAGCCCATGACTTAAAAGTTTCTCAAGCTTGGGATTGGGATCGTGCGTCATATATGTGTATAAGTACACACAGTGGGTAAGATAGTTATATTTTGTGGCACAAATAAGTAAAAAGCTCAAATGTTAAGTGAGATTTTTGTTAATGCTGCAGTTACTTATATGGCAGCCATTTGCTGTTAGTTAACAGCAATGCAATCCCTTGCTGTTACTTAACAGCAGCTGCGCCTATCGCTTTTATGCTTAACAGCCTAAGATAATGTTAACAAATCCGCATTGAGTACTTTTTTTTGAGTAGGTTATTTGAGTACTTTCTGTGCAATCGCATAAGTAATCGATAGAAGAGATCTTTTTCTGAGAAAAAGCTGCAAATTTTCCATTGTGGCATGAGGCAAACACAACAAAAACACACACACTCATACACAACTCACACACACACACATGGGCATTCATATGTATTTAGGTAAGTTTGTATTTGTGGGTTTTGTGTAGTTGCCGTCATCATGAAACAAATTTGGTTGCTACTCGTTCGCTGTTTGCTCGACTGTTCGAATGTTCGTCATGAGGATCGTGGGAAGAGGTGCGGAGCGGAGTCAACAGCTAACAACTGCATTCGAGTGGAGCTGGAAAACGCAACGTTGCCAGTGGTCAAAACAAAAACAACTTGAAAGCATTTTGCAGTTGAGCCGCCACCGCTTCGTGGACTTCATCATCTTTGGGCTGAAGTTGGGGTCTTCAGGCCAGGCTGCAAACGGAGCAGCAGCCGCAGTTGCAGCGACGCTGGCAATTTAATGCTGACGAGCGTCGGCTGTTTGTTTGGCCATTTGCCGACGCAGATAAGAAATTTGCGATTGCTGCTGCTGCAGCATCGGCTACGACCAATTGGGAAAACTAGAAAAGCAACAATTTGATTATCCGGCCGTAGACGGTCCATTTCCAGGTATTGCAAGTGCATGCCTTATCAGAGCTTGCGAATGGGACTGGGATCGGGATTGGGAGAGAGACTGCGACGGCGACTACGACTACGACAATGACAGGGACGCAGGGAACGGGCACAAAAGCGATCGTGTTCGATATCGAAAACTGCGCTTAGAATTTCGTCCTGTTTTGCGATTGCCCATCGCGAGTCATTGGAGCTGCTGCCTGTGTTGGGCTTTTGTCTTTGCCAGTGCCGCCAAGAACAAATGGTTGTTCGACCAACTGGACGGGCAGCCAATGGGCCCCAGGTTCGGGTATAAGTCCAGGTTCAGGTTCAGGTTGAGGTACAGGCTCAGGCCGGGTCCGGGGCATAGCGGCAGCAAAAACGCACAGAATATCAAGTCAAAGCGAAGACTGCAAAACAGAAGCACGCGCGGAATGTGAAAAGTTGGTTCCCATGACTCCATGGACGAGGCGCTGTTCAAAGACACCGAAATTCGTCGTCGTTCGTGGGTTTGTCTGTCGTTTTGTATTGTTTGTTGCTGCTGCTGCCAGTCGGAGTCGAAGTTGGAGTTGGAGACGGAGTCACAGTCAGAGTCGGAGGCTGCTCTTTTACCGCTCTGCTCTGCTCTGCTCCTGTTCCCCCAGTTGGGGGCCTCCGATGCGGTCGCTCACAGTTGTTGCTTTATTTTGTAGCGTTTATCAGCGATTTGGAAGCATTCAACATGCTGTTGAAAAACATAAAAACATATTGAAACATTTCGCATTGCGATAGAAAGACGCGATGTACCATCAGGCGCTGGACAAGGAGTAGGTGCCGCAGTCAACGCGTCCACTGGCCACTCACCACTTGATCATGCGTGATTAAACTCCGCCCTAGCGGATTGTTCATCTCTTCCCTCCTGCTGCTGCATCTCCGCCATTTTCATAGCATACTTCTGAGCGCACGCCTTTCTCGCCACAGCTTACCCTTACACATACATACATACACACACACACTTTACCCCACACTCGTAGCGTGTGTTTTTGGCCAAGTCATTCGCGATTACCTCAAAGTAAATATCTCGAAAACATTTTCATTACGTCAATTTGTCGTCGTCATCTTGGAGCCGGAAACTGTTGCTGGCTGCCGGTTGCCAATTGCGGCTGCTGCTGCTGCTACTTCTTTGGCTCGTTGATTCGCTGCTTCGTTGCCTGCCTGATTACTTCTTGGTCCTCCATCTCTATTCATAACTTGGCTCAAGATTTGCCCTGGCTGTGTGTGGGTAACGCCAGCATGCGCACGCGGCATCCCAGCATGTAATGAGCCCAATATTGTGAAACGCTTCCATGGCAATGGAGAGATGGCAGTTCATCAATTCGTCTCCCGCCTGTGCAACCCACATCCGTTTGGATTTTTATTTAATTTATATGCCATTGAAAGTTTACCAAAGCATCACAAGGACTTCTTCACCCGGCATGCCACCGTGTGACCTTGTCAGCTTTGATATGAATTTGGGAATAAGAGCAAATATCAAAGATGTGAAAAGGAATTACATTATTTTATGTGCAGCTTATTCGCGTTGGAAAATATAAAACGTTTAAATGTGTCCTTAAGCCTATACAAAAATATGTTCCTATTCCTCCCAATGTGAAGATAATATAGTATAAAGCTCATTGTTTTATATATGCAAAGATGGAAATTTGAGAAATGTATTTGTATATATATTAGAACAGATTTTTCTACTTTCTTTTTTTTTAGGTTGAAAACTTCTATTTGAGAAAACATTCTGGTAAAGTTAGACAAGTATAGCTCCTGGTGGTACAATATATGGGTATACTATGAAATTGGCCAGATAACTGTTAATCGTTCTTAAGAAATATGTCAAATAATTGCTTTATCTCTATATATCTATAGGTACTTTAAGTTTTCTTTCACGGATACTATAAAAACAACTCCCTATAAGGTATAATACAACTATTATATGCAGCAAGGTGAGGCCTAAGAGCTAGAAACTTAGGTTAAGGTTATAGACAGACACATTAGACGTCTTCCTATGCAATATAAAACTCTCATCTGAATGGTTATAAACACTGGCTGTAAGTTTTTCACAGACACTCAAGGTGGGAGTTGAACCGAGGACCCCACGATATGTTCCCTTAATTACTCTGTTCAGCAATTAGGTATACCTCTTATAATACCTCTTATAATACCTCTTATAATACCTCTTATTATACCTCTTATTATACCTCTTATAATACCTCTTTTTATACCTTTTGGTAAAACCTTTTATTATACCCCTTATTATACTTTCCATAGGGTATAAATTTACTTTATTATTATGTAGGTATTATTATTGTCAAAGCTTTTGTGTGAAACTGTCGACATACCGAATGTGGTCTGCATGACTCTTTGTTCTATTCATATTTAGCTTTCACGTGTTAAATACAGAAATGTGGAGGATATGGAGGATATAGCAGACATATCCATGCTGTGATTCTGAGGTCTCATGTGATGTTTGAACAATGGATAATAAACAGAAACAGCAGGAGATGGACGAGAAGCGCTGTTGCTGAACTGTTTGAAGCGGTTGTATTGGTATGAGTGGAGCATATTATACACATATACATATACAACATATACATATGCATGAGAGTAGATAATATATGTCGTCATCGAGCATCCTTCACTACATTCTGCTAACGTATTTGTCATTATCTCAGATAAGGACATTTTGATTGTTGGATTTGGAATTATGAGCAGCTGCTTCAAAGGCGTTGACAAATGGAGAACATGCTTAGACACATCCGTCCATGTCCATCCACATCTATCCTTGTCAATCCACATCCATCCACACACATTTATAAGTAGTTATTTAACCATCACATAAACATGCATAGCTTCCTTGTGTGTGACTGCTGGTGTTGGTGCTCCTCCTGATGCTACTGGCCTTAAAAATGCAAATCAAGTTTCAAATATTTGAACAATAATATTTGTGGAATGCCACGAAATGCCGGAGTAGGTCCAAACCTAAACCCATGCCCAATCCCCAGGCCAAGCGGAGCAGAAGCAGAAGGCGAGAGCATATTTAAAATGTCGCGTGCCGTTAACTTCGAAATGCCAAAAGCCGAGTCGCATACATTCTAATTAATAGTGCGAGCAGGAATGGGAATGGGAATGGTAATGGGCATGGGTATGGGTATGGATATGGATATTGGGGTCCCAATCGCACGGCTAGCGGTCTGTATGAAAGGCTCGTTGCGGCATTAGAAAGCAGTTGGGTGAGCCGCACAGACGCAGCTGACAATGATGTGACAGTGGCTACTCGATATGCGGCGTTGTCAAATTAATGCATTATGCTCCATGTCCCAGTCGCAGTCCCAGTTACAGTTCCAGTTCCAGTTCGAGTCCGTGTCCACGGCATTTCCGCTGCTGCTGCGGTCACTTAGACGTGTCCGTCGTCTCTTATCAGCGGCATTTGGACACAGCTACCGGCTGAAACAGCCACCAGCCACTGGAGTGCCAGACCTCGTTCCTGTTCTCGTTCCCATTCTCATTCCCATTCCCATTCCCATACACATATTCTTGTTTCCCAGGCAACGTTCTGTTTGGGAGCGCTGATTTCGCCGGCCACCGGCTGCGTCTGGCTATCGACGACACATTGACAGGACATTATCGGCACACTTGTAAATGGCTTATCTTAATTGCTACTGACCTGCACAACGTTCGCTTGGACGACGTGTCGTGCTGTTGGCCAAGTTATTTTAAATGCGTTTTTCGAGTGCCTGCATGCGAAATGAAAATTATATATATACATATATATATATGAGGGTAGGGTCCGTTCCAGATGGGCAGACAGGCAGACGAAGAGAACTGGGAGGTCTGCATCTGCGTCATATTTTGCATATTTGTTGCAAGCTTTTTGGGTGCCGCTAATTGGAGATTATGCCTAGCGCGTGTCCTCCGCATACCAGAGATCAGTGGCCAGCTGGGTGGGATGGGCGCACAGCTGCAAGCTGACCAAACGGGTTAAGCATTAGAGAAGTAAACATGCTCCAAAATGGCAATAGGCCTCGTCTTCGATTCCAACTCTCCAGCTCCAGCTCCAGCTCCGACTCTTTACGTTTCTTTTATTCCGCAGAAGTGTAAATTGCAGCTCAATGTGCGAAATTATCATTTCCATATCGGGTCTAAGAATTTTAACGGCCATTTGTGTGCGCAGTCAGCAGCAGCAACAACAACAACAACCACAACAAGAAACTTCAACAAAATCATGTTGAATCGTACACACACACACACACACACACACACATACAGGTTGCAATTGGCAAGTTGCAACTCGGTAACTCTGTTGGCGGATTTACGCGGAATTGCAAGCGTCCGTCTTCCTGCAGCAGCTCAACACACACACACTGAGAGTGAGGGAGAGGGAGATACAAGAAGAGTGAGAGCGAGAGACCAGAGACAGGTGGACACCCAATATGGCTATTGAGTTATTCACTTTGACATGCCGGCAGCGACAGTGGCATTCCACTGTGAGGGATCTGCGGCAGTAGCTCCATCTGGGCGGTCCGCTGAGTGCTCCTCCACCAGCAGCAGCAAGCAGCTCCCAGTTTGGCTGCCGTTGCTGCTGCTAAACTGCAGCTGGAATGCGTATTAGCAATAACACTGCGCATATTTCATAATTTCGGAAGGAGCTGGCAGCAGCAGGTGGAGGAAGTATACGTAATTGGGTTGAGGGTGTAGCATAATGACAATGTTGCATAGTTACCAAAGTATTTTGTGGGCGGCAATTAGCAGCGTTGCTCATATGCCGCATCTCAGCGTATGTGTGTGTGTTTGTGTGTGTTGGTGTGAGTGTGCTGCCCAATCCTGCTTTGCATGCTTGAGCCACCATTTACACCCGGTGAGTGTAATGCTTTGGGCCAATTTGCGCATAAGGTCAGCACATTGTCCGAGCACCGTGTGGAGCTGGCTCTATGGAGTCTATCAAAATACGCGAGTGTCTCTCTATGTGTGTGTGTGTGTGTGTGAGTGTGTCCTTTCGCCATTATTGTGTGTATTTCGTATATAATGCTGCCAGATGTAATTGTTGTTGCTGTTGCTGTTTGCTGGCCAAGTCCAACCCTTGGCAAAGATGTCTGCTTGCTCTTACACGCACACACAGACACAATCGCACACTCGCAATGACAGCAAACCGGTTTGCACACTCACACTCTCTCACACACACACACACACACAGATACGACCAAGGGGTTCACTCTGTGCGCGCTTGCATGGGGCGGAGACTTTTCTACTGCTGTTGCCGCTGCTCTTGTTGTTGTTGTTGTTGTTGCTGTTGCCTTTTTACTTGCTCTTATCTGATGGCAATAAGCCGAGACCCGAAGCCAACTGTCGGCCCCTCCTGCCTTCCCACCCCTCATCTTTAACGGCCGCTTGTTGTTGCTGATATGTTGCACGAAATGAATTGTTTGCTTGCCATGCGAATACATCATGCGCACTATAGTTGTCCCGCTCGCACGCATGGCTATCAGGCCTGGGCCTGAGGACAGGCTTCAGCATTGGAGATGGAACTCGCACTGGAACTGGAGCTGGAGCTATAGCTTTAGCTGTAGCCATAACCAAAATGTGTTGCTTGGCCAAAGTTTTGGTAAATGTTGCAACTGTTTCGCTTTGTTGTTGTTGCTGTTGTTGTTGAGGTGTGTTTTGTTTCAATATTAAAATCGATCCAACGAAGTGAACTGCATTTGCGGCACTTGCACTTGAATGCATTTTAAAGCAGCTCTGCCGCATATTTTTCTTTTTATTTGTTTTCCTCTTTTTTCCTCTCTGTTCTTTTTTTTTGCCGAACTTCAGCAATTTCAACAATTTGTGTTTGCATCCACGGGGCATTTGGCGTTATGAACTGCATGTGTGTGTGTGTGTGTGTGTGTGTGTGTGTGTTGTTCATACGTGTGCATTATTAACCAAATATTTTATATTCATCTCTCTGCCTGTCTCTCTGTTTTCATGGTTTTTATTATTGTTTTTTTTTAGCATGCATTTCATGCATTTCATACGCCACGTCTATTTGTTGGACGCAACGGATTCCCTTTTAATTAACTCAATTTCAGGCCATTTACCACTCCTATTTTCCGTTTTATCCTGCATCCTGCTGCTTTCTCTCCTCAATCTGCACATATTTCATATCCGTTTTTATACTTTCGCACAGAAAATAAAATGGGTTAAAAACATTTCAAATATTTGATTAATCAACACGTGTATTTATATTTTATATATTTCTGATTATTATTCAAATTATTTTTATTGTATTGACATTTTATTTGCTGGAATTTGTCATTTCCTCTTTGTTTGTGCATAAGAACTTTAAATCGGTTTAACTGCAGTTAAATTATACTCTTTTAGGCCTTTGGGAATCGGACAAATTCTCTTATTTTTGGAAATTAATTGAGAGTTTTCTTTAATTCAAGAAGTTGTAGAAGTATGAGATGAATACTATTAATTGCCATTACTTATAAATATCCTTAAGTAAAGATGTACAATGCTCCCTGAATCTATGTTCTTAGACTTCTTCAAACAATATCTCTTAGTCTGCGTATAACTTTAGGTTTATTAATTGATCTATTTTGAAGAACAGTTTAGAATAATAATAAAAATAATAATAGTACAATCCTGTTTTCATCTTTGCATCTTGAACATTTCTACGGAAAGAATTCTAAATTAGAAGATTTGAATACAGAATAAAACTCCCTGATTATTAGCTTTAATATTTGCTATATTTATTATCCATGAATATCATCTACCTATATAATAAAGATACAATACAAGTTGATCTAAATCTGTTGCTTTGTTTAAGCGCTGCAGACTTGGAATTACATGTATATATTTTCATAGTTTCTAACATAAGCCCCAATAATCTTAGCTGAAGTCTGTTTTTGGTGCCCGATAAGTGTGAATATAGTCCAACTTCCATCATAACTATGATTACAATGAAAGCGACATTAAGATGCCTACTTAAAATGTTGAATACATTGAGGACTAACTCAGCCGTAAGGAGAAAAGCAGTAAAACTGAATCATTCGACTGATTCAGGAGTACATAAGGCAATGGCGAAGGGTGTTTAACTTTTATTAAGAAAGCGCGCCGCAATATTTCCCCCATTGAGTTTATAATCAAAAATAACTGCTTTTGCCTTTCGCTTGCCTTGCGAAGAGGCGGCAGAAGGAGAAGATTAGAAAGAAAAGCGGATTGGAGGTTGCTCGAAGCCCAACTGGTTGCAGGCCAGGCAAAACTAATAAACTCGGCTTTTTTCTTTGTTGGTTAGATTTGCCCACATCCTTAGCCAAAGGACTCTTTGTCTTTGAGTTTGAGCCGGAAACGCCTCTAATTGCTGTTTAAAGCATCGAACAGCGGAGCTGGAAAAGCTGGAGAAGCTGAGAGGAGGCTTGGGGCAGGAGACTCCACAAATTTACCGACCTGCGACTGAGGACTGGCGACTGGCCAAGTGCAAATGCAGCTACAGCTACAACTGAAGCTCGGAGTGGAGCATTTTTGTGAATTATTTTCCCATTATGAGCAGATTAGGTTTATTGTGAGGCGTCCTGGCAACGGGCGCCGAAGGAGTTTCCAGCCAGGCGAAAGTAAACGAAAAGCAGGAGGCGGCAGGCGAGTGAAAACCAACCCAGAACTTTGGGGCGTCTTGGGTTCGAAACCCAACCAGATGTGAGTATGAAAGGACTCAGAAGATGGCTGCTCAACATCCCGTTTCGTCCTGTCGCCGCGTCGAGCTGTCCTTGTGTCATGTCGAAGCCGTTGAAAGTTCTCCCGTTTGCCTTTGTTAGGCAAATTGTAAAGAACAAAGGGGGAAAAGTATTTTAACGCGGTCTGAATTTCAAAAGTTTGCCAAGGTGCTCAATGTGTCTGTGTCTGTGTCTGTGTTTGTGGGTTAAACTGAGAGCACTGGGAGCAAGGATTGTATCCTATGGGTATCCTTTGGGATGGAGGGAGTCGCTGGCAAGGTAGACACTTGAAATTCCCGCTTTGAAGCGTTTGTTTTGTGTGCAAACTTTTCCATAATTTTCCCCTTTTATTTGTGTAACGTGTAAATTACTGAATAACTCTGACAATGCGGCTCCTTATCCTGGAAATGAGTAAGTATATATCATTATCAGTGTGTGTGTGTGTGTGTGTGTGTGTGTGGTTGTTTTTGAGGGAAAACATTAATTAGAATATCAATGGAGCATGCTAGTTTTCCAATATATTGTAGTATGTTCTACAGGAAATGTCAATTGCGCCACCTTGCACAGAAGCATCAGGAGGAACAGGAACAGAGGCGGGAGGCTGGAGCAGCAGCAGGAGCAGACAAAAACAGAAGCTGGGAATCGCCTTTCATGTGGCACTGCTGCTGCTCCAGAGATCAGACAAATAAATCACAATAACGCCAGCGACTGACGTGACCGGCCAACCTACAAAAACCGCACACACACACACACATGCACATTTAGACATCACATACACATATGCACATGGAGTGCAACCACAGGCCGGCGCACAAATGAACCCAAAACGAGAGGACGGTACCAACGGACGTCGCAGAAGACCCAGGAAAATGATGTATTGCTTTTTTAACGCTGATGATTGTCTGCGCAATCGCAGGAGCCGGTAAAGAGGAGCCAGCGCCACATGGATTCTCGGATGCGGATGCGGCAAGTAAAACCACATAACAGAAGCTGCCACATCAGTAGCCTGGCTGGCTGGCTGACTCGACGTAATCAACGCTGCATGTGGGATCAATGGACGAGCGTAAACATGTGGTCGAAATATGTTAATTCCACGTTAATTATAAATTGATTTCTGATTTCTGATTTCTGACTGAGCACAACAACAGCAACTGGAGATAGACTCAGGACCAATGCACCTTAAAGCTAGCAGAGCTACTATAACTCAGGGAGCAACCACCAAGCACCACCACGCACCACCCAGCACCACCCTCAATTAGCAGGCAATTCAATTTTGATCGAATTTACGATTGGCCATTAAGCATTTAAGAGCCGGAGTGCTATTCACGGGCACGAAACGACGTCCAAATGCCCCCAAAAGACAACACTCAACTCCCGCTGGAAATGTTCTTGTTTATTTATGTTTGAGTCTTGTGGCCACGCAAAGGTAATGGGATTGGGATTGCGATTGGGAATGGGAATGAGAATGGGATCCCTACGAATCGTTTGGCAGGCGGCGGTCATAAAGTGCGTCAGTTTTCCGCTTCGATGTCAAAGTTCCTTCGAATAGTTCACACACTTGGCACGAGTTTGTCCAAAAATATCCATTTTCTGTTGTTGCTTTGTGTCTTTTCTATATCTTTCTTTTCGTTTCTTTTTATTATTGTTTTCCTCTCGTCTTATTTATTATCAACTTTGGCTCCGTTCCACTCCGCTCCTCCGTCCTCATGGCATAATTTAACACGTCCACATTCCCGAGTTCCTCTTGTTTATCTGCACCAAAATTAATTTCCATTCAATTTGTGAACAGTTTCATTTTCATTTGTCCAACTCAATAAGTTTCCAATCAAGATATTATCCCAAATTTTCTATACTTTGGAATAGAAAGGCGAGTAGGCGGGAGTCTGATTGGAATCTGTTTTATATTATATTTTATTCAATTTATATTAATGTATGTATTACTGGAACTTGATAACCAAAAGAAACAGTGGCATATATCGTAGACCAGATAGACGAGTTATCCATAAGAATCATTTAGAACTGAGGAGAGGTTTCTGGGTTCGAATTCGTGGATACGATATGGATGTGGCTATAATTTAGTCACAGGCTGTATTAAAAAGTCCTTGTTTATATTTATAATATATAATTATATATACTCGTTCCTCTGAACAATCTCTTCCTACAATATTTATATTTTATGTTTAAGTATTAACAAAATGTTAGTTAACATTCCTATCAAAAGTGAGTATCTTTGAGTTGAATATAAGTTTATTCCATTCATAGTTGTGATTTAACTTGATTATGTTTGTTTTCCATATCTTTTCGTATATTTTACATTCTATAAATATCAACAAGAGGCAGCTTTCAAGTTTTGAGTCAAATTTGGCATAACCAGGACACACAGAGATGGCTTAAAGAATTCGTAAGTATTAATCCAATATCAAATTTAAGAAATAGGATAAAGATATTTGTAATAAAGACAAGTTCAACTCTTCAACTCGAAGTCTAGACTCTGTTTCGATTTCGGAGAGCATTTTTTACAATGAACTGTGCCAAATACTTGTTATCAAACAGAAAGATTTTATAACAGGTGATATTTATATATCTATATACATAAAATATATAAAACAAAATATATTTTGAGCTAATTCGTCAAAAGATTAGATGAATTAAATTGTAATCTTAAATTTCTTTGTCTCTTTATAAAATTCAATTTATCTGCTTTAAAAATGAAGAAAGCATTACAAATTTAAGATATTATTTAGAAACTAACTGTTATATTGCACCTTATCCATAGTTTATCCTATTTAACAATATCTTAAAGCCTTTACTTATTGAATAATTCAAAACACAAATATCCCCCTCCCTCTTTTTACAGTTAAATTCATGTTTTCACATTCCGAACTAGTTCGGAAACCTGCAAACAAGTGGAAAACTCGTGGAAGACATTGAAGGAGGTCCCCAATGTACTCCATTCCTCCTTTAAGGGCAGGAGGGTTTCCCTCGAGCAACTCATTACCACACAATGCGACAATAAAATTTGATGTACCCACAAGTTGATCTTCAATTCTCCTGGTGCTATTCCAGCCGTAGCACTGGTCAAACGGAACAAGGAAGTACCGCCAAAAAGCGGAACCATCTGTCGCAGGCCAAAGAGTTGAGTGACAATGTCAGAGAACAGCAGAAAAACAGAGTAGAAACAGAGAAAGAAACAGAAAAGAAAAGAGACGAGAAAAAAACAGAATTTAAACACTGTTCGAGAAGTTATTAAAAAGCGATAAACCCAAAGCAAACGCATTGGCGAATTGTTGAACACCTTGGAGACAGGGGAGCAGCGGCCAGTTAGGAGCGAATTATGGAATTCTTATGCTAAAATAATGTGAACACCGTTGCCAGAGACTGCAACGCTCTCCCTCTCTTCCGAACCGGCTTCCACAGTCATCGATCAGTAATAAATTTGTACCTCACCCCCAGGCCAGAGCCACAGCCAGAGGTAGAGCCAAAGCCAGAGCCAGCTTGGAACCAGTCCTCAGCCCAGTTGGTTGCAGTGGCAAAAAGACTTGATGTAAATACGCACACGGGAGCATGTCGCGCGTTTGTACGTTTCTTTAATTCATGAGCTGCGGAGGGCAGAGGATCGCTTTTAGAACGGCTGCCGAGTTGGCTGCGAGGAGGATCCAAGCCAACTGTTTAGGTTGACCAACTGTGCGATAAGTCATTGAAAGTCAATAATATGTTACGCGCCTTTCATCGCATCATTGTATAATAGCAATAACAAACAATAAGAAGCCCAACCCCAGCTCCAGGAAGTGACTGTATCTGTATCTGTATCTGTATCTCTGTATCTGTATCTTCATTCGTTCTTAGCCCATTGCAGTAGCTTTCATAAAGGCCAGAGTCGCTCTGGGTCTCAGTCATGGTCACAAAATTTGTATCTTATTTATGAGTTGCTCCGCGGCCGGCGACTCGTTATATCTGAGATTTGTTTTTCATTAATTATGCATCTCTCTGGCTCTGGCTCTGGCTCTGGCTCTGGTTCTGGGCCTGTTATGGGCCACGGTCCGCCAACGCTGATGATAAATAGCTCGAGATTAGTAAGGCGCCTGGCTAAATGGCGTGGAAAACATGCACATGTGATACTCCTATAAACGATTATTAAGTTTCTGTTCTTCTCCAGATTTGTATCTTTCTGTGCTGGAAGCTCATCCGCAGCAATGGAATCATTAGGCAATCGTTTGCATACATTATGAACACGTTTTGCTGCCGCGCCAGGACGTTGGGGTAGGAGGAACTGGACCCGAGGTAAGAACATTTTGATTATGTAATATTGATTCTTATCGCAACAAATGAGTCGGAGCTAAGATAAAAGGATGCAACTGGCACAGTTGGAGGTCAGCGGCAACCCAAGAGGTAAGTATTTCAGTCTCTATAAACAATATAATTTCTTGATCAGCATCAATATCCAAGTAAAGCCTGCAATATCTCCCTATCTGTTTGTTCTTTTTGTTTTCTGATATATATATTCTATATTTATTATATATAATATGTATACAGGATCTTTTGTTCTAGACTAATTCGCAGAATCGATTCCAGTAATGCCGATCAAGAATTTATACTTTCTTCTTTTCTTTTATATAGAAGTATGTGGAACTATTATACTACTTCACTTTTCTTGCTTTCTTTTTCGGGTTGAGCGGATTGTGGAACCTTATATTCGATGCACTTTGGCTAAGGATTAGACATACTGTTTACCAGTTCCAAGTCCAATATGATCCTGTTCAGAGGAAGAATAAAGCGTTAGCCCATGAGCATCTCTAGTAATAATAAACAACGACCTGAAACTGTGCTCTGAAGCTAAAGCTGGGCTACTCCTAGAGGCAGCTGTTACAGCAGAGCGTGATGAAACCGGAAGACAGTTCGTAAGTGACAAGTGAGTTGGGATTAATAATCAATAATATACAATAAAACAATGAATTTATAGACAAAAATTTCAGTTCTATGATAATGTTAAGTATACTATATAAACCCTTCGAAACTATCAACGCCAAAACAGAAATCGATGCCAGGCGTTGATTGTATATCAAGGAATAGTCCTGGGCACGAGTCGCGTCTTATGAAGTAATCCATGCTAGGTGAGATTGATCCATTTCAAAGTATTCAGTTCTCTATTATAATGCATATTTATGTGAATATTTTCCACCCATTCCCCCATGAGGAAAACACTCAACGAGTTTTGTTTTGATTGTATTCAAATTGTTTTTTATTTGTAGTCATCGTTTTTTTTGTTTTTTTTTAGTTGCATTCAATTTGTATAACCTAATTTGTGAAATTCAAAATCGAAGATATATTTAAACAAAATAAATTCTAGCTTTCAAAATTGTTGTTTTTATGTCCAAGTCGTTTAGTTAACTATACAAGAAATATTTGATTATTATCGTTTTATGAGTCGAGTTTATGCGATTTATTTAATATAAAACAAGAGTTTTATGAATATATATACGCGTATATATGTATACTTGTATATTATATATGTATATATAGATAGATTTATATATTATATTTATGTATATAGTAATTATATATAACTTGCTGATATGGGATGCTAAACTTATGGGGGTTTACAATACAAAAAATTACACAATTTTTAATACGCGAATTCTTTACAATATAAGAGATTAAAACTAAAGATAGAAAAATCCTCACAGACTCATTTTAAATTACAAAATAAATTTCATAATCCTTGAAACTAATCCAATCGAATCCAAACTGTTTGCCGCTTACTCCTTCCAGGGATTCTCTTTTATCCTGTTTTACTTAATATTAGCGGAGCGTCCGAGTTTTTTGTTTGTTTTATTTTGAGTGTCGCTTTGCTTTTTTTATACATCAACAAAAACTCTCCATGACTTCATACGGGGGATAACACTAGAGACCCGGCGGACGAACCCTTTTTAGAACCAGTAAAGATCCTTTGACGATTCCTGCACTTGAGCTTCCAGACCTTTTTTGTTTTGAAAAGAGACGAAAAAGAGCAACACAAACACATTTCATTAAAAACCACATCCAGTGCAGGTCAAGCGCTTCGAGGACCAGACCAGACCAGACAGTTGCCATGACAATGGCACACATGTCCTCAAAACTAGGAGTCGACTACGCACCTGCCATTGTGGGATAACTCGAGTAGGCCGCCGCACTCTCCAACGCGTGGGCCGTCTGCTGGTCGTGATGGAGTCTGCAATGGGTCAGAGTTGGAGAGGGAGTCAGTGATGTCACTCAGACACTCGATTATATGACAGAGTAAGCTACTCCATATCTTGTACGAAAGGGTAAGTGAAGAGTTTAAAATTGTCTTGTACTCGCTTTCATATTTAAACATAATCTGTCTTTAATCCTAACTATGTAAATGCTATACACATTGGATTTTTCATTGGAAGTTTACTTTTGACTTTTAGCTGAATGATTCAGATATACATATTCAATATAATATACAGAGTTCTGCTCTATATATAAGAATCTAGTTTTTCAGCAATCAAAACAGATTTTCGTTTAAATTCTGACAACTAAGGCATTTATATACTTTTTACAAGTACAATTCCAGTCCTCCTAATATCAGATGCTTATATAGTTTTAACTATACCTTCAGAATTTTAATACTTCATATTTATTTTGGAGAAATTTAAAGGTTTTATTTACTTTTTCATGCTAAGCTAGTTTTACCAATAATCTATAATGAAATTATCTTTTAACTCTAATTTTACCTATAATCTATAATAAAATTCTCTTTTAACTCTAATTCAATCTTTAGTAGTGTCTTCTTAAGGAAAATCTTTAATATATTTGTTTATAAGATACAATTTTTTGATTTATACAATTAGTAGAGACACCCGATAAATATGAATGCCTGTATGTGGAAAACTTTCCTTTCATTCTAATGAAAGTCTGTAAAACGCATCTGAGCGATCTAACTTTAAGACCTATCAATCTTATGCTAAGTCTTATCCCTTTAAGTTTCCCTATCCTAAGTCCTAAGTCTGAGTATATAGTATATCCCTTATAACAGTCTCCCTCAGACCGAGTATAGTACACCCAACTCTCTTTTTGCACGGTAGATACGTTCCTCGGAAATCCGTGTAAAAATAAACCGTGTAAAAAGAGAGTTGGGTGTATACCACTTCTTGGTTCTGTTTGGGCTCAGTGTGAGTACCACTTCTTATCAAGTCCAGTCTGAGTATATATAACTTCTTTTTGACCTTCTGCACATTCGCTTCAAGTCAGAATACAAACTCATATTATTCAGATTTCCTTTAACTATTCAATGTAAGCACTTCAGTTTACTAAAGATCAATTTGGCCTCTGCAATACTCAGATCCCTCGTTAGGCAATTAAAACACTTGGTAGTCATAGACACCTAAGAAAGTTAGGAGGACTTACCTGGAACCGTGGCTGTACTGCTGGGGCAGACGCAGCAGGCTGCCGTACTGGGCCATGTTGTGGTGATAGGCGTGCGCGTGGGCCGCATGGGCGTGCGCCGCGTGTGCGTAGGAACCATAGTGAGCGGCTGCCGCGTGTGGCACCCAGGGATCTGCGGCGTAGCCGGTGTCTGTCGCTGGGCCGTACAAGTCGCTAACCTGGACACAAGCAGAGATTGCACAAAGAGATTGTATTGGTCAAAGGGCCTCCGAATTACAACTTATTTAGAATGCGTGCGTGCCGAGGCCTTTGCCTGGAGCTGGACCTGAACCTGAACCTGGACCAGGTTCTGTTTCTGGGTTGCAGCTCGTAATTGTGGCACGTATTGCAGTTAATCGTTTCTTTTGTGTGTGTGTGCGTGTGCGTGTGGATGTGGCATTGTTTTAGCCGACACTTACCTGTGGGTGTGTGGGGGCGGGTATGGGATGCACGTAATTGCTGTTCCAGAAAGATGGTGGGAAATTGCGACTCGACATGGGGCTGCTGCTATCTGTAAGTAGACAAAACCAAACAAAACTTGTTAATCCACATGGTGCCCAGAGTGTTAGGTGCTCCGCCCTGCCACATTTGAATACGGCTCCAACTGGCTACAGAGCCCATTGTAATGGGTGCAGAAGCAGCAGGAGCAGCAGCAGCGATTTCAATTCAAGTGCATAATGATAAAGTGAGCATCTACCGGGTGGAGGGCCAGGGGAGTGCAAAATGGGAGCTGCTGCCAGCTTGAGGATGGAGTAGTTAGAGTCGCATCCACGTACTTTGTTCTCGTCGGCGCCATGGCTTGTTGCAAATAACTGAGCGGAATGTTTGTTGTCGTCGTTGTCGTCGTTGTGGTTGTCGGTGCCGTGTTCAGGATCATCACTTGTATTAAATGGTTGTAAATCTACGCGTTTATGAAATCGCAAAGACGAACACGAAGACATCTCCATTATGTGGCACCCAGCAGCCTTCTCCATCTACAAACGATTGTAATGGAGCTGCTGCTGCTTGAAAATTGTTGCCGAAAATAGCAACAACTTTTGGTTGGCTGACTTGCTGGCGTCTGTGGCATGCACATGTGCCAAGGACTGGCAAACTGGCAACTGGCAACTGGGAGCTGGGTACTTTATACTGGGCACTGCCACTGGATATACACGTAGTCTCTGCCACTGGGTACACGGGCCATAGGCGCATTTGCGTTGACAACATTCCAAACTCAATTCGAGAGAAAAATATACAACAACTGCAGTACAGCAGATGCACAGGGGGGCTATCAGTGTGTGTGTTTAGTGTGTGTGTGTGTGTGTGTGGAAATGGGAATAGAAGAGACCCGGAGGGAGCTTCGAGGATATGTTTTGAACTGTTTGCCGTCGCGAGCTGCGAGCTGCGAGCTGAGAGTCGCGACTTGCCCGGCACGTTGTGAGTGTGCCTTGAATGCTGATGATGTGGTTGACTGGGGCTGGGACTGGGTCTGGGACTGGTTGGATGGTTGGTTAGCGATGCCGCGTGCCCTCATTCAGTGGAAGTGGAAGCCTGTGGCAAAAACTCGTCATCGTCGCCATCTTCAGCGTCATAGTCATTCACTCACTTGCTCAACTGACGGCCAGGAATTCCCATTAATGTGCAAACAAGCAGCAGCAGCGGCAGCAGAGATAGTCGCCGCAGCGAACGCTGGTAAAGATTTGGTGAATTCCTGTATCCACTGTGCCTCAGTCGTTGCTCTTGCCAAGCATTTTCACTTTCATCAACTCAGCACTGGGCAGAGTTCAAAGCGAAAGCCGCAAAAAGGCAAGAAAATGCTACCTGTTTGCCCTTTCACCTTTCACCTTGCACCCTGCACCTGATGCTGCTGCTTCTGTTAATGAAGTTGCAGCTGATAAGCTGATAAGAGCAGACAGATCAGACGACCACACAGGCAGGTCAGACTAGAGAACATGTCCTTTTCTGTATAGATACTAGGCGCAGCAATCGACCCAACGACCCAACGACCGATCGACCGGGAGAACCTATTCAAAAGTTTCTGTTTCTGTTTCTGTTTCTGTTTAGGGTTCGGTCTGCGTTCTGCTTATGGCATAGCTGCTTGGCGGGTGCCAAGGAATTTTAAATCGAATTCCTTGTGGCATCTAATTAAATACTCGCAACATTCGAATATCATATGAAAGTGCCACAGAATCGAAGCGAAAACAGAGGCCCCGAAACCGAGAACTGAAGGCTGCAGCTGAGGACGCGTCTCGAAGCATTTTCAGATGTTGTCGCGGGGTAGTTGCCGGTTGCTGTTGTTGTTGTTGTTGCTGCCGGCGATATATTTTAAGAGACACAACAAACTGAAAGTGCAAGCGTGCCACACTCTCTGTGCGTATATGTGTGTGTATCTCCGAGTGAGCAGTTAATTGAAATGCATTTTAAAACTGTAATGAGGAATCTATGCGGCATTCGGCACTGGCACCGCCAGACGAACCGCACAACAACAACAACAACTACAACAACATCGACCACATCGCATTCCGGCGACATTTTATAGCACATTCCAACTAGATATATATATACACACTCACACACACACACACACACACATGTATTCGTGCATAAAAACGACAACAACAAACTGATAGAAGATAAAGAGAAAAATCTATATCGTACTCGTAAATGCTGAATAGTTTTTAAAGTACCACAATCATCTCTGTGTATGTGTGAGTGTTTGTGTGTGTGTGTGTGTGTGCAGAAACCACTCAAATAGACAAATGGCCAAAATGAACTTTAAATACCATTAAACAGCGTCACAATAAAATAAAATAAAAGAAAAACCTGACAACGTTTTTGTTGCTGTTTTTCTGTTTTTTCCTTTTCTGTGTTTTTTTTTATGCGAATTGCGCAAGTTTCACATTTTTTTCAGTGGGTGAGATTGATGCTTCAGTTAAACTTCACTTAAGTGAAAAGTATGTGAATTCATTTAGTAATAATTTTGTGTATTAATTGAATTCAAAATTTAATCAAACTGGAAACGAAAACCAGTTTAATAGAAAAAACAAACTGAAGTTTATTCAGGAAAGGATCGAAGGAAAATTAAGTAATATACTAGATTTAAGGTGCTTAGATATATTATATCATAACTCCCAGCATAAGCTGATACCTAATTTTGATTAAATTACTTAAAATTTATATACAATCAGAACTACAATAGTTCCAATTTGATGAACCTATTCGAAAACTGTTCATCGGTTCTATACAGAGGATATTTTCCATAAAATAATATATAAAAAGTCTGATTACCTCTGATACTTCAGGATTCGATTTGATTTAATGGGAAATGTTCAGTTAACGCGTTAAAATTTCATTGTATGAAAATTACACAATAAAAGTGCCAATTGAGCAGATGAGGAGGAGAAGGAGGAGGAGCACTTGGATGCCAGGTACCATCTGCTGGCACATTCGGTAGCAAATGGCAGCCACAAAACTCAATAAATGGCAGCTGCGACTGCGACTGAGACTGGGATTCGAATTGGGAAAAGCGGAAGAACTGAATACACCACAATTGGTTTGAGTGCGCGTTGAGTGGCCAAATTTGTGGGTGGATGTGGCTGGAGATGCTGCGGGATGTGCTTTGTCTACTCCGGAGACACGTACGAGACATTAGCGCTACAGCTTAGCATGCAAATTTGAGATGCTGAACCACCCTACGATAATTGATTGAGTGAGTAATAAAATAGGTGTTAAGCGCATTTTTCGGTAACAATTCAAATGTAATTTGGGCTAGTTCCAATAATAGATTCCTAGTTCCGACTAGGTGTTCCCATATAATGATTTCTAGTACAATAATCAGCTTTAAAGAGACTTTTTCCATTGGTTTTCCGACTACAATTGGTACTTTTAGTATAGGATGTGCTCAGACTTGATTAACTTCTTAATCAATTAAGCATTTTATCTGTTCCTAGGAAGTTTTATAAGTAATATCCAAACAGATGCAGAGACAACACTTTGCATACTTTGTACATATAAATAAAATGAATATTATAAAAGAGTGTTATGCGACAGAAAGAAACGAAGAAAACAGGAGACAGACAGACAGAGTGAGAGAGACGAGGGTGAAGTGGAGGGCAAGGCAGGGGCGGGTAGGGATTTGAGGGACAGGCATGAACAAACGAAACGTTTATCTTCATTAAAGGAGGTAATTAATTTTGAAATCGAAAGAACAACCGAGTGGCAAGTGGCAACTTGATTTATTTGGTTTATTGTGCGACGCAGTGGCATCCACCGGGAACAACTGCAGAAACCAGAAAAACAGACAGAAGCATCTCTGGGAGGAGCACTACTTACCAGTACAACCGAGACACAGGAACAGTCTCTCTATAATACGAGTACTGAGAGTACGATATATGCGAGGTTTATTCAAATAGTTTGCGAATTTTCAAAGGCAAAAGTTCGCATTGTTCATTTGTCAAGCGATTATTGGGAAATTCTTTAAATTGTAGGAGAATTCTACACTTCAGATGGAAAGGAAGGAAATGTGGCAGAAAATATATTACCATTACAAGTCTGAAATAACTGATAAATAGTTAAAAGCTTAGAAATATCGGATGCTCTAAGGGGAAGAAGGAATCTCAACGGAACTAAATATAAAACGTAGGAGAACCAATATATCATATGATATCATTTTATATCATATGATATCTTATTATATCATATGATATCATATCATATTTTATACTGCATATTTCCATTCCTTTTTTTCGATAGTTCCCTATACTATACTATATATTTCTTAGATCCCATGCATAGTCCAAAACTATAATGCCAAGATCTGATTATTTTTATAGAAGGGAATCATTTTATTATATGAAAAATCGGTCTGGATTGCATTATGATCCTATTCCCATGGCCATTTTAAGTGCACGCGACATTTCAATAACTCTGCTCTGATTCTTGGCTAATTATGAGATTTTGTTTTGGACAAGTGCGCCCCATGGTGGCTACAGATCTGGCCATGGAACTAAATCCCACTGCTACTGGCTGTAGAACTGGGCTGATTCCGGGTAATTGTAAACGCCAACACGCAAACTGACAGCTGGGACAAGTACATGACATGCGCGGGTCTTTTGATCAACATGTAAATGTTGAGTGTGGGCCCAAGGGGGAGAGGTGTGGCTATAGTGAAGCCACACGAATGACATGGCAGATTTGCAGAGGCTGTTGGACAGCAGGGGGAGAATGGGGGATGTAGGGATTTAGTGCCTACCTTTTGTATCCTTGTTGCTGTAGTTGAGCGCTCGAGAGAAATGCTCATCCACAACGCTGGCCGTGTCGCCTGAGTAGTTGGTGAATACAACGCAGGTGGCCGATAGATACTGAGCGCGTCCTTGACTGCTGGTGTTGCCACCGCCTCCGACGCCACCGCTGCTGCTGCTGGTGTCCAGTGGCAGCTCTTTGGACATGGCGCCCGTGGCGGATGAGACGCCCGACGAGTTGGCACCCGCCGTGCCGTGCAATGAATGCGGATGGGCGTGCGGATGGCGCGGTGAGTCCGGGCCAGAAGAGCAGGATGATTCATTATGATGATGCTGTTGGGAACCCACCAGGCGCGCTGCAATCGAAAACGAATCCGAAATTCATTTGATTATTTACAATCATTTATGATATAAATTATTGAATGTTAACTCGTTGGAATGTCGTCCGACAATCTCAAAAATGTGCAAATTAATTAGCTTGCTTTCGCTCACTCCCTCTGTCTCTCTCTTTCTCTCTCTCTATCTCTCTCTCTCTCTCTCTCACACTCTTTCTCTTTCGATAACATTCTTCATGATATGAAAACGGAGGCGCATTCCAAACATCCAACGAACAATCGATCTTCAATGCTGACAGCAGAAATGTGAACACTTATTTATTGGATTTATTTCAAGTACAACTTAATATAATAAATTTATAATATATTTTAATATATACGTATACATACATACATAGTTATATATATATGCAGTTTCATAAGAGAAACATGTTTTTATAAATGAAATGAATACTTTTTTTTATATAATCTTGAATAGTTTTGAAGGCAAATTTGTGTCTCTGGAATGTTGCGTTGTATCTGAACTTTGTTCCTTCTAGGTTGAGATAAACTTATCAGCATTATTATTATATTCTCTTACTTTTCTACCTATACCTATACCTATATACATATATATAGCTTAAGGTTACCTTCAGCGAATTTTAAGAACATTTCATAGACTTTATTACAAGTTCTCTAAAGATTTGCGATCATTTCTAACTGATTCGAATTTCCTGATCTTCAGTCTCTTCTATCAACCACTTGGTATATATTGGATACTACTTATAATGCTATGTATATCCAAGGTGGAATTCTGTCATAGCTATAACTATTGCCTTGTCGTGTTTGGTGTCTGGTTCCGGTTCATCGATAGATGCACTTACCTTCAGCTTCGCTGCGCGGCACGATGAGATCCTCTTCTTTGGTTTGATGCGTGCGACTGTGTATGCTGTGGTTGGCTCCAGTGCCGGCGCCGCTTAGCACAGGACTCATGCCAAGGCCGGCGCTCGCTCCACTGCTGCCGGGCAGATTGGAGCCCAATAGTCCGCTGGCTGGGCCACTGCCGATGGCGCCGCCGCCCACTGCGCCCAGCTGCAGGCCAGAGCTAGAGGCTTGATTGGCCACCGCCGCAACGGCTGCGGCCGCTGAGTTGTGGGCGGCGGCAACGGCCGCTGCGGCCGCATTGGCGCTCACCGAAGGCGGCAAAATGGGACTGCAGGGCGAATGGGAGCTGCCAGAGGCGCTCGACGAGGCGGCCAGCTGTACGCCCGAGGACGAGTACAGATCCTGGTTGAACTGCAAGTAAGAGACACAAAAGATTGCATTAGCTAACAGTTCTAGTCTAGTTCTAGTGGGTGCTGTTGGAGGTGGGCTGGGTGTGGATGAGTTATGGATGCGTTGGTGCAAATTGAAAATGAGACAATACGAAAATTTATGTTGATGGAAAATGCAGTGGAGGCCATTAAATTTACGAGCGTTCGCATATTGTCACGCAGTTGCCCCAGAAAATAGAATCAGCTTTGTGGATGAGGGGTAAGGGGTGCGGGGGCATTAACTCATTCGGGGAAGAGGTCACAGTCAGAGCACCCTAAAGCGATAATCACGCCACAATCTCCAAGCTTGGCGACGTGTCAAACATAATGCGGCGCTCGCGACAATTTACGACCGCCAAGCGACACCTTGTGCTCCTTCCCCTCCGGCGTTGCAGCTACCCCGTGCACCGCTTTCACCTCCTCGCTGTGTGTCTTTAATGAGCCCATTAGCGCGAGCGTTCTCCAAAAGTGGCCGATAACCCGGACCCGGACCCGGTCGAGGGCGCTGCCGTCTCGCCACATTTGCAAGCAAACGCTTCTAAATATAAAAGCAGCTCCGCTCCAGCGGCCGCTCCCTACTCCCACGCTCCCATGGCGCACGCCAATTATGATGCTGCCAGGGGTTAATAATGGGTTAACCAGCACGATCCATTTGAAAAGTGCAACGCACATCGACAGCCCAAGACCTCGTTCATGATTTATGGCCAGCAACAATGAGACGCCTGGCGTGGGTGAGTATCTTAAAGATACATTCCTCCAGAGCAGCGGCAGCAGCAGCTGACACCAGCCTCCTCTTACTTAATGCTGCGGCTTGTTTACAAAGTCTTAATTTGTTACCCACCCCTTGCCCTTTCGCATTCCCAAGTACCTTTCGACCTAATTAGATAAAGCGAAAAGTGCCAACTCATTGCAGGCACAGGACAAATCGAAATGTATCTGTATCCAAAACTGTATCGGCATCTGTATCTGCATCTGTCAATCGTTTTAAGCACATAATCAATATGTTGCCAGTGCAGGCTTATCGCCCAACACGATCATTGCCCAGCCTCAAAGCCAAATTGGACTCGGACTCGGACCAAGTGCAGTAGCTGGAGACTCGCGAACAATGCGCAGATACAAAAGTATCTGCAAGGCAGCAACTTGGGGCATGCGGCAGGCCGTTGTGTTGTGGCTGCATTTGTAGTTGCTGTTATTAGCTGCAGGCGATATATTCGATTATGCTGAGCGTTCCGATCGAAGATCACACGGCATAAATCACCGGCTTGACCAGACGAACCTGCGACATCATATGCTCTAAGTTTTGTATCTGTTTTTGTTTCGGTTCTGTTCAGGGATCTGGGGCTGCGTTGGTTTATCTGATCAGAGCTCGGACTTGATGTGCTCGGCAAGAACTAATGGCGATACACACAATAAATTAAGAGAAAGGGAACGAACGGCCAGCCTGCTGCTGGGACCCTTCAAAGGCAGCCAAAAAAAAAAGGAAAGAAAGAAAGAGGAAGAAGCAAAGTGTCGACGGGACGACAAAACTGCCTGTGGTTAAGTTTTGTGACCAAATAAACCGGTCACCGGTCACTGGTCACCACCAGGCTGGCTGACTAGCTGGCTGGCGGGCTGGCTGGCTGAATGCTGACTCAATCTGCGATTGGCCGAGGTCTCCTCGAGGAACCCTAAGAGCGAGCTGTGCCGCCACCGCCACCGCTGAGGAGCGTCGTGCGGCGATCTTGGGAGTTTATCTGGACCTCTTTATGGTCATGCAAAAGCATAGAATCAGAATCGTGTCGTATCGGTTACTTACATAAAAGGCCAATTTCGATTTGGTGCCGCGGCCTTGTATAATTGGAACTTGCGACACAAGAATTTCTTTGTGCCACAGCGACAAGCTGCAAAGCTGCTGCACAGGCACAACAGAGTCACAAGAGCCAAAAAAGATTCACAAAATGTAGACACAAGAACCCGCATCCAGTTGTCGTTTGTCCCAGTCTCAGTCTCAGTCTCAGACCCAGATTCAAGCTCCAGCCTCAGACCCAGTTTCAAAGTCAGTTTCAGTTTCAGGCTCAGATTCAGATTCAGAGTCGAAGCAAAACCCTTTTGGGCAACTGTGAAGCGTTTCTGGCATCGTGAGAACTTTTCTGTACTTGTCACAAAAAAATCACAGATATCTTCGAAATCAATGTTTCAGCCGAACAACAAAAACAACAAAAAAACAAAAAAAACAAAGGAAAAAGCAACAACAAAAGAAAAATAAAAAGCAAATGTGAAAAACAAAGCGACATTTGCTGGCGAAATTCCTTTGAATCTTGGGCCAAGTTCACAACCAAAAACGATTTGCGTTTTGCGTGAATTCTTATGATTTGTTTGTGGCGGATTTAATTATGGCCAAGTTTCAAGGTAAACAAATTGGCAATGGGTGGGTAGAACGACAGATGGACAGGGGAAGAGGAGAAGCCCGGGGTGCCCCGGACGGGGGGTTTGTTTGTTCTCTCGAACTGAACTGTGCGTGTTTATATCGTAATTAATATGCACATTTAATGAACTGTAATTAACTAAAACTTACTCATTAATGATATCTTTAATTCATTAACAAGGGGAACAACCAGAATGAGAGAGAGGGAGAGAGAGAAACCCAGAGACTCATAATGCCTTATACGTTAGGCACTATGAATATAACCAAAAATGCAATGAGATCTCAGCTGCAGGAGTCGGAATTATCTAGTGGCAGACCAAGAGTGATAGATAACTATCCCAAGAAGGTATGGGAATAGTATGGTTACATACATATATGGTATATGGCTATAGGTACCCCAATCCTATCAAGTTCTAAGACAGATTGCTTTTTATCTTTTATATTTTTCCTTTTCCATCATTTTTTTTATATTTTGGGATCTTCTCAAAGAAGGCAAGTGAATGTATAAAGCTGAGAATTTGAAAAGAGCTGTTTAAGCATTTAAAAAAAGGTCAAAGGTCACCTATATAAGAGACGCTCATGAAAGCTATAGAACGTATCATTCCACCTAATCACTAATCACAATTCAAACGAGATTAGATATAAAGTCAAAGCACGCTTTGAACACTTGAATATCGAATATATACCTGACATATCTCTGCCATACTTGGGGTTGATTCTTTAGGCCAATTCCTCAGGAATTCCTAAATCATATAGTACCCAGTCGATTATCATATTGCAGCCCCTTATAGTTCAATGACTCAGAATTTTTATGCAATTATTCAAATTTAATTCTCACATAGTAGATGCAATAAGTTTGCTGAGGAAAGGTATAGCTACTGGGGTTTGTTAATGTAGATTCGCTTAAAAGGATTAGAACTTACCCTCTCATATTGATAAAATGAACGACTAGGTCCTGCGCGCCCATACAGATATGGATAATAGGCACCGTACATTACTTCTGGGCAGGACACTGCCATCGTCGCAGTTGCAGTTGCAGTTGCACTCAAAACGCGATGTGTCGATTGAAATTTGTAGACTCAGTCGCACACACGAATACACAACTTCAACAGTTTATACACACAGACACACACGTACACTAGGTAAAGTTGCACAGTAATCACAATAATCACAGTTTTCCGCAGCTTTTCCACAAAGTGATCGCGGTTGAAAATGTTTCCACAGCCAATTGCTACTCCGATTGCCGTTGGCTGTTGGCCGTTTTCTGTTTTTGGTAACGCTTTTAGCCACCGTTGCAGCAGTGGCAGTAATAGCAGCTGCAGTTGCAGTTGCAGCACCAGCGGCAGTTGCAATGGCCGCGCCTGCGCCTGCGCCTAGGCCTCAGCCACGGGCTGGGCCTCACCTGAGCTTTGGGCGTACAAAACAAAATGTTAACCGGCGGTTGGTGGACTGAAGTCAGGTGAGGTGAAATGGAATCGGGTGTGGAGTATCGGATGGATTGGAGTGGAGTACGGAGTAATTATAAAACCGGCTCGGAGTGGCGTGTCTCTCTTTTTTCTTTCTTTTTTTTTTGATTCGGTTGCCAATGGCCAATTCCAGGAATGAAAACTCCGCTCGGCTAATTATATTTACATATTGTAAAACACCATCGCGTTTGTATCAAGAGCTTTAATTACTTTTCTTCTTCTCTTTTCCTTATTGTTGTTGTTGTTGTTTGTTGTTTGTTTATTGTTTTCTTTTGTTGTTGCGAATTTTCCCCTGTTTTTTCTATCCTTTGTTTCTCTTCTTTAAAATGCTGCTCATCAACTTTCTTCACCCGCTTTGCTTTGCTTCTATGCGCAAACAATTGCAATTATCATTTCCACATTGTTGATTGCTGTTAAAAGTTGCAATTGTTGTTGATGTTGTTGCTTTTTTTGCTTGCAATTGTTGTAATTGTTATTGTTGCTTTCTTAGCATCCATTATCGGTGCCTCTCCCTTGTTTCCGTTGAAGTCTTTACAATCTGTGAAAAGATAGCAATGAAATGCATTAAAATAGTTGCCTCTGTCAAAATTAAACTTCCTACACACACAGTTACACACACACACACACACACATAATCACACATACTAATCACTTATCATAATTGTATCTTGAGAAGAGCTTTCAAAAGAAACTCCACCCATTTCTGGAGTGCAGACACGCATCTGCAATGCCTAAGTTATTTAGCTGAATCTAGATATAATTTTTCTGTACTCAAACAGTTTATATTATAGGAATGATATTATATATTCTATATATATCTGTGTCCTATGCATAAACATTAACGGATTGCATTATCAATATCTTTTGTATAATCGTTTAATCACGTTTAAAGCTTAAACTGGTTATATCTGATTTGTCAAAGACCTCAGACCTTAGACCCTTACTCCTCTACTGATGAAGGCTATGGAGCTATGGAGAGCCGCCGGCAACTTCAATGAATCAAAACATAGAGTTAGGCTCCAAATCTTTTTATTAGCATTAAGTTGCAAGTTCGAACAGAAACTATTTATACCTCATTTTATAAATCAAGACAAAATACTTAGTCTATACATTGGGCAGAATAATAATAAGTATACGTATTATTTAGGACTGATAACAATATAATATATATAAGTTATATAAGTTTTATAATATAAAATAATATATATAAGTTTTAAATCTTAAAGATATCTGGATAAATAACATGTTGATAATTCTAACCTTTGACCCACGAGTACAACTCTCTCATATGCCTTGTATGGCCTATTGTTGCCAACTAACAGTTTGATATGATTTTAAGTAACATTGCCAACTGATTGGCAAAGTGCTGCCAACTTCTTATAAGAATACTGCCAATTATAATATTATCCTATCTTATTGAGAAAACAATGCTAAAACTATAAATAACCTGATTCTTTGTAATACGCGTAGTGAATCTATATAATATGGCTATAAAGGTAAATGAATGGATCCAAATTTTTGGTACTTACCATTAAGAGTCATTAAATTCATAATCCAATTCTTCCAAATTGTTCTGTTTTGTGTGGTACTCTTGATATTTTATATGATTTATGCACTTTAAGAACAATTATAAATAAATTTATTCATTTATTTTTATATTGTATGGTATATTTGCAGATGGAGATTAAACACTTCTCATTGTGATTCACATATGGGTGGATATCCACTGACAGATGGACGGTTTATGCCGTCGTAAAAACACGCGATTTGCGTTGTGCTTGCAGTTAATTTAAATAGTAATTAAATTTATAAGCGCCGGAATTTTCACGTGAATTTTTAAAATTTTAACGCAGCTTTTATGGTTGCGGTAAAGATGGGTAAAGGTACGGGTACGGGTGCGAGTATGGCGGGCACGGTGTCCCGTATCGAGATCCGAAAGCAAGGCGTACACAAAAACATTTGCTCGCGCACTCAATGAAAATATTTTCGCTAAATCCACAAATGCCAAATTCCATAAATTCTTGCGAGCTGGCAACGCGGCGAAGGTGGCGGCGGTGATGACAATAACGGCGACGGTGTCGGTGTCGGCGGCGAACACAGAGACAGAGACGAACACGGAGATGACGACGACCGATGCTCACATTCACAATAGTTTACGTTACGTATGCAGCTTGAACTGAAGGTGCAATTGCATCGATGCATCGATGATTCGATGGCAAATATATCTTTTAATTGCTGCACCGCGTGCACTTGCGGCGATCGCTCACTTCGATTGCTACTGAGAAGGCGTGAGTGACGTTTACGCGAGCGTGAGGCAAAGCCGAATCGCCGCTGCCGCTCGATTGGAAGGGAGAAAACAAACTGGCTGCCAGATGCGAGCGACTGTTCGATGATGCAGTCGCGACAGCAGCAGCAGCGGCGCAGCTGAAGCCCAAACAAAATGGCATTTCAGCCAGCTGCCATCTCGCTCGCCACTGACTTTGCGCGAGTGCAGAAGAGCGAGACAACCAGTGTGTGCTCTGCGTCAGCACTCAGCGCCGCCCACTTTGCCAGTATGTGTGTGTGTGTGTGTAGTGGTTGTTGCTGTTGCTATTGTTGTTGGTGCGCGGTGTCTGGACTAACGATGCCGCGGTGTGAAAATAAAATGGAGTGCGTCTCAATTGTGTCTTGAAGTAGACGGACCCGTACAACAACAAATATTTGCTCCTGCCCTGTGTTCTTCTTCTCTCTTTTTAACTGTTGTGTGAGTTGTGTGTGTTTCCCACTGCTTATTGCTCTGTTGTCTGATTTTAAAGTTCGCTTGCCGATACGAGCAGCAGAAGCCACGGACAGTTGCTGTGCAACACGTACAACGCACACAGATTGAAAGGAATTCGTATTCGTCCTTTTGTTTGACCGAAAAGTATTTGCCAACTGTGTCAACAGTGTTCCAGTTGGATACAACGTGACGTATCCGTGCGAGCACTTCAATTGATAATAATCTGATTGAGAACTACAAGAAAAATGTACGGGTATTTTGTTCTCATCGTTGACAAGGTGTCTACGGCGAACACTTGTGCGATAAGTTCAATAATATGTCAACAGTTCTCAGTGAACCTTCATTAAGCTCATTATGAACACAGCAAGAAATCTTAATTTGGCGAGACTACGGACTTTTATTCAGATTTCCCTTATAAAGATAATGCACGATTGCTATGTGGAAATATTGTAATAGTTTGTACCGACAGTTAGCACTAAATCTACCAGTTACATATCTATAAAAAGTACCATAACTAATAAAAATATGTATAATATAAATATTAATTAAAAAAAATAATTATCTTAAAGACACAATTACCTAAGGTGGAACGCTTAAGTTGTACTCGTTCCGAATATATTAGCCGTGATTTGTATAGAAGAGGCACAATTGATTTCTCGAACACAGCCTCTCTCCTCGATTCTCATAGGTAGTTCTTAAGCCAAGTAACTACGATTGTGATTTCATTGACGTGGTTTAAGTTATTTTTATCCAGATTAATGCGCATATGTGTGAACTACTTTATGCTAAGGTCTTCCCAATAAATACAGCATCATAAATACCAAAAGGGTGAGTGGCCTATTGTTGATTATATTTCTTGGGAGATATATCTTCTTTTAGAAATCCACACAACAAAACCAGATGCGTAAATATTTAAGCCAAAAAGAACTATACACTCACGTGCCCACACTTTTTATATCCAACTCTTCAATGATATTTTTATGATAAATCCTCATCCCGATTAATGTAAAGTCCACATGGATAATTACTAAACATACATGCAAAGATTTATTTCTTACAGTTTTACAAAAACTTGACTCTAGGCAGTCTTCAATTATCGTTGTCAAACAACTTTGCAGTATGTAAGTCTTTAGGGGAGAGTATCAACATAGACATAGGCAATGGGGATTAGTAAAATAAAGATTTTGATAGTTGAAAAGATTCACAGTTTGGAAAGTAAGAGAGAAATAAAGATTTTTCGAATTTAATTCAATAGGTATAGCATAATTTTGATCGTTTAGGCATGTTTAAGGCGTTAACCGTTTGGGATCACGTGGGAACATGGACGTCTTTCTAATGTTATCCAAGCCAAGATACAACATGACGACACGCTCCATGCCAATGCCGCCACCAGCATGTGGAGGACAACCGTAACGGAAGGACTCAATGTAAGCAGCAATTTTCGTAGTATCTGGAAAGAGTTAGAAATAGAATTGAATTTAAGTGCTCAACGAATTGTTAATAAGAATCTTACCGATGCCATGGTGCTTGGCACGCTCGATTAAGTACTCGGGATCGTGTATGCGCTGTGCGCCTGACAGGATTTCCTCGCCACGCATGAACATATCATACGAATTGGAATAGATGGGGTTGTTGGGATCGGGCATGGTGTAGAATGGACGTATCGACAGCGGGAACTTATCGAGGATGTAGAAGTCAGTATCGTATTTGGCTTTAACCAGACGACCCAACAGCTTTTCGTTTGGCGTTGATAGATCCTCCTCATCGCCAGTCTCTATGCCTGCCTCACGTAGCATGGCCACTCCGTCAGCAAATTCCAGTATTAGTGGAGGCTCCAAGAACTTGAATGGCTCCACTTTGTACTGCTGGCCAACGGCCTCGATCTCACGGCTGTACTTGTCGCGCAGACCCTTGAAAATGGCAGTAAACGTATTGCCAATGGTATGGAGCACCTCGTGGTAGTGATATTTGAATGCCATTTCCAAATCGAGTCCAACAAACTCAGTTAAGTGCCTGTGCGTGTTTGAGTCCTCGGCACGGAACACAGCGCCAACGGTGAACACCTTGTCGAAGTCAGCAGCAATTGCCATTTGCTTGTACAGCTGAGGAGACTGCGCCAGATAAGCGGAATCTGTAAATAGTCAAGCATTAAATTTAGTGTCCATTGGAAATAGGTTCTAACAAAATATACCCTTGAAATAGCTGACGGTAAAGACATTAGCGCCACCTTCACTGGCCGCGGAAATGATCTTGGGCGTATGAATTTCGGTAAAACCTCCGTCGGTCAGAATATCGCGGAATAGACGACATACGCCAGCCTCTAGGCGGAAAATGGCCTGATTGGCTGGTGTTCTGAGGTCAAGAACACGGTTGTCCAATCTCGTGTCCTGGTTGACACGAATGTTAAGTCCTTCGGCATCATCATTCTCAGGCCTGGATGCATCTTCAATTTGCAGCGGCAGCTGTGGCTTTGCCTGCGAAATCACGAAAACCTGCTCAATACAGAGCTCCAGCGACTGTTCTGTGCACGACTCAATCTTGGTGGAGACTGCCACAGGTTTCGCTTGAATATCAATGATGCTCTCCTTAGGTATACTGTAATTAAACATTTTATAAAATCTGTCTCTATAAAAATTTATCGTTTAACTTACTTTCCGGCAAACTTGACCATTTGCTTGGAAATGATGTCGCCCACGGCTAAAATGCATTGCACGGTGCTGCTCTGCTGGCGCAGAACGAGGAAGCACTGCTTTCCCTTAGCGCGCGAGGTATGTACGCGTCCACGCACCCAGATCAGACCTTTGCCCACATGCTTGGTTAGATCAGAAACCGTAGCAAACTGACGCTCGGTGCGTTTATCTTTAGATTGTATCATCTCGGAGAGACCATACCGGCCCACTGCATGATCTGCTGCATTGTCACCAATTTCGGCGGCGATGGTTGCGGCTGTCTCGGCTTTCTGCTCAGCTTTCTGTAGACAGAGATAAGGGAAAATAATTATACATCAATTACAACAGCTATTAACAATATTATCAGCGTTATAAAGCGACAGCTGAGACGATGGCCACGTCAACAGGTAACTCACCTTGGCAGCTTTCGCTTGCTTCTTGGCTGCTTTCTTTGAGACCTGCTCATCTCCAGCAGCAGCATTCGCACTGGCTACGTTCTCCTTTTCCACGACCATTTTGGAATGCACTTAAACGGCTGTAAAGTTAAATTTCATTGTTTTAGAGCCACAGACATAAATCACAAACTGATAAGCAACAGGCCAAAGGGGGGCACGCATCCGGCACACAGGTATTGCGTCATGTATATATAAATTTAAGTACACATTGTCTATATAAATAGAATTTAGCGTAGCGTGCATTACTTTCGCATATGCATACCAGTTAATAGTCACCGGTTTCATTCAACAGTTCAGTCAACTCCCATTTCATATGGAGTGGGACTCCACATCCCTTTCGCTTGCGACGCACACACATAACCTTAACTTGCTACCCTTTGACAATAATTTTATGCATTGTTGCCTTGTATTTATTGATTTTTTTCTTGCACTCGCTCTGTCCTTACCAGATAATTTTAGCCTTTTCTAATACGCAGACAAACAGATTACACGAATGTCGGGAACTCTTGCAGCATGCTCGGTCGCAATGCAGTTGGTATTATTTAGGTTGTTTTTGGCCTAATCGCGATAGCTGAGGCAAATATATCGATATAATCTAACGATGCATCAGTAATGCGAGTAACAGAATATTTATTTACTCCATTGAATACGCATACAAAATAAACACATGACAAACAGTAATATACCAAAAAATATATTGAGAAGCAAAAAAATATTTGTTTAATTTTTTAATCAGGTTTTAATATACTTATATTTCAAATATCGAACGCTTGTCCGTTGTTGCTAGCAAGTTCTATGAACTCAATACTAGTTCGATACATCGTGTAGTTGTTCACTGATAATTTAGAAAGCATTGTTGTATCGATATTTTATTCATCACTGAGAAAGCAAATTTTCTAGAAAACTGCTCTTGGCGAATTTGTTATTGTTTGTTTCACATATTTGTGCATATTTAAAAAGGTAAGCATATGAGCAAGTTCTTAGTGTAAGAAGCTCCTGGATGTGAAAGCTAAAAAAGACGACGTAGGTATTTACCTGTGGTTCCCCAACTAATTAGTTAAGTGGTCGATGCGTGAGTCACCAATGTATTATCGCGCCTACAAATAAGGCAAAAAAACAGCGGTAGAAGTCTTATCATGACGGACTATGTTGTGTACGCAATGACAACAGATGTCGCAATAAGATCATAACTATCTACAGCTGTACTGTACCACTCAGAACTACTCATTATCACATTTTGGGTTATTATTTGGGTGTACATATGTGTTTGCTCGTATGTACATATAAGTTTGCTCGTGTGTACGCACAGCTGCAATTGGTTCACACGTCATATCTAGTTAATTTCCAAGAAATCCACGATTTAGTGAGCACGAAGTCACTGCGTACACAAGTAACTGCACTTCCTTATTGTGAATCGTCTTTTTAAATGAATTTTATTAACAATACGTACATCTGTGTGATATAATTGTGACGTCGTTATGCTTTAACATTCTTTTCTTTTTCATTTGCAGGTAAATTGCCAGCTGTTCCAATTGTGATAACAACATGCAAGGTAAGTCCTGGTGTACGCACTGAATTAACTAACGGTTTCTTGGGTCTACTTTGCAGTGAAAACTCTTACTCTCGTAAAGTGGTCCCTTGTAGCTATCTGTAGGAACAGATCACGTTCAGTTCAGTTGGTGTCAAGCGACAAATAAACTCAACAGCAATGTCGTGGCAAAGTGTCCCCCAATATCCTCAATATCAAGGTTTACTTTATTTTGACTTATTATTTCTTGGTTATAGTTCATATGATTTTGCTACCTGTTTCGTTACATTTTGCATGCTTCTGTTCTGTTTTCTGCCATTAACTTTGTCTTAAAACCCATTTGCTTCGGTATATGGTTGGAATCTTTACCCTCTCTGTCTCTTTCTCTGGTTTGTCATGTAGGATTCCTTATCTGTTGTAGGTTCATGAGTAATCCTATGTAATATTAATCATTTCAAACGACAATGTTTGCAAACATCAATGTAAACTACAAAATGCTTCAGTTTTCCATATTTTTAATTGTTTATTTGTTTCGATTCATTTATTTACTTAGAATTTAAATGGTTTTTGTTGCAGCTTTTGTTTTGTTTTAAGCGAACATCTTGAACTCGTCATACAGGTTCCATTTTGGCTAGCCGATGTATTTTTAGTACGGTACCGTTATAAACTGGACTATGTTACTTTTGTTTGGAAAAAAAAGTGATTATTCTCTTATTGAGTAGCATATTCTCGACTTTTAAGAATATGTTTATTATATCGTGACTTTTTTATTGGTTGGTTGCAATCGAGAAAATTATATTTTCTGCAAGGAAACCATTAACTTTTGTAGGTTTTCCATAAGTGTGTAGGATATTAGTTCATCGAATATATGCTTAAAGATGACTCTACTTCAGAACCTGTTAACTAGTCGACCCGGATACGATAAGAAATCTCCGAGAATGCAAATTACGCATCCAATTCTTTTATATTTAGCAGCAAGCATAGTCCCGTAGTATTAACAACATCTTTGTATACTTTCAGAATTTCATATTTTATATGGTATATAATTTATTTTTCTATTGTATATGATTCGTTTTCTTTCAAGTTGTGTTCTGATGTGGTTTAATTTATCAGGTTTACGTAGAACTCGGAATTTTGTAGAACTGTTTTCGATTGTTTTGAGATTGCGAACGCACTTAGTAATCATCAATCACATATATTAATAGAGTTGGGAATGCATGACGAATGTCTTATAGACAACTAGTTAACATTTAACGTTTCTCACAGATCCAAATCAGCAGTACAACTACGGTGGTTACCCGCCCCAGGGTGGATACGGTGGTGGTTATCCTCAAGGACCACCTCAAGGGGGGTATCCCCCGTACGCTCAGGGCGGCGCTCAACCGTATACGCCCTATGGCCAGGGTCCTTACGGGCAAGGACCACCACCCGGTGGATATGCTCCCCAACCAGGCTTCATTCAACCACCACCAACGAGTGGATACGGTGCCTACGATGATGCGGAGGGTCAGCCCAAGAACTTTTCCTTTGATGATCAAAGTATTCGTCGGGGTTTCATACGTAAAGTGTACATCATTTTAATGGTAAGCATTCCCCGCGTAATTGAATTGCAAATCGAATATTTCTAATTTATATACTGCATCATTTCAGGGTCAACTTGTGGTCACATTTGGAGCCGTTGCACTGTTTGTGTTCCATGAAGGCACTAAGATGTTTGTTAAACAGAATAGATGGCTCTTCTGGGTGGCTCTAGCCGTCCTAATTGTTACCATGCTGTCCATGGCGTGCTGCGAGAGTGTGCGTCGCCAGACACCGACCAACTTTATATTCTTGGGCTTGTTCACATTGGCGCAATCGTTCCTCATGGGTGTAACCGCCAGTCGCTATGCTCCAATTGAGGTAAGAACTCTACTCATGACAATCCATCAGCTCTTATTTTAACGCCTGTCCTTATTCCTTTCAGGTTCTAATGGCAGTGGGAATGACAGCTGCTGTTTGCCTTGCCTTAACGCTCTTTGCTATGCAAACCAAGATCGACTTTACCATGATCGGCGGCTTCTTACTCGCTGCTACGGTTGTCTTTCTAATATTCGGCATCGTTGCCATATTTGTTAAGGGAAAAATCATAACGCTTGTCTATGCCTCTGTTGGAGCTCTGTTGTTCTCCGTTTACTTGATATACGACACGCAGATGATGATGGGCGGCGACCACAAGTACTCAATTAGTCCCGAGGAATATATTTTCGCAGCTCTCAATCTCTACTTGGATGTTATTAACATCTTTATGTACATTCTAACCATAATTGGTGCCACGCGGGACTAACTTCCCGCCCGGTTTTGGCCACTTGGGCAAACCATGTCTAAAAACTTAACAGGCAATTCTTCAAATGGGCTTATTAATATTCATAGCCTCTAAATTTATATACTATATAATTACATAATCTCATTCACAAGTCTTCAAAACTAATGAAGGCGTCTAGGAATTACTTTATTGATCTATTTGGTTGCTGATTGTTTGTGCGCTGAGTTGCCTATTCTCGAGCCCCCCTTTAGAGAGAGAGTATTACTATTAAGGTGAAATGAATATTATATTTCTTATGTTTTCTGTTATAACACGATATTATATTAATGATGTTTATTTTCTTGTCGTTTAATGAGATGATATGTACTATATTTCAAAATTAAGACTCTGCATACCTGATATTGGATGATGATGTTAAAGGATTTAAAGATTTAAACCAAATAATACCGCATACAAAACAATAATAGTCTTAAAACTTAACATTATATATATACTCATTAATATATATATATATATGTATATATGCAGCGTCGCCTGCTGTCGTTAACTATTTAACACGCAATAAAATCAAAATTATTATAGAGTCTAGAATTGTAGGGAAAGCCCCCCCCATAATCTCCCCAATTCTCTACTGTGCAACGACACTGCGGCATAATCAACAATAAAGCGAATCTATTTATTTATTTCAAATGAAAAATATATGCACACTTCTTTTATTACACTGAGGCTCTCTCAAGCGAACGCGACCGACTGAGTAAAAATGCAAGCGCATAAACTCTAAGACAATCCATTGTTGACTTGTATGTCTTCCCGGCTAGGGCGTTGGCAGCTGGCAACTGGCAACTGGTTCCAGGGTGAATGCAACAGTCAACGCTCAGCAGTTAGGTGTAAGAGTTGCCTGCGCTCGGATTTGCCTACTTTATCAGCGGCACCACACACTATCATATTGGGGTTACTCTCTTATCTAGCGATAAGTGTGATACTACGCGTATACCCAAAATATTTGGAGCTTGGTGTTACCTATTAGCCACGCCGGTAAACGCAGTTGTGTTCAGGTCCGACAGTTTTATTTGGTGGCTACCAGCAGCGCCACATACTCCTGAAGTCATCGATTCCAAATAGTAGCCACAAAATGTACCACTACCAACAAGGCAAGTAATAAAAACCAGCAAATTCGAAAATTGTGTTAACGATAAGATTACCTTGTCTACCTATATGTGTGTGTATATAATATATATGTATATATACATTGATGTATATATATGAGAAGTATCTACTCAAATGCGTGTGAGATTGATTTATCCGTTGATTGTTTTTTGTGTGATGAATGTGGATTCTATAGTTTCTCTACAGAACTCTCTCTTGCACATAAAGAATGTAACTAGTATTTTCCTTATCAACTGCAATAGATAAGGTAGAGTCCAACTACGCGAGTGATTCACATGGCTAATGAAAGTTTATATAGTGCTATTTACCAATCGATTGGTATATGAGTAAATGAAGACCAGGTGTGTCATATCGATGCGACTGAATTGACGTGATACCAGATACCACCAACACATGTAAGAATACTCTAGACTTTTCCACCCTTCACCTATGCCTTTGCCTTTGCATCTTATCTGAATCTATGTGAGAGTGTGTTTGTGTCTCTGGAACGATAGCGAACGGCTAATCTTTAGCTGGCATATAGGCAAGTGAAAAAGTGTTCTCCGGCAGTTACTGAACGAATCACACGCATTTAGGGTTATCCCAAGGAGTAGCGGAAGCAATCCAATACGAAAATAGCCATGGGCGATAACCACTTTCAATATGGTTAGGTCGACGCTTGTTAACTAAACTGTTTTCCAATCCTTCAATGAAAATCTCTTCCAACAGGCGACAACAATGGCGTCTACACGGACGCGGAGGCAGATAAGAGTTTCGCATTTGATGACCAGAGTATCCGCAAGGGTTTCATACGCAAGGTTTACCTAATTCTGATGGTCAGTAGAATTTGTCAACAAACCCATTCAATTATTTATGAATCCAATTTTCAACAGGCGCAACTTCTGATTACCTTTGGCTTCGTGAGCGTTTTCACATTCTCAAAGGCAACTCAGGAATGGGCTATGCACAATCCGGCTCTCTTCTGGATCGCGCTGGTAAGACTAAAGATTGCAGAAGATTGACATATTGAATAACCTTTGACTCTATGTTTCAGGCAGTGATGATTGTCACGATGATCTGCATGGCCTGCTGTGAGAGCGTTCGTCGCAAAACGCCTCTCAATTTCATCTTCCTGTTCCTCTTCACACTGGCCGAGTCCTTCCTGTTGGGCATCATTGCTGGCCAGTACCAGGCGAATGAGGTGCTTATGGCTGTGGGCATCACGGCTGCCGTCAGCCTTGGATTAACCCTATTCGCGCTCCAAACCAAATACGACTTTACTATGTGCGGCGGTGTCCTGGTCGCCTGCCTGGTGGTGTTCATAATCTTTGGAATCATTGCTATTTTTATACCTGGCCAAATTATTGGACTGGTCTATGCATCGCTGGGTGCCCTTCTGTTCTCCGTGTATCTGGTGTACGATACACAACTCATGCTGGGCGGTAATCACAAATACTCGATAAGCCCCGAGGAGTACATCTTTGCCGCACTCAACCTCTACTTGGACATAATCAACATCTTCATGTACATTCTTACCATCATTGGCCTGGCGCGCAACTAAATTGGGTGTCATTGCCATCGCACCAACTAGAAATATTTATTTTTATATAACCTAACTGAGAATTACGTGTCGGAATTGTTCAAGAAATACACTTGCAACTGACTTATCTACGAAATGCCATTGTTTGGGCGACTGCTGGCTGCGCTTTGGCTGCAGTTTGGCTGCGGTTTGTCTGTTGGATGTTAGAGATCAGCCAGTGATTTGCGACCCTGTTCCACGCAGCGGTGTCCAATTAATTAAAACATACGAAAGGCCGGTAATGTAATTATGTCCAATTGAAATTTGGCCGCGTGGCGGAACAGCTTCTGCCTTTGCAGCGTTCGCCAATTTCTGGGCTGGAAGTGCGCAAGGCCCCCTTCGGATCAGTTGTGCGCGCATTTGATTCGGGTGCAGACGGTGCCATGGATTTCGATGAAGTACTTAAGGAGGTTGGCGCTTTTGGTCTCTACCAGAAGATTATTATATGTTCGGTCTTGCTGCCGGCAGCATTGCCGTGCGCCTTTCACGCCTACAGGTCGGTGTTGCTTCTCATCGGGAACCCAAAAGCAAATCCAAATCTTAATAATTTACTACATCCTTTGGACGTATGATCTTGCAGTCAGTTGTTTATTGCTGCCACTCCGCAGCACTGGTGCCGTATTCCAGAGCTAGAGCCATGGACGCAGGATTACATAACGCTTGTAAAAAATCTGAGCATTCCTCGCGACAAATTCGGCGCCTACGATGAATGTTCCATGTACGCTCGAAACTACAGTGAAATGGTGCGTTGTATTTAGGAATTTAGCAAAAAATCATGTGGAAATATCACGTCTATATATTTCTTGTACCGTTATGTTATGCTGTGAAAAGAAAGTGAACATTTAATGCTTATTTAACTTGTTTTTTAAGTACGGAATTTATTTTTCCCCGCTTTGCTAAGTTTCTGCTTTAAATATTTGCCAGTGCTGCCAGAAATTTTACAAACACCAAAATCTCTGTGTGTGCAGCTTGAAAGCAGTTAGAAAGCAGTGTAAAACGAGAAAAATAACAAGCAGTCTCCACATAAACTCTGTTACATTTTATCAACTGAATTTAATTAAACTGTTTCATACTCAAGAGAATTGATACATATGTATATATTATATATTTAAATTATTTATTTTATATATATTATTTGTTTAAATTATTCTGCGTTCTTCCCTCTAGGTGCGCTATCTAGAGTACCGCACGCCCTATGAGCTACAGAACGAACAGGCATCAAAACTGTTGAAGTCTGATCAGAATGCAATTGTGCCCTGTCAACATGGTTGGCATTTTGATAGAGCCATGTATACCAGCACTGTAGTTCAGGAGGTGTGTTGAGTTCAAACGGTAGTTTTTTAAGTTTAAGTATTTAAATAATATTTCTCTAACTGCAGTGGAATCTGGTCTGCGACAGTAGCTTTTACGTCACCTTGGCACTAGTGCTTTTCGGACTGGGTGGGCTGATTGGAAACTATGTGTTTGGTTATTTGGTGGATATATGGGGTCGTCGCCCTTCATTCTACGCCTATCTGATACTTGAGATAGTGGCTTGTGCAGCCAGCGCTTTTGCTTGGAACTATTATTCCTGGTTAGGGCTAAGGTTTGTGGTGGGTCTTACAGTACCCGCGATACTGGCCAGCCCATACGTCCTGGCTATTGAAATGGTAGGTCCCGAGCGAAGAGTTTTCTGCACAATTGTATCCAACATTGCCTACTCCCTGGGCCTGGTGCTACTCGCGGTGAGTGTGGACTTATCTATTTATAATTTTTTGATTGTATTTATAATAATTATCATCTTAAGGGCGTGGTTTACGTTGTGCGAGACTGGCGATATCTAACCCTAGCCGTATCTCTCCCGCTACTTATGCTCTTCTCCTGCTTTTTCGTGCTGCCCGAGTCACCACGTTGGCTAATTGCTGTCGGCCAGCCGAAAAGAGCGGCAAGGATACTCAAGGTCATGGCTCGTGTAAACGGTGTGCATGTCAATCGGGACTTTATGGAGCGTCTAGAGCAGCGTTTAGTTCCGACGCAGTCAGCGGAATCGGTGCACTATGGCATATTAGATCTCTTTCGAGGTACCAACATGCGACGAAAGACGTTAATAGTGACCCTGATCTGGTTTGCCAACACCAGCGTCTATGTAGGCCTTAGCTATTATGCACCGGCACTTGGCGGTGACGAGATCTGGAATTTCTTTCTGGCTGGCGCCGTAGAATTGCCAACTTACTTGTTACTTTGGCCTGGCCTTAGCTACTTCGGTCGCCGCTGGATTCTCTTTATATCCATGCTGGTCGGTGGCGTGGCCTGTGTGGCTACACTGTTGTATCAGCATCGGCCGGACGTGATGCTGCTCCTTTATTGCATTGGAAAAATGGGAATATCGTCGGCGTTTGTTGTGTTGCCGCTACTTGCCTCCGAGCTGTATCCCACCGTTGTTCGTGGCCTAGGCATGAGCTTCAGCTCTGTTGTGGCTATGATAGGACCAATTATCATACCAATCATTAACCACATGGTGAGTACACAAGTTCTGAGCCTCACAGTTCTGAAACTCCAATCGGATTTCAGGGTCAACAGATGCTAGTGCTTCCTCTGATTGTAATGGGAGCGTTGCTTATCATCGGTGGCTTTGCCAGCCTCTTTCTGCCCGAGACACGAGGCAAGAACCTACCGCAGACTTTGGAAGAGGGCGAGGCAGTTCCACTAAGCTTTTTGCTCTGTTGCTGCGTGGAGAGCCACCCCCAAAAGAGCTACCCTCAAAACAGAAGCCCGGCTAGGAGCAAGGCGCTGGCTGAAGAAGCCGCAACAGTTTACCATAGAGTTGCCGTCAGTCAACCTGCATCCTGTAAAATTGTCTGTAGTATTTGTAAAAAAGAAATGAGAACATTGTAATTATTAAATGCACAATAAATCATGCATAAGGCTTGCCATTTAGCGAAAATACAAAATTCCTAGATGTTACGCGAAGTTTATCCCGGCGATTTGAGTGGTCCACTGATGTGCCAAGATTATCTAGCTGGCATTATAGGTGGCGCCCAAAAGTGCCAGGGTATTAATGCGATCAAGTTTGTCAATTACTCTCACATCGAGAGTTGGATTCATAAAACCGTATCTTATCTTTATTTCTGTATAGGTTGTCTCAGTTGATTTTATTATAAAAGCAGTTTTCATTTATTGCAATTTACTGTAGTCTCTTGGCCCGAAAAACGGTTAACGGTTTCGGACTAGATGACAGACCTGTGCTGGAAAATACTGTTTAACTAAAACTATAAAATTTATAATTAAAATTGTAAATAAAATACCAAATGCACCAAGTTGGCAGCACTATCGCTGCGTGCCTCTCGCTCTAACTTACGCATTTACTTATTTATACATTATCTTCGCTAAAACAGCTGATAGCCTGTAGCTGTGCGGCACAGCGAATATGTAACAATCGGCCAAACAATTGAAATAAGCCACCTACGCAGAATAAAAATGCTACAAATAAGCCGAAATACAGCAAATGTCGTGCTGCACCGTTGCAGGCAACGGAGATTGGTCTCAACCTGGTCACCGCTGGCTACCGCATTCAATGCGCCCCCGGAAAAGCGCATGAACTTCACCCGAGACGATGTTGTGAGTGCTTTATCACTGAAAGTTAAAAATAATATGTGATAATAACCCTATTTTATATTTTTCAGGGATTGTTTCGCATGAAGGAGCTGCGTTCTTCTGAGGGTTTCTATTTGTTGCGCGAAAATGTGGAGCGTGTCACGCAAGATCTCATAGCGGAGGCCATTTCCAGCCAGAGGCAACGAAAAATGGTGGACATCTTCGATGAGCTCTCCGACTCGCTCTGCAAGGTCGCTGACCTGGCCGAATTTGTACGCATTGCCCATCCTAAGAACAAATATATGCAAGCTGCGGAGGAGGCCTGCATCAGCATCTGCGGTGTAGTGGAGAGTCTGAACACACACAAACCACTGTATCAGGCACTTAGCAAGGTGGTGCACGAAGGTGACTCTTTACCCACTAACGAGGTGGATCGTCATGTAGCGAAACTGTTCCTATTCGACTTTGAGCAATGCGGCATTCATTTGCCAGAGGAGGAACGTCTGCGCGTGGTGCGTCTCAATGACTATATACTTCAACTAGGTCAAAAGTTTATGAACGGTGCTGTGCAGCCAACAGTGCTCAAGAGCAGCTACATTCCGGAGGCTATTCGGCACTAGTAAGTGATGGAGTTTGCCTGTATTTCCAGCTGTAAACCAGCTGTTCTCTTCTATTGTAGCTTCCCCTCGTCGGGCGAGAACATTATTATTACGGGACTATGTACGAGTGCGGCGAATGTGCAGATGCGTGAGTCCGCGTACCGTTTGTATCTGCAGCCATCAGATAGCCAGGAGGAACTGCTCAAAGATCTGCTTATATGCCGGAATGAGTTGGCACGTAGCTGTGGATTCGAGACTTACGCACATCGTGCGCTGAATGGAAGCACCATGGAGCGTCCAGAACTCGTGAATGAATTCATTGATGAACTATCGGAGCAACTGCGTCCCCGTGCCGAAGCTGACTTTGCACTAATGACTAAAATGAAGCGCAAGGAGACCAAACAGGACAATGCACTGGCTGAGATTTGGGACACACCGTACTATACCACACAACTCAAGCGCCAGTCCTTAGAGCAGCAGGCCAATGAGTTCCTGCCCTACTTCTCGCTGGGCGGCTGTATGGAGGGCCTGGACAATTTACTCCATTCGCTATATGGAGTGCGATTACAAAACACCGAAATGGAGCCTGGTGAAAGTTGGCATGCCGATATCTACAAACTAGCTGTTGTGCACGATACCGAGGGACTCTTGGGATACATCTATTGTGACTTCTTTGAGCGAAGTGGAAAGCCTAATCAGGACTGTCACTTTACCATACAAGGCGGAAAGCGGCTGCCCGATGGCACCTATCAGTTGCCCATTGTTGTGGTCATGCTGGGACTGACGCAGCCACGCTGGACAGGCCCGACTTTGTTGTCGCCAGGCCGCCTGGACAATCTGTTTCATGAAATGGGCCATGCCATGCACTCGATGCTGGCGCGTACTGAATATCAGCATGTGACGGGCACACGGTGTGCCACGGACTTCGCCGAGGTGCCTAGTGTACTGATGGAATACTTTGCCAGTGATCCGCGCGTGTTGCGCACCTTCGCGCGACACTATCAGACGCACAAACCCATCTCAGAGGATATGTTGCAGCGGTTATGCGCTTCCAAGCATTTGTTCGCGGCCAGTGAGACGCAACTTCAGGTATTCTACTCAGCGCTGGATCAGGTCTACCATGGCGACATGACGCAACAGGGTGCCACCACAACGGACACGCTGCGCACCGTACAGGCACGTTACTACGGACTGCCTTATGTGGAGAATACAGCATGGCAGCTACGCTTCTCCCATTTGGTTGGCTACGGTGCCAAGTATTACGCGTATCTGATATCAAAGACTATTGCCTCCTGGATATGGCAGACGTACTTCGAGGCGAATCCCTTTAATCGGGAAGCTGGTGAGAAGTACCGCTCAGAGATCCTTGCTCATGGTGGTGCTGTGCCTAGCCGGAAACTGGTCGCCAACTTTCTGCAGCGCGAAATGACACCTAGAATACTAGCTGATAGCCTTATACATGAGATTGACATGGACGAGTCCAAGATTAAGGAGCTAATAATTAGTAGAAATTAGCTGTATTCTCGTTACATTACTCTTGTAAATAAGTTGTATTTAATTATAATTAGTTAACTGCACTATTTTTGTACATGGCGAATTTGGTTTTTATTGCCTTAGGCGGGCATAATGGTAGGCATCAGCTCCACCCCCACAAACTCCTTGGCGACCCGTACTCCGAGGAAAAACATACCGAAGCTCTTCACCAACATCCTATAAATAAAAGTATGGTTATGTAAAAAGCCGTAACAATAAGATCTTTCCTAAATGAAAACCATTTCACTTACCATTGAAACTCATTGTTGTAGATGTTACGCAGAATGTTAATAGGATTTGCTGCTTTAGCCATTTTTTTTTAATAGAAAATTTAAATATTACTTTAAACGATTGACTTCTGTTTTGCTTTTTTATTGTCGCTAGAGTGAACGAGTTCCATTATAATCCCAACGCACACTAACTTTTGACAGTATTTTTTGTGGTATTTTCTATTGTCAAACGGAACTAAAATCTGATGAGATACTAAGCTTTTTCCCTAGCTCTTTTGTTACCTAACTAAACTGTATTGGGCTCAATCCATTTGTTTGTTCTTCATTTATTTATAACTTTCCTGATAAGTAAAGTAAAATTGTGTTAACTTTTTACAGAATATGTAGAAGAATTTATTCAAACTAGTTCTTTACTAGTTTGAACTATACAATAGTGAAGGTGAATGAATAAATTCCAGCGCTGGTCACACTTTTTAAGGTCCAGTTGCACGTGCAGCGCCAAAACAGGTTGGAACCTCAATTGGAATCAATAGCCATGGAGAAACCCGATGAAATTGATATGGAGGTTGTAGAACCCGAGGATGCAGAAAGCGACATGGAGCCCGATAGCGACAACGATGATGCTGAGGGCGCAGGTGAAGGCCAAAAAGATCCCAAACAGGTTTATTTACCGGGCAAAACACTAGCCGAGGACGAAGAGCTGGTTTGCGATGAAAGTGCCTATGTTATGTTGCATCAAGCATCTACAGGTGCACCTTGTCTGAGTTTCGACATTCTGCCGGATGAGCTAGGCACGGGCCGTGAAACGTTCCCGATGTCCGCATACATTGTAGCCGGCACTCAGGCAGCGCGTACACATATCAACAATTTGATTGTGATGAAGATGAGTAATCTGCACAAGACACAGGATGACGATGATGATGACAACGACGATGAGGAACTGGAGGATGACCAAGATGATGTGGCCGACAAAAGCGAACTGAAGAAACCACAAATGACTTGCGCTCTCATCAAGCATCAAGGCTGTGTGAATCGCGTGCGTGCTCGTCGCCTGGGTAACTCCGTATTTGCGGCCTCTTGGAGCGAGCTGGGACGCGTGAACATCTGGAATTTATCGCAACAGCTGCAGGCTGTCGAGGATGCTCAGCTCCTTAAGCAATACGAACAGCAGAGTGCCAGTAATGACTCGGCATCTCATCCCGTCTTCACATTCAGCGGGCACCAGCAAGAGGGATTTGCCATTGATTGGAGCCCTGCTGCTGAGGGCGTTCTGGCTACGGGCGATTGTCGTCGTGATATACACGTATGGAGTCCGCTAGAGGATGGCACCTGGAAGGTTGATCAGCGTCCACTACAGGGTCATACCGCTTCCGTTGAGGATTTGCAATGGAGTCCAAATGAGCGAAGCGTTCTAGCATCCTGCTCCGTGGATAAATCTATTCGCATTTGGGATTGCCGTGCAGCTCCTCAAAAAGCCTGCATGCTCACCTGCGAGAATGCGCACGAAAGTGACATCAATGTCATCTCTTGGAATCACTCGGAGCCCTTCATTGCCAGCGGCGGTGACGACGGTTTTCTGCACATTTGGGATTTGCGTCAGTTTAAGACACAAAAGCCCATTGCGACATTCAAGCATCATACGGATCATATTACCACCGTCGAATGGAATCCCAGTGAAGCGACAGTCTTAGCCTCAGGCGGCGATGATGATCAGATCGCTCTGTGGGATTTGGCCGTTGAAAAGGATGCTGATCAGGCGCAGGCTCCCGCTCAAAACGAGGAAGAGCTGAACAAGCTGCCGCCGCAGCTGCTCTTCATCCACCAGGGTCAAAAGGAGATCAAAGAGCTGCACTGGCATCCCCAGCTGCCAGGCGTGATGCTCTCTACGGCGCACAGCGGCTTCAACATCTTCCGTACGATCAGTGTGTGAGATAATGATATAATCCAGATAACGAGATAAACACTAGCTACTAGACAAAAATAAACATAATGGTTACAAGTGTTTGGTACATTTTATTTTGGCTTGTGTTACAGTGGGTCAACACTGGCGTCGTTATCTTCCTCCTCGTCATCCATCATCATCGTGATATTGATTAGATGACGCATAGTGGGCCGACCGTGTGGGCAATTCTGAAATCAAAAACATCAATAAAACGTTACAAACATACAATTATTATTTAACTCAGTTTTAAGCCGATTATTGCTACGGAAGCCATAAAATATAGGAGAAGGGATGCACTGCAGCAATGGGCCTGTTCGGTATCAGCATTATCAAGATGGCCAGGGGTGTAGCTAGTTGTTCACAAAGGGGGGCTATAATTTGAATATAAGGCAGTATCTATATAGTTTTAATCAGCCCGGTCCTCTGCGAATCTCAAGCTTCATACTAAAATGGAGAATTGTACAATATGTTTTTCTCAGTGTATACGATATAAATGTAGATTTGGACAGTTGAGTACCGCTATATGAGTGTTATATCAATATGTACATATATTTAAGGGTGTGTGCAGAAAAATAGTAGTGTAGTTTTATTGTTGGGAATAAAGGCGCACAATTACACCAGGTTATTTTAAGTATTCTTTGTTTATAACAGAATTATAAAAGATAAATGTACTGTTCAAAGAAATAGTAGTATGAAGTTTACCTAAGAATTCTTTCTATATAGCAGACTAATAATAGTTTAGGGTACGAACTCTTTCTATATAACAAAAGATTATTGTTCAAAAAAATAGTAGCATGAAGTTCAGTTAAATTTCTTTCATGTTTGGCGATAAGTCTGTGACAATCGATTAAAACCTATGGAAAAAAAAATATCGCAGTCTGTGCTAAACTTGGGAATCGTTTCTTGTTTGGGCATATTTAAGAGGAGGCAGTTGACTCCCTTTGGCTACGCCCTAGTGGTGTCATAAAGTCAGATTAGTCAACCTAATCCAGACAATGAATGCAACAGATTAGTATTACGTTGGAAATACCCTCCGTTTGCCCTTAGATGCAAATGACGAACGCTATCAGCTTGGAGATGTACCGTAAATATGGCCTAATCTCTGAATCTGCAATGAAATACGACCTTTGCGTTGCCTGTTAAGTGATGACCTAGTGCGGTAGGAGTGCATGCTCTTTCAGAGCAACCATGGATGAGCAAAAAGACAGCGACGAGCTTGGCGCCAAATCATTAAGACTTCTGAAGGCACCGCTAATGGCAGTTGACAGCGGAAGGCGATTGGCAAGCGGAGAACGTGGCGGGAATTACGAGTCTTGCACCAGTATGGACGCAAAGGATCAACCCAAATGGAGCTGGACCCTGAATCTGGCTGGCTTTGGCGCCACCTTGGGCGCCGCTGTGCCCGTAGGCTACTGCACGGGCGTCATCAATAGTCCCGCCGTGGTAAGTACCAGCTCACTTCCAGTAGGATTATAATTCCATTGTCCACTCCAGCATATGCGCGCCTGGTGCGTGGATACGCTGAGCAAACGATATGATTGGCAGCTTAGTGAATCTGCATTGGAGCTGCTCTGGTCCACCATTGTGTCCATTTTCCTAGTGGGAGGAGCTGTGGGTTCTCTGACAGGTGCCGCGGCCGCCAACAGATTTGGACGCCGTGCCTGCCTATACATATGTGGAGTACTCCTGGCTCTGGGCGCCATTTGTTTCTACGTTTGCCGGTCACTTGGCTCCGTCGAGCTGCTGCTACTGGGTCGCCTCTTGGTGGGCCTGGCCGCCGGTCTCCTGACCGCCTTTATGCCCATGTACCACAGCGAGCTGGCGGCCTTGCAACAGCGCAGCAAATTCTCGCCACTTTGTCCCATTGGTCTTACGGCGGGCGTGGTGGTGGCACAAGTCTTTAGCCTGCAATCCGTGTTCGGCGGGGAGGAGTATTGGCACATTGCGTTGTCGTTTTATGGCATCTTTGTGGTCATATGCTACGCGCCCTTCAAATGGTATCCAGAGAGTCCCAAATGGCTGTACATAGTCAAAGGTCGCAAGGAGCAGGCGGCACAGCAGTTGCAGCTGCTACGTGGATACAAGGCGGACAGTCGGGCATTGCAGGCGGAACTGTACGACATGGAACTGGAGGCTAGGTCTAAAAGCAAACCGAATAGCTTCCTGGAAGTCATACGTAATCCGAAGCTGCGTTTGCCGCTGCTGATTGTCTCCGCCTACTTGGGCGGCCAGCAGCTGTCGGGCATCAATGCGGTTGGTGCTAGCAAGGATTAACTTTCGTTTCCCAAATGATCCTTTGGTTCTTTCGCAGATCTTCTTCTATTCGGTGTCCATATTTCGCAAGGCTGGTCTCAGCGCAGAGGACGCCGAGTGGGCCAACCTGCGCGCCGGCTCCTTGAATCTGGCCACCTCGCTCTTGGGTCCCATACTCATGGAGCGCGTCAATCGTCGCCCTTTGATGCTCTTCTCCACCTTCTTCTGCAGCGTGTTCCTCTTCCTCTTTGCCATGTTGCTTTACTTCATCGTGAGTTGATGTGACTATATGTAGTTCCTATGTTTAAATGTAATCTTCTAGGAGAGCTATGCCTGGTTTGCCACTGGCTGCATCGTCTGCATGTTCCTGTACATATTTGTCTTCCAGTTTGGCCTGGGTCCCTTGCCCTTCTTCATTGGAGCAGGTGCGTCCCGAGCTGAAGACTCTGCTGCGTTGACTTCAGCTTTCTTTGCTTTTCACAGAGCTTTTTGAGGTGGCACCGCGACCAGCTGCGATGTCACTAGGCAGCGTCGTCTACTGGATATGCAACCTGATCATTGGCATGGCCTTTCCCAGTCTCCAGAATGCCTGGGGCGCCCTCGTCTTCGTGCCTTTCTCCATAAATTGTCTATTACTGTTTGTGTTTACCAAACTGTATTTGCCGGAGACGCGCGGCCGGGATCCATCGGAGGTAGCGCCGCTTGTTGCCAATGGGTTTAAATCAAAACAAATCAGCCAATGAAAGAATGAACACACCCAACCAAGATTATATCATAGCTTAAGCTCCAGTTGTAACGCCCGTGGCAACTTCTCAAATAAACACAAGAGAGATAAGTTTCTAATTTTTTGCTTGCTGATTAAAAGCCCCGCCAGATGTGCATTGGATGAGCAGTTGACAATGGAAGGCCAGCGGACTAAGACTGAAGCGCAGTGGACGCGTTTGCTTGTCCTGACCACATTGGGCAGCACCTTTGGCGGCGCAGTGCCTGGTGGCTACTGCATGGGTGTCGTCAACAGCTTGTCCGTGGTAAGACGTGCCGCCTCCCAACCAAATTCTCAGTGGTAACTCAGCGTTCTCTCTTCCAGCACATGCGGCCCTGGTGTGAGCAGACTCTGTACGAGAACTATGGATATATCATATCACCCAACGCGCTGGACATCCTTTGGGCATTCATCGTGTCCAACTATTTGATAGGCGGCATACTGGGCTCCGCCTGTGCGGGCTGGGCGGCGAATCGCTTTGGTCGACGTGGCTGCTTTTTATTAAGCGGATTTCTTCTGCTGCTGGCGGCCATTGGCTTCCTCTGCTGCCGCTGGCTGCACTCCGTGGAGCTGCTGCTACTGAGTCGCCTGATAACGGGTTTCGCTTCCGCCCTCGTCAGCACCTGCCTGCCCATGTATCACAGTGAGATTGCGGCGATATCACAGCGCGGCACTATGGGCGTCTGCTGCTCGGTGGGCTTCTCCATTGGCATGGTTATAGGCCAGATCTTCAGCCTGCAGGCAGTCTTCGGGGGGGAGCAGCATTGGCACATTGCGCTCAGCTTCTATGTGGTCTTCATGGCCGTTTGCTATGCGCCGTTTCCCTACTATGCAGAGAGTCCCATGTGGCTGTACATAGTGAAGCAACGACATGAGGAAGCCCTACGCACGCTGGCCCGGCTACGCGGCACCGATGCGCGCGTGGAGAAGGAGATTCTGGCCATGGAACAGGAGTCTGCCAGCAAGTGCACTTCTCGTGGGTTTATTGAAGTCATCAGGGATCCCAAAATGTTGCTACCCCTGGTACTTGTCTGCGGTTTCCAGGGCGGAAAGCAGTTATCCGGCTGCTCAACGGTCAGTTGACTCCAACGGATTCAAGGAATTTCAGTCTAAGCAATCTTCTCTCTCCAACAGATCTTCTATTACTCTGTGTCCATATTTAGTAGCAATGGCATCTCGCCGCAGGCTGCCGAGTGGTTGAACCTGTCCGTGGGCAATGTCAGTTTGCTTGTCTCCCTTTTGGGCCCTTTGCTCATGGCCAAATTCAATAGACGCACCCTGATGCTGCTCTCCACTTCCTTCTCCGCAATACTAATCTTTGCCTTTGGCTGCTTTTTGGAATTCAGCGTAAGTTGTGCGCATCCTGTCTTGATCCCAATCTATATATCCAATTTATAGGCAATCATACCCTGGTTAACCTATGGCACAATGGCCAGTATATTCCTGTACCTCATCGCCTTCCAAATGGCGCTGGGTATCATGCCCTCCTTCATTGGCGCAGGTGAGCTTTGATCCTATGAAGCTACTGCATCATTTAATAATCTCTTTCTATCTATTTGCAGAGCTTGTTGAGGTGCCCTCCCGGTCGGTGGCCCTCTCCTTGGGCAGCCAAATGAGCTGGGGCTTCAGTTTCCTGGTGGCCTTCGTATTCCCGGCATTAAACACTCTGCTAGGCACTTGGGTCTTTCTCATCTTCGCCGTGTGCAACCTGCAGCTCTTTCTGCTTGCCAAGTATTATCTGCCCGAGACGCGGGGTCGTGAGGTTTCCCATGTGGCGGAGCTGATTTCACATGGATTCCGTAGCAAAGTTATTTAAATCAATCTCTTATTATATGTACGTGGTTATCGCTAAGATTACATACTCATAATATTACATAAAGAATAATCCAAACTGGGTTCTTATTCACTTCCGGTTCACATATCCGTAGGGCAGGTACATGTTGGAATCATGTCTACCCAATGATACATATAGCACCAGACATGCCTCTTATATTAAACAAACAAAAGGTGATTTCCTAATGCGTCGCTTGACTGCGACTTGCACTGGATGCAGTTGGTCCTAAATCAAAGCAGAAAGCTTAATCCGTAGTTTTATCTGTAGTTCGTAAATCCTAAAGATTTAGGGTCTTACTTGAACTGGCGGCTGATTAAAACCTTTGCCACACTTGGAGCATGCATTCAGTTTATAATGGAAAGTGCCAGCAAGCTGATGGAGTTGCAGCAGCCGACCAGGACAGAAGCAAGATGGACCCGCTCGCTGGTCTGGAGCGCAGTGGGCAGCACCATTGGTGCAGCCGTGCCCGGCGGCTACTGCATGGGTGTCATCAATAGTCCAGCCTTGGTAAGTCAACCTCAACAGCTTCCATTTGAGTCTTAGGATCAGTTTTTGTAGCACATGCGTGCTTGGTGCAAGGACACTATGTCCCAGTACTATGGTATACAGCTGACGCCAAACGGTCTGGACACGCTTTGGGCTTTGATTGTCTCCATCTACTTGATTGGCGGTGTATTTGGCGCCGCTTGTGCTGGGTGGGCAGCAAATCGCTTCGGTCGACGTGGCTGCTTTCTGTTGAGCGGATTCCTGCTGCTGCTGGCGGCTGTTGGCTTCCTTTGCTGCCGCTGGTTGCACTCCGTGGAGCTGTTACTGCTGAGCCGTCTGGTCGTTGGATTTGGTGCTGGACTTGTGACCACCTGTTTGCCCATGTATCATAGTGAGATTGCAGCGGTGCCACAGCGCGGCACACTGGGCACAGGCTGTGCCGTGGGCTTCTCCATTGGCATAGTATTGGGTCAGATCTTCAGCCTGCAGTCCTTATTCGGCGGAAAGGAGTATTGGCACATTGCTCTTAGCTTTTATGTGGTCTTCATGGTCATTACCTATGCACCCTACCGGCTCTACGCGGAGAGTCCCAAGTGGTTGTACATAGTGAAGCAGCGTCGCGAGGAAGCCTTGGATATGCTCATCCGCTTGCGGGGCACAACCCTTGGCCTGCCGGAGGAGATTCAAGCTATGAAACAGGAGTCAGCTAGCGAATGCACCACACGCGGATTGCTCGAAGTGCTGAGAGATCCAAAAATGCTGCTGCCCCTGGTGCTCGTCTGCTCCTATCAAGGTGGACAGCAGCTATCAGGCTGCTCCTCGGTCAGTTGACAACTTCATCAGATTTTAAATAGAGATTATGTATCCTTTTCTTGGCAGATCTTCTACTACTCCGTGTCTATATTTAGTAGTACTGGAATGTCACAAGAGGCTGCAGCGTGGTTGAATCTGGCTGCTGGCAACGTAAATCTGGCCATGTCGCTAATGAATCCGCTGCTCATGGCCAAGTTTAATAGACGCACCCTGATGCTTCTCTCCACCTCCTGCTGTGCAGCTCTGATGTTTGCCTTCGGCTGGCTATTGGAGTACAGCGTAAGTTAACGACAGCTAATCTTATTGACAAGCTCTGCAGTTGTCTTTCAGGTGCTGCTACCCTGGTTATCCTATGGCACCATTGTCAGCCTGTTCCTGTACCTCATATCCTTTCAACTGGCACTGGGCGCCATGCCCTCTTTCATTGGCGCAGGTGAGTACAAGAGTTCCTCCTTATAATCTGTTGATAACCTATTCCTATTCCTTTCAGAGCTGATTGAGGTGCCCTCGCGCTCGGTTGCCCTCTCCTTGGCGAATCAAATGGGCTGGGGCTGCAATTTTCTCGTGGGTTTCCTGTTTCCCGTCATGAACTCCCTGATGGGCTCCTGGATATTTATTTTATTCGCCACAACTACCGCGCTGCTCTTTTTGCTCACTAAATTTTATCTGCCGGAGACGCGTGGTCGTGAGGTCTCCGAGGTGGCAGAGTTGGTTTCACATGGTTTCCGCAGCAAAGTGCTTTAGGAGTTCCATATATACAATGTTATACTTCATTCCATAATCCAATATAATTCAAATTAATCCTATTTATCCTAGTAATGTCCACTTACCCAAGGCTGTTCGATTTCGCCCATCTGCGTGACGAGCCTGCGCATGGTGGTGTTCCTACTGAGCGCCTTTCCGACCATAATGGACTTGCGGCAGGCGCGGGAGGCGAACATGTTGCGTATGCGCGAGGGTCGACAAATGGTGCCCTCGGGCGCATCCTGCAGCATGAAGATGAGCTCATCGATATCCTCCTTGCCATACTCCCAGTTCTTGCTGTAGGGTTTGCCCAGCAGACGAATCTTTTTAGTAGCAGGAGCTGTGGAATATTTACGAGAATTATTACGAGAATCCTTTAGCCAGTCGATCTGCTAGGCTTATATTACCATCTGCATTGATGTCAAACTTGAATCCATTCTTCTCAAAGACCGGCAAGTGATCCAGTAGTATCATTTCATTGACTGCGGTCAGTTCCAGAGCTTGGGGTACTGTGAGACGTTGGTGCTCGAGCTGTGTAGTGCGCTGCAGCATCTCAAAGTTGTATTTCTCATCTGCAGCATGCTGGTCCATTATAAACAGATCATCCTCCAGCTTGACTATAATGAATCCTAAATTGAATTGCCCAATAACTTGCATGCGCTTGAAATCCGTCTTGGAGATTTCCTTTTGCAGTTCCGCCTCAGCATTCTGATTCTGATTTGGATTGATTTTACTTTTGAAGCGCAAGCGCTGCAGCTTGGCGCAACGCTTTCTCTCCGCGTGCTGCTGCTCCTGTGCCTTCAAGCTGGCGCTAATCTCTTCCAGCGATGTGCGCAGCTCACCGCAGGCAATGTTTGGTGGTGCATCTTCTGAATCACTGTTGCCGTCCACTTCGATGCGCGTGGGCATTTCGATGTCATCATCGCTGTATTCTGTGGTTGCCTGTGAGGAGGATAACTCAATCTCCGACTTGAGCTCCACTTTAGCCACTGCCGGCAGGTCATCATCAGCTTTAATCTTTGGCCTCAGCTCTGCAATGCTTGGACGTGACTTTATGGGCGTCAGCGTTTTGCAGTCGATACGAGCCACTTTTGCAGGCTGCAGAAGCTCGTCGTAGGCTGAAAGATGGAGAGATTAGCATTGGATACAAGTGAATTACTAGCAAACCTACCAAGTGACTCCAGTTGGATCTGCTTTAAGCTCAGAAAACTGCTATTTGGGCTTACTTTGGTTTCTTCCGGATTTTCAGTTTCCTCACCGTCTGTTTCCGGGTCGGACTTGTAGCTAAGTTCCTTGGCTGGTTCTTGTGTGAGGAAACACTGTATCTTTTGCATCTTAAGTGCTCGAGCAGCGATCTCGGCGGTCTCTTCACAACGACGCTTGGCTGGCGCTGGCGGCGCCACGCCTTTTGTGTCACCTGTGCGTCGCCATTGGGAGAGCACATCCATAAAACGCTGCGAAGAGCTTATGGGCACATCCACTTCGGTTTCTTCCTTTTTGGAAGCATCTTCAGTACCCTCAGCTTGTTCTACTTTGGGTTTGACGTCCAGCATGCTGGCAATGGACATGTTTTGCATTTGGAACGTGGAGGGCAGGTTGCCAAAAGTATCTAGAAGTGACTTCTTCAAAGCCAGCAGCAGAATCTTTTCATTGTTGAGCAGCAACTGGCGCTTGTCAGGCGTCAGGTTTACGTCCACATCCGAACGCGCCGTCACAATGTTGAGATAGATGAAAGGTTGCTGTTGCACATTGTAACGATGATAAACGTCGTTCATCACCTTGGCAATCTGTGGAAGCAAATCTTGAAGCAGCTGCTTATTGAAATTTTAATTTTCAACTCACATTTTTTGGATCACAGGGACGGGAATTGACAAAGAAGTACTGGCGATCTCTGGTGGACCTGCCTGCTCCATGACGACAGCTAGATATAAAGCCTTCCAGCTGAAAGTCTGCTTGATTAAGCCGCTCGACATCCTCAGCGCTAAACTGTGCACACGTTGTGTCAGCCGCATCGCAGGAGGATTGCAGCTCGGCACGCAAACGTTCCTCATTTAGTTGACCCTCCTCGAAAGGTGACTTAAGCGGCACTAAATCTGCCACTTGCTTCGCACCGAACACAGCCGAAATATTAGACAAAACATCTTGAGCACCATGGGTCTGCACCACAACTGACTTCGCACCCTTGGGCGACTGATTGCTGCAAATGATGCGCACGCCTTTAGTAACCAGGCAATATGCCTGCAGGATTTGGCACATCTTGGTGAATTCCTTCTTGATGTTGCGCGTAAAGTCGCGTCGACGCACCGGCAGCGTGGCAAAGAGATTGCTCAATGTCACTGTGGTGCCCACGCCCCGAGCGCATGGTGTACGATTCTTAATCTTTCCCTCATGGTCAAGTTCAATTTTAAGAGCTAGAGAATTGGATTCAGTAAAACACAAGTAAGTCCATGCAGTAACTCACCAACATCTGTAGACTTGTGGCGTGTCTGAATTACCATGTCAGATAGGGAACAGAGCGAACTCAGCGCCTCGCCACGAAATCCAAACGTCTCCACGCCCAACAGGTCAACAAATTCTCTTATCTTGGAGGTGTGGTACTTGGCCGCTATTATTGGAAATCATAATTAACAATTTAGTCTCTTCGTTAGGTCTTGCCGGCTTAAAACTTACTCATGCCCACTATATTTGCCTCCTCCACGCCACTGCCGTTGTCAGAGATTTCTACAGATTGGAGTCCTTGTTCCTTGAGCTTAACCTCGACCAGAGTCGCACCCGCATCAATGGCGTTCTCGACCAGCTCCTTGACAGCAACCGCCAAGCTAAGTACCACCTAGCACAATTTAACAAATATAAGAACCTCATATTGAAGGGTTTTTTTTAATAGATAACTTGCCTGACCCGAGCAGATTTTGTGCACCGTATCCTTGGCTATGGCCTTAATTTCACCCGAAGCTGCATTTGTAGGCTTTGGTATATCCGCATCTTCCTCATTTTCATTCATTTTAAGTTTAGTTCGGAACAAAACAACCGCAAAACCAAAGGGCGCGCATTCTCATTGCAAGTGTTACCACACCAAAAAAAAGTAAAAAGTCGACAATGTTACCCTACATCAATATCGAAATAACAAATACACAGTAGAAAATAATCGAGTTAAAATTTTATCTGAAATTAAATTTAGTAATGTTCAATTTAAGTTAATTTAAATTAAATATTTTTTTATTAATTAACAGATCAACTGCTACCTTTTTGCAGTTTAAGCTAGATTCTTTCTAAGGAAATTAAATTTATTTATTATATTTTGTATGTAATATACGTATATGCCATATATAGAAACAAGCGGACAGATAGAAAAACGCATATTTATCAAGTCAGCTTTGAATTGACTAGGATATATAAACATATATAGACACTCCTATATTAAGTAGTTACACATTAATTAACAAATTTAAATTACCCTCTTGTGATATGTTTTGTATAGAAAACCAAACAATTATTTCAAAAAAACATTTATTTATTCAACGTAATACATCATGAAAATGGTGTTTATAATATAATTATGTCTGTTTCATTAAGCAATAAATTTGTAGTCCACAAAATAGTTAAGTATATAATAATAGTAAGATTATCAGATGTGATGAAGCTTTGTTTTGGTATGCTGGTTGGTCAAATGATTAATTTTGTCAGTAGAATGAATAACAATATATTTTTCTATTTTAACTATTTGCTTAAACATATAAGTAGCTGGATATGGTCCACAGGGTCTAGCATTTGCATAGGTTGCGTAATCTCAAGCTCCAGTTATATGGTCTTTCCATTCGCGATTTCCTCTAGTTTCTCAATGATCTTATTCATGTCCTGGTCCTTAGCGATCTTTACGTACATGGTTTTCCGTACTTCATGGAATGAAGCCCATGCTGGAAGTTCCTTGGCAAGCAGTTTCAGATGTGCCTCAATTTCCTGAGGCGTAAGGTTGGCCCTAAAACTGTTTTCTATCTTCTTAATGATAACCTCGAGGGTAAGAACGCTCTTGCGTTCCGTTACGAAGACGTTGCGCAAATGACGCGCCAGTTCCGGCAGGCGCGAATATTTGGTGGCCTCCTGATCCTGTGATGGTCGACGCGTCATGGCGTCCAGTGCCTTTGCCGCCTGTTTTGCGCGTATCTTCTCAATTAATGACTTGGGCAAGCCCTTTAACAGATTGGATGTTGCATCGCTACTTGTTGCGGCGGTGCACGCCTTTACAGTGGGCGTGGCAGTGGCAGTTGCTGTAAGTAATTTATTAGCTTCTATTGCAGTTTGCGTTGTTGTTGTGCCTGTAGATGGCGCTTTAGTGCTGGGAGTCGCCTGGTTTGGCACACCTTGTGCAGCATTTGCTTGGCTTCTATCAGCCTCCAACTTGGCCTCATAGCGATCCATGGCACGTTCCATGGGTGTTGCGCAGTTGAATAGATTACGTGCCGTTGAGAGTATGTCCTTGGCTGAAGAATATTTCTCTACATTTGGTGGCTGCGGTAGGCAACCTAACTCGATCTCGGGGCAGTTTTCCAGGTCGAATTGTGGATGCCAGCGCGTCAACGTCTTCCCAATAACAATTGGTGGATCCAGGGAGCGTACAAACTTCTCATGTTCCTCCATGACACGCTGCAGCAACAGTTTCTGGAATTTCTGCATGCGCGCCGTCATGACATGTGGATTCATGGACGTCGACTGTGCCGACGCAAGCACATCGTCTTCATTGATCTTACTTGGGCGCGACTGCTCTTGCACCGGTTCTACATTCGGACTGACGACCATTTGGAAGTAATCAGCTTTTGAGATCGAGCCAAAGTTACGCATCTTCATCTGGCTAAAGATAAATGCGTCTGGATACAGGTGTTTAATCTGCGCCAGATGCGATTCCGTAAAGTTCTTGCGCAGCATGCGCTGCACTGCCGGCTTCAACTTTTTAAACGTGATACATTCCTTGCGATTGTGGAACATGGCCACCACGGAGTCCAGACCCTTGAATACCTCAAGCAAGTGCCGGTACTTGTATGGCAAAGGCAACTGACCCGCCTTACAAGTCTCCGCCAGATGTGCATAACGCTTATATGCTGGCGGCTCCAACAACTTGCCTGGTGAACCATTCTTGGCTGGGCTAAACAGTAGACGTTTCGATACGTCCGTATGACGTGGTGACATCAACTCATTTTTATCCGGTGTGGGTGGCGGCAGTTTTGTAGGCGTCTTAAATGTCTTCAGTGGGCTGTAAAGAAAGAAAAAGGAATATGAAAACCTGTTTTTAATTCCAAGAATCTACTAAAAGACTCACGCTCAATTCCCAACACAATCAAGAGCTTGATAACTGCTCCTATTTCACTTATACAATAATGTTCCATAAAACAAATCTTAAAAATAAATGTTCTTCTAAAAAGTATTGCATCTTAAAAGGGGTTGCATCAGCTTGTGCCAAGGGAGGTACATCCTGCTGATCCCATACAAAAACAACCTAATTTTCATATGCAAAACCTTAAAGATTGTTTCGGTGGTGGAAAATGAAGGAATCATAAAGATCGCATAGTGTCTCAAACAGACGTAGACGATGTCCCATTAGAAAAGTGAAAAGTACCTACATAAATGGTGATGCAGTTAGGCTGACGCCTGCGTAAGGATAATAACAACCCTCTAAAAAAGCCGTTACAAAATTTTGAGCGCTACCTGAGTCAAAGTCAGTTTCAGTTACAGACATTCCCATGCAGGCAGGCAGCTCTCTAACTGCTGATAAACAACCCCCGAAATGGAAAGGTCAAGCAAGAATGTAACGTATGCAAGCGAAGGGTAAACATACCGCTACATAAACATACACACACACACCCATACACATAGAACATGTGTGTGCTGGTGTGAGCAACTGCAGCATAAATTCAAGTACGATGCATATGAAGTGACCCAGCGCAAGTCTTACGTTTCATAGAACGTTTTACGCTCAAAACAACAAAAAGAAATATGAATATAAAAAAGAAAAGAATGAAAAGCAAGCAATTGCTTGGTAAAAAAATAAGTGCAATATCAGCAATTGGTCATAATAACAGTACAGAAGCGAGCTGAACAGATTGCCATGCCAAGACCAAGAGACAGACATTCCTCAGCCCCAAAACGACCTCGATAGCAACTGCACAAAAAGAAGTTAATGATGTTACCCGGTTTTTCTGTTTTGTTTATGCCCATTTCTAGGCCAAGCCCCGTAGTTAAAATTATTGTGGCAGGCGCAATTCATGGTAATGGATTCTTACCTTGTTAGCACCTCCAGCTCAATGGTATCGAACTCCTTTAGCTGTATGGTTTTGGTTGACTTGGCTGGGGATGGTCCAGCCTCACGTAGTTTACGATTGCGCTCCTCTTGCGCTTTGCGTTTCAGCTCGAGTTGAGCCTTGCGCGCCAGAACTGCCTTCAGCTCCTGCATTTTGGCGCTACGCGATATCTTGGTCTTGACCTCATCAAAGGTTAGGCCATGCTTGGCCAGGTCAATGTGTTTTATGGGTGAAGCATCCTTGATGATTTGTTTGGTGGGTGTAAGCATTCCACGTTGCACATTGTCTTCACTCTGCTTGGAGGCGAACAGTGTGTCCAACTTGGGCGTCTGCTCGCTGAGGATCTGTGCATTATTGCTTGGTGGTTGCTTCCGGGGTGATAGTGTACCCTTACGTATGAACTGTACGAGTTTGGGTTGTTTGATATTAGCCTCAACTTTGAGTGGCTTCTTTTTGATTTCTTGGGAGGATGTTGGCTGTACGAGTTTGACAGTTCGGCCAGAGCGTGTGCGAACGCCACTTTTGATTGCATCGATGTCCACATCCTGATCTGTGGGTGCGCTGGGTAACGCTATATTTTGTGGGGCAGCAACAGTAGCAGGCTCTGCGAGACGCTGCAAAAGATAATAAAAATAAATTCATTCATAAGTTTCCTGTTGTTCATAAAAATGGCCGCAGGACGCTGCATGCCACACACACATACACAGACACACACGCACACAAACACATATTTCGCAGCTGTAGATACTTAAGTATCTTAACAGTTCTATTGCATTTAAAGTTTGCATAACCGTTGTATCTTTTGTGTTAGAACCACATTAGAAGCACATTTATCACATTGGCAGATATCCACATGGTGTATATGATCTTCACTTACCCTGTTCTTAATATTTATAGCATCATCGACAGCGGCGCGTTTACGATTGCTAAAAAATGCAGCTACTGATGGCTGTGCCATGATTGCGATTTGAATTAAATGCTATGATTATCTCTAGTATTTCTTGACAATTTCACTCTGGGCACGTCTGGTTGATAACTCTGTAATCTCTCAATATTTCTCTTATTTTCTCTATGTACGTCTTAACACCACCACTGCTCAAATTACAACTGGGCCACGACGTTGCAGTTTCCCTCCAAATGTTCAGTTCGACGCGCCAATTTGCTTTCGCGCCATTTCCAACTCATGTGTTGTAAAACGTATAACACAGACAAAAAGAACGTTTACTAACACTAAACAAGTAAAATGGATTTAGCAAAGACGAACTCTAACGGAACTGCGAATTGAAAACGTTCAGTTCGAGTATGTTATCTTTCACTAACGGATCCCTACAACACAAATATTGCATTTAATGGTAAATATTATTAACAGAATATAGGAGGCCTACGCACTTATCTTAGTCAGCTGTTTCAGCACACCTAATGACAACTTGACAATTCAGCGATATTTCGATAGTAATAATCGTTGACTGTGGCACTGCATCGATATACAGTGTAGTAAAAATACCGATATTTCTATTATTCCTGTAAATATGTTACAATGCAAAAAAGGCAAATACTGCATTAATACCATATGATTACATAGTGGTGTAAAGTTTAGCATCTCAGAATTAGATTATTTAACTAACTCATTGTAACATTTAGAGTCTTAATCTATTGCATGCCACTGTATCGTATATAACAGCTGGTTTAAAGTCCCGCTCTACCGTTTACCAACTCTGGGCTTCAGTGTTGCATTTTTTGTAGTAGATTTTTCCATTCGCGGATTTTAGGTGTGCAGCAACGTTTTGGCTCTAAGTCCATGCGTTTCGCGATAAAATGTGGTTGGTTTAGCATGCTGAAACGTACAAAGTCATGTAAGTTGACTTTCGAAGTGAAATTCCCAATTAAATAAATAAAAAATTACATGAAAATGCGAAATCAACTGTGTGCTACGACTTCTGTTAAAGCGAGCAAGCAATAGAGCCTTGTGTGAATGAGAACACGAATAGAATTAACTAACTAAGCGACAAGTGCTGCCAACTTAGCCTGTTTCAGCCATACTTCATACTACATATTCACATTTAAAAATTTTTTAAAGTTTATTATATTTTCATTGTTACCATAATATTAATCAATTTTAAATTTGTTAATGCCACAAGAAGCCAAATGAACGGCCCATGTTTCGAATACAAAACAGTCGAAACGTTTAAGTTGGCAGGGCTATTTGGCATAATTTCGCTCATCGAGCATTTGTTTGACTTTTCTGCAAATAAAACGGTGTCCGCTGTGTTAAATTGTAAAATAATTCGCGTGCACGTTTTAACAAACATTTCATTTGCAGAAAATATTTTTAATATTTTGCACAGAAATACCAAACGAAGTGGCAGCAGCGCTGCAGTGTCAATTGGACCAAGTGGGAGCCCGAGGCAAGTAGTAGACAATTCGCTGTGGTTGACGAAGCCCCAGCATAGACAAGGCGTGCGCATACCAACAACAAAAACTACGCATACCAACAACTACAATACAAGCGCAAATTTTGTATTGCCTTTTTGAGATTTGAGCACATTTTTTTGTTGTTGTCTTTAACAGCTGTTACAGTCGGTGAAAATTAGCGGAGGCGCAAGAGCGAGCAGCAATATATAAAAAAAGCGAATAACAAATAGCGAAAAGCAGCAACAAAGCAATAGCAACAAAATGAATTCAAAGGCTGACGTCAACCGTCGCGTTTTGGCTATACAAGCTAAAAAGAAGCGTCATAAGAATAATAAGAAACGTGGAAAGCAAAATGGAGCTGCAGCTCCCGTCCAAGACAACCAACCAGAACAGCAGGCACAAAATAGAAGCAGCGATAACAGCGATGTGCCAGCTGCGCCATCTTCCCCAGCACCACCAGCACCAGAAAATGCTAATTATAGCTGCAACAACAAGTATCAACTGCAGTATAGTAACGTTGGCGGCACAGGAAACTTAAAAGCTGGTGGGTTCTTTAGTAATGCGACTGCCTCAACGTCAAGCGGTTCTGGAAATACGCCTGATGCCCAGCCGCAGTACAAGATGAAGAACAACATAGTGCACAATCAGCAACAACAGCCTCTACGCAGTTCATCAAACGAATCAGATGAATCGGAAATGAACAGTGAAAATGAGGAGCAAGAACTTAAGGAAGATTACTGCAAGGGTGGCTATCATCCGGTCAATATTGGTGACTTGTTTCAGGGTAAGTTTCAATTTCTGAATACCATCTTATTGCACGTCAGGTCAATTCACAGCTGATTGTCACCCTTAGAAGATTCTAGCATGTTCCTTTCCAAAATGAACTGGTTCCAAATTCCAATACTACAATTTCCAATGATTCATTCTGGTTCGCTTATATTTATAGGTTACAATCCAGAAATCTATAACTAATGTTAAACAATATATAAATACCGTTACATATATGCAGCTAAAATATGTTTCAAAAGATTCAGTAGAATCTAGGTCCGTTGCCTTTGGTATTTTCATTGATTATTGTTGCGTTTCGTGTTACACAACAGATAATTAGTATACACCGATTGCATTGATACCCTTTGTTTGGCTTGAGGGCTTGTAATCGCCACAAAATGATTTAGTGCTGTTGTTGGCTTTCTGTCATGAACACAACAACAGGTTGTCAATGTGGAACGGCTACCCTTAGTCACAACCATAGATACACAATTATGTATATAAATTTGTGTGTGTTATTTGTGTATTGGCTCCTCTCGCGCACAAGGGTTGTTAATGGGGTGAAGGGGCAGCTCAAATTTGGGCTAGCTTGTGGTTGCTGGTGGCGACAGGGCTGCTACGTTTTGTGATTCCACCACCTTCGCCACATTCACCTGCCACCTGCCACCACCTGCTCCCCGCCTAGAACCCATATAACCACAAAGCGACCGATTGGGTGGAGGTAAATATCCCACAAACGCCTTTGTTTTACCATACCAAATGATGTGCATAAAGCTTATTATGGGTTTATAATCAAAGAAAATGCTGCTAACCTTTTGCTGCGATAAGGCCGAGCCCCAACGATAAGACTACCAGACGCTGAACATTTCTATATGTTTATTAACTAATCATGCACCCTATAGACAGACTATATATTCATTTGTTGTTATTCATATATAATATGCATTATTCCATGGACACAATGCCAATTAATAGAGAATGGCTAGAGAATGACAATCCTCATTGCGCTCAGAGGGCGAATTTAATTGAATGTCCCCCAGTGGCAGCATCAGCTCATGCCCTGATGGTTTAGTCGCAAGTTACATAGTTAGTTAGTTGGCTGCCAAGTGACCAGCGACGTTGTTCAAGAGTTACTGAAGCGATTTAAATGGATTTATTACCCTCGGAAGCAAACATTTGTGATTTCATCTTTTTGAGTGGTGCACTACTGACATTTTACCCCCCTCCAATATGTGTAAGTGTTCGATTTTAATAAATGTTTCTATTGAAAGGTCGCTATCATGTCATCCGTAAATTGGGCTGGGGACATTTCTCTACTGTGTGGCTATGTTGGGATCTGCAGGAGAAGCGTTATGTGGCCATTAAGATTGTTAAGTCGGCGCAGCATTTCGCTGAGACGGCTAAGGACGAAATCAAGATACTCAGAACAGTACGTGAAACGGATCCGTTGAATCCACGTCGCCAGAAAACGGTTCAGATGTTTGATGATTTCAAAATAACCGGTGTCAATGGCACACACATTTGCATGGTCTTCGAGGTGCTAGGTGATAATCTATTAAAGCTTATACGCAAGTCCAATTATCGTGGAATACCACTTGAGAATGTCAAGAGTATTACACGACAAATACTAGAGGGTCTTGACTATCTTCATAGCTGTTGTAAGATTATCCACACGGACATTAAGCCGGAGAATGTGCTGTTGTGCGTGGATGAGCCGCATGTACGTTCGCTGGCCGTTGAGGCGACACAGTTGTATTGCATGAACTCAAAGATGTATCCCTCGTTGGTCAGTCGTGCACCCAAGGAGTATCGTGAGCCGGTCATTACTGGCAAGATGAGCAAGAATAAGAAGAAGAAGTTGAAGAAGAAGGCTAAGAAGCGCATGGAATTGTTCAAAAAACAACGCGACTATCTCGAACAAGCGGGTGGAGATGACCAACAGCAGCAAGAGCCGTCCGATAAGCATATTTTGGTGCAGAATGGCGATGGTGGCTCCGATGAGGAGCACGATGTCGACGACAATGAGGTTAAGACCGTACAAGTGCAGCTGATAAAACAGGAGCCAAACGAGGACGACGGCGATGGTGACGACGATGACAATGATGAGAAGGCTGCTGGGCAGCCTTTGCTTTCCAAGGTAGCTAACGCTAAGGGTGCAGGCCAACCTTCAGGTGATGGAATTGAGAAGGCCAAAAAGAAGAAGAAAAAGAAGAACAAGAGTAAGTGACATTATATGAAAATATCTCTAACATCTAATATTTTATACTCTTTCACCAGATAAATCGACCCAACAACAAACTCAACCGCAGCAGCCACAACAGAAGCAGGAACAACTCCAGCAGAAGAAACAGCAGCCGGAGAACTCAGCCGAGACCAGCAGCGCGGATAGCAGCAGCTCAGCCGTGAATACCTCCCATACCAATGGTAGCAGTAGCTCTTCATCGAGCACCCTTAAAGGACAATCACATGGTGGCCCCGGCAATAAGAAGCCACAACGACCTAAACAGGATAAGCAACTGAACAACAACAACTTAAATTCGAAAAAAAACTCGAATAGCACTTCGAAAATCTCAAATAACTCTATTGAACGGTCTTCCTCTACGAATTCTGCCAACGGTCCATACTCCGAGCCGTTATTGCCACCACCACCACCACCGCCAGCCAAGCATCGTCCTGGAAAGCTAGATCCAGCGCTTGACGCGTGCAACGTGCAAGTCAAGATAGCCGATTTGGGCAATGCCTGCTGGGTGGATCGCCATTTCACCGAGGATATACAAACGCGACAATATCGCTCGTTGGAGGTTATACTGGGTGCTGGCTATGATGCATCTGCGGACATCTGGAGCACAGCCTGCATGGTCTTTGAGCTGGCCACCGGAGACTATTTGTTTGAACCACACTCGGGCGATACGTATACGCGCGATGAAGATCATATTGCTCATATTATTGAGCTACTTGGTCCTATACCACGGCAAATTGTGTTCCGGGGCACGTATGCCCAGGAGACGTTCCATCGGAATGGTGAGCTACGTAATATAACTGGGCTGAAGCCATGGGGTCTAATGGATGTGCTAATGGAGAAGTACGAGTGGGCCAAACGTGATGCGGAAGCGTTTGCCGCGTTTTTGAAACCGATGCTGGAATTCGATCCAGCCAAGCGAGCCACCGCTGCTGAGTGTCTGCAGCATCAGTGGCTTAGATAAGATACGATGCAGCCTGGTTGTTGGCTGCGAGGCAGCCAGCCAGCAGGAGCAGAAGTAGCAGTAGTAATAGCAGGAACAGCAGCATCATCCGAGTATGTGCAATCAACGGCATCTGTGGCCACATTGGCCTCCATCTCATCCATTGCATCCACCTCAGCGTCAGCTATGGCAGCCTTGCGCGCACGTCACTATCCTGTAGCGCCATACGATGTCACCGCCTCAGCACCGCCAACACCACATCCGCATGCTGTTAAGGCAATGTCCAGTGCGAGCACAGCGCCCGCAACACCAATGAGACGCAGAAGAGACAGTGACCAGGACGATGATAACATATATGATCAACATGTAGATATAGATGATGTGCAGAATATAGGACTTACCGTTGCCATTGATGATCCACAATATAGCCACAAACCCAAATCTCAGCGATTCTTCTGGCGTAAGGCGTTGCGTCACGTCTTCCACCGACGCAAGTGACATCAGCTGCGGCGTCGACGGCAAGATTTACCCCGTTGGCGTCCACGTCGCTGCCGGCACCGTTCACTTGCGGAACGCGTCAGTCGTATATGCACCTGCTGTGACTACGGCCAGGTGTTTTGGCGTGCAGCACGCGTTGTGCTCCTCAGCTGCATCCAATGGCGCACACGTGGCAACATACGCAATAATAATTTTCACTTTAGCAATCACTAAGCTAAGCCGAGAACACCAATAACAACAAAATCAGCAACTGCTAAAGCTCTGCCCTGCATAGGAACATACACACACACAACAGACACACACAAACACACCTAAACAAACTACACACATCTTCAATGTTAAGCTACAATGTTAAGCTACAATGTTAATGCGAAATTTGATTTAGTTAAAGCATATTTGCACCTAATTTATTTTCTTGTGTTTTAAACCGATTAGACAATTTTTTTTTGATACGATACGAACTTATAAGCATATAACACATTGTCTAAATCCAAACAACTATCCTATGCTCTATAATATTATAAAATATCTGTTCTATTTCCTTTATCGGTTGCTGTACACACAACAAAAAAAATAAGAAGAACTTTTACTCTCTGTAAATAGGGGCAAGCAGCAGCAGATTTGGCTATTGATTTTTTTAAATATTGTTTTAAACGATCTCCAAGAACGAGTTTTTTATAGTATCAGTACCAATCAAACAATCAATCAATATAGAGATATATAAAAATATATATATTATGTAGTTATTATATATTTGAAGCATAAACTTATATACAATGCAAAGCGAACGGCCAGTTCATATAAAATTTGTTATTGTAAATTTTATGCCAATATGTTAGGCAGTTAAGTGCAGACATACACAGACACACACATACACACACATACACACACATATACACATATATACATAAATATAGCCTAGTTAAATATTCTATATATAATATATAGACATATATATATCTTTATGTATCGAAAAGGTACTGCATGTGGCCCAAATGGTTTTTAGCATACAAACAAACATACTTAACATACATATGGTACATATATACAGTTATGTATATTATGGTTACGCATATATAAGTATTCTTGAGCTGAACATAACAATAATGAGAGTAGTTATCTAGTTAATTCTCGTTTTAGTAACATTAATAACAAAAATCAGAGGAAGAAGATGAAGAGAAGAACCACAATTAATTATATATAGCGATATGTTCACGAGGTTAACAATATTTGTCAAGTTAAAGCAACTGCACTACCAAGCAACAAAAAAAATCTAAAAAGAAAATTAATAATTTAATAATAATAGAGAACCCCCTAGAACCTAAATGAAAAGAAAAGGTAATGTTAAAGCTAGCAGCAAAAGAGAATGTGAAAAAGAAAAATGTATGAAATATTATCTAGTAAATTGATCAAATGTTCAATATACTTACATTTATATAATATATATATATACAGAGAGAATCCAAGCGATAAATGCAATTAAAGCTATATATATATATATTTAAACACGATTCTGGTAGATATATTTGTATTTAATAGTAGAAAACTAACAAAAGCAACAACAAGCAACAAACAATTTAAAAATCCGTTAAAAGGCACAGACTTACACACACACACACTCATAAATACATAGATACATAGATACATATATATATGAAAAGTTACCGAGTTAAAAAGCCACTTAAGTTTAGGCTAGTTAAGGTGGCATGTTAACAGTTTTCAAATGGAGTATACCTCCGCAGATATATGCTATATCAAGTTGATAATGAAAAAAAGAAACGCTTTATAAATCATATTCATATACATACATACTTAATACTATGCTTAAACATACATACTCGTAGCTGTTGTGTGTCGCTGTGTGTGTGCAAAACTGACAATTTACTATAGATAAGTGGCCTTATTAATTCGATTCTCAGCACCTGCCTCACACTCACACACACGCATACACACGCGCAGCACAACAAAATTTACACTTAACACAATTGCACCTAATAACTCAACACACACTCTCACACTCACACACACACACACACAGATGATAAAATGCGAGTATGTAAAAAAAACACTTAATCTATATCTAAATTGAAAGATATATAAGCTAGGCATTGTATGTGTCCAACGGAGTGAAAGATATCAAGCATTATAGTATATATAGAAACACTCTAAAAGCAAATTTCAATTGAGCGAGAACCCTTTATACTACGATATGATGTTCTATCTGAACTACGATAACCTTATCCTTATCCTTATCCTAATCCTAAATGAGCAGATACAACAAGTTCTCAGTGTCTTCGGCTGGCCGAAGTTGAAACATACAAAAATAAAAAGAAAACAGATAAAATACTCTTTGAAGCAACTATCAATGGTTACTTAAATATCAGATTTGGATTTATTAGATGCATATATACGCATACCAATCTATAGCTTTACAATGAAAGAACTCACTCCTTAAACCCTTGAGAAGTTAACTTGTGCTTAGAAAATTCCAAAAACTAATACTAACACGCTGGAACTGTTCGAGAAGTTGAAGACGCAGTTCAAAATTATATCAAACATCCTTTTTCAAAGAGTATATGATGAAAAGTATATGAATTATACGATACATAATTTATTGATGTAGTTATAAACAAATAAACAAACAAAAAACAAAAACAAACAAACACAAAAAAAGAAATAAAAATTACACAAATTGGAAAACGAGAAAATGTATCTTTTTATTTGCGAAAATGTCTCACTCATCAGCTGAGATACAATATACATTTCATTTCAGCATTTATCTTCATGTTGCACTTCGACATACATACCCAAAAAGAGACACATGGCGATTCATTTATAACCCATTCTCGTAGAGAATTGTATGCAATTACATATTGCCCGGAAGGATGGAAACTGCTGCTGCTGCTGCTGAAGCTGATGCGTTGCTCGTGCCCAGAATTTATGGCCACATAAAAATCACAAAGCATCCAAGTTGAAACCAAATTGAAAATGGGCCCAGGACATTTGCTCTATGTTGGACCATGCCTGCACACCCATACCAAATGGTGAACACCCAACCACACACACACAGACATTTGTCGTTGGCGAACTTTGACATGCACATGAAGTGTGCGGAATCACCTATGGGATATATCACGTTTGTTTGGCGATGGCTAAACTCGAAATTGAATTTTATGTCATGTTCATTCTGCTCCTCCAATAAAAATGAGGGCAGTTTAATGAGAATGGACGATAATTTCACCAATAATGACTCCTACTTTCTATATATCTATCCAAGGTTAGGAGCAACTCCTGCACAATTTGTTGTCCATTTTTATGACCAGCAAGAATCGATAACTTACTGAGCAGCCCTCGCTGCTAGCTGTATAAAATGTATGCTATGAATATATTTGTATCTTATGTTTGTGGTAGCATGGTAAGAGATTAATTCGTTGTGGTTTTTGTGTGGCAAAGAATGTATCTGTATCTGTATCTGCTGCCAGTACTTGTTGGCTAAACAGGATACGGATATGGTCCAACGTATCAAACTCAGAGAAGAAAAGAGAATCGCAAGAAAGTTAAATAAACGTGTCTGCTGTGTCATTCAAATGGTGGCACAGTGTCAATAGCAAGCGCATGGAATGGTTATGTGTGTGGGTGTGCGTGTGTGTGTGTGTGGTTGAGTGGTTGGCTAAAACAAATGCAAAGAAACCGACGCGTGGCTAACTTGGCTAAGAGTCACTTGAACTTGAATTGTATTTAAAGAAAAGTAAAGTAGCACTATAAGATTATTGGATTGCATGACAAGTACGTTCCAGTTATATATATATAAAATATATATTTATTTAAGCTGAGACGTCTTAAGGATGATCTAATCGGAGGTCACTTAACACTTGAAAGATGCCAATCCCTGAAATGCCAGGACGGCATGCTCAATGATGCATGCAATACCTTCGTACCTTGTCGCGCATCATTAAACGGTTTTTTTTGCGCTTCTGGAGGATTGTCAGGAGTTTACGTTGTCTTTCTGCTAAGAAGGACTTCTTCCACTCGAGTTACCTGTGCTTTAACCTAGGTAAGTTGAGGTCCATTTCAACGCTTCAACAAATTTAGAACGGTTGCTAAATCAATTTAGTATTTCCTTTTGCTGTCTTGGGGCTAAGTCCTGGAATTTATGAACTTGTTAATACTTTGAAAGCTTTTACAGTCGAATTGAAGAGCAAGTTACGAGTTGTATGCGGCTGTGGGTCACTCATTCATCTTGTTTTGGCCAAAAGTTGAACAACATACAAGTATATACAAAACAGCTTAAAACGTATGCTAACAAGACCCGGATTTGCTTATAAATGTCTAACAGATGACAAAAAACTTGAAATGCAGCCCATGGAAATTCAACAAAACAAACAACAACAACACCGAAAACACCAACAACGACAACAACAACAGGAACAACAGGAGCAACAGCAACAAACCAGACAAAAGGGACAAGTTTTGCATGCTTGAATGTCACTTTGAGAACCCAAAAAAAAAAATAAAGCAGAAAAGGAAAAAGGAAAAAATATCATAGACAAACTTGGTCAGAAGTTTAATACGGTCGAGACCTAAGAAATTGTCTCTTATATATATATATATATATATATGTTGTCCATCTGAAGAATGATCGATATTTCGCACATTTGTTGTGTGGGTCCAGCGTCAAACGCAGACAAAGAAACTTTTTAAAAGGTCCTTTTAAATGCGACGAAGCGCAAGCGATTATTCAATTTCCAGTCTGAGCTGAACTCAGCTGAGCTAAGCTCAGCTGAAAGAGTACGCTAAACGGCGACCTCATAGGTTGGGGTCATATCTGTAACGTATACCCTATATATCTCAGAATATGGGGCTCAGTGTGTTGTGCACTTTAAGGCTCGTCCTTGTCAACGTCCTTGTTGACGGCGCTCAAAATGCCAACGAGTGGCACTGATGACATTAAGAAGCTGTCGGGTTGGTCAGGATTAGATAGCAAAAGTGCCTGATGTTAGTTTAAAGTAGATAAACAAAAGCGGATTCAGTCTGTCTCAGCCGCAGTCTCTGCCTTTGTCTACGTCTCAGCCTCAGTCTCTGCCTCAGCCGCATCCTCAGTTTTAGCCTGTCATTGTTGTTGCTGGGTGACAACTGCTTTGTGTGTGTGTGACTTTTTGTGTGTGTTTTGTCTGCTTTGTAGCTTAAGTGTGTGTGTGTCTGCCTACGTGTGTGTGTGTGTGTATTTGTATCTGGCGCATTTGTCAACCGCACATCCGTTGCGAAAGTGTTTTGCTGGCATTTTATTCATTCAACTCAATCTATGCGCGTCTCTTTCCCTTTCACCTTTTCATAAAAGTTAAGCTCATCAACAGTTCAAATGCTTCAGTTCATAAAACTTGGAAAGTTTTTTGTTGTTTTCTTTTTTTGGACTCATTAAAAGCATATTGAAAATTCAAATTAATTAAGGATTGCCTTTGATTGGCGCTTGAGACTCTCCTTTATACATTCTTCTCCTCTTTAAACATTTTTATGAATTCAAGGATTGACCTTTTTTTATACTCTACTTAACATGCATACAACGCTTGGCAGGAGTTTCAGAACTTTGCCCAGAATTTTGTAATGTACCGAAGCATAACTCTGGCACAGCTGAATAAGGAAATACTTTCATATGAAATATGTGAGAAAAACAGCTGAAATCTTTTTGAGAGTTTTCAAATCAAAAGCAAATGAGTTGCTTTAACTTTAAGGCACATAAATTAGTATATGTCTTAGATATATACAAAACATACAAGTATAATTTAACCTTCTCTAAGTAAGATCTACACCCATTCAATTCCGCGGGATAAAGAATCTGTTCTGTGCTGAAGGTCCTTAAGATAAGTGAACTTTGGGTAGTACATAATGTAATTTGTTTGCTACAATTTTATAGTTGACCTCTTCTGCAACACGCGGCATAAAACATTCTGGTTTTTGCCCTCTTGTTTATGACACTCGACGCTTCTCAAGTAGTTAAAACGCGTTTGGGGTAAAGCCTTAATTATGCTTTGTGTGTGTGTGTGTGTGTGTGTGTGTGTGTGTGGGGGGGGGTAAAGAGCTGTTTTGTAGCTGAAACATGAGATTGGCTGAAATAATTATAGGACTTTCTAATTAAAAGGCTTCAGGGCTTATGTACTTGTTTTTGTGTAGGTGCAAATAGAGTTGCAATTTCTGTATGTATAAATACATTGCGTATACGTAATGTCCCGGAGATATGATTCGTTGGTCTATAAATAAATATGTGGCAAGCTGCAGTTGCATTTACGAGCATCGCTCTCACCTGGCCCAGACCCTGGCACTGTCCACGGCTCGTGACAACCACTTGTGGGCTAACACGGATTTGATTCGTGTTCATCTTCGGGTTTTCGTATTCGTTTTCCGCCTTCGTATTCGGAATCAGCTCAGCCTTATTCCGAAATGTTTAAAGTTAAGAGAGTGCGAGATATTAATGCCTGGGCCGTTCTCTTAACTTGGCCAAGTGCTTTTGTTTCTTCCAAGACAAGACAAGGCCTAAAGTTTTCCTGCTGTTGCTACTACTTTGGTCTCTGGTCGCTTTTAATGCCAAGTAAGTAGCACTCGTTGTAGGTTCAGGCAATTGCAAAGGCTAAGACAAAGGCAGAGGCAAAACAAACAACTTTGAAGATGCTGAAAGTTTGTGGAATACTCGTACTTTAAGTTAGAGTGCATGGGTTGGCCAGGAGGCAAAGTTTTGTCGCTTAACACCATCCATGTAAATATTAAATAAGGAAAAGCAACTTAATTAAAATGTATGTGCCATGTTTACACTTTTTTTTTGTTCCTTCCTTTTATATTTTTATATTTTTGTATTTTGTATTTCTGTTCTGTCGTTCCTCTCGCTGGTGGTGACCATTTCCCAAAGCAACCGCAATTTCTTACTTTAACACGCCTACTGTTGTATGTTTGTTATGAATTTCCCCGAGCGTGTTCTAATAAACTGGAAACTTAAATAAACCTCATCGGGAAACGGCAAACAACAAACGGCAAACGGCAAAACGGCAAACACTGAGAAGGAAAAACTGAAACTGAGGGCAGGGCAAACAATGAAATGCCATAGAAATATCGCACTGGGAAAGACAAAAGCGGATTAAAAGGTATGTGAGCAATGCGAAAAAGATGAAATATTTGCCAATATTCAGACAAACAGTGAAGCAAAAGACGAGCGACGACAAAACTGAAGAAGGACATACAAGGACCTACAATTGGGCATTCATATTTATTACTTTTACGACAATCCCTTAGGAAATTCCCGTATAAAGACGTGTGTAATAATTGCCGGACAAATCGAAAGCGAAAATCCAAAGATAATAGAATTTACTCTCAATTGAATTTTGGAGCAAATGAAAGCCAAATAAGTGTCTACCAATACCCAATAACCCAATGACCACCACCTACACTTGATTAGATTTATGCGTCTGCCACTGACTGAAAATCCCTCTGTCTCTCTCTCTGTTTCAATAGAACAACAAAGCAACGAATAGCACTCAAAACTGACAGAAACACAATGCACTTGACAGATTTTTGTGCTCGAAATTGAAACGTTCCAAACTGGCTTTAACTTCTGTTAGCCAAACCAAGCCAAGCCCCCCAAAGGCAAAAGCCCATAACCAAACCCAAAAACTCAATATTTACACTTAAAAAGCGGCCACAAAGAGGCCACGCGATGGGCAACTCCAGCAGCTAAGCACAAACTCGGTCCTAAACAAATAAAATTGGCCACACAACTGAGCAGAAAGCATATAAATACCCTGTATAGAGGGTATTAAAGGGTATGTTTAAACTAGCAAAGGTATAAATAAAAGGAAATTCTGAGAATTTGTTTGCAAAAGTTCTTAGAAAGGTTTCCAGATTGAAATTTATGAAAGTAAATTGAAGAAAGCAAAAAAATATTGATTTTAAATTAAGTTAATATTTTATTCTGATTTTCCATGGAATTTCAACGATTTTCACTGAATAGAAGACTATATTTTATATACAATAAAATGTTCAGAATATTTGTAATGAGGTTCCTAAAAGGGTTTTTTTGTTTAACATTTATAAAAAAAGAAACACAGAAATTCATTTGAATAGAAAATTACTATTTATATATATTTATATATATTTATATATATTTTTCCATAGAATTTCCACGATTTTCACCAAGTATAAGACTATATATATATATATATATATATATATATATATTTATATACAATGAAATGTTGAGAATATGTTTAAAGAGGTTCCTCGGGTTACCGATTAACTTTTATAAAATAAATTAAGATAAAAGACACAGAAAACTCAATCTTATTGGAAAATTCATATTACAGTATGAATTTCCATGTATCATCCACGATTTTCACCAAGTATAAGACTATATATATGTATATATACAATGCAATGTTGAGAATATGTTTAAAGAGGTTCCTAAAAGGGGCTTTTGGTTTTTCGATTAACTTTTATAACATAAATTTAAGAAAAAGCACGGAAAACTCAATCTAATGAAAAAAATTAATATTGAAGTCTGATTTTCCATGAATTTCCCACAGTTTCAGAAAGTATAACACTATATGTTATATAAACCCATATGAGCTTTTAAGTCTTCTGTTAATTGTGAGCAGATATGTAGATATAAAGGTCAAAACTTTCATGTTGACCATATCTAGTCAATAAATGTCAAAGTTCGCCAGGCAGTTCTTATATTGGTAAGAAGGAGCATAGGGTAGAGCAGAGCTGAGGTCTGATCTAAGGATGCCTTGGTGGGTTTTTAAAGTAATCGCCCTCAAATCACATGGCCCACACACCCGGAAAGGGCAAATTGCCCTTTAATTGTACGAAGCGGACACTCTGTGCCGACATCTGTTGCAAGTATATAGGTGTATAGTATGTGTGCAGGCTGTGTGTGGATATGCACAATATTTACCGTTGAAGTTCTAAATGACGCCCACATACACAACGTACGCCCACACACACACACACAGAGAGAGAGAGTGAGCGAAAGGAAGAGAGTGAAATGCAGATATTGCGCGCATTTTCCACTTTCATGTCCTTGATTGCTGCTGGATGCGAGGATGCGAGTATGTGCGTCTGTCCAGAGTGCCTAATCCCCGGGTGACCTTGAAACTGTAGTTTGTATGCATGCAGATTGATATATGTAAATATGTAACATATACTTGTTATACATACGTACACGGTTCAATGCGGCCCGCCAAAAGTCTATGCGTCTGGCCCTATGGCCCGAGAGCAGAGACATTTTGTGTATTTGACAACCAGCTGCCAGTTGAACTGTCTATCTGTCTCCTCTCTTTGTCCATCCAACCATTCATCTGTCTGTCTGTCTATCTGCCTGGCCCTTTGACTGTTTGCATTTGACATTTTCAATTTGCATGGCACCGCTCTATGGATACTAGGGTTCACATCATAATGTGTAACTCCCAGTGAGATGGTCACGTAGCCTTTGCATGTATCCCGACTTAGGCTGCACTTCACGTAGAGCGTAGTTATAAACTGGCTAATCACCAGCCACGGAATGGGCCCGTAGGCCATAATCAACTTCTAGCCAGTATTAACTAATTAAGCTAATCAAATGAAATGTCTTCTACGATGAGTATAGATATCAGAACAGACGTTGCGCACTTAAAAACACGCAAAGTAAATTCAAAGTCTGTGGCTGAGTTCCATAAACTTTGTTTGGACTGGCTAATTGAAGGAACCTCCAAAACACCAAGCATCCACCCAAATGATACTTGTCTTTGTGTGTAGGTTTATTGGAGGAGAAGAAGGAGGAGTGCGCATTTTATTCAATTTGAAATTTTGCTTTGAATTTGAAGCTAAATACTCAAATATTTTGATAAGCTTTTGAGCCGCTTTACTGATTGATAGTTTAAGCTCTTAATGGAAGAAGCGTGTCTCTGTTCTGTCTCTCTGTCTCTGTGTCTCCCCTTCTATCTTTAATCATTATATAGACCTATAAATCTTCTTTTTATTATTGACTGACAACGGTTTTTATGGCATGCGGCATTAGCTTTTTGCACGGAAAATGGCGCCACTTGGCCGGAAATTGCCGGAACCGAGCGGCGATACCTGACAATTATGGCCATCAGCGTAACTATGTGCCATATATATATCCGTATAGGGGGCGTGGGCGTGGGCGAGGGCGTTTTTTCAATTATTTATTACTGCAGTGCTGCCATGTCCATGGCTAAAATTGGCCTCAAAATTGATGCGGCCAAGGTCATAAATAATGCATATCCTTTCATGTTCACTGAAACTAAAAACAGCAATTATTATCCTTCATTTAAGAATCTGGTGTCTGAGCATGATGGATTATTAAAGTAAAGGAGCAAACTGATGGTTAATAGCTGGATAGCTCATAACAACAAAATGGATACTTAAAGCCAAATTCCCAAACGTTACTTGAGAAATGTAATTGTGTCTGTTTTGCCACTTGAGCTGCTTTAAACTAGTCTTTAAGGACTCGTAATCCTTTATAATCGTTGAGTGCTTGTCACAGCCAAGCAGCTCCTGTGGAGCTTGTTCCACGAATGCCAGCGCCAAGTGCAGCCAGATGTCTCCATAGCTACAGTGGCACGTGTAAATTTGCGAATAAAATCCTGTGGAAAATCTGATAATGCATCGATATATGATATAGAAAATAAGGGAAAACAATGTCTGAATTGTGCTGTCCCTTTGAAAGTTGAAAATCGCTTCTAGGAATTGGGCATTGGAGCACACTTGTCTGAAGCAGCCGCACCTGTTGTTAGGTGAGAAATGTCACCTTGAGTGTATCCTTAAATCGAGGACTCTGTTCTCAAGTATCCTCATACATACATCATTATATTACTTACCATGTGTTACGAACCTCTTTGACGTGAATCCTTTTGTACATTTCCATCTTCTGGCAGTTGCTCAAAGCAAAACTCAAAATCTGTGTAGGTGGAGTATCAAAATATATGTCGAATATTTGACAAATGTGTTTGGCTGCGTTGTTCTTTAAGCCTGCTGTTATTGTGTGTGTTTGAGTGTGTGTTAAGGGGGTGTAAAGTTTTATTGGATTTTATTTGCACTGCAGCAACTGCGCCATAAGTCATTGCACCATTACGAATTCCGTTTTGCCGTGCCCAATCGATTTCCATTGTGCGAGCCTGAGCCCTGGAGGGTCCCTAAACAGAAGCCCAGCTCCGGAGCAGAACTCAAGTTGAGATGGAGGAGCGGGGATGTGGTGGGGCATTGTTTGTGTGTGTCGCGTGCTTTTTATGTGTATTTACATATTTTCCATTGAAAGCCAAGTGGATTTATGGAATAAATTTTGAAATGCCTTTGCACGATTATTGCAGTGGGGCGTGGCAGCTAACGAGGAGCACAAGCAGCATTTTGTGTTCGTGCCTGCAATTGCACTTTTGGCGATGTTGTCGGCACGGACACCAACACTTGGCACTGGCTCCGGCTCCGGCTCCGGTATACCACAAGATGGCAATCCTTTCATACTGATGGTATTCCTGTCCTGCACTTGTTGCACCCCTTCTGCTGCCAGCTTAAAGCTGCAATTAAGTTAGTAGTTTTCTTATTTACCGTGCAAACAGCAAACAATTTCCGTTCACTGTCCTGTCAGCCAACTAATTGAGATGTGCAAAGTGCTGGCGGAAATACCTGGGATGGCCCTCGCCTCGAAGTCAACTATCTCAATGTAAAAGGACGAAAATGTGTAGCCAAAAAAAAGTAAAGAAGACGAGGAAACATTTACCAGCCGCAACGTAGCAAAAGAAGCCATCAAAAATGTAAATATATAATACCCCAAGACTTGTGCAGGAACCTCTAGCCCAATTCTCCAGTTCCAGTTCCAATTCCAAGCCCAAGTTAACTTAGCAGACAGCTCAAAGTTGTCTTACCGCTCGTTGTCATCGTCTTTGTCGTTCTGTTTGTCGTGTCTTGCCTAGAAAGTAGCTCCCCTGCCTCTCTGTGTGTGGGGGCACTGACGTTGAAGTAGAGCGTCAATGAATTAAATATAACATAACCCAAACCCAAACCGAGACCCAGACCCAAACCCAGACCCAACCCAGTCCCGAAAACAACCCATTCTAAAATGTACACGCTGTGAGCTTTCCACTTGATTGCCGGCAGCCAGCTCCACCTCCAACTCCGCACAAACTGACTACCTACCTGGCCTGGCGTTTGTCCTTGTCGGGAATGGAAGTTCGATTTACATTTCGACTGCAACCGGCAAAGGCGTTACATGGCGTGACGTAAGCGCTTGAATAGATAAAATGTCTATATAGCTACAGGTACAAATACATATGTACTCCTCCTATATATATGTATGTACATATGTGTGCCGAGCTGTTTGGTTAGCAGCTCATGCACACTTAGAGCAGAACACAACAAACACACACACACACACACAGCAAACATGAAATTTAGTTAAAGTGTGCACTCTTGAGTTCTCATTCTGCTTGACTTCTCTATTGAGGATAATAAATTAAAAGTTTTGATCCAAACTGCGCGCTCAAGCGCAGCTTAATTCTATGCAAATGCTTCTCGAATTTTATTCGCGTTTAACTAAAGTTTATTCAGATATCGATCAAAGTGTTGTTCTCTATATATATATATCTTTATTTATTTTTAATTTATTTAGATCATATACATACATTTTATATATATTTATTTACAACTTTAATTATTAATTTATTTATTTTATTTATTTTATTTATTTTATTTATTTTATTTATTTTATTTATTTTATTTATTTTATTTATTTTATTTATTTGATTTATTTGATTTATTTTATTTATTTTATTTATTTTATTGATTTATTTTAATTATTTTATTTATTTTATTTATTTATTTTATCTATTTTATTTTTGTTTTATTTTGATTTTATTTATTTTATTTTTGTTTTATTTATTTTATTTATTTTATTTATTTTATTTATTTTATTTATTTTATTTATTTTATTTATTTTATTTATTTTATTTATTTTATTTATTTTATTTATTTTATTTATTTTATTTATTTTATTTATTTTATTTATTTTATTTATTTTATTTATTTTATTTATTTTATTTATTTTATTTATTTTATTTATTTTATTTATTTTATTTATTTTATTTATTTTATTTATTTGTTTATTTTATTTATTTTATTTATTCCATTTATTTAATTTATTCCATTTATTTTATTTATTTATTTAAATCCACAACTAAGTTTTACAGGAGTATTTTATTCTGGGAACAGCTGAAAACTATTACATATTTAATAGGTAGTAAGTAATGATATGATACACGACAAATATATATGTAACATATATATATATTTTCACAACTCGCCTGGTTATTTGTTAATTGAAGCAACGACAAGCGAACGTGGTTTGTGCTCTGCCATATGCATAATATTCGTATTATTCTGTATGTCAAAGCAACTTTAGCTGCTGTTATTCAACTGTCACTGTTTCACTCAGTCTGTCTGTCTGTCTGTGGGACTGTCTGCCTGTATGGCTGACTGCCCGTCTGAATGTTTGTGCTATTCAATTCCATTGAAATGGCTGTGCTGCATATTAAAAGAGTCGCATAAATAAATAAGCATATTCAATTTTGATGAAACGTGAATGGTATCGAAATGTTTAACAAAACGTAGAACGTGACCTTGTGGCACTTTTGTCTCTAATACTCCTCAAAAGTTGCCACACCGAAGGGTATTCCCCTTATTAAGCGAATTAGCTGCAACGATGTCAAAGACTTCTTGATAGAAGTCAATCAATTATGAGAAACCTTCTCAATAATTGTAATATAATATTTGACAGACAATAGACAAATAGAATGAAAGGAACGCTGTAATTGCTGAAATAGGATATCTTCAAGTCGAGAGTCCTTGAACTGTTAAGTTTTCTTTTGGTTTTTTTCTTGTGGAACTTGGAGCAGGAAGATGAGTAAAATCTGTTGCGGTTAAGCGCTTACATAGCTAAAAGCTGCAATGCAGCTTCGACAATTGAGAACTGGGAATTGCTTTCATGGATGAAGGATGAGAGGGTTATGATTTAGATTCGCCAGTTGTCTGTTGAATAATTCACTTAATTGGGCCCCGAAGGTTCAAAACCATCAAATATCAAAGTTGAAGTAAACACACAGAAACAACACACACACACACACACACACGTGTTATACAATCAGCTGTCAGATTGACATGAACACACAAGAGTTCTGGAAACTAAACCCAAAATTCTACGGATTACTGAGTGCCAGTCACGTCGAGGTGAAACAACAGTGCCAGACAGCTCCACTGTTTATGAGCTGTGCCACTGAATTGTGCTCCAGCATGCAAATACAATCCGCATAAATATGTATGTACATATGTATATATATATGTGTGTATTATGACTGTTGTTGCTGCAAACTGCATATTGTTCATTATACAATGTGGTAGGACAATGTATTGATCAGTGCATTGTACGGCCGTTGGACTGTTGCAAAATATAATTACGGTGAAGTTGCATCAGCATGCAAATTGGCAACTCATGAATACCTAATTGTATAACCCATTTAATGTTGGCCAACAAAGGATGGTTTATACTACTTTATGCGCTGGCCAAATTCAATTCGAAGCTCATAGAGCTGCAGGCTTTGCGTTAATTAAATTTTCATATGCACTTCTTTGGTCTGTACTTTGATTTGACCCTTGTAGGCCATCTATCATATTACTGAAGGATTTCCCCCTTTGAAAATCCACCGACTATTTCCTTCCTTTCTGTTGCGTTGACCCACAGCCACTGTACCAGCTCCGGCTCTGGCCATTGCGTGATCCGTAGAAGTTTTTTTTGGGTGCCATTTTCATTTTCCTTTTTGACACGCATTCGCGTGTTTTATGTTTTGCTTTTGCCTGGCATCCTTTTGAAACTTTATACTTTGGCATCCGTGGCAGAGTTCCAGAATTCAATTTGTGTTAAAGTCTGCTTAAGTTTTAGTCCAACCTTGAACCTGCCACATGCTACACGTACGCGTACACTTGCCACAACAGTTTTTGGAGCATGTACTTAGATATTCGCACTTCTATTTTCAGTTCATTAAGCTGGATTTTCAGCACATTATTATTTATGCTCGCTCCTGCTGCGTACTCTCAAGGATTCACTTACTCGCAGCTGTACGCGGCTAAGGACAACTGAAAACACGAAACAATTCTTGTGCTTAGAGTGCTGCAGCTTGAATACCCTCTAAGAAATGTAGACAAGACAATTCTAAAGGATTATCCGAATAGTATTTCAGGATAAATTCTAAACTGTGCTACATATATAGAAGTTATTGGCAAGTATCGAAAAGGATTATCTATGGCTGATATAAGATGATCCTGTAGAATGCGTTTCCTTGCCACAAACTATGATACCCCACTATGACCTCAGAATGAGCACTTACCCAATGTTAAGTATTGTCTGTAAATATGTGTGCAGCCTGGAGACAGCTGCCTTAACAACGTGGATGTGGCAAGGAGGATATCTCGGAAACGATGTCAGAGATTCATCACAATTTAACATTGAGAAGTGGCTGTGTAAACAAGTCAAAGTCACGTTGTTCCATATGTTGCAATTAGAAGTAGTTTCTAGCTTCCGGCTGCTGACAGTTGCTCATCTTTTAGAAAACAATTGTAGCAAAGCTGGAAAGTCAGTCTCAAGTTTTAACCAAAGCCTGCGGAGGCTTTGCCCCAGCTCTTTGTGTATTTAAGAAAATAAATGAATAAATCCACTCGTTGAGTTGCACTCACAGGATATTGAGTGTATCTACAGCAAATTATCTGTTCAATTAATCCATCTGTTTAACCTTATCCAAGAATGTAATGTAATGAGAACATAATAAAGGTTTTTATTGGGCCATAACTTAATGAAATTTTAACAATGCTAACAAGTAATTTGTATCTTATCTCTGGCTAATCGAATATTCCGTGCCACCAAAACTACACACGGACACGCAGAGGCTAAAATTGGTGTGTGGTGTGTCTGGTGTGTGGCATAAATTAGCGATGGACACGTGATAGCCCAATGTCAATTCAATTTACTTTGGGTTTCTCCCTCCCCTCAAACAGAGTACACAAAAGCAGTACCCAAAGCTTTGGTATTCACCTTAGATAACTTAATTCCGTAGAATTTCACGTGGAACTCAGGGAATCCGTTTTGAAATTGTTGCGAAACGCCTGTCAATCTGTCAGCTTTGATTATTATTGTGAAATCATTAGAAATTTCACAAGTCAATTGCTTTGTTTTTTTTGTTTGTGAGAAATTTCACGCTCACACTCACGTACCCAACTCAAATACTAAAAGTTAAAGCATTTGTCAAACAACAAACGACACACACACACACTCGTTTACAGTCCAATTGTGTGTGTGTGTGTGTGTGTGTTGACAGTTAAATAAAAGCAGCCACATGAAAGTTTGCCGCATAACATTAGCATGCAAATTGCTAAATTGAGATTGTCATTCGCATTTACCGCCTCTTGATTTCCTGTTACGACTGCGGCTTCGGTTTGTTTGAGCTACTACTGCTGCTGCTGCTGCTTCTGGCCAACTGTTTGTTGGCCCAAAATCAATATACATAAGTGTATCTATGAACTGAACACGTCATTTAACTTGGATCTATGTACGATGTCAGCCCCAAATGGAAGCTACACGGAATAGACATTAGGTACATGCATCATAAATGCGAGTAATTAGTGGCGGATAAGCAAATCGATAAATTGTCCAATGGTTACCAAAAATAACTCCAAATTGCCTTTTTGCCTTAATTCCACTAATAACGAACACCCACAAATTTGATTGATGCCTTGACAACCACCTGACTACCTGACTGCCTGACTGCCTGACTATCTGTCTGTCTGACAGGCTGTCTGTCTGGTTGCTTGATAAATCTGGAGCTAAAGATGTTACCTCATAGATGAGAGGCGCATCTAATGGCACTTTAATTGAAGGTTTTAACGCTTTGAATAACTCATCAGCAATCGCTCGAAGGAGGAGAGACCAGAGAGAGAGAGAGGGGGGCATATTTGCTTCTGGTTTTGCTCGAGCTCCGGTTACCAGCCTAATTAGTTTAATTAAACATTGTGCTAAATCGGCAGGAACGCCTCTGTTTGAAGACTCTTTGGTCTTTGAAGTGGCCAACACTGCATTTTGGCCAATTATCGTTTATGCAATTCATTTAATTAGCTTCGCACTTGTTCGGGCCACTTGGCCCTAATGGCTCCCACACACACTGAAAGTGCCAATACGTGCCATAGTTTGGGTTAACCCTCTGCACCTCCTCCCTCCTCCTCCACTCTTATTAGTTTGACTTACATGCTGGCAATTAAAAGACAATTATGTGGCCCAAAAGTTGCAGCTGCAAAAGTTGAGAGAATCTTTTGCAGCATTTAAGTTAAGGCCATAAAATAGAAACAGTTCATTGGAAATTCCCTTTGACCTTGTTTAAATTAAAAGAGCAAACCAGGTGCAACAGTAGCCTGTAAATTGTTACTTTTATATCTTGACCCCAACGAAATCTCAACTCTTGAATTATTGACCAGCATAGTTAAATCCTTATGCCCAGCTCTGGGTCAACTTTGTTCGAACATTACGATGCGCCCTGAATCCACAATGAGTAACTGCTGGATAGTCGAGTGTAGGAAATAGGAATTGTTGCGCAATGTTAGCCAAAAAAGGAAAGGAAAAGGATATCTTTACGAGCTTCAAGCAACAAGTACGCAATGCGTAAAACAATTTTCTTTTTACTGCAGTTGCTTTTCTTTGCTCTTACTTTTTTTCAGAAGTTCAGCTTGGACTCTCAACAGTCAATCCCTTGGGTAAAAGGTAAAAAGAAAAAGCATAATAAAATTATATTCCGAGTATATACTACTTTTATATATATCTTTTTTTTAATTTTCTAACTTCATTTACTTGATGAATGAACCTTATATATACTTATACAGTATCTAGGTTCATGTGAAGTGAATTCATTAGCCTGCACACTTAAGCTTCATTAATATTTATAATGCTGGAACAGGGACAGTAGCAAAGTTGAGGGGGAGAGAGAGAGAAAAGGAAAGGTGAAGTTTTGTAGTAATAATTTAATCGCCAGGTATTTAACAACTTTTTATAATACGCGCACTCAACCAAAGGGGCTAATACCAGGGCACACACACACAGGTTAACTCAACGCTTGAGTTGAGTTTGTAAATTGTTTGGTCAGCGCATTGGGTGACACAAAGTTTCATCGGAGAATCAGGTGCAGGATTAAGGCGTTTGTGTTAAGCCAAAGCCAAAGCCAAACCGCAAAAGCTTTGGATTTTCAATTTCCATCTAATCTAAATTACATGATACGCGCACAATTTGAACGCTAATGAGCAGAAAGTGAAAGGGAAATCGGTGTGCCGTTGCCTGCCAACGTTGCGTATGCGCAACATATTGCGTGTGAATTTTAATTAAAAAGTTTTTTCCCAGTTACCCGACCAAGATAATCGCTGGACAGATTGACAGGCGCCCTAACCCAAAGGCAAAAACGGATGTTGTTTCACCCGCCTGATGCTGCTCTCAGAGCTCCTCCCGCTGCTTCGATTGCATCGATTTTCCTGCTCACTTTGCCAGCAATTTTCCAAGCAACAAGAACAACATCCAAAGTAATGGCAAGGCAGCAGCTTAAGCATGTGCATTGTTGTCAAGTTGCTTTTCATTTAATATTTAATTATGTGTAACTGCATGACAGCAAACAGCAGATTGCTCCACAGGCAGCCAATTGATGGTCTCTGTGTGTGTGTAGGTGTAAGTGTGTGTGATGGTCGTGTTATGTTGTGGCTGCCACATGCCAGGCAGTTGCCAGGTAATTAAATGCTCGCACATTAACTTATGCTTTCCCACACACCTTCAGATCATTTGTTGAGGTTCTGCTAAATTGGCTTGTTAGCCGACAGATAACTAATAAAACAACAATTATCGATTGTGCGCGTATGTCCACATCCAAGTGTGTGTGTGTGTGTGTCTGATACCACACTTACACCTTGAGCTCTAACAGTTTGCACCTTCATTATTCATAAGCCTCCCAAGTATAGAGTTCAGCCCTAAGTACACACTTGACTTAGTTGCACTTTCCCCTGGTGAAATGCAGCTAAGCTTTTAGTGCTAGGGAATTAAGGGTATCCACAACTTGAATGTATATATATATATATCGTATATTTATAGGTCACAGACTAGTTAATTATATATATATTTATTTGACTAGTTAATATAATAACAGTGACTATCACGATTGGTTTCTTTCTGTTTAGTTTCCAAACAATAAATGTGGATTCATTTCCATTCCTTGCACTGTTTATTCTTTTGACTAATTTGCTTTTAATATGTATATTAATACATAAATTATGTATAATATTATATTTATTTGTTTTTAAAATTATAAATGTGCTTTTTTAATTTACATTTTTAGAGCTCTAAATAAAGTTGGGGTTGAGATGTCACACATATTAAATAAGCTTCTAGTTACTAGAAGCTGATAGAAGTTTCCACCGTTTTCCATCAAAAATTCGCAGCTTATGTGGAAGAATGGCACACTATCATTTATAGAAACTATTCTACTATCTTTCTGGAAGTATTTACCATCTCAGAAGAACTCTGTAAAGCATCCATTGAAACGAGCCATTGGCTACTTTGATTAAAATGACAATAAGTTGCTTTAAACAAAGTATTTTCCCAGCGTTCTGGTTTCCTATCAAAAATTAACAGTTTATGTGGAAGAATGGAGCTTTATCAATTATAGAAACTATTCTACTAACTTTCTGGAAGTATTTATATAATATAATCACATCAGAAGAACTCTTAATCTGTCAAGGAACCATTGAAACGAGCCATTGGTTGCTTTGATTAAAATGACAATGAGTTGCTTTAAACAAAGTATTTTCCCAGCGTTCTGGCAGCTCTTCAGCTTTCGAGTCTATAAATTTTACATGAATCAACGCTTTGATTTAGTTTTTCAAGTAATAATAAGATGTTAACGCCTTATAATATTATGGAATGACTATTCCAAGTAGTTAAATAGGTTACACCTGACCTGAGTTCGTTTGTTCATATTTTTAGACCATGAATTAAATGACTTTTAGGAAACCCACGAGTTCTACTTAATTGCAGTCTAAAATTGTAACTATCTGTTAGTTCATAAACCAAGTTTAAAAGATGCTAAGTTAATGTATAAATGTATATCATAAAGATGAAAGCAGATTGCGAACTGTGCCACCTGGATGCTATGATAACAAAAGTGGAACAATTTGGAGGGGCAGCTCGTAATTTGGTTGGACCGATGTGAGATGAATGAGGTGCTGGATAGGGCCATTGGCCCAAATGCAAACCACTTGCTTGATTCTATTTGAATGTGCTCTTTTGATATGGTTGTGGCTATGGCTATGGCTGTGGCTATGGCTATGGCTATGGCTATGGTTGTGGCTATAGCTGTGACTGAGGCTGGTGCTGGTGCTGGTGCTGGTGCTGTGACGGCGGCTGTTTGAGGCGCTCTCGGCGCAGGCGCGGTGCAGTTACTCCGAAAATAGCAGAGACGACGACGACGAAAATGTTGGCCAGTTGACGACGTTGCGTATACGCAGTGGCGTTTCAGTCGCTAGCTGGATGTGATGTTGGCCGCAAGGGCGCCACGGCATAATCCAAAGACCAGAGGACAAGCTATTGCCTGAAGGCAGCTCTTTGCCGCTGAAACAACAAGTACCTTACAGTTCGTTCTGTTCCGTTTCGTTGTGTGTGTGCGTGCGTGAGTGTGTGTGTGTGTGAGTGAATGCGTGCGTGCGTGTGCGTGTGCTTCGTGTGCATTACGAATGCGAGTGCAATGTGAAGATGTATATCAAAGTGCAGCATAGCTAAAAAGTATGCTTTAGATTTTTATTATCGCGCGCGCAACGTTGACGTTTCGTTTGGCCAACTCGAAACTTTGTGAAGTTTGACGCGCCTTCCGTGACCCCACCATATACTACGACATATATATACACAATATATACGAGAGCACATATACAAAAACAAAAAAAACATATAGTACGTATATTTGTATACCCCTTCGAGCTGAATAATTAATGCAATCAAGCTATTTGAACCCGTTTTAGTGTCGTGTGCGCGCTCGGTTTCAAAGTGGCAATAATGACTTACAACGTTCTCGTTTTCTAACCTTAACACAAACGAGTACTTAAAACAAACAGTAAACAGCGCGGAGCCTTATGCATACATATTTAGTAAAGGGATCTTGGCCCTATATATATGGTATATATACCACACACACCCACACACACACCTATGTGTGCTTGTATATTTTGACATGCGCAACGAATTTGGAAACTCGGCTCGAAACTGAAAACTCAACTTTATAACTCTATATACATATATATACTAGTAAAACCCCCAACTTCAGACCAATTTGAAACAGGAATCAAGGCCTACTACAAACTAACTAAAAACATACTATTTTTCGAGAGAACTTATCTACTACAAGTACTACACTTAAAGAAATTAGCATATAGAGCAAAGATATGTACATATATGTATGTTTATAAATCTGGCTGCTAACTGGCGGCAACAAATTCCAATCATAAATTATCGCAATAAAAAAAAATAAATCTGCGGCGCTTGACTTTTCGCCGAAGAGCAGAAAAACCTATTTCAATTTTCACCCCGAACAAACAACTCATGAGCAGAAGAAGAGCTCCCACATAATAGAAAAACAGAACGTATATAAAATAAAATTGTGTCTGCAGACCAAAGCACAAAGCGAGCAACAAACAACTAATAATAATTCGAAAATATTTATAAAGACAAAACGAGAAAAACACATCCATACATATTTATGAATATCAGCTAAATGGGCAGACAGCTTGGCCAAAATATATTTCGATTAAAATATAAATGAAATTGAACTGGACACGAAAACCAAATAGCGTGCCAAGTCTTTTCACAACGAAATACTCCCGATATACATTCGATTTGTATTGTCTGCCAGATAATAGATAAATAAATAAAACAAGTGCAGCCAACAGGTTGCATGCAACAAACGTAGCCCCAGGAGCAACAGTTTCCCCTAAGGTGAGTTCCCAAAACTTTTCAATTGCCAATAAACAACTTTTACTTCTATCATATAGCTCTTAACTTTAAACTTCTTATACACAAACTTATTGCTTTCGCTCTGATAAAATAAATGTTTCTATAAGTACTTCTGCAGCTGAACAGAATTTGTGTATCTAAAAATAAATGTGTTTAAACTGCTTTGAAGTAGTTTCAACTGAAGATTGATATCGAGAAAAGCATGAAATTTATTATATAAACCAAGAACTTGAGTTTCATATGCTCAAAGCGACAAATAGCAGAGGGAAAAGCACATTTTCTAGGGTGAAGAATAGCTTATATATTTCTTTGTTTTCCAGAATTTCTTCAAACGTTTTCTTAGCGATTTCTATGGCAGCTGTGTACCTGGGCAAGTTTGCTTTATAAAGGTCTTAATTAGACAGGAATTCTGGGCATGTCTCTACCCAATCCTTAGGCTCCAGCTGCCTCACGTATAAACTGGCTTCCGGAGACATTATAATGATTTTTGTGAAGCTGTGAGCTGCTTCCTTAAGCCAATCAGTGGCCATTGGGGAGCATTTCACTGATCACTTGACAGACACCTGGTAATCCTCTTGTTATACCCATGCAACATATGTGTGTGTGTGGGATAAAAGATTGTCAGGGGCAGGGTGAAAAGTGGAAAACTGACCATGTCACAAAGTGCCATAAACAATTTTACAACATTTTGCCTGTCATAAGATTAAATGTGCATAAAAGGCGGGTGGCAAATATGGTGACGGGTGATGGTAACTGGTAACTGGTGACTGCTGAATGGTGACTGGCGACTGGTGAAGGCGAAACAAAAGCAATAACTATAAAACAAACCGAATACAATGCGCTTGGATTGTGTGAGCAAAGGAACAGGACCAGGAGCATATCAGGAATAAAGACAAAGACTGGGAAAAAAAAAGGCAGCCCCACATGCAGACACAGACTTTATGGCAACAACAATGAGAACCACAACAACAACAACAGCAACAACAATAAACACAACCAGAACAACAATACAAGGAACACATCGGGTGCGGTGGAGGCAGCAAAACATGCACACAAACAATTTGAGTTTACTTTTTACGAACTTTTCTTTTTTTTACTTTATTTTGTTGTTTTTTTTTTGCTGAGTGCCGCTGGCGAGGTTTCTGGAGTGGGGGAAAACTGTTGGATGCGTGTGTGTGTGTGTGTGTGTGTGTTTATAGGTGTACATATCGCTACTCTAAAGGTATAGAGGAGGCGCATAGTCACAGACGACAGCATCCAATTACAAAAGTGAATATTTGAGACTTGTTTTTGGCTGGTTGCCATGTTGACCTTAACATTTATTTCGGCCCTCTTGGCCCTAAGTGACTTTCAAGTCTGCTGACCTGAATCTGAATCTGAAACCTTTAAAGCTACTTTGAACTGAATGCATTCATCAGTTAGTTTCTGTCCCAGCTACCACCAAAAAATATGTTTTGCTGTAAAGGACTAAAATTCAGACATTCATGTCGCTGATAATGAGCCATTTGGTGGCTTGGGGGGTGGGTGGAGGGGGGAAAGACGTTAGTTGGCGCCACTCACGCGATGTGCAGCACTTGAGCACGTTTTGCATAAATTGCTGGCCCGTCGCCATTCCTGATGGCATGCTAATAACGACTACCGCGCCCACCTTAACTGACCGCCTCCAGGGCGAAACAGGGGCGGGTTGCTGCCGCTGTTGGTGTACACGGGAGGGCGTGTCAATCGAGGCGGGGCAGAGAAGAAAGCCGCAGAGCCAACAACAAACAACAGAGCACACACAAGCCAAAATAGCCTTGTTAAGCATTTAAGCACAGCTGCCATTTTCACATCATTCACAAAATAGCCGCAAACATCAATCTAAATCTGATGCCGATCTCCGCTGAGGCGCCACAGATGCTAATCGATGTCCACTGCCCACTAGCCACAGGCTTCTAATCTACTTTAACCTGCGAACCATGCGAACAATTTTCATCAGCTCCACTGGTGGTAAATAAGCCAACAAGTGTCTGTTTGTGCAAATGCATGAAATTTAATTAGTTTTACGCTGCGTATACGCAACGTTACCTATGCTTGCCACAAAAGCCAACCCACACACACACATACGTAGATTGAGAGTCAGGTACACACACAACTGTGCTTAGAGCTTGTCGAAATTTGTATGCAACTGCTGGCTGTGGCCAGCCAAGATTGGCAGCACGTCCATTGTGGCAATCACTGGCAGCTCAATAAAGACCGAAAACTAATTTTTTAGTATGCCACACTTTGTGGCAGGCAAGTAAAGGGCACAGGGACCCAAAATACTTGAGCCTGCCCCAAAGCAAATCTTCTAGCAATTGATGTGAAGGCAGATTGTTGGCTGTTGATTAACTGTCAGGTAGGCAACAGTGTTTATTGTTCTTCATGTTCTTTGGCCTCCAGCCTCATTTGGGCCACAAAGAACAACAAATTTTCACAGTTGCCGTGACAACAAGCCCTGTTTAAATGACATATTCCCTGTGGTTAGCAATATAAAACAAAGGAAAACTTCGCAGACAGCAGAGCACGACTTCAAGATGTCCTGTATAAGGATTGCTTTGAGGTGATTATATATAAATCAGTATTATAAATATTTAAATTGATTTTGCAATTTGCAGATTGTTTTCGAACTTTCTTCCTATGGCATATGCTATAATTTATTTGTGAACTGTTTCAATTTTCTTAAATAATTGATGAGTCTTTTAGCTGATTTGTTTAACTTTGTGGCATAAACAGGCTTTTAGCCAAACAAAGTGTTTATTTATAGACGAGAACAGTCTTACCATACATGAATCTTAATGCTATGTAATCTAATCTCGAGCATACTCCATGCACTCAGAGTTGTACAGGACATTAATGCCTGTAGCCATGTTGTATGAATTTCATTAACTACAATCAAATTTTGGCATCTTGAAGTCTATTAAAGGCGAAGTAAACAAGATTTTGACCCAAATTGAGCACTTTTTCAGTCCCATGAAACAAAGGCCACAGACAATAACAACAGCAGCGAGGATCAACAATAGCCCAAAGTTGTACATTATTAAGCTTTTTGTGGCAACTATTGTTGCGGTTACCAGAGGCGACACACACAGCGAGCAGAGCGAACGGTTTATAAAATAAATTGCGAAGTTAATAAACAAGTAGCCGCCAAGGCTTTGTGGCCCAGAGTTGCTGATGGGTTTTGGCCAGGACGAGAGGACAACGGCAATTAGCTTTAAACACGCCATTAACTGCTTAAATGGCAACATGTGTGTAATGCCAGCAACAGCTCCTGCCTTCCAGCCTCATTTCCATCTAAGTATGTTCATTATCACCTGTGCGAGAGAGAGAGAGACAGACAGCTGATACTAGATACAGAGCTGGGAGCTGTGGGCCCATCCGGACACATCACACAACGCGTTCTTAAGTGCTTCATCTTGTCTGAATAACATTAGAGCTACAACCTGCCACCACCCACCTGTGCCCCCTTGTGTATGATCCCCAAATGCCGAGCAAAATGAGCTGGCACATTTATGGCAGCCATTTTGTGGGGGGACTGGGCGGCATTAAGCACTCCCCCACCTAGACTCCTCCTATCCATACATACCTAATGAACTTTGTGTTGCCTTTCAAGCAGCAAATGGCTGTTAGCTCTTGAAGCTAGCTCTCCAGCACTCCAGCTCTCCCCCTCCAGCTCTTCAGCCTCTCACATTCCAATTCCCAGCTACTGTATTCAGCTCAGTTGCTGGCGCTTATTTATGAACGCATGTAGAAAAATGCATATTTATGTGTGATTCTGTTGAGGCTTTTGTATTCGTTCACATTTCCTGGCATTTTTATGGAGCTCGGCTGCCTCAAATTTCCGGCTGTACGTGTGTGTCCTTTGTATTCAATTCCACACCTTGGTGAGTTCTGCTCAAAACTTCCAACTCGTTTTTGCGCGAAAAACTTATAAATTAGTTTTATACCACCTGAGAGTTGGCATTTGATGTGTATATGCCTAAGTTTTCCCATCAAGTTTTCCTCTCTAGCGATAAAGTTTTCATAGGAAACATCTGTCAAGGCTAATTGTTGATTGTGACATAATAAATTGCGAATCAGAATAGATTTATGGGCGGATACTAGCTATCAATTCTTGATTTAAATATGGCTAAGCAACGACCTTGAAGTGTGTGTGTGTGTGTGTGTGTGTGTGTGTGTGTATACAGTCAAACTTTATTGATCTTTCCCCAGTTGGTTGTACATTTCATTAGAATTGACAAAATTTTATGTTGTCGCTTTGCCTTATCAACTGATTCTGAACTTTTCAGCTCTATGAGTTTCGGCTATGAAATTTGACTGTGCCAAATATTTGGCATTGGGATTGGGATTGGGATAATTGTAGATGAAGTGGGGGTGGGGTGGGCTGGCATTTCCATTTCCAAGTGGCTTGTTTGCGTTGCTACGGGTCGTTAGCCTCTGGCAAGAAATTCAGTTAAGAGCCACAGTACAACAATTTGCAGCAAATAATTCAAAATGTCAGCAGCAGCAGCAACAGAAGAAGAAGAGGAAGAACACACAAAATGCCAGAACTACCGCTACGAAAAATGTCAAAGAATTTAAGTTTATGCAACTTAGTTTCCCCCCTCCCAACCAACACGCCCCCCTCTCTACCCCTACACAGCCTAAGCCTATTTTCTCTGATAGTTTTTCCACTTTTTCCGTTGTGGTTTTCTTGTGTAATTCTTAGACATGACGCAAGGATATTGATGATATTGGCATATAGACTAATGGCATACGATATACCAAATACCTAGAAGTTGTTTATAATTTACGTTGATTTTCTGTTTATCTTCGGCGCTTCTCTAAACATTGCTTGCAATGTATTTTTTTATGCGTTTGCCATGAAAATCGATTAATGTTCAAATGGGCAACACATTTGTTTTGATTTATGGCTATAGGAAGCAATGGCCAATACCCAATAGCCAATAATAGAGTATTAAAAGGGCAACAGTAGCTGGCAGCATGAAGATTCATCGATTGTTAAGTAAACATTTAACATTTTGTTTAGGTGCATAAAAGTTTTTGTTTAATTTTCGCTTTCATTTTCCATGTGGTTGTTTATGTAGTTGCTGGTTGATTTTGTGGCTTTCGCTTTGGTTTTATGTGTGTCGACACACACACTCACACACACACACACTTGGTGCTTTGTATATTTGATTAGGCGAAAATTTTATTCATCTATTCCGCATTGATGAGCAAAGTTTTTGGTTATTTTATTGATTTTTTTCATAGTTAGCCACGAGTTCAACTTAATGAGCCATTGCGAAAGAACTGGCCGCAAAATGGTGCACGGAAATGCTTGAGGAAAACTGTGTTGAAAATGTCAGTTGGTAGTTTAAAAGGGCGCAAAAGTGAAATGCTGCCAGAGACGTTGGGGAAAACCCCGCCGGATAGAAGGAACCAACAAAGTGCTTTAATAGAGCCGAAGTAACTGCACTTGGCACTTGCCACTTGCCACACGACACAAGGGCAAGGAGTCTGCTTGTAGGCGTGGCATTGTGTTGACGCATGTTGACGTTGCTTTTCAATAGCATCCTTGTTGCTGGCAATTTGCAATGCAAAAACCAACATAAAGTGGCTGCAGGATGTGCGGAGTATATAGAGTAACCGCAGCAGCGACCTTCTAGGAAAACGAAAAATTTATTCAACAGCAGATTTCATATTTCTTTGGCTTAGTTTTCTCTCTCTCTCTCTCTGTCTGTTATCCGACGGATTTAGATGTATCAACACAATTTCAAACACAATTGCGAGGCTTAGCTATAAAAGCAACGCGTCTTTGCCGCTGTGGCATCAATCAACGTTTGACAGCCTTCAGGCAAAGTTGCAACTTAAGCTCGGAATGGAACCATCCTTCAACCAGAACGTTATGTGACGCATTGATGTCATTAACACTTTGGTCTAATTTGATGCGATTAAGGTCAACGGAACATCAAAGGCAGCCGAGTAAATTATATTATTGATATTGTCTGGCAGCTACATATATATACATACGTATATATACCTCAGTTATATACATATATAGCGCTTCGCCGTAGAGAACCAATTAGTAAAGTTTGTACATACTTTTGCTATGTTAAATATGCAAGTCATAATTGAAATTCACTTCTCATAACTTGACAGTCATCGTTAGCATTGTTAGCTTCAGTCCTCGTCGGGTTGCAAAGTCAGAAGAGTAAAAGAAATCTTGGCAACTAGCAAGAAAACACTTGAACAAAGGTTGAAGCTTTAAGTTTTGGCTGATTTCTAATCATAAATTATGCTGGCAGTATGCAACAGCAGAAGGATCTGGAATAGTTATATTATAAACAGCTCTTGTACGTGTGTATCGCAGCGCATTCAAGTTCGACATTCATGAGGCTGTTGAGCGTGGAACGTGCTGCCTTGGTGGCAATCTTATTCGGAGCGCTGCGCTCTCCCGTTGCGCCAATTTATTAGGCTGCCAGGTTGAGGCAGTGTGTCAGGGCGCAAATTTGCATGGCGTCATCATTTTCAAGTCCCTGTTGACAGGCCTCATAAATAATAATTAGAAATTGGGCTAGCCTTCAAGTGGAGATGCATTCACCTGCCCCGTGTGTGTGTGTGTGTGTGTGTGTGTGGAGGTGTGTGTGTGTGTGCATTGACACTCACGCATCTGGCGATGCTACGTGCGCGTGATGCCATTTATAATTTTAATGCAATTTAATTTCTAGCATTTCTGGCGCTCCAACGGGGCGTATGAGTAATCAGCTGGCATCAATGCTGCCACTGATGTTGCCGTTGCCGTTGCCGTTGCCGTTGCCTCTGCTGTTGTTGTTGATATATCTGCAACTGTTGCCAGTTTTATTTGCGTATATTAAAATTGAGTACGCGCAAACATTTCAATGAGTTTCACACACAATTTTTGCTTTGCTTTTTCTATTTTCAGACGCGGCAGATCCAAGAAAAGCGCGAAGAAAAACACTTGCGAAAATTAGCAGCAGCTTTGCCGCTGCTGCCGCCGCTGCTGCCGCTGCCGTTGCGGCTGCGACGTCGGCCGTGCCAGCTATAAATAGTGTCCACTGTGCGCGTGACAGCTGTGACAAACGGTGACGTCATTGGCTGGATAGCTGCTCGGCATCGCAGCGACGTCATCGTTGACAAGTAGCTAAAGAGAAAAAATAGTATTAGATATATATATATATATATAAACGTCGCATAGATTGCCAGGCTAATAAATACACAATACGAAGAGACAGAGACAACAATTATTGTGTGTGGCAGTGGCCGGGATGAGCAGACTTTAAGTGGATTGATAAGATCACAACTGCAATTATATATAAATTGATATATATACATATATGTATATATATGGTTTGGCTATAATAACAATATGCGAAGAGTAAACACACGAAAAGCCATGAGAATCGCACGAAAGCACAGCAAGAAGAAAGAAAAGCGGAACAAAAACAAAAATTGTCAAAATAGCATTTGAAATGCTTTACAGCTGCTGAGCCTCAGTCTAAATTCATCGTTGATCGCTGCGGGCGTGTTTTGTTGTGCCTGTGTGTGTGTGTGTGTGTAGTGTGTGTGCGCGCCTGCCTGCCTGCCTGTCAGTGTCAGTCAGTGCTCTATAGCACTGTGTGGGTGAACAGTTTTTAAGTGCGTTATCTGGCGCTATACAAGCCAAAAAAAAGAAACAAATACAAAAAAAATAAAAGGTGGCAATTGTGTTGCTAAATCGACTTAAACGAGCGAACAAGAAACCGAGAAACATCAACAACAAAGTAACTGAATTCGCAGCGAATAGCAAAGGCAAACGCAAAAACAAATATTGAATAGAAAAATAGAAATCAGAGAAAACAATAAATACGTGTCATAAATCATAAATATTGTGTTAAATTCGTTGAGAACTTAAAATGTCAGCCATAAATACAAGCAAAGGATTTCAACTACAATTCTTGCAGCTGCTCTAAACGGTAAGTATTCATATGTATATATTATATATATAGTATATATATATCAAAGCTATGCTTAATAACATTTATGATGGGACGATCAATCAGTTGGCTGACTTTATAAATGCCTGTCTAATTAGCCAAATGCGTTTACCTTTTGCCTACTTATCACAAAAACGATGCCCATTTCCCACTGAAAGGAAGACTTATTCACTTATTTATGTACAGTGTATATGATAGCCTAATGTCAGACGGTAATAGGCTCTGTCTTCTCTTTGAATGTGTGTGTGCTGGTGTGTGTGTGAGGTAAGCTTTAGGTTGAGTTAAAATGGGCCTACGCTGCGCATACGCAATTTGTGTGCGTGTTTGCTGCTTGAATGTTTTCATAAATTGAGTTTGCTTTTTTCGACAGCTTTTTTCTGTGTGTTTGTGTGTGTGTGTGTGTGGGAAGGTTGACACCGAGAACCCAACAGCCAGTCCTATCTTACCTGTCATTTTTCATTACGTGTCTCTTTTCAACCCAAAAGTAGACACAGAGGGAGAGAAGCATTTCAATAAGGGAATTATGAGGAATTAGGCATCCCATTGCAATCGGAAAATGTCTGTTTCGAGGGTTCCATTGTTATGCTAGGGGTAGGGAGGGTGGGGGGTAAGCTTACGCAATTGATTAGCCTCGAAATAAATAGGGTATTAATATTCATTGTACATTGAGTGCCATCCGATTGGTAGTACCTTATGCTAAGAATCTTGAGAATGCTGAAACAAGTGCAACAAAAATAAAATGTATTCTATATAAATAAATGCTTAAGCTTAAGCACTGCCATGTAATTATGTATATCTATCTCTCTCTGTGTGTATCTATGTATCTGTGAGATACACAGATATGTAATTATGTATTTATGTAGCTTCAGAGTGCTCGCCCGGCCCGGTCGAAGTACCTTGACAATGCACTTGACTCAAGTTGCTTCCTCTGCTGGGCGCGGCCAGGTCGCCGAGTTGCTTCGCTGCCAATGCAAAGGCTGCCAAAATCGCATTGCTGGGGGTGGGGTGAGGGGTGTATAGGAAGGGGGATGAGCGTGGGGCAGACGCCAATGCATGATATGAGCACCATGTACCATGTACCGTGTACCGTGTACCGTGTACCGAATACCGAGCAGCAGTTGAGGCAACAACAACTGCAGCAGCTGTAGCTGTAGCTGAAGCCAACGTTCTGCATGTTTATTTATTTATAACATTTTGTTTGCTGCTTGTTGCCGTCGCCTGCTGTTTGCCATCGCGTTTCCTGATTATGATACACCAGCTCTGGGTATATTGGCTTTATGATTTAATATGCACCACACACAGAGATGTTTGTCAGTCTCTGACAGATGCATTGCCTTAATTGAATGTTGCATATTAAAAGAGACTCATGAGTTGCATTTGATTTGCAATTCGTTCTTATACTCGTACGTGGGTGAATCAGTCTCTGTGCTTCTTGAATATTTCAAATGATTCAATGAATGTGCGCTGTCTATGCGATAAAGCATAAGAGTATATACACAACTATTCAGCGGAATTTGACCGTGAATGAGCAGCATTAGAAATATGCAGAGTATGCGGCTATTCGTTGAGCATTGAAATAGCCTTTTGCTGTCTTGTTGTCTATTCATTTTCATGCCGGGGTTGCCATGAATGATAAGCACAAGTACTTCAAAGTAGCGACCTGCTGGTGAACCCCAACTTTTTTCAGCTTTCCCATTTCCCATTTCCCATTTCCCCATCTCATCCAACCTCCATCAGGTGGCTTCCCCGGCTCCTGTTCCTTGGCTACTGTCAGTGGCATTGTCTGGCTGCGTCAGATTGGTTCATTGTTTTTCGTAGTTAATTAATTTATATGTAGTATAGTTAGCGTTGCACTTTTATGGCTGAGAGTAGCCCATGGCGTTCATTGTTGTTATTATATTTCCTCTTGTTGTTGTTGCTGTTGTTCTGGCTGTTAATTTTATGAGTGTGTTTGTGCATTTTACAAAATTGCTTTCACTTTGTGTTTTGCTTTATAGCACTATTGTCGCCAAGAGCACCTAGAGCACATCGAGAGCATCAGCAGACCAGGAGCATCAGCAGCTGAAGGTGTGTGTGTGTGTGTGTGTGTGGGAAGAGCAGGAAAAGCAGCTGCAGCCTGACAACCTGACAAATTGGCAAATTGTGTGCGCCACTTTACGGATTTTCAATGCCATTCACAATGCAAAAACTTCACACTGCCCCTTAACGTTTTCCGAACGGTGTAAGCCCTATATGTGTGTGTGTGTGTGCGTGTGTGTGTGTGTGTGTACTTGGCTTTCATGGAAGCCAAAGCCAAAGGATGATTGATCAATGTTGACAGATTTAACGAGCTGCTAAAGTGCTGCAAAACAATTGAATTATCTGGGCAAGAGGGTGTATGCACACACACATGTGTGTGCGTGTGTGTGTGTGTGTGTGGGTTAGTGGAAAAGCTATAGGGCAAATGGAATGAAAATATTTGCATATATGTAAACGCTTGCCAGCTGTAACAGTGCATCATCATTATTCTTACATTTTGCCCACATTTCTCGCACATTTCCCATTCCTGAGCTCATTTTCCTACGCTTAGCTGCATCCACCGCTGCCGCTGCCGCTGAGGCTGAGGTATGCGTAATTATTTATGTGTCCGCTGACCTGCCACACCTCAAACCCACACACACACACACGAACACACACAGAAGCCGAAACCCTGCGAACTTGCAGCTTATAAATAATTCAAATTGAATAAAATTGCGTGATTTCTTTTTAAATCGCAAAGTGCTTTCAAAATAAAAACACAATTTTCATCATTTATATTTATTTATTTATTTATTGATGCATTCGCCGGGGCCTCTACTTGATAGGTAAGGATAGTATTGTTATTATTTAATTCGAACAAGGTCTCTCTGCTTATGACAATACAATCTTTTTAATCGCTTGCTGCCGTCTGCGTAATGTTATTTCAATGCCGTCTACACGAATCGTTCTGGCCATTGGCCAAGGAATCTCAATAGCTCGATATTACTTAAGTTATTTCAAGTTTCCCTCAACTAGACGAAGGCTGGCAAGTTCTTTGCCAGAAATCAATGAAATCAGAAATCTGTTTAACTGCACTTCAATGAACTAAGAGCAGACACCTAAGAAAAGAGTCTTCTCTTTTATAACCTGTTAATCCATTAACTCTATGCATATAGAAGCAACTGGAAGTCAGAGTAGTTGGAAGGTGTGTTAAGAGTCAGCAAAAGAAACACGTTAAAACTATAGATAAATGGGTAGTAGATACACCAGGCAGCTGCTGTCTTCAAACAGTTAAGTAATCACATAATTTAACTGTCGCCAGCAGTTGCAACAAGCACTTAAAGTAGTTAATTACTTATTTTATTTTAGCACAAAACAGTTGACTGAAAGATAGAAGAAAAGTTCATTATAAAAATATATAAAAAAAACAGGTAAAAAGTGAAAAGTTGAATTCAATTAAAATTTCAAATCATTTATTTATGGGTGGCCCCAGACTTCTGACTATTTATCTCTCTAATGTCCAGCTTATTTACCAACTTTTATTTTATTGCAATTTATAATGAACTTTTGGCTGTCAGTCGACTTTTTGCAGCTGACACAGAATAAAATTAAATTAAATAAATAAATAAATAAAATTTTAAATTTCGATTGAATCGATATTTGTTGTGCCAATCAGAATTCAGTTTCCAATATTCTTTTGGCACAATTAATTTGTATTCATTTTGTATATCCTTCTGCCAGGCGCTGATTATCATTAATAAGGCTCATCAGTTACCCAATAAACTGACAGGATAATAAAAATAATCCTTTGATGCGCGTAATTTAAGCTGCTGCCTGTCAGTGTTAATTTCTGTTAATTTGTGTGAGATTCAGTTCAGAGCCATTAGATGCTCAATTATGCCAGCCGAATACCCTACCTCTCACTCTCTAACTATATCCATAGCTATGTCTTGGCCTAGTCGTAAGTTGGCTACTAGCAGAAAAAGTTTAGGCCAACTTTGGTTTTGCTGCTGACTGGCGCAAAGTTTAACCAAAAATTTGTTGCTGTATAGGGAAAGAGCATTTCTCTGCCCAACTTTGGGCCAAAACAACTTTGGGCCAGGCCCGAATTGAAATGGTAAACAATTTAATGAGCAGTAAAGTTGCTCGTTCGTATGTGAAATTCTAAATAATTTGTGGTTTTTGTGGCCAAAGTCTGTTTTTTCTATACACTTTTATTATAGCTGACAAAAGGCTGAAATATATTTTAATTAATGCGTGTTTTAATGACATTTTAATTAAAATTTAACTCTATTTGTTTACCCCTTTCTCTTTGCAGTTATTGTCGTCATGCAGCGCTCTAAATGACAACACGATCCTTTGAAGTTCGTACTCGTTTTGTGATAAACCCAAGTTGAATAAAGTACGCGCCAATTAGTTAATTAGTTTATGCATAATTTAATTAATCTCTATACGTAACTGTCTTTAGTTATTTACGTTTTTTTTTTATTATTATCGATATTTAGTAAGACAAATCAACTCGATAAAAGACAACAACTTGACACTGCAAATAGATAACTGAAAACTGAGAACTTGAACTGGAACTGCAACTGCAACTGTAATAGAACCTCCCAAAAAAAGACACGCCCCTCCCTTTAGAAACGCCTCTTAGATCGCAACTACTACTAGTTAATAGTATAACACTTTAGTTAGAGCTTATAGTTAAGGATTAGCCCAGAGAGAGCCGCTCTGACAACAATTCGTAGAAGAGCTGTCACCATGTCACATGGGGACCTTGAGGAATGTACGTAATATATCCCGCCGATGAGCTCATCTTGATGACCTATGGTTTCTTTGCGCCACGTGTGAAACCTCGACCCACACTCGACTGCCTGCCAGAGCCGCTCGTGCCCATCGAGTATCCAGTCAGGGCCAGCTCCAATTCCATCACCAGCGCCAACACCAAAGCCAACGCCAGCACCAGCGCCTGCTGCAGCTTTAACAGCGCCGCCGCCACCAGCTACCCAAACGACTCCTATACGGCACAGTGGACACCACCCTCTCTAGCAGGTGCCGCCGCAGCACAGCCGATACCGCCCCGCATTCCCACCTCGATAGCCGCGCCCACGCCGCCCAATTCGCCGCACAAGCCGCTGACGCAACTGTCGCCACTCGCATCGCCGCTGCCCACGAGCAGCAACTTCTTTAGCTTTGAGGAGCCGCAGACAGCGCTCACCCAGAGTCTACCACCCACGCCCACGCGACGCACTTCGCGTGCCTCCTTGACGCACTCCAACCACAACTCCGGAGGCAGCAAGCGTTCCAGTGTACGCAGCAATCGGTCGCAGGCGCCACTGACGCCACTGCTGCCACATCAGCGTCCACTGACCACGCCCATGTATAATGACCACGCTAGCATGCAAGGCGGTAACTCTGGACCTCAACGCTCACCATTCCAGCGCAGCAGCGCCTACGAGGAGGAGGGCGGCGATCGTCTGTTAGCTGACTATGGAGGAGCTGCATCTTCGTCTGGGGCGCTGGTCAGCACGCGATCACGCAGTCCCAGCATCTTTGTTGATCCACCCACGCCAGATCCCACGCATGCACACTTCGGGCCCGGCTGGGGGCGGCCCATGTCACCCATGGATCTGCCGCCAGAGCGTTCCACCAGCAGCTTGGGCAGTAAATCGCCCACCACCAAGTCGCGACTGCGTCCCAGGCTGCACATACCGCTGGGTCGTCTCGGCCGTTCCAGCTCCTCCGACACGCGCGAGCGTGAGAGCAGTCGGCTGCGCGAGGATGTGCATGTGCATGTGGAGAATCCGGTCTTCAGCAGCGAAAACCTCCGCCAGAACAACTTCGATGCATTCTTTGAGGCCAGGGAACCGGTTATCAAAGTGCAGCCGCGCACACCCAACACGGCGCCGGCGGATGGTCGCGCCTACTCGCCACCGCTGGAGGGCCGCGCTGGCGTCTATGGCTCGCCCAGAACAAGGAGTCCAGCTGGCAGCACTGGTGGCGGTGGACTCTTTGCACGTTCGCCGCGGGAGGACCGCGAACGCGCGTTCAATGCGCGCACCCGGAGTGCGGATCATTCGGATGAGGCGGGAGTGGGAACGGCTGCGGGAGCGGGAGCGGGAGCGGGTGCGGTGGGCGGCAATCCACCTGCCAGCGCTGGTGGCGGCGCGCCCTCCAAAGGTGACAGGTGCCCCCAAAAACTACTTTTTCACAAGCTAATCAAATTGTTTACAGTTGTTTTTGCCGCTGCTGCCGCTGCTGAGAGCGTTGTATACAACGTTTTGTTTGACTGATTGATTGAGTTGATTGTATTGATTGAATGTATGAATGAATGATTGATGACTGCATAACCGGCAAAAGTGCTGCAAGTTTTTAACTGCAGTTGTTCACATGATTTTTATGGCACTTTTGTTATGACCTTGCAGGGGTTATACTCGTGCGGCAACATTGTAAATGGATGAGGAAAGAAAAGTAGCCCTAAGACTCCAATGAAAAGGAAAAGGAATTGTTGGGGATACTTCAAGGAACGCTCAGATAGTCGCCTTTTAATAAGATTACCATATAAAACTATTCCAGTTAAAGTTTTGGTTTTTAAGCCTCTTTGGCGTAGAAATTTTCATATAAACATAAAAGTTTAGATAAGGAAATAGTTCTGGAGTAAAAAGTATTTACATTATACTATATATTGCAGAGCTTGAACATTAAAACAATGTTGTTTCGGCATTTAGCATAGCCTCTGCAAGGATGTGTTTTTGCTTATTTTTTGCATGCCACAGAAGAGTTTCCCTTTCATGTTATGTTCTGCATAGTTACGATTTTAAAACTAAAAACAAAAAATAAGGAATAACTAGCAGCAGTTGAGTGCTTAAGCTGACTTGACTTTAACAGGAATTCTGGGCTGCCTGGCCGACTCTCAGACTCTCAGACTGTCAGACTGGCTGGCAGCCGTCTTATCCTAATTCTTATCACACATGCAATGATGTCGGTGCCTCGCTGGGTTGCTTGCATGCAAAGTGGATTATGTGCACGCCTGCATATGCTACGGACCCACAACTGTACACACACTGGGATTTAACCTTGCAGTGTGCGCCCCCTGGCGGTGAGCAGCTGAAGGGAACAGGGAGAAAGGGGAAAGGCGAAAGGAACTGGGCACGCACATAACTCCTTGGCAATGCAACGCACAGCTTTCAAAGGTTACCAAGTAACCGAGCAGTCTGTGCTGTTAGGTAGGAGTATACATTGCACATCCTGCTGTGAGAGATGGCGGCCACCTGCGAAATGAATGCCAGGCTTAGCAGCGCGTGAAGTGTAATCAACAAGGGCAGGAGCAGAGCCTGCTTGCAGGAGGCCGCACGTGAGCAGCGCGCCTGACACGATGCCAACGATGCTGGGTGGCTTGTGTCGCCCAATTGGAATTCATTTAAAAGTTCACAGCGTGGCAAATTTGATGACCAGCAACTAAACTGAAACTAAATCAACAGCGTAAGCTACGTGATTGTCAAGGAGTTATAGGATATGCTTGGTCGTGCTGCTTGGCAATCTCGGGCACGGCATGTTTATTCCTTTTCAAATTGCTGTCCGGATAAAGGATATGGGATAAACCCTACTCGTAAAGGATAACGGACACACGCTGTGCAGCTGTCACCCTTGTGCGTCATTAACTCGCGCTAAATAATTTCTATAGCATACTTAAGCGGGCGCAAAGTACTCATACGCCACGTACGACCCCATGCAACGCAGCTACTGCACACACACACACACACGTGGACAATGGTCAGACACACAGACACACAGGGACACCCTGACAGCTAGAGAGTTAAAAAGCTAAACACTCGGACATCGGACAGTTAAACAAACGCCCCAGTAGCATTTTTAGCTAGTCCCAAATGCCGAACGGCTCATCTATCGATTGAATTTCAAATGAGCCTCGATTCGATAGTCTCGACAATGTCTTGGAAGCGGATTCTCGACTCTCGAGCTCTGCTCAATGTTGACTTTTGTAATGGGCGCTCAAGTACTTCAAATTTCCGTTTGCTCAACTGAAAACACAAAGAATAGCAAACAACTCAGCTAAGGCCCACCTCGTCTCATTATTTATGCATAAATATGAGAGGCAGCGATTTGTTTGATTGCACGTCGGGTGATATAATGTGGGCCGTCGGTGGGCTGTGAGGTGGACAGAGCCCGTCTGGCACGTCGACCCAATACATTTCCAGTATTTATCATGGGTGGAAAAATAAAAACAAATACTTAGGAACAACAAAAAAGAAAGAAGGAATTCCTGACATGCCCGTAAAACACGGGGGAAAAAAAGGAAATCGAAACCGAAACCAAAACCGAATCGTACCACACCGAACGCTTACCAAGGACAGTTGAGGGGGGGGGATAAACTGTTTAATTTGAGTTACTTACTAACGTATTTACTTGATTTCTTACCGCTTTTTAGAATGCCGTTTATTTCGATTCGATTGAATTTGATTTGGCGGAGATTTGATTAAATCGAAACACATTTCATATGAAATTTACTTTGTTTGCGTTACAATTTCCCTTTCCTTTTGTTTGTTTGCGTTTTGAATTTTAATTGCTTGAGTTTAATTAATTGTTGGGTTTTATCTTCATTTATTTTTATTAAATTTATACGCAACTGTTGTGTGAATTAAGACTGATAAATGTGTTTTTATTCAAATATAGATTCTTTGGCAAAATCTTCAAGTGGTCGAAAAAATCGTAAATTCTTCGGGTGGAGGGGACCACGCGGTGGTTCCCTTAGCCCACAGGGCACCATGGCGTCCTATAACGGTGTACTAAAGGATTACAGTCACAGCAGTTTGAATGAGGCTTTCAAATCCCAAAACAATGTCAACTTTAAGTTAATTAAAACAGGTGAGTGTGAAACATAGACACGAAATATGATATGAATATATAAGTAAACACACACAGAAGCGAAAACTTACGAAACTATTTGCTGCGTGTGTGTGTGTGTGTGTGTGTGTGCTTCGAAGCATGAACAACAAGTACAATTTATTGTGTGTGTTTTATTTGATAAGTTTGCCCATTGTTTTTACCGTGTGTGTTTGCTTAGATGGTTTCACTTTATGGCTTATTGATTTCAATCGAACTGCTTCCTTGTCTCGCCCCGTGATTGAACCATAAATCTAAACAATTGATGTGCTCACGTTTCAAATTCCCAGTCTATAAATAAGGCATCTTAGCAGCTGAAGCTATCGCTTTCAAGTAGAACGAATCGTATCCGCTTTAAGCCGTTAACTATTTTTGTCTGTGTGTTTCTTTACTTTAGATTTCGTTTCAACTTTCTGCACATGCTGCATTGACCTTTCGAACTACGAGTAGTTGTCAATTTTTGGATATGCTTTCTTTTTTCTTTGTGGGAGTATAGACACAGCTGTGACAGCAGGGAGCACACAACACATTTCAAAGCATAACTTTGACTGCTGCCATTGAAAGTTACACCAAAAGCCTGCCAAAAGCAACTCAAACTAAACAGAAATTGCATTTGGGCCCCGTTGGGTAATCTCAACTCTCGGTGCGGGAGCTGAAAAAGTTTTTAATAACATTTCTGGTACAGCAAAGAGTACACGTGTCCTTGTTCTACTCAATGTTGAAAGTTTTCCCAATTTGATGCGAATATCGATGCTCATACGAGTCTCTCTCTGTAGCTAATGAAATTTTCTCTGGTAATTTCTGTACATTCCAGGAATTCCGTTTTTTAACATTTAAATTAGCTTCGCTCGTAGTAGTTTAAAGTTCTTCAGATTCTTTGCGGCTTTGTGGCTTTTGATGTGAGTTAAAGCTGCCCGAAGCTACTTGTTGCTGCAGCCTTGAGGCTTTCCGCCGTACTGTGCATGAGTCAATAAAAACGTTTATGGCCTGGCAGCTACTCATAAAGTGGCAGGTGACTGGGCGAACTTAAAAGTTAAAAGCCAGTGCAGATTCATATATATTTAAATAGTCGTAAATGTGATGGATTACAAGCATGACAGACGCTTCCTCATATGTGATGTTGCTATTCATGCCTTTACGAGCTGCGTTTCCTGATTAAGTATACGCATTCGCCGTTCTCTACTTTGTGCACTGAAAGCATCTAAGCGCTGTTAACTCCTTGGCTTATTTAAGTTGAAACAGCCCGTTGCCACTTTTAAGCCATTTTAAAGCGCTGTACACACAAGCTCGACGCTAAACGAAGGCCTTGATGGCAGCTTTCCAAACACTTTCCCAGCTGCCTCGTACGAGTGGGCATCCTTTAGTCAGCGCTAATGCATTTTCCCTAACAATCAAAACATTCTGTTTTTATAGCTGATGTAGTTTAAGCTTAATGTTAAATCCTTTTGCTTTGCATTCATGCAGAAATTTATATGAGAACTATTTAAGTGCTACACCAAATACGAGCACTAGAGAGAATTTTGCACTTTAATTAAAGCAATATTAAACATCGAGGAATATTTGGAAATAATTGCAACTCAGAGTGAAATTTGAGAGCATGCATGCACATGGCAAATACCTGGAAAACCAATTTATTTTATACACAATGAAAATACCTGAGTGATGTTTATTCAAGACGGAAAATATCATAGATTGAAATTGGATACCACTTAAGCAAGTGCATAGAGGAAAAGCAGGAGAAGGGGAAGCAAGTCAGAGAAATTTAAGGTTTTGCTTTGACTTTATGCAAATGATGCGATTTTAAACATATTTTTACTAAGCCACACTGAAATTACCAAAAGGACAATGTTGCACTGGTATAAAGCAGCTTAAATAATGTTTATTTAACGACCAATACACAAAGTGCACTCAATTATAGATGTGTTACATTTGGCCATTAGCAAATTGTTCGTATAACTATCATATCCGTATTACTATATCAAGGCCAGACGCAGGTGTGGGCAGCAGAGACAGCGGCCTTCCGTTTCACACTAGAAATGTAATGGAAAAACGTATTAATTTGATTACTACAAAGATATGAAATTAAAAGTATACAAATTTATTTATGAACACTTAAAGTTGGATGTGCATTCATTGGTGTAATTTTTTCTTTTGTTGAACATTCGTATCTAATTATAATTAATTAGTAATTATGGAAAATTGTGCTAATTTGAATTGGTATTGAAATGTTTATAGTGAAACATATGAAATTAAATGTTTACAAATTTATTTATGAATACTTAAAGTTTTATGTGCATCCATTCGTTCAGCTCCATAAACGATTAGTTTTAATATTTTCTTTTGTTGAACATCCGTAACTAATTATCAATGACTCCCCTCACCCCTCCTATCATGCTTACGCTCCTGCATACACTCTTTATATGTAACACATAATCAAAATAAATTAATAAATAATTTTATTACTGCAAAATAGAAAATGAGATTTTTTAAACAAAAGCAGGTCTAATTAGTAAATGCGAAGCTTATGGCAGTCTGGCAACACTGGCTTAAGCTTATATCGATACTGAACGTGCTCGCTCCGCAATGATATCGATGCGATATTGAACGTGTTCGTTCCGCAATGATATCGATTCGGTAGTTGTATCGCGTTGCATCGATCGTGTTTTGCCGCTGCATAAAAACCTTTTCCTGTGTTTCTGTATCTCTTTTGTAATTCTTTTTTGAACTTTCACATTTGTAAGTGAATTTAATTAATTATTCATTTCATTACAGTATCCGATTTCAACGAATCACTCTCCCAATTGTATGAGGAACATGCAACTGCCCTTCAAACGTTAGTGTCCAATTATCGCAAAAAGAATGCCGAGCTGCGCAAGGAAAGGTATGTAACAGTAATTTTTAATTATAATTGCAATTCAATGCCGTTTCTGTTGCTGTTTTTTTATACCACGTTTTTCTCTTTTTTATTGCATTTTTGCAGACCCGCATGCCACTTGGCCATATTTCAGGCATGGGAAAGCTTTCTGCAGGAAGCGGAAACCGACTCACAGGCCTGCAATGATGTGGCCAGCGTCCTGTCCCGACAGGTGAGATTGCTCCAACTATGTCAAAGTTCAGCCTATTTTCGTTTATTTATATATTCCTGTGTGTGTGTGTGTTTAAGAGTATTTGTTAGTTGACAGGTAAATGGACAAGTTGTGTTGGCCTCAATTCTGTATAAGTGTTGCAGAGCATTTTACGAATTCTGGACGAAAATAGATTGCATTTGTCATATGCGTTAATTGAGTAATGGACATACTTAAATCAATCGCTGGTCAACCCCAACAATTTATATATGCCTAGCGGTATACGCACATAACCACAGGCGGACACTGACTAATTATGGTAAATGTGTACAGTATGAGTGCGTGTGTGTATGTGGGATTGTCTGCAGCTCTTGGGGTCCTGGGAATTCGCATGTGTAATTGAAGTGCCATGTAATGAAATTCTTGTACTTTACCCATTAATAAATGGATAAGCGGGGTGGTATAATGCTAACGAAGTGTGTAACGCACAGGAGCAAGGAGAGGATGTCTCTCTGTATGAAAGCATCTGTCTTAGAGACAGATGCGACAGATATAGAAGCAACTTTTTTTGAGACCAATAAATGTCGCATTTGCTGGGATTACGAGTCCTTTGTCTGCATACAGAGTATCATCGAGTCAGGCAGACTCTTTAGCGTTATTGCTTTTATGCTTTTTTTATGTTTGTTTCCTTTTCGTTTCCTCTGTGGGGTTGCTATGTTTTTAGCTGTTTTGTTTATGCTTGTGGGTTTAATTTGCATATTGCATGATGATTTGCATTTCAGGGAGTCCTAGTCTAAAGAAACCTTATGAATGCGAAACATGCTTCTTAAGTACATCATAAAATGCCTTTAAGTGTTTTCTCTCTCTTATATTTTACATACACATATACATAAATTTATAATAATATATGTTTTTGCTTATGTTTCAATTTGCAGGTGTCACGACCAATGCTGGATAAATCCTTTCATCGCAAAGTTCAAAGTCGCAAAATATTTACACACAGGGAGTCTTTTGAGACTATTATCGCAAAGACTGAAGAGAAGCTGTCGAAGGTGTGTATTTCTCTATCTGTGTCTGTGTGTGTGTCTCTGTGTGAATAACTTTCTCACAATTAAGGAGCTTGTCAAGTGCTTTTATCAATGAGCTACATTTGTTACTGTTGCCAGGTCGTTAGCTTATTAAGTGCTTAAGGCTATGTACATATACACTTACATATATATAATGAGTGTGTGTGTGTGTTAAGTGTGTGTGCGTGTGTGCTGTCAAGCAGAAGAAGGCTTAAAGCCGCACACAGTCAATTATACCTCAAATTATATCACGTTTACGCCATATTGTCGCAAGCCCTTTGATAAGAGTGTGTGTATGTGCGTGTGTGTGTGTGTGTGTCACAGGTATTTAAACTTCTCTGTTTTCCTTCTCCCCCTTTGGTATTGTAACAGTGTCGACTGGACTACAAGCAAAGCCATATGGCACATCGCCAGAATCCCAGCCAGCACTCGCTTACGGAATACATTGATGCGCACAATGCGTATGTGCAGCAGTTGCATGCAACCAATGGGATGCTGGAGGCCTACCACTGCGACACGCTGCCACAACTGATGCAGGAGCTGGAGGAGATACACAACGACCTGTGCAATATTGTTGCCGATTCTCTGCAGCAGAGTGCCGATGTAATTGCCACCAAGGTGAGTCACTGAGTGATTTATGACTACGGCCAGAGTTTGCAATTAGTTGCTGCAGTGCAGCAGGTGGTTGACATTGTGTTAGTCTTGGCAGTGTCCATCTTGGCACAGTTCCATAGCTGACTGGAATTTGTGTTAACTGTGCATTAAATTGCCTGGAATACAATTTCCTCACCATTATAATAATTGCTCATAATTACGACTCCTGGGCGCAATTTGCCCAGGTAATTTATGTAATGTTCCGTGCGTGTCCTCAGACATCAAACAATTGCCGCGAATTGCTTATGATTATTAAATGTTTGTTTATTTTTCTTCTGCCCGTCTTATTTATGTTTTGTATACATACTCGTATATATATTTTTATAGGCCACAGAACAGTCGAAGCGATATGCGGGGCTGGCCAACCAGTGTAGCGCTGTGTTGCCCCAGCAGGATCTGATGAACTTTGTGCGTTTGCTGGCACAGCCATCGCAGGCCCAGAAGGTGCCCAGACGCGTCTTTGCACCACCACAGGCACAACAGCCAGGCGAGCCAGCTGAGGAGACGGGCGACTATACTGTAAGTACTCACAATTACACACACAAACACACACACACACACACACACAATGTGTGACAGTTGTCGACAACTTAACACCTCAACGTTCTGTATCTGCAGGAGATGACGCCCATTTTGCGGAACGAGCTCGTCTTTGACCGCCACTCGACACTGTCGCAGCGCTCGGCACTGGAGTCGCTTAAGCGTGAGGCCATTGAATTGGAATTGCAAATACGTCAGCTGCAGGTGTGTAGCATGTTTACGAGTATATTCATTTGACTGCGAGTACATAACATATATGTCTTCCATATGATTGCTATACAGGACTCCATTGATGCACTAAATCGGACACAAACCCGTGGCATTGAGGGGCAGCTGTATAACAAGGTTAACGAGTTGCAGGAGGATTTGTCCATGAAAAAGTTTGATTTGCGCGCCAAGACGATACACCTCGCTGCCATACGCTCACAGGTAAGTTTGCAAGTCCTGTGGTGAAAAGCTTAGCAGGGAAACACACCCAGAAATAAGTTTACAAAAGCTTAAAAGCTTTTAAATGTTAAGTGTCTTGGGAAAGTTCGAAAGTTCGAAAGTTGCAGCTTTTCGAAAACTTCTGCGCAACTTGTTGGGCACCTGTTGATGTCAGACAACTTTTGCATTTAGACTATATAAAACATATCTCTTGATCCATAACTCTTACGATTATGATACTTGTGCTGCTGATATAGCTTCAGACTGATGTTTATGGCATATATACACAGATTTATCTTATTGTTTGTCTAGCAGCGCTCCAAATTCAGAGTAGATTTGAACTTAGGATGCTTGGATGTAGGTCAAACAGCTGTGAGTTTTGACACTCGGCTTGGTTGGTTGTGCGCATGTGACCAACAGAGTTCCCTGAATGCTGTCGGAGCATAACTCCGGAAGCGTTTGTCCTTCGCTTAGTTCTGCGGTAGATGAGCTTGCGTGTGGTCAGTGTGACGACGGATGTGAATACCACAAGCACGAAGACGACGACAACAGCTACCGATGTGAACTACGCGAACGGCGGGCACGTGCTTAATTGTATACAAGTTGTACCCATAACATATCCCAAGTAACTTGTGCGTATCCTACAGTTATTTTTTTTTCTGTGTCCCTTTTACTCTTACTGTTATTTATATTGACTGTAATTAATTCAATTCCTGCCGCACTTCTTGTTGTTATTGATGGGAAAAGCCCAACGCAAATAACTTTAGAACCAAGCTCAGCGCCGTGTTTAGAAACAGCTGTTTGCTTCGGTAAAATAAACGAACGAGCGAGCGAGCGAGAGAGTGAGAGAGAGAAAGTTAACGAACAGAGTACGAATGCGATTGCAAGTACGAGTGAAAGAGAGCGCGGGGCGGAGCACATCTGCATGCGCAGCGTTGCCAGATCGACGCACTGCCGCGACTGCAACCGTCCGCTGTTTATAAAAGGAACGTGCAAGTCTCGCTCCATGTCAGTCACGTGCCTGCATTTCAACGTAGCCCATTACGCGCGTCGCGCCAACATTGTTGCCATTGCTGTTGAGGTGATCCGCATCCGTTCGACAAATTAGCCGTCGCTGTTATCGCGTCTCAGGTTTGATTGAGAACTGACAGCTGCATCAGAGGCAGCGGGAGCAAGCTATAAACGGGATATCCTGAAAGACAAAAGTCTACGAATTACCCATAAGAATAGACCAAGGCGTTGTCTCAGACCCAACTATTTTTTAATCCACAGAACACAGACAAAAATAATTAAATAAACCAAAAAGAAAAACCCTTTTTAGAGCGCAGGACAGGCAGGCTTTTGTGTTCAGATTCTTAAGGCGTGTACTCAAAATACAGAATATTTTCAAATAAAACTTAACTTGACCGTAAGTAATGTCGTTGATTAACAACAACAATACCAACTACTAAAAATAACTGCGAGTAGCCGCACGACAGCATATGTAAAATACAATTTATTAGCTTTTCTTTAATCTTAACACGCATTCGCACCGTGCGCCAAGCAACTTTTGCTGTCTGTCCAAAAAACTATTTAAAAAATCAAAATCAAAATCAAAAACAACTACAAAATTCCATTTACTCGTACTATGTAGCACTGTCAGTTTTCCTCGGATCGTTTTGCTTGCTTTAAAATAATTAGTGCATAGTAGAGAACCAAGTCGGTTGGCGAACCAAACGAGCTCACAGCTTGGTCAAAACAAATCAACAAATCAACAAAACTCAAAAAAATATCACACGCTTGTATAGAACTTTAGAGGCAATAGCTATAGAACTACTCGTACTTAATTAACATCTATCTCTATCACACTTTCACCACCTTAAATACATCACTAGACTAACACTAACACTAACACCAACACCAACACTAAAGTAAAGCTATTTCGTATGTACTGTAAATAACAACTAATCCACTTTGCTAATCAATAGAACGTAGTTACAACTTATTTACTACTATGTACTAATACACATAGCCTAGAGGCTCGCATATCGCATATTGCATTTGTGTCCCGAATGTGAAACTCCGTTTAAGAACGGCAAATTCATTTGAGAGATCTCTCTGAGAATATCCTAAGAAAATATAAAAAAAAAAACATACATATATAAAATTCCGACCCCAACGAATCTGCAAAATTGAAATCGTATCGTCGTGTTAAGCGCACCGATAAAAAATTTCATCGATTTTACTCACTCATCGAACCGTTATCCACTAATCTAATTGTGCACCATGCGCGTTATCGTTCTCAAAAAGAATCGCACCAATAAACGCGGCACGCCCACGGCAACATCCTCGCGAGAGCCGCCAAAAAAATCGTATCCAAAAGTAAGAAATTCGCTATAAAAAGATTGGTTTTCAGTTTATTATCGATTCTTTATTTCTTGAATGTGCTCTTTCCTGGAAAACTTATTTGAATATTCCGGGCAGAGTATCGTAACTTCGGTCTGCCGAAGTTAAGTTTTTTGATTCAAATTACGAGTACAATCAATTTTTGAGAGTTGAAAAAATACTTTATATGCAATTGTTTACATTTTGTCAACGCCCAAAGTTATTTTAAGGGATTTCCTCGAAATTCCATTGTAATTAAAAGCAAACAACAAATGCGGAAAACTATTTATGGTTAAATAAAATTTAACAGCATGTTTTCAGACTCATATCTCAAACATTGGTTGTAGTTGTCGGAATTTTGGCATGATATAAATATAAATCATAAGAATCAATATTTAATTATAGATTTAAGCTTAACCATTTAGTAACCATATTATATATATACCATATATTTGAACGCTTAAGTAGAAAGAACTGCTTGAGAAACTGCATCAAAGATTCTTTATTTTATATAGTATATATATACTTCGATATATTGTAGGTGCTATAAGTTGTCTTAGGCTTGGCTCATTGAGTCGTTTGCTGTAAAAAACACTTCCATATCATCATCAGAGCTCTCCATACGTTCCATATGGATGTACTGTGCCAAAACAACAATGATAAAATATATCTCCACAGCTAAACACATATATAGTTATATACTTATCGATATTTTACCTATTGCTTTTACTCACCTGATGAGAAGGCATCAAACAACAGGACTTCGGGTATGCAGACAATGACGAGAGTGTACAGCATAAAAGCAATTAGCACACAGGTTGTAACATAGATCCAGATCAGGAGGCATACTTTACGTTCCTATGGGAGAGATACATTAGTTTAGGATATATCTAAATCGAATAAATATACTCACAAAGACGACGCCCGCAAAGAGCAGCTGCGAGGCAAAAAACGTAACCAGGCCCATTAACAGTCCGAGTTCAGGATCATGTTTCGGGGTCTGTGCCGCATCCAGCCAGTGGGGCACGAGTAGTGGATCGTGGTTACGATTAACCTCCTTGTAGCCCGTATAGATCTGCCATAATCCGCAAAGGCTTTCGACGAGAGCAATCAGCTTGCAGCCCAGCTTCAAATCAAAGAAGTAGCAGCAGCTCTTAACTCTTGGTAATATTGATTCCTCAATTTTAGTATTAGCGGTTCGCAGTAAATTTGGTAGACTCATCATTATCTATGTATACCATATATACATATATATATACACACATTTATATGTATGTATATATATCTCTATAGCTGTTAATGAAAATGGTTTCAATTGGGAAATGTGCCCCAAAGCCTACTTAGACGACCCGTTTCATTGTTTCTCTGTCCGTCTGCTTTTGATTAACTTTTCCGCGCTGTGCCATTTTGTGCAATTTCCTATTCGAAATTAAGTGCACAAGAAAATCCAATTTGATTTATTTGTTTGGCGCAGCGAAAGCGAAAAATGCCGGAAAATGCGAACAAAATCTAAAACAATTCAATTTTCCAAGCGCCAAACGTGAGTCCTTCATCTAACAGTTTCCCAGTCGCCCAGGCTCAGCTACAGTCTCAATCTTTACCAGCGTTTCACTCTGGCGTTGGCTCAAATTGCTCTGCCAGCCCAGCCTCTGTTTCTGTCTCCGTCTCCGTCTCTCTGTATCTGCTGCCATTGGCACAATCAGTTGGCCATAAGCGAAATTCCTTTACTGATTTCCTTTTAAAAGCATTTTTCGAATTGTCTTGACTTGGCCACTTGAACCTTGTGTCCATTGCCTCAATCCAGTTGCCATTCTTCTCTGTCGTCCGTTTCGTTTACCGAACAACTTTTCGGCTTCTTTTCACTATGCCCAGGATGCTATTGTGGGTGTGGGTGTGTGTGTGTTGGTGTGTGTTAATGTGGGTGTGCGTCGGTGTTTTCACATTTTATTTATTCCTGTTTGACTGAGATTTTTGTTGTCGAGGTTGCTTTTCATACAATGACAACTTGCTTCTGGCCCAAGCCGAGTTTTGACCACGTCATCTTAATGCAATAAGCGACATGTCATGCGATGGAAATTAAGCTAAAATGGCATTCATCGATTGTTATAATAATAATAACGTATAACTATATTATTATTATAGTTATTGCAGTCAATCTTAAGTCCATCAATCAATCAGATATAAAGCTTCAGCTTACTTATTTATCAATTAACACTTAATATCTTTTATTGAATATCAAAATAAGTTTTAGCTTAAACTTTTACATATATTTTTGCCTGTTATTTTTAAGAATTAATTTATCATTTTCGGTCTGCCTTTGATGACATCAAACAAGGTTCCCTAAGTCGGAGAAAGATATGTAAATAAAATATATTTCGTTTGCGGCAAAATAGTTGACAACTATTTAAAGTCAAGCTGTGGGAGTTGTGTGAAGTCTTCCTTCCTTGGATAGATTGATGCACATACACCTAATTCGGGTCTTTGTGGGATTGCCACTATCATAAGGGCTAAGGTCAAAAGCTGTGCTCCTAAAAGGGTTAATTTTAAATTTATTGCCACGTCCTTGTTACATATGTACATATGTACAAGTATGTCAGAGCCCAAATCCTTGCAAAGGGACACCCAGGGAACCCGCTTACGAAATGGCGCTAGCTTTGACGTTAACGTTGGCGCTGGCGTAGGCGTAAGCGTAGGCATAACCGTAGCTGTTGTCATAGTCCAAAATAATGGAATAACAACAACAACCAGAATTCATACGTTGGCCCATAACAAAAGGGGGCAAGGCGGAAAGGCAAAAGGGGACAAACTGCTAAATTTATGTACGGGTGGGAGTTGAGTGTCCTGGGAGCGACCTGCATGACGGCTATGACATGGCGATATTTCTCTTGGCAGGCTGCTGTTGTTGGTGCTGGTGCTGGTGCTGCCAGGACACGTTATCTGGGCAATGGGATTGGCCAGGTTGTACTTTATTTTATTGCTTTAATAAATATAAAATGCGTTACATTTCTGCGGCTTCCTTTTCCCGTTCGACTCCATTCAGTTATCGGCATAGTTTGTTACAGTCTCAAGTGAAATCACAATTAACAGCAACATGGGCTGGAGTTTGGGCAGGGTGCAGAATTCATTGTTGTTGTTTTGCAGGGACCTTAACATAATTGGGCGGTTAATGCGCTCTGCCTGAATTGGTTCCCATATAAGAAAAGATCATGTTGTTTTTTTCCTCTTGCTGGCGCATAAATTTTAATTAATCATAAAAATGTGTACGCATCAAAATGCCACAGATTCGGGTCGTCTTCGTGTATTGTCTTCCTTTTTGCTGTTGTTCTTTTTGTTGTTGTTGCCTAGCAAGCTGTCCTGAGAAATTCATATTCGTGTTTAATAATAAATCACAAGATGCTACCGCCTGGAGGTCGCAAAAGCAACGGCAAGCGCCACAGCAAGGTCTGCTCTCCATTCGTTTGAGCTCTGCTCAAAGGGCAGTCGGATGTAGTTGCAACGTTTGATTTTCATTAGCACACACACACACACACACACACACACAGACAAACACATACGCAGGCACACGCACAAACAGACACACAAACAGAGTGTAAGGAACTGCCTGGCAATGGTGCCATAAAAGGATTGCCGACTAAGGAAATTTAATTAAAGTCTTCATTGTGCCACGTGCCCCAACACGCCATGCTACATGCTGCTCCGATCCCTGCTTTCCGAATCTGCTTTTCTCTGTCGATTAATCAGTTCTGCCGCGAAGTTCGCTTTATCAGAAGGATGTATGCATCAACTAATTTGTTGAATTTTGCGGTGTGTAAATAATTATTTGCCTGCATTTCCTGCTGTCTTTGCTATCAACAACAATAAAACGAAAACAAAACCAATGCAATCAATTAACGATTTCTATACCCTTGCATTGCGGGTATTGTTCCATTCTAACGAAAATTATAATGCTGTAAAGAAAACTTATCTAATATCCAAAGCTCTGAATAATTTTACTCATCAGTCGAATCTGGTTACAAATGAATTTTGTTTGTATAGCTTGAAAGTGGAACTATTTCTCTTAACTCCACCCGACATACACATATGCATTTAAAATAATTTTGGAAAAGCTTAGCTATAATTAAATTGGAACAGGTTATAAATCTTCTTTATACAACGAACCATTAAAACTCTGATTACATTGCGTTGAACACTTTAGAATACAATTTATAAAGCAGCACGCTTAAATTGAAATATTATAGCGTTCAGCTATTAGATCCGTCTGATGTATGTGTAGGGTAATACATCATCCAGCTTTTGTTTGCTGTAACAAAGAAAAGATGGTTCCCTTAACAGCAGCATGCTACACTATGATTATCTTTCATCTCGTTTACCAAAGCATGTATGTTAAGTATAACATTGACGTAACACTTTCTGTAAGCTATCTGTGAGACTAGAGATTTAACATAATATGTGCTCAGTTCGATCAATCTTCAGGTACAACAGCTTAACGTCTCATAATAGTTAGAGTGTTTTTACTGTATTTTGTTGGACAGGGTATTTAAGCTACGGATTGCTGTCCTTGCAGTTGTGTGTGTGCTCTTGTTGGTTTCTCTCTCGTTGTGGCTGCTGTTCGAAGCTGATAAATATTTAAGCGGAAATCTGAACACCAAACTGTGAGCAGCTTTTAGCGCAAAGCAGCTGCTTTTATGGTTATTTTGCTGGCAATCAGACACTCACACACACACACACACAGCGACAGAGAGACAGATTTGAACAACTTGGATCAGCTCGGAGCAGCTTGAAGCTGCTTGGAGATTTCCAAAATTTGTTGACGCACGACAAGTAGCGCATTTTAGTTATTTCTTCCCACTGATTGCTGGCTGGCTGGTTTGCTGGTTTGCTGGTCGGTTGCTTGCCTGTTGTACGAGCAAGTTTTCCTTTATTTTCTTTTCTTTTCTTTTTGGGTGTTTTGATTCATTAAAATTTCATTTGAAAATCAGCAAAATGCTGCCGTAATCTTTTCTAGCCATTTGTTTTGCCACCATTTGGCCCGGCCATTGTCTTGGCACTTGTACAAATATTCCTGTCAGCAAACTCTCCAGATGGACGTCTCTTTTTGTTATTTTCCTTGTTGCTTTAGTTGTTGTTGGTCGGTGTGGAAAAGTGCAAGGACGTTAGATAAAGTTTATACTCTGAGGGAATGGTATAAACGCTTCAGGCTTGTAATTTTTGACTTAGGGTAAAACCTTTGCCATATATCTTTTATTTAATTGCTGTTTTCACCTTATCTGAGTGCGTTTTATTTGACGTTCATAGTTTATGCTTCATATTTTGGCCACCTTTTTCATTTTGTTTTCCATTTTTATTTTTGGTTTCTGTGTCTTTTCTCCTTTTTCTTTGTGTTTTGGGGGGCTGTCAAGATAAACACAGCAATCCAACAGGGAGCAGGAGGAGTTGAACAACGGGCAAGGATAAAACTAGTAAGGCGTACAACATTGTTTGACTTTGTGGATTCCGTGGAGCAGCAATTCCCGTTTCTCTTTGCTGCTCCTCATCTCTCAGCTCTTCAGTCTCTGTTCTGCTCTGTTCTGTTCTGTTCTGTTCTGCTCTGCTCCGGTTTACGCCTCGCTGGTTATCCCTTCAAAGCACTTTGGCAGTTAAACCGTAAAGATGATAAATGTGAATGTCTCCCAGTTTGAGCTGCTGCTCGCTTACTTGCACCTACGCTATCAATGGCATAAAGGGGGAAACGGAATTTATGGTTATGCCGCTGACCCGAATTAGGCCAACATTTTGCATATTTCTTTTCACAGTTTTTGAATAATTTTCTTATACCCTGATTGACAGCCAGCTCGGACGGCCAGTGAGCCACTCTGCCAATCAACCACTCATCCAGCCAACCACTCTGCCACTGGGCTTAAACATAGAAAGTCACATTAATCAACACTTAAACGTTTAATTGCCGCACATTAATCTTGAGGGGTATGCATCTCCTCCATCATCGCCAAAGAGGAGCGTCAATTGTCTGTGTGTGGTTTTGCTTTTTTCTCTCCAGTGGCCACGCCCCCGCAGACCTCTCTATCCCAGCATACATTTTGTCATTTAGCAATTAACTTTTCCGCCTCTCCTTTGGCCTCGCCCTTTCGACGCCCATTTTCCCGACTGCGCCAAAATTTGTGGCACGCCGCTTGTAAATATTGATGAGGCCTGGCGCTGCTGCGACTACGGCTGTGGCTGCGGCTGTTTGAGGCGTTTGAGGCTGCCACTGGCAGCAGTTGATGGACTGTTGCCAAAATTATGTTGCAGCTTATGCTGTTGGCTCACAGCTGTCGCCGTTTTTGATTGAAATATGAGCTCAAAATTCGCTACGACCACAAACGCGAGACCAGACCCACTCTCACTCCCACTGCCACTGCCACTGCCACCAACTCTTCTGGAACCACCCAACCACCGAAAGTCAAAGCTGTGCAATCGAGTTAATTAATTTTCACGTTGACATTTCATTCGTTGTATATTTAATGAGCGGGTGTCGCTTTCTGGCCGCTTCGTTCTTGCCAATTTTCAACAAATATTTGCATATCCATATATATATATATATTTTATAGCTGTGAAACGCCCACGAAGGGATTGTGCACACACAATGTAACACACAGATACACAAACACACACACATTGACTCTGATATTTGCGGTTCGTTGTTCACTTTTGCTGTTGACTCGCTTTTCAAAATATTGTGGCAAAGTTAAGTCCGCAACAGTCACAGAACAGGAAATATTGTATAATTTCATTTTCCCCAATGCATATCCAATAAACAGGCTCAGGCGTTACTTCAAATGTCAAACTTATGACAACACCAGAAAGGCGAAAGAAAACAGAAAAGTTAAAGTTTAATCTCGACTAACAGTTATCCTGTACCCAGAATGTTGTTGATATATACACATATATATATATATACTACTGTCTACTTGAAAAAGTAAAAAGTTTTCACATTTAATTAAAAAAAGCTGAATTTGGAATGCTTTTAACAGAATTTATATGACATGTATACATTAACCTTAATCAAGCCAAGCACGAAACGTTTTCTGTGAATATAATTTTAATTCTGCGATGCCTTGAAGGGCTCTTTTTGGTGGAAATATGACAAGTGACACTTTATATTGTATATTGTCTTTTTTTTGCTTACTAAAAATTAAAAAATATTCGTATATTCACTCAGAATTTCATTTACATTTCGAGTATCTTCTACCTATGTTAACTTTACAGTCTGCTCTGTTAAGTTAACAGATCTGACTTAAGCTAAGCATTGATGATTATTTTGCTTGGGCTATGTTAACTTAACAGTCTGCTCTGTTAAACTAATGATGTCTTTCACGTATGTTAAGCTTACAGCCTGCTCTGTTAAGTTAACAGCTCTGACTTAAGCTCAGCATTGATGATTAGTTTGCTTGGCCTCTGTTAACGTAACAGTCTGGTCTGTTAAGCTAATAGAGTTTACTTTAGCTTTAATGTGATATTTATTTTGCTAAGCCTATGTTAAATTAACAGAGACATTAGCTAAGCTTTGATATTCATTTTGCTAAGCCTTTAAAATACGACACACGCTGACTTGAGCACTTAATCAAAGCAGCAGACACAAGGCAAGAATCCATTTTCTCATTCCATTAAAGTGAGATTATTAAATGCCAAAATCAAGTGTGGATTTTGTGTTTAAACATACTTTGAGCGTATAAATGCCTAGGAATGGTATTTGTGGTTTACTCAATTGAAATATTTTAAGTTTGTATCTCATCAAGTTATGTTCTTAAACTTAACAATCTCCGGCAGATACATGACAAATGCTTGCATCCTGGTCAAATTAAGCCGTAAATTGGTTTCTGTTTGCCAAAATACTTTTTGTGGTTTTAACTTTTCATGTATTTATTTTCCATGTTGCACAAAGCAACTTTATTTTATTTCTGCCAGATTTATAAAACTTGTTAGTCTAAGTTTTACAAGTAATATACCCCTTAGGCAATTGCAATGTGGGTATATAAAAATGAATAAAATATAAAAATAATACCATTTAGAGGGCGCATAATCTGTATGCAATGCTCTGGCACTTTTCTTTTCTGAGTTTGCCACAGTTTCTCTTTCAATGCGTTGTATACTCGTATTTGGTTTGCCTTCAAAGGCAGAAAACTTTAACTATTTGCACTCGGCACTCGGCACTTGTCTTTTATTTTGCTCTACACTCGACTACATGGTTGTTGGTTTTTCTGTTGCTGTTGCTGTTGGCTTTGCTGCTGCTTCTGTTGCATACAGTTTTTATTTTCCGCTCTTTCAATTTTTATTTATGCAAATAAGTTTTGCATTGCCTGGCTGGCTGGCTGCTTGCAGGCGTTGCAGTTGCCGCTGGTGCCTTGTTATCGCATAAGGATGTTGTTACAACTTGTACTATTGTTGTTGTTGTTGTTGTTCGTGTTGGGTAACTACAAGAATCTACATGTTGTCTGGCCGCACAGGACACAAGTGTTGCAAGCAACATTGTTAAAATAAGTAGTAAAAGAAAAGCTAGCAGTAGGACACAAAGTAATAAAGCTCGAGTGACTTCTGTTTGGCTGCTCTGTTGCTGTCGAAACTTTAATTATCACTGTGTTTGCACTATGTGTGTGCCTGTGTGTGTGTGCCTGTGTGTGTGTGCGTGTGTGTAGAGCTTGTCATGCACTCACTTAACCAACAAGGGAAGGACGGCATGCGAGATAGAGAGAAGGCGAGTTGTTTGAATTTCAACAAAAAACTTTTTGTCTGCATAGTTTTTCATTGTGGTGTACGCCACCCGCCTCTGACTAGCATTTTTGTGGCTCTTAACTTTTCCTCTTTTTACCCGTATGTGAAGCGAAAAATCACCCAAACGCTGCGCCATACGCCACGGCAACCGTTGCATTTGCGTGGTCAATAACTATTGCATACTTCATGGCGTCCGCTCGTTTTTATGTGCGACTGTGTGCGTGTGTGTGTGTGTGAAGAAATCACGTATACGCAGCGTACGACATGCATATGCAACGCAATTAACACGAACCACTTGAAAGTCATAGAGAGCCACAGAGCAAAGCGCGACTTCAAAATTTTCCATTTTCAGCCAAATCGGACACACACTCAGAGAGAAACGCACACACCCAAATGGTTTGGGGCAGGCTCATGAATTTTTATTGCTGCTGTCGTCGGTGCTTTGCATACATTATCCAACGCTTTTCGGGGTGAGGCTGATCTGTGGCACGCTTGGCACGAATGTGCAACATTCGAGTTCAAGTTGAACAAAGTGCAACAAAATTTGCTTTCGGACGAGCAAATCAATGAATGAAGAATTACACTGACCCCGCGGCCAGGTGTGGCTTTTGTTGTCCTTCACATGTTTCGCTGATTGCTGCCAATACTAATGGGTGGCGTGGAAATTGCCAGAAGGGGGTGGTGTGGGCTTGTGGGTAAGTGGTAAACGATGCCACGTGTTGTGCATTGACAAGCAATTTTGCATTTGTTTGTTGTGTGGGGGGAACTGCCAATGCAGAGACACCATCAATTTGCTATATATCAATGTAAAGTGAAGTACGAGTATTCGATTGTGTGTGTGTGTATTTGTGAGTCGTATGTCATTTAATCTTTGCAGCTGCCTGCCAGTTACTGTGACAAGTTGATTGCAAATCCAGCTACAACTTACTGTTGGCAGCTGCAGCTGCAGGTGCAGGTGCAGCGTGCAGCATGCAATTGCCACTGCATGTTGGGAGTTCAGAACTGGCAACTGGGAGCTGGTAGCTGGTAGCTCGGAAGATTGGCAGTTACTCAGTTCCTCCTTCACGTATCACTTGGCACGTAGAGATGTTACAGCTGCACGGCACGTCTTGGTTTCAATTAAACCATCGTTACCAGTCCGCAAATTCGGCAAAGTTGGCTGCCTTACGGTGAGCTTGGCGGTTGCACTTTACCATTGGCGCTAATCCACAAGAAGCACATGTTGAAAATACAATAAATATGGCTATGTACATAGATACATACATATAATACAAGTATGTCTCTGTGTGTGTGTTAGCGTGTGTATGTGCACAAGTGCAAGTGTTACAAGGCCAAAAGTTTTGCAGCATTGGCACAAAACGCGCAGCACGTGGCCTTTTCTTTTATATATTTGCAGGTTTTACTCCCTTACATATCTCTATGTAAGTGTTGTTCTTATATATATATGTGTGTGTGTGTGTGTGTGTGTGTGTGTAGGTTCTTTGTGCGTGGGCGTGTCGCATTTAAGCCTCAAATGCGCCTTGGGGTAACCATCTTATGGCCAAGAACGTGGTTGGCTTTAATGGAAAGCAAACGGAAAATCGCTTCTAATGGCAAAAGAATAACTTTCTTTCTGAATACCCTGTAGCGCAACAGCTGGAAAAGACTTGTCAAGGAGAATGAAAACTATTTTAAGGGCGTATTTTCAATGTTCCTCCAAACGCTACCTGCCAGCTTACGACTGCACTTAACTGACAGCTACAAAGCTGCTTCCAAGCAGCAAAGCTGTAAACGGATGCGACGGAAACTATTTAATTATAAAATTTGATGTGTTTTAGCATAGAAAGTACGTAAATTGAGTGAAGTTGCATGCCAAGAACAGTTTGCTGTCAGTTAACATAATTTTGATAGTTTTAATTGCATGCTCATGTTAACAAACTGTTAAACTGCTGCAGCTGATGCTGCTCTGCTGTTGCTCCTCTTCTGTTACTCCTCTTCTGTTACTCCTCTGCCTTTGCTCCTCCGCTATTGCTCCTCCGCTATTGCTCCTCCGCTGTTAATGTTCAGCTGTTGCTCCTCAAATGTGACTCCTCCGCTGTTAATGTTCAGCTGTTAATGCTTCGCTGTTAATGTTCAGCTGTTGATCCTCCTCTGTTACTGCTCAGATTTTGCTTCTCTTCACATGCTCAACTGCTGTTAATTCTCTGGTGTTGCTGCTCAGTTAATTCTTAATTCTTAATTCTTAATTCTTAGCTGTTACTGCCCAGCTGTTGTTTTTCAACTGATCTGTGAATTTGATAGCATAAGATTATAACTTAACAATCATAAGGGAAGCAACTATACAGAAAGTCTTTCCCTAAATACTATTTTACGTCATAAATTATCATATAGTTCACAGAGTATTTTGTAGTTCATCATTTGGTTGGCTTAACGTTTTGCTGTTTCCTGCTGGCGACAGCTGCATTAATTTGCTTGTCATGGCTTTAGCTTGGCTTATGCCACACCCTGAAGCCTTTGCTAGGCTGCTAGGCAGCTTCTGAGCTGCAGCTCTGTTCGCTTAATTGCATTCCTTTTAAGTAGGGTTGTGTGTGACCCGATACATATATAAATGGTATAACATTTTCACTAACAACATGCAATCAATGTTGATGATTATCCCATGCGTAATGGCATCGCATTGAAAAGCCTGCTCAGCGGTAGGGGGAGCACATTGAAAACACCTTGAGACCGTATGTGTGGGTGTGTGTGAGTGTGAGTGTGCGTGCGTTTGTGTGTGTTCGGTTAGTAGCAGCATGTGGTATCAGTATGGTTATGGCCAATAGCTTCGAGCTGCTTTTTAGAAGGTTGGTGTTAACGCAAATATTTTCAAAGAAAACATTTTGCTTTTCATGCTTTTCCAATGCTTTCTCCCCCTCTCTCTCTCTCTCTCTCTCTTATTCGCTATGTCGTACTCTATCACTCTGCTTTGATATGTTCTTGTGGGAAAATTTTTAAACGGCTCGTGCGGTAAAATTCATTGGCATGGAATTTTAATTGGATGATTTTAGTGCAGGCCACGTGCCAATTTTATGGCATGTTATGAATTCAAAAGCCAAACTATGTGCATGTCTGTGCGAGTCGAGTCATGCCACATACGCTATATATGTGCCACGACTTCTGGACAGTTTCTCCATATTTTACTGTGTTGCCTCGAGATGCTCTATGCTGTATGCTGTCTGTATAGTCGTAGATAAGCCACCAAGTGTAAGCGTGGGCGATAAGTCCTGCCAAGAGACAGCACAAAGTAACAAAGAACAACAACAACTCAGACATTGGCAGCCATTACGGCAGTAGCAGGTCCAGTTTCAGTTCGAGTTCCAGTTATAGCTTAAGCTTCTATTCCCATCTCCCGCCAACTTGGGCCATTGTGCCTGTCTAGCGCTGCGTACGTGTGCGGCTTCAGCTCATATATAATGATGTGGTCTCCAGTCGCTTGGCCATTGTGCCCTCTCGAGCGTGAAATGTATGACAAAAAGAGCAGAAGCTGCAGATGGAAACTGGAGTGTGGAGTGGCGACTTGGACAGCGCAGGGATAGGGCAAGGGGAGGGCATAAAATGTGAGCTAAAAATATACATGACAGCAAAAACCCGAGAAAATCAACACCAACTGAAGCAGCAGCTGCCTCACACAGTATTTTTGCCACTGGCAATGCTCGAGTTGAAGCTGAAGCTGACGAAGGATTTGAGATTCGCTGCGAGCAATCCAATAACAAATTATATGCACAAGACAATTGGGTCCTTTATTGCCCGACGACTTTTATGCGAAAAGTGCAAAATGATTTACGATTATGTTGATAAAATGGCTTAAATAGTATTTTCATTTCTTAACGCTCGAGTGCACTTTGGAGAGGCAGTGGCAAACGAACTAAACAGAGATGGTATTGCTGGTTAAAGCACAGATTTTTCTAGAAAGATACACACACACCCACACACATGTGTATACACACCCACACACACCCACACACATAGTTTCAATTGTCTCTTGCCGTATGATTTGTTTGCGCTTAAGCGTTGGCGACAGCAAAAAGACGACGACAGCGCCGACAATTTTTTGTAGCATGCTTTTGTGAGCACACAGACTCACACACACACACACACATGCATGTCAGCATTATAATATGCATATGTGTGGGTGGGTGAAATATTCATGATGCTGTCTTAGCTGGGCTGCTGGGTTCTCTCTCGTTTTTATTTTCTTCTTATTTAATGCAAGCGCTTTAAGTAAACGAGGGAATTTCTTAGTTTTAAACATGCGACGTGCTTGCATATATAAAGCAACATCTTTGGGCTCATAACTAACACACACACACACACACACACACCCTAGAGATGAGCGTTATTGTGTAATTTTCGTGACACGGTGTCAACTGTGATTGTTATAACTGTAGTAAATGTCAAATGAGTGTGAGAAGCGACTGCAAGGAAACGTTTCTGCTGCTTTCGGTCACGACAGCGACTCGTTACTGGGGGAATTACTTGTGACAGGTAACAGTTACGCAAGTGTTGGTCATCTCTAGTCAAAGTTGGTTTGCCCCCAAAGCCTTAATAATTCATTTTACTCAACGCAGGCAACTAAATGCGATAGCAAGCATTTCCTCGCCTCGCTTGACTTTTGCTCTGGCTGTAAGTTGTTCAATTATGGAAACTGTGGCAACATACAGCTGCAACTCAGTCTACAACTATATATCTGTAACTGCAACTGTATCTGTATCTGCATCTGCATATCTGCTGCTGCTGTGTGTAACTGGAAGTGCACTTATTGATTGCGTTGCATATATGCAAACGTGCGGCAAGTGACAGCAACGTTCAGCGCTGATGCAATATTAAAGCATTCACAACGCATAATTGAATGCAACCACAAAAACATGCCACAAAAAGGAGTTAAGTTTCCTCTGGCCGGAATGTTGCCACTGACAGTTCCTTTGACGCAGAAGCTACTTGCGTATTCATTGTGAATCTCAGCACACACTCAGTTTATTAACTGGATGCCATCTCTAGACTTGTAAATTTCTCTGTCTCCTGCTGTCTCTGTCACTCAAGGATAGGTCAGTCCTGTGTACTATATATCTAGGCCATAAAGCAACAAATGCAATTACTTTTCCTACACACACAATTGATTTTCCATCGCCGTTCACGCCGAGCAAAGCAAATTGGCCGTAAAATAATGCCAGCCTCACTCTATTTATATATAGTATATATATATATATGTATATAGGATAAATCACATAAATCACAACTGCCTGAAGGCAATAAATGGACATTGTGTGGAGAAGTTAAATTTAATTGACAAATCGCTTAAGAAAATCTAAATTCTCAACTTGATTTATATTCTCTATCTCAAATATGATAAAATATGTCAGCAATTTGTTTTATTTCAGACTTCGGCTTATATATGTCCAGCTCTACTTAATTTTAGTTCAGATTTTAAGCTACTTCAAGTCTTTTACTTACTCTCAACTCAAAGTTGTGGAAATCTGAGCTGGATTTCTAAAGAAAATGTCTACGAAAAGTTTTCATAATTAAAAACTAGTCTTAAGCAACTCTCGCAGCTTTCTCTTTGCTTTCCACCTTCTTGTAAAATTCCTAATCTCAGGCTAAATCTTAAGATTTGTTAGTTAAACTAGCCAAGTTATGTGGGCCTGCCTAATTATACTTGGCCTTGTGTTGTGTTTCTGCGTTTGTCTGGGGCACGTTAGCCAAATATTACGCTTATAATTATGCCATAAACTGTGCTCAGGCCAAGAAGTTGGCCCTAACTGAAGAGACAGGGGGCCAGGCTTAAATGATGTTTGCCTAACGGCACTTGCATTAATGATGAATTTTGGTTGCTTAGTCAGAAGCGAGGCACCTGTCAGCTTTTGGAAGTTGCCTCGAAGACGCGACTCTAATTTTGTACTTGCTCTGAATTATGCACGGACTCTGAGCTGGGGGGGGATGGAGGACAGACTCTGGCAGCAGTTGGTAATTGGATTTCGATTTTCTACTTGTGACACGCACTCAAACAACAAGCGACAGCCCAACACACAAACAGCGATAACAATAGCTTTTCAGCTCGACGTTGGCGTTGACGATTAACTTAATTAATGTCACACTAATGAGAGCTCAATGCGATTATGTTGACAACTGCAGTTGTTCTTGTTGTTGTTGTTGCTGTTGTGGCATTGCAAAACCAGTTGAAATTCAGAGACAGAGAAAATAATAAACTGGCACAAGGCGAGCGGGAAAAAGGCAAACAAATTGAAAATGTAATCGACAGCTCAAATCAATTGGCATCGATAGCTGATGCATGGCTAATGGCTCTGCCCTGAGCTCAATACGCATTCATTCGCAATCGAATTCGTTGCTTTTGTGGTTTTCGGGCCGAGTTTTAAAGCCGCTAATTAGTTTGCATTGCGTTTCGTTATGAGTTGCGTTCATTGATTTTTAATCCTGTGAAGTAATCAGCTCGTTAACGTTAGGACTGTTGCCTGTGAAACCAGCCCAAACAGTTCAGCACAAGTGAGCGAAAGAGATAGACAGCTGGAGTCGACTGGCAGCTGCCAAGGGACTCTGTCACGTCCTTGATGTGGCCAATTGAGAATGCAAATCTGTCGCTCGCCTGGCTCTCAGTCATCGGTTAGGTTGAAGTCTCCTGTCGGGTGGCTCGTCATCGGCAGTTGCACTAACAGCTTATAATCGCAACTTAACATGCTTGCAGCAGAGTGGCAGCTGTATGCCAGAATGCCAACTGGCAGCAGCTGCCGAGGCATCAGTGCAAACATCCTTCAAGCCGGATATCGCAGCCTCAACAAAAAAAAAACAACAAAATAACAAGAGGCGCCCTGAATGTCTGCTGTCAGTAACTGAATGGCAGCGCCCTGCCCGACCTCAGCTTGTTTGCTGCACCTCAGCGCTTCCGAGTAGACTATGCTAAATGACTCACATACTAAAACACACCCACACACACATTCCCACACACACACACACACACAAATCCACTGAGAGAGAGACTGTGATGAGCGTGCGGCGTGTCGAGTGCGTTGCACTAAATTTTGCAGCTTTTGTTTTGCGGCTCAAGCCACTCAGCTTGTTTTATATGCGCTTATCTCTAGCTACACACACGCACACACACACACACACGCACACACAGCGCAGTTGCCATTTTGTTGGCTTTCTTGCAAGAGGTCCTTCTGCCTGTGCAACGTTTACAAACATGCAGTTGAGTGGACTCCGAGTGTCATTGTTGCTAGAAATTTGAGCGTGTGCCTTTCCACTGAGCTGTGCGCTGCCTCTCAATACTTTCCACCTCCTTTCCCTGTTTCTCCCTCTGCTCCTCCTTCTTCAGGGCCAATATGCCGCAGCTTTAAACACGTGTGCACAGGTCGTATATTTTTCGCATATTTTTTGGGGCTGTAAACAAAGTATGCAGACCGCAATTTGCATGAGACCGAAATACTATTTGTATGGCATTCCTGCACAACCAAACCACACACCCACACACACCCACACACACCCACACACACATAGCATATGTGTCTGCTCGAGTGTAGGATATGCTGACCACATGGGAAACTCAACGAGTTGCATATTCGCAGCATTTTTCCATCTGACTGAAGCGTAGAAAATATGGCAAGTGATCCACGGCCCAGTCGGTCCACCTTTTGACTTCAGTTTTTTGCTGGCTCATTGCACTTGCAATATCTGTGACACATTTCAATTCCAATTCTAATATCTCTCTGGCAGCAACAAAGAAAAATAGAAAGGAAAACGAAACGAAACGAAAACGAAAACGAAAACGATAAACTGAACAGAAGTCAACAAAAGTGTGGGCCCTGCAAGCGGCAAAAGGCGAATGCGAAAAAATATTTGCCCTGCCAGAAATTGACAACTGTTTGCTTAGTTGAGAGTGTTTGCTTGCGGGTGCGAGAGACTGTAGAGCGAAGGGTCCTGGCTGCCTGCTGCCTGCTGCTAGAAACGGAAATTTGACACTCTCATCCTTACAAAGTGCTCTCGCTATGTGGCTACTGGGCATCAGGATGCCGCTGGCTGCCTTCTGCTTGAGTGTCTCCCCGGAGCCATTTCGCGTAATATCAGCTTACTTTTTAATGGCACCACTGCCAGTCAATTATGTAGTCTCTTCTAAGCCAGCAGAAATACGCAATTAGGACCAGATACCAGCTACCAGAAACCAGCTACCAGCTTCCAACTATTTGATTACCAATTGATGTTTCTATCACAAACAATGAACAAAGTGCCAATTGCAGCCATTAGCTGCTAAAAGCTTTAACAAATTAAGTCAACAGACTGAAATCTTATATCAAGATGTTATTTAAGCTTGATTCCGACCTAAAATTGGACTCCCATAATAAGTTTTTAGAAATCTTTTGTCTTAAAGCTTTCGAGTTTTATATTTGTGACTTTGCTAACTTTTATCAATAATTTAATATTACAATCCACTTAAACTTTGACCTGATTCAGAGGCAAGCATGTATGAGGAGAAACTATTTGTCAACTCTGGCATGGCTCAAAGGCAAATAGCCAGAGTATCTTACACGGCCAAAGTTACCTTTAGCCTTTTGGCCAACTTGCATCAATAAATATTACTATTATAAAAGTATGAGCTTGGTGGAAAGTTGCTTCTGATTTCGTAACGTTGCCGAAAATATGAACATGACACACTTTGACAAGGACTTATATGCATACAAACACACCCAAACACACACACACACACAGACAGAGCATCAGACATGAAAAGTTTTATGTGATTCCATAGTTCATAGTGCCTTTTGAGGATGCTCCGTTACGCTAACAAGACTGCAAAGGGCCAGGCCGATGCTCATAACTAAGGGCCAAAAGCCAAGCGCACAATATGTGAAAGGGGCTTTGATGCAGCGCATCCCCCACTCCCATCTTCTCCCGTTCCTGCTGCAATTTGTAGCCCAACAGCCGCTGACTGCAGCCCAGCCTCGCCCGCAACTTGCTTAATTTTATATCAAATTTATAACTGACTTATTGGCACTTGGCAGTAAGATTACGCCTGCCAGGCAGCTTCATGTCCATGTATATAACTCACGACTCCAACTCCTCCACCAACGCTCTACCTATCTCTCTCTATCAGTCTCTTTCTCTCTGCTTGCCTGCTGCCAAACACAAACTTGTTCATCTTATGTGTTATTACGTATACGCAGCGTGGCTGCTGTCAAAGTTTTGCGCGCCTCGAGCGTTCTGTGGCTTAGACTGTGCGCTCCTTGTGCCCTCTGTGTGTATTGGATGAGTGAATTTTTAACACGTCCATCAAATTGAAATGATGCGCTGTGCTGGGATGTGCTCTCATCCTGACGCGTTGCGATTGGATGCGATGTTTGCTGCAGGAGCAAAACAATACATAAAAAAATGATACATTCATGCAATTTGGTATATTGAGAGCTCAGCACTTTGGCTGGAAGCAGCTGACCACTTAGCAGCTGCCGGCTTTATGTACATAAGATCCTGCGCTTTATTTTTATGCCCCCTGCAGTGGGTATCATAATTTGCCGACAATTTAAGATCTAAACCGTTGCCATAAAGTATTCCAAATATAAACAGCCGTTGAGAGTTTTTAGGGGCAGACTTTATGCAGATCGAGAAAATATATATTTAAACTGTCTTGAGAAGCTTTTGACTTAGCTTGACTGATATTTCATTATCCTTGCTAGAATCTATTGACTCAAATAGGAACTCTCAGTGGGAGGAAGTACCTTAAACATGATATTATTATGCTCAACTGCTTTCCTCTCTCTCTCTTGCCGACAATTTAAGATCTAAACCGTTGCCATAAAGTGTTTCATATATAAACTGTCGTTGAGAGTTTTGAGGGGAAGATCGGGAAATATATATTTAAACTGTCTTGAGAAGCTTTTGACTTAGCTTGACTGATATTTCATTATCCTTTCCAGAATCTATTGACTCAAATAAGAACTCTCAGTGTGAAGAGGGAAGCTCATAAAGTACCTTAAACATGATATTATTACGCTCTCTCTCTCTTCCCTTTAATTTCTGCTTAATTTAACCTGAGTTTAAGCTCCAGCTGACCATAAAGTTAGGGTATCTGTTTGTCTTATACCCGCGAGTTCCCTTTTCTTGCTCCTGTTTTTTGTGTCAAAAGCAATTTCTTAGCGTCGACCTCTTCGGCCATTTTAATAAATTCCGCATAGCTTTGCATTTTCAGCTGTTTCTTGACCATTTTTTCAATTTTTTTTTCCCTTCTTCTTCTGTTTTTGGTGGCTTTTTATATTGGCCTTTTCTCTTTTTTTTTTGTGTGTGTGTTTTGGTTACACGAAGATTTTGCCTTAACACTTTATGAAATTTCAGCGCGAGTATTTCTTGCCTTGTACTTTTGTTGCTGGAATTTTAATGAAAATTTAAATAATTGAATGTAAAATGTTGCATTGCGACCTGAAAGTGGCTCTCCTGCGCCTGGAGCTGGAGGATTGCTGTTGGAGTTGGACGCGTACTCGAAGTGATTGCATATTAATGAGCCTAAGAGCCTGGCAGTCAGCAGTTTTTATCCTTCTCCTTGGACCAGTACTTACAACGCAGCATTTAAGCGGTTTTTATTTATTCTTGCTTGATTTTTTGTTGGCCAAAAGCAGACGCCGACGCCGACGTCGACGCAGACGCAGACTGCATCCTGACAATGACAAATGAATACTTTTATGGCCGCGACCCGCAGAGGCAAAGTTTCGTGTTAGCCAAAGTGACACCCCGAGCATAGGACTCTATGTGTAGGTGTCAACGGTACCGTTAACCCAACTGTAACTGTATTTGTTTCCATGTCTGTCTCTGTGTGTGTGTGTGTGTGTCGCACTTTGACTCGCCGTACTGCTGAGCTCTTCCTGGCACTGCTAACGTGGCTTAGGCCATGACAGGAAGTGGTCTTTGCCACTGTGTAGTCATGTCCTGCCTGCCTCTCTCCCTCTCTCTCTCTCTCTCTCTCTCTCTCCCTCTTTCTCTGTCTGTCTGTTAGCAGGTATTTATTCAGACTCTCGGGCCGCACTTCAACCATTTTTGTTGCACGTTTCTCCGTGTTCCGTGTGCTGTTTACCAAACGAATTAAATTGTTCGCCTCAAGTGTATTTTGTGCTTTGACGCACAAACATTGCCACAACAACTATGAATCCTTATTATACTAGTTGTTGTTGTTCTCCTTGTTGTTGTTGTTGCTGTCTCTCTATTTGTTGCTGCTATTGCCTGGAGGCTGTTTTTGTTAATCTGCGGCACTCAATCAGTGCGCGTTTGCCATGACAGCAACTGATTTTATTTTCTCCTTTCTTTTTCTCTCTCATGTTGCCTACATTTCCGCTAATTATGCACGTACGCGTGTGGGTGTACAGACATGTGTGTGTGTGTGTGTGCGTCTATTAAGTTCGTATTCGATTCGTGCCCGTACCTGGCACAATATGATTAACGACTCTGCTCCGTGGATTGGGCCCACACACGTCGCGTTTGACATCAATTATCGCACCTTGTGTAACGTTCGATGCTTATTTTCATTCCTCCCACTAAGCCCTGTCAACCCTGCACACAGTAAGCCTATATATATATATAGATTGCCTAGTCTTTGGCTTCGATCGATTCTGGGAGTGAAGTTATGAGCTGGCACGAACACGGCCAAGTTAATTGATTTTTTATTAGACCAAGCGGCAGCCTCAACGCTGGGCTACAGGTACCAGGAAAGCCGTTTTCAATGTACCGCTAAATGTATATTTCATGTGGCTGCTGGCACACACGAATACACACAATACACACCCACACACACACACACACACAGTACATGAAAAGCAATTGACAGTTTTCAATTTAAGTTGCGGAAATATTTTGATTTCCTCTTTGTGTGCGGCGTTTTTATTATTGTTGTTGTTACAGCTTGCTGTGTGTGTGTGTGTGTGTGGGTGGGTGGGAATAAGGCAGCTTTCAGCTTTGGCACAAACATATTTTCCGCTCCATTTCCCTGACCAACCCGCATATATGCAAGTTTATTTTATTTGCGCAAAGCGAAGAAGAAAAACCGCAGCAACCATTTTGTCAGTGCAATAAAAGTTTGCGTGTGAAATGTGCCTGGAGGAGCAGGAAGAGGAAGAGGAGGCAGAGTACGTGCAAGCTGGAGCCGGACTGAAAAGAAGCTGCAGCCGAACTGGTCTGTTGTCGGCTTAATCAGCTGGGAGATTGTCTCTGGGACTGCCGTGTGGGACATATGCACTTTAAATTATGCACACACACTAAGTAATTAAGTAGATAGCAGCACTATGTGTGTGTGTATGTGTGTGTGTGTGTGTGTGTGTAAGCTTGGACTGCCATTTTAATTAGAAATTCATGCGGCTTAGCAGCCAAGGCAACTATCAACAAGCAGCAGTGATAAACTTTAAGCCTCACTTTAGCATATTCAAATTTGAGCCTTAAGCTGATTGATAAGTCGCTTAGTTGGGGAAATTCGATTAGGAAAATGTTAAGGAATATATAAAAGAAAAGGAAGAAAACTCATTGACAAATTACTTTGAAGCTGTCACGCGTAAAACCAAAGCTCTTCTTCATTTATCAGAGGGCCAGTGAGCAGTGACCAGAGACTGCCAATCGTTGGGTTTGTTTCTATCTTTCTATCTATGGACTGCAGACTAATAAATTTAGGCCCATCAATTACCACAAGACGTGCCTTTTTTCTCTCAGTGCAGAAAGAAGCAAAGCCATTTCCGAATTAGTTTACCATGAATTGAGTTGCTTAGCAAATTCAGAAACAAATTCCAATCGTAAAAGATGCCGCACACACATTGAAACGTTGTGGCAACATTATAGATACACACACACACACATATATATATATGTATACACTGTGTGTGGTCTTCTTCTAGTTGGCTGAGAGTCAACTGAGTATGTCATATTATTGAATCAGAAACCACTCAGCTATTGAAAATCAATTTGCACTGCAGAGCGCGCTCTCAACTGGACCACAGGAAGCAGCACCTGCTGCCAGAGACTCTCCAAGAAATAGGACAATAAATACACACACACACACACACGCACACGATTTTCCACATTTACACTTGTAATAATAATAAAGCGACATAAAAAACGAAGCATATATAAAAAGAGAGAAGAGAGCAGGAAATCAGCCGCAACATCAACTGAATGTGAAATTTGTAGCAGAAAATGCAATGCCATTTCGTTGAGTTTGAGGTATGCTGATCAGCAGTTCTCTCGCACACGTTGCCTTTTCAACCAATTCCAAATCGAGTTAAGGGCACAAGGACACAACACACACACTCGCACACAGTAAGTCTGTCATTCAGCATTCACCTGTATGCAAAATGAAGCGGCAATGCCACTGAAAATTGATGGCAGTCACGTAGAATGTCAGGCAGCAAGAAGAAAATCCATAAAACACAAGTAGAAGCTTGATGGGGCAGCATATGAGCCTCCCTCTGCCCTTTCTAGCTTTTCTTTTTAGGTTTTTGGGTGCGATAAAAATAAAAAGGCAAAAAATGTAAATTGCAAAAAGAGAAAAACAAAAAGGACGAGAGAGAAATTGAAAGCATGCGACGACGCTGCCAGGTGACCGAAGAGGCGAAGCAAAAGGAGCAGCAGCAGGATGCAGCTGCAACCAGTTAGAGTCTCATTAGGGCACACTTTTTGCTGCCTGCTGTGGGTGTTTCACGCAGTTTAACCCCACACACACACACACATGTGTCCCTGGGTATCCCTGGGCTGGAGTCCTGGCGCTGGCTGCCTCCTAATGAAAGTAATACGCTCGTAACTGTGCATTAGTTGCTCGGCTGGCAGCGCCTTTTACCACCAGTATATGGACAATAAAAGGCGGCTTTCATATGACATGAAATTGCGGCACGCAGCCATAAAATACTCCCACACACACACACACACACACACACACACAGGCTGAGGCACACCCACGCGGAAAGCTGGGCAAAATAATAAATACAAGCCGCAACAAGCCATGCAAATGGCGTCGCTACGCATCCGTATCCGTATCCGGCTGCTGCTCTGCGCTGCTCCGCTCAATCCCATTGGCATCCCCTTTTGGTAAGGCGTTAAGCGTGAGCCGATTACGCGCACTTATCAGACTTGCCTGGCATTTTCCGACTGAACCTTCCGAACTGCTACTTACTTTTCCAGCCACTGATTCCTCTCTCCTGCCAGCACTCCTTGGCCTATGCTCTCTGGCTGCTGCAGCTTTAATTGCTGGCCATAAATTTCTACATGGTTCAAGTGCCTCGACGTATACTTAAGACCATTCTGTAAGGATAACTGCACCTTGCGCTGAGTTCTGAAACGACATCTTCAGGCGCAAAATTTATGCTGAAAACTGAATTGATTGCAGTTTCTGTGATAATCGCTGTGGAAACAAACTTGAAGTCAGCTTTAAGCCAGCTTAATGCATAGCTCAATACTCCCTTTCGCTTTTTAGTTCTGCTCCTTTGACGTATCCTTGCGCTCGAATCACAAAGAGCCCACCGAAATAAAGGAAGGAATGAAAAACTAATTGCTGCTTTTAGGCGTTAATGAAAATTACAAATTGCGCATACGCCGCATGGTGCACGCTCGCCGGGTGGCTGCTGCATACACTTTGCATGTGTATGCGTAAAGGATGAGTATTGTGCGGTTAGAGCCTGGATCGATGCATTGCATTGTGTCATTGCATGTGGTTGCATAATCGCTGCTCTACATTTCGCGCATGACTGCAGCAACAACAATGATCTCTCAACAACAAGCAAACCCATTAGAAGTTGCAACATTTTCACAACACACACACACATGGAGAGTGGGAGGGGCTGAGCATAGTTTTCCTTTGCTGCCTTCTCCTTCTGGCTGCAGTTTTTGCGTTGACTCATTTCTGCGCTCAAAAGCACTCACTAAAACAAATAAACACTTTGCGCATTGTTTCGTTTTGACAAATGCGTGTAATTTACGGAAATGTTTGTTTGGGCATAGACTCCTCCCGTATCCTGTATCCTTCGTCTCCGTCTCTGCCTCTGTCTGTGTCTCCTCGTTTCATGTTTGCTAAATTGTCTTAAGCGTGTTTGCACGGCACTCACATGTCGCTCTGGCTCCTTCTTTTGCCTGCAATTAGTTGGTGCTCTAAAAGCCATGAAGTAAGCACTACACACACACACACACACACACACACATGCACACACATTTGCGCATACTAATGACTGAGCTCAGGCAACTGCAACTTCCACAACTGCTGCTGCCGTTGCACCCTCGTCAAATTACAAAGGCGCACAACAAAATGGCAGCGGCGGCATTAGAAAAATATAGGTTAAAATTGTTGGCGGCTGCTCATCAAAGTGGCAATAAAATATGCACACATCCACGCGCTCGAATAGCTCATTAGAACTTGTGGCAACGCCTCCACCTCTGCCGCAGTCTCCTCCCTCCTTCCTCCTCCCTCCCCCAATCTCTGGATCACTTGCATTGAGCTGCAATTTGCAGAGTCTGACTGAATCCCATAATAAGCGACCGCAATTTGATACATTGACCAGGCGGAAATGGTCAGGAGGCAGGGGGGAGGAGGCCAGGGAGGTGGAGCGGATGAAGCGCGAAACAAGCCAGAGATAGAGATTGCCTTTTGTGTCGTTCATCTCTCGAATCTTGAATCTTGAATCCTGGCTATTAAATGACGCTTTTGTCTGGCGCTCTTAATGAGCAAATTTTTAGCTGGCCAACTTAAGCTGCTGGCCAACAACAAGGACAACGCTTCTTGGCCACCTTTTGTTGCCTTGTTTCCTTCGCTGGCAATTTATGATACCTTTGTGGTTTCAATATCGCAATGCAAAGAGTAGAGCAACATAATTAAAAATTGTGACAGCCATAAATTCTTTCTTCTTTTTATACTTGGGTTGCCAAATTCCCCGGAGTCACAGAAAGAGATAGACATTGTCAGAGAGCGAAAGAGAGAGAGAGCGAGAGGTTGGCTCATAATGAAAAATCAGCTAAAAACAAACTTTTTGTATAGCTTTTCTGGCAAAGTAGCTGCGGTTGCTTCTGCTGGTCAGCAGAACATAACATAAAAGCCACTTTTGTTAAGTTCCCTGGAAATCAATTAGAGTGCATTATATGCAACTGAAGTTGAGACTCAAAAGGACTTGAGCTCCTGCTCCTGCTCCTGCTCCTGATAAAGGAAAAACAACGCTCAAGCGGCAGGCAACATTTGATTTGCCTTTCATTGTGCTAAAAATCAACGGACGACCCTCAGCCACATGGCCACTGATTGCGGAGATGATGACGCCCATATCGGGTCTGCCTGTAACCGTTAACCACCACCATTTGAGGGGCACCAACGGAGCCAGTTGCTGCCTCTGACAGCAGCTGGGCGATAAAGCAACCGCGTCGCTGCCCGCTTTGGTCTGCGGGTAACAGTTGCCAGAATGACGCCTGGAGGCTGCTGGCCAGCAGCAGTTGATAGCTGGTTGCAGCTGGACCTTTGTGCCTCAGTAACTGGCAACTGGCAACTGTCTGTGGCGAGAAGGAGACCCGCTGCTGTTGTAAAGTGTCAAAACGTGTACTTGTCGCTGGCAGGATACGCGGCGGCTCCTTTAATTTGAATTTTATGCACTGCATGCATAAATTTATGGCAGAGGACACGCCTTCCACGACAATGACAAAGGCAACATGACAGGCACATGTCCATTACGGGTCGGCCACACACCCCCCACACCCCCCCACACACACACACACTGCACACACTTAAATGCTGGTTCTCAACGTCAGTTTCTTATCTTTTGCCTTTTGAATTCATTTATTCATATTTCCATGTGTTTAACTTTAATTTCAACTTTAAACATTTGTTTTTCAAATAAATCTCAATTAAATTTTTGCCTGCATTTGTGCAAATTAATTGCGGATAAATTTATTGCAGGCGCTGCTTTGACACGGAAATGAAATTAATTTTTAATTGCAGCGAGTCAATTGCCCGTTTTATAAATTCAATTTTTCTCTCTCTCTATCCCTCTCTCTCTTTTCTACCTTTAGCCGCATCAAATGGAATTTTCATTGTTGCGTGCACTGCTTGCAATCCCATATCGATATATATAACTATATTTATATATAGCCGAAATATGGAGCCTAGAGCGAATCATTGTGCATTCCATAGCTTCCATATGGACACATGACAACCTTAATATCCTGCTGTCAGGGACGAGGACAAGTGTTCGCCCTCACGCCAATCCACTGTCACACCTGTCACTCGTCCCAAAAAAAATAACATGTCGAAAACAGTTCGAAAATAGTTCTCGCAACTCACATCAAAAGGCAACACAATAACCGAAAAGTTCACGCGCCTCGTTGCATTATAAATGCTGCAATTTGGAAAGTGCCTGTTACCAGCGCTTCCCAACTACCAAGGCCAAAACCCAGTAATCGGCTCTGTCTGTCAGCCTGTCTCTCTGCACGGAGTCATACCTCGATTTAGATGATCTGTGCAGCTGTCTGTTGGCGTTTGACACTACCTCAAATTGCCACTTAAGCGTTTGACAGCCAAACAGAGATTAGTTTTCCTCTGCTTTGGACTGCCAATCAAGCTTTGAGTTTTGGATAGAAATATAATTATTCTCTAATATGTGCTTAAAGCTGTTATATAAAAGAAACATCTTCTGTATGAAATATTCAAATTTCAGTTTGTTGTAAGCTTTCATGTGCTTTGAAAGCTGTTTTAAATAAATATTCTCTTCATGTGCTTTGAAAGCTGTTTTAAATAGATATTCTCTTCATGTGCTTTGAAAGCTCTTAAAACTAGATCTTTATCCGCTTTTCATGTGCTTTGAAAGCTGTTTAACATAGATGATCAGGTGCTTATCATGTGCTTTGAAAGCTATTTTTGTGGCTTTCATGTGCTTTGGAAGCATAGATGAACAGGAGTTTTTCATGAGCTTTTCATGTGCTTTGGAAGCTGTTTTAAATAGATATTCTTTTCATGTGCTTTGAAAGCTCTTATAACTAGATCTTTATCTGCTTTTCATGTGCTTTGAAAGCTGTTTAACATAGATATTCTTTTCATGTGTTGTGAAAGCTGCTTCACATAGATGATCAGGTGCTTATCATGTGCTTTGGAAGCTGTTTTTGTGCTTTTCATGTGCTTTCAAAGCTGTTAAATAGATGTTCTTCATGTGCTTTGAAAGCTATTTTTGTGGTTTTCATGTGCTTTGGAAGCTGTTAAATAGATGTTCTTGTGTTCTTCATGTGCTTTGAAAGCTATTTTTGTGGTTTGCATGTGCTTATCATGTGCTTTGGAAGCTATTAAATAGATGTTCATGTGCTTATCATGTGCTTTCAAAGCTGTTAAATAGATGTTCATGTGCTTTGGAAGCTGTTTTTGTACTTTCAAAGCTGTTAAAGAGATGTTCCTGTGCTCTTCATGTGCTTTGGAAGCTGTTTTTGTGCTTTTCAAGTGTTTTGGAAGCTGTTTTACATAGAACTTCATCAACTTTTTGCTTCACATAGAGTTAGAAACTCTTATTAAAAGCTGCTCTCGCCTCAGCTTTTAGCAGCAATAAGGGATTAATATCTAGGTTGATCTACTAGGTGGACTTACGAGTAACAGTAGATCCCTTAAGTAGACCAGCTTAATCAGAATCAAATCCTTCCTCTGCAATTGCTTATAAGGATTAGATTTCCAATAGTTCCAGCTTAGTTAAAGCCAATTAGCATCCTTTAAAAGGGGTCAAGGATATAATGTAAGCCAAAGTTGATTGAAGTTTCATATATCTTCAAAGGCACCGCAGGATATAAGCCGTGCACTCTAACGATTACTAGGATAATATGTGAACACATATCCACAGAGAGAGGCAGATTCATAGCCCAACTAAAGTGTGACCAAATGTCACACGTGGTTTTAATTATCGTTACAAAGTGCTGCCTCTGTCTGTGTGTGTGTGTGTGTGCGTGTGTGTGTGCTGCATAATTACATTTTGTGGTATTTTGCAAAGTGTTGATTATTAATTAAAATAGCTTTATTTACCAGAACACGCACACACACAGCGCACACACGCACACACACAGCAGTTGTTGCTGGGCCTATCAAAATATTCAAACTATCAGAATATTAGTTAAATATTTAACATTTGCGCCTAAATACAAGCCGTATGCATGTAATTATGCCGTAACGAGTTTCCACTTTGTGTGCTCATCTGTGTCTTCCTACTGTCTGGCTGTGTGTGTGTGTGTGTGCGTGTGTGTGTGTGTGTGTGAGTGTGTGTGTTAATGGGTGTAATTAAACTGCAACGTGAGACGTTTAAATGCAAATTTGGCACGCTAAGTTCTGGTCAAAAGTTTATTTCCACAATTCAGTTGCTATCTCGTTCTAATCACTTTACTCTATATGCATCTCTCTCGCTCTAATCTATTTGCAGAAGGAGTTATTCGTTAGCAAAGTTGAACCAACTTCGCCGCGCAACGAACGCAAATTCTCCGCTGCCACTGCGCCATCGATGAAAACAAAGTGGCTGAAAGCATTTAAGAGCCTAAAGCCGGCGGGTTCTGGTTCAGCACAGCAAGCAGATAGGTGAGTTTACACTGGGCTGCCGCCCCCAGACCCATTATACGTATACGTGTATAAGCTATGCCCAACACCCCAACACCCACTCCCCACCATCCATTCAAGCGAAACATTTCCCACCTCGTACTCTCTCTCTCTACTTTTCCCCCAATCTTCTGTTAAGCCGCACAGCCTGAAAGTGCACGCGGAAAATGCGCGGAAAATAGATGGAAAATGTTCTAACTCTTTCATACAAAATACAGTTGCAAAATGATGCGCACCAAGTCCACTCCCCCCCCCCCCCCCCCCCGTCAGCCGTCACCCGCTGTCTGCCCCCTGCCCACTTTAATATAACTAAAAGCAGACAGAAGCCAAAAAAGATAATAAAAAAAAAGTGAGTGTCTGTCGGAGGACCTCGTAAAACATTTTCAAATATTGCGCATAGAAAAGATTTCAAATTTGAAATTTTCATTTTATTAAGTAATTTAATCAGAGAGGTGCAAAAATCTTTTTGTGGCTCAAAATATTTGCTCTGTGCCGCCTACCGCGTTTCCCATTTTCCTCACCACGTCCAGTATCCATTTCCATTTCCATTTCCATTTCAGACATAAGCTAAGTTTATGCATCCCTTGGCCTAGTTATACATTTTGCTGCATTTAACTAATCTTCTCTATACACTTTCTTCTATAACATCTTATCTATACTCTGAACTACATTTCGTTTGAATACATTAAAACTGATTTTTATTTACTGCCGAACTATCGAAAACACATTCGAAAACAATCAAAAATAATACTTATCGTTATGTGGTATATATCTATATATATATGGCACGATAATCAGCCAACAACCCCGACAAAATCAAATGTACCACGCCGTATCGACCGTTTTGACCTTGAGGTAACCAAATTAATCAAGCAAAATAAACCATTTCAAACTCATGTATAAATATCAGCTAAATGGTACAAAAAATATATCAAAAATAAACCAAATATCAAATTTAAAAACATTTTTTTCTATTGCTTTTTAAAATCGCTGTAAATGTTGCACGCAAATGTAGAATTAGCAGCTCCCCAAAGAGAATAAAAAACGATTTAAATGAAAACTCGACTAAAAAAGAAAAACTGCAAAAAGCAGCGATAAAAAATCTATTTTTTAGTTGTAACTTTTTATATATATATTTGTATTTATTTTCGTGTTTTTAACGATAAATATTTTAATATGTATTTTTAATATTATTTGCTGGGCGACAGCATCCATCCATAACATGCACCTGGGACTGCATCCTTCTGCCGCCGGCGCCATCAATCACAGAATTCATAAATCAATTAAAATTGCCAAAAGAAGAAAAACCAATCGAAATGAGAAACAAATCCAAGTGAAAACAACGATTCCAGCTGCATACTTAGCAATTCGAAAAACAATGGCCTTTGGCAGCGACTCTATGTGTCCATATGTGTCCTTAGTCCTTAGTCCTTAGCACTTTTTGTGTTGTTTGGCCAGTAAATTCAACTTGGCGCCATTGAAAAATATGCGAAAAATTGCTGGCAATAAATTCAGAGAGCGTGTGGGAGGCCACCCCGCACCCAACCCCATATAAACTGCATTGAGAAGCTTGTAGATAAATTGCACTAGTATTGGGCATTGCACCCACATCCGCATCCGTATTCGGTATCAGAGTCGCATCCGCATCGAATTGGCTGCCGCTTATAGCATTCCCATTGGTATTTTTCCTTTTATTTTTCATTTTTGGATAGAATTCGCCAACAATACTTAATACCCTGCCGACAGCTTGTGCTGCAAACGATGATATATCGAAAATCTTCTCGGCTTAAGCAGAGCAAGTGAGAAAGATAAATAGATAGAAAGAGAAAGAGAGAGCGAAAGCGAAATAGTTTGAGATAAACTGCGATAACTCGTCAGAATTATGGACAGCTTTAGGAACACTCTGCCAATATTTGCTATATGCAGCTCATTCATCAACAGATCTCTGCGTTTTTCAACTGTTTTCACATATATATAGGGTCTTAGCCAGTAATCATATGGATAAGTAGTGCATTGACGCAAAAAGATTTAATATAAACATTTACAAACGTGACAAGAAAATCGCATTTAAACTTCTTCTTATATTGCAAAACTTTTCACATTGCGCTCGAAATTACTAATGCGCCCCATTAGCCCACTGCAACTCGGCGAAAAGTGTTCGCAGGCTGCCGGGTTCAGTAAGCCAAGTGCCAGAAAATGTTCACCCACGTTTTTTGGCAGTTTTTTGTTGTAAAACTTTTAGTTTTTCGCATTAATGAAAATATTTTTAATTATTTTTCACTTTTTTCCTTTAGTTTTTTGTTGATAAATAGAAAAACATGCATTTTCCTAGTAAACCCAAAAAAAGTTCTAACCAAATATATAAACTAACCCTCCCATGTATATTTAACTGCTCTGATTACATATATATGTACGCATATGTATAGATCTATATATATATAAAACCTGTAAGCGTACAATACGAGAAATCATGAACCCAATTAAATGTACTTCATTATTTATAAACAATTCATTTGCCATGGTATTAAATATGGGCTAGTGGCCACTGCCAATTACAATTTGTTGGATATGGCTTACTTTATATAACAATAGTTGTTTGAAGGCTATATATGGTATATATATGGTTGGGGCTTAATATCGATTATAGACTGTACATAACTTTACTGACTTTGTACTCATATGTAGGAGGTAGTTGAAAGAATTGGTTCAATCGGGTAAGTTTGGTTTAAAAGGATTCAAATAGTTATGTAGATGATTCAAACTCAGAAGGAAAGTTCTTCAAACTTTTTTATAGTCTTCAGCGAAAGTTTGCGTACTATTTGTAGTTGAATTGATTGATTGATTGTACTAACTTAGCCTTATAGAGGCATAACTTGTATAGAACTCGTATTTAAACATTAATCCTTAACAAACTTTAATTATCATTCACATACTCACAATAGTCACACTAGTGTATGTTTTGTGTATACAAAAGTCAATGGTTTTGTCTAGAGTAAGAGCTTAAGAGCTGGAAGTTAAGCTAACGATATATAATTATTTAAAGCTAGTCGTTAGCTGAATAAGTTTAAAAAGTAATTTAATAAACATGAATCAAGTTTTGGTATAATTTGTAGCAAATATTGCGCCTTTTCTTAACGCTTTGCTGCCTGAAAAACTATCTATAATTACTTTCCCTTAAAATGCGAAAGGAAAGAAACAACAAACAATACAAAAATTTGTATATATATTTATACTACACAGTTGTAACAACTTTATAAGCCAACGTTGCGAACTGAATTGTTTGTTTGTGCACAATATAAGCCACTTACAAACAATCAGCGTCGAGAGTTGGCCCACTTCCATTGCCACTCATCAGCATGGATGTTGGCCCTATGCCTTGTGCCTTGTGCCTTGTCTCCACTCTCATCCCTTCTCATCCTCCACTCGACCGCCCATTGTGAACAATTGCAGCATTGTCTGGCGTATTGTCTATGCGTCTCTGACTCCCCTCCCCTTTCTTCAGCCAGTTGGCTGTATGTTTTTCTGGTAAATAAAACAGGCCCAAAAAGGAAAAACCCATCAGCAGTGGCAACAGCAGAAAAACAACAAATTGGTTATATAGTAGTAGTCGAGGGCAAATGCTATGCATAAAAATATGACATCAAATAATTGAGATACACAATATGCGTTTTTATATTAAATAAACTCGTACTCCATTATATAGACACACTTTTTGCTGCTGTTAATTGACTGACTGCAACTCTCTCTCTAGGAAAATGTCAGGCTAATTGAACGGATAATTCAGTTCATGTTTTTACCATACAATTGTAGATAAAGTTAATTAAATATGAGTTGATCTTAAGCAGCAGCTGCCAAGCAGTAGAAAGTTAGACTGGAATAACTCTCAACTAGATTTCTTTGGATTATAAATAGATCCTAAAAGTGATCTTATATGCAATAGTTATCCTTTCAGATTCAGTTCCAAGCTGCTTCCAAAGCTGCTCATATTATAGAATAAGCTTCTCAATATACTTTAAAGATCGATCTATCCCCTTTTCTGCTATATAGTATAGTAACTTGATCCTTTCATCTCTGTGCTGGTCACATAAAATAGATTAAAAACCAGTTAAGGTCATATCAAACCTGTCTATTGTAATATCTGACAGCTAATTCCTTCGTCCTAGCCCACTTTAAATTGTAGATTTATTAACTAAATCGTTTATGGATTGTTCCATCCACATGATTATTGTGTGGCATATTTCTTTTGGACACATTTCAAACAAGAGTCCGTGATTAATGTGCTTTCGGCATTGTTCAATTTTCATTGTTTGGCGTTGTCATTGTGCATATTTCCATATATATATGGAATACAAATATTAAGTCTGACAAAGGCAGTTAAATTTATATCTATTTATGCAAATTTACACTTTTGTATTGTGGTATGTAAATATGTTTCAATAATCAGAATATGTTTGCAGATGTGTAAAAACATTTTTGTATTGTGGTCGACATAATAATTACATTTATTGTTTAAAGAAGGCGCAACATTTATCACACTTTTGCGATTGCATTTTATGTTTTTATATGTTTCACAACTTTTTATTCCCTATAACATAATTGATGTGTTATATATAGTGAGTCAGACTTAGTGATACGATCTCTATTGCACTTTTCACAGGCGTAATGGTGCCTCGAATGCCCCATCGGAGACGCTGCGTCCCAATTTGGATGGCAGCCACCATCTGCAGGAGTACACGTACAAGAAGATAACGGCTTGTGATGTCTGCTCCCAAATATTGAGAGGTGCGTACAATCTATACATATATGCTTTAAATTGGCAACAGCCTTTTAACCGGTTCGAATGTTCTTTCCTTATTTAGGCCACACACGTCAAGGCCTGAGATGTCGCATTTGCAAGCTGAATGCCCACGGCGATTGTGCTCCAAATTTGCCACGTTGCCAGCCCAAACAGAAGCTGCTGCGTCGCCAGAAGAGCACTTCGGAGCTGGAGAATCGTGTTGATATCGAGGAAGAAAGTGAGTATTTTCCACGCACAAAACTGTTTCAAAAATATACTCCTCATCACGTGCTACACGAACCTCCCAACCACCCACTAACCCCATCGCTCCGGCGACCCTCTAAGTACTTAATACAATAACACTGCAATACTTACTGCCTGCTACCTGCTACGTGAGCCAGAGCCCAAGCCCAAGCCAAAGCCACAGCTACAGCCATTAGCAATAACCAGAGCTTAAGGCTGCTGTTACATACCTGTACTTGTACCTCTAACTGTACTCGTACCTCTCTAACTGTACTGTACATTAACGTGTTCCCATAGGCGCCATGGGTTTTTACTGCCCATTCTATACATAAGAAAAGAGCCAAGCAAAATCCTTACGCGTCGTAATCCAAACTGTGTTTAACAATGCTAAAAATTGAAATTTACTTTTATAGTTTTTGTTGTTTTTGTGTTTTCGATTTCTGTTTGTGTTTGTTCCTTTTTGATTGGACTCCTACTAGCTACCAATACTACTGCAACTTGTCAACGTAGTTTGTATGCAGTGTGTGTACTATCAAGAAATGCATTTGAATTTGGATGTTGTTGCCCATGTCCTGCTCGAGTTGGTTCCTGTGCTGCCCCCGTATACTGTCAGTGGCCATGTCAATTGTTGTGCCTTTGTGCAGCCCATTACCTGGTTCTTTCCAACCGATTGCATGCCACGTCCAGACCAGAACTAAAAGTACCAACACTAGAATCAGTACCATTAAAAATCACCAGCTAAAGTTCTTGTGCTGCCAACAACAATAAGAGCAACAACAGCAAACTGTCAAATTGTACCAGGAGCGCATCCTGTGTGTATTGATTTGATTGTTTTGTTTGCAGCAGTTGAAATTTACTTCTATTTTTTTGTTTCTTACTTCTTTTTTTTGATTTTTATTTCTGACAATGGATTTATGGCACTTGTGGGACCGAACTGATTGCGTCACTTCTGATTTCTGCTACAATTCGCAAAATTTCAACAAGACTTTCACTTGCTGGTTTCCATTTTCCTACAATTTTTATGTGGTACACGAATTGTGGCTTCAATGCGAAAACCCAAAGCTCTTTGTTGTTCATTGAACTGTAGCAACTAGGCAACAACACAGAATATATCTTATATATATCACATTATATATGATAAAAGTACTAATTTTGTGGGTCAGCTGCAAATATTATATTAGATCTAATGCTTAAGGCTAGAGCGCAACTCGAAATAAACGTAAGTGCAGCTTAATATTTAAAATATATAAAACAGAGCTGCCAACTTGCTTCAAATGATAACAAATTTAACTTATTAAGTGCTAAAAATAGCCTCATTAAAATACCATAAGCAGCACTTGTTACTAAATTTGATGTGGGAACACCGAAAATTGTGTTAAGCTAGCTGCGCCTGACCGTTACAAGCATTAAATGCAGCCGAATTTGTATTGGAAAGTTGTGTAATTCCTATTAACCCATTGAAAATTTGTGAAAATAACGTTTGTTTTTGTTTATTTAAAAAGCCAGTAATTGCTAGAATATGTTTGCGTTTATTTCGAACTGTGTGCAGCTTATGAGTAATAAAAATGAAACATTTTCGGTCGACACCAACTATTTAATTGACGACAATTATGCAATAAATATATATATAACGTATAAAAACCTCTTCCCAACAAAAACAAAAACAAAAAAAACAATTATTATTAATATAAACCCATTAAGCATCGCCACAGGAGCCCGTTAGCCCCCAAACTGGGCAAATAGCAGCTGATGAACAAAATCAAAGCGCAAATCTGTTGAATGTGCCCAATACGAAATTCCGTCAAAAGACGCCCTTCATCAATCGCATTGCGCAACTAGGTACCGAATGTATAATACTCTATATAGTATATATCATACATATATTGTATGCGCAAAAGATACTCAATTGCCATGCGCTTGAATTTTGTTTATGATTTATGTTTTGAATAATTTTAAGTTATCGATTTGTTCGTTTTCGTTTTAATCGGTTATTGCAATGATTGATTGTTGCGCTTTGATTCACCTAATAATTAGCGAGACAAGAATGAAAGAATACCAATACCTAAAAGTATAACAAGCTCAGCAAAACTACACTCAGCTCTCAACAAAACACAAAGCCCCATTCACATTATACAATTCGAACAATTCAACTGGGAAGTTATATTCACGCAAATATTGGACAAAAGTGTGTTATCGATTTGAGAAAAAACACATATCACAACACACATATTCAATTCTCGATTTATTTGATAATTTGATTAAAGCCAAATTATAACAAACAATAAGATTACGTAGTGGAGCATGTTATAGAGCCGACATTAAGTAAATCTTATTGACATACCAACAAAAACAAAAACAACAACAACTACAGCAACAACACATCGTAAACGATCAATCAAAAAATATCGAAAAATAAAAACATCACTAGATATCGTTTCACATCGTACACGCCTAAAAGAGTATCTTTTGTGGGTACTGTAAAGCATTGGGTAAACACTCTACACATTTAGAGTTTGGATCCATCTTAATGTTGCCTAACTAGAGGTTATCAGCAATACGTTTATCGATAGTTCCTTCTTATATATATTTACACACTACAAACATTAAAACATTATTACCATCATGAGCGCTCGAGCAGGCGACCTATGCAAAGTGTGGAGTTTAGTTTAAGTATACCCAACAATACATTAGAGCTATCTTTAATCGAGTTCCAATGAAACATGACACATTCTCACATCCCCACAATCCATATAAGATATCTCATTGAGCTGCCGACTCCATAACCATAAACCCAAATTCACCCCATGACAAAAAATAATCGATTATTTCATCGAACCGATCAACCATTTGCTAAATTTAACTAATGCACTTCAATGCACATCATTAAAATATCGAAAAAAAACAACCAAAAAAAAAATCGTACCGAAATTGAAACCCAACCAAAAACTGGCCACCACTGTTCACGCCCACGACCACGCCCACGCCAACCACCACAACGGCAACTAATCAACTTTCTGCTACGGCACCAACAAACAAAATAAAAGAAATTACCGAAATCGATCAAATTTATCGTGTGCTGAAACAAGCCGGTGAACTCAAATCCGGGCATATTCCAGCCGCGGACAAATCCGTTCACGTGCCGGGCAAAACGTTAGATGGCAGCGTTGGAGCTGCAAGTGGATTGGGAGTAGCAGCAGGAGCAGGAGCAGGAGCTGCTCCGACCGCAGCCATACCGATACAACAGCAGCCACTGGCCCCAATTGAACGGTCGTCTGTCCCTGAGATACCCATCGTGAATGTGCCCGAGCCGGTGGTCCAAGAGCCGCACCACCATCAGCACCAGCTCCAGCAACACCAGCAGCTACAACAGCTCCAGCAGCACCAGCAACATCAGCGCAGTCTGGCAGCGGTGGCGCAGGCGGCAGCGGTGCGCGCCGGTCGCGGTGTCCGTCCCCCGCCGGTGGCCATGCCCATACTGGGCGTGCAGCTGCAACAACAGGAGCTGCAGCAGCAGCGCGGCGGTCTGCCGGTGCCCACTCAAGATATCTCTAGTAGTTCAGGTCCGCAAAAAAAGAAAACACTGAAAAATAATTACAACAAAGTAGATTGTTGTTACTTCCTACTCTCTCTCTCTCTCTCTCTCTCTCTCTCTGTCACACACACTCTCTCTCTCTCTATCTAACTCTGCTCATGATTTCATAAACTCTTTTTCTTGTATTCTTGTTTTTTGCGAGTTTCTTTGACATTTTTATGGTTTGTAGCTTTGGTTCCTCCGTTACCCCCTTTTGCTCTCTATATCCTACTCTCGTTCACTGTCTCCTATTTTTTGTTTCTTTTTAAGAAAATCCTTAAACCAAACTCACCCAGTGCCACCCCCTCAGCACTGGCAATCAGTCAGTCAATCAATCAAGTCAACATTTTCTCATTTCGTTTCGTTGAGCGCCAAATTCAACTTTAAGTAAATACATAAAAGCAAGTTGAAAGTATTTGTTACTATACACACAATCTCACAGACACACGCTACACACACATAACTGCAGTTAATCATATGGTTACACCTCACACACCCACCCACAGAGAAACACACACACACACACTCTGTCACACATCAATGATCAATAATTTACTTAGTTCGAGTGCAAGTCCTTTCAGAATATTTCACTTCAACTCTGCTAAATGCTGTTACTATCGCACTTTAGCCAAGTAGCGCATCCTTTCAGTTACCTCTCTCTCTCTCTCTTTACACACACAACACACACACACATACATATTTATTACATACACTCGTAATTGTATACTCTATATTGAAATGCAATTTCATGCGTTTTGTCCAAATTTTATCCATAAGATTTAATGCGCATACGCCCCGTTGCTTCGCCTTGCAGTTGCTGCTCCTACGCTTGCGATTTAGATTTTGGCTAGCAAACAATCTAACACAGATATCTATATTTATATACAACACACACACACTCTCACACACATAAACACACAGAGCAATGTAGTAATGCATTTTGTGTATGCATTTTAGAGCAATTTTATTTCGCATTAGCCGCCAGCCCCGAAAAAACAAACAAACAAACAGCTTTCCATAGAAACTTTGTAGCTTTTGATTAGTTCTTATAACTAGCTACTAACTAACTAGCATTAACTAGCAACAGCCTCTATATAGTTAATATTAACCTGTATTACATATTTGTTTAAAAATACGTATTTTGTATATGCTAATCAAATCATTATCATTTTCCCCACACACAACACACACACACACATATAGATACATCTTCATATACACAGATACTAATTGCTAATTATAATCAATAACTTAATGAAAGCTTTTAAAACTTTTCAACTATAAATACAACTAATTAAAAATAATAAATAGGTCATTTATCAAATACCCATTTGAATTTTAGACTTCTTCCATATATATAAGTGTATATTTATTTAAGAGTGTGTGTGCGCGTGTGTGTGTGTGTGCGTATTTCCCCTGTGAACATCTGCTGCAAGCTGCGTGTGTGTGTTTCAAACCAATTTCTCTGACCCAAATAACTATTGAATATAGTTTTCTGCCCATGACACGCCGAATATTATTCACTCTTCGATTGCTTCGCTTGAATATTAAAAGAACTTATAAAGAACAATATATAAATTTTGTTATTATTATTATCATTAATTTTATTTATTTCTTCAGTTCTCCTTTCGTTCTGGGGTAGGGTATTAGATTACCTCTGCTTAGCTGCTTGTTGCATGAAAAGCGACTCGTCTGTTGCAACAATATCAAGAGTCAACGATGCAAGAATGATTTTCAATTGAAAAGCGACTCAGCGAGCTGGCAACACATACAATGTTTTCCCTCCTCCGTCTGGCAGTGCCTGCCCGCTGAGAGCGATCAGATTTAATGGCGTTTGCCTATTTGCAATCTGTCTTTCAGTTAGTTGCACTCGAGTGCATTGCCACACGGCGAGGCAAGAAAGGCTTTTCGGGCTCATAATTAATGCCAGTTTCAACGCTTCACACCGCCACAACACAACGACAACTGCATTCCCTTGTGCTCTCTGTAACTACATATTCCAATTAGGAAAGTGTGTGTAACTGGTGTGTGTGTGTGTGTGTATTGGTTTTGCTGCCTATTTAAACTGTTGTGCGTGTGTGTCTGCTATCAATGGCAATGTATAATTAGTCGCCTCAGTTTGCGTTTCCGTTTCCGCTTTACTTTGCGTGTGTGTCTGTCGGTCTGTCTGTCTCTGTGTGTGTGTGTGTGTTTGCGGATAATATTTTATGGTTTCAGCTGAAATACAACAACAATTAAGCCAAAGGCAATTGGCAGTTGGTAATTGGTAATAGACAATAATTGCCAAACAATTGATCTGAGATTAGTTTCCTGGTGTCTTAATAGGCTTATCTGATATCGTATAATTAATGAATGGCTCCAATTTGTATACTGAATACACACATGAAACATGACATGAAACACGCGACATGCAACACATTAACTCGTATTTATTGATTGTGCAACAATTCGAAATTAACACACACAAAAATGTTTTCTCGTGTCCATCTTTTTGCCACATTTGTTTCGCTTGCCAAAAACCAAAAAATAAACTCAAAATATATAAAAAATAATCAAATACATCGACAACTGCAACAAAGATCAACGCCTGGCTGCGCCGTATGCTCCAGTCTCAGGTATGACCAGTGCGGCATACATCAGCTGCGGCTTCGGCATAAACTACTACACGGCCAGCGCCTTGCAACAGCAGCAGCAGCAGCTAACGACAACAGCAACATCTACCTACCAGCTACATCAGCAGCAACAGGCTTCACCAGCACATCAGCAGCAGCAGCAGCAGCAGCAACAACAGGGTGGAGGCTATCTGCAGAACGATCCAGGAACACGGCGTCGTCTCTTTGCGGGATTTCGTCCGCTGTCAGGATTCGGGCGCCTGCGACAACAGCGCTCGTCACAGCAGCAACATCGTTCAATATCTTTACCAGAAAGTAATTACGTGACATACAACCACCACCCACAACAACAACATCAACATCAGAAACAACAGCAGCACCAACACCAACACCACTATCACTTTTACCACAACTATCCACACGACTTTCTTGCAACACCCTCTACCTACATCCATACGAAACGTACGACTCGCTCAGTCATCGATTTGTGTGGCAACTATTCGTTTGACAGTGCTGCGATTAGTATTGCAACAGCAGCAGCAACATCAAAACCAACAACAACAACAACAGCTGCTATCTCCAAAACAACAACAACTATAACAAATCTAACTTCTTCTTCTTCATCATCAACTACAACAACAACAACAACAACATCAACATCAACAACAACAACAACAACTACAAAAAGCAACCGTTCTTTTTGGAATAGTACTGCATTTTATTCCAATTCGATGTTTTTATTAGTGTTTTAATAAATCGCTTAATTTGCTGTTGTTGTGTGTATCTCTCTCTATGTGTGTGTGTGTGTGTATTATCTGACTGCGTATGTGTGTGTGTGTGTGTGTGTTCGTTAAATGTTCACCTTACACAAGTGCACGCCCCCTGACCCCACCCCACCCCAGCCCCAAAATGGCATTTCATTTACTTTAATTTCCAGTTAGACACGTCGCAGTGTAAACTTCGCTTAAACAATAGCCCAGCCACGCCAATTAGTCTTAACCCAGTTTACACTTCAGCCAAACGGCTTATTTCCGGTAACAACAACAACAACAACAACAACAACGATAGTAGCAAAAACAGTTGAGAAAAAACAAACGATGGGAGCAACTGCAACTGCAACTGCAATTACAAGCCAAGGCACATTGGCATAATTTGTATACACGGCCGAGTTGCTTTCTATGCGACTCTCAGGACACAGGACACGGGACTCACAGGACGACGGGGGGTTGGGCATAGCCTGAACGAAACTAAAGAAACAACTAGCGGCAGCGGCTGTGCCGTGTAAATTGCTCGCCATTGTCAGCTTTTCCAGGAGCAAAAAATGCGCACACAAAAAATTGCAGCAGCTTCCGGTTTGCCGAATAGCAAATACCCTTTCAGGCAGATAGCAGTAATATATAAATATCTGATCTTAACAGCCAATAGACAACAGTTGAGCTCTGTCTCTGTCTCTCTTTCAAGTCAAAAATAAAGTCAAAAATAAGTTCAAAAATGAGAACAGAAAGAAAGTTAAAAAGATAAAAATTTGATTAAAAATGAGATCATAAATTATGTTTAGAACCAATTTTTCGTATGATACAGGCATAATGCGATATAGGTATGTAGAAGTAGTAGTTTTTATATTAATATATAGATTCTATCTTATATAGTAGACCGACTTTAATCTTGTCTAGCAAAACTTTCCATGAAGCAGTTTAAAAGAAGTGGCTTGAGATATTTGTTGATCAGTTTTTGTCATTATATATTGATTTTAGTCTTATAATTTTTAAGACAAGACTTAGTAAGCAGCTCTTCATTCGATTACAATCAAAGTTGGCCAATATATGTTATATATATAAAGGATAGTATAGACCTTATTTCATATATCATGTGAGGATATCAATCTAGTTTATCGCAAAGCAAAGCAGCTAATCAGCAGCTGATTACGATGAGAACTTTGGCTGTTAAAAGATATCGTAACCAGATTTGTTCAGTTTCCGGATAGTATCTCTAATATAGAGACTTGATGCTGCAGCAAGTTGCTGCACAACCAGAGACAGATAGCCTTGACTATATCTTACCTCCTTCTTCGTGCACAGGTTTATAGTTTATAGGTTCAGTTTTAGACTGTGTTACATATTAGGTTGAGAAATGATTCAATCTTGGGCTAGAGTATTAAAAAAGAGGGGGAAGGAGTATAGGAAGGAGCTTGTTTCACGTGAGGCACACAAATGTTACGCAGTCACAAGTCACAAGTCGCAAGTTGCACGTTGCACGTTGCAAGCTGCAGTTTGCATATTGCATTTTGCATTTTGCATTGCGCGAAATTGAAGTTGTGCTCAAGTTTTGAGGCGAGTTCATTTTTGCTTAATATCTGCCGCATTTTTAATGCCATTCTCAATCTTCGCGGAGGACTCCAGCGAGTAGCTAGGAGCAGGCTAAGAAACTTTTTGTCTTTGGCTGCTTAGCTGCTGGTCCAAGGGATGCTGCAACATAATTATGCTAAAAATTTGTTGTGGCACATAATATTTTTTTTCTCCCTCGTGCTTGCCTTTTTTTTTGGGGGCCTGCGACTGGGATTTTACTTTGGGCTCTAGGAAATTTCTTTAGGTTCTGTTTTTCCCTCTTTCTTCTTTTTGCATGTTTTCTTTTTTGGACTGGTCGAGAGTTTGCTCGGGGCTGGCAAGAAGAAGAAGAAGAAGAAGCGAAGGCTGTGTGCACTTATTTTTCTCGGATTATTTTTTCTGCTCTATTACATTTAGTTGCCCCTCGGACAGAGTCGGTGCGCTTTATCCTCTGCTGCTTTATGCATGAATGGCTGGCGTCTTAATGTTTAATACTTGTTTTATTTTTGTAATTTCTTTTTTCTGTTTTGCGTTTGTCTTCGCTCAACTTAATTAGTTTTAATTCGCTTCTGCATGCCAAAGTCAAAGTCCAACTTAACGGCAAAGTAACCAGCGACCCAACAACTAACAAGCGACTCCACGAAGTTTCGAGACTTTATAATTAAATAATCATATATGTCAACAGCGGCGGCGACAAGTTCGAAGCCCGAGACAGTGCGTCCTTTTGGTGAGCCGCTGATGTTGGAGGCGTCCAGGACTGTCCTGAAGAATCCTGAGCCCAGCCAGGATGAGTCCAGGCACAAGCGACGCATCCGTTTGAACTAAATGGGAAACTAAACTGCGGATTTCTAATTTAATTTTATTTCTTAATTTTGTCCTTCGACTTTTATTTTCACTTCGAAAGCCTTCAAACAATTTAGTCTGTAATTGTATCTGATTTTGCAGCACAGTAATTATTATAAAATACTCGACTAATACCATAATTTATTCTATTATTAAATAGTTAATTTGATTAGTTAATTTCGAACTTAATTTATATCCTTTAAGTAGCATGAATCAAACGGGGTTAAGGCGGATCACCAATTGCAATTGCAGCTACAATTTTAAAATGTATTTTAAAGTATTTTAGTAATTTATTAATGCACCTTTCTCTATGTTTGTATGATTGTTGTAAATACCCTTTAAATACCAAAATAATACCAACAAATAAACAAAATGTATTTGAATCGATTATCTCCAAACTATTATAAAATTTACACTGAACAACACGCACCACGAAGCAGCTGGCACGGGGCGAAAGAAAACTACACTTTGTGTCTCACTCTCTGTCTGTCTCACTCACTCCTTAAACTCTGAACGTGTTGAATGTTGATCTGTTGCAATTATACACACACTTTTCTATATATATATATGTCTATGTCTCTGCCAAAGGACATCACTAAATGTTTTTTATCGTTTCCTCTTTCAGTTTTAGCTTCAAGTTTTTCCAATACCAAATGGAAAACTTGAGTTGTAGTTTTCGTTTTCCTTCTTAATGTTTTCTGTTCTTTTTGCTGAGTAGCTGCCTAGATACATACTATATATATATATATAAACTAGTTCGAAAATATCTGAAGAAAACGAAATTAAATTGCAATTTTTTTATACATTTTATTGCCTTTTTTTGTATGAAACAAAAACCGTTTAACCCAACCAAAAATCATGTTGTGTCTGTCGCGTCATTGTCCAACACAACATCATCAACAACAACAACAACAACACTTGATCCAAATATCCAAAAATATCAAAAATAAAAATCCACACCCGCAAAATGCGACCAAATACCAACAACAACTACAACAACAACAACAACAACAGCACCGCACTCACCGCGCCGCCAAAAGCTGAATTTACGCATGAAATCGTTGAGCTTGGACTCACCCGAATCCTCGGAGCTGCACGGTCAGTTTAGGCGGCGCCAGCATCTGCCGGCCACGGCCGCCTCCACGTCCAGCGGCTACTATCATGGCGGCTCGGGAGGCCATCTGGAGCACAGTACTCCCCCATCGAACAGCAGCCGGTTGCACTGTAAGTAGCTAACCAGTTCCCCGATCCCGTCACCGTCTACACCGATCGGAGTTGCACCTAACCTCAAATAAAATAAAGCCCAGCAACCACCCACCTAATCCGGGTGCACCCCGTTTTGGCATTCAACACACTCAACTAAATGTCAGCCTATACTCTAACTCTTCACTCTAACTCTGACTCTCTAACTCTAACTCTAATTCTTATTCCTAACTCAAGAGTCTATAAAAAACAACACAAAGATGGAACATTAAATTGTTTTCTATATAATTTTAGTTCACAAAAGTACAGAAAAAAAACACGTAGAGACGCCTCCAGTTGAAAAGTAGTTTTGGAACATTTTGTAGCTTTAATTTTTCATGTAGCGCTAGCTTAAAGTAGTTTCCAGAAGACACAGTCATACTCATCCAACTATACATCTCTTTCTCACTCTATCTCTATCTCTTTCTCTTCCCAAAAGTAGAAATATATTTTCAACTTAAGGCTTCATTTGAATTACAGCTCTGACACGAAGCGCTAAGCTCGATTTATGTTCAAGCACAATTTTTCGTTTCCCGCTATATACTATATATATCTATATATCTGAATACTGCTATATATATATCTTGTTCTTTTCTATCATTCGTGCATTCAATTATCTGAGTGTGTGCGTGTGTGTGTGTGTGTGTGTGTGTGTGTTGCATGTCTTAAATGCCACCACAGTTGGCCATTAACACAGCCTTTCTCGCATCCGTATCCATTACAGCGCCTTCGAGCCCCTCGCATCCGGGGCGCAAGCTGCTCTATGCCACACGTGGCATGCGGGGGGGCAGCGTCGACTTGCCCGATGAGATGGAGAAGTCGCAGTCATCGGCGAGCACTTCGCCTTGCCTATCTCCAGTAAGACATCCCCAGGTATTCCCCACTTTCACTTCTCTCCCACTTTCTAGCTCTCTCTCTCTCTCTCTCCTTCTCTCGCTTTCCTACTGCTTTTGTTCTCTTGCCTTTGCCCATATTTATCAATTCCGAATGTAATTCCAATTTTAAGAAATCGCATCGTCTGCTGCCCACCAATCTGTACGTAATCCTCTACAACTTCAAGGCGCGGCATGCCGACGAACTGGATCTAAAGGCTGGCTACAAGGTGAGATATACACATGAGATTTATATTCTAGGTAGATGAGAGAAAGTTGGGATTGATAGAAATGTGCCAAGGGCGTTGCGTATGTATCCAAATCCAAATCCAAATCCATTGTTTGAACGGGATCCTTTTGTATCCTGCGAATTAATATTCTCTGCACATATTTTCGCATGCAGTGAATGAATAAACAAAATGCTTTGTTTAATCCGCTAAACTGTTCGCTTGCCACACACAATATACTCGTAAAACAGGATTAAAGCAGCACAGCACAGCACAGGATACTGCCTAGACACACAAATAAACAGCTGTATATACATTATATATACATATATATTCAGATCTAACAATATATTGAATCGAAAACAACAACTGGTTCATTTATAATGTACACAACGCATTTTTATTATGTACACAAAAGCGAAGCAAATGGGGAAATGGGAGATGGCAAATCAGAAATAGGAAAAACATAAAAATAATGCTTTGCTGAAGGTCAGGGAGGGGAAGGGGGTGTGTACACTTTCTGATTGGCAGTGCGATTGCAATTGCGATTGCGCATACGCCCCGACGGCCGCTGGCAAATTGTGCGATATATTTACATACGGCGTATGCATTAGCCAGGCTGCTGCAGTTTTTGTTTTGCCATTGTCCTTGCCAAGGACAAGGTGCTGGAGTGGAAAATCGTAATGGTAATGGTAATGGTTCTCTCTCTCCACTCCCAATCGCAGGTAACAGTCATCGATACCGCCGATCCGGACTGGTGGAAGGGCAAAGTGCTCGGACGCGTCGGCTTCTTTCCATCGAAGTACTGCGTGCGCTTGAATGCCAATGAGAAGCCACTCCAGGTGACACATAATCTTCAGGTATCCGATGGAGAACGTGGCGAGAATATGACTCTCCTCCGGGATCAGATTGTCATCCAGGTAGCTTATAAACACATATCCCATGTCCTCGCTGGACCTCTCAATTATGCTTTATCTTCTTGTTGGGCGCACAGACTGGAGATGAGGTGAACGGCATGGTGATGGTGCGCTCGGCGGACAACCGCCAGGGCTACTGCCCCATCAAGTATCTGCAGGAGGTGTGACAGCCAGAAGAGGAAGAGCCGCCTGCTAAGTCATCGATGCAAACGTCGCGTTCGGCAGGAGCAGGCGACAAGACCAAACGTAGAATTAGAATAGTAGTTAACGACAACAGCAACTTAGCCACTAGCAGCTCCATGCCCATTCCTGCTTCAGCCCATTCCCACACGCATCCGCTGCCACATTCCTATTCCCAATCGCATTCACCCAGCCACGAGACCAAGCGGCTCAACATTGAGTACGGCGATGGCGACGGCGACGGCGACGACGGAGGTGGTCTTACTTGGGACAAGGACAAGGAAGTGCTCATACTCTCGGGTCGCAATAAGAACGACAAGAACTGGGAGAACTGGGAGCGCATACGCGAGCAGAAGCTGGAGAAGATGAAGAACATTTGCTTTGAGAGCTATCGCCAGTCGAAGCGGGACAGGCTGCTGCTCGCCAAGCCGAAGCCCAAGCAGCTGGATCCCACCTGGTATACGGACAACATCTACTCGAATCGCTCAGACGATCAGGACGAGGACTACGTGCCCGATTGCCTCAAGTACGGCACCTACGGCAATCGCATCCTGCGGGACATACACGAACAGGACGAGAAGTATACGGACGACGCGCTGCCCATGCGGGAGCGTCGCGGCGAGGGCGAGGGCTCACCTGGCTATGGACTGCATCGCTCGAAGAGCTGCAAGGAGTTCCAGTATCCGAAATCGCAGAGCTGCTGCTTCGAGGGCAACGTTTACGAGTCGGGCGGTTCACGGCCTCCCCCACGACCACTTCCATACTGAAGAATCGAGCGGGTGTGCCCAAGTCGTACTCCTTCAGCGCCTCCACCAAGACAATGCCGTTCGACATCATCGACTACGAGCTGCCACCCGCTTCCAATACGCGTCGGGAGAAGCGAGAGGCCTACAGGCGCAGCATGAATATGCTCTATAGCAACAGCTTGGATGAGCGCACTCTGGGGCACACGTGCTGTGCGCGGGATCAGTGCACCAGCGCCAAGTGCCTGCTGGATGATATCTACAGCGGCTCCAGGCGGCGGCTGGATGGGTATGGCGCCGGTGCCGGTGCCAGCGCTGGCAGCAACAGGCATGTGAGCCGGAATCTGCGCTCACCCGCGGACTGGCTCTTCGAGGAGCGCGCAGAGGCAGATCATCGCATGGGCATGGGCGTTGGACGCAGTCAGCGCTTGCCCACACCGCCGGTGATCTGCTGCTGTGCGAGCGATGACTATTGCTGCCATCGCCAGCCACAGCACCGTGCGATGCGGCGCCCCCATTGTCCGGGTCATCATCCGGCCGCAGAGGAGGAGGAGCACATGCATTGCCGCTACGAAACGGAGCTGGAGCAGTTTATACGTGCGGAGCGCGAACGTCTGTTGCTCCAAGACAAGTTCCTCGATGAGGACGAGCGCTACCTGGCCCAGAGCTCCCACATGCACAGTCCTAGTCGACGCTACTCCCACTACCAGCGCACCCCACGCAGGAAATCCCTGCTGGAGGTGCCGCCAGCGCATCTCTTCGACGATGACAGCTGCTCGGATACCACGGAGATTGATCTGGAGGACTTCAACGTTGATCTGGAGAAGTACTGGGAGCAGCTGGACAAGCCGCCGAGTCCCATCAACATGGACATGCGACGCAACATGCACAGCAATCTGAAGGTGAAGAACGTCAATGTGCGCTGCTATAACAATGGTCAGCCCATCGATATGCACGACCGGGAGCACGAGCGGCTCATGATTAAGAAGTCACTGCTGGAGGGCATGCCATCGCCGCCGCAGCTGGATTCCAGCGGCTCCTCCAGCAATGCGGCGGGCTTTTCTTTTTTTGAGAACACCGCTGGTCCGCTGCATCATCCAAGACATCACGGACCCGCAGTGGCACCGGCGCCAGTTTACGGCTACGGGCATAAGGTCTATCCGACCGTCGACACGCTGCCCTCGTACCAGTACAACAACTTCTATCCGGAGCACACCACGCTGGGCAGCGTGCACACCCAGCAGCCAACGGCGGGCATACACCACGCCTCCGCCAGCGGCCACTCCGCCTTGAGTCTGATCAACAACATCTTCTCCATCTACAAGCCGAACAAGTACTCCCCGGAGAACTGCCAGCTGAACTACGAGAGCAAGCCGGAGCCGTGCAAGAAGATGAATGTGCCCAGCACACGGCGACCGCTCGGCGCCGCCTCCACCAACATCGGCCTCGGACACGAGTATCTCCACTCGTCGATGAAGCGTCCACTGCTGATCAGCGCCGAGCAGCCACACTTCAAGATTATACCCGAGAAGACTGGCCTCAAGATATCCCCACTGCTGGCCTACGACGAGTACGGCGGTGTGGACAAGTCGCACCACAGACTGAGCAGCACGGCACGGCCTCTGATGCTTCCGCACTGATGGTGCTGGACCTTTCCGTGGTATGGCAATGGTAATTATTGTTAGTGAAGCTCCCAACAATCCAGCAACAAGACTCGTAACCAAAGCGCACAACTTGGCTATCTGGCCAGCATCTATTAACTTGGCTCGGGCTCAACTAACTGTCTGTTGTAGTGGCCTCCCAGCGACGGCTCCTTGTCGGAAGAAGCTGCAGACGCTGAAATTTGTTCTGTGAGGGAAAGTGAGAAGTGAGAAGTGAAAGTTGAAGCATCATTTCATTGTTTGTCTGACACAACTCCACAGCCACCACCAACAACAACAACAACAACAACAACAACATAAAACACCAAAAACAACAACAACTGCGCCAAACCATTGGAAACTAACAGCACCAGAGAGAAAGAGGTCTTATAGGAAAATCGTATCAGATATTGTAGGCTTAAGGAATAATCGATGAACTAACAGAGTAGTTTATAGTTTTGAGAGACCCAAAGAAAGGAAGAAGTATCCATACACATAGAAACAAACAGTAAATCATACACACACACACACACTATGACACACAATCAAGAAATGTGCTTTTTATTCGCTTGAGAAATCGCCGCATGTAGTCGATATGCAAAATCCATACATACTTATAGAGTATATATATATATGTGTGTACCACTAATTTTTCGAGCAACTTTTAAGCAATCAGCGCGTACTCAATATACATACATATAACTATATAATATGTCTATATATATATATATATATGTGTATATGATAGTTTAAGTCATTCACATTCGTGTTTCACATAGTATTTATGACTTAGGAATAGAAAGATTCAGCAGAGTTAAGAGACGTGGAGAAAGCATTGTATACCCCCCTTGTATAACCCGTAGGATGCTAAGCAGATTTTATTACAACTATTTGGAGATACATACTTATATATAAAAGAAAAAAGAAGAAGATATCAAGTTGATAATTTGAGACAAAATGTTTTTATTGCCACGAAATTTTTTCTATTTTTTATACCAACAACTTTGAATGAATCTAACTAAACATGAACCGCTAACAAAAACAACAACAACAAGAAGAACAACAGGAACAACATAGGAAAAACTTAGAAGAGTATAACGGTATGCGATAGGAAGATTTATAAGGCTTGACCCTATGAGTTGCGGCTTCTAGTTAGGAACTTTGCAGAACTTAGAACTTATACGAGTACTTACATAGATACACACTCATGTGTGTGTATGTGTGTGGGTATGCGCTTTTTACAACAACAACAAACACTAGATTTGTATATACCTATATAAGATACTACCTATATATATATATATATATATATCTCTGTATATGATTGTACTTTTATGCTGTATGCGTATCCACTGGCCTTATTTATTGACAAAAAACAAAAAAGGAACAAACACAACATTATCAAACGAGCTGAACTCACAACAAAACAACACACACACAGACACACACACTTGCACTTAATATGTGAATTTATTTGCGTACAACTTTTGAGCGCACTTGGAAGATTTATTAAATTAATATTTAATAAGGCTTTGATTTAGTTTTGTTAATTGTTTTACGTCCAATTTTATATGAGAATAAGTATTAATGGTAGCAAGTATCGAGTATTGAGTATGGAGTTACAGGTGAGCAGTATCGTAAGTATCGAGTATTTTGTAGCATGTAAGCAAACTAAACCAATACAGTTTTAGCAACAGACATACATACATATATATATATATATTTATATATATTTGTGCAATAAATCCATTTTGAATTTGAATTTATTTTTAAATGACTCGAAGGAAAAACGAGAAGAAAAACTAGAAACATTTTATTAGAAATCGTTTTCTATCCACATTGTTGTTGAACTACTTACTCGTACACACATTCTATGTCGTGTACCCCTACTCTAAGTGTACCCCTATGGCCTATTAGTGAAATAAGTAAAACGTTTTTCTACACCATTGAAACAAAAACAAAAATAAAAAACAAGATATTTCAGCACCAAACAATGAAAACTTTAAGCACCCATTTAACGATACGATCTACCAGACACACTTATATATATAAATATATTTATATATATATACATATATGAGTGTGTTTGGGCATGAGATCACTTAGTATTAAGGAAAATGTAAAATGTATTAACATGAACATGAAAACGCCCAAGTCTTATGAGTACGTAATATAATGAAAAAACAAACAGAACAAACGCAAACAGAAGTTTGCGGAAAAAAAAAACAGAAATAAAGTCAAATGCTGAAATTGGCAGTTAAGTACAGTAGAAATTATGAGTATTACCATACACTAAAAGCGAAGAGTTAAACTATAACTATACGAGTATTTATAGTAATTATGGCTAATGCATTTGTAATTGCATCGGCCCAAATCAACTGATTGAATGAATCCTCGGAGGAGGCAGTTGTCGGATTGGAGAACTTTTGCAGCGATTGAATGTTTTTTTTGGGCTGACAATTGGCAATTGACAATTGAATGCTTCATTTTGTTTAGTGTGTAATATTGTTATAGTTACGACTAGGATTACGATTACGATTGAAATTCAGAGCAACTTAATGTATGTTACTGCTTATACCCGTATATTAGAGTAATTGGAGTTCGGAACGTCTCGCACGTCTCCCCCCAAAGCAAGTCAAGTATCTCACCCGAAAGGCAACATAGAACGAACGTAGAACAAATATAGAAACATTTAAAATACAGTACATTTCCATCTAAATATATTAAAATATATATGTGTGTTTATCAATAAGACATATATATATATATATACATTAATAAGAAGACCCTGCAAAGATATCAGTGCAACTTACATATATCAACAAAATAAGAAAAACAAAACAAAAACCAAACCGAATGCAAATTACAAATAAAAATCTACGAGTAGAGCAGAAAATGCGTAAAAAAAACACTGAAATCAACTAAACAATATGAAAAACACAAAACGATACTTAAGTAATTAAACATAACATGCAATTTATGACTAAATGTGAAAATAAACCTTAAACCTTTTCCTTTTCCCAGCTATTGTCAAACGAAAATGTAAGCCCTCAAATCTCTCACAAATCCTATAATTTACCTGAATAAAAAACAAAACGATGTTAAAATTCGATGTATAAAATGCGAGTTGTTTCTTTCTTTCTATTTCTATATATCTATATATAGCATTGTATTTTCTATGCTTATCATCAATTGTCTTCGATTAAATAAAGAAATAAATCTAATCGAAAACAAAGAAGCAAGACTCAATGGAATCTAAAGGAATATGCCTGAGGTATACTTATGTTTTTGTTTATGAAAATGCTCTTGTATATCAATTTAAACAATCTTTTTCTTTTAAAAAGTATTTAAGAAAGCGATTCGGACTATTTTGAATACTCTTCCAAAGGCTACTTATCTATGCACTCTACGATAGACAAAGACCTGCTGGATTACTTATGGAAAAAGCACTGTACCCAACAGGAAACACATCCAAGTATAGGACCGAATTATACACCCTTAACTTCTGCTAGACTATTAAAAAAATGATATAGTAGTATAAGGATCTTTTGCTTTAATTATACACATTACAAAATATATGAAGGAAACTTTGCGGAATGAACTCTAGAAATAAAGTTTACCTCTGTCTTCATTTATTCACTTCGTTTTATGTACCTCTCCGCGTTAGCCAACTTATCAAACTCTCCTATTCAGCTATAGATATAAAAACTTCAACTTTTTAGGTACAATATATTATTAATATACTTAAATAAAAGTTATAAATACACACGCGTTTATTTATCTTCTAACCAGCCACAATCAGCAGCCGCTCCAGTCAATGAATTATATTGCAAATTATTTAATTGAAATCGTTTAGAGTAATAAATACAATTTATAATCATAATCAATTGAAATTAGGCACACAAATCAAATAACTTTGAACAAAATAGCATTATTGGATTTATTTTAGCTGGGTGCACATATATTTTCTTCAGTGGCTCTAAAACTGTGCCCCTAAAAGTATGCAACAGTTTTTGGCTTGCGCTTCGCCTGGTGCCTGGTGGAGATACAATGGCAAAGTTTGTAGCCGGAGGAGTATTACAAGTTCATAAATAGACAATAGACTAATATACTCTATATATATATTATATAATATATTATATTACGAATGAATCACTTAATTGATCTCACAGAACCTACAACTAAATAAAAATCTCGTTGAACATAATAAAAATACAAGCACTTAGACAAATCTAATGGAATATCACCACAAAGTATCTTCACTATAATTTTGATTAGCATCTAGATCTTCGATCTAACACAACTTAGGAGCATCATTCCTATATTAGCTACCTACTGAGATATCCGCTTAGAGGATTATAGAAAGCAATCAAAATGTGCATAGTTAAATAACTTATACAGGTTTTATTTTTATTAAGTTTTAAATTTATATCACATTAAATTTTAAATTAACAAAGATACAAAAAATGCGACTTGTCGTTGTTATTGTTATAATTTGTCGTTTCGTTTAAAATCATATAGAAGTACTTTCACATTGATCAATTGGTTTGGAATGGATAATATTAGGATAGATTGTCCGGCATGCTTGGCATGATTCAGGGACACTCGATTACATTCGATTACATTCGGTTACATCAGGTTGAGAAGCTAACATAGTTAAACATTTAACGTAGAATTATACTTATATGAGCTAAAAACTATTAAATTGGTTTTCTAAACTAATTGCATCAGAGTCAGTCAAAGAAGTTGGAACCTAAACCTAAACTACTTTGCCAGATGCGCCAGACGTGGCGACCTTCTTGTCAGGCTTAAAGCTAGTTTGTCGGCTGGTCTCCAGGTTGTTGTTCTTGTTGTTGTTGATGTTGTTGTTGCTCTTGTTGTTCTAAAGTTGTTGCTGTTGCCGCTGTTGCTGCCGCAACGGCTGCCGCTGCTGCTGCTGCTGCGGCTGTTGTGCTGGCAACTGTGCCGTCCAGCGCGTTAAGTGTGTTGCTGCTGGCGGCCTTTTGGTTGGGGAAGAGCACAGAGTAGGCCGGTGGTGGGTCCAGCTCCTCGTAGTTTGGCGGCGATGTGGCACTTGATGGATCCATGCCGGCTCCATTGGCGGCGGCCAGCGCCGCCTCGCGCTCATTGTTCACTGCGTGCTGCGATGCGGATGCTGCAAGTGAACGTATGGATTGAATGTGAGAGTTCAAGCGACAACAGGAGACTGTTGTTGGGTGGGTGGTGCCACATAAAGCGGTTAATAGCGAATTCGGGAAAGTTAGACATAGACAGATACATAGTTGAGAAACATGCGCGATGTGAGAGTTCAGAGCAAAATAAAAAAACAAAACAAAAAAGACAACAACAAAAACAGAAAACAGAAAACAAAAACAAAAGAACTCACATAAATATAAATGTCTATGTCTTACTTTGACTACAAAATTGTACAATTGAACGTACCCCAGAGGCCGCAGATGAGCAGGGCGCCGCCGCAGAGCAACATGCCGAGCATTAGATAGCCCCACGGTCCGTACTTGGATAGATCCGAGTGGAGGCCACTGCGGGTGGAGTTGCGACGCGTGAAGCCGCTGCCAGCGCCACCGATGCTGTTGCTGTTGCTCTCCATGGTGGCATTATCCTGTGCCTTGGCATCCAGCTCCGACGCCTGTTCCCCGCCAATGGCATTTGGCGAGCCATTCACCTCGCCGCCTGGCTTCTTCATGTCTTTGGTGTGCACTTTTCGTAGTTGCGTTGTCGAGTTGCTGCCGGCAATTGCCTCGCCACCACTGCTATTACGTGGCAGATCCTCGGGCGCTGTTGGTGCATCGTAGGCAAACAGATTACGGAACACCTCCAGTGCGAACTGCTCGAACAGGTCCGACTCTAAAGCCGTGGGCAATGTGCCGGCACCAGGACGCCGTTGCTTATAGCACAGCTCGTAGTCCTCATCGCTGTCGTACTCGTTGCTATAGGGACAGTGGCGTATGCCATCGCAGGCCAGCTCCTTCGAGATGCACAGTATGGGCTCATCGCTGCAAAGAAGTAAATGTTCCATTACATTTTTCATGAGATTAAATGTAAACCTGTTTCCTACCCAATCTTCAGACACTGGTGCTTGCTCTCATCCTTGCACTGCTCCCCCTTGCCCAGCACCGTAACCATCAGCTTCGACTTGAGGGCGTGCTGTCCATGTTCCCAGACAATGCGCACACGGCCATGGAACAAACGCACCGGATCCTCCATCTCTGACGCCGTATCCTCCAGCTGGCAGGGATCCACGCGCCACTGCGCCGTATGCGGATCCAGCGAGCTGAACTGCAAGCACAAACACACAAAATCTGTCAGTCAACTTTGCTCCAATATTTAAACGCGCAGGCGCAAACAATTTACGCGCTCAAAATATAAAATATAAAATACAAAATACAAAATACAAAATACAGAAAAACATGCCGAAAATATATTATAAAAAAACTCTCAACTCTTTTTACGCCCACAAAAAAAGTCGAGTTGGTGCCTGACGTGATATAAATTATTTAAATAAATAAAGATAGAAACGTGCACAATAAACGATCAGCGATCAACAGCGAATACATTTTAGATACTCGTATTTGCCGTATGAGAAACCCAACAATCATTTTTAATGGCTATTTAAATATTTACGCTGGAAAAATACTTCTGAGCCGCGGCGCACATATATCATATATGTGAATGGAAAGTACTCATACTATGAATACCTAGATCTATTCACAACAATTATATATGTAGCTAATAATATGATGAATAGTAGGAGTAAACGCCATTAAATACGTCAACGTCTATTCTCTATCTTTTTATCGTGTATCGCAACAAATTTGTAAACAACTTAAACAACGCCTCATCAATTTGGCAAACAACATATCAAAGACTGTAGACAATAAGAATACTCTAATTGACCTACAGACAACCTCTTAAAGTATCCTAATAGATAGTCACCCAATAATCTATGCAATTGGCATAGTGTGAGATTGTTTTCTTCTATAATTTATCAACCGAAGAATTGAGGCTGCTTCGCACTTTAATTGAATTGAAAAGATACATGGACAGCAACTAGTTCTGTGTTTGTTATATAGAGGGAGTACAAAGTAAAGGAATCCTTTATTGAATTAGCTAAGGACTTACTTGCTAAGCTAACCTACTACTTATAATCTCTAGGAACTACTATTTACCACCGATGGAGGCACAGATAGAGTCCCAGATGGAGGCAGAGATGCACACAGAGATAAAAGTAGAGATGGAAGCAGAGATGGAGGCAGCGATGCAGCCAGAGATGGACGCATAGAAGGACACACAGGAAGATTTATAGAGTATATCGATTCATATAGTAAATATTCACAGATGGAGGCACAGATGAAGGCAAAAAAAGAGTATTTGATGGAGACACAGATGGAGGCACAGATAGACTCCAAGATGGAGGCAGCGATGCACACAGAGATAGAGATGGAAGCAGAGATGGAGGCAGCGATACAGTCAGAGATGCAGTCAGAGATGGAGACAGAGAAGGACACACAGGAAGATTTATAGAGTATATCGATTGATACAGTATAGATCAACAGATGGAGGCAGAGATGAAGGCAAAGAAAGAGTATCTAATGGAGCCACAGATGGAGGCACAGATAGAGTCCCAGATGGAGGCATAGAAAGAGTATCTAATGGAGCCACAGATAGAGGCATAGAAGGACTCACAGCCAGAGCAATAAACTACATCGATTGCTGCTGATCAAGAATCTATATTAACTTAACACATTCAAAATTTGGGGGTCAATTCCTTCTGTTACTCGTAAAGTAAATCAAATTAATAAAAATCGTTGTTGACTTTTCAATTGGATTATTAATTTGCAGGTTGCATTGGGTTAACCAGTTTTAGTTATAAAATTGCAAATTGAACAGAATTTGAAATTAAATAAGAATAATTGTGAAAATTGCTAATAAAGAATCAATTCAAATGCGATTACTTTAACACACTAGTAAAATGTGTATAGAGAAATATGAAATTAATTGGAATTGTTTCTGCTAAGTGCAAAATCAAACGCAATTCTCAATGGGTACTATTGAGATTCTTATGAAAGAAACACTTTATTTAAGCGTCGACACGTGTAATTGCCTGAACACTTCATAGAAACGTAAATAAGGTATGTAAACAACACATTAAGAGAGTTAATAACTAATTAATTAAGGTGCGCTTATTTCATTAAACCAGTTATACTGTAAGTTCATCTCGTAATTGTCCATCGGAAAAACAATAACAAAAACCTATCATGATATCAGATAGCTTCTGGGACTACTATTTGCGCTTCAAATATGTTTCTCATTAAGAATAAAGCTGGGAATTGTGACAGATTCCTAGTATACACACATATATAGTCGCAAATAAAGCAGCATTTGCATATGCAGTTCTCTCAAAAGGCAGCAGACGAACAAAGAAAATCATTTATACAGATATATATATATTTATACCTATACAGATACAGATACAGGTACACACATAGAGATACACACAGGTACGACTGACACACCCGCAACCGCAGGTTGTCATCCTCATATGCGATACGCAGATAGATTTTATGGCTAGAACGCTTGAAGCCTGTCCACATCCACATCTAGAGCCACATCCAGAGCCACGTTCACGCCTGCCAATCCGTCTGTCAGAGAGTCAATACGTCAATACGTCAGTTAGCCAGTTGGTCTCTGTCGTCGTAGTATTTATGGCATGGCATCGCATCGCATCGTCAGACTCGCAACTGAAAGTGTTGTCTGTTTGAATGTTGCGCGTTGCGTTGCGTCTCTTTTCGTTTTCCTGGCCAAATGAGACAAACGTGTTTCAAATACACAAAAAGCCTCAGAACTCACCAAAACGGGCTCCCATCGGACGCGCTTATGCAAATCGCACGCGATTCGAATATATGTGTCGTAGCTGGCGTCTGACCAACCACCCGCCCACCCACGCCACGCCCCTCACTAACACACACACACATTACAGCTGGTAGGATGTAGGTAGGGGAAGCTAGTACCGTTCCCGTTCGTGGGTAAGAGCTAAGCCGCAACTAGTTCAATGTCAACCTTAAAGCTTGTAATCATTAAGAAGAATACGTTAAATTGACAGCAAAATTATCAGCACTTGAGCCCGTAATTGGAGACAATTTCATATGTCAAAATGCCTTATGAAACCGCAAATAGTTTGCAACAATTTACAATGTCAGGCGGTGTCACCACCCAAAGGCAATTACAGCACGAAAACTAATCACAATTAACAATATGCGAGTACACAGGCGAAAGTACTCGACCATGAAATACCGAATACTCCCAAAACAATCAAGGCAATTTGTATCTAAGGCAAGTAGCTGAGCTCAGATACTCGGAAACCTTCCAGCATAAATTAGAATCATAAGACCAAAAACAATAGAAGCAACATTTGTCGTTTCCAAGCCAGTTCAATGCTACCAAAGACCACAAATCAAATCTCACACATTTCGTTGGTGGTCACGCATGCGCAGACATCAAATCGAAACCAGGCTAAACACACCCACTACTCGGATCAAAGTCACAATCCCAACTCTGAATATATATATATAAATATACACAGATATATATAGTTTTGCCTAAAGCCAATGGAAGGTGCTGAAAATGGCACGCAAACTCTAATTCCGAGTGCTAAAGATACCTTGAAATGAAACTTACGCTCTTTATAATATATCAAAAAGTATCTTAAAAGTCGTGCTAAACTAGAACAGATTGGTTTAGTTTAGATATATGAGATACTACCCTCTTCGAATGATATATAACATTGATTATAGCAATAAATGTGACATAAGCTAGATTTGTCTTCATTAAAAAAGGTTAATTAAAAGTGACATTGAACCTTCTTTGACCCAAACATTGCTTGCTTTAAGTTTTATATAAGTTATTTGGCAGTTACCTATATGAAACATCATAGTTAGTAGTATTACTATATATTATTATATATATATTATAGTGGTAATATATAGTGATTCACAACAAAAGCATTTCAAAGTCTCTTTACCTTTTACTCAATCATTTGCGATTACCTTTAAAAAGTGAATATCTATTTTAAGAGTTTGCACTTACAATGTTCAGGGGACAGGTGCGTCCCACAACGGCACCGCTTGAGGTCGCAGCTGTCGCTGCTGAGGATGTTGCATTGAGCCGGTCAATCAATGACAAGGAGCCAGATGTCGCTTGGGCTGTCTGTCGGGAGGACTGAGATTGCGGCTTGACCGTATTGACAGAGGCTGGCATTATGCTGGAGCCGGAACCGCCAGTAGAACCGAAGCTGGAGTGAATGCTGCCATTGTCCGTGTGCTGATTGTGTCGCAGCTTGGGTAGAATAAGACGCACTATGAATCCGTAGCTGGGCGGTGCGCTCAATATGCGGGAGCAGGAGGCGTGCTGGGCTCCATAGGTGCCCGGCTTCAGTTCAATAATGAGACTAGATTCTTTGCCATCGGCTTCAATGAAGTGCTCATGCTGGGCACTGCACAATGGCTTGAAGGTGGGATGTGGGTGCAGCAGATCACCTGTAAAACGCAATTGAATGAGATGTGAGTAAAAGCTTTCCACTAAAACTAGAGCAGACACATATGAATCTATATATATTAACGCCTTGGGCACAAATTCACAAAACCCTGTTAATATGCAAAGCATACAGTGTGACACCCAATCCAATCTGTTGTTAGACGACGGCTCCAACATTTCACCCAATGTGACAATCAATAAATTGTCACCAAAAAAGGAGAGAAAAAAACCAAATCAAAGTTTGAAACAAGGCACTAAAAATAGCTAAAAAACTTTATGGCGGGAAATGTGGGGATTTATGGGAAATTGTGTGGAACTGTGTGGAATTGTTTGGATGCTGCAGGGAGCAGATATGTCAACGAGTTACGATGTATATATAGTATCTATAACATTCAGAAATTCAATTAATTTGATATATTGTATAATTGAATAACATGCAGCCACAAGGAATACCTATAAAGACAGCTCGACGAGCGCTTCAGCTCAATTATTTTGCACTCGCACTCGAACTTTGCGCAACAGAGGTTAAAGATACAAACACACTGCTGCAGATACAGATACAGATACAGATACACGTATATATATGGAGCTTCAGATATATGGTAGATACAGACTCAGATATAGGTACAGATATACACAGAGCAGAAGTTAAATTAATAAAGCAAACACATGAGAGACCACTCATTGGTTGTTCTGGTACTTTGCATACCCTGTAATTATTACAAAGGTTTAAAAAGGGTATTTGAAACTCATGACAGAGAGCAGAATATATATACATATACATATTCTTGATTAGCCTTAAGAGATACAGCGAAGTAGCTGTCTGTCTGAAGGATAGTTAAAAACTTTCCTTAGATAAGATCAACTTGTATCTGTTGAGTATTCACTTGATTTATCACATTTACAGGGTATCTCTTAGTCGCATACACTCGAGCTGAGCTTTCTCATTTGTTGTGTGTTAAATATGAAATATGTATTTACAATGTGCCGCCAGTCGACCGTTTCATATGCCATAGGAAAACTACTTTTTCATTATATTCTGGGTCACTGACACACACACACACACAAAACATACACACGCACACACAGCTGCGTTGTGGGTGCTTATTATTGCTGTAACATTTTATTATTGAACTCCCATTCTGCCCCATTTCCCCCCTCTCTTAGCCAGCTCATGTCGTCTTATTGTGCAATTTCCAACCGCATTTGGGCTATTAACGTTTAATTCGCCTTCGCGACTGCAAAACCATTTATGCATTTAATGTGTGTGTGTGTGTGTGCGTGCGTGTCATATGCGTCTCGGGTGTGTGTGTGCAATTTACCAGTTAACTCGCTTTTCGAACTTGACATTAATATCCAAGTGGCTGACACGTGCTGCACTTTAATAAAAATGCTCAGAAGTACAAATATAAACGGGCACTCAGTCAAGAATTTATGCGTATAAAAGATTATTAAATAAAATAAATTAATATAATAATATATAATAATAGTAAAGAGTGCTTTGAATGTACTAATAATAATGATAGTTAAGATAGGGTTTGAATTGAATCGAAGTCATGTTAAACTCTTCTGGAATTGCTTCGAAATGTTTTCATTCCATCTGAGATTCTTCACAATGTTTATCCCTATTAATAACTATTAACTGATCCCAAACTTCAACCAAAGAACTACGACAACTACTTTCCACTTTCTTTCTATTTGCGGTTAGTTCCACTTTTATCGCAGCTGCCTTCATCTACTGTAAAACTGTCGCTTTTTGGCCAAAGTCATTGAGCTATTGACCAAGAGTAAACACAGTTATTGGCAGCCATAATTTATCAAAATGCTCTGAGAGACGAATAGAAAACATATTTGCCCTAATATTTCTGCCTGCTACTATTTCTTTGAACAGGCAACTGCTGTCAGTCTGATAAATTGACCCATAAGCCATAATTTCAAGCCATTAGCACCGCAAAACAATGAGGTTTAGTAGCTGTTTTATATAGTTTTTTTGCTTCTCACTGACAGACAGCTATAAAAGTCGAGGCTTAAGCCACTGAACTTTAGCTTCAGTTACAGCTTCAGCTAATTGGGTTAAAAGCCCGCACACACACACACACATTTGTATAACAAGTTAAATGGGTGTTGTGCTTGGCTGCAGCAGCAGTTGCGAGATGAGAGAGAGAGGAGAGTGGGAGACGGGTTAAGGTAGATGTTTCGGGATGTTTGGAAGCGGAAGAGGCTGCACTTGCTCTGGGGTTAGAAGTGTGGGGGTCAGTGGGGCTGCCACTGGAGGCAGCGGACCACGCAAAGAAAGGGCTTTAATTTCACTTGATTTTTCAGCATAAATGTGCCGTTAATAATTTGTCTCAATTTCTAGAGCAGAACATGAATAGCAGTTGGCTCTCGACTACTTTTTCTGTTTGGTTCTTCCTCTTTTCTCTTTCATTTAATGTTTATTTTCATCTTTTTTTAGGGTTCTTTTTTGGTGTTTTCATTTTTGATTTTCTTCTCTTTTTTTTGGTGGTTTGAAAGCAGAACGCACAAGTGGCAAATGGAAAGTCAAAGTTGCAGTTTACTGTTAACTTGGCGAATAGAATCTCTCAGCTGAATGCGATGTGAAGTATCTATGCAAATGTACAGTCTAAAACATTTCAATTTTCGTATATATATCTGTGTGTAGGTTGCACTTGTGTGTGTATTGGATTTAATTTTGTTTGTATTTAAGGAGAAGGTCAAAAGCAGCAGCAGAAACAGCACCAGCAGCATCAAAAACTTGATTATACAGCCGCATTTAGCTGTTCATCAAAAGTACTTATATTCTGGCTTATACCTGAAATGCTGTGTGTGCGTATGATGGGTGTGTGTGTGATGGGTGTGTGTGTGTGTGTGTGTGTTAGGCGGTCACTTGAAAAGGGCTCCAGCCAACTGAAGGGCAACCAGTGTTAATCTACAGGTGCCTATAATGAGTGCACACAACTGGCATACACTCAGCGAAAAAGATCAGACGAAAGTGAACGAAATCTGTGCTGGAAAGTAGGGTGATTCGTCGCTTTCTCGAGCTGTTTATTATAGAAAATGTTCAGTTTAAGAACAATTGTGCTAATTTTAAGTGAAATTCTATGATCAAGCCGCTCTTTCAGGTACTTATCATTAGGGTAGATATTTATATTTTGGTAAGATTGTTTGGCCTTTGTAATATGAGAGTCTTTTTGTCGAGTGTATAGAGCACTTAGTTCGCATTCAGTTTTAGCCTCGTTGCTGTCAGTCAGCCGGGCAATTGTTTTGTTTTGTTCGGTTGAGTTTGAGTTGTAAGCCGATTCGCTCAGCTGTAAAGCGCAGCAGCTCTTGGGTGTAGATTGTCAAGCACCAGATGCTTTGAGTGGCCATAACGAATTCTGTGGGTATTGCATGCTGCATGCTGCATGATGCATGTTGCTGCTGCGTGTTGCAGCTCACTCATCATAATTACGCACAGTTGCATATAAAAAAAACATAAGAAAAAAACGCACTTCAAATAAAAAAAAGCTTGTTGTTGTTGTTTTAAAATTATACAACACACAACCACACACACACACAGACGCACACACACACTTACAGTGCGGTAAAATGAAAAAGAAATGCGACAGAGAATGGAAGAGCAGTGAGCACTTGACGCACAAACAGCTACAAAAACGATGAGTGTAGTTTTGCTTTTATTTACCAACTAAAAAATTAGGTCAACTATCAAAGTCAGAACTGCAAGGGTTAAGTGTTAGCCAGCCACCCAGCACCAGTACCAGTACCTCCCACACCCTAAGAACCCGCATGCAACACACACACGCACACTCATACATATATTCCCGTTGGCCAATTTCGCTTATAGGTCAGCTGAGTGTGTTCTTCTTGTTGTCGTTGTTTGTTGTCTGTTTGTTTGTTTGTTTGGACAGCAGCAACAAACTAAATAAAATAAATTGTACTATAAACAAGACTACAACTTGAAGAGTCGCCACGGCACACAGCAACAGCAGCAGAAGTAGCAACAGCAGCAAAGAACTTGACATGCATTCAGCTTTAACTGATTGTTGTTGTTTTTGGCTTTAAAGTTGCTGTTGCTGGTTGCTAGTTGCTGGTTGCTGGCTGCCTTTGCGTGCAACATCAACAACATTATTGCAAGCAGGCTAACGGCAACTGTTGCTGCCTAGTTGTGAGCCTCAGTTTGCCAACAGCAGCGTGACCGAGCATTGTCGTTGAAGCCGGTTGAACATGACTCCACACACACTCACACACACACACTTGGACACACACACTCGCAGTAAGTCGCCTGCTGCCTTCTAACGGTCGCATACATAAATCAAGGCGGCCATTTTAGCAATTAGCAAAAAATTACTAACATAGTAAGTGCTTCCAGTGTGTGTATGCATATGTGTGTGTGTGTGTGTTGTGTGTGTGTTGTGTGTGTGTTTCTTGCCTCGAAGCTAGTGGCCAAAATAGTTTGCAACAATTTAGATAGTGTGGCTAGTGGGCGTTCGGGCGTGGGGCACTTCGCGTTGGCAGCAAAAACAGATACAAAAACAAGCGCAAAAACAAGAGCAGCAACAAGAAGAATAAGAAGAACAAGAACAGGAACAACATCTTCAAGTGTCGCCATTTTTTCGTCGTGAGCGCCAGAGAGCGAGAGCAAGAGCAGAAAGCTAACTGAGATAACGGTCAATTTGCATTTTAATTGAGCGCTTGTTGACGCTCTTCACATCTTGATAAAACGCAAAGCTATTGCCTATACATAAAGCTATTCCTGCTTTCTGTCACGCTCCTTCTCTCATTCCCTATATCCAGCCATCTCTTTCCCACTTTACTCTTTACTTGCTGAGTTGGGTTACTTTTTTTCTTACTCCTCATTTTTTGTTGTGACGCTTTTATTTGCATGTTGTGCGCAAAAAGTTGAATAACTCCCCTTCCATTGGAAGCTGGCTAACCGGTGGGCGTGTTGCACCTAATTGAACTCTTATGACATCAACGGATCAAAAGCGTCTTCCACTGAATCGAACTGCTGCCAGACATGTGCCTCAAGGAAGACCACCATTTCGCCACTACGAACCACAACAACAACAACAACAAAAAACGGTTTAAAACAAAAACAAATTCTAGTTGGTTGGCAACATATTGATGTATGATATGTCTAATACTCTTTTTGGCTCTGCCTGTGTGTGTGTGTGTGTGTGTTCATGTTTTTGTTTTTGTTTTGTTCTTTTTTAAGCAAATTTATTCAGTAACCGGTTGCTCAACACACGCACACACACACATTGAAAAGACACGCACATGTATACAATCTATGTTTGAATGTATGCATATGCATATGTTTATTGAACCAATATCACAGCTTCTTGTTATACCCTATAAAAAGTATGTAAAACGGGTATAACAAAGTTTTCAAATTGTTTGTAACAAGTAGCAAAAGGTGAAGGCAACTCTATAGATATTATATTATACATAAATATGTTTGTATTCTATGAACAATATTACAGTTATAAGTTAGTTTAAAGCGTTTTATTTTGTATAACTAATAATATTATATATTATCAGAGACTATAGAGACATCATTTGATAGGTAGATTCTTAGTTTTCAGTAAATACGTTTTGCTTATCAACCATAACAGCTGTTTTCCATAATAAGGATGAAATGAAAGAGAGCTTATAATACCGTAGGGTATATCGCAATCCATAATCTTCTCTCTTGTTTTTAGCTAAATTTGCATAGTGTACGAGCAAAGCGTATAATCTCTTTCACAGTTTCGTCTTTGATTTTATTATTACAATTGAGTTCAATTCAAATCAAATGAAATGAAATACTCCACGCTGCTTTCTTTATAACTGCAATTGGCATATTTCCGAAATGGAACGTCGAATTAATGTTAAAAGTTCAACGGAACATGGTTAAAAGCTTCGCTTGTTAACCGCGTCGGAGATGCAATGGGTTAATGAAAGGAGACAACGTTGGAGGAGAAGAGAGGGTGAAGGGGAACAGTAACTGGCAACTGGTGAACTCCATGGCGTCTCTGCCTTTGTGCTCTGCCCGCCATCACCGTAACTGTATTTCAATGACAATGAGGTCGCGTTCGTTCCCGACGGCGCTGGCTGCCAGAGAGCTTATTGTTCTCCTTTTCTTTATTTTAGCTTGGTTTATGTTCTTTTAATATTCTCTTTATGTAATTTAAATATGTATGTACACACACACATAAATATATATATATATATATATTATTTGCACATGTCTTTTATTTCACAAGCCGCTCTGTTTCCGTGTGTAATAGCTGTTATTGTGACTTTTATTATGTCTAGGCGTCGTCTCCACTGATTCACAGGTGAGAATGGCAGAGAAAACAATTAATAATTTCACGCTTTGTTTATGGACACCTGTAAGTCTTAGTACAACTATCCAAACATTACACCAAGAACGTTAATAACCCGCTTGACCAAATCTCAGTAAGCAATAAAAACCATGTGCACAAAGCACACACAAATAAAAAGTAAAAAATACAATATACAATATAAAATATAAAAGATCGAGAGACTCGTAGAGACGAACCGGTTTACGGTTCACGTTCCCAAAATGTCGCAGTGAAAAAAAAACAAACAAACAAAAAATAATACCCAAGAAATGACAGTGGTTCACATCATTCACACCAACTTCGTGTATAACTCGTATAAGCCAGAGGAGATTACCAAAAACCTAGACGATGCCTTGAAATAGAATTCTCGTGGTGCAAAGATCGCATTACTAGACGGTAACTCTGAGATTGGTTTGATTGCGAATCATATTTTTTCAGACTGTTTATATACAAATACTTTATTATTATATACAAAAAGTAAAGCGAGAGCTTCGTGTATTCTTGGGAAGTTCCCAAATATGGAAGTCACTTTAAACAAATACAGACAAGTCGGAATACTTTAGTCGAGGGTGCTTGATAAAACACGCTTCAATAAATTCAGGCACATTCCTGAGTATTTACTCTTTAGAGTTTAGACTTATACTATATGATATATAGACTTTTATTATATGATTTATGGGTTCAGTAATTCATAATAAACAAACTTAAAGTGTACACAAAACGCTTGCTAAACCGATCTATGGATTTACGATATATCCTGAATTGCAATTTGTATACAAAGATCGATTGATCTGTTCATACCCTGCCACAGTATATACATATCATAGGATCGAACCTGCTTGCCTCCGTATAAAAGCCATTTTACCCATTTAGAAGGTTAACTTTATTTTCGTATAAAAATACACTTCAGCTTATTTACATATGTTGTTTATTTATATGTATGTATGTAGAAAGAACAGATGGTCTTAACTTGGACTTTAGCCATTATCTTATCGTTTTATCTACTTACCAAAGGAGACCGATGCACTCTGGACAATGGCGACGCTGGCGGCGAGCAGTGTGAGGAGCGCCCAGGCGCTATAAATTTGCAAAATGGCATTTCTGCCAACGGCTGCGGTTGCGTTGGCGCCGACGCAGCGTCGACTGTGACGCTGGCGTACGCAGCTGACGCATATGTTCGCCGTTGTCGCAGTCGCAGACGCAGCAGCCGCCATGTTTGTCTGGATGTCTTAAGTTTCAGTTAGTTTATTAGTTGTATTTGTATTTGTGTATTAAAAACGGCTTTTCAGTGCCGTTAACTGTGGTTTGGTTTGGTTTGGTTTCAGTTTGTATTTTTATTTTCGCTTCTTGTGGGCATTACAAAACACAATTTGACTTTTCACTCGGCAAAGGCCAATTGCATAATTCGTTCGACTTCACACACAATTCTACAATTACACACATTAATTAACACGATTGGGATAAATATACACAAATTAGCGCACAGAAATATTTATGGTTAATGTTAATGCACTCGCGCGCCCTTTTCAGATTCAAGACTGAGACTGGGCCAAGCTCTGCACCACCCTCGACTCTCGACTCTCGACTCTCGACTACGCTGTGGGGAGCCCAACGACGACGAGTTGAACTTGCTGCGACGAATGATCGAACTGAACTGAGCGCAGCTTTGAGCGTTGCCAGGCGACGATGCTTCACACAACCGCTTCGTCAGTGTTGCCAATGCGGTCTGTCTCTCGTTGGATCTAGCCTTTTTATGGCTTGATCGCGGGAAATTAGTTCAGCGTGCTAGCTTCTTTTCTTTGACTTATAAATTGTACAACTACTTTGTAGTGCGTTTATATATATATATATATACTCTGGTTTGAGTGTGTTTTTAGCTAACCGAGTCAAATATAATCTTTTTTTCTCAGCCTTTTTGGCAGAGCTGTGTCGTCGATCTCTTTCATTGTCAAGCCATGCGGTGAGCCCAGGTATAAAATTAAAACGCGCTCTTTGTGCTCTGGCTCTCTTAAATTGATCAGAGCGGCCCGTAAACAACTCGCATGTAACACCAATAACATATGGCAGATTGCCAGACAACTGTAATGTTACAAATCAGCTAACAAAGCAGACACGCTCAAAGAAGCAAAACAAAAAGGAGAAATCGAAATCTTTTGCACACAAATAAAGTCCAAGCTCAAGCTGTACTCCTTCCATTCGCCCCAACCCGCTACCAACAAACCGAGGACTTGTGCTGCTGCCGCTATAGCAATCAGTGCAACAGTTCTGACTCATGGAGCTTACGGCGTCAAACGGATTTTTGCATTTTTATTTATTTTCTTTTGATTTTTTTGTTTCTCTTTTTTTTGACTGCTTGCTGGTTTGGGGCTCTGGTCTTGGGCTCTGTAACCCAATTTTAAAACGAGTCGTAGAAGGCAAAAAAGAGCTCAAAGAGGGCGAAACAACAAAGACAACAAAAAAACGCATGCATGGGAAGCAGAATACGAAAATTACAGCAAAAGGCGTTGTAAGAAATCGAAAACAGTTCAAACATCACGTGTGTGCGTGTGTGTGCGTACGTGTACATGTATGTGTATGAGGGATGAGCGGCAATAAGAGTGCAATTTATCACTTTGTTTTTAGTTTTTTCCTTCTTTGGTGAGCATCTTTAATAAGAGCTTTAAGAGAATGTTATCTTGCAGTAAATTTCGTCAGTTACAATTTAATAACATCATTTCTAAATAATTATTCAATCGATTAACACTTTTAACACACCCGTAGACACGCCTGAAATAGACTCTTTGACTGATAATAAAACTAAATGTGATAATTTATACCATGATTTCGCCGCTAATTAGGTTTTAAAAATAGCCAGAGATATTAATATAAATTAGCTTTTGAAACTGGTTTTATTTAAAACTCTTTCAGCGATTTTGCTCTTTTATACTCATTTTATTCACCACTCATCGTTCCATATGTCATTTGTACGAGCACATTACGAATACATCTCTACATTAATCTTCTTTATTTGCTTTTACCAAGTCATATTATTTGTTCGCAAATGAGGAACAGCTCGTAGGAGTCATAGTTATCTCTATAAGGTTAATAGTAGTATTGTTTCATGTATAATAATAATCACCTTTTTTAATATTCAAGGATACTTAGCCTTGTTTTAAACTTTAATAGCCACACTCACTCATTTAAAGTACTTCTTTTTGTTTGAATTTCGATTGGTTGAGTTGCGCTTGGAAACAGGCGAAACACGCCAAAGCTAACGGGCATTGCATAAGGGAAAACAGCTCAGAGCTTGCATTACTTATGTGTGTGTATGTTATGCTGTTGTTGACTCGATCCGGCAAAACCAACAGCAGCAACCAACATTATAGCCGGTATGTTCAGTTTGCACATATTGCAACAAAAACAACAAAAAACAACAAAACAACAACACAAACAGGCCTCATTTATGCGCTGCATTTTTAGTTGTTTGTTATCGACGTTTTTGGCCGTTGCGAGCGCTCTTTTTTTGTTACTGTTGTTATTGTTGTAATTGTTGTTTTGCTGTCTGGCCAAACTGTTGTTGCCGTGCGCTAAAAATAAACTGCATGTAATTATAGCCATTCACTGCGACTTGTTGCACTTATATCTACAAACATACATACGTACATATGGGTAAACAGCCATGCCCAAAAGCAGCTTAAGAGAATAGCAGAGACTTAGCAAAAGAGAGAAAAAGAGAGTGCTTTGAGGTGCGTCTTCGAAGAGCACCCACGATTTCTATACGCGTTAGCTCATTAAAAATGGGTTACAGGGTGTATTTAGTTTCTGCAAATCAAAGTAAAAGGTACAAGGAAGCATCTGCGACCACATAAGGTATATACTTATATATCAGGGTTAAGCTGCTGTTGCTATGTTTGGCTGTGCGTTAGAATTGCGATAGTGTGTATCTGTTTACATATATGAGTATATCTTAGACGCGGGTTAAGGCTACCTTGTAGTCGTGCACACGCATCTAGAGCATTCTCACCTGTTTCATGTTGTTTGAATGCGTGCTCTTGCTAGTCTTTGGTCACGTCGTGCAGCAGCCAATGGACCAGCTTTGATAGGTCACGTATGCCTATATAATTAGCAAATGCTTTGTTGACTGCTAAATAAACTTGTTGTCCTGCTATCGACTTACACACACAATACAAAAACATGCACAGAACTAGCAAGCGTGTGTGTGTGTGTGTTAATCTTTATGTTGCTGTTGTGCTAGCAGCTAACCTTGGCCTAAATGCAGCAGCCAATCTGTTGGCTCCATAAACACTTCAACCTCTTGAGACCAATGACGGCTAAGGAAAGGAAGCCAGACAATTTAAACGCAATTTTAATTGTAATGAATCATGGTGAACAACACTCGAACGCTATCGAGTCGAATGACTTCTCGAAATATCTGAAGAATAGAATTGTTTCTGACATGAATTGACTTTTCAATGTAGTTCGATAGATTCGGGAAAATTGCAAAGTTCGTAAAAGAAAACGGTGTCTTTCGATAGAAAAACGGAAATTAGGTTACCCGCTAGCTAAGTCGCTGATTTGTGACGTCACTTGATCAATTTGAGCATAACAGACAGAGCGGCAGCCCGCGATATCTGAAAACTGCTTGCTATAAAAGTTGTTGGTGAACTGGCTAATATTATGGCAGCTTTAAGCCAAGACACCAACCAACAGCAAGTACAATCGTTGACAGCGTGATTTTTTTTTAAATTTTAATATTTTTAATATTCACGTAAATTAACTTAAATTACAATAATCATCAGAATATTTACAAAATTGAAATACTACGAAAAGGCATATGCATGCACTGTGTATGACCCACGTGTTCAATGAAACCATTTTTGTGTTGATGTGCGCCAAATGAGCAAATAATTTCGATCTAGTAGTAGGGATTTATAGCGCAGGAAGAAACATTTCTAGGTCGAGTATCTAAATGGCATATTGTGATTCAAGGCTAGAACTTCATCTGCGACGCATATGCATCATGGTCTCCAGCGAACTGTGATCCAGTGTCGCCGCGTGCTCCAAATCCTCGCTGCTCGCATTCTCCTCTGCGACATTGACAAAGGTGCTAGAGAGTTCTCCATTCAGCCTGCTGACGCTGCCTGTCGCAATGTCGTACATGTAGATCTCCTGCTCCGCCGCATCACAGGATCTGTGGATGGAACATCAAAGACATAAGATACTTTCTAATAGGATTTGGAACGGATACACTTACTTGGCGACCAGCAGCACCACTGACTGCAGCTCGATGTCCGTGCGCGACTCCTTCTCCAGCCAGCGCTTGAAGTTCTCCTTGGTGGGCTTCTTCACCAGCGTCTTCACCAGGTCGCCACCCAGAAACTTGACCTCTTTGCTCTCCACGCTGCTGCGTGCCTCTCCCTGTGACTGCGACTGTGGCTGTGCCTCAACTGGCGCTAGAACCACCACGCTGACAATCTTCTTGCCCAGCAGCTCCTCGCTGTTGGGTATCGGGAACTGTGCACCATTGATCTTGAGCGGCAGATAGCGGTTGTATTGCTGGCGTTCGGCCAGCTCCACTGGAGTGACGACTGTGGCATCGGGACGCACATATTTGTCGCTGACGCTCTGGCCCTGGTCTGCATCGTAGCGCACCACCTTCACGTCCAGATTCTGTTTCTGGGGCAGGGAATTGCTCTGCTTGACGCGATCGATTTGCTTCTCGCTGAGTGCCACCTTGTCGCCGTTGGGCTTCACCACGGTGAGCACCTTGTTCGTCTCGGCAATCTGTGCACCGCCGCCGGCGCCGTAGAAATGCTGCAGATGCTCTGCTGGCAGATTCTCCAGGGCAATGTCTCCTTGCTTGTCGTAGTCCAACACGGAGATGTCGGCATTGTTCAATATGCCCGAGGAGAACAGTTGCTGGCGCAGATCATCGGGCACCTCGTCGGGCAACTGCAGCAGCGTTTGTGAGGCTTTGCCGCTGGGTGCTGGAGCAGGAGTTGGAATGGGAACTGGTGCTGATGGAGCAGCTGATGCTGGCTTATTGGGTGTCACGTACAACTGTTGCTGCTGCTGAGGCTGCGATTGCTGTTGCTCCTGCTGGTGCCGCTGGTGCAACTCCTTGAACACATCTGAGTGGAAGGTGGAGACGCTGAAGGGTGAGTTGTCGCTGGGAGTGGCAGCAATTGCTGACTGTCTGGGCTGCTGGGCAAAGTTGGTGCTGGCCTGAGCCTGCAGCGCTGCCGATTGAGAATGCACCTGGATCACTGGCTCCAGGCTGGGCTGCGGATACTGATTGTAGCTGGCGTAGCTGGAGGAGGGAGGCACAGGAGTGACCACCATTACCTTCTGGCCATGTGTGGACTCGGCATAAACCGGCGGCGACTCACTGCCAAAGCTGTACTGTGATTGCTGCTGCTGTTGTTGTTGCTGCTGTTGTTGGGATGCACTGGCTGTTATGTAATGTCCACTAATGGGCTGCGACAGAGCTGGAGCGCTGGTTGGGGCTGTGGGTGCAAGATTGGGTGCGGGCACGTCATGAATCACCTCGTTGCGGTTGCTGCTGTAGGCATATTGCTGATGTGCCAGCTGATGTTGCTGCGGCGAGCTCTGCACCGTCTCTGTGATGTGTTGCTCAAACTTGGGTATGGACTTCAGCAGTTCTGTTTCCTTGGAGGGCTTGATGTCAAAGTAGTTGAGCGCCTGAGCTGAATACTTGTGTTGCTCCTGTTGCTGTTGTTGTGGTAACTGCTGCTGCTGCTGGTGATAGTAGTCGGCTGCTGGTGTGGGCGACTGCACTGTGAACTGCGGCTGCTGCACAAACTGAGGCTGTCTGATGAACTGATAGGGCTGCGGCTTCGACTGTGTCTGGCTCTGGCTCTGATACTGTTGCTGCTGCTGTTGCTGTTGCTGGTGTTGCTGCTGCTGCTGTTGGTGGTGGTAGTTGACATTGTCCAGTTTGAGTGGCAGCTGCAAGGGCTTGGCTTGCGGTGCTGGTGCGGGCGTGGGGCGGAACTTGATGGGCTGGTATGGCGAGGCACTCGGACGCGATGGCAACTCCTGAGTTTTAGGAGGAATCGTGGGGAAGAATGGCACCTGCACCTGTTTGTGTGGCGGCTTCTGATATTGCTGCTGCTGCTGTGGCTGCTGCTGTTGCTGTTGTGGCAGCGGCTGATATTGTTGATTGTGGTTGACGTAGAACTGCGACTGTTGCACCAACTTGTTGAAAATAGTCTGTGAGGACGTCGACGGCAATTGTTGCTGTGTGATGCTGGGACGTGCGGCATGTTGCTGCTGCTGCGGCTGTGGCTGCTTCTGATAGAACTGTTGCAGTGGTGGCTGCTGCTGTTGCTGGTACGTCACTTTGGGTGGTGCAGCGGCAATTGGTGGTGGTGATCTGAAGTAGTTGTTGGTGTGCTGCGTGGGCAGCTGCTGCTGGCTGGAAAAGTGCGACGTCTGCTGCTGCTGCTGCTGGTGATGTTGCTGCTGCTGATAGGAGTTGCTGCTGAAGAGCAGATTGGAGGCAGGACTGCGCCCAAAGCCGTTGTCGCGTCCATATTCCGCACGCGAATTGATCAAGGGCAGAGCCACCACCTGGCGTTGAATGCTCTCCGCATCGTGCTCCTCCAGGATGTGTCCAGTGTGATGATTGTTCTCGGCTCCAAAGGAGACGTGGATGCCGCTGTTGCTGTGGTACTTCTCGGAGTCGGGATGGATGATGGTGCGCAGTGTGGTGGACTTGAGTGGCGGCAGTGGTGTCACTGGATACTGGACAATCTCCTCCTCCTCCTCCTCCTCGGGCTCCTCAGTGTCGTCGTTGTTCAGCGAGGCGATGGGCGTCTCCAGGTGCAGCTTGTTGTTCTGATCCTTCTTGTAGTTCACATAGTAGACATGCACCTTCTCCTTCTTCTTCTTCTTCTGCTTGGTGACAATCGGCTGGGCGGGCTCCTCAGCCAAAGTCTCGTTTGCGTCCTTGATTATGATCTCAATTATGGGCTCCGGCGCCTCCAAGTACTGCGGATAAGCTCCAAACGAGCCGCCAAAGTTGCCAGGATATTGAGCTGGGGTAATGCAAGGATTAGTGAGGATCTCAATAGCAGTTTGAGCATAGCTTACCCAAGGCCTGTTGTCCATTGTAGTAGCCCGATTGTGGGTAGTAGCTGTCCACGTAGCTGGCCCGCCGGCTGGCCACCTCCGGATAGAGGTAGCCCGCGTTGCCGAAGTCGTAGAGCGTGCGCTTGCCGCGATTCTCGCCGGGCACCGCAGCCTTCAGGGACTTGGACTGGCGTGTGGTGCTGCTGCCAGTGGTGGATGTGGCTGTGGCTGTGGCTGTGGCTTTGGTTGTTGTTGTGGATGAGGCTGAGGCTGTGGGCTTCTTGGTCGTGGTAGCTGCTGCCTCAGCTTTGGGCTTCGCGTCGCTTTTTGGCTTCGTTGTGGCTGCGGCGGCAGCTGCTCCAACTGCGAACAGCGCCAGCTGCGAATAGGAAAAAAGAGTTAAAAATTAGTTATTTTATTTCATTTTTAACTATTTTATTTATATTTATATAAATTTATTTAGTTGGAAGCGCCTTTTGTTGTTTTGAAAGCATTTTTAATTGGTTTTTGTTGCGTTGCGAGGTCGAAAATAGAGAAACAAATAGTTTTGCCACAAAAAAAAGTAAACGTGGTAAGCCAAAACGAGGCAAATTAAACAAAAAACTTGAACAAAAATAATAAAAGTAATCAAAATAAAAGAAATATATAAAAAAAGTAACTGAAAGCAAATATAAAATCAACATAAAAAGATGCCAAGTGTTTGGTTGAAAATTAGCTGGACGTGTTTCGAATCTGCGCTTGGCATTGGGTCAATGTCAAGTTGACGGATTTCGACCACACACACACACACACACACATGACCAGCTCACACACGCACACACACGCACACACTTGATAGATTAGAGGCAAGGCAACCCCTAGGGAGCTGAAGAAACGCAAATTGACTCAACTCAATTAAGAGGCAGCTCATCAATCTTGCAGAGATTCAGGGGCATACGTTTAGGATTACAAAGGTTAGTTTTTCGTCTCGGCTGTAACTGCTAATCGATTGTTATCTGTTAACTGTGTCAAGCGCTGAGTAATCGTTATCGCTGCGACCTGCCTATGCAGCGTGAAAGTTGCGCTTAAACGCAAGACTTGAATTTCAATTTGAACAGCAATTTGCATTTCAATATGGGACGAGCAACAATTCAATTGTCAAAATACACTGAAAGTTATTTGTTGTTATTTGTTGTTATTTGTGGTTATTTGCTTAACCCAGACACGTTCCACACGCGATTGTGGAGCACAGAAAATATGAGTGTAATATGACAAATAATGTATCGATAAATTAATCTGTAAACTGTGAATGGAGGCTGAAAGTTTCTCCAGTTTCGCTCCTTGCCACACTCTCATTTTATATATAGACTAATCGCCAGCTTAGGTCTACCACAGAACCCAAATCGGCTGTAAGATGCGATCTATTTATAGCCCCTTTGTGAGCCGCAGTTCCTTTGTTTTCTGGCCTGGAATTTCTAATCTTCAATTAGTTGTGTTCCGCTGCTCGAGCGCAATTCACGCGCTAGAAAAAAAAGGAAATGGCATTCATCGAAATTCTTGCTGTTGTCCTTTACTGGCTGGTCATAACGCCTCTGATCGTTACGTTCTGTGTGTCGGAGAACTGGATTAACATCTGGCTCGTCTTCGGCCTGACAGTCGGCTTCTGGATCTTCTTCCTGATACTCGTCTCCGTTTATCACCAAGTGAAAAGCTGGTTCGTCCACAAGCGACCAGCTCCTGTTCCTGCGTCCCATATGGGCACCATAAGGATCCGACCACCACGACCGTCTCAAGATGACTCACTACAAACCTGCGGAGAACTGGAGCTAAAACGTGGAACCAACGCGTATATCGACCTGCCCAGGACCCTTTGCTCCCCGCAGCCAAAAACCTTGGCACGTCAGCCACGAGAAGCGCCAGAAGCCACAACGATTCTGCCTTGGAATATGCAAAATGCTGTGCCAAGCGGCTCCAGGCCCACACGAGCAGCACCCTCTCTGCCCCGGACAGCAGCTAAGCTTCCAAAGAGGGAGCAGACCTATGAGAACGGCGTGCAAGAAACGGATCCACCCACCTATGACGAATGCACAGGATAAAGGAAGGAACTGCCTAACTCTCTATATATAACTATAACTATATTATAAACCAGCAGTACTCATATTTATATTATGATTAAGCCCTCAAAGTGAGCTAATTCGTGTCGGAAATAGCTTTGACTCATGGATTATTGATTATTATCAAAAGGTAGAAATGAAGTAAGGCAGTTGTTGATAGGTAGGAAAACGCTTGGATACAAACGTAAGCTAACTATATATCCACCTAATCTGTTTATATATAAACTCTGCTATAATTTCAGCTCAGATTATCAGCCTATCCACACCTGAGGCTGGTGTTTCTACCAGGAACTCAGCGATTCCGTAACTGCTCTTAACAACTTTTTGTAACCTGGCCAAAAGCAGCAACACCCACGCTGCTTCGGTCAGCTGCCAACTTGCAACTGCCAGTTGCCACTTGCAACTCAATTTTGCTTGTGAAATTGTCTCTGGCCTGGCCAGCTGCCCCTCCCCAGAGGCATTTGACATTTGGCAGAGCCAACGCCCTCCATAAAAAACAATTTGCTTTACTTTCTCAACAACCAAAAAAAAAAAGAAGAAAAACAAGCGCATTTCTAGCGACTTTTATCGACTGCAAATGTCATCGTTGTGGGCGCTGACATTTGATTTATATATTTTTTGAAATTGTTTCTTTTTCATGTAATTTATTTTTATTTTTTATGTTTAATACACAAAGTGAGAGTCACACACATAAAACAAAGCCAAAAACTGATGTTGGACGGTGGCGTATGCGCAATCTAACGGCTTGCAAGAGATCAAACTGAAATCTAACTCTAACTGTATCTATGTGTGTGTGTGTGTGTGCGAGTGTGTGTTGTGTGTGTGTTGTGATTATAATTATGGCATCGTTGTCACATCGTTGGGACTGTCAAACACGCTTGTTCATCAAATCTCTAAAAAAACGGAAGCTGTGCGAAGACTTTTTGACAGCTATTGTTTTTGTTGTGCGTGCGAGAGTGTGTGCCTGTGTGTGTGTGTGTGTGTGTCGCCTTAGTGTTGCTGCTCAGATTCAGATTGCTGACACACATTTTGACAACTTTAATAGCTCGCAGCGTCTGCGCGGCGCATCTTTTAATTGGAATAATTAAATCCAGAGCAGACAATGGATAGCGTTAACTATATATAATACACACATATATATCACATATATATACATATATATATATATATATATATGTATAACATAGATATATATATCAGGTATTATGTTACAGAAGAGCCGCAGCATAACTTTAGTAGAGTATTACGACATTGCTCTGACCATCGTATGCTAATTATGGAACAATGTCACAGATCGCAAACCCACACAAACAAAACGATTATTTAATACACACACACACGCACACACACACACTCATAGTTAGTTGACACATAGAAATTGTCGCGAATTGGCCAAGTCAACGCGGCATTAGCATAACGAACTGACCTATACCCAATGCTCAGTAGCCGGCAGATGGATTTATTAACACATCAATGCCCCCCCCCCGCGTGGCTGGGGGTTAAAAGGGGACGCAATGAATGCGCAGTGGGTTAAGCGCAGACAATGGCCGAACGTCAGGCTAAATATAAAGCAAATAATATAAAGCTGACTCAAAGAAAAGAGAAGAGTTTTGGCACAACAAAGCCAAAACAAGCCCCTCGAATGAAACTGGCGCATAACCAAAAAGAAAGATGCTAACAATGGGTGAAAGTTACGAGTAACACACAGACACACACACACACACACACACACACACACACACACACATGCGGGGCACACGCAGAGTAAACAAAAGTGTTTACAGGCTAATAAATTTGTTGGCAAGAGGCAGCTTCAGGTGGCAACCTGCTGCTTTTCCAGGCCCCACAACAGTTTGCACAGAATTATGCAATGGTAAGAAAACCTTTTTGGCCATCATTTAGTGACCAGGTGTAAATCAAAGACGCGCATCTCTTGGCCCCAAATGAATTTAATTGCCAACTATTTGGCTTTAACTTCAACTTCAGCAAACAGCTCAAACGATTGTGTAATGCGAACCGAAGTTAAGTTATGGCCAACTTGAAATTAAACACAGATGCTGCCAACAAGTTGGCAACAACTTAACAAGGATTTTGTTTTGGCCAGGCCAGAAAACTAACAACCAACAACTCAACGGCGGCACACAACTTGTGGCATGTGGCAGCTGCGCGCTGACAGCAAATTGTTAGTGTCTATCTGTGTGTCTTTTCGGTGTTTACTGGCCCAGTGAAATCGGCGACAAGTTGTTGCCACAACAGCAACAGCAACAGTTGCAGCCGATTTAGTTAGCATATCAAAAACTTGTAAACTGATGACAAATGGCTTGAATGCGTTCTCATGTTGTTGCCAATTTGCAATTACGGCTTTTCGGCGGCTTTGTTGTTGTCTCCTCTTGGGAGCCGCATGTTACGCCCATTAGCCAAAACCCAATTGCTGATGCCAATCTCTTACCAACAACAACTGAGCCCCGTGCCCTGCTGCGTCATGCCGCTCCAATGTAGCGAAGCAACTGTGTGTCTGGCTTATGTTAATATCTCGCCCATTTGGCCCAAACAATCGCCTTGAACAGACGATGCTGATGCTGATGATGATGATGATGATGGTGATGGTGAACAGTTATGATATATGCCAGACGATCTGCCATTGTTGGCCATGTGAACAGATTGCAGGCCGAATGTGACACGGCACATACGACGGCTCCTACTACTCAGCTGAAAGTCATCTCGCTGTGTGAACTGACAGATTGACGAATTGCCAGCATGCCAAAAGCCAGAACATCCAAAATTGCTGTCTTCCTCTCTCCCTCTCTCTCTCTCTGTCTCCCTCTCTTTCTATGAATCACAGCCAATTATTACGAGCGGAAAGTCCAACAAACAACACAAAAGAAACTTAAAACAGCTAAAGCTACATTACGCAAGAGTTTTGCAATACCTCAAAAGAACTAACTTCCCTTTCAAACTGATTCATTGTCATATCGAAATATGAGAACTAGTTCCAAAAGGCAGTAAATATTACTAGAAGTTATGATTGTTTGTAAGGAGAGTTGTAGTACCTGTTCGATGGGAATCTAAATCATGAAATCTAATCTCAATCTGAGTCAAGAAATCTACTGCTAATAGATAGAAGCTTTAGCCAAGATATGAGCCTATACCTATATGAGGTTATAGTACATGTATATATATGATTTATTTCCATATCAAATATGAGAACAAGTTCCATATATATAGCTTCAATTTATGAATGATTCTAAGTACCTTTTCGATGTCAATCTTAATCATGAAATCTAGTTCCAATCGGTAGCAGCTATAGCCAAGAGTTGGGCATATATCTATGACAGATTATAGAACATATATCGGGACAGATGGATGTTTTGACATAGCTCAAAAGCACTAACGTCCTTTCCAAACTGATTCCAAAAGGTAGCACACATAGCTCCTATTTATAAGGAGAAATGGAGTACCTATGCGATGTCTAGTCTCAATCTAAGTAATGAAATCTAGCTCCAATCGATAGCAGTTATAGCCTACAGCTAGACATATATCTGCATGAGGTTATATAGAAGTATATAGTATATATAGACTTCCCTTTCAAGCTGATCCATTATCATATCAAATATGAAAACTAGTTGCAAAAGGTATTTCCAAGCTGTTGCTAAGGAGAGTTGTAATAGCTCTTTGATATCAATCTATGTCATGATATCTAGAGCCAATCTAAGTCCTAAGATCTAATTCCAATTGGTATAAGTTATAGCCAAGACTTGGTCCAATTTCTATATCAGCTTATATAGTAAACATATCGATTCGGATATAAGATAGAGACGCAACACATTAAACTAATTTCTATGCAAAACGCTGCTCTCTTTATAAACAAATATTGATGACAGTCCCAATCTGATACTCCAACATGATCTATATATATATATAGATCTAAGCTTTCACCCTGCCAATTTTGGGCTAATGACATAGCGTGTTGTTTTTTAAATAACAGATAAATCTGGCCTTCGATGGGCTGTTCTACCTGATTAATCGAAAACTAATCTTATTTTAAAGACAATGCGTAATTAATTAAGAATATATTTAAAGAGATTTTCTATTTGAGATATCGTCATATTGATCAAGTTTTTTTGTATATCAATAGACGATCATAAAGTTTGAAGATCACACAGCAAATGGGTGTCAGAAAAAAAGCGATTGAATATTAAATAGAAACATCTATTGTGGCCATGGAAGGCGTAAAGCTTATAAGAAATTGCATATTTTCAAGGTGTCTCATGCGATATCGAGTTTATGCAGTGTCAGTTATTGGCATATCAAAAGTCACATATATAATATATATACATATATATATCTGACGCTATGAAGAGAAAAGATTTTGCGCCCCTGAGAGCCATAAAAAAGTAAATAAATACGTTGCGGATGTGAATACTTGTATGCGTCAGAGTAAATGTGAAATTGCGAATAATCCTTATAATTAAAGATCACGTCAGGAGGTTATGTAACAGAGCCAGTAAACAGTGGATGTCGGATAAATGTAGACCCAAATAAACAACAGGAATTAAAGGAAATGAGTATCAGTATGTGTGTGTGTGTGTGAGTGTTAAACTGAGGCGTGCAAAATGCTATATGAAAACTGGCGAAAACAAACGAAAGACTTAAGCGACAAACTTGGCGTGCGAGCTGCCGCCGCGACTAAAAGGCGTAAAATATAAGTAAAAAAAAACCATTAATCGTTTTTTATGTTGTTATTTATATAAATATATATATTTGTGTGTGTGTGTGAGTGGTGTGTGCGTAGCTTTGGCTTAGAAGCTACACGGCCTGGCACCAAAAACGGAAGTAAGCGACGCGCCAAGCGGCAAAATTTAGACCACAATAAACACTTGGGGAGCAGACAACAAGCTTCACATCAACAACAACAACAACAACAACAACAACCACAGCAGCAGCAGCAGCTGAGAAACAACTGAAGCAGCAGCTTCGGGCAAGAAACAAAGGGTAAAAAAGTTATGAATTATTAAATGAAATGAAAAATGAAAGTGTTTTTCTGTCTGTCAAAATGAAATGCTGATGATGCTGTGCCGGACGCCAGGCGAATCTACCTCAACGTGACATGAATTGGGCACATCCACCACACAGATGCAGATACACAGATACACAGATACATAGATACAGATGCAGATACAGCCACACGCACAGGTAGCACAGCGATGAGAAAGCGAACTTCAAGTCCAAGTCGAGGTTGAATTTAACTTTGGCGGCAACGTGCCAACAAGTAGCAACTGTTGCTGCCAGCACCCTCTCCCCTGCCCTGTGGGTTGTGGGTAGCTGAAGACGCCTCAATTCGGCGTCTGCAACTCATGCAGAGCTTCAATTTTGTATGCAAAGTTGCTGCTGCAGCTGCTTTTATCATTTATGAGTCGATCTCGAGCGAGTGGACAATGGGCCCAATGCAAATGTAAAAGTTGTTCAACCAGTCAAAGAATGTCAATGAAAATTTGTTCGATAATTTTCATAATGTAAATGAGTTGTTTTTCGTGTTTTCAAGCATAAATGTGCCAACATTTAGACAACTCTCCATTGTACACAGACAATAGAAATTACAATAACATTTTCAAGTGTTTGCTTTGAGTCTCTAAATTCCAATCAGAATGGGAGATATTTCAAACATTTGTGACAGCCAGCGGCACTTATCGATATATATGGACTCTTCCATCTTTCAATGCAACAATCAGTGCCAGATTTATGGCTCTTTGGGCCAACAATCAGTCGTAGACTTGTTGCAGTCTTCGGCCTATTGCAATGTATCCTACGACGTTGCAGACACTTGAGTCTCGCTTTGGCTACTTAATATTGTGCTATTGCAAGAGTAATTTACACCTCGGGGAGCTCTCTCTCTATTTGCATATAATGTGCAGCTATTATTTCAGGCATTGGCCAACTTTGTCGCATTGCAGTTAACGATTTTTGCAAGCCTCCAACGTAAATTGGTAAGTAAATTGAAATGCAATTGAACGAAATGTTGCAGCAACTGGTTATGCAAAAAATTAACTGGCCACAGAGACGTTGCACATGTTGACAGTTACGCAGATAGAAAGAGAGATAGATAGATGTGTAGAAAGAGAGGGAGAGAATGTGAGCGGGTGGAATTTGCATGAGGCAACAAATGACTTAGGCAACGAACTGATTTCAGCGCTTGCCCATTTGCGGGCGGCACACTTAAAAATTATAAATTAAGATTCGAAAATAAAATATAAAAAATATAAATTTAATATTATGTCTTTAATTAGTTTACGATACGAGCCAAAATCGACAGAGCTGACGAGTTAAACGATGTGCAAGGTCGTTGCATAAAATACATAAAAATCAAATAAATTTGAGGCCCTCCACAAAAAACAATACAAGACGCATAAATTAAGCGGAGAAAAGAGAAAAAGAAACAAAAGTTCGAGTGAGAGTTCAGGCCAGCGCATGAGTCTTAGCCGGAACCATAAGCCAAATCTGGCTGCCCTCTGAGCTCCCAGCTATTTACATATGACGCATTGGCTGAGCTCAGAGCTGGAGCTGGAGCTGGAGATTATGTAAGAGCAGAGGCCGAATTAATGCATATGCTAAAGACGCTGCTGTCCGGGCTAATTAAAATAGCTAAAAATGCCGCAAAATTGGTAACAATCACAGGGCCCACAAGTTAGTTAATTGAGTTAAGAGCTAATCGCCGCATTTGGATCATTAATAATAAAAATAATAATGCCAATGCGCAATGCCCTTTGAAGTGCGAACCTGCCCAGAAGCCACAGCCCGCACACTTGAGTAACTTTTAATTAATCTAAAGCATTCCAATGATAATAATGATGATAATGATGATGATGATGATGATGATGCATCTAACTAGCAGTTTCAGCTGTTGTAAGTAAATGTAATCGCACTGCTCTCCCCTCTCATAGCTTGTGGTCAAAAACCGCATACCAAACTCTTCAGTGTGTGTGTGTGACTGTGTGTGTGTGTGTGTGTGTGTGCAATTCATATTTCGTGTGTCGCCACTCACTCGCTGGCTAGAAGAAACCTGTACCTGTCTGGCAACTCGTCTTCAATTGAGACACAGTCCAAAGTTTCCTTTTCCTTTCGTTGCATGCAACAGCCGCAGAGTCAGCGGCTGTGGCAGGTCCCACGGCTCTGACTGGACAATCTGCGCATCTTTCGATAAATAATTGCGAGCTGCAAGTGAAAGGCACTCCTGAACCCTGGCCAAACTAGGAGCTACATCATCATCATCACCCTCTGCTTTAACTGTCGCAGATTTAACTTTTGGTTTTTCGGCAGCCAAAAATAAAGTTCGAGTCCATAAAAAACTAAGTAAAGCCAATCAACTTTCTACACTCCAAATTCACACACAAATCGCTGGTTTGCATGCGTGCAGCATATTAAAAAATGCTCAGCCTATTTCAGAGAGACACACACACACTCACACACACACACACACACACGTGAAACAGGTGTTTGAGTTCGTGGTCGAGCCCTCGCCTGAGTATCGTACACACTGACCGACTGAAAGCCAGCAACTTGGCCAATTCTACTTGCTAAGGCAATGACAATCGACTTATTTGGCTTTTCGTTTGCTTTGCCAACAATTGCAATTAGCCATGAAACGCATTTGGGCCACATGTCTGTGCGCTTTATTGACAAACACAACAATACACACACACTTTCTGGGTCGACGCTCGTCTGCCAAATGAAATTGCAAAAAAAAACACTTTACAAATCTTTTGTAAAGGTTACACACACACACACACACATATATAAGTTGGCCATTAATGACTGTTATTGATTTTTCTGGCTTAAAAGTCATCTGCAAGAGCCGAAAAGCTGATGGCCATTTGCCGCTTCAATTTTATTATTTCTGTTTTTTTTTTTTTTGAAAGGCTGATGTCTATTTTTCTGTGCCCTCCTTTCGATTTTGCTGCATGGCCTTTGTGGCAGCCTCAGTCTGTTGCATGCTGCCGATGAAGATGTTGACTGAGCATCAGCAGCCCCAGCAGCAGGTGGCATCATTACCTGGTCATTATTTGGTCTACGGCCAATGCAAATGTAAAGCGCAAGATTACACCAGATCTTCGACTGCGTGCAGCACTTCACTTCGCAGTCGCTGTGCTATGACAAGTGTAGGCAGGCAGCACGTCAACACAAGCTGCATGCAACAGTGTGGGGCAAGCCAATGGGCAGACAATTAAACAAGCTGAAGTCTGTGGCGCCTCCTCAGACTGTGCGTCTCTCTGTCTGTCTTTCGAGCCATTGTGCAGGCAGGCGGAAGACAGTTTACACCTCAGTTGGTGTTGGGGCAGCAGTTGTTGCTGTTGTGGCAGCTACTCGCCATGGAACGAGCCACATTAGTGACATAATTTGTCAATGTCAATGAGCGCAAACAGACTCCGGGAAATGCCAAAGTACCTGGAGCTGCAGCAGGTCAACTGCTGGCTAGCTGAACCCGCCAATAGGTTCCACTTATGCAAGGCTGATCCCAGCAATAGATTCCACTTATATAAGCCTGATCCCACCCGTATGTATATGGCTTCTTTTACTCACCAGCAATGGCAAACTTTGCAAGCGCATCTTGCAGGACAACGAGAGAGCTTGTTAATCCGGTTAATGCAACAGCTGCAGGCTTAGCTTGGCTAACAGATAATTTCCAACAAAAAAACAATTTATGTTTGTTTCCAAGCCAATTTACACTGCACTACACACTACAGGGCACAGAAACACTTTGGCTCTAGACAGGACACGCGTCACGCGTTACGCGTCACGAGACGTTATAAAAGTTGGTAGGAGAAGCGCGTCCAAACCGAATCACGGCCGTGTTATAACTGAAACTTGATGCCAAGCGCAGCTCACGACTTGGCCAAGACGTCGTCGCGTCGCTTGAGAGACAACACCAAGCGAGAGAGAGCGAGGGAGAGAGAGAGCAGCTGAAGAAGACACCAGCCTCACCTCGTGGTGAGTTGGCCAACAACTCGCATTCTCAATCAGAAAGTGAATCTGACAACACAGACACACATTACAGCTCATTTGGGCATATGGAAACTACTTTATCATTGTTACAATAACGTTTTAGGATCTCCATGCGCGAATCCAAACGAGATGTTTAGAGAGTAGTGCCTCGGGTCAGCAGAAAAGCAAAAAGCCGGCAAAACCACAGATGGAAATAACTCAAAGGTAATGCCCAGATCCCCCACAGGGCGCACAATATATACCACATAATGAGCAGTTATCGAAAGGTGATTTGTTTCATTGTGGATCATGAAGTTGCCCAGTTGCGAGTAGCAAATGAGCAGCAGCAAAAAGCCAAAGGTAATCTTAATGGTTGCCAAAATATGTGGAATACATTGATGGATGATTGATTTGTGAGAGTTCATGGGCTTATAGGGTTTTTGGGCTAAGACTATTAAGAGCCGAATTCAATTACTGCTATTTATAGCTAATTCCCATTGTAATTAGCAAGTAATTGGCAGAAATAATCACACGATTTACTATAATAAGTCAGACGAATCCCAAGATAAATCGTAACGAAAACTATTTCTAATTGATATAAATATATGAGACAGCTGAATAGAAAGACGTTTATTTTCCAGTTCATAAAGAAAATAGAGTTATTATTTATATGAAACTAACTTCAGCTATTTCCGCTGCCACAACAACAAAATAGAAACCCAAACTCTAAACTCTTTTGTCTCAGAGGAAGGGCTCCATTATGAGAGTTGTCTGACTTTAGCTCGATTTTATTTATTATTTATATAATTTTCTCGGTGTATAATTATACTTACTGCAACTTTCATCTTCCTCTTGAATACAGTTTGTAGTCCTCTTGAAAAACGTTGTACAACTTTGTAGCAATTGAGTGCCTGCAGGCTGACAAATAATGCTCATTGCGTACCTTCATTAAGATCAAGTATACGCAGCGTGTGACAATTGGCAAGATTAGCGATGCATGCAGCTCTCTGTCCGATTGTCTGTCTGTCTGGCTGGCTGGCTGGCTGGCTGGCTGGGTGACTGACTGCCTCAGAGTGGCCATGGCCAGGCAATTTGCAGCCGCCAAAAATCAATGACCGACCGGTTTTGCATAGGCTTTCAGTGTCTTCGCTGTCGTTGCCGCTGTCGATGGTAACGTAACAACTTTCGCTGAAACGTCATTCACAACAACAAATATAAATACGAATACAGCTGAAAATGGCAAAGGCAGCAGATAAAGCGTCGATAGCATCCAAGCCAAGCCAAGCCAAGACAAGCTCAGCAAAAATCCAAATTGATGAAACAGAAGAAATTCAGTTTCAGTGTCGCCTTTTAACGCAGGTCTAGACCAGTTTTGTTGTCAGGAGCAGCCACCGGCTCCACAACTCGAGCACCAAACACGAGCAGCAAACATCTCGTAGGCGAATAAATGTTCGGAAGACTTTCGAGTGGAAGAGACTCATTTGAATAATTGAAAAGCACTTGCATTGCAATTAAGAGCACAAAATGAAATGAAATCAAATCAAATGTTTGAATTTCTACACGATTCAAAGTCATTCGTCAATCGCACTGCACTGCCTTCAATTGCCGGAAAATTTCGCTCTGCTCAACTCAGACACAGATCCACAGATCTCTTCAACTCCCATTCCGATCGTGTGGCAGCCTCAAATGACTCTGCAACAGACACGCTACACACACGGAACGGAAGTTGTTAAAAAAAAAAAGAAACATGAGAGAGTTGCAGACTGTATAAAAAGCGAAAACCCAATTACAGATGGAACTCATGCGAATTACCATACAAAGTCGATGAGACAGCATTCTAATCAGGCGATTATATAATTAACTGATAGATATAATAGCATATACACCTGATTATAGGCTAATTATATGAAGGGCCCCCTGAAGGGCCTTGAAGGGATTAGAAATAGATTGGAAAGGCAATTGATGAGGAAGGGGATGGGGATAGAAATAGATCTATACAGTAAAGGTTGTGTCTGATTCAATATAATCGAAGGCTTAGACTATGGGTAGAGCAATTTTCAGCGCCCTTTTCTTAATGTTGGGCCCCTTATCAACCGCCAACCGCTCCTGGATTTAGTTTGATAAATTTCTTAAACTTTACTCTAAAAGCTTTCCAAGCTACCAGAAATAAGCCCAAGATAAGTTTTTACTGTTTTGATTCAACTTTCTGGTTAAATAAACTTTGTCCCACTGTGCGCGAGGCAGTTCCTGCCTGCATGTACTCATAATTGGCTGAAGAAGTGCAACCAGCAGCGAACTATAATGACACGGACACTGGCTGGAAACATGCGTAATTGTTCACTTAGCGTTGTTAACACGATGCAAAACACGGAAAGTGCATGCCAGGGGGCACAACAAAAGGCTGCCACAGTTCGTGGCCTGGTCACAGTTGCGTGATGACTGCAGGGCGCTCTGCTATGCAGCTGGTCATCAGCATCATCGTCCTGAGCAGCCTGTGGCAGCGGCTCCACTTAACCGAATTGCCAGATTATGGAGAGAAGCTGTTGCAGCTCTTGCAGAGAATACGCCTGGAGCAGCACTACGATCTCTTTGTCGTATATGGATCCGCGCCATGCATCTACCACGAGCTGCTGCAGCAGCTGGAGTTGCCGCTGGTCTTGCTGGAAAGTGGCAGCAGCAGCTACGACTGGGAGCTAAGCACTGAGGTGCTGCTGCTGTGCTGTGGCGCCAGGTCGGAGCAGGAGCTGAATGGACGCACCTTGCTGAAGCTTCAGTTGGCGCGTCGATTGGTCTATCTGGAGAGGGAGCACCAGCCGCAGAAGCTGTGCGAGGATTACTTTGTCAGGGAGCAGCACAACGTGGCCATGTTCGATGCAGACTTCGCTGCCACTGGGAACTTCTACAGCTGTCGCAACTTTCAGAGTGTGAACCATGTTCAGCTGAATCTAATGGACTCCAGCTCCATTTATGTGGAGCAGTTCCGGAATATGCAGGGTGCGAGCATTAGAACTGAACTGGATCAGCTGGCGCCGCGTTCCATGCTCTATCGGGACAAGGCAACTGGCAAGTACGCCATGTCCGGCCACGTGGGGCATCTGCTGAACACCTTTGCGCGCCGCCTGAATGCCACGTTGCAGTTCTTTAAGGATGACTACGTCTTCGGCAAGGTCACTTACTACGGCGACATTGAGAAACTGGCACAGCAGGATAAACTGGATGTGGCGGCTGTGGTGACCAGCACTTTGGACTCGGAGAACCTGGATGGGCTCACCTATCCGTACTTTATATCTGCATATTGCTTCATGGTGCCGCTGCCGGAGCTGGTGCCCTACAATGTTATATTCTCGATCATTGTGGATTCCGTGGTGTTGGGTATTCTGAGTGTGCTGTTCGTCATCTTCTCGCTGCTGCTCATCTACAGTCGGGATCTGTCCTGGCGCAGACTGAGCCTGGTCAATCTGCTGCTCAACGATCACTGCCTGCGCGGACTCCTGGGCCAATCCTTTCCATTCCCAAGCATTTCCAATCGCCATCTGAAGGGTGTTTGCCTGATCATCTGCTTTGCGAGCATCATGACCAACACCATGTACGAAGCCTATCTGCAATCCTTCTTTGTGCACCCGCCGTCAGAGCCGATGCTGCGCAGCTTTGTTGATGTCCGCAAATCCCGCTTCAGAATAGCCGTAGACGCCCGCGAGGCGACAACCCTGCTGAAAGCCTACAACCTAAGCTTGAAACATGCAAAAAAAGGTTTTATCACGGAGGATTGGAACGAGTTTGTGCACATGCGGGACAGCTTCAATGCGGATTACATTTATCCGGTCACCGCCATGCGTTGGCGCTCCTATGCGGAGCAACAGAAGCTGTTCAAGGAGCCAGTCTTCTACTTCTCCGACGACATCTGCCTGAACCGCTTGGTCTTCATGTGTATTCCAAGGCGGCGCCACTTGCCGTACCGCCATCTCTTCGAGGAGCACATGCTGCACACCCAGGAGCATGGCCTGCTGAACATGTGGATGGGCAAAAGCTTCTATGATATGGTACAACTGCATATAACGCCGCTGGATGATCTCAGTATACCCAAGCCGAACGAAGATGCTGTCTACCTGCGGGATCTCTCCTGGATATTCCAGCTCTACGTCGCAGCGCATCTCGTGGCCTGCGTCTGCTTTGTCATCGAATACTACTGGGGCAGAGCCGGTCGCCGGACAGTCCGGATTGCATAAGCCTTAACCCGTTTTTGGTCTGATTTTATAATGTGAACCGAACGATGAACTCTTAACTCCATTAGCTTTATCAGGCAACCGCCTCCACACAATAAATGTTGGCGGATATATCCAAACTTAAGTCCAATCCCAACCATTTTTATTCAAATCGCATCGTAAAGACAAAAAACAAACGGCAAAAGTTTCGAGCATCCGCACAAAGTATTTGTTTCTTTGGAATTTTGATATGTTTTTTTTGGCCTTTTTGTTTATTGCCGATTTTGATTGTGATCAAAATATGCGATATTGATTTCGATGCGGTTTTAAAAGGCACTCAATGTTATCTATGAATCGATTGTGAAAAACCAAATGGAAATGCTGTGCATTCGCCGTACAAGACGATGACAGCATGGATCTGTCATCGATGACAGGCCACCTGATCGCGACGTGGTCTTGCATCAACAGCTTGTCTCAAATCCGACCATAAGTGTCACACAATGCGGGTGTCTGTGACTTAACAGCCCGACACTCATATAAAAGACCCGATCACATATTTATACCCCAAACATATCTACATAATTTATTTCAATCATAATTTTCTACGGCGTTTTGGCGCCGCTGCTTCAACACGTGCTTCCGATTGGATAACCTTTAAACGGCCTTGGGTTTGGATAAATGGTATTACCCAGTGGGTGATATTGATACAGATATAGAAGCGGACAATAGCCAGATATTGTTATCAGTCTTAGTGCTATAAAAACGCTCAATTTAATCATCACAGCGGATTATATACCCACCATATAAGTACTAAAATGATGCAACTATTACATCAGACATCAGAGAATTATAAATTGGGTAAGTAGAAAGTCTAGGGGAAGGCATACAAGACAAATATTGTTAATTAAAATCCCAATATGTGTTAGGAAAGCTAAAGCCAAGTAGACAAGCCATTCAAGCCGGCTTATAATTAGGCTAAAAAGGGCTTAAATCAATTACAATACCAGTTTTAACGGCTCTTCAAGCTAGCAAAGCTGTTGAAACAGCTTAAGATGAGGCTTTTAAGCTGAATCGAATCGCTTTAAATATATTACACACCAATTATTTCAGTATATAGATAACTACCTTATAAAGGTAAAAATAGAACAAAGGGATAGTTTGGGTATAGATATTTCCCAGCATTTATGGAAATAGTTGGCGCAGCCTTCAGCAATTGGTTATGGGAAGGAGCTCTCAGCTCCTTTTGTATATCGAATAGTTTTAACTGTAGTTACACAACCTACTGACATTTTGTGGAGCATCATATCACGTCTTTCATCGAACTGGAAACCCGTGGCGAAACGAGACCCCGAAAGCAATGTAAACTGTGGCAACAATTTTTCAATTGAAATCGCTCTTCGCATTCTATTATTACCGCTTGATGGATGATGATGTGGAAGTTGTTGGATGATGGTGGATGATGACTGTGGCAGATCATCATGACGATTATCCATACCATTGCGCATCTCTGCCAGCTTATCTGTAACACTATGAACCCACAAAGTGGCACCCCAACCGGGCCACAACCGGGCTGAACCAGGCCGGACTCAGGGTCATTTAGATAAAATAGGTTTTGCGGCTTATGTCGTTATGGTCAGGCGCTTGAACAATACTTAAACGTTTTTGGGATTGTTATTGTTTCTGCTTATTAATGAGATGGGGTCTCTCTGTAAAAGTCAATAATATATTTAGATATATATCTTATTTTTGACCAAAATAATTAATAAGTCCACATATGTGCAGCTTTTAAGCCCGGTTTTATGTCGTAATTACAGAAAGAAACTATTAAATTATGCCTTGGGTTTATAGGTAGCTATTTTTGACTATATTTATTTGGTTGCGCCTCATAAAACTTTACTAATTTGACCTTTGAAAGCGATCAACGAAATTAATAATAAAATTATAATTTTAATTTCAAATGTGCTAAAAATGCATAATATGCTCTTTGCACCTAATGAAGTTGGAGGTGTTAATTTTTCGCTTTATAAAACTTGCAGAGCAATTTGTTTCAATGCCGACTTTGTTACAGTTTTACTACAAGATGCTTTGGCTTTGAGATCGCCACAAATCAAATACCACAGTCACCTGAAAGAGAAGAAGAAATTAAAGTAAGCACCTGGAAACAAAAACTTCTCCAAGCGGTCTGTGCTTGTGTGTGACTAACAAAGTAATTTATTTCCTTCCTTGTTTTTGTCGCTTGAAGCTATTAAAAAGCGCTAGCGAAGATCTGCCAAATGAGCCAGTTGCACCTTACACCAACTTAGCAGCGATAGATTCCCACAAAGTGGCCACCTAAAACTCCAATTACCAGCTTTGGGGAGCACTTTGAACTCTTTAACAGCGCTCACCTGCGGCGGCTCCCGCAGTGACACGCTTGCGTATACGTAACGTATTAATTATGGGATGACGACGGCAACAACAACAGCAAAAGTTTGCAATAAAACTTAAGAAAAAAAATTGAAAATTCCAAAGTTAATTAGCGAAATTAATCACAAAAGCAATGGGGCCAACTATAGGATAAATATGTGGGCCCTATATAATTTATTAATAAATGAAAGTCTAAAATTTAAATAATATTTCAATTAGTCGCAACAACAGCAACAACGAAGTGTCATCGCGTGTCAATCCAACGAAAGTAAAACACAGCAACACAACCATCAAATTTTTGAATAGGAAACTCATTTTGTTTTCGTTTTAACAACAAGTCAACATGCAATTTGTGCATTAAGTGACCACAAAAGTGTCAAGTGTGACAGTTTGAAGTTGATTGCCGCAGTATTCGGTAGTTCCCTTTCGTTTTCAGCCTTGTTTTGAAGCACCTTTTAAATGCACTTTGCTCGAAAAGTACTTATTTTGTTAATCCAAATTTGTAACGTTCAAGTCATCATTTTATAATTGCTTGTAGCGGCTATATAGAGAGTAAATAGCCTGGCAATTATTGCCTGTGCACAATCATTCATAATAAGTGACAAGCAAGTCAGAAATAAATCCAGTAATCGAATATGTTTTACACATAAAAAAACCAATAAAAATTAATAATTTTATATAAAATTAATGTTTTGTTAAATTAATAGTTCATATAAATTAAAAGAAACGCTAAAATAGCCATATTTTACTTGTGTCTACATATTTTAAATTTGGCGCTCATTTTACAGCGCAGCCTAACACACTTTCCAACACACTTACCATATGTTAGGGTTGCCAGACAGGAATATAACGAGATACAGTGAACGCGTTCAGCAAATCACAGACACAGATCACGAATTGTGCTGTTAGCAACACAATTAACTTGTTTTGGTCGAACATAACTAAAATTAAAAGTGTATCTTTAAACCAATTCTGAAAATTGTAATTTTTGTTGAAGTATAATCCATAAATATCATATTAACAACAATTGTTTTGCTTTCCAAACGTTAACGCTGGTCACACAATTGCAACAGGGTGGCAACGCCTGGTCACCTGCTAGGTGTTCGTGAGTGTTTTCATTTTCGGAAAACAATATTTAGTCAAATATTAATTAGAAAACGCATAAAAAACGAAAAAAATAACTAGTAAATGAAGTGATAAGAGTGACGCATTATAAATAATCGCACTGCGATGCGGAAGAAAACAGGTGTTAAGAACTGTAGACTGAGCAACAGAGGAATAAGCAACAGTTAAGCCATACTCTCGTATAAATATTGGAGCGATGAATGGGAGGTGCGGAGCAGAGAGCAACAGCAGCGAGCGCAGTCACTAGAATTAACGTTTAGTCTAGTTTAAGCCACCAGCCACATCACAAAGTGCACGAGCCGTGGGCTGCTCAAAAAATAAACTGGAAATTTGTATATAAAAGCTGCGCCTAGATACACCCAACATATGTATGTACGTATATAAATATTGTATTCGCTCAGTGCTTGTGCTTATGGCTACGTAGATGTTTTGGCAGCGGGTCCGTGACAAATGTAGCTACAATCCAGCAAAAGTCACCAGTCACCAGTCGACGGGCCACGTCCACGCTACAACGTTGTAATTGAAAGTGAACAGCGAGCGACCAGTCAAAGCTACCTCAACAAAACCACCAATCTACACAAGAAGCAACCACAATGCTGCCTCGGTTCCGTTCCTTCTATGGCAAAGTGATAATATTTGTTCTCGTGGCGCTGTGCTTCATCCTATACCTAAAGGTGCAGCCTTCAAACGATGACTATATACAGCCTGGCAGGCACAAATCACTCGCCCTCAGGTCACGCGGGCGTGTCCATGACAGATACCCTAATGCCGCTGAAAATGAAATTCAGGCTCCTGCCACGCAATCGCCATATGAATACAGCATACAGATGGATTTGGATAAGCAGATCCAGAGTCTTGGGGATGATGGTAGGGCAGTCACACTTAAAGGTACTGCCAAAGCGCGTGGCGATAAGATCTACAAAAAAATCGCTCTGAACGAAGAGCTGAGCGAGCAGCTGTCCTACAATCGTACAGTGGGGGATCACCGCAATCCACTGTGCCAGCTACAGCACTACGATGATCCAAGCACATTGCCCACTGCCAGCGTGGTCATTATATTCTACAATGAGCCGTACTCTGTACTACTACGAACCGTACACAGCACTCTTAACACGTGCAATCATCATGCGCTGAAAGAGATCATAATGGTCGATGATGGCAGTGATAACAAGGAGCTGGCTGGCAAAATGGATTACTATGTGAGAACCCGCCTGCCCGCAGGCAAGGTGACAATTCTGCGTCTCAAGAATCGGTGAGTAGACCGGGGGGAGGGACACAGTCTTTGTCGCTGTGGCACACTTTACAAATTTACTGGGTTTGGATGGCTAGGAAAAGTTCCATTCACCTAATCGAATGCACATTCAACTTGGAAACTCTGATATTCATACAACAAGCATACGTTCGCCTGTTGTTGTGTCAGTTGTTTGGTTCGCCTTCATTTGAATAACTCGTTTGCGGCACAGACTCACAATTGGACAGCGACTGTCGGACGGGAAGACAGACCGACTCTGACTTTTTCAAGCGTCTTCTTCACAGCTTTAGCTTGAAGAACTAAAAAAGACGTTCAAAATTTCAAAAGCTAAACAAAACTATTCAAGACTTCGACTTGGAAATACCCAATAAACGGTATATATATGGATATCTTTTCTATAGTTTTCTGCTATGAATAGTAATCATTTGTATCGCATGACTTTTCCAGATAAACACTTCAGTTAAAACAGATAAATATTAGTTGTTTCCATGAATCGGTTAATATACCAGATATATGGTTAATCATCCATTCAATGTATTAACAGCTTATCTCTGGTAAAAAGACAAACAACCCGGCGTGCCACATGGGCTGGGAGGGTATATAATGAAACCGTAAAACCTGTTCGTCAGCTTACGATTATGCTTTTGACTTTTATTTTTGTATCTTTTGTATCTCTCGCCGTGCACTATTCGTTTGGCGGGCCTGTTCGGTGACCCAATAATTTAATTTTGTTTTTGTTATGCTTTTTTTGAAGTCTCAAGCCAAAAATTCCAATTTTGCTAAAGGAAAGTTTATATTTTGCTTTCGTTCTGCCCACAGCTTGGGTTTGATACGCGCCCGGTTGGCCGGCGCTCGGATTGCTACTGGGGACGTGCTGATCTTTTTGGACGCGCATTGCGAGGCAAATAAGGGCTGGTGTGAGCCGCTGCTGCAGCGTATTAAGGATTCAAGGACCAGCGTATTGGTGCCCATCATTGATGTCATCGATGCAAATGATTTTCAGTACAGCACCAATGGGTACAAGTCGTTCCAGGTGGGTGGCTTCCAGTGGAATGGTCACTTCGATTGGGTTAATCTGCCGGAGCGCGAGAAGCAGCGACAGTTGAGGGAATGTAATCAACCTCGCGAGATTTGCCCTGCCTACAGTCCCACAATGGCCGGTGGTCTGTTTGCCATGGATAGACACTACTTCTGGGAGGTGGGCAGCTACGATGAACAGGTGAGCATCCAAAGCAGATGGAAAGTAACTTTGCAACATATGTTAACATATTTCTAATCCTGACAGATGGATGGCTGGGGTGGAGAGAACCTTGAGATGTCCTTTAGAATATGGCAATGTGGCGGCACTATTGAAACTATACCTTGCTCCCGAGTGGGTCACATCTTCCGCGATTTCCATCCCTACAAGTAAGTGGATATCTCTCATTGGTGTAACCTTTTACTAAAGTCATTCTTTCTGTAGATTCCCCAATGATCGTGATACACACGGCATTAACACAGCCCGCATGGCACTGGTATGGATGGACGAGTATATAAACGTGTTCTTCCTCAATCGACCGGACCTGAAGTTCCATCCGGACATTGGAGATGTAACGCACAGGGTTGTGCTGCGCAAGAAACTGCGCTGCAAGAACTTTGAATGGTACCTGAAGAACGTCTATCCAGAGAAATTTGTGCCCAACAAGAACGTTAAGGCCTGGGGCACTATCAAATCCCTTCATCAAAACCTATGCCTGGACGATCTGCTGCAGAACAATGAGAAACCCTTCAACTTGGGCGTGTATCCCTGTGGCAAGGTTCTACAAAAGTCGCAGCTATTCTCGTTCACAAAGTCACAAGTAATACGAAACGAATTGAGCTGTGCCACCGTGCAGCACAGCGACACGCCACCATATCGTGTGGTAATGGTGCCTTGCATGGAAAATGACGACTTCAACGAACAATGGACGTTCAAGGATCAGCATCTTATTCATACTAATTCGGGCATGTGCCTTGACTGCAACGGCCTGAAGAGCCTGGACGATGTACAGGTCGCCGAATGTGACACATCCAGTGATACGCAGCGTTGGACCATCGACCATGACTGAGCAACGATGCAACAAGCGCCCGCGGACCAAGCCAATTGCAACTGAGAGAAACTGACTAAGCGAAGCAGCGATGCTTTCAACTACAGACTCTAAACAACGCAACACAAACTTGTAAATATCAATTAAAAATCCACATATATATATATATATTTTCTATATGATATACATTATATATATATATATATAACACTATATATAATGTGTAAGTTGTAGCTAGTGAATATCAGAAATCAACACAAATCAAAAACGAAAAGTCACATGAAAATGAAAATGCTATATGAATCGTGCTTGTAAGTGTGTGTTGTGCATTTGTTGTGTATAAAACTATATTTATATATATATAAACGGATATCTAGAAAAAGTTGTATAGATTTAATTCATGTAACGGTTCATGTGCATATTATTCCTATGTAAATGCTTGAATATTATATATAGTTGCTACGCGATCATAAAATGATCCATTAAATTCACAATTCCAACAAACTCATGCATTCCTGTGCAGTCGAAACTACTTCAAAAGTCTCAAATAATAACCATCTATGTCGTAAACGCCAGGTGTTAGCCCACAAGCGTTGTCTAGCATTTATCAACTACTTAACACCATTTATTGCCATTTGTTTTTGAAAATAAAAACACTTCCAAATTGGAAGAAGAAAACAGAAAAAAACTGGTTTTCTTTATTTATGTTTTATGGGGTCAAGCTAATTGTAAAGGGTAGAAGCATAAAGTAAAGAGATTGCTCCACCAAAAGATAACAATCCAAGTCAAGTATTATACCCTTTTTCAGGTTTGTTTAATGGGTATCAGCTATTAACCTCAACGTCATAATATTTATATTCATAAGTATTTTTAGAACAGCTGTTTCCAAGTCAGCGTAAATACGAAGCTAAATATAAATGGGTTAGTAGAACCACTTACCAGCCCATAAAGCAGCTGTGCTGTCTGAAAAATATAATAAAAAAGTAAACATATTAAATAAACTTGATGCATCTTTATAGTACCTGGTATATGTTGATATATTTATAGATATAGAACTAGCTGGAATGGCCTTCGGGTAGGACAACAGCCAGAATGAGATATTTCTGTGAGCAATGGCTAAGCTCATTTATAAGTCTGAGTCGCATCCTTGGAAGTCCTGTACCAAGAAGCAACTATCATCTAATCCTTGACTGTCAATCCCTGTCTGAGTTACTAGAAAGTAATACTTACTTATACTTATATTTTATATGGACTGAGCGAAATAACCTTAACAAATTCGACCTTTTCCGTTGGAAGTACAAATTGTTGATAACAGCTGAAACATATACATTTATAGACATATGTAGTACATATTGTTCGGAGGTACAAGTAAGTGTGTATATTGTTTATCAAGTGTCAATATCAGAAATGTTTATGATTTATTTTCGGAACAGGCAAATACAGCAGGCACCCGTGTCATTTCAATGGAGGAGTTTCGCGCCAACTGAATAAAATGGGTAATTGTTAGATTTGTTAAATAAAATTAGTAGAAGTCATTGCACATTGTATATTTATAGATTTAAGTACATAATTTCTGTTGTTTTAATTTATTTGAATTGTTGGAATACGTTTTTTTGATTTATTTATTTATTTTTTTGCTGACGTTCATTAAATTACTTAAATTTGAGTAAATTAAGTTTTATAAATTACAGAAATTGTTGAATAATGCCAGATTATCTTTTGTTGTTGTTGTTGTTGTTTTTGTTTTTGCTGATGTTGCTAACAATTGTTAATACACAAAATTACGACTAGAAGCGAATTGAATTTTACAATAAAATTAACAACTTCAATTATTTTAATTAAAGAGCTTTAGTTTTCGTGTATGGATTGCACAATAAAAGCATTTCTGATGCTTCACATTAAACTTTATTTCAATAAACGATTGATGGACTACATTTTGTATATTAATTAGTTGGTGTATTGCATTACGATTAATAATATTATTTTCTTATTTCGTTGGCTGTGCTAAAAGCTCTAAACGTGCGCAAAAACTAGACGAATATCTTTTACATTAAGTATTTTTTTGATGATATTCTATCCACATAATATGATACTTTCGCTCGACTAGAAATACCATTCTACAAGAAGTGGCATTATATGTATACATATATTTATTATTTATCTGTGTGTGTGTGAGTGTATTTTATGCAAATTATATTGTACGAGTATCTACAATAAACCTTTTGATAGCCCAGGGCAATAGCTCCTAAAATCGAACATAAAGTTTTATGCGCTAATTAGCTTTACTTTAGGTACCTTTTAATTTGCATGCTTCTATTTTAATCTTTTTCGACTTCTATGCCTCCGCTGATCCTATATCCTATAGCTATAGCTACATATACGAATACGTGTACTTGTGTGTACTAAGATTATCTTTAAGATTCAATATTCAAGCAAGCGCTTAGTTTGCTGGATTTCTGGATCAATTTCTAAACACATTTTCTCATCTATTTTACATACATTTAAAGCGCTTTATGCGTGCTTTTAATTTTTCCATATTTAATTATTATATTTGTTTACATTTTATTTTGAATTTTCCTCATAGTGTCAAGCTCTATTTGAATGTTATTTACGCTCTTAATAAATGCATTAAATTTCAGTATAATTTTGGTAATAAGTATTGTAGTTCTTCTTCTGCATTCAATTGTTGTGCCGTAGCGGGGCGGGGTGCAAGAATTCGATGAGAATTTATTTAGATTTATAAGAAATTTGAGGAAAAAAATTGAACCATATTTACTAATTGCACACACATCGAATATAAATATATTTCTATATACGGGATTATTATTTTAATGCTCTTTGAGCATGGCGAAGGATGTTGTTGTAAATCTCACAATCATCTTTGGGAGGGGTTTCTTCTCAAGGAGCATTTCAGCTTCGGCTTTCCGCCGAAGTGTGTCAATTGTTTTTTATGTCATGTGTATCATTGGTAAATAAATAGTATTTATGTTTATGTATAATTATAATTATAATCATTATTATTATTATTATATTATGTAATTGTATATATTGTAGTTTTTGCTTGCTTTTTCAATTTTTCAATTTTGGACGTATTTTTCAAGTATTTGTTTTGTTGGTAGTTGTTGGATGCAAGTAGAAAACACATTTCGAAAATATACATATGTATACCTAATATATAATATATGTATATATAATGAACGGGTATGTATATTCATTTATGCATATAACTATATACTGGCTGTAGTTTATCCAGCTGGGGTACTTCTTCTTTGTTGGTTTGTTGATTTTACTGTGTTCTTGTTTAAATAGATATTAAATAATGTTATTAACGTGTTTTGTTTTTTAAATCGCTTGTGGTTTGGTTGTAGTAGTTAAATTTTATGTTGTTTTTTTTTTGTTTTATTGTTTGTAAATTGCAATTTATCTCAGACTCAGTTTGGAGTGTCTTGGATGTCTTGGTTGTATTTGGATGGATGGATACGTTTACGTACAAACGTTCGTCAGCCGGTTTGCTGTTTTTTTTTCTATATATCATTACGTTTATCTTTATCATTATCGTTTATCATTATCAATAACATATCGTACTGTTTGTAATAATAGATTATCTTAAACATAAAATTGAATATTCATCGCAATTATTGCTTCTTTTTTTAGACGTAGTTCACATCATGGACTAACGCAAGCCTTTCATTCAGTATCAGTGTGTTTGGTTAATGGTTCACAAACATAGCCGCACAACCTTCAACATTGATAAATTAAAATCATATTGATAATATATATATTTCTTTTAAGACTAACGTTAATATTGCACATTGAAAAGGAAGAAAGAAATAAGAAGAAAAAATAAATATAATAATAAACGTATAGCAAAATGAAGTTTATTTAATTATACATAAAAAGTGGATAAATTATAAATACATCACATCAAATAATACAATTTTCATATTTTCCACGCCAATGCGACACCTCTTGGATTAAAAGATATGGAATCTTGAATCTGTTCTCGGTTTGAATCGCATAGACGCAGTCATATGAAATATGTCATTTTAAACTAATATTGTATTGGTTTTCTTGTCTTGGTAAATAAATGCGCTAAACAGAATGTGAGCTCAATATGGGAAGAAAAAGAGATATATATGTATATAGAAAAAATATTGCATGTCTTGAAAACTTATAGCATAAACATTTATATACAACTGATTTAATATATAAATATATTTATATATGTATGTATGTATAAAATATATTTGATATAGTCGATAACAATAATAAAAAATAAGCTCATAGTTGTAAAAACCAAGTCACATTGATATACCGTACATATAAAAGTAATTAAAGTAAAGTTTCGTACACACAAAAAACAATTTAACTAAACTATGCAATTAATTAATCAATCAACCGGTACAAAAATATAATCCATAGTGTGCTTTATCAAAAAGCAGCAGAAAATCAATTAATCAATTCACTACAAGAAACTCAACCAATCGAATCAGAAACTCATTAGGAAACATTAGGAAACTAAACACACACGATTATTACACGATATATATATATATATACTCGTACGATTATTTCGAAAGTACTACTAAGTATTTTAAAGTGTTCGGGGTATTGCACTTGGTTGATGCAACTACGCGAACGCCTTGCTTAGTTATCTATTAAGAGCAAAGGGGGCAGTTGCGAAGGGGCTATATAATAAGTTAATTGCAAGTGGTAAGTTCTTCTATAGAAGACACCAACTTACAACACCGTTTAAAAGCTGCGATCTGCGGATTAACGCGTGTTACGTGTGTGAAACGTGTGTGGCATTTGCAATTGCGGCATGCAGTGTGAGAGTTAAGTTAAGCTAGCGTGTGATTGGTTAATGCTCCGCATTGTTCGTTGCTGGACGATGTGCATCGTTGAGGACCATCCTTAGAAGGCCGTCGAGCGTCGATTGGCATAGCACTTTTTGCCTTGGCTGTTCGCATCTGCAGCGCCGCTGGTTGCACGCAATCTGTGGCAGGTCAACGTTGGAGTCACAGTTGTTGACGCTGATCCCACTCCACTGGTAACCAACGTCGATTGCCTGCAATTAGTCCAACGCTGCAGCTGATGCGAACATTTTGGATACAATCATTTGCGCGCCGACACATTTAGCGATTCGCCTCGGCTCTTTGAGCGTGTCATGGAGCTGTTCATTTCTATAAAAAATCGTCAGGTATATTGAGTATAATTCCGGATCTATTTCTACGCGTCCTACCTTTGCTGATGCTGTTGCTCTTCTCAGCCGCCTTGTACGCACGCATCGCCTTGCCACGTTTGTCCAACAGAATCTTATCGGCGCGCACAAATTTGCCATGTTTGGGCTTGCATTGGAAATACTGTATGCCATCTACGGTGCCATCATGCTTGCCCGTGGGAGTGTCCAGATCAACACCTATCCAAGCACCGGGCTGAAAGTGGGTGCTGCCTATAAAGCTGATAACGCCGCTGGTGTTGTACGGACGTATTAACACCGACTCGCCCATAACAATCCACTCGGGCAACGTAACGTCCAGCTCCTTGCCTTCATCTGATATACAAAAAAGTGGAAATAAATACAAATTACAGGTTGATTCAAATCCACTCACCATCTACTTCTGTGCTGCTTGACATGATGCTGGTGTTGACATCCGAATAGGCTGCCAGACCCTCCATTCTGGCCAATGATGCGCGTTTGTTACCGCGTAGAATTTGGCTTGTGTTGATGTTGTTGTTGTTGCTGGTGTCACCATTGTTTGCTGGTATCAACGGCGTGGACTTTTTCCGGCGCATAACTTTGCCCGCAGGCAGCTGCTCCTTTACAATTCCATTGCCCTCCAGTTGCTGTTCAATATGAGGTTCATTCTCCAGCGTTTTATTGCCATTTTGATTGTCTGTGGCATGATCTGGTTCATGGTTCGGCATCTCTTGCTCTGGCTGCGGCTGCTCTTGATGTTGCTGCTCGTGTGGAATCTCTGATAATGGCAATTTGGCGGCAATATTGTTATTGTTGTTGCTCTGCAGTTGTTCGCAATCCTCATCGCTTTGTGCATCATCCTTGGGCATTGATTGCTCTAGCGGATGTGTTAAGGTCTGTTCTAGTTTCTTTACCTCTACATCGTGCGTTTTGGCTTTTGGCATATCCTTGAGGAAGGGGTTGACTCGCGCCTGGCGATTTGGAGGTGAAATTGAGTTGACGCGATCGAAGTCTATAACAAAAATAATGTAGAAATTGGTTCTTGTATTTGATGATTTGTTTCCGCTTACCTGGAGTTTCATCAATGCTCATGGAACGCATCGAAGTGATGTCCTCATTGCTTAGATTGTTGCAGGACACAGCCTGGGATCCATAGCCACTGCTGGTAGACGAGCTCATGCTGAGCGTAGCAAGTCCAGTCAAATGCTTCATGTTTGCATTCGCGCTGGACGTGTAACTCAAATAGCTTTGATTCGAATGACTGCTGACATCCATGAACGAGTCCATGGTCTTGGATGCAGTCAATCGCGAGCGTGTAGCCAGGCCTTTGTTTTGCTGCCGTTCCTGCTCATATTCGGCGGTATACTCTGAGTCGCTGAAGCTATCCTCGGGCTCCTCATCCAGTGATCGATGCCCACCCAGAGGCTCCTCGTGCAACGTAGTCATGCGCGTGCCAAGCAACTTGCTGGTCGCAGGCGAAGCTGAGAATACAAATGGATAATAATGTTATTGGCGACTCAAAGCTAGATATGAACTACTAGAGCTTAGCAGCTAGGGCTTAGAGTTAGGGTAGACAAACCACATACGTTTTGTTGGCGCAATTCTCAAAGTATTCAAGTTCAAATTGAGATTCAAGAATGTTGGACGCGCTGCATTCCACGGATTAAGGAAGACAATGATTATGTTTAATGTTTAGTTACAATGATTTATAGTACAATACTTGATGAGAGATTCAATTCAAAGGAAACTCAGTAACTCATTGGCAACTAATTTGCCAAAAACACACACAAACAAACATGTTAATAGAACAAACTAATAAATTATTACTATATAAATAGGAACTAGAAACTAGAACTAGAACTAGGAACGGGGTCATCAATTGATTAACTAAATGCGCTGCTCGTGCTGATTTCGTGCTCTGCGTGCCTCTGCTGTGCTGTGAATGGTGCGCCAGATTGTAATTGAAACTGTGTGGTGTACTCATACAATGGATGAACGAATGGAGATGATTCTTTGACCATATGTACAAGACCAATGGGTAACTCTAGTTATATAAATGATGCTACAATGACAGCTGCTGAATAACTGAATCTGTTTTTGTCAGTGTAGAATGAATTTCGATCTCTGGGAAATGATATTACATATAGGTATGGTATGGTACGGTTATATGGAGGACGATAGCTAACGCTTTTTTACCAACAAACAAAACTTACACAAAAAAACTACAACTAATGTATTTATCCTCAAGTTACATAGGGTACACGATCACATTTATGATGCTATAAACACAAGTTGGACAAGTTGTTGTTGTCTAGTTATGGCGTTGACTGTGAGTGTGAATCTGTGTGTGTGTGTATGTGTGTGTGGGTGAACAACAGAGATATTTAAACGCCAACTAACACTTAATTCAATCAATTATACGATTAGTATGCACTTTACAGAGCCAGACTTTACCTGACAGTATAGAGCCTGTTTAAATTCGAATTGAAATTGTTTTCATTGAGTTTCAAGTTGAGAGAACACAGAAAAAAATACATTATGACAAGTGTAATAATAAACGAGACGTAGTACATAATATTATAAACAAATCAGAAGGAAGTGTGTTCATATGATATGTTTGTTTTTCTCTTTCTTTGTGTCTTAATGATGTATTGTTGTATGCATGTCAATTTATATGATAAGCTGATGAGCCGATGAGCTCTGGGTGAAGATTTATGTGCATTCGACTCGAGTCCTCAGATCGAGTGGGTGTACTTATTGTTATTTGTATTGTTGTTGTTGTTGTTTTGCTATTGTGTTGCATTTAAGCAAAGCAGAAAATGTTAACTTTAGGAACAAGTTGAAGCGGAATTTGCATTTGCATAATAAATCTTGCTTGCTTTTTGCATATTATTGTTAAGCGTTAAAAATTGACAAATTGTGTGTGGTTAACACAGTATCGAAAAGGATTTATCTTGTTCTATATATGCATAAATATAAATATAAATATATATGTATATATATTGACTAGAGGAGAATTTGTCTAAAATTATACGAAAACTACATTATAATTTAAGGTTATATATTAAAAGATATGCTGCTAAATACTTGTTATAATTCAGCAAAAAATGTAAGACTTAATTTTGTAAAAGATATTAAAGGGATTACGAATCAAACAAAGATAAATCCCTTGCTCTAAGGCATGGCAGCAACTACGAGCACAATATGTTGCACGATTTTGTTTTGGAATCAAACGAGTTGCTGCGCATAAGCATAAATTATGGTAAGTCTATATATATATAGTATGATATATAGTTAGATTAGAGTATGTTGTGATATGTTGTGATATATCAAAACTGTGTTTTGAAATAGTTGCTCAAAAGAAATGGTGAGTACTGGTTTATCAAAGAAAATTTGGTATCTATCGCTGTCTGTCTAGTTCCCTAGGAGTATACACACCAATGCCAAAGGCTTTGCCCGGGGATTCGTCGCTGCTGCCCTTGCCGCCAAAGCTGTGACGATTGCGTATGACGCCACCTCCTGTTCCAGTGTGAGCTGCAAACAAAATGTGTAATCCATTAATAAAGTAAACAGGAAATTAGCTCAATTGGTATTATATTTAATATCAAACCTGGCATAAATTTGTTGCCCATCGTTGCCGTGTTGTTTAGATCCGCAAAGGACTCGGAGCGACCCACATTCAGCAGCGACTCCATCGACGCATCGAAACGCATGATCTGCATAAGTTTATTTATGAGTTTCTTGTATCATAAATCGCATTTGCATATTTACAACGAAAGTTATTAACCATGAATGAAAAGAATATTAAAATCAAAATGTAAAAAAAAAAACAAATGAAATTAAACAAAAAAGTAAAAACGGACAAACTGGCAAAATTAAAGGCGCACAAATACAACTGGGGGAAAAGGAATAAATATACATATAGAGTATAAAACATAAGAGACTTGAAATTTCAGATATATCTGGAAAGCATAGTGGTTGTTGTTGTTCTTTTTTACAGTACTTTGGACATTGCACACATAAATTACTTACACTCCCGGTTGTGGTGGTTTCTTTGACCGTCTTTGTGCGCAGTGATAAGCGTTATATTTTTTGGTTTTTGTTCACACAACATTTAGTATACGTATATATATACATAAAAGATACATATATATATATATAGATACACACATAGAGAGATAATACCAATGTTATATTTGCAGTTGTAAGGCGCGCCAAATTGAAAGATTTTTGTTAGTTTTTATTGTGCGGTGTTGGGTTAGATTTTAGTTTGGTGAAAGCGCATAGAAAAATGTGAAAAGAGAAAGAATTGCGTTTTAGTCAAATATTTGAAATATACAGGTTGAATTTTGCTGGCAGGTGAGGGGTGAGGGGTGGATAGGTGGCAGGGTGTAAGCACAAAAGGCACAAGGAAGCATAGCTTTCTGTAGGTATCGAGGGTATCACATACCTGAGAGAAGTTCGGCACACTGACGGTCTTACGCATCGACAGTGGCTGACCATGTGCTGTCTCCAGTTCTTTGACGGCGACGTTCTGGCGCAGTCGATCCAGAATCAATATGCTTTCCACAGCCGAGACACCACGCGTGTATTTCTCTGTGTGGAAAAGTAAATGTTAAGCTCATATACCATATATAAACTGCACTGGACTTACCTATGTAGGTCTCGCCATCGCAGGCGGAACAATCATCACCGCTGGCTGCCAACTGGGCTAGTGATTCGCGGTCCTCTAGCTCCTCTGAGGCCTTTGGAATGTTGGAGACAACTTCGTAGGTCACACCACTCTGCCAGATGGCATGCTCGCCACGCACCAGACGGAACTTCTTCAGCCGATCGGTTAGCGTTTGGCCCTTCTTGATGTTAATGCTCAGACGCTTGCGCAGCACAAGATCCATGGGAGCGGGATGCGATAGACGCACTGTGGTGCGCAGTATGAGATAGATGCGCTCGTTAGCCTCGGTCACGCGATTCAACGCTTGGTTATCGTGCATGGACGAGTCCCAGCTGGCAACGCAGCAGACATCCTTGTCGAGATGCTGTAGAATTTGCAGCGTGTAGAATTTATGGCCATGTTCCTTGGATAGAATGGAATTTATGCCCGATATGGACAGCTCATCGTTGGTATTCTGCGCGGAGAGATCATCACCGTTTAGATTGAGAAACAGTACGGGCACATGTGGCTCCATGCCAGATGGCGGCTCCCAGGAAGCAGGCGCACCTGGTATGCCTGAGCCCGGTGCCGGTACTAGAACTGCATTGCGCTCCTCGGTAAGCGAGACCCACTGATGCACCAGGCTCAGTTCACGCTCGCGTTCCTGTTCATTTTTCTCCTCCTTCTTGATGAGCATCTGTATCTGTTGGTCTAGGTACTGGCGGCGGCGACCCAGCGCCTCGCTCCACTTCTCGCGCAGCACAGTGAGATCCTCTTCCTGATACGAGTCCAGCGGCCTCTGTAGTCGCGACCGAACCGTCACACTGCCAATAGCCACATTGACTATCGACTGACAAATAATAGGCAATGTTCCCGAGTTCTGCACTGGCTTGACGCGCACATTCACTCGACGCTGTTGGCCTTGTCGCAGCTGGTAGATGCCTCCTGTTAGCACTTCGTTTCGATTGGTAACTTCCACGGGCGAGTACTCTCCGTTGTCGTTTAGCTCGTGTATTTCCACCCAAAGTTCAATCTTCCTTGATAGCTCTGCCCAGCGGTCGACTAGGGAGCGGGCCTTAGCTTGCTGCTGCTCTACCTCCCAACCTTTTGACTTAGAGAAGCCTGCGCTGCGGTGTCCCCAAACTTCAATGGACAGAGCGCCCTCAATGCAGTGCTCCAGGAATTCTTCGTTAATGTTGACCGTAAAATCTTGAGTGTGCTCGAACTTGAAAACCATATTCTGATCGATCGTCGTTGTTTCGGCATTTATCACCGGTACCACCATCTCTTGATGGCCCCAGAATGTGTACTGGCAAAAGACAAAGTTGGATAGCGACAGCGGCAGCCCGGAGGCGCATTTTATAGTGACGCGACAGGTGATTTGGTTGGCCATTGGATCCACTGGATCCTCATACTCATCCCGCGAGTCGGCTGACGAAGACTCTGACACTGATTCGCACATGCGATCCTGCGGCATTTGGCCTGCTACTCGTTGAATCTCCACCTGCAAGCGACCAGCTACTTCACCCTGCTGACTTATGATAGGCGTGTGATAGTCCAGCTTGACATCATGGAACAGCACCTCCAAGAAGATATTGGCCACACCAATTAGATTGTGATTCTCTTGCGACTCATAGAACGGATCCTGTGGCTTCCCATTATCCTCGTCCTATAAGTTAATAGACACAAGCATTAATATTGGAGCTTTCACAAGATTGATACAGTTTTAATACTAGCTTAAAATTATATCGTTTGTGGAGGTGGGACATATTAATTACCTTGTCGTCGAATTCATCATCTGAGAATGTCTCTATAAGGGGCTGTAGCAGGGGTTAATTGAATGCGTGTGCGAATAATACGAGTACACATAAAGTTTATGGTTAGTACAAAAGACAATGGAAAGGGTGATTGCAGAAAATGAATTGCCACGCACCAGGCCATTGAGTATACGCTCCTTGTGCTCCTGGTACATCTCTCGCATGTCTATCAGTTTGTTCTCCAGCTTCTCCATGCTCCAGATTTGGCTGCCCGAGTTTGTGCGCTTCACTAAAATCGCTGGCTCGCTGACAAATGCGCCACGCCGTCGATTCGGACTCAAATTTGCTGGAGGTATTTGCAGTGTTACAGAGAATTTTGTCTTCTTCTCCATCTCCTCGGCCAGAAAATTTGCCTCCTGCACTTGTGAGTTGGCTCGCATAATGTCTGTCTTTAGCTGGCCCAGGGAACGCCTAAACATTTCGTCACGTTCCTGCAAGTCGTACGAAACGAGAATATGTAAGGACATTGTCCGCGGAAGGCCGTAAGGCCTTAGGGTCATCGACTTACCTGTGCCCATTTTTCCACACGCATCTGGGAAGTGGGCGTATTTGGCGTTATTTTGCCCATGCGCAAAGGATCGTAGGGTGCATATGGTGCATAGGGTGTGCTTGGTGAGAGAATGTTGCGCAATTGCTGGAATTGACGCTCATACTCCTGACGTTGCTTCTCCAGAGCCACTTGTTTGTCCTCTTCGTGCTGTCGCTCCAGGCGAGCAATGGCTGTCTGTATGGGATCATTGCTAAGCTCATTCTGCATGATCTCATCTCGCGCAAAGTTGTAATCGATAAGCTGGGCGGGAGTTTGGGGCTCTGAGGCGCACATACTGGCATTGACAACTCTGGGTGAGTTGACACGGAAAAAGTGATGATTACCCCAGAGTATACGATCGCCGTTCTGTAGCGGCGTCTTCTCTAGCGCCGCGGAACCGTTGACAAAGCAGCGGGCGCCCTGCACAGGCTCCATAAACAGGCCACTATCCTCGATGGTGATTACACAATGCTCCGGCTGTATGCCCAGGCCAGATAGCTGAATATCCGGTTGTTGACCACTTATGGTACGGCCTCCAATCAGCGTGCGATCCTGCCAAAAATTAAAAGCATTAAATACAGTTTACAGCCAATTCACTTGAGACTTACCTTTAGGTAGTAGACCAACAGCTCATTCAGGGACGGATCGGCGTTTAAATTGACCAGATAATACTTATTCTTCTCGACTTTTATGCCACTGGCCTGCACACTGATGCCCATTTGCTCCAGAGCCTGCTGTCGCTCGTTTTGAATGCGTTCTGTCTTGACCAGTTTTTCCTCCCAGGTCTGAGAGATTTGCTTCATCAAATTCTCGCTCTCGGCCAGCTTGTCCTGAACATCACCCACAGGGGAGCCTGTGGCATGTTTTAGCATGCTTCGCAGCGTTTCCACCTCATGACGCAGTTCACGGATGATGCGGGCATTGGGATCTTCGTTAACCACAGCATGATTGACAATGCGCTTGGCACGATCCGCGTAGCGTAACGTTGACAGCGTCTCCTCATAGTTGTCCCCTGAGGGAGAAATGGTTGCCACCATTACCGTCTTGGAATTACCGCCAAGATTGTCCTTTAGCAGCCAGGTCAACACTGAGTCACGATATGGCACAAATTTATCGTTGCCGCCCTTCTTGCCATTTGATTGATCGGCCAGCTTTGAGATAACCAGGCCCAGTGTGGTCAGGGATCTAAAATGGCAATATAGTCAGTAAAAAAACATATAATATGCTATTAACTATAAACTCACTTGTTAATATTGGAACCCTCCTTGAGGCGATCCCCAACAGCGCCAGTTTTAACTGCACGCTCGGAGCCAGCCAAGTCGACAAGAGACATTCTTGACACCTTCTCGCCACTGACGCCGGTAGCCTGATCGGTGAGTATCTGTGTTAGGACCACTGAGAAAACGGCATGGGAGCGCGATGATTCGGCATTCATGTTGGTGGCAGCTACAGTGCGTGATTTGTTGCCCTCGGTCATAAGGTTGTCGATATCCTGATACGATGTGACCGCCAACTGCGACAGTCCATCCACATACGGACCGAGCACATTGTGTTCGCGCACCTTTAGCGACTGCTTATTTGGCTTGGGATCCAGCAAATCGTGCACCTTCTCATTATAGATCTCCATATAGGACACCTCCACTTTGTACATTAGTTCTGGTGTCGATTTATTGGCTATCGCCGAAAAGAGCTTGTCACAGAGTCGTGGTATAATGCCCTTGCTCTCCTGTGTTCCCATCATCGTGTACGACTTGCCAGAGCCTGTAAAACGTTGAATCATGAATCGTGCCAGGTATTAGCATTGTCAGTTGAAGTAGAAGGTAGAGTTGTCTTACCTGTCTGGCCGTAGGCGAATATGCATGCATTATACCCCTGAAATGCATTATCCAGTATATCACGTCCCACGCAATCGAAGACCGTCTCCTGTGACGCAAACCCATCATCTTCAGCGTTCAGCGAGTAGAAGCAGTGATCGAATGCAAATGTCTTTAGTTGTTTTCTGAGGATGAATCAGAGTGTACAGTGGGAGTTCTTGAAGATGCAACCAGTTGGTTAAAAGTAGTTTTACTGCTTACCTTTCCATTTTCTCCAGCGATGGCGGATTTTGCAGTATTGTTTGTTGTTTGTCCATTTCGACGATACATTTTGTACCCAATTCAATTTCTATAGGGAGGCAGAGAGAAAGGGGGAGAATCCGTTTATTAATGTAATGAATGCTGTATGATATATGTGCTGAGTTATTTCAGTACAAGGTTGATAACAAGTTCAGAATAACATCAGAAACGGAAAAAATATTCTATATAGTATATAATATATATAATAGATATGTACGAGTCTTGTCAGCTGCTTTCGTACATTAGTGCGAAAAAATTCATACACACTCTATGTATATACATTATATAATGAAGGCGATAAATGGGGAATTATTTGTACACGAGTATGTACAATTGTTCAAGTATATAGAAGCATGGCAAGTCCAATGCTATATCACAATCTGAATGCACATAAATAAAAACGCGAACCTTTCAAATTATTGTAATTTCAACAAAAAACAACCAAAATGTTTCCCAAAACGTGCAGCGCAATAAATATTCAACCATGAAAATATATTTTTACAACTTACAGCTAAACGGACATTGCACTGCAATAAATAGAGTCAAATTATGTGTGTATATAATGTTCTAGCTGGAAATTGCTAAAATACTTTAGCCCTATGTCCATTGTCCTTGGCACGTCAAATTGCAGAAAGCAAACAAAGGACACCCTGGCGCGCGGTCAGGCAGGCAAAGCAGGATGTCAGCCAGGCAGCTTAGGCTGACCCAGGGCAGCACAGTGAAACCCGCAAAGTCAGCCAGATTACTTAAGAAAATATCACTATAGCCAAGTCTGCCTGTGAATACGTCAATCTCAACATCAAACGGACACCGTATTAGGCATGAGAGTTAGCATATGTATCATATGCACTGGGAACTTCTTTTCATTAGAAAACTCCCCGCAAATCGATACAAAAGGAAATACATTAATTATTTAAGTAAAGCAGTTCGTTTCGTAAAGGTATATGCAAGTTACAAAGAGAGGAACACGATTTCAGTTAGAGAAAATCCCTGATTAGGCACCATATGTTTAAAGAGTTTCTCTATGCATTAACTGCTTAAAAGTTATAAAAAATAGTTGTAAATTTACATTTTTATGCACATAAACACGTCATGAATGACGATAAATGCATTGTCAAAACTTTAAAGTCGTTCGGTAACATGAAACATTGTCATAAATTTGAAACCCCTAAATATATAAGCATATAGATAAGTCGAACAAACAGCTCAGGGCTATCGCTGGCAGCCTCAATTTAGGCAGGTTCCATCGTATGTACATGTATAATATATATATACACACTCTTGCTTTTAGGCTTGTGTTTGTGACCTGTTCCTGGCGTTGGTCACTCACTTCCGTTGCGCATCGCATTGCACAAATAAAGTCGACGTGACAGGGACATGGCGAAAGGGCAAACCAACAAACCAAGCAAAGCCGTGAAATTGAGAAAGTGGAGAATCCACAAAGGACGCGCATCAGCATACATCGGCCATCGTGTTGTGGTTTTGTTGTGTGTGTATGTGTTGTGTTTTTGTAGTGTGCTTCTTACAAAGGCGTGCCATAAATAATTTGATGGGTTGCCCCCATTTGAGTGAATGAGTTCTGGTCAGCTGGTCAGTTGGAGCTGAGCTCAGCTCGGTTGATTTTTGGTCATTTCTCCGTAATAACCTTAAAGTGTGGTCACTCGTTTGCCGTTGGCCATTGTCCAATGATGAAATTTACATACAAACACACACAGACAGTAAGATAGACGCTCATTATTAGATGGTTGGCCAGAAGGCAGGGTAAAACAGGTTAAGCTTTTAGGTAGCTTTCGAGCTCTGACTTCATTGCGAGCGGCCGTTTGCTTGTTTATACCCTCGATTTATATACAATAAACAAAATGGGGTATAATCATTTAAACCAAAAGTATCCTAATAATATATTTAGATATATATATTCTATAAAGAGCATCAGGAGAAGTCACTGTTTGACCGTCTCTAAGATAGCCACAGCCTTTTCTTTTATGTTATCTGTATAAACAGAGTAAGTTTTCTATTAAATTTAAAACCTTGTTAACACTGTAATCTGTGTGCACTGTAAATTGCACAATAACCTGATAAGATTGACCAACATTATTGAATAATGTGTTATCTTAGGATACTTCAATTATGGGTACAGGGTATCTGCTTGTCAAGCCTATCCAACTGGAGCTTTTTTAACTGTTTCTGTTTTGTGTTTGCGTCTATTTTGTGTTGTTGTTTATTATTTTTTTTATTGGTAGTTTTCATTTTACGCTTTGTTGCTTCGAATGGCGACTTGAAGAGGTCAGCAACAATATGGCCCAAATATGGAACGATGCGTAAGATGTCATACATATTGATGGACAACTTGTCTAACAGAAATGTGTATTACGTGGGAACACGACAAAATACCAGAGGTAAAGTACATATACACGTATGATTATCAGGCATTATCAGCATGGTGATAACATACTTGTACCGGTTCTAGGCAGGCTTATCACCTGCCCATTCATACACACAAAAATACTTGCGCACAGCGGACACAGTGTGAATCAAATGTGAATAACAAGCGATTCACAAGCGGAAAAAAAACATGACACAAACCAGCCCCGAATAAAGAAGTGATTTTGCAACGTGTGTAGAAGCAGCAGCGGCAGATGGGAACAGAACAGAGTAAAAGGAATCGAATATAATATAAACGATACAACGCGAAACATGTGCGAAAAGTAAATGGCAAATGACTTCCACTTGACGCCACAGAGGGGCTAAAATTGAATGCCTCCTCGACGTACAACCCTACTCTCTCTCTCCTCTTTTCCTCCGTTCCTCTCCCACTCACACTGTTCCACATTTCCGCTGCAGTGTGAGTCATGGATAAGTCAGGCAAATGAATGATCATCGCTGACATTGGAAGTGGAAACAGTTTGTATTTTTTATTTTCCGTATCGTTTATTTTGTTGCACTTTGTGCACTTGCAACACTCGACGTTGGTTTCACCTCATCCAAGCCACAATAGAAACGAAAAATTAGCTGGAAATGAAAATCGTTGCTTACAGTCAGTCAGGTAGTCAGTCAGTAAGTAAGCTCCTCAGTCAGTCAGGCAGTCTGTCAGTTAGTCAGTTAGCCCACAAGGCTGTCAGCATAAAAAGTTGCTGGCGTTGCATTGAAAAACGAGGCGACCTTTGAAAGCAAAGGAAACAGCATTTGCATGAAAAACGAACCAAGCAACCAACAAAGCAACCAAGCAGCCATCCACTATGCAAATTCGTTTATCCCGAAAATAAAGTATGAATACGAGTACGAGTACGAGTACGAGCTTGAGTACATGCAGATTACATTTTGCTTACTTATGCATTATTGATCGTAGCTTAGACAAAGGAAGTAACCCAAGGAGCTCTTTAAACCAAATTACGAGGGTATACAGCTACGAGTATAGAGTAACTACATTGACTGTCTATTGTAAAGACGCCATTGCGTCTGTTCCAAACAATGGAACAGTCTTTGTCTTTGGAATTGGATAGATATGAATTGGGTATGAAGCGAAAACCCTAATCGAATAATTAAATTAGACGGGCTTCGAGTAACCTTGCTCCGATTTCAAATATATCTACCTGTTCCTAAAAATGTATACATATTTGGTCTGAAATTGGGCACGTGATAAAATGGTCGCCAAACCTTGAAAAGTGTAGGTTCGGGAAAAAGATAACAATGTTTCTGGGGTGGGCAGGATTCAGATCTTATATGAGTACACTGTATAACACCTAATTACTGAGTTGTTGTTGAATTTGTACTTACCACGCCGATTAAAGGGTCGCACCCTCACAGCAACTTTGATCTTATCACTTGACATGGTAAAGGCCTTGGCGTACTCTCACTTTTACTTCAATAGAAAGACGCGTATGCGTGCGACTTTGTGCGAGTGTGTGGGTGTGCGAGCGTCTGATTCATGCACCCACCTCACACCACTCAAAAGGGATATACGACTGGGACGGTATTATTGCTGTTTTTTGTTGACTGATATCCAGTTTTTGTTTTCGTTGTGTCCACCGAGAGTTATGTGTGGCACGGTGGCACGCAATCTTTTTTTTTTGGCAGGCAGGTGACTCACAAAGCGGGCAGAGAGCGAGCTTAAACTTGGATAGTAGTACAAGTTCCAGTTCCAAATAGTGCGAGCGATTCAATTAGCGCCACGCACACGCCTAACTGTAGCTGTTGTAGATATACGTCATGTGGGGCACCCTGCGAGGGGGGTTTATTTCCATTTCATTCTTGACTTTCGTTATTTATTACACATATGTATTATACACACAGACACATACGCACACTGACACAAGTTTTGTTATTGTGCTCTTTTGTGTTGGAATTTTCTTTATTTGCACGCGTTTCTATTTGGGCAATGTATGCAGTTCCAATATTTGCTTCAATTAGTACAGTGCTTGCCTAATTATAATAACGACTTTGTCCTGTCCGATTTAAGCAGGTTTACAAACAAAAAACAATAACGCACGCACACACACGTACAGTTGCTGGGTGTACTTTTGGCAAAGAAGTAGGCAAAAAAACACACTAAATACTGGGCTCCACCGACGCCCGCGCGAAAAGTCGCTCTCTGTTGGCCCGTATGACTTTGAGACTTCTTTGGAGAATCGATTTTTATGACTCTTTTCTTGAAGCTAGATTTTGAATGCTGCGCAGTTGTCGTTTTTGATTGGCTATGTATTTATTTAGTAGTTACACTTTTGGGTTGTCGATTGCGCGTTATTTAACTTTACTTTTAACTAATTTAACTGCGATTTCGCGTCGTTTCACCCTAATTTTGCTATTTTATAATGGCTTCTGCTGGTATCTGAACAGTGTTGCCAACTTTCGATTGCCAAAAATACCCGAATTTTCGATTAAAATATAATAATGGTTTCTAGACCTGCTATGACTCTCGATAACGATCAGCACTGTTAGCATAGCAACTCTGTTCATGTTGCTATGTTAAATAACATACATGGTGATGCCATATGTCAGCAGATATTGCGCGGACTGTTTGACTTTTATGCTATTACCTGTTTTGCTTCATACGCTAAGGAAACTGTGTTCTACATTGGCATTAAAATAAAATTTTTGATACTTTAAAAAGGGTTTTAATTTGAACATAAAAGCTTTAATACTGGACTATAAATCAATGCCGTAATACAATTTCGAGAGATAATTCCATCAGTCGATAAGATAAATGATGATAATTGTACTGTAATAACAGAGGCGCCCGTAATAACTATTGAGGTGCCCTTGTCATCCGTAAAAATATGGTAATTTAATCTTAAGTAAAAATTTTATAAAGGACACATCCAATAACAATTATTTATTGCTCACTTATGATAGTACGTTTTTAGGCCGCACCTTGATATATTTGCGGAAATAGCACCGCCCGTTATAAACACACAGTGCAATGAACGCCTTGTTCAATGATAAACAAGAACTCCAGGTTCACCTTGTGACGTACTTTTAATCAATCCCAACAACGGCTCGAAAATGCATGCCGGTAATTGACAGAGAGATGAAATGACAACAAATGGTTACGAAAACGTCGCTAAGAAACCTGAAAACGTTTTGCTTGCTATCGCCTTTGTTTTGATGGCGTTGATGATGAAGTGTTTCGGTTGTTGTAGTCGCTCGATCTCTTGTAGCGACAGCGCGACGGCGGCTGATGCTGCTACCTGTTCACGTGCTGCTGCTCGGTCTCAGAGTTTATAAATGTTCAAGACGAGGCGCAGGGCGCAGCAGTTTCTCGGTAAACCTCAGACGTGCGCAACCCAAGTAAAATTAAACGAATTTAGATTAAGTCTTAATGTTGGCTTTTGCGTGTGGTGCTATACTGAAATACGATTGCTCCACCGATGAAATGAAATAGCGTGAAGACATCGACAGATATAAAAAGAAACACTCTTGATACGCAGGTGAAAATTAAAACTGAAATTTCGAAAACGAAATCGAAATCGAAGTTTAAATCGGCAATTTGATTAAAAACGCAATACATAAATTTATTTCTTGTCAAATTAAAGTAAGTCAACTTATTCTGTTGATATCATGTCTATTTATATATAAAATATATATGTTTATATTATATATGAGTATATTTAAATTCATGTTATGTGTTTCGTCTGATAAAGTTCGAATTTGTATTCCAATTTGAATACAAACTCTTCTCAAGTGTGTGGGACTCAAATGGAAATTAATAATAATAAAAATGCATAAAATAGTAATATCGGGAGACCTTCATGCATAATCTGCATAGGTTTACAACGTAGTGCCTAATTTAGATACCATTACAAACGCCCATAAACCAGCTCACAGTATCAATCAAGATACCAAACGAACTGGCAAATATGATTGCATAATTAAGGTTTGTTGATAAACTTGCCAAAAATGGGCATTGTTGAAACGGATCCCACTAAAGGTGAAGGTGCCGGTTCATTTGCATGGGATATGTATAACACAAGAAAGAGATGCAAAAGCCAAAGGTGGATTGCCCTTGAAATGGTTTCATCGAACAGCAATTAACTAACCAGCTATGGAATCGAACCTGCCAAAACTCCACAGCGAAACAATGTCCGACTGCAAAAGTTAATCTCCCTATATACAATATATGCACATATATATAAAAAATTGAGTTTTTTTATGATTTCGATTTGGTTTTTTGCACATGTTACACGAGCGAATAATTTGCAAGCCCCCTTGGGTTATCGAATACCGCATCATTTGACAACTGAACAAATAATAATTATAATTGCTAAATCGGGATAAGTATATGTCAGAAAAAAAGCCCAAAATTTGATTAATGCAAAGACCAATTGTATAATTAGCAGGCAGGTAGATCATATTAAATACCCGAAGGAACGAATCAAGGGAATGTCATGTCCGTAACTGAATGGTAAATAAACAACTTAGAAAATTAGAAAAATCTTTGTCTTCTCGTTCAGTTAAATCATATTAAATACCCGAAGGAACGAATCAAGGGAATGTCATGTCCGTACCTGAATGGTAAACAAACAACTTAGAAAATTAGAAAAAATCTTTGTCTTCTCGTTCAGTTTTACAATCAATAAACAATTGAGATCTTACGAACCAATCACTGCCAGGGCATTGAGGGGCAAATACTTATAGCATATATATATATCGACAAGTACGAATTTGACAGACTCCCCAATAAACCTTCGAGTGACTTGTGTTTTCATTTTATTTTGTTTTCTACTATTTTATTGTTTTTTTTACTTTTATTTTTTTTTATTTCTTTGGCCGACGGGCTTAAAACTAATCTGCTGCAATATATATATATGTGTTATGTATAAAGATTTGTATATATATATATATATTGATATTGAATATGTATGTTCCGGCGTCAGTGGGCTGACATTGAAGCGCACTTACGCCTAAAAACTGGGTAAAGGGGTAATTGATGTTTGAACTTGATTTGTTTGCCTGAAGCCCATTTGATCTATGACCATTGTCGTGAATGATTTCGGGTGCTCCACGTGCAATACCTCTTAATGTGATGGCATTTGTCTTTCGTCTCAGTTCGAAAAAAAGGGTTCCTCATGATAAATGAAAACGGTTCCGGTTGGACGTACATTCGCTAAGTGCGCCCGTATCGAATAAGTTCAAGTACTCATCTTTTCACTAATTGTATTTGCACTTGCCCTGTACGAAAGTGGCTTGAAAAACTGTTACCGCTTGTTAGGCCACCTTTGAGCACACTCATCTAGCCGTATACACTCCTCAACTCACACAAATAATATGCATAGCATTGACAATGAACTTATTCATTGGCATATCTGTGACTGCTTTCAGTTAACCTGGAGCAGCCGCTTGAACGCGGTCAAGGTGCGTCAAGATGGGACACGGATATGGTACAGTGACAGCTTTGATCTTGAGCCTCCTCGGACTGTGCACCTGTCACTCTGAACTGAATGACTCCACCCTGCGACTTCATCGATATGACGATAAGATTCTTAATGCCACCAACATCTGGTCACTTCACACAAACGACGACCTGGAAGTGATTATTTCTTCAGATGATGTCGTTAAGACTGGCAAACATGAAGCACTCCTCGCACGCAGCTCCATCATCTATGGCCTAACCGAAGTGGCCAACATGAGCAACGTGAATCCTATTTGTCATGCCCAATTGAAGCATGTGCAGCGTGGAGTCCTAAGCAAACAGCCTTGGGCAATGAAAGGTAAGCTTTCTTAACATCTCAATAACAATTCTTTGTGTTTACTTCTGATAAACATTCTCATATTTATTACCTTCTTTCTTTTACAGTCCTTGATGCCTCTGGCACCAAGTCCTCTGGCTTTATCTTTGGCCAAAACTACTGGTTTGGTAGCCGGGAAGCTTGTTTGAGCGTGAAGCGACCTGTTGGTGTAACGCTCTCTAAGAATTATGAACGAATCATGCATAATGGACTTATAACGCAGATGGCGCCCTTCGACATGGATTATCGTGTGATTTATTTACGCCACAACTCACCTTGGCAGATCGAGATAAAAGTAATGTCCGACCAAGTCATACATATTGGATTATGCTTGCCCAGCGCCTGCCAGTCCAACGAGATTAAGCAATTGACCAGTGACTATGTGGCAGCCAGCTTTACCGACAATGACATCTTTGAGATGCAGCCCGAAGTGCTTTACATGAAGGATCTAAAGTTGCGGGACGACTTCTATGATCGAATGAGTTTTAAGCTTATCGTGCTCACCGTACTGGCCACCTGTGCTTTCATGTTGTGCGCCCAACAGCTCAGCGTAGCCAAGCAGCTGCCTCCAGATGGACAAGAGGATAGAGCGGGTCTGGCACCTGTTGAATCGGAGCTGTGGAGAGCATTGCACGCGTTGCTCAAGTGGCATCCGCTGCAGAGTTTTGTCAGCTGCTACGATGTGGCCGCCAATTGGCGTAAAATAACCGCCACTCGCGAGAGTAATTCCTCTGAGATTCCCGTGCTCAATGGACTTCGGTCCGTGTGTGCCTTCTGGATACTTATCTTCCATGTGGTATGGTATATGTATTTTACTGTGCACAACAAAACGGTGCTGTTATCGTATGCGGAGCAGCTGTTCTTTCAATACGTCTCCACCGCTCCATTGCTGGTTGATGTCTTCTTTACCATCAGGTGAGCAATCAATATGCGATCAGAGATTTCTAATCTAAAGTAATCTTGTAGTGGTTTCTTACAGACCTATAACTTCCTGCGGAATGCAAATCAAATGGAGACAATACGTCAAAATAGACTTCTAGCAAACGTTAAACACTTTGGGAAGGTGCTTTTCCATCGCTACTTACGAATTGGTCCACTTTATCTCGTTGTCATGGGCAGTGTGGATCTGGTATTCGCCTATATTGGAGACACATCGGTTTACCACATAAACGAACGCTTGGATGAGCTGTGCACCCAGCACTGGTGGCGCAACCTGCTCTTTATACAGAATCTTTTTGATCACCGCGAAATGTGCGCCAATTGGAGCTGGAGTCTGGCTTGTGATATGCAATTCTTTATAGTGGCCAATGCTATTTTATTCCTGTATGCCAAGTGAGTACCACAAATTCTATTTACAGTACATGTAAAATAACAATGTCATTTTTATAGGCGTCCCAAGTGGGCGAAGGTTGTGGCCGTCGCTGCTTTACTGTCCACTATCATTTGGTCATATGGCATTGGGCTCAACTCCCAGTTTGAATTCTCCTTTGATTCAACCTATGCCACAGGCACTCAGATCTACACAAGTCCCTTTGTTCGGGTGCTGCCCTACATCGTTGGAGCCATAGCCGCCTGGTGCCTGATGGAACGCCACATGCAATACGATTTGAGCGATTTGCAGAAGCGTTGCCTGTGGCATTTTTGCCTTTTGGTCTTCTTCATATGTATCTTCTCCACAATCAAGCGGGACTTAGGATCTTTGATAAGCATTTCGTTGTTTGTACTAGGCAGAGTAGCGTTTTCCCTAAGCTTTTGCTGGATGATTGTAGGCAGTGCCACTGGAAGTGGAGTCTGGTGGTCTCGCATTTTAGAAGCCAAGGTCTTCCAGCATGTGAATAGGCTGTCTTATGCCGTTTATTTGCTTAACCCGTTAGTGATTTCATTCATCTATGGCCTGACAACTGCCAGCACTCATACGGATCCGTTCTTGCTGGTATGTAATTAAAAATCAATAGTAGTAAATAATTTTATATATAAATTTTTTCTATTCTTAGTCTGTTGTAACCTGTGGATTTACTATGATCGTCTACCTGTTGTCTATTGTCTTCTCAATGGCTTTTGAGCTGCCATACAGCAACTTGTCCAGTTTGTTGTTGAAGCGTAACAGTAAGCCAAAAACTAGTTAACTTGTGATCAACTGTTCTGTGAACAATGCTTTATAAACATCTAGGTGCATTTAGTTTATTGTTATTGTTAATCCCCAAATATACCCAATACGATTGATATTTGTATATAAAACTTCGTAGTATTAACTGTTAACCAAATAAAAAAACATTCATATGATTTTCAATCGCTTTGCCGGACCTTACTTTTAATATTTAAAAAAAAAAACGTTGCGGGGTTTCCGTGCAGTGCTGCCAAACTATCTAAGCCTGTTAGTTTGAAGTTCAGCTTTGAAATTACTCACACCAGCATGCCAGCCAATTGCAAAACATTTTCAATTTCCCCAAAAACTGTACCATTTTTAACATTTTCAAAGTGGATCCTACAACATAACAACAAAAACAATCTTAAAACCCATTAGAAAATGATAATTTAATCCCATTCCCTCTTCTCTGCGTTTGGTGCTGATCAAACCCAACAAGGCGCAGCAGCATCAGAACCAACTTGCTTGCCCATGTTAATGCACTGTTAACGATAACTTATTTTGTTCGCAGCTATCTTCACGTTTTGGTAATTTGCGTTAACAGAATTATGTTAAATAAAGTTACGCTGCGTGAAGTTGGCTGCAAACGAAAGAAACATAAAAGTCCCGCGGAGTTTAAATTTGTTAGCTGTATTGTAATGATACAATTTAAAGATTATTCTCCGTTCATTAAAGTTAAGCAGCAGTATGGGCTAATTAAGTCCAATATCTTTTACAGTTAACCTAAACATTTATATCGAGTAATATTTACAGCACTAGTTACATAAACATGTGAAATGTAGAATCTATAAGCTAGGAATGTGTGTTGGTGTGTGGGTAAGTTTGTGTATGTGTATGAGTGGGTGGATGTATTTAAGCTCCTCCACGCAACATGGCACGACATCTAATGAGTAGCAGCACAAAACAAGCAACGTCATCGCTAAAAACTAATCTTTAAGATATCGCTCCAAAGGATTTGATCCATGGAGCCGCGATGTGGCTGTTTCGTCTGTAAAAAAAACGAATCAACAAAAGCAATTAGTAAGCATAAGATTTGGTGCTTGTAAGCTATAAGTTTACTTACTTGATTGCGCCGGCTTTGTGGTGGTGGCAGTCTCCGCCCGTTGCGACTGCAAACAACTAACCCACTCGGATAATGAGATCATCTTATCGCCATTCACATCACAATAGCGGGGCATTTTCTTACCACATTTGCTCAAATTGCTGCAGGTAAAAATTACTTTTAATTGTAAATGTTTAGCTAATAAGAATATTATATTCACCTGGTCCTGGTGACCATATCACGGAAAGTCTTCCATTCTTTTCGCTCCCACGAATTGTTCTTGTTCTTGTCTAGGAATAGAAAACTCAGTGTGGCGATGCGTTCATCCTCCGATTTCCATATTGTTAAATTTCTGCTGGACCAAGTTAATATATTTATAAAAGATAGAATACAAAATATATTTTGTTACTATATTACCCCGAGTTACTGCTGTGTTTGCGTATCTCCATATTAAGAAACTCCTTTAGCTCCTTGAGAAACTGCGTTTTTCGGGGCTCAGTACAACCCTTCATTGATCGTACAGCGCTTACTTCATCGCATTGCGGTCGTTTATGGCCAAAAGTTCCGGTTATACTCTTGCCTGTTTCCTCATGCACACACCAGCATATGGAGCCATAGCACTGGACCCGCTTATAGCGTCCATCGGGCATGCACTCAGGCAATAAGAATGATCTGTTGGCGCCATGCTGCAAAAGGGTAACGATATCGTTACAATTTACAATATGTTTTGCTGATGTGTGGGTGGGTGGAATGGGGATTGAGTCGCTCCATTCGCACTTACGCGCTGCTCCTCTCGATCTGTCCAGCAATTAGCTTCACCTTCGCTCTCGTTATTTGTTGACTCAGGTGTCTTGAGATTAAGAACTGTGAACGAAAGGCCCGTTAGAATAGACTCGATTGTGCTCTTTGAAAGCATGCTATTGGATGCTATTGGATGTTACTTGGGTATTACTCAAATTAATAGTTAGTGTATAGCCCGACATTTACGTACAATTAAATGACGATGTTAATGAAACTTTCATGATTTCCTCCTCGTCCTCTCCAGAGTAGTCTTCTTCGTGCTCCTCACTCTCATTACCAAACCTATTCAAACGAGAATTAGTCATATGGCTACTGCTGGTCCCGCTGCTGCTGCTGCTGATTCCGATTCTATTCGTATTGGTATGATCATGGTGAGGATTTGTGTGGTGAATGGTATGCAGATTTGTGTAGTGCGTGCGTCGTGGATTTGTGGTCGATGTGGTGGAGCCGCTCAATACATTGACGGTCGCTTTACCTAGGATAGGAATTTGATACATGGATACAGATACACACCCAAACATGGTACATGGTACTACTTGTATAATACATGCACCCAGTGCACCCATTTAGGAGTAAATTAGAATGTAAATGTAAATGTTTGGAATTCTTTCATGCAAATATTTGGTAGGTCTCTCTACGCGATTCTCATTTATGGGAATTAGGTCCTTCAGGCATGCAGGTGAATATTTTGATATGCGGATTTACGAGTACTTACGATGGTTGGCATCTTTGGCGAGGCAATTGCTCCATTCCAGACGCGACAGGCTATCGTCTTTGTTGACATCACAGTACTTGCCAAAGGCACGTCCACATCGTCTGGGCTTTACCGCCTATGTGTGTGATATCGTGTGCATACAAAATACAAAGTATGAGAAATTAAGTGGGTGTTGCTTTTGGATGAGCGACGTGTACAAGGCATGTGGACACCGACAGCTACTGACAGTACTCACCCGCTTGACGAGCTTCTTCAGCTCACGCACTTCTTGCTTGTCCATCAACTGATTGCCATTCAAATCCAACTGGGCAAACTTCCAATCCAGCACAACGGCATCACTAACACTAGCCGCAGGGGACTGTGTATGCCCTGAGCGCAGGAGCTCGCTGCGAAACACTTCGATCAGATGATTGTTGAATGTCTGGCGATCCGTTTTGCTGCAGGGCCGATGGCCACTGCCTCCTCCGCTGCTAGTATTGGGATCTGCATCCAAGTTTAGCTGGCGCGGAGACGAGCGTCGGCGATTGTTGCGTCCGCACTTGGGCCTGCTGCGACGCGTCGTAGTGTTCTTGATTGGGGCGCCATTGCTATCACTGCACCAGCAGCCCCTGTCGCCAAAGCACTGCACGGCCGCATAGCTGCCATCATTGCGGCAGCGTGGTAAAAATAACTTCGCTTTACGGACTCGCTCATGACGTGCATACGCACGTGCCACCAAACAGGCTAAAAGAGGAATAGCAGAGGGAACACGAGAAGGTTAAACGATATTTTTCGGAGTACACAAGGTCAATGTGGAGCTCACCTTTGCAGTTGCCGCGATGCTTAAAGCTGACCTGATAGCCGGTGCACTTCACCCGATCCAGGTGACAGCGTGTTGGATAGCTCTTATCATCGGTGCCGCAAACGGGACCGTCCCTCTCGTCGCACTCGCCCAACTTGATCGCACACTTCGACAGGGACTGCGACAGCTGGAAGGTGTGAAGTGAGAAGTATGAGAAAAATTCGCCGTATGCGATTACAGACCAAAATCGTAAATAATATCAAACACGCGTAAAATGATTTATTACATTTATGGTCGCCAAATTCAAGTCGCAGTCGTCTCGCTGCTCGACTTGAATACGAATCAGTCGCAGCGAGCTGGCCATGCACTGCAGGGGTATGGGGACGTGGGAAAGGAGAACGTTAACGTGGCTAATATAAAAAAAAAAACAAAGTAGTCGGGCCATAACTCGAATGGCATCGCATACTCATACTCGTATAATTGTGCACCCAAGTCTGCTACCATTTGAATGTCTGGCAGTTCCCAGGCCAAAACACACTTCGGAATTGGCCAAAAATTATGGACACTTGACTAGACCAACTGGCTGACGCTTTGCAAGCCGCTGTTAAGTGCGCAGATTCGAGTTTCGTCGAACAAAATTATTAAATCAATATATTTTTTAATGTTTTTAATGTTTTTAATGTTTTACAATTAGATACGAGTAGCTCTTAAGTTTTGCCTATGCAGCGTCTTTCTGTAGCCAATTTGTTGCTTTTAAGACAAACTAGAAATGTCTTGACACTAATTAGATAAGAGTTAAGACGCTTTTTATTGATCTATCGTCGATAACTGAAAACAGCTTGATGCAAATTAAAAATCATGACTAAAAATTATTTGAATTCCTCTACGAAATTATTTTTTATGACTTTATTAAATATGGTAGCGAAAATCAAATGAAATAGAACTTGGGTACAGTTGACACAAAGAGAAAAATATGTAGATCTGTATCTATGAGAGTATATCCTTTGTATAAATAGCTTCACATCTTACAACTTCAACATTTTAGTATTATATTCATAGTTCCCCAGGTCTTCAAATAAACAATACAATGTGTTTCTTTAAAGGGCTCCACCTTGGAGGGAAACTCAATACGAGTAGCCCGGTAGCCGGGACAGAAATGTTAAACAGTTGACAAATACGACTACGAGTGGGTACAACTAATATCTCGGGCTTATCAAGTTCCTATAAAAACATATCTACTTATGTCTATATTTGAACAGTGCACACAATTTGCTTTCGTTGCAAGGTGTCGCACCTTTTGCAGCCATTTTGTATGGAGACTGTTTGATTTGTAGAGCACGCGCGAAGCGGTAATCGGATCGGGATGGAACAGGTGACTCGCAGCTTGTTGACAGACACATTAGACATATGGAAAAACATGAAGAGAAGCAAAGATCCACATTATAAATATATATATGTGGCATATTGCATAATTGCAGATATTGGTCTTTATGTCTGCAATTGCACTTTGAGTTCCAAGAATGATATTTGACAATGAGTGGTGCATCTGTGTCACATTTGGAAGAGCTGATTGAATTCCCTCGATCAGCAAAAGCGGCGCCAAAGCCTCGAGAATATCTTATTGTACATGCAAATGTAATTATACTATATAAAATAGGGCGTTATCCCAAAACGTGCCAGACATAATATGATACCTATATGCACAGTGTTCAGTATTCAACTGCTTGGAGAAACACGAGTCACCCTGTGCATTCAGCTAAGATATACCAAAGTACGCGTGCAAATTCTTTATCGGGAAAGCTTAAGGATTGTTAAGATGATAATGACAGAATTATTAACTGACAGTTCTCACGCTCGTGGGATTGGGTTCAGCTTTCGGGATTCGCTTCACATATTCATATAAAAACATAGCCCCAATCGAGAAAGGCAACAATCAGAAAGAACAACACTTAAAATACTGCTTCACACTTTGTCATCATCAGGCAGCTTAGTGGCAATGGCAATGGCAATGGCAATGGCATTGGCACAGGGTATTGGTAATGGTAAATCTCTTTGGGCCGCTGCTGGGCTGCCTTAAAGCCGCCAAGCCGACAAGATACCGAGGGTACCAGCTGCAGAGGCTACCTGCCCACACCAACAAAGGCCAAAACGCTTTTGACTTGTGACCATTTTTATTTTACATCTCAGCTCTTTTTTGCTTCTCCGCTTTTGTGGATTCTGAAAAACACGTTCGTCGGCAGATGAAACATAAACAAAGACAAGACAACAGGAGATTGGGAATGGGTATGGGTATGGGTATGGGTATGGGTATGGGTATGGCTATGGGTATTTGTATGAGAATGGGAATGGGTATAGGGAATTGCGATTTTAGCCGGCAAGCGAAGTTCGCAGACAGCGCGGCGGCAACGGCCGACCAGGCACCTCTTCAAATGAAAGATACAAATGGGTGGAGCAGGATGGAGGGAAGCACAGCACGTTGAGTTGAAGTCAGGGCCAGAGTCAGAAGCAAAGATTGCCTGACTGCTGGACTTGGGAAATTGCTAAGAGAAGTGGCACAGCCTGCCTGAAGACAATTTGTAGTGAGCAGTCGACCGACCAGACCAATGGACAGACCATAAACCTTTAATACCTGGAATATTCAAGTGTTTTCTTGGGATTTACACACCGAGCTCCTTTCCTGAACTCTAAGCTTAGTAACATGGTTATGCATCGTACTCGCATTACTACTTACCGGTACATCATATCGAGTCTCCTGAGGTTCTATGCTCAATCCGCCTTTAGCCAGATGAAGCAGCACTACCAAGAGTGCAAATGGAAGGCGTCTCAGAACCATTTTTAATATTGTCAATTAAATATGGCAATTAATTGTTTGTTATTATTTTTTTCAATTTGTCAATTTGTTAATTGAATCGAATCAACATTATGTACACAATTCACAAATTGTTTGTTTGGGATCTTTTAGCTTCGGTTATTTCGCACTTACACAACTTTTGCACTAAAAAATTCTTTTGGAATACGTTCTGATGGGATGATGATGATGCTTGGATCGGCGAATGGGGCCTTCTGAGGTGTGGAAGAAATTGTACTCTTTATCTGCTTTATTTATTTATTGATTTCCGTGGCTATTTTTAGTTAGTTTGGCCAGTTCGAGAGATGGATACTACCCATATGTATGGCGGTTTGTTTATAAGTATGAGTAAAATGGTTTATTTGGTTTATATGAACTCAAGATTGCTCTGGTTATTGTTGTTGTTATTTGATGGTGTTTGTTATTTTTCGCAAAAAGTCCTATACACATACACACACACACACACACACACACAGCGACACGTACACAAAGACAGCGAGCAGAAATTAGTGAAATCCAGTGATCCAATTGACGAATACTAAAAAAAACTGAAAAACTGAAAATCTGAAAACCAAACCGTGCGTCGCCAAGTTTCAAATACGACTGAGACCTCAGCCGTTCAATAGGAGTAGTCGGGAATATATTGCGGGCCGAGAGTGGCCTAAAGTGGCCAGCGAGAGAGCGAGCCAATGTGTGTGAGTGTGTGAGCCAGAGCGAATGAGACAGAGACAGCCAGAAAGAGAGGTAATCAGAGAGAGAGAGGGAGAGACTAAAGGAGAGAGCGAGAGAGATATGATGATCGTGCAGTGCAGTTCACAGTTGGTCAGCATTGGAAATTGACAATGTCGATGTCGCCACAATGTCTGGTGGTGTCTACTGCCATATCTTATCTTTTTCTTTGCCTTCTTTCCATGACAGACTGGCACACGGCTGAGACTGGGACTGGGACTGAGACTGGGAACTATCTGAGTGGCCTGAACAGCGGCCAGCATAAAGGTCCGACAACGACGATCCTCATACACACACTTCGTATACAAAAACTTTGATGTTGTACATTAGTGTGTACTAGTATGTGTGTGTGTGTGACGTGTGTGTATGGGAGTGTGAAATTTATCTTCCTTTGTATATCTCAAGAGGTTGCCTCACCAACACTAACATCAACAATAACAACACGAACACCTAAAACAAAACAAGCCACTGCCAGTTGGTGGGATCAGCGACGCGATCTCTGGCCCAGCCAGCTGTGGCACTAGCAGAGGCAAAGCCAAAGCCAAAGGCATAAAAAAGGCAAGGAAAAGGAGAAAAGGAAAACGTGAGCTATGTACGAGTATGTAGTTGCTCGAATGAGACGGGGACTACAACTGGGTCTGGAACTGAGACTGAGACAGGGTCTGAGACTGCGACTGAGTCTGAGGCTGGTGCAGCTCCTGCCTCTCGCCAGGCAATCGCACGTCTGTGATTTATAGAGCTGCTGCCTGTACGCACCGCCGGCCGGTGGCGGTACCGGTGCCGGTATCGGCATCGGTGTGAAACCTGCCAGACAGTATGACGGCAACTACAACTCTACCTTTGTCCGTGTGTAGTTTTATGTGTCTGTATTTGTATGTGTCTGTGCCCCGACTCCAGCCCCCGACTGGCCCTTGTCTCCCATTGTTTTCGGTCGCTTGTTCAACGCGTATTTTTGTGGTCTTCTTTTATGGCCGAACATGCTATAGAGCTTGGGATGGGGAACTGAGACAGAGACTCAGTCATAGCCAGAGACTGAGACTGAGACTGAGACTGAGACTGCCAGACAGTATGACGCCAAATTCAATACAACATCGTCGATAACAAAAGGTAAACAGCACATGCACCAGGGGCAAAGTGGCATAGACGGGGCTGAAGAGGTTCTTAAAGAAGAAACCACTCGAAGAGTGGCAATAATAATAACAGCCACACAGTCCAATGGCCATGGATGAAGACACATTTGGTAGCCCCGTTCTTGTGAGATTGTGTTTGTGGGTTCAGAACAAAAACAGATACAGATGCAGATACAAGATGTATACACACAGATACAGATACACCATAGCACAATATATACATACACACAGACACAACTGCCAATTGTGTACTTAAATGATCATTTTCTGATTCTTCTCTCTTTGATATTGTGAGGCAACTTTTCGGTTGAAATTACTCGAATCTGTAGAAATTTTACTTCTGGATCTGCATCTCTATAAATATATATATTGTGCAGAAATTGAAGGGAATTCATTTAAAAATGCTTTAACATCTTATAAAATGAATCTATTGCCTAAATATAGGGACCACACTTTTACAGTTCTGTGAAAATATAAATATTTATCCCAGACACTGTCCATGTCCCAGGAGTATCTGGATTGGGAAGTAATTGCAATGAATAGTTGGCTAAATATAAGAAGTTGTCCTTATGTACTACCCAGTCAAAGCCCAAAGCTAGTACAAGTAAAGAAAGGAGTTATCCGGCTCATTACATAGAACTACTTTAATAAGATAGTCCAAAATTGCATACCAAAGTGCTCAGTGTTCGAGTATTACCCGGATTTTATTTGGGGGCTCAACCACAAGATTGAATTATTTTAGCACTTATTTCTTAATTATTTAAAGACTTCAGCAAGTTGTTTAAATTATCAGTTTGTTTACATACGTTTAACTCTGTTTGTTTTTATAAAGAAATCATTTTTTAGGAACTTCCTGATGTCGCTGTTATACGAAATTCTTCTTAGTAGCCTCATAACAATTGAAATATTCTAAGAAATCGGCAGAATTGTTTACTCTATTTGGCAAAATAAAAAACTGACGAATAATTGGGCTAGTTCATAGGAAAATGAAAGAATGTTATGCAAGACAAGAATCTTGCTTTCCCACTGACTTGACAGAAAACAAACAACTTGGTAAACCATATTGAAAAATTACACTGGTGCACTTCCAATCAAGTGTGGCAATATTAAAATTCCTTAGATATAAATACACTAATTGTGGCAGTACATTAGCTTATCGACAATAAGCTAATGAGTTTTTGTAAATTCCTGGTTGCGCTCTATATAAGGCAGATGGAACTTTACGTTTAAACATCATTGGCTTAGCGCAGCTGTAAAAACAGAGTCTCTTCCCAAAAAAATCCTAATTTTTGTGTACAAATCTCAATCACTATGAAGCTAGCTGTGTTTGCTGGCCTTGTATGCCTATGGGTGTGCCTTGTTCAAGCACAGCCTTCGTTCGAAGCCGAATATAGGCTTAGGACACCCCCTCCCGACCATGAGAAGGTGGAGTTACATAGTCGTCAAAAGCGAGCCACCTGCGATATGATGAGCGCCTTCGGCATTAGCCACACAGCTTGTGCCCTCCACTGCGTTGCCCGTGGTTACAAGGGAGGATATTGCGATAATAAGAGAATATGTAATTGCCGCTAATCCAATTTTGAGAATTAAAATTGAAGAGTAATACGATTACTTATTGAATATAACGTTTTCATGAATAAAACTTGATGAAAATCGATGATAGTTGAGTTTAATTATTTCCTGAGAATAATTTTAAGTTATATGTGTTCTACATTTTTGCACAATTTTAGCATTTATTTATATATTTGTATAAGTTACTATGCAATGTGGCTACAAAAGCCTTCAAACCCAGGATCTCCCTAGGAAACGCCTTAATTACTCTGTTCGGCCACTTAGTTAACTCGTTCCACCAGCCGTTACCTTGTTAGCATATAGAACGTAAATCACACAGTCAGTTCAGTTTATGGGTTAATAAAGCTGTATTGAGTATGCTTTATCACGTCCATGTATGACAGATTGCGTCTCCAGTTTGGAAAACTAAGGTGTGTCCACTCATACTAATCAATCTAAAAAAATTCACCTGCCAGAAGTCCCCTAAATTATCTATACGGTTGTGCTTCAGGCGAAGCTCCATTTCGGGTATATAAAAACTCGATACAGAGGACGATGCACATAACTAACAATTCAGTCTAACAGCCGCATAGATATTTTATCTTAGTATCCGATATAATGAAGTTGAACGTTTTCCTTGGCATACTAATCACGCTGGGAGCCGTGGTTATAGCTCAACCCGTATCCGAAGATCCAGTAGAAAGGATGAATTCCTCAGTTCAGCCAATCGAAACGACGGTTACCGGGGATTATGACCCCCTAGAAACTCTGGTTCAAAGACCAAAAGATGTGGAGCAAGCAGATGACCAATTTATACATGAAGAGCAGAAGGAGGGGGAGGAAGTGGCAGAAGGTTCGGATGTCTCGGATACCAAGACGCATAGTCGCCAAAAACGCGCTACCTGCCGTTGCTACAGGCGTTCCCGTAACGTTATCGTTTGTTATTGTCGCTATTAAATTAAATTTGGTTGTATAAAAAGTTGATTTTGTTAAATATATATGTAATATATATTATAAAAGAAAAGTAATAAAGAGGCTATACTCATAAGGAATCGTTAATATGGCAATTCTTAATAAGGTAATCTGCTTTACTTATCCGTCACACGACAACGGAGAGTGTTGGGAATTTCAGGTCACCTTTGGTCTATTAGGCAAATGCACTGCAAATCATTCGATTTTAGCTTGTAGAACGCAATTCTGTTTAAACGATATATACTTATCATTTAAATACTGAGCCCACAGGTAATAAGAGGGGTCGATATGTCTGTGCCAAGACGAAGATGTCGGCATACTCGTTTTTCCACTTAGTGGCGAATAACTGTGTGGTTTATAGGTGAATCATTTTAGTATTTTAAAAAGTGTTAAGCTAAAATTGAATGTTGTAAACGATAACGTGATTACCAGTTACAAGTGCATTATAACGCGGACTTCTTGTGATTTTTTATTTTCTCACTAATGTTTAATGTTTAATATTTATGTTTACATTTTATAATATAGTGAGAAGTCTTATCGGAGTCAAAAGTAGCGGGTCATAGCTTCCCATTAGATGCTCACGCTGACGGGGGTAGGAAGGTATCAGGAAGGCAATGAATTGATAGCAGAAGTTGATTTCATTAAACAAATTTCAGAAATTTTGCACAATGCATATAAATATAGTATGGTAAATGTGTCTGAACAAATGCAGGCAAATGTTCAGTCAACTTATGTAGTACACTCGTAAACCTACACAGAACTGCCCTCGCAATGCTTATTCTTATCAATTAAATTAATAAACACAACAGCAAGAGAAAAGAGTGAGCGATTCTCAGATGATCATTGCAGTGGCTACAATACAAACATAAACACAGAAACACACAGATGCTCAATTAACGCCAATTATACGTGATCTCAAAATGAAATTGTTATTAATAAATTATTGGAACTAATACAGAACTACAAATGTCGTGGACCCTAATTCTTACAATTTACTTGCGTTATAAGTACTATTACAGCAACTAACGTAACCGGCCGGAGCTACAATAATTTAGATCTGTTTAATTTTCTATTGCAATTAAAAGTCGCGTGAACTGTATACGCGATTGCAGCTTATTTGATAGCGTCTTAAAAGAACCGCACGCGAGCGTTTCTTTATTTACACTGAGGCAGCGTCTATCAGTATTCCACATATTAAAACATAACATATCAACTATATTTTATGTCAAACACACAAATGAGATATAACTACTAATAACTACTACTACTAACTCGGGTACAAATTGAAAAACTAATTATGTCAACAAACATGCACCAAACTTTTTAAATGCGCGCTATTAATTGGAGAAAAATACCAGAAATAAATCGAGATTCACAACGAACGAAGAAATGCGTCTGTAAAGCCTCTGTAATATTTAGCAGCTGTTAAATTCAAATTGCGGTCAGTCTAACAGGTGTTAATAACAGTTGGTCAAAATGTTAAGTTTCTTTTTGATGTTAACGCGCTGCTAGTTATTTTTGTTTTACTTTTTTTGGTTTCATTAGCTAGAAGCTCTGAGCAAGCGTTTTTATCTTTTAAGTTGAAGTTCTATAGGCAACAAAACACTGCAGTGATTCGTAAATACCGTTTATTTGCTAGATAGACGTTGCTTTAGCTGTCAGCCAGTGCCCGTGTTATAGTTATCATACATTCAAATCGCATGCGCTTGTGCTGACGTGGTTTAAATAGTTAGATTATTCCCGGCGAATTTTACTTAAGATAAATTAAATAATTGTTAAATAGTTATAAATAATGGTCAGCACTAACCAGTTACTATTTTGCCTTGTGGTGGTAGCCATCACGCAAGTGCAATGTTACGATTTTACATCAAAAGAAGTCAAATGCCATGGTGAGAAAAGGAGCAACAGATAACCTGTTGGCATTTAAGCCAATTACATTTACATTTCTATTCCAATTATTTTAGTTTGCAAGGCTACAGTACAGGAGATAGAGGATGCCATTGCCAAGGAGGACGCAAATAAAAAAGTTGAGGTTAGCGGTTTCCGACTAGACTCCGCGGGAAATTCCATAAGCAAGCGCGTTCGTTTTATTAAGTCTGAGATGTTTTTGACTGAGCTCATGGAAAATATTTGTTAGTTGGGTTTTTTTTTCCAATTCACGAATGACAATTTATGGCCCTTGCTTACAGGTGACAAAATGGAGGATTATCTAAAGGCCACGTATAAATCTAATGGCAAATTGACATTACTCAAGATGATAGTCGATGGTAAAATGAATCCAGAGTCCTCTCTTGTCGATTTTGTGCAAGATGGTGACCTTAACAAGAGTTTGGCGCACTTTTGTCTGGAGGTGCTCGAAGACCACGAGGAAGTATTTTTAAAAGCATTCCAAGCCGAAGACCTGGGCAATGATTTGGATATCAAAATCTGTTCCGAAAAGGCGAAATACTGCGACGAAGCGCCTGTACAGGATGAGTACGATTTTGACGGCAAGGAAGAACTGTGATTTGTGGCTCATAGTCAAATAAATCGATCGAATTTCCATGATCCTCATTGTTATAAAGCGCCCATAACAGGCGCCCATTTGTACTGAGCTCTTGAAAGAAAGTTTTACAAAATACGAGCACAACGCGCCAATTGGAAACTTAAACGACAATAAATTTTAAATGTGCAATTTCTACTATACGAGAACAAGTCTTTATTTATTTACTGTTCCAAAATCCTGTTGGCAGTAGTTGCATAGAGCGTGTATGGTATCTTGAATGTATTGTTCTGGTTTCTTCTATTCTTTTTTTCTGAAAATATATTAAGATATTGGGTATTGTTTCGACTTAAGCAAATGTTCATCTTATACTCTGCATTATCTCCAGTGTTGCGCAGCATTTGATGGCGTATAACCAGAAATGGTGATCCAAATCCTAGTGTTCCTAGAATTACCCAAAAGAGAGTAAAACGCATTGGGCTTTCCATAGCCTTACGAAATGGCATGTTCTGTTCGTTGACCGTAGTTAAAAAGAGATGAACCGGTTGAATTTTAGATACAACAGTTACTTACCAAGCCCGGAACACCGCCGGGATGACCTGACATATACCGAACAAGAGGTGCATATTTTTTGCGGACCTCATAGCGTAGGGAAAGCATTTTAAAAAAGTTCTGTTACTTTAAAATTCTTTTGCCAACTATATTCACTTGCTTGCCAGCTCGACGAACTACTACTCTGATATTTTCTCAAAAGAAGAAGTGAAGATATTTAGATTTTGTATTGTAAAGCCTACTAAGTGTTCGAAAAATTAAACAAAACAAGGCACTTTCGGTCTTTAGTTTCTGGGTAAATTTATTACGTTTAAACTTTTTGACTTAATGGTAATCTGTAACACAGTAAACGACATCTCGGCGACAACAAACAAGGAAAGCTGAAAAGATTATCGTAATATTAAATAATCGTCAAAGCGAATGACAATTTTCGCTTGAAAAAACTAACCTTTAATTTTGTTTAGTTGTTGTTGTTGTTACCATGACTGTCGGGGCTACGGTGGCCACTTACTTCTTCAACAGCTGATGCCTGACAATCAGGAATGGAGAGCCAAAGCCCAAAACACAGCCGATGGTGAACAGAGCAGTGATCCTATATTTGTTTTGCAGACCGAAGGGCAGATTCTGCAATTAAAAATTTGATTAGCAATGCTATCGATTTTGCTCTAGGATTATATTCAGGTGCATTATACAAATTATGTAACCAACTACGACGCGTCATAATCGATCGCTGCTTACCTCGCCGGGAATGCCACCGTGTCCACTGTAGCGCACCATCGATTGCGAGAAATTACGTGCAATAACACTGCTGCGGCCCAACATCTTGATAATTTATTTAAGTTTTACTTTACGAAACGACAAACGAGGAATTGGTCTGCGGAGGAAAAAGTGTGTACACAACCAAAAATAAAATGAGCTCCCGATAATTGGAAAAACAATCGATATATCGCATACCAAGAACAGCTGATTATAAGTGCTGCCAATTCAGAAATTTGTTTGCTTAACATAGCACCTAAAAGTATGCAACGAAATCGGTCGTATCATAACCAGGTTTCCGTTGAAATTTTGAATAAAAATATATACAGTTCTTATGAAAATATAATATAAATAATATAAAATATATATGTAGGTACGCTCTCACTTTCAACATTTTTAGTTATAAAGGGACAAATTAAAATAATAAATGATTTGAGTATAAAAGGAAAACCAATTTATTCTTGGTTGCATTTCACAAGTTAACACTACAAATTAACATTCTTAATCACTAAATCGGCACCAACTATATCTAAAAGAATTTAAAACGTAACAAAACGTATTTTATGATGTGCGGCTGGGGATAATTTTGGTCTCGAGCACTTAACTAATCTTAGCTTTGGACTTAGTTTAGCTAGCGAAAAAACATTTGTACAGCATATACAGAATGCCAAAGAGCCACATGCCTTTGTACAGCTTGTCCACGACCCACATGCTGAGATGATTTAAATAAAAGTAAAGTTATTATTGGTATTTGATTGTTTGAACTGAGTACTTACACTTTCATGTGTCTTCTAGCTGCTGGTATGGACTCATCGGATTCCTTAAGAATTAGACGACGTGCGCAGAGGACACAGTTGGTGAAATAGTCTATCAAGTCCAGGTCGATCTTCTCAATGACATAAGTCTTTCGTTCCCGATTGTTCATTAGCTTTCGCAATTTAACTGCCTCCGAGTTGTCAAAGCTCCACACATTGTTCGCATAGTACTCAAAGACTTCGAATCCCTTGAAAATGCGATTTTGGACACGACATAATCTGCGGATTAATATAATTAAGATTCCTCTTCTACTGGTACAATTGGTTTCCAGACTTACACAGGCGGATAGCGTAGAAGCCAGAGCAAAGCATCCACAAACAAGGCAGGTAACCATTGGAAGAGTATCATGCAGACGTAGTGCACCCAATAGTTGGATTTCATGGAACCACCTGGATACCAGGCTACACCGTTTAGCGGCACCTTGTTCTCAATAACCCAGCGACCCAGCTCAATAATCTCTGCCCAGGAGACCTTAATATCGTTGGATGAAGTCATATGTGCCACACGATTTGTGTTGTCTGTGCCTGCTGTTATGTTACGCCAACTGGCCACCAGGATGCCGTTCACAGCGACATCTACGGGCAGAAAGTCGCCATAGCCCGAAGAGTTGCAGTACATGGTGCGTATGACACCTTTGCCGGCACCAATTAGGAGACCCGTGGGTCCATTAATGTTGTCCGTCCAGCCGGGTATGGGCTCCTTCCAAATGGGTATGACTATAGAGGGTCGCAGTATGACTGCGGGCAGCTCACTAAACTTCTCCACGACCAAAGCCTCAGCCAGGGATTTTGTATAGGCATAGGTATTGGGTATGTCTCCCAGAATCTTGCGCTCAATGAGGCCCACCTCGTCGTCGGTCAGCCACTCGCAGGCCTGAATCACCTGATGCGGATTTGCAGGCGGATCGTAGGGCTTCTCGTACAGCGTCTTCACATGCAAATGGCAATAGGCTGTCGAGCAGTAGGCAAAGAACTCCAAGTGCTTGAGTGTTCCAGCCAGTTCCAACATGTACTTGGTGCCACGTGTGTTCATGAAGACGGCATTGCGCAGCGGCTCATCGAAGCTGAAGTTAAGGATAAGATTCAAGTTAGGATTTAGTCAGTTTCCACTGGAAGCTATTGCTACTTACCGCACTGTGGCAGCACAGTGATACACGATGGACACCTCACTGCGCAGCGTGGCCAAATCCTGCTCAGAGATGCCTAAGCCCGGAAGCATTACGTCTCCAGCAATGGCTACCACCTGCTCCAGTATATGCTTCTCGCCACGCAGCTGCTTCACCTGGTCGAACAACTAGAAGCAGCAATTTATTGCGTTGGTTAGTTACCATTTAATAATCCTTGCAATTATTTTTCATAATTCCACGCTCTGCTCACCACATTCTGAAATATATCCTTAATGCGCTCCTGTGGATCCTTGCCCTTCTTGGGTCGTATGAGTAGATAAATCCGCTTCAGTTCCCCACACGAACTGCAAAATTAATAACGCTTAATCAGAAATTATGGAAAATTATTGAGGTCACGCGCGTCACCAGCTGTTGCTGCTGCTGCTGCCCGGCGCCAACGCAAACAACCACCCAACCAGCCAACCCGCCCCGCCCACATTTGTGTATCTTAGTTTATACTCGGACATGGGTGGATTAGCAGGGAGCTGAAAGACCGCAATCAGAGTTGGTTTTATAGTACTCAACATGAGATGAGATTTTGGTTAAGACCATCGTTTCCACCTACCGTAGTAGCTTCTCGACGAGCACCTTGCCCAGGAAGCCAGTGCCGCCAGTTATGAACAGGCAGCGTCCTTTGAAACTGTCCGCCACCCGATCCACCTCATCATCATCCACATGTCCTATGGTCAAGTGGCCTTCCTTCTCGAAATCAAATTTGGGTTTCGATGTCATTGCTGTAAGACATATAAAACGTTATTAGTATTGCCCTCGTAGTGGTTATTAATGTTGTTAATCAAGTGCACTATAATTTATTTGATCTTGGCCAGATGTGGTCAGGTTTATTGATCAACTGGTTTTAGATCTTAGGATTTGTCAACTGCTCAACTGATCTGCTGTCCTCAATGTTAAGAGTAAGTGCCAAGCGTTCAGGTATCAACGTCGCGGCTTGTGCTTCATGCTTCATGACCACCACAAAGTTGCCAAAGCCATTAAAGCCACCAAAAACCAGCGAACCACCAAAGCAGCCAAACAAAATTGACACCAACTAGCATATTGCGTATCCGCCGCGTGGCACATGTGGGCCAATTAAGTTAGCGATTGCAACACCGCATCGGTTGCCACTTGCTTGGCCACTTCTCAGCTTGTTGGTCTACTGGATTGTTGGCCTGTTCGCTCGCTGCTTATGGTCAGCATGTGTGCCATGATAGTGAGCTTGTAAGTGCAGCCAAGCGATGCCCCACTACCAAATTGGGCGTTAACTAACAACACTCAGTGTTGTCCTTCAAGTGTTGTGCGGAACCTTGTTGCAAAAGTGATTGCTTCGGGTGACACCTTAAGTGGAAAATAATGCAATTATACGTTAAAACAACTGAACTTTGATCTGGCCACAATAGCTTTTCCAGTTAAGACTACTTGATTTTCCACAATGCAGCAAAAACTGTTTATTTTCATTTGCCTTTTTAACGATCGATAAAATTTGATGCGATTTCGAAGCCCCTTGAGTTAAAATTTAAAGACTGTTAATAGCTTCAGCATTGGCCGACAAGAATGACAAAGCAATGGCCAAGATCAAAATCATTAGCCAAGCTCTGCACTTGTTTTCAGTTCCGTTCGTTACACATCGTATTAAAAGCCAACTACTCATTAACTTGGGCGAAAAACAATTAATCTGTGAGCCCGAGAAACCAAAGACTTAAACAACAAACTGAAAGTGAAACCCGTTGCGGCCAAAGGGCAGCAACAGCAACATTGGCTTAATCAGTTGGTAACTAGGTTGAAACGTATCACAAATGGGTTTTCTATGCCTTTCTGACCCGTCTGCTGCAGGCCAATTGGACACAAGCCACGATCTAGGAGGAAAACTGTTGCAATTAAATGGATTTTTATGGTAGCAGTTAACAGCGCACATGCAAAAGGCTGATTATAAAACGGGATCATATCGCTTTACAGACCAATACATAGATCGAAAAGGTGATTTTCCCATTGAAAGCAACAACAGCTTCTTTCCACACGTCACAAGGCAATGCAATTTATGCAAACGTTTTGCCTGTCATTCAGATACTTTGCCAGCCCCTCGGGTCAGGCACAAGCACCAGGTTCACTGCGATCATTTCTATCTTGTTTTGGTCTTTCAGCTTCTCTCTCTGAGTGTGTGTGTGTGTGTGTGTAACAGTCAGTCCAAAGTGATTTCCATCGCATTTGCTGTTGTTTCAGCCGTAGCGACTCGTTGTAACGAGCTGATGTTCATGCACACGTTTCCCAGATTAAACCGAGGAAAACAATTGTCAATTGTAAGAGCCGACAAGTGGCGAGAGCCGATCATTTTTATACTCTTTAAACTATTAATTACGCAGATTATATGTAATTAAATGCGATTAGTTGAATACAATGTTCTGATTCTGAAAATAGCTGCAGCTCACCTTTAATTAAAACAAACACAAATTATTCGTTAAGTAACCTGACATATGCTGAATATATAATCAATTTGAATGTCTAAGATTATATTTAATATACTTGTAATGCTATGTGCAAAGATCAGTAGGAAAAACCTGCACTTAGATACAGTTCAACTATACATGGAAACCTTGTACTGAGTCCTTGAAGCCAGATCTTGAATAGATCGTAGCACCAGACACTTTCTTACAAGGGAGGAGCTATGTCTCTTGGACAACTGTGACTAAGCTCTTTTTCAAGACTTCATTTAATATATCTTATAGCCAAAACTCTTTGAACTGAATTTCAAAACTTTGTTTTTGGTTTCCAAGCTTGAGATTTTCATATTACTTCTAAAAGAACTTTTCCTGCACAAGTTTCTAGTTCAACTTCTTGCAGCACTTAAATGCTATTAGTCCATATCCTCCTGGGTATTGACTGACTGCAATAAGCTGCTGATCGGAACTAGTATATATTACTTATACATTTCAAGTTGAATCGCCATATAACACCTAATTGGTAAAGAGTATAACAAAGACCTGGGACAGAAGCAGCAAGAGGTGTGCTTGGATGGAGTAGCCTGGCATATGGAACAGCGACAACTTAAATATAGTTTTGGCAATTGCCGAAAAGCAAAAAATCTGCAGCGCAGTTGTTCAATTGCATTTTTTGGGCATTTGGCTAAGAGTTGCGCAACCAGTTTTGGCCAAGCTTAAGATGTCAACGAAAGAAGGAGCAGCGCAAGATTAAAGAGCATGCAATGTGCTCCATCGATTTTTATATATGGCATTTAACACCCCAATAAATGTATGCCAAGGGTTTACATATTTGCGTCTATAAGAACGAAGTTTTCGTATCACACAAAGCAGCTTGACGAGTATTTAAAACAAATATTTTTTGCTGGAACTTTTGATAAATAAATATTCCATTCCATTGTAAATTAGAAGCTCGTATTTATTAGAAATTAATGCAATAATAAATTGAATCACTTTTTGACGGCACCTTTTGTTTACTGCGAAGCACTGGAAACACTTTTATTCTCTTATAGAAATTCCTTTTAAGTTCAGATTATACAAATCGTGTTGGACTAAGCCAGGATCCGATTAATCCAGCGGCAATAAGACGTAGAATCGTACGCGCGCATCGAATGCTAAACACCAACTGAACCGAACTCCGCTTCAAATTAGGAAAAAGAGCCTCGCACTCAAAAACCAACCCAAAACCCAATAGAAAAATAAAACACACTGAAATAAAAAACAGCTAAGTGAATACCTATAGAGAAATACGAAAATTAAAAAATAAAAAGCTATCGTATTGGCAGCACACAGACAGAGACACAGGCAGAGATCTTTGAAAACGAGCTAAGCACACATACACACAGAGTCTAACTCACACTCACACACACACACACTCACCCTCACTCGGAGAGCAACAGTGACAAACACACACACATATGCACATACGAGTATGCAAAAGCACATAAGCTGCCGCTGCTGCTGCTGGTGTTGCTGTCGCTGTCAGCGCTGCCGCTGGCGTCGCCGTCGACGTCGCTGGCCAACGTCCAAGCGCGGCCAGGCGTTCAAGCCTCTCCTGGTCAGAGGTTCAGCGGTTTATTGTGCGACGCTTTCTCAGTTTTGTTTTCATTTTCATTTTCGTTTTCGTTTTATAATTGGCTGCGTGCGCTCTAAGTAAACGATCGAAGCTGCTCCCGCTGTCGCTGCCTCTGCCGCTGCCTCTGCCAGTGCTGCCCGGCAATAGCTTCTTTCCATAAAATAACAACAATAAAAACAAATGACAGCAACCGTTTATTGCCTCATGAGGCTGCAGTTGCATCGAACTCAGCGTCATCGTTGTTGTTGTTCGAATTTGCTGCTGCATATTTCCCCTGCAGTTTAGAACATGACGCAACTGCAGTTGGAAAATGCAGCTCATAGATTTTCCGAGCTTGGAATCTATGTTTATGGCTACTGCTCGACGTCTGATGGTTATATAAATATTTATAGCATACCGAAACTTCAATTGTCTGGCCATTAATTAGAGGGAAACGAGCATGGCCCAACCTTTCTGTTTATTAGTTACAGTTGTTAACTCGCACAACACACACACACACACACACACACGCACACAAAGACAGAAGTGCGAACTCAGACAAGCTTAAATTATTAGCCGAAAATTTGACAATGGCATTGACATCGAATCTGCTGCGGCGCTCTCTAATAACGTCTTTAAGCTAAAACGACCTCTTCGAACTTTAGTTCAACTAACTATTTTAGCCAAATGACAGAGGGTCTTACCATAATGAATCTCCGCTAGCAGAGCAGTTGGTTGCCAAGCAGCAAAGTTGGCAAAGAAGTACACAAAACGTGTTTATACTGAAAAGTCAAAGAAAAAGGCCTATAGAATAACTTATATATGCATCAAGTTCTATAAATAGTTGGGCAGTTACATAATTATAGCCCAATTTGATGACTAGCCTAGCCTTGGTAAGCTGAATTGGTTAAACCTTTTGTTATATGCCAATCATATGTTTGATTTGTGAGTTTTGTAATAAAACCAGCGCATTTTATCTCTGAAACATTGTTTGGACACAAATTCCAACGGAGTCGCATAGATTATCTTGGACAAGATTACATCTTAACTCTGAAAAGGTTTGGCTTCAGTTTGGGTTAATCAATGAATACCAAATGAATAGTTGTAAAAGTAAAGGCAGAAATACCTCATTATTTTAATTACTGTTGCTTAATTTGCTTAGCTTAAGCTGTAGTTGCTTATTTAGAATTAAAGTTGAAATAAGTAATCGATGATTTTGAAACTAGATTTAATATCTATATACTATATATAGCAACATCTTTTGGGTATTCACTGTTTGAGTGGCACACGACAGTCTCTTTGGTCAAGAAAACGCTTTGAACTTGAGCGTTGAGCAGTTGAGAGTTGTCTTCGTCTAGTATTTATTCAAATGGAGGCAGTGTCATGCATATTTATCAATGCAAATATTGTTGTATTGATCTTGGGCGATCGTTAGGCAAATGAGTAGACAATAGTTGACACATTTGTAGCAAGACATAGGCTGGACAAGATTGGCAACAATACTATCTTTCGGTTTGTTCTTCAAAAGTTAAACGCACACACACTCAAGTTAACACACACACACGAATGCACACACAAAAAACTTGGCCTTTCAAAGCGAGGCCGTAATTACAGACTTCCGCTTACGAAAACGAAAACGAAGTGCCCACCCAACAAATGGCCAAGAAATTGAAAACAAAACAGACTTAGAGACTGGGAACGCTGGATGGAGAGTGAGAGGCTGGGCAGACGGATCGGGATGCTGAAGGCGCCACAATGTATCCCGTTACAGGGCCATAAAACTCCATAAACGACTGGCGACAAGGCCAAATTATAACGCATACGCACACGTTGTCCAAATGGTGGACCAGGCTAATTGGACGCGAGCCCAGCCTGCTGCTGCTCCATGGACAGGGTAAGGCCTTCCTTCTCTATGGCTCTGTCTAAACTTAAAAGTGGGCGGAACATAACAATTGTGGTCGATTTGCATACAATTTGGCGCTTGGATTACCAGCATTGCGGCGTCAAAATGTTGCTGTTGCTCATTGTTGGTATATTTTTGGCTTATAAAGGAATATGTATCTGTGTGTGTGACAGTGTGTGTGTGTGCACGTGTTTGTACACATACACAATTAATAAAGATAAAAATATGCAGCACAATGCAGCCGACTTTTGGCCATTGTTTGATGCAAGTCTGTCTGACAGTTTGTCTGTCAAGCCAAACAAATCACAGGAAACAGAGGGCCACAGGGGACAGCAGATACAGTGGACACAATGGACACGGGAGGATTAATGTGGGGGAGGACACGTGGACGTGGACAGACATTGTCAAGGACGCACATCACTGAATTGCAGCTTAACTATAAATAAATACAACTACTCGTTGCATAAATACAGAAAAATGAGGATAAATAAGTTTTTTTATGCAGCGAATGTTGCCAGCGCAACATGTTGCAGCAACACTTGTTGCTTGGCTTGCCTGCTGCAATGGCAACATGAAGAGCAACAGCAACAGCAACACCCACGCCAAGCACACACATACGCGTTTGGGCATCATTATTGTTGGGATCCTGTTGCTTGCCTATAGTCCTTAACAAAGGACTACGTCGGCTGTCGGTTGTCAGCCATCGGTTGTAGGTTGGAGGTTCTCGGCTGTAGCCCCACATAAGCGAGTATAAAACCGGATGTTTCGCCAAACATTTCAACAGAAGTGTTTCACATCTGCGCGGTCAACAAGTGTTCTGGCAAACATCCTGCAGCAGCAAGTTCCAAGTGCAAAATTCTCAGAATTCTCAGGTATCTCTTGCGGCATGTGCATTTGATTCTCGTAGAGTAGTTTGTTATAGTTTCTATATATTTTCATTGCTGCAACTGTTTCTCAGCAGGTGAGTTCTAATATTTATATATTTAATTTAGAGTATAAGTGAAGTTATTTTAAGTCTAAGTGCGGCCTGTGGCTTGTGGGGAATGGGAAAGATTAACGTTCTTCAAATATGATATGTGATATGTGTTCCCCCCTAACACTTATTTATTTATTATTGAACCTTCTTCAAAATTGAGTCTGACAAGCGATAAGCAGGTCAAAGGTACACTTTATGAATATTTGATTAAACCCATTTCAATTTATCTAAAAATAACAAAGTTTAAATACACAAATCTTGGCTGACTTTTAGCTAAAGTTAATTTCATCATTTAACTTTAGAAATTCCTTTGAACTTCATATTCAAACTATAATCCAGAGAGATCACATTCAATAGAAAGACTTAACAAATATATGTTTAGGGTTTTGTGCAGAAAATTATTAAAGAACTAAACTAGATTTAGGATTTAGGATTTCATCTTACACGCTTCGGAAAGAGTATACTACAGAGTATTAAGGAAGTTAATATAAATTAAATTTAAAATTAATTTCGTTTACCTGAAGAGGTTTAGGGCAATTTTTGCTTGAGACAAAAATAGCTTCGTACTCGTATCAGGTTTCAATTAGATTGAAAATGATTTCCTAAGGGCAATGACAACAAGCCAAAAAAAGACCTGCAATAATAATATGCAAATACAGTTGAACTTTAAGGCGAAAAATAGTTACTACCCCGCACACACGTACACACGCACACCTACATTGTCCTTTAATAAAGCAAATTGAAATATTTACGGCTGCACTTGGGAGAGAAGCAGCAGCCAGCAGCAGGAGCAAAGCGTCACTAGATTTTCATTTGCCGTCGCAGTTTTCGTTGTTTTCATACACATTTATATATATTTATTATTATTTTTTTGCTGTTTTGTGTTTCGCTATTTTGCAGTGAAAGCTAAAGTTGAATGCCAGTTGGCCGTGTGGCATGTGCAGCTCAAGAACTTCTCTGCCAAGCGTATGAAATTTTTGATTTATCACTGACAAGGACTACACGAGAAGTGTCTGCCCTGCACATACCATGTGACAATCATTTGTCTTTGCTGTTGAGGTGTTAAGGTGTTGAGCTACCTGCTGATAAATTATTATATTTAAGTCGAATGATGTATACATATATAATATCTGAGTACACACACACACGCAGGTTGAAAGACACTGACAGATCAAATGTATCGCATTGCGGAACATTCATAAGCCATGAAAATCTGATTAAAAGTATTCATAATCCGTAAGTGCGTCTGCTTTGTTGCGCCCACTCCAGAGGGAAGATCCAAAAAAGAAGTGTCAGCTTTCATGAATGAGCTAAACGAATTAACGAGTGTGTTATTGATACGAGTTTCAAATAAGGCTGCGAACGGTGCGTATACGTTATGTGTGAGAGGAGTGGAGCTGCTTCCCTCCATCAAAATGTTGTATCTTTTTCAAAGTTCGTTTTGACAGATACCGAGAAAACAATCCTAAGCATATCTTATGCAAGTACAGCCCATAGTTGTGAAACTTTATGAATTTTAAATACACATCTTTCTTTTGTACAGGCAGATGGGGAATCAATCAGCTTGTTTGACAGTTGTCTTTGGGAGTACACATTTCACAATGTTGCAACACAAGCAAGTGGATAGGCACATAATAATAATACTCATACTTATACTCGTACACTTGACAAACTCATAAATTTAACAACTTTTCGACTGGAAATGCAAGTGCAACGGCAAATAAAGTTTCAACTTACGCGCGTAATTTGCGGACATTCGATGCCTCAAAATGACATGTTGCAAGTACCATTCGCTGTTTATTTTTAATTGCGTTGCAAACAGTTAACACACCAGACAGCAGTTAAGATCTCAAATTGTTGCCCTGGAAGAGTTCCATTTGCGGCTACCAAATTGGCATTGACCTTTCACAGGGTCCAAATCTTCCTCTCTCTCTCTGTCTCACTCTCTGTGATTCCATATCTCATTTGCACACATTCCAATGAATGTGAGCTGATTGCGTCTGAACAGCAGGTTAGCAAATGAAACGAGTATTAAAACTCTAAAAGAGTGTACCCGACTAGGGGATACCCTAATGTGTTGTGTCTCCAGTTCAGGACAGGTCTAGCTTTAATCAGATGGATCTCTATCAAGATGATACACAAATTTCTTCTGCTTGGGCACAACCACAATATACCTTTCTAAGTCGGAGGGTAAAGGGTATTACAAATTATAAAATATAAAAAAAATGTATATAAATGTCGAGACAGTTTATGAAATTCGACATTAACGGTGAGTACATAAAATGTATGTTAATGAGCAGGTTGCCAACTCATCAGCTATTCGTAGTTGGGGTCAAGTTTTTGTTATGGTTTCATGTTGTTGTTTTGGACAAGTTTTTGTTGCTGCTGTCTGTTGGCCCCGTCGCAGAGCAAAATTATAAATTAAGCGCTAAGTTGGCCAACTGGCCAGATTAGCATTAAGCCAGACTTTATCTCTATCGTTTTTATAGAACGCAAATATAACAAAGATCAATGTTAGGAAACTTAAATTAGCTTCGATTTAAGCTTGAATCACAGAAACGCTGAGAAAATGCTACTAATCCTCAAGCAGGTTGCTTTGTCAGGTCATCTCATCATTTGATGGGTTTCATAACTACAAAAGCATTTTAAGGCATCATCGTAACCCAGTTCCAATTGAAGTCTTAATAAAGTAGTTATGCTTGATCCTGATGCAGCTCATATTTACTGCTATCCGCTGTTCGCGTGGGCCAAGTAGAATCCTTCATAGTTTCCGCAACCACATCCAAAAGCCATAATCATTTGCATCTCTAATGGCCTGTTTTGTGGGAGTCGGTAGTCCGGACGTCCATACATCAACACCTACTCTATCACCACCGCCTCCTCTCCTGGTCCGACTCCTACGTGGTCCGCCAGTTAGCACCTCCAACCTGCTGTTTTAGGGCATATACAGCGCATGTTGGCGCATGGGCTCGGATCCGGGCTATGTGATAGAGATGGTGATAGCTCTTTGTTCGCTTGTGGCACCTCATGTTGCTGCTGCTGTGTTGTTTCTGCAGTTGTTGTTGTTGGCTTTAATGCGCTTGGTTAACTTTTTACGCGCAAATTCATATTTCGCTCTTGGCCAGGCAGATTATCGCATAAATATTGTTATGGTTAATTAGCGGGACACTTTGTCTGGCCAAGAAGCAAAGGCGTTAAGACACAGTTGCTGCTGTTGCCTGTTGTCGTTACTTGTAAGCTAAGTAATATGAATGCGTTCATTGCTTTCATTACCAGCGGGTTGGGGGCGTTAATGTGATTAAAAAATTGTAATGGATTGTGTGTCAAGTGATTTAGTTAACACCTCATAATTATGTTCTGTGTACTCCTTTCCTTTATTATAGCTTTCTGAAGCCATGGGTATTGCGTTGATATTCCTGCTGGCTCTCTACCAGATGCAGTCGGCCATACACAGCGAGATCATTGAGACGACCAACTACAATGATAATGCCCTTCCGGATGCGGAACAACCCACTAAGAGCAGCATCAGCATTGAGCCCCATACAGCTCAAAATGAGATGCTGAACGCTTTGCTGAACGAGAAAGCGGATCAAACTGAGCTGGAGTTCCGCTATCCCATCACGGCAATTGGCATTGATTATGCCAAGAACTCGGTGGTACTGCGCTTCCAGAAACATGCGCGTAAACAGCGCTTGAACTACGACCCTGACTATGAGCTGAAGCGAAAGTCCCTGCAGGACAACTTTATGCACTTTGGAAAGCGGCAGGCGGAGCAGATGCCCCAGGCAACTGGAGCTGGTTACTACGAGACTGTGAAGCGGGCTGCCATGGATCGCTATGGACGCGATCCCAAGCAGGACTTTATGCGATTTGGACGTGCTCCATCGGACTTTATGCGTTTCGGTCGCGCTCCTTCGGACTTTATGCGCTTCGGACGCGATCCTAAGGAAGATTTCATGCGCTTCGGACGCGATCCTAAGGAAGATTTTATGCGCTTTGGACGCGATCCTAAGGAAGATTTTATGCGCTTTGGACGCGATCCCAAGGAAGATTTTATGCGCTTTGGTCGCTCTGATAACTTTATGCGCTTCGGTAGAAACGTGCACACTCACGAGGAGCTGCGCAGCCCAAAGCAGGACTTTATGCGTTTTGGACGACCAGATAACTTCATGCGTTTCGGCCGTTCTCCTCCCACTGAATTTGAACGTTATGGCAAAATGGATTCGAACTTTATGCGTTTCGGGAAGAGTATTCATGGAGCCGGTGCTAGCTCGGAATCAAATCAAACCAAAGCTCAACTACAACAAAGTAAAATGCAACAACCGGACTCCAAGCAGCAGGCAAATGATGAGAACAATCCCGTGGACAAGGCCATAACGATGCTTTACAGCAAACACCGGCAACAGCTCCAGCAGCAACAGCACCAAAGACAACCACAGGAGGAGCAACAATTGAAGAGCAGCGAGCAAACTGATCCGCAGATGAACTCGGAAGACGGCAGTGTGGAACAGTTCTTTGAACCATAAATCGTGCCAAACCCGCAAAATCCATTTTGTAAATATTAATTGACATAAACCGAACGTATTGATAAATGTATTTAAAACTATATATGTATTATATCGTATGATATTGCAAAAACTTGTAATTACTTTGAATTTTATTTGAATTTTTAATGGGGCTGGATTAAAAATTCACCAAGCTTTGATCTGATCAAGAAAAACAAAAAAAAAATTACTTAACAAGAAGCCGAATAACCAAATCAATGCAAGGCGTAACCAAATCACACACCAAAGCACCTACATACTTAATGTTAAATTTACTTTCCTAACTGCATTAAAATGTTGTGAAAACTCTTTTAAATAAAGACTACTCGCTAAACTCTTTTATTTCATATATAATAATTAAGTGACATTTTGCTTTGGCATTGGCATTGACCTTACCAATTATAAATTCAAATTAATATTGGTCAATAGCGGTTGTAGCGTCATCTGTCAGTCGTAAATTGGCTAATAGCGGTTACAGCGCCATCTGGCGGATAAAAAACAAAGAAGTGCACACAGTGCTGCCAGACAAAATACACGAAGCGCTACAGCAACAAATAGAATTGCGTGCGTGCTATATTCGGAAGCACGCTGCTAAAAACTTAATGTATTATTTATATGTAAAAGAAAATAAAGCAAAGGATTTTGTGTGCATAATAATCTGCTCGTTGCTGTGCCATTGCCGCTTAAAGCTTTTAAAACTAACCGCCGTGTTTTCTGGTCACCACTAACAAACTTCCATGTATACTCTGTCAAATGGCTGTTATGGTTCTGTAATGCTCCAATGGCACTGCTTGTCTTATAGCAGATAACAGCCAAATGTTGTGCCTAAACAACAATTAAGCAAGAGCAACAGCTGAGTTGCCACCGCGTCTGTTTATATCCAAATTGAATCCGCGGAAATAATTTATTACCGTAACACAATCTGAAGTGCAACAAACAAATTAACAATTAGGTAAAGTCGCATAACAAGTCTATTTATATAAATCGACCCTTAATACCACCAGCAGCAGCGTTAGCCGGTTGGGTCTAAAGTCCAACTTGATGCGTTGGCGTCGGCTGAGACATTATTTTGTTTAATTTCAATTAATATATAAACGTAATAAAAACTTTGTGTACGATATAGGCTTTCCAATTAGATCTATAGTTAGTTGGCTATAAAGAATCGATAATGTCTGCACTCCTGAAAATGCACAGAGGTAAGTTTAATAATGATCTCTGCCAAGCAGTCAAAAGAAAAACAACAAACATTTATAGATTACATAATTTAAATGTTTTGAGAGATACAAAGTCAAGCAGATAATAAAAATGATAAAGAACTTGGACAATTTATATATTATTAGCTGGCCATCAATAACCCTGATATATCATCAAAATTGCTTTGTCGAAATTGTTTTGCTTGAATGCATTCTTATCAGACTATCGGCTGGTAACAAACCATCTAATCAGAATATTATTATATTATATTCTCACCTAATCCAGTTCACAAGCTCTTCACGCCCGCCTTTGTGCGCAGCGTTTCAGAAGCAGCAAAGTATCCAAAGATTACCACCCACTACACATTGCATCCGCGTGAGAAGGACGAGAGATGGAAGGAGGTGGACATGGAACGTTGCATCGAAGAAGTCGACCTTGTCATTGTTGGCGGTGGACCAGCAGGCATGTCTGCTGCCATACGTGCCAAGCAACTGGCTGCTGAAAAGAACCAGGTGAGTTTATAGTCTACAGTTCTACCACAGTGCACTTGATCAGCTATTTATTTTATAGGAGATTCGAGTGTGCGTTGTGGAAAAGTCGGCGGAAGTGGGTGGACATATACTCTCGGGAGCTGTCATGGATCCCATCTCACTTAACGAGCTCATTCCCGACTGGCAAGAACAGGGTGCGCCATTGAACACGCCTGTGACCAAGGACACGTTTTCCTTCCTCACTCCAACGGGTCGCTTCTCGATACCCGTTTTCAAGGGTTGGCCCATGGATAATCATGGCAATTATGTTGTTCGCTTGGGGCACTTGGTGAAATGGCTGGGTGATCAAGCCGAGGCTATGGGCGTTGAGATCTATCCCGGCTGTGCAGCCTCTGAGGTCCTGTTCCATGAAGACGGCAGTGTTAAAGGTATTGCCACAAACGATGTCGGCATTGCCAAGAGTGGAGCTCCAAAAGAGACCTTTGCACGAGGCATGGAGCTGCATGCAAAGACAACAATCTTTGCCGAAGGCTGCCGTGGCCACCTTTCCAAGCAGATCATGCAAAAGTTTGATCTCAACGCTGGCAGTGAGCCACAGACCTACGGTATTGGACTGAAAGAAGTGTGGGAGATTGCCCCCGAGTTGCATCAGTGAGTTACCATCGCATTCCAACATTAACATTAGTTTTTAATGACCTGTTTTTCTTTAGACCCGGTCTAGTGGAGCACTCAATTGGCTGGCCTTTGGATCGGTTTACATACGGAGGCTCCTTTCTGTACCATCTGAACGAACCCACGCCAAGCGTAGCTGTGGGCTTTGTTGTTGGTCTGAACTATAAGAACCCATGGATCAGTCCCTTCCAGGAGTTCCAGCGCTTCAAGACACATCCCAAGGTGCGCCATGTCTTCGAGGGTGCCACCCGTATTGCTTATGGTGCACGTGCCATCAATGAGGGCGGCTTCCAGAGTTTGCCACAGAAACTATCCTTCCCAGGTGGTTGCTTGGTGGGCTGCAGTGCCGGCTTCCTCAACGTGCCACGCATCAAGGGCTCACACTATGCCATGAAGAGCGGTATGCTGGCCGCAGAGAGTGCCTTGGAGGCCATCAATGCGGATACACAGACAACTGCTGGCGTTGAGCCAATCAGCTATGCAGACAAGTGAGTAAAGGAGAACAATAAGTTGTACACTTCAACTGACGTGAACCTATGCCATTTTAGAATTAAGGAATCCTTCATTTGGAAGGATTTGTACAGCGTACGTAATGTGCATCCGTCCTTCCACAATCCCTTGGGTCTCTATGGCGGCCTGGTGCTAAGTGGATTCTCCATTTTCATGGGAGGTCGCGAACCCTGGACGCTCAAACATGGTCCACAGGATCATGAGTCCCTGCAGCCCGCCAATGTTAGCGAACGCATAGTCTACCCCAAGCCAGATGGCAAAATCTCCTTCGATTTGCTATCCTCTGTGGCACTCACCGGCACCAATCATGAGGGCGACCAGCCTGCTCATCTGACGCTCAAGGACGATCGCATACCAGTGGATCACAATCTGGCTATCTACGAGGGTCCCGAGCAGCGATTCTGTCCCGCCGGCGTCTATGAGTATGTGCCCAACGAGGAGGGCGGCAACATGAAGCTGCAGATCAATGCACAAAACTGCATTCACTGCAAGACCTGTGATATCAAGGATCCCAAGCAGAACATCAATTGGGTGGTGCCCGAGGGTGGCGGTGGTCCCGCCTACAATGGCATGTAAACCTCTTCTGCTAGAGAAGAATTTAACCACAACTGCATTTGATTAGCTTGTAATAATTCAAAAGGAAAGTACGAAATTTTGAGATGCGAAATTATTTTCATAAATTTATATTAATTGTTTTTAAGTCCAAAGTGGAAATCGCAATAAATGAAAAGAGAAAAATTGGAAAATATTTGAATTTCATTTGCCAAAAAAGGTTGTTCATTTTATTTAAAAGTTTCTCTACTTTTTTGTTTAAAACATCAACTTAATTGGTAAAATGTTCATTCCACAAACAATTTCAATTGTCAAAACCTTTCATATTCAGTGCACGGATAAAACTTGTTTTTATGTATTATATATCATAATATTACATAGCTTCTTGATCTTTATCTACTTCTTCATATTCATCCTTATCTTTGTCTCTTCTTTTGACTTCTTTACCCAAAATGTTATCGAAATTTGCCTTACACATAAAATTTAGTACTTGAACAGAGATACATCGATGGTTATTACACTATATACATATATAGTATATAATCGTATATATATAATAATATCAATATGGAGCGCCTTTTACATGGATTACCTTAACAATATATACGCATATCACTTACTTTGTATAATTTATTCTTTATATTTTAATTCATCTAAATTTTCGGTCAGCGCTTTAAATGGTTTTATAAACTTTTTTTATAAACGCCTCTTCTGGTACCCAATCATAGCTTAAAGGTTACAATAGGTATTATCTAAGTGAATCTGCGTATGAATACATTATATAACATGTAATATAGTATGTGCTCTGCGGGTTCAATGATTATCTGGACAGTAAATTGCATATTGGAACCACAATGTGTAACCTTAATAACATTTACCTAGCAACATTTTATAATAATATGATAAAAACAGAAAAATATATATATAATATATCCATATATAATGGCTATTCATGATTCACTGGAGTAAACATTATATCAATGTGAATATCATCATACGAATAGGAGTGCAGCTCTTCTCATTTTGTGTGTGTATACGAGTAGGTTACAGTTATGTTTAAAGTCTTTTGCTTTTTAACACGCTTTGCTTTAGTTATAATAGAGTATTCCCACGAATTAATCGGGTGCCACATAAAACCTCATCTAACAGTGCATTTCTTTTACATATATATATATATATAATGTATACTAAAAGATATATTTTGCTAGATTTTTTTCTTATTTTCACGTTAAAACTCAAAGAAGACGATCGTTTAGTGTTTTCTTTTAAAGTGTTGTGGTCCCTGTGACCATAAAATATCAGCTATATAGACAGTGCACTGATCCAATCTAAGACTATCGTATAAATATCATATATATATGTAGTAGTATCCATACAAATATTTCCCCTAATCCTATGCAAACCTTTAGATGCCAATCATACTTTAATTTCGCCTGCTCCAATAATTTTGTACATTACGTGCTGCTCTTCTCCCTCTTGACTTGAGTAAATTTTCCTATCAATTTTGTGTCAAACGTTTTATAAATTTTCTCTTAAATTTAAAGCTTACTTTAAGTTACATTTACGTTCATATTTTTTGTATTTTTTTAAATAGCACATTTAACACCTGTATTGAAATATTTTCACCATAAGTTTATATTTTTTGTTTTTTCTTTCGACATTTGCGTTTATATTTTTCAGCAAGTGATCGCTGTTCAACAGTTAAGTTTATGTTTTTCATTTTGTTTTTCATCATTTAAGAGGCACTGTTTTTAAGGCAACACTACATAGTGAAGTTTGTTTTGAATTAAGTTTTTATATACACGAAACTATAAATTGTAAAGGGAACCGAGTGTAGGAATGGAAAACTGGAAAAGTTCATTGCAAATGATAAAAAAAATTAAATCATTTGGCTTAAGACAAATTGTACATTCAATAACAACAATTTTAACACTACATTCAACACTCATTATAATTTAGTTAATTTAAATAAACTTAATTTAATGTATGGTATATTTTTATCTAATCGTTTATCTTTGTTTTTTCGGTATATTTTTCAAACTGTTGGTGAATCTCTGCTCGAAAACATTTCGAGATCGCAGAATCTGGTAAGCAACTAGAGTATAACTGATTTAGATATGGATATTATACACTCCATATCAGTAAATATATATAGTAAAGTGTTAGTGCTTCCAAGGATTCGTATAGTTATAACAAATTATTTGTGGATTGTGCTTAAGCTTACCCTTAAATCATGCCTAACTATGTAAACATATACATACATATATGTATATATATAGTATATTGCTAGAAAATATGTAGATCTGTGTACTACTATTTGGTATATGGAATATAACAGTTTTACATCCAACTCAGCTGTGTCGTATGTGTGTAAAGCTTGTTTGTTCATCTTTGGGAAACCTGTAAAGTGTAAAGTGTTTATTCTGTTTCGGATCGTATAACTCGCACTCTATATATGCACAGCTGTTACAGTCCAGAGCATACATATAAGTTCAATACGAATACGAATAAATACTGCCGTATTATTAACATTATTTGCATATAGAATATGTTGGTTAAAAATTTTGTGTTTGCTTTCGATTTTTTTTGCTGTATAAAGTGCAACAGGTCATTTTTCTGGTGACAGGCGCAAATATTTACGTAGCGCATTAACCTCTTAAGTGAAATGGGCAATTGACACTCTGTGACACAGACACGCCCATATTTCTAGGTACATATTAGTTTAAAGATCATTACAGTTGGTGTGGAGTGGAGACACAGACATGTCCATCTCTATAGGTACATACATTATTTACTTTAAGAAACTCTACAATTGATGAGGGAACGAAATTAAAATGAATATTGAAAGAATAAAAAACAATCGCAAAATGAACTCAAATTGTTTATAATAATTTTTATTTTAAATTATATTTTGTGTGTGTTTTTGAGTTGTTTTTTTTTTGTTTTTATGTTTTACAAACTGTAACTAAAATCGAAATTGATAAAAATACAAAAACTTATTTTGAAACGCATCGAAACGAACTGAAAGTTCACTTTTTAAGTTAAATTACAAATTATGACTTCGTTTTCGCTTAGAGAATTATAAGAAGATTAAAAGAAGATTAAAAGAAGATAAAAGGAAGTTAAGTCTATCAATTAATGGCTTAACGAAACTACAAATAAAATTAAATCAAAGTTTTTTGCATTTATTTATAATCTTTGCTCCGAGTAAACAACTAAAACTTACAGCCTAAAACGTATTAAATTAAGTTTCTCTTCTTTTATTTAAATCAAATTAAAACTGAGTCGATTCAATAAAATAAACGTTTACATGCATAAACCGGATTATTCATAAATTGCACTTGAACATAAAAAATTGATAATAAAATAAACAGAAAGATAAGTTGGAAAATGTTTGTTTTGAGTACATTTCCAACAAAAGGAAAGGGATGATTACAGCTGATGATGATGTGTGTGTGCTCCCAAATCTTATATAGATTTACATATATATATATAGTACTTTTTATATATATATATATATATAGTAGTATGACTCTTGCTTGTATTACGTATTTTGTAATTTGTAATTGTATTTCTAGGGCTTATCAATTTATTAACTTATTAACTTATCGACTTATCGAGCCAAACACATACATAAAATATATTTACACTTGAAGTCGCTGTGTTTTAGTATGATGGAGCAGTTATTGACTTAGATTAAGATATTTACTCGTAGAAGATTGAATTTAAACTAAATCTTCTCAACACATAATTAACAACTAACAACTTTCGAGTCGCCCCTCTTAACTAACTATTTATCATATCTGCATACATATATATGTATACATACATATATATATGTATTCATATAGTGTGTGTAATTAACTAGCTACGGCTTTCAACGGCTCTGGGGAGGGTGTTGGGTGTTGGGGGCTGGGGCTGTTTCGAATATGCTTATATAAAGATTTATGTATGTATCATATTCCATATATAATTTAAAATTATAACTATTACGATTTACATATCTCTCAAATGTATATATATATTACTCATATATATCGTTTACAGAATAGACAATAATTGTAGATATGACACTGTCACTTGTTTGTTTTGCAACTTAAACTTAATCTTGAAACTTAATCGATAACAAAACTATTCGCTTCCAGTTTGACTACTCAAAAACTATTGCACTGGTCTGGAAACGGTTCTGTGCTCTAATGACGCTTCTTCTTATACTTTCTCTGCTGATGCTCCTGCTGTTGTCGCTATTCCCTCTGATGGTGGTGGTCTGGGGTATAGCCAGGAGGAGCATGTGGCCCATAGCATTCATATGCACCACGCCCATAGGCAAACATGCGACTGGCGGCTGCTTCTTTACGCGGTGGCGGAGGCATCATGGCCAGATCGCTTCTGCTACTGCTGCTGCTGCTGCTGACTGGCTTCTTGTTGCTGTTGTGATGTTGGTGATGTTTATAGTTGCTTATGGTAGCGGAGCCACGTGCCGGCTATGTGCCCCACCCACCCGATATTCTGGGCCTTTTGACATTGGGTGCGTCGTAGTCGCTTAATTGTTGCTGATGGTGTTGTTGCTGCTGCTGTTGTTGCTGTTGCTGCTGCTGCTGTTGTTGCTGCTGTTGCTGCTGCTGTTGCTGCTGTGCTGCAACCGCTGCCAGACGCACATCCTGTTCACTGTTGGGCGCACCTGCGTTTAAAATAATAAAATCTGTTAAACTATTAGTTGCAGCTTCAGTTCAAATGTGTGTGGCACGGGGGGCGGCTCAGCAGGCGAGGCTCTGTTTTAAGGGCCAGACGCTATGCGGCATTCAACGCCTGGCAACTATCGGATTAATGTGTGAGTGTGAGTGTGAGTGTGCGTGTGTGTGTGTGTGTGTAGGTGTATGTGTGTGTGGTTAAATGAGTACATATACTCAGGTTAACAACTGGATTAGTCAAAGAAATTAAAAAGAACAAAGCAGGCAATAAATTTATTATTTTTTTTTAATTTCGGTTTGGGAACTGAGATTGGAATGTGAAAGTTTTCTAGAGTTGTCAGGTTTTCCGAAAGGTTTTTTATAATTTTCTGGGTGAAAGGTATCCAAAACATGTTGAATTTTGCGGGGGAAATGTGTGTGTAACTGCTGATAGACAATCGATAGTTGTTGAATTTAGAATGATCGATAAAATATATGTCAATCGATGCTAACGATAAGTATGTGTGTATTAAAGCTGATAGGATATCGAGAATGAAATGGAAATAGGTAACGAAAGTATTTGCCTAAATAAATTTTGAATAAACGATAAAAATAACTGTTTCTATCGATGTGTGTGAAGCTGATAGGCAATCGATAGTTACAGCAATCAATATCGATGATTTAACAGCCTTCATATGCAACTGCTGATTGAATTTTGCATCGTTTTCACCGATAGTCGCATTCATCGATAACCTATTCAGCTCGCATGTGTGTGTGTGTGTGTTTCATGTTGGATGAAATATGCGATAGTTTTGTTTGTTTGTTTGTTGTTTATGTGTTGGTTTCGTGTTGTTGTTTATGTGTGTGTTTCTTGGCCAATTTACCGGCAAAATTCCATCTATTATGTCCCATAAGCGCGCGGTACGGATATCCTTCATACTTATCATGCCCTAAAAATTGTCATATATTTGTGTTGTTATTGTTATTATTTGATATTATTGTTGTTGTTTTGGTTGTAGTAGTTGTTGTTGTAGTTGTTGTTGTTGGTTAATCGAACGAACAAAATATTGCAGCACAAGGGGAGAGAGAGAGAGAAGGGAAAAGGTACAATTTCTTTTAAGTTGTCTATTATTTGTATTAAGTACGGCAGACGCGGCGCATGCGTAATATCTTATTGCGTATACGCCGCGTTGTGTCTTTGATGGCCGCAAAAATAAAACAATTACCAAAAGAGTTGATTAGTAGAGAATTTCAATAGAAAATTTGCAAGCGGAATATTCTTTTTTGGGAGAAAGATTCGTTGGAAGATTGGAAGATAGATTGACATACCTGGAGTCGGTGTTATGTGGCCAGTGGATGAGGGCCGGGAGTTGGGCATGACCAGATGCTGTTGCGAATGACTGAGGATGCTTAGATTGGTGGCTTGCTCGGCGCTGCTGCCATTGGAGCCGCCACCGCCGCCACCACCAGGTACTCCAGAGAGAATGTTGGCATTGTTCAAGTGTGTGATGACATTGGCTGAACTCAATGCGGCTGAGGCGCCGCCGGCACCGCTGGCTGAGGCATTGCTGCTGGTGCTGCTGCTGCAGGAGCCGCTGCCGGTTGAACCGTTGCTATTATGCTGATGTCCGCCGCTGGCGGAGAGATCGCGTGGCGGCGACTGCGGCTCCGCCTTAACCTTTATGGCGCCGGGCGAGCTGGCAGGCGGCGGTGTGCTATTCGAGACAGCCAAGTGGGATAGGCTGCAAGGCAGATTATGATGTTGGTCGCCGTTAAGTGTATGCCTGCTGGGGCTGCTGCTGCTACTATTCGCCGGGCTCGGGGCCTGGACTACCCACCTAGTGTGCTGCACAAGACCCTGATGCCACTGCGGCAGGCTCATTATGTCCGCACTCATCGCGCCCGATGATGAAAAGTCCTGTGCCCCAAATGAGTAGCTCGTCAGCGCGGGCATCGGCGTCTGCAGCGTCACCACCGGCGTATTCAATGACGTTTGGCTCTGGCGTTGCTGCAAATCATTCAGAAAGGGGTCAGTTAATGTATCGAATTTACGACTATCTTTGTTAAAACTTTTCAAGGGACAAAGCAAACTTCTCAGAATTTCTATTTCCGCCAGGAAACGCCTTTTGGCGACAAAGGACAAAGGGTCTACAGGTCTTTTGGAATTACATAGAACCATTGCAACCAGGCTCAAACCCTTTCTGAGAATCCTTTCGGAAATACTCCCACATGCTTTTGGCTGTTGCAACCCAAGCCTTATGCATCTTCTCGAACTAATGGTCGACTATTAAATAGGTAATAATAGTATGCAATAGGAGTATAGTGTACTTACATCTGCATAGGTCACATCGTCCGATGTCGCCGACATATTCGGCGCTATGGAGGGCGGTATGACGACACGCAAATTGGAAGCTCGTCCATTTTGGCTGCCCGGCGATTGCTGTTTAATGGGCAAATGATGTGCTGGAAAAATAGGTTTAATAGCTTAGTGAAATTTTCTGGTGGTGTCGAATGGGTCTATCATTATATTGGCCTTGAGTTGGGGTAGAGGGGGTGGGGGTGCTGGTTACTAGTTGGTCAATTAGGGGCAAAGGACAGTTCGCTAAACTTCACTAATGTTAACTTTGTCCTAGCTGTGTGTGTGTGTGTGTGTGAGTGTGAGTGTGAGTGTGTGTGTAGATGATTTGTTAAGAGTTATTCAGGGAATTATACTATAAGTACTCATTATATGCCCACCTATGCCAGGACTGGGACCTGGACTGGGTGATCCCACAAGCGGCGAATGTGAATGTGGATAACCGTTTGACATCTCCAACATGGTACCCGATGGATAGACTGATGAATGAAATACATATATATAAAGAATATATATAAAGAATATATGCAAAACTTTAATCAATGTGTCACCAAACAAATAGAAAAACTAAATACAAGTTGCAGGCAAGAAGGGTATTAGGTTAGGTTAGTCGTAGGATGTGTCACATCCTCTAAAGAACTCTACGCTTAATGTTAACATTAACGAAACGAGAAGTGTGTGAGTGTGTGTGTGTGTGTGTGTGTGTGTGTGCATGCAAAAATAAAAAGATTGTGAAAATAAATTGAGAAATAAAACTCATTAAAATGACAAACAAAGGAAACACAAGTCACAAAACGGCACAAAAAAACTAATAGCGCGTGTAACGAGTAGCTAGTAACGAGTTATCGAGTTATCGTTATCGTTATCGAGTAACGAGTGAGTGAAGAACAGAAACAAAACAGAAGTAATTAAGAAAAGAAACAGAAGAAATGATAAAATGTGCACCCGAGACACTGTACTAACTTATTAAGGACATCCCACCTGAATCCGTCTCCGAACTCGATGGACGTGGGCTGATGTTTGTGTGGGACATTTGTGGGCTGGCCTGCAGCAGATTCTCACCATAGGAGCCCGGCACTGGCACCGATACGGGCAGCGTATAACTGGTATTCGGTATTTGCCTATTGGGTGCACCACCGCCACCTCCTCCTCCACTGCCCGGTACACCACCAATGGACATTTGGCTGCGCTGCATCATGTTCTGAAATTCCTCGTCGATCTTATTATATTTGGCTTCGGTGCGGGGTGTGAGTGTATAGTCGGCCTCCGCTTCGGGTGAATCCGGTGACATGATGCCGTTTTTGTTCTCCTTCTGCGAATGGCAAAACGAAACAGAGAAAAACGTACAGCGTGTGAGAGAAAGAGAGAGAGAGAAGAGAACGAAATTGTTAATGATGGACCCAAGGGGAAGGGGATGTGTGAGTGCTCATATACTCGTAATTGGCCATGGCGAGAGGGCTTGGGGTAGGGGCACATAGACTGAGGAGGGTTCCTGGCACTTGACACGTCGCCGCTCTGTTGATGTGCTAAATTATGTAAATCTTGTCTCTACGCTCTGCACGGCATTAACATTACAAAACAATTTAAAAGGCAGCAAACAAAAGACGACAACAACAACAGGCACAAACAACAGAAGCGACAATGTCGCATTAGAAATGCAAAATACATTGGCGTCTCTTCAGACCCTCCTCCCCCTCCTCTGTGTGTCTCTCTATCCACCGCTTGGGCTCATGTAAGTCTCGCATTGTCTTTCTTGTTAGGGCCAAAACTAAACGTTTTGTCGCTCAGTTGCATAGCTACAGCTGCTGCTGCTGTTGTTGTTGTTGTTGTCGTGTGTTGCTGTTGTTGTTGTGCTTTGTTTGTTTTCCGCGTGGCTGCTGCGCTTTTTACAGCTCACTTGAGTTTTTCATAATTTTATGCAACTGCCAAAACAAACGCCAGCCCCAGCGTCTCGCCATGAATACCAATTGCCATAAACGGTGACTGTTAAGTAGCAGCTAACGAGTAACTGCTAGCGAGTAACGAGTAACGATTAGTGATTAAAGCAAAACTTACCTCAATGATGTTCTTGTTGGTCAGCGACTCGTGGGGCTCATTGTATTCGGTATATTTGAGGAGCACACGATCCATATCGGTGCTGGCATACTGATACAGCTTGTTGCTGGACGAGAAGATGATCAAGGCTATCTCGCAGTCACAGAGCACGGACAGCTCGTAGGCCTTCTTCATGACGCCAAACTTGCGCTTGTTGAAGGTCACCTGCGGCGAGTTCGGAAAATGGTTAGCAATTGCCTCGTTGAATATTAATGTGGGTTTTCTGTTTTCCTATATAGTATAATTAGACGGCAGTCGCCCTCTGGTCCTCAACTCAGCTGCGATTGGTAACGAATCGATTATGGCCAAGTCAAGGGCAGAGAGCACAGCTGTTGTTGGTGTAGATGTCATCAACGCCAGCTATGACGCGTTGACGACTTGGTTAGGCATTAACCTTTACGAATGTCCTTTACAGGGATTGTTGGGCTGGCCAACAGGCAGTCACGCACATCCTCGATGCGAGTGGCATTTCCTTTAAGCCAAAGCAACAGTTGAAAAAGCAAAGTTCATGAACAGAAAACTTGCAATGGCTTTTTTAAGGAAGTAAGTTTCCAACTGAAGCTTACACTATAAGCTGAGACAAAGAGGGAGCCCGATTGAAACTAGATTAATTCAATTTCAGAACCTATTTGTGGTCAGCTCAAGTGAGTCATCTGTGGGGTAATAGGTGAAACACGCACACCCAGCCACATGTTGTGTGGGTGTGACTTGCATTCAATGCTGACCATTTTACTGGCTTCTTGCTATGAATCCTGTTAAATACTCGAACTATACAAATTTCAGTTTTTAATTAACAAAGTTCAAGCATTTTTATGGGAGCCAGTGAAAGTTTTGAACGTAATGAATGGAAGCACCTGAAAGGCAGAACATTAAGTATACGCAACGTTAACAAGACTCACCTGTCGATTGCGCTCGTCGGTGATGCGCGATATTTGTATTTTTTTACGACCCATTGCAATTAATTCAGTTGCCAATTAATATATATAATATATATAGTAATCTCCTTTCTATATCTCCTCCTCCTCCTCCTGCTGCTTCCACTGGTAACTGTTGATGTTGACTCAAATGTAAGGATGAATCCGCCTTACTTCTTGTTGTCTTGGTTGTTGTTCCTTTTGTTGTGCCAAGCGTTGGGCATATTTAATACACATATAAAGCTTTCTCCTTTCCTCCCTCTCTCTCTATCTGTTTCTTTCTTTTCGTGTAAATATTTATATAGAATATGGTATATAAGTAGCTCTGTATATAACTTGTTGTGGACGGCTTCTCGAAACGGCAAATGTTTTATATTTTATTTGTTTATAACTTATTGTTTGCTGTTGTGATTGTTGTTTTTGTTTGTTCCATAAATATGTTGCAATATATAAAGTGTTTTCAGGTATCTGTAAGGAAAGAAGAGTAGAGAACAGTTTAAGTATTGCTATAATCTTTCTCCTGCATCCTGTTGATGAGCAAGCCAATGGCTTAACCCACTTAGTGGCTGACTTCAAAAGGATTTTCTGGTAGTCATTGGCTACGGGAGACAGGAAACGGGCAACGAGCAACAGGCAACAGGCAACAGGCAACTGGCAACTGGCAACTGGCAACTTGTTGACGCTTCATTGGCCACGTGCCGAAAGTTCAATGCACCTCCATTAGAGTGCGATTCCAGCCAGTTGCTGACCCATTTTGCATGTGTGTGTGTGTGTGTGTGTGTGGTGTGCTCTAATGTGGGCTTTGTGGTTTAGCTCCGTGTCCCATTAAGGGCATTAGTTGGCTTAATTTATGGACTGCGTGGACCCTTTTGTGACCAATGCAAATCCTTTTTAATTTTCTCCTATATTCCTTTTTTGGCTGTTAAGTTTAACAGAGCTCACACTGTTAACAGTCTGCAGCAGTAGATAACATTTATATTTATGCTTTTTCTATTATGGAGAGAGTCAAGTCTTTTATATATATTCTAAACTGATTCTAATAGAATTTCCCATTCTGTATACCCGATTTATATCGCATAAATAGGATACAAAATAAAACAAACGCCTGCGGCTACTGTCCAGGGCACGTGGCTGAAAACGCGAGCCACATCTTTGAGTAGTCTTTCAGTTTCCAGCTCGTGCCTATGTGTGTATGTGTGCTGCGTGTGTTTGGCAATGTGCGTACTTGTGTGTGTGTGTGTGTCTGTGCGTCTGACTGTGTAAACATGCCAATTCTTGTTGCTTGCTACGCTAGTCCAGGCACGGCGGGAAAGCGTAAATTTCCCAGAGTGCGAATGCGAGTGCGAGTGCGAGTGCCGGAAATCGAGGCAGATGAGTTTCAATTGCTTGAAGCTCAGTCTGTTCCTTTGTCCTTTTGTCGTTTTGTTGTTTTGTCGCCTGCGAGCGCTGCTTGTTTGTCCTCCGGCCAGGACAACTTTGCTGCCTTGGCAACGTTTGCTTAGAAATGAGTGCGACTCACGCAGGAACAACTACAACGACAACGACGACCTACGCAATATGTTTTAGCTTTCAACCCTGGGCTGGGGCTTGGGTTTGGGGCTTAGGCATACTGAGAGTGAACTCCACGTGGGGCAACCTTGACGTACAGCCCTTCCATTCAAAACGAAAGTGAATTGGGACACACACAACGACAACAACAACAACGACAACGACCAGAGGGGATGGAGGCGCCTCCTCCGTCAAACACGTTATCCAAAAAATACGATACTCGCACCACAAATGATTATGCGTGGAACGTGAAGCGTGTGAGTGCGTTTTGTATACATTTGTTATTAGACGTAAAAGATATACAGAAAAGGCGGAAGCGGATTCCAAGCAATGAATCGATACTGTATCGATAATGCAAAGATGACGTTACGATCTGAGTAAAAGGGGAAACAGAAAAGGCAAATGTTAATCATTATTGGCTTGAGCTAGTTACATTGTTTGATTGCGAATTGTTTTGTTTTGTTTTGATTTCAGCTACTTGTAACTGCAGAGAAACAATTATTCAGATTGAAAGAGAGAAGGAGTTGCTATACACAACATGTTCTCGACAAGGCTTTGTTGTGTGTGTGTGTGTGTGTGTGTGTGTGTAACTAATTTGTAAAACTTGTTAGCTGACAGAAACCGAATCAATAATTATCCAACTAAAAGCAATCAGGACTCCTAATTAGAAGGACACGTGCGTCAATCAAGGGAAACAAAAACATATACTAGCAGCCTCGACAAACACTTTTAGCGCAAACATCAGGCTAGAGATGTGCGTGTGTCGTGCCTAGGCACGAAATAGGCACGAGACAAATCATAGAGGAAGGTGGGAAGTCAGGCTTAAAACTTTTCCAATTCAAAACGTTCCATCTCTAAGAAGGTTCGCTTTCAATCTGAACAGAAAAGGGACAAACAAAGCCCAAAATTATTAATCCTAATTAAAAAAAACCTCAACTAATATTGACACACAATGTGTGTGTGTGCGTGTGTGTTTAAATATAAATATCTGATCTCGGAACTATGACTACCTTATGTTATAAAGCATTAACCGCTGACTCTGGTCAGGCTCGAGATCGATTCATGTTACTCAGTTCATATTTTTAGTGCAGAGATGACGATAAATATTGACCTCAAGTTAGCGGGAGTGCGGCGCAATAATCATGAACACACACACACACACACACATACGCACAGAACAAATCGAAGCTCAACCTCCAGTTGCGATAAGGACCCGCATTAAAGACCAAAAGCCCCAGCAACAACAGAAAGAAGAACAAAGCCAAATGCGTCACTAGGCAGCACATGAAATATGAATAATGGTAGCTCGCCTGAGCTTAGGTTTTCTTCCAAAGTGAGGGAGGTGCATAGGAGGGGAGGGGGAGCGAGGGATAGCGTGATTGATTGGAGAAATGAACAAATATTAAATGTCTTAATAGAGATTAATTAAAATAACAAATTAAATTGCAATGCAACACTCGAAACTCGAATGCAACACGAGATTCTAACGAGCTAAGAAAAAAACCTGAAAGATGAAACACAAAAAGAAACGAACGCTCACACACACACACACACACACACACACACACAGCGAAAAGCAGAGAGACAACAGGCACATTAAACGCTTGAATTACAAATTTATAGCATACTTATGAGCGCCGCGCTGTAGGCTTTAAGCAAAATCTCTTTATACTAAAGATTCCTCTTTCAAGAGAGCTTGGGATATAGGATATGTCCTTTAGGATATGCCTATAGCACCAATCTGTTCAGTTATTGGCTACGATAACACATTATAAATATGGTGAAGTGCCTGAAGAAGAACTAGTTACCAGTTCGCAACTTTTAGCACAGAAATGAAGAAATCTATTACCATAACTAGAAGTTCCTTCAATTATAATCTACAATTATAATAGTTATAGAATTTTGTTCCGACTCTCTATGCACTTTTAACAACTTGAGTCTTGAAACATAAATCGAAAATTTCTTATTAATTTTGATTACTTTTGTTTTCTCTTTGTTCGCTGCTGCTATCGATGCGGGGCCTTATCAGAAATCTGCATTTGCCGCTGCTGCTGCTGCCGTTGCTGCTGCCACTTGTTACTCGTTTTCCAAGCGATTAGATTGGAATTCACACGCCTCAAGTGGTCAATAGTCGAAAAATAATAGCAAATGGGTAAAACATAGGGCAAGTGCTCGACATAGAGATACCCTGGACTAGAAGAGAACTATTACTGAAAGTCAAACATTGTTCAGAGTAAGTTGAAGCAGTCCACAGTCAACAGCAGACAGCTAAGTTTTGGTTGCTGCTGATCGGATATATATATATATATATATATATATATATATGTATATACAGATAAGTAGAGTCTCAACTACCAATACAGCAATATACCCTTTGAGCTCATTCTTATTAGTGACAGGGTATCAAAAGCGTAGGCAAGTTCGCTATAAATCAAGTGAGACGTCACAGGAATTTGTACGAAATATGTGCGGAAGTGTGTGTGTGTGTGTTTAGATATATATATATATATGTGTGTGTGTATTGTTAACGAAAACATCCACTGCAGGTGCAGAAAAAAGTGTTAACAACAAAACAAGTCTAAAAAGTTGTTGACTAATTGCCAAGAGTCGAAGGTAGCGGCGGCAAGAGCTAATCAACCCGGACATGGACACAAAACACACACGGCAGAGCGTGCCACACTTGCCACATGCGGTTGCAAAAGTTGCACGGCAAAGTGTTAAAAGCATGGGAAAGTGTTTTTCATGTCCTGGGGTCAAAACTTAACACAGTTTGTTTTGCACAGAGGGAAAACAATGCGACAACAATTAACCATTTGCGGTTGCAATTTGCAGAGTTGCAGCTTGACTGGGTCAGCAGAGGCAGCAGCAGAAGCAGCAGCAGTAGAGGCACTTGAGGCACAACAGAGCACAGACAAAGGACAGAAGGTACAACCAAACAAAGGAAGGAAGGAAGGAAGGATATTAGCGAAAACAGCGAAAAGGATGCGCCTGGTTTGCTGCCACTGCCACTGCGATACTCGTATGTGTGTCAAGACATGCTGTTTGCCTTTGCAGCAGTTGTTGTTGGCAATTAGAAGCTGGCCACGCATTTATGACGCTTCTAATTGGCCCAAAGAGATGGCCAAAACCAACGACAGAGACCGAGACAAAGTGGGTGGCGACAGATCATTAGGCACAATGACGCCTACAACAAATGATTTCCAGCGACAAGTTTGGTTGAACAACACTCTGCAGGGGGATCTGAAGGCAACCCCCTTCTGCCCACGCCACTGTTTAGGCAAGCAGCCAAAATGTTTGATATATGTTTCAATTAATTGCACTGAAAAGATTTAAAGGAAGTTGTCATTGAGCGAGATTGTTAACAACAAATTAGCCTTCTATGAAAAATATATACCATATACTGTATAATATATATAGATTGATCTTTAGATATATATATACTATATAGGGTATACCTTATATATCTGATTAAAATCTAAAGCTAAGCTTGTTAGGTGATTCATTTTCTCTCGGCTTTCGGGATTTTTCTTTTTGTGAAACATCGCAAAATGAATTCCATTAAATATATTGCAATTAGCAGCAGTTTTGTTGCTAAAGTTGTTGTTGTTGTTGTTGGTTCGTGTTGTTGTTGTTGTTGTTGCGATTTACTGTAGGTAATTTATGCAAATTTTAAACTTTTCCGTATTATTTGGATGAATGAACTTTGTGTCGAAGCGCATGGGGATAAACCAGTTGTGTTGGAAGCTGTTGCTACTCTCAGAGCAATGTTTGACATGACACAAACAGACACACACAACACACACGCACTTACACACACACACTCACACACACAGAGACACCATTCGAGAGATGTTTCATAAATTTCAGCTTTATTGCTGTGCAAAAAATGATGATGATTATTTTTTTTCAAGCACTTTTTTAAACCGAAATTTATGGAACACGTTTGTACAAAAAACTTCGGCAAATTTCATTTACTTGATATTAAAAAGTTTGGAGCATTCAGCGTATTCAGCGGTTTCTGCTTGACTTTAACTCAGTTCTTTCTTGTTTTAATAGAGTTCAAGTTTGGGAGTCTCAGCCCCAAAAAAACAGCTGCCGCATTTCACTTTCGCTCCGTGAAGACAAAAAAGAGAGGGGCAAAGCGTAAGAGAAAGAGTGAGAGAGGGTGATTAATCAAGTGTCTGATCTGATCTGAACTGATTGGGCATTATTGAGTCTGGTCGTATCTGGTCTGGCCTGGCCTGTGGGCAGTGTTAATGTGAACCACTCAACGCATGTGTCGATTTCTTCAGACTCGTAAATCTCAACTTAATTAACGCCACGCGCATCGCGTCTTAAAACGCGCCCGAAACGCGTCGTTGCCACTGCAAATCAGCCAAAACAAAGGCGCCAAACGCACTTAGTGCTTAGTTCCGTTGTTTTATGACACATTACGGATAGTTGCTATATATAAGCTCTTCTTATAACGATCGGAAACGGAGATCAAAGAAGCCGACGATCTGCAAATGATTCGATCTTTTTCAGCCTTCTGGTTTGCTTCAAGTTACTTTTTGTATCTTTTATCTTACACTCGTTTTACTACAGTCTTTAGTTAAGTTACCACCTGGATTTCTAATTGAGATATGCTTGATTGGTAGCTGAGTTGTCCAGGTAACCGAATACTTTTGGGCTGACTTAACCAAGGTTCTCGATTACTAAGGCAATACATCTACTATCTAACCATATCTATATCCAAAGACAAGTCATCCACCCATTGACTATACAGTAAAAAGCCAACCCTATCATAATATACAGTCATACCCTTTCTTGGACAATCGTTTTCTTGATAAATATGATGTATATATTACGAGTAGTGGGAAGTTACATATATCAATCTGATAGTTTAGATTTCTAAAGATCTAATCTAACAATTTAAGAGCTTCAATGTTTGAAATATGTTTCTCATAATCAGAGATTCATATAGATTGTCTATAAGGATGAAGATATGTTAAAGAGCAGAAAGATTCTATACAATTAGTCAAATTCTTATAGATCTAAGTTTATATAAATTGAAGGAGCTTGTACAAGATCAGACTTGGTATAGTTCTTAAAATGAGAATTCTTTTCAATTATAGACTAATTTTATACAGAATAGTATAAAGTATCTCAAAGTCTCAATGTAGTATCTTTTAGTCTCAATATAGTATCTGATAGTCTGAATATGGTATCTGATAGTCTCAATATAGTATCTTATAGTTAAAGTTTAGCTGAAATTGATAAATATCAGCAAATACTATCATAATAAGTGTTTCTTTATAGTTTTCACTTTCTAACCAAATATAGAACCTATCATAGTTTAGACTTTTATCTAAATGGAACTGCAAACATATTTTCTAATTGCATTACAGAATGTTTGATAAGTGAAACGCTGGCCGAGTCAAGGTTCCTGCACCAGACACGCGTCCTAGGTTCAAATATAGGAAACATAGAAGCAACTAGGGGCTGCTTGGGAGTGTTCTACTACGATGAGTGCGAGTGTGTAGTAATATCTTATCTGCAGAAAGTATACACAAAAGAGAATGAGAGTTGAAGATGAAGAGGAATGCAGATAGACAGAGAGAGAGGGGGAGAGAGGGAGGGAAAGAGATCTGGAGGCGGAAGAGTGTGCAAAACAAAACAGCCGAAAAATTCATAATAATAATCATTAAAATATGACACAATCGGAGCAACAAATTCATAAACTGAAGAGCCGCAACAACAATAAACACAATAGAAACAAATATATAATTTATACACAATACACACGCACACCCAAATTCTAGTACCTAATTGTTTTTGCTGTTTTTTTGCGCTATGATAAGGAAACAAAAACCTGAAAAACTCTCGCTCTCATTTGAGATAGTGCGACAGCAACAAAACCTTATCGAAATAATTTGTAGAGCGAGAAACAAAAAAAAAGAAGATATTTGAAATTCGATTGCAAATTTTGTTGTTATCACAACAACAACAACAACAACTGCAGTAAAAGCACTTCAAACCTTTTGCCAAATTATTGATAGATAAAAAAGGAATAAAAAAAACCATTGGAAGGTTTTTCATTTTCTTTCTGTTTTATGTTTTGATAGGGAACCCGGCCTCAGCTCGCGGCCTAGGGCAAAGGTTTTGCCTTTGTGCCCTGGAACTCCCACTCGCTGCTGGTCAGCCGAAGCCCCTACCAAGACTTCCTGCTGCCTCTCTCGCTCCCACACACTGCACACTGTATCATTGGTGTTCTATCAGATGGAAATTATCTAGCTCGTCTGATTAAAACCCCATTCGTAAAATGCGAAAAGAATAAAAAGGCTTTTGATATGCTGCGCGTGGAGTACACAGAGAAAAAAAACAGTGCAAGTCTACAAGACGATATCAGCTAATAGATTGGTTTATGGGTGTCTAGAACCCAAAAGAGATGAAAAGTCTAAGGAGGAGAACAGAGTTCTGCTGAATCTGCTAACATTTCTGGAGAGTTAACAGTGTGACGCTAACAGCATGTAATAACAACAGTGTAACGGCAACAGAAAGGTGTTCCAATTGGAGTGTTGACAAGTAAATCAAAGAGATCTTGTAGGAGGATAAAATAAAGCTTTTTATAGGGTTTTGCGTATCTTCCTTTGGTTTTCCTGCAAAACAGGTTGTGACTCTTTCTTTTCCAACTAGATAGAACTCATACAGATAGGTGTCCAACTGTTGGACACTACTTGGAAGTGCAATATCTCAATGTCCAGGCGAGGCAATTGATAAGGCAAACAAAGTAAGCAGACGGAATTTTGCATGGGGCGTTTTAAAAGCAATGCAAATGCAGCAAACAAACAGACGGGACAATTATCAGGGGCAGTCAGGCAGTTAGTCAATCCAGCAGTCCGTCAATGCAACATGTTGTCATTAATTCATACAGTTTGTAAATCAGCAACAATATGAGAAGCTATAAGAACTATATGCAAGAACTGATAACGTGTGAGAAGCAGCAGTGGAAATGGATTTGAACTTCGTTGAAAGCCCTCAACGCGCTACATACAAACAGACACAAACATATGTATATATGTATGTGATATTTATTTGTATTGTGTATTGGCAGCTTATCAGTTTTGGCAGAAGTCCACCACACACTCACGCACACACACACACACACACACGCTGGAACCGAGCAGATGTTAGTGAGGCTCGAAACGTTTGAGCATTAAATGCAAAAATAAAAGAGAAAAAAAGTTGTAAGAAAAGTAAAAGGCGCGTTATAATTTATGGCGTGTGTACCTCTCTATACAATAATCTATACATGTGTGTGTGGGTGTGTGTATGCTTGTCTATATCTTTGCTTGAAATTTGATTGCAATATCAACTGAAACTGGCTATAAAACCGATGACGTCAGAGTGCGGCTAACACTCATAAAGGGAAGTAACTCGTTTAGCTCTTGTTATTCTCATACTATTTATTAGGTTAATAACCCAACGGTATTTTACAGCACGCTCTGCCTAGGCTAGCCCAGACCTTGGTCACTCAGACCGAGCTATAGATATCTCTATAGATCCCTGATCCATGTTGCTTGCTGAAAACTTTGCTGAGAATTTCTTCTTTTACAATCTACAGCCAAAATATTCTGTCACTTAGACATTTCAGTTATTGACAACTTTTGCATTTTACATACATATAACGAATATATATTATGAAATATAAATTAATAATTCTTTTACTTACATATTTTGAGCAAAAATGTTGTGTTTAATTTGTATTTTGTTTACTTTTTACTTCTTTTTTTTTCTCTCAATCGAAAAGTGTCTCAAAAACGTTTTTTTCTGTATTTGTTTTAAAATTTATTTGTTTGCATTTAAAAATTTTATAAATTTCTGTATAATATGCGACGGCGCTCGAAAATAAATCGTTTCGTTTCTTGTCTTTAAAATTGTCACAAAAGTTGAACACACAAAAATTGCATCCCAAATTTTGAATATATATTTTTTTATTTATTTATTTACGTTTTTATTATTATTTATATTTACTTATGTTTGTTTAGCCAACAAGCCGAAAGACAAATGTTAAATTATTTTCAATTATTGTAAATATTTATAAACAGAAGTTGATTGGGGCAACACACGGGCCGCGGGAGGCTTCGAGCGGGCTGCGGGTGCAGAGTTTGCGAATAGAGGTTTAAAAATAAGACTTGATAAGTGGCAAGCGCATTGTTTTTATTTTTATTTATATTTATATTTTCATTTGCTCTTTTTGTTTTATTTTTGGAAAAACGACGTGAAAATTGTTTATAGATTGGAGTAAAAATAAATTATGGCGCGCAGCGGCAAGCGGCTACACCACCAGCTGATGATGATGAATTTCCCTCATTTGCTGGGTAGGGACACACTTCCTATTATTGTTATTATAATTTATTTTTATTTTTACTATTTTGTTATTTTCGCAATTCTATTTTTTTGAATATTGTCATATGTAGTTTTTGTCTGAAACAATCGCGCAAAGAAAACGCGGCACAAAACGCAAACGAAACGCGGAGATCTGAGAACTTAAGAAGCGGCGCTGCGAACGCGTACGAACGTACTGACGGATACGTTGGGACGTTGACGTTGACGTAGTCGCCGTCGTACTCGCACACGGCCAGCAGACACACGGATACGGACTGAATATCTATCGGTATCGGTATCGCTCTGCCCGCGTGTGTGTGTGTGTATTGAGTGTGTTGTGCTTAGTCGCGTAGCCTCGCGAATGCAGTGAGGATGTCGAATGAATCCCGTAATGTTAGCTCGCACACTCACACACCCACACACAAATTGAGTGGGCAAAAGCTTACCAATACCAGCACACACACACGACACACATGCCCACACGGCATTCTAACGGTTTGCATGCCTGTGTTGGTGTTTTTGTGTAACAAAATATCGCACACACACCATCAAATAACTCACACAATCTCTCTCAATCTGTCTTTCTCTCTCTCTCTCTCTGTCTTTCTCTTCAGAAGTCACTCGTTCTCTGTCTCTTTTGCACGCTCCCTTCGCTTCTCACTCACTCGCTCAATGTTGTTTGCACTCAGGAGCGCGCAGGCGCCTTACACTGAGCGCAAATGTTTTGAGTTTCCACTCGAAACGAAAGCAAAAGCAGGCAAACATATGGTTTTTGTTTGTGCTCACTCACTTACACACACACTCGCACACACACGCACACACACACACAGATGTTGCTGTTGTTGTTCATCCCCGCAGCAACAGCAGCAACAGTTATTTTTCCCAAATTCCTTTGTGGCTCACTTCGATTGTTACCCACCTGCCTCTCTTCACCCGCACCAACTAATTCACCCAATTTCCCTCCGTTCCGGCACCCCTCCCCCTCTCCCACCGCCCCTTCTCTTTGTGCTGCTCTCGTTCTATTGCCTGCTCATAAATGTTAATTATCCATTTTGATGTACAGCTGCCTCCCATCGGACCGCCACCCTACCCTACCCCCTGCCCTGCTCTTAACAACTAAAATGCTCCAAACGCGTCTCCTTAGTTTCCGTTCAATCTTCCACCCCTCACCCCTTCTTTCCGGCCACTCCATGTCTGTCCCACTTCAATGTGTGTATGTCTGTCCGTCCGTCTGTCTGTGTGTCTGTTTATTTATTCGGCTCTCGTTTCTTTCACTTTTTCCGTTGTTTTTGTTGTTATTGTTGATTTTTCCTTCCTTTTGGATTTTCCGTCATGTCATACAACGCATTGTCCTTGTGCTTTTGGGCCCAATTTGAGTGCTTTAGGCCGATTCCTGATGCGTTGCGTTAGAAAAACTTTGTTAACCTGCTTGTGGCAGCATTAAACAAAAAAAAAAGAAGAAAGAAAACAGCACACAGGACGCACAATGGAAACCCAGAACCATGTGAGAGTCATCCCGAATTCATTCAGCAAATTCGCAAATTAAATATAATCCTTGAACACTAAAACCCAGAGCGGATCCTATCTAGGACATATTATTCAATTCATTAACTTGTGACAGTTATAAAAGGATATTGACAAATATAGTTGGGGGTAAATTATCCTCAGTAGGTGACATGCAAAGCGTTCAAGGAACCACATATTCTGCTTCTTTTTCGATGGGTTCAAGGTGCAATAACCGTTTAACTTTAAACTGAAGAAGTTGTCAGGTGAGCAGCCTGACGGACAATTGGGCTAATTGCTATTGATTGTAGTTAAATATAGGGGAATCAATCAATTGCTAACTTTATATATAAGTCACCAGTTCCCACTACAATTAGAGCAGTACACGAGTCCGGAATAGCCTATGATTAGTCCAAGAATATACCTAAAACTTTAATTACGTATGCACATATCAATTAAATATGACTGTAAGGATTAAGGACAGGTTAAAAGCAATTATACACTAGCTGTTCCTTATGAAACTTGTTAAGGATCTTCCCTATATATATATATATACTAGCTCCTATAGATACTTCTTTCAACTTTTGCTTCAATCGGTAATATTAGTTTTAAAGAGCTTCCACTTGGCATGCAAATCGCGGCAACCCTTTGGGTACATCTCAGACCTGGGTACCTGCAGATCGTATGAGCACAAGATGTTTGCTTTAGGAATTTGTGTAAAAATCACGCATCGTTGCACAACCAAGTTACCATTTACGACTTTAACGATGCCACATTGTTGCAGACTGGCATCACGAGCGACACCAGGGGAGACTTCAAAGGAGAAGGAGGAGGAGCTTGAGCCCTTTGGCCCTGGTACTTGGTGCTTGGTAGCATATGGCAATAGTAGGGAATGCAAATGTTATATTTGACCTCGACTCGGGGCTCAGCTGCAGTTGCAGTTGCAAATGCAATTGTTGCTGATGCTGTTATGTGGCATCTGCAACGTGCGTGTGTGTCCTTGTGACTTTTAACACCCTGACTCCAATGCCTGGCGACAACTGCCACTTGAGGGAGTGAAAGAGCGAGACAGACTCGATGAGTTGTCGCTTTCTGCAGTTAATTCAATAAACGCCAGGCGCATTTCGCGCATGTCCATGTCCATGTCTCATGTGAGGGCCAGGTCCATGTCCAGAGGCAGTTCGGCGTAACGTTGCACACATGTGCAACATGCGGCGACACATGCGTCGTTGTGGCAATGTGTTCCGAGTCCGACTTGGATGCAGATCAGATCGAAGCAGAGCGCAAACAGAGCAGGCCACGGCAAGGGCACTTAACCGCTTTTTTTTTGTTTCTTTCCTTAATACGCGTATTCTCGAGTATTGCTAAGCCCGGCTGCATCCGATTTGCCACCACGCAGGGGTTTCTACAACGTGGCACCCCAACCAAGATCAAGACCAAGACCAAGACTGAGAACACCAACAACATGAGCAACACTTAGAGATTTGTTGTTGTGAACGCTGCGTAGGTAGTTTTCATAAGATTCATTCAAATCGTTTCGCCTCTGAGTGCACATGCAGATGATAATGTACTTCTCGAGTTAAACGAGTATGTGAATCCATCTGGTAGCACACATAGAGCTCTGCCCTGGTTGCCTCTCGACAACCATTAAAAATAATGTACGTTTCGTTTATACCGAAAGTCCGTAGGTCATAAAGGGTGTGTGTGTCCTGTACAGGGGGTTCTCATCGACGCGTTTACCAGGAATTTGTGTAATTAGACGCCGAAAGAATCGAAAGATCAGAGTTTATAAGGATTCTATCGATATATAGGAGAGAGCTTGGCATACTGGGAAACCATCTCAGGTATCGTATATTTACTTAAACTTTACTTTCTGGAAGCAATCTCATACAAGACTGGAATCAATCCCAGGAATTCATAGACGCAATCCAAAGAGTTAAGAAAATAGAAAGAGTCTTCATTACACTTCCCAAAACAAGTAGTCACTTTACACTAAAACTAATCTAAACTTAGCTCTAGATATGCTTTACTCTTTAGTATTCCCTCAGAGCAAAAGCTAGAGCTGCTTTTACTTTGCTCCAAGCAAACATTTTTCTTCAAAAGTAAACTTAAAAATTTAAAACATCGAAAAATTCTAGCTCAGTAAGCACAAGGCTATTGCTAAGTAAGTCCTTTGGTATATTTCATCTTAAGATGAATATTTCCATAATATCATTTAAGACCGGGCTTAATTCTAATATCTCAATTCCATTTGGACAACTTTTCTAATAAACTTGATTAATTTCTATGCAAGTACAAAATGAAGCAGAGGCAGAAGAAGTTAAGAGAAGCAATTAGGCCAGTAATTACAAGGGTGTGCCAAATTGAATAAAAATCTGAGAGCTGTAGCTCCCTGGCTGTGGCTGTGGCTGTTACATGCTGGGATAAAGGACCTGCCTCCCAAAAGGATCGAAGCATTAGGCATTGCCTAATTACATTTCAATCGTATGTCTTAAAAGGCGCTTAAACTCTCAATCGTTCATCAAAATATGAACACAACATTTTTTGCCAACTCTGTGGGTGTCTCTCTGTCTCTGTGTGTGTGTGTGTGTGGGCGGCTGAGTACAATTTAAATGTGATTAGACATAAGCTCAAGGACAACACCACTCGACGCACATCAAAAACAAAGCGGAAAAACAAAGAAAAAAGGGAAATTTAATAAAACAAAGGACCAAAAATGAAAACATAGAAAATGTTTCTTTTTTTTCGGCAGACACCAACAAAGAAAAATGTTTTTCCCGTGTCTCTTGTCAACTGAAGCGTTTCTAAACGGAACCGCCTACAAGTCCCCCCCCTCACCCTGATTTTTACACTCCCCCTTTGCGAGTGTGTAAATACTCCATTGTTTCGCTAGGAGTTGCCTAATCTAATCAATTTCGCTCAATGCCCGCCCACGCAGCGTAGACAATGCCAGAACGCAGAGGCAATGCCAAGCAGCCTGTCAGCTTCAATAAAGTTACCTTAACATGTGTGTTGGGGTACAGCAGGCAGGAGGAGCAGCTCTATGGGTGGAGTATTGCTGGCAGCCCGAAAGCATTTCACTGTTTGCATCAATGATGAGCAGATGCGAAAAGCTCGAGCAACTAGCAGCTGCCTGCTGCCTGCTGCCTGCTGCCACAGCGCTTTTAAAGTGGCCAACAAACATGGCCCTGACAGCCAACTATCTCTAATCTCACCTGGCAGAGTGGTACTCCCGTCCTGGACTTTCCCCTCGTAGGCTATTCTTTCCTCGTTGCTGTCACTTGGTATATTGGCAACTAAATTAGTTCAATTTTAAATGCTCCAGCGAAGCCTTGGAAAAACAACAAACATTTTTCAGCTCACAGACAACTAACAAACTTTCACCTTTATTCAACAGCCGGAAACCAACCTCTGAAGGACACAGCCCCCCACAATTTAACACCCTCCCTTGCCTCTGCTCTAGGCAAATCGAGTGTAACCAAAAAAACCCCAGCGCAACAACAATTTGACGTGTGACAGTAAAATGGCAAAATAAAAGTTTTACCAACTGTCACGACAAAATATATTCCATGGCAAGGCTCTGGCAAGGACGTGTGCATAAAGGATATACTCTATTTTTCGCTATGTCAGAAAATTCTAATTGAAATGGATGCCTTTAAAATACATATTTCACACTATACACACACACACACACACACACACAGCATCAAATCCTTGTTACCTATCAGTTGAACATCTCAAGGTAAACCACTCACTGTGCGCTTTTAATTGATTTGGACAAACGGCCACGTTTCAGGCTCATTTTATTTCATTCATTGAAAAATATTTCTCATGACGTCATCGTTGGGAATCTATATATATATATATATATATATATCTTACATAAATAATACTTGGGTAAGTAAAGAGTATTTTCGTGTTTATTGGGTCAATGCAAAGACAATTCGCAAGAAATTCAGTGCAGAAAGTTAATTAAGAAAATAATTGACAGTTTATAAGGATAATGCGTCAGTTCAGTTGTTGGCCAAGTTAACTGAAAAGTTAAGAATAGAACCACAATTATTCGTTAACACTTTTGAGAATTATATATATAATCCTGGCCAAGTGAAACTGAACTAAAACGGAGAAAAGCTCAAGGACTCTGTTTTATTGATAAATTGAAACAATTAACTGCATATCGAAGCCTTTTTATCGATAATCTATATATCGATTGGACTAACTTCAGTTCCAATTTATGGCTTGCAAAGGACAAAGGACACACACAGAACATAACCCACACCTGTTGTGGCACATTGATAACTGTTGCGTCGCATTTCCCTTTCCTGCTTTGTTTATTACATAAATTAAATATTGATTCCCGTTCACATCTGTAGTTAAAGCTTGGGTAAGCATTAGCTGTACTAGACTCCAGGTAATCATATTGTAATCAGCATCAGTGACGCATTTCTATAGGCGGGCAGATATCAATCATTACGTACAAAGCGTACACACATTCAGCTTGTCTATCTATCGAAGGACACACACACACACACACATACACACACATACAGTTGCAGACACCTGTACAGCTGTTATGCGGTAAGTAGAGTCCAAGGTGAGTGCCACGTTGGGCGGTTATGGACAGGGATGGATGAATGGACGAGATAGACAAGTAGGCGGCAGTTAGCTATAAAGATAGGTTCACACTGGATATTGACAGGTTTCCACACACTCACACACACTAACAAACGCATCCTGTAGCCTCGAGTCGTATCAACTTGGTTCACATAATGTGATATATTTTTAATGTTCTTATTATGTTCCACTGGGTACAAATATTTGCGTTGTGCACAACAACAGCTACAAAAACAGGCAACAGTTGAGGAAGCAGAACGCTGCCAAAGGAAGATGCCCCATAATACGTGGCACGTGCCATGCGTTTCAATGCTTAAGCCGTGAGGCGCAAGAGATACAAAAAAGTTTTCAGTTTGCAGTTAAATGGCGGGCGAGGGGCAGGTGGCAGGTGGCAGGGGCGGCGGTATCTTTCACACTCACCTTGTTATTAAAGTTTTCCTTTTGCGTGCGCAAACAGCAGGTACAAAAAGTTTTTCTGCAAGAGAGAGAAAGAGAAGGAAATGTGAGAAAAAAAGATGCTCGAATTAAAGTAAATAAAGTGAATTAAATGAATACGATGAGTACTTCTGGGTATTTCTGAGTACTATTGGCATGACAACTCTGGCGGCAGCCAATTAATCTTAACTGTCGAAGCGTTTTGCCTGCCTCTGAACTGGAGAAGAAGAAGAAGATGATAAAGATGAACAACCAGGCGATTTATGACGATCAGTTCAACGCACACGCGTTCGCTGTAACCTCCTGCAAAGGGGACCCAGGCCAGACAGACAGACAGACAGACGAAGAGCCAAAGAGTTGGCTCCCAGAGCTGGCTTAGGTTTGCATACAATACACACATGTGCCACACACTCACTTATGTTGATAGAGAGAGACAGAGAGCATGATAAGTTGAACTTAGCGAGGGGCCATTGTCATCAACATGCAACATGAGCAGCAGCAATAAGTCCAAAGACAGTTTAAAGTTGAAAGGATACAATAAATCTTGGCAAGCTGATGCAAAGCGACAGCCAGAACTGCCTCGGGAGCACTCGCACGCCCACTCTTACCCCCCCACCACCCACTTGAAGCTGGCTTGGCAGAGCACATTGACAGCATTGGGCTTAGCCTGTCACTCACATGGCCAAAGCTAAAGTCAAAGAGTCGGACAAAAGTATTTCCAACGTTCTGCAGAACATCACAGAATTTGCGCTTTGTTTTATATGAAGAGTAATGTGGCTTATTAGGGAGTTAGCCAACGCTTTTCCAGTCTTATAATCGATTAATACCTATCGATAAGTTAACTTTGTCTACCTTTAATTGGTTGCTCTTGCGACTGATGAGCATGACACATAGCACATATGGAAGATGAATATCATTCGGCACATTCAGTGAATAAAAACAGCCAAGAAGATATTCAAATCCAGCTGCTGCTGTTGTGCTGCTGTGACGTCAGTTGCTCAGCTGTTGATGGATAATTTTAAACACGCCGCAGTTCCAAAATATATCCTGTCGTATACCATGCTAATACATATATATATATCTATAACCAATTGGTGTCTGGCCAATCAGCTGTTTGGTTTTACGTCCCCAAAAGAACACACAGTATACTATATACTATAAACTACAGACTGCTCGATATTTGATGCTGTAAAACCAAACCAAAGAGCAGAAAAAAACAACAGACGCAACATGTGTGCACAATTTGTTGTTGTTGTTGGCGGCATGCAGCACATGGCATCTGAGATTGGGCTCATGAAATGAACCGTATATGTGCCAAAAAGTCAATGATAGACTAAACACAAACACACACACACACACAGGCAGAGATGCAGACAGGCTTTTATAAATATTTTGTTTTCAAGCAAGCACATTTCCCGTTGCCTTGCCTTGCCTTGCCTTTGACTCCTCCTGACATGACCTCAAGTGTGCACATCCTTTGCCGCTTCCTTTAGGGCATTAAGCAGATTCGATGCCCGTCCAATTGGGCGATCGCCGCATCGTTGAAATCCATTGCGATGCCAACTCAAGTGGCCAGAACTCAAGCATTGCAGCCTATTACACTCAGAGAAAAAGTCAAGAAGCTTGTTATCAAATCGAGTAGAATACTCAGAGTAACTTTTTACTTCTCTTAGCTACTCTAGAGTTCCTATCGCCAAAGGAGCCAAGGACTGTGCCATAGACAAAAACAAAGATCTATTGTAGTATAGAAAAGATTTTTGATTAAGAAATGCTGAAGCTTTTTTCTAAGTGTATGCAGCAGAGCTACTGCGAGTACGTTTAAATATTTTTATGACCCGGGCCGAGCTGCTACTGCTGCTGTTGTCTGTGTGTGTGGATCTGTATTTCTCACCTAGAGGAAGAGCTACAACGCCAGACAACATCCATGGCGACCGTAGATTTCGAAACAGATCTTTTGTGGCAGGAAAATATATAGGTATATAGATGCATGTAGTTTTCCTTTGATTTTTGTTATTGGGCGCAACTACAATACACACTTGAGTGTGTGTGTGTGTGCGTGTGTGTGTGCAGACACAAATGTTATTGACGTCGCCGTCGGGAGCATTGTCGGAACGACACACAGACGGACGAGCAGCAACACCAAGCAGCCAAAGAGCAGCGGCCGGGACCGGGACTGGGACTGGGACTGGGACTTGGACTGGGAGTGGTACCGACGGCTATGGCTGCGGCTGGGACTGGGGTGGGGGGCTGCTGACGCTGCTCTGGGTGGATGTTACCGTTAAAAGAAATGCAATTAAAATGAATCTCTAGACCCCTAAAAACTTCATGCAGCGGCAGCAGCAGCAGAAGGAGAAGCCGATGCAGCAGCAGCAGCAGCCGCTGTAGCGGAAGCAATTAGTAAACTGAGGAGTCTTCCCCCATATAATCCCCATAGCAAATCTCTGGCCGACTCACGCGTGCTCTTTTTTGTATTTGATGGCTGCTGCTGCAGCTCCTAGGTACCCACACACACACACACACACACATGCACTGCACTTAAGGAAATACATAATATACACACTTATATGCATAGTAGCTGTCTGTCTGTGTTGAATCCCTCCGGAACACGTTTAGTTTGTGGTGTCGCACATGCAATCCTTTCGACAGGGTACTTCCTACTCCACCCACTATGCCCAGAACCCCACCCCTGCCACCCTTTGCTGACTTTGTTATGCCTCGCCTTGAGTAACACTCGTGTTCATAATTTTTATAATTTGTTGATGTCTCATATTGAATTTCCTAATTTGATTTTGAGGGGCGACAACTAGAAATAGATTTGCTCCACCTTTTTAATGCTAGAGTAGAGGGAATATGTGTGTTGTTCTTTTATACAAAAAAAGATTTCTGATGGGTAAAGAATCAAGTGATAATGTCAAAGGTTAACCCTACGCTATGAGTTATTCTCAGCAAGGTTGAAACTCAATTCGTTCTACGCAAAACCAAGAAGGATATAATTTGGCTCTGCCTAGAATAGCATTTGTATGTCAGGTATAGATTATCTTTAAGGTATCTTTCTTCTATTAACTAAGGTTTCTAGGTCTGATTAGTTTTACATTATTCCCCAGTTGTAGACAAACTGGCGCAACAGTTTAATATATGAAACACGAAGAAGAACAATAAACAGTGAGAACAATTTGTGGCATACCAGAGACGTGCCTCCCATGTTCTTCTTCTATTTGATTTCTGGCTCTGTCTGGACATGTGGGACCACCCAGCCGGCGGCAACTGCTGTTGCTGCTGCTGTTGCAACAACAAATGCAAAAAGACAACATTAAATGGTAAAAGCCAATAAAAAAACAAACAAGAAAACACAAACAGAAGAAAGAAGAAATAACATTGAACGACTGCAGGCATCTATAGACTTTAACTATGTATAAATATCTGTTTATATCTCTCTATATATCTATATCTGTGGCGCTGCATAAATAAAAGTTCAGATTTAGCTGTGGCACGTGCCAACTTGTTTTAAAAATATGTACGACTATATATCGTTCAAATACACAAATATATATGTTTGCATATATATAAAAATATCTGATAAAATGCTAAAATAAATTTGTGTAAAAATAAACACTTTTACCTATTCTCGATCGATTGTTTATTTCGATTGAAAAGTGCAAGAGGCAAATTTCAGGCAATTGATAATTCTTTTTACTATACAAAATATACTACACACTTCGGTGTGGGAGGGGAGTAGGGAGTAGTCATGTGTGTGTGTGTGTGTGTGTGTTGTTGTTGTTGTAAGTATTTATAAGCTGCGACCTGTTGTCTGCCTGCTGCCATTCATTCATTCAGCAAGTACAGCAACAACAAGTTGGCCAAAATTAACACGGGCAAAGTTAAATATAAAACAAAAACAAATGTTAAATTTAGTTATGGATATTTCTGTGTTGCAAACACAAACATAACACACACACACACACATACACACACTTGTATACTAAACACACACAAACAAAATCTATAAAAATTATCCTTTTTATTTATAAAAGCGAACAAAACGTACAACGAACCAACAAATTGATCGGAAGCCGCGTGCCAAAGCGAAATACAAGAAAAGTCACGAGCGATAGTTATTCAAAATGGCGGACGAGATCATTTCACAGTTTCCCCTATTCTCTACACAATTCTTCTACCCCTCCCCCGCCCCCCGCAATTCTACAAAGCGCATGCGCAAAAAAGTTGCCAAGCATTTGCTCGACTTGTTCCTTTGCTCGCTCGCTCACTCACATCTACTTCGCTCTCTAGGTGCTTGCTCTCTCCCTCTCTCTCTCTCTCTCTCTCTATCTTTCCGACTCCTGGGCACTGTGTGCGTGTGCCGCCATTTGCATTTCGGTCTAAATATAGACAATGCGGCTGGCTGCTGCCGCTGCTGCGAAGCGTGTGATCGTTTTATAGGTGAGCGAGAGCGTCTGGCCGCCAGTGTGTGCGAGTGAGAGGCACACTCACGTTACGTGGCGCTGCTTTGGTCTCGCCTCTGTACGTCACTCATTTGAGTGTGTTCGTATGTGTGTGTGTGTGTGTGTGTGAGTGTGCCCCCCTGTGCCCGTACCTCACTGCATGCTGATTAAATTACAGATTTTGGTTGAAAAACAACATTTTTTTTTTGTTTCTCTTCGCGTTTCGAAACTTTTCCAAGTGCCTTCAGCCCGTTGACCATTCGATTTTCTCTCTGTTTTTCTGTGCTGATCCGTTTGGCCGCTCGCTATGCTGGCCTCTAAGACAGGTGCTGCCACAATGCGTTACGAAAACGCTGCCCTCCGTATAGCTGCTTTATGTACAGTTGCAAAATCCAGCATCCCCGTGCCCCCACCCCACCTTGTTTAACCCTCCAACGTTTCTCTTCGTCCCTGATGTCTGTCGTCGCCATTTGCGCAGCTGCAGGCCCAACCAAACACACACACACACACACACAGACACACACACGTGTGGCATAGGTATATGTGTATACACATGCATAAATGCAGAAGAAGATTTTTGACGTTTCATATAAACATTTCTGTGTATATAGAGTAAATTGTACAAATTGTTGTTGGCTTTTGCTGAACACATGGAAAATACAGTAAATAAACAATATAATTGTAAGAATGCTACATGATCTTGGCTATCCGAACATATATGGCATGAAAATGCTGTAAATTTGATCTTTCCATTAGAAACGAAGGCGCATCATGCGATTTTCCGATCAGAACTATTACGATCAGCTGATTGGAAGTGGAAAGAAATGAAAGAGCTACGATCAATAGAATATATCTGCTTAAGGATGAATCGATACTGTTAACGGTAACTAGCATATCATAAAGAAGGCTGGCAAATGATGAATCTGATATTTAGTTGGATATTTGGGTACAGTAGGAAAAAACATGAAACAAGTATTTTAATTTGCAAACAACAAGTTGAATGCAGAAAGAAATCTGGCAAAAGCAACTGCAACAACAAACGAACTGAGAAAAAAGAAAACATTATTATTTTTCTTTGAGAATAAAACAAAAAACAAAAACGAAAGAGCAAAAGAAGAAAAGTGTCGCCATTTTGCTATGAAATTTTTGTAGTCTTTCAGTTCTTTAGCTTTGCTTTTGGCTGTACCCAAGCGGCTAGCGCTGCTACGTCTTATGGCTGCTACTCTATGGGTGCTATACGGTGCGCTATGATGATGATGAGTCCGATATTTTCACGCTTAATCACTAACTGTCCCCATGGGTGGAGCAGAGCAGAGCAGAGCTGGGCAGAGGATGTCGGCAGCGTCGTCTGTTGCGACAACAGGCACAGGCCACAACAAGAAGACACAAACATTTTGGAACACGGCCAAAATACTTGACGCTGTAAATGAAATGGCAGAACGTCGAGCGAATGCAGAATTGCACAAATGTCAGGCAAGGCAGGACAGGGCAGGACAGGGCAGGGCAGGGGAGGGGAGAGCAGGGGAGAGCAGAGTGTAGCAGGGCTGGGTGTAAGAAATGAGAGGTACGAATTAAAGGAATGAGGCGCGCACAGAGACAACCATAAAAACTCGAGCCAAAACATGCACGACACAAACTGACAGCAAGAAAATTGAAAAAACGATACTCATACGAGTGAAAACAACAACAAATAGTAAGAAAAAGTAGCGAAAAACTTTAATTTTCTTTTATTGCGGTCGTCGAGCGCAATAATTGCCCGTAAACAACAACATGAAGAAGTTAAGATGCTCTAGTTGAGATTGATTAACAACTAGATACCCTACATATATATGTGATTACAGACAAACTATATACAATTATATATCACATATATACCAAAGCCATTGAATGATTCCCTGGAGACAGCTGGAAGCTATTGAAGCAGAAGAGTGTCCTGGCTTATAGAACTCACAACATACTTTTAAATCACTCTCCCCTCCCACAGGGTATTCAAAACACACGATGAATATATTAATATTGGGTTCCTGAAATTTATTCGATCAGATCTTATGAGATTTGACAAACACACAGCAGTTACAGCTACAGCTACAGCTACAGGTACACAGATAGAGCTCGAGTGGAGCTGTTATGTATAGGAGACAGTTACCCACACACACGCTGTGTGTTACACAAGACGCGTGCTTGAATTCCTGATGATTTCCCACACTCAAGCACGCACATACGCACACACACACATAAATGAATATTTTATAATTTCCATAGAAAGATATATGTAATATAAATTTCAACCAAATTGCCCGCAATGACGTTCAATATTTTCGAATGTTTCGCTTCATGACGCACTTCCCCAATGTGTGTGTGTGTGCGTGTGTAAAGACGTATGTGTTCCATAATTTTGGCAAAAATGGAAACTCAATCAGAGAAATGAAACTTATATAAAAGAAGATGAAAAATATATTGTCATTAAACTCCAGTCTTTACGGTCTCATTAAAGTGTTTGAGGCACGTCCAATGACTCCCTTAAGTACAGTGTAATAAGACTCTTAATATTTCGCACCATACACAAAGGGCTTTGGCTTAAGCATTTTCCCTCCTAAGTTTCCACACAGTTTCCACACAGCTGCCTAACTTGCTACAGTTGCCATGGCATTAAAGCAAAGCTAACGAAGAGCCCGGTGAAACGAGGCGAGTCAAAAGACTCAAGGAAAATTCTTGGCAAATGTTTTACGTTAATTGAACGCCAAGAAATACCATCGCCAACATTGATGTGCGTGTTACCAGCGCCCAGAGGTGTAGCCAGTAGTGTTCCAAAGGGGATCTTACTTAGCTATAAACAATAATCAATTGATAGTTTCATATTTTTCTAGATAACATCAACATCCTTAAGCAAGTATTAACTACTTATGACCCCCCTTGGCGCACGCCACTGTTTCATTTGGCTAATACATATACAACTTTAAGCACAATACTTTACGCACAGCTGTTGTTGTAGGTCTTGCCTGATATACATATATATACATACCTCTGCCTGGTATGTGGTTGCCTGTACAGTAGTCACTTGTCCATTGAACAATCGCAGAATCGAAGGAAATTCCAAGAAAGTTTCAAAGGTTCAAAGCTCAGAATACTTTTTGGAACTTGCAGCATAACTTCATAACATTCTCAAACACAAACTAAGTATCTATAAGTATCTACAATTACTTTACATATGAAACACTATATTTCCACTTATAATTACACATATTTCTAGGCTAATTACTTAAGTAATTAACAGTAATTACAGATATGATTTGTTAAGTTTCTTACCTGCAGAATGTCACTATTGAGCTACATATAAAAATCCAATATTTCTAGTTCCTCTAATGGCAGCTTGCTATCCTTTTAATAATAGTTACATCTATATATAGCTTTTATATAAATATATATATAGTTCTGTTATGTAGTGTATATGGCAATATGAATGCTACTAAGCCACTTGGGTGTGTGTTACTCATAGGAGTTTCCTGATATTCCTGATTATTATTGTTTCGGTTCTCAATTGACATTGACGCAGAGACGCTGTCCGTTCCACCTTCGTCTCTTATGCTTCCAAATTGTATAACTGAAAGCAGATAAAAGGACAAAAAATAAATAAGCAAGTGTTATTTAAATATAGCATAACACACACACACACACACATAAAGCAGGTGTGTGTATCCTTATGTGCGTCATGCACACAAAACGAGTCCCCATAGACCCTAAGTCAGCGCCTGGAAGCGCTTCAAATGCAACAAGTCCGAGTTAGAACCGCAGGCAAAGGCTTAGAACATCATTTGAAATGCTTTTTACGGTTGCAAACGAAAACATTGAGTGTATTCGACAAGCAGATACCCTGTAGTACATGCAGAGACTTTTTGCGGTTTCCTATGAACGAATCTGGTTTTGACTAGAAATTGTTGGTAAGATGTCTTCACAAATGATAATGGGCATCGGTTGTTTATAAGATGGAATCGAATGTGCTAAAGAAATACCTTAGGAATACCTTTTTCTATGCTTTCAATTGACTAACTGAAAGATGAATCGTTTTCTTCACTTCACTTAAGAGTACACTCAGCTTCTGATTGGAGTTTCTATAGAAATTTTCCACTTTTGTAAGTTTTACCATTTCAAGGACCTGTAGTTAACATTTTGGGACAATTCTATTCTTAAGGGTTGAATAAACCCCATCAATCAATGCGTTTTACAGGATATTCATGAGAGAAAAGTGCGCGTGCTGGTCCCAACGCCCACACGCCAGGCGTTGCGCTCTGTTCTAATGTGTGCTGTGTGTTGTTTTGTGTGTGTGTGTGTGTGTGTGAGTGTGCGCATACCCAAGTGTGTGGGTGGCTAATGAAATGCTTCAACAGCAGAAACGACAGCAACCGCATTCATCCACATCCACTTACACACGCACACATACATAACCATAATCACACACACACTTACAAATTTCCACCTACGTTGATCATTTCTGTACAAGTATATATATATGTGTATATATATTGTGCGAATGTATCTGTGCATCTTTTGTATCTATGTATCTATATGTATTTGTATTGTATCTTTGTATCTCAGCATCTGTGGGTCTGCGTATCTTCCCATTTTTTTTGTGGGTGTTTCCATGGCACCTCACGTAGTACTTGCTTACAAGCCGTACAAACAGAACAAACAAGAGCTTTTCCAGCGGATCCAAATTGTCTACAATTTTTCCATTTTTTTTTGTTTCTCCCTTCTCAGTCTGACTGTAAAGGAGGGAGAGAGATAGACAGAGTAGAATATAGGGAGAATGATGGGCCAACAAACAAATGGATGAAGCAGTCAGAGGCATCTCTCAGACAGTTGTCTATAATAAATTTCAACCAGCGACTTTTCTGCTCTTTGTCATTTTTTGATTTTCGACATTTTTGTCAGTTTTCTGCTTCTGCTTCTTTCCTTTTTTCTTGTCTCTGGCGCTTTCCACTTGATTTTTATGACATGCGTCCCTATGCATACCCTACAGACAGACAACAGAACAACAACTTATCCTACCAAAACGCCCACCTATGGCTAAGAGGCACAATGAAGGGAATGCCGAATATCAAATACACTTTACTAAAGGGAGACGAGTCATTACTCAGATCTAGGTCTAAGTTTGAGGATCTGATCAGCTAATCAGTTTAGCTATAGAGTTAGCTTTAACTTCTATGGTAGCTATCAGATATAGAACTTTAAATTTATAGCATTCGCTTCACTTAATGATCAGGTGAGCCTCACAGTAGGGGTCCCTTTTTTGTTGAGATACTTGTAAACACAAAGAAGTTAATCTTTAAGCTACTCAACTATGGACAGATCTACCCTACAGCAGCGATACTATACCCTTACTACACTATTCAGCTCTTTCATACATATGACCTCTAGAAACAGACAAATGGTATCAGCTTTGAGATGGACATGTGAATAATTATCTAATATATAGTATAAACACGCTATAGAAACATGATCTTAGCCAAAATGTGAACAGCTTTTGTTGGGTTTCGTACAGTGCGTGACATAATTGTAATGCCCACGGAAAGAGTATGGAAAAAATAGAAAAATATTTCACTATTTGAATATGGAATGCGTTGGGTTGACAACGCATGTTTATGGCCCTCTTGTGTTTGCCTCTTCGGACGAACCTGGTTGAGATCTTGTGAGAGCGAGGCACAATTTATGAATAAGTTAACCAAATATTCTTGTAAATATTTCCATAATAAACTTGTAGTATTATTATTTTGTTCGTTGGGCTAACGTTGCTGTGAATGTTGTTGAGGCTTTTTTGGCTGGCATTTTGAAAATTGTTGTTGGGGCTGAAAAATGGCGTCGCTGTGAGACTTTTGTAATTTTTGGCCGGCATCCAAAGTCTACACAAAATTTGCGTAAATAAACAACAACATTTTGTTGCAATTTAGAAAAGAGTCGTTAATGCCTCTAGTTGTTTCGCTCAGAAGTCTTTCGAAAGTCGCAGAACAAAACAAAAAAAAAGGAAAAAATACAACCCAAAACATTGCACGAAGTTTTTGCACAAAATATGCGAAGAAACCGAGTGCCAAAAAGCCAAAAAAGGGGACAGACACAGCAAATCGAAAAACACACTGAGAGCAGCCCCATAAAAAGTTGAGTCTACAAATTCATGCATATACGAAAGATACTCTTTTACATACCCACACATACACACGCACACACATATTCCGTGTATAATGCGAAGGGGCGCTGAGAGCAAATTTGCCCGCCTGGTTGGAGCACACACCAAGTGGAGCTCCACAAGTGAGCATATTGAATTACAGCGGAAACGGAAATGCTTATCCAAATCCGATTAATATGACAGCCATGTCTACAACCTAACTCGAACCAGTCCCTAAGCCTACAGCTATCCCTGTTGCTTCCCAAGCGTCCTGCGGAGAAAGCACCTAAGTCAAAGCCTAGCCAAAGGCACTTTCAAAAAGAGAAGAAAAAAAGCTCCGAAAGATGTGTAAGGATACTTGGGTACTAGGGAATGGGTACCATAACTACTCCAGCCATAGCTTTATGTATATAGTTAACATTTTAATGACTGTAGAAAATAAAACAAAACGAATCTAAAATCTCTGTAACATTTAAATTGCACTCGAACTCCCTCTAAAGCTTATAACTTATTTATGTATTAGGTAAGTGCTTATCGAAAACACTCGACACAACGAGTTCTCATACACTTCACACTTTTAATGTGCTCGTTAAGCAGCTTAGAAACACCAACGTATTGTTGCAGGTAGATTGAAGGATTAGCTGGATACTAGAAAAGAGCTTTGTCTGCCTGTGTCTGCCCGCCAGGCATCAATGCAGCAGGTTGCTCACTAAACGCTCCACAGGATGCTTGCTTCGAATCTATTTTCAAAGCACTTATTGTGTTACGCAATCCATTTGCCCACAACTTAATGTATCCTTAAGCCTACAGTTTTGTCTGCAACTTGTAGTTTAACGGGAATTTCTGAATTAGTTCAATTTAGATTGGAATTTTATGATGGGCAACTCCTGCTGTTTAGTCTAAAAAGATTGATTCAATCCGATTCCGTTTGCTCAATAAACAGATAAACAGATTTCGCCTTTAACTTATATCGATTAATTAAGTTCATAGATTCACATTAATAATAATAACTGAGACAGTCTTTTATAGCTTTAACTATTATTATATACGTGATCGCTTACAATTGTCTGAAGTAATCCAAATGGCGCCATCTATACGTCATTTCGAGCAGCTGATCGTGTTGTTGCCGCCACCTGTAGGCTTTGATATTCATGTGCGCCATCTGGCGGCTAGCAACATGCACTAGCAACATTGCAATCTTTCAATTTAACAGCTCTGTTAAGAACAGAATCCGTTGCGGCTGTTGCTTTTGCTTTTGTTGTTGTTGTTGCTGTTTTGCACTTTGCGCGGTTTTCGTAGAAGCAACAACAAAGAAACAGAAAACAGATGTTTCGACTTTATTTTGGGAAATTTTTATTGCTTTGACAGAATTTCACTTATTTTCACACACACACAAAACGATTTATTGACCCTTTCCCCCGTTTGAATCACTTGAGCCAAAATTTGGGAATTATTTTCATTAATTTTTAACACATTGTTGTTAATTATCTACTTTTTTTTATAATCAATTATTACACTGCTAATTGAACGCAAGCGAGAGAGACCGAGAGGGGAAAAGACGTACTCATAGTGAGAGTGAGAGAGCAAGAGAGGCAGAGACGTTCCGGAAATACGCGTCCTTCGTTCAATTCGCTAAATTTTATTGAGTTTTATACTTGATTTACAATTAATTTGTGGAAATTGTTGAATTTAACACAATGATTTAACCGACGACACGAGCCAAACGAAGTATTGATGAATTGAGGATCGGTTCAGATTAAAGATTGAAATGAAAATATGTCTGTGCACGATATTTCCTACACTTCACTTTACTGCCGCTGAAAATCGCATATACAACGAGAATGTATAATTATAAATAAATGTTCTATAAAAAACGCTTTTTTTGTTCGGTTTGTTCGCTCTTATGTTCAATGTTCAGCTTCTTCTTCTTATTGCCGTTGTTGTTGTTGTGCGTTTGTTTGTGTGTGTGTGTGTGTTTTTGAGCCATTTTAAATTTAGAGGTAACCCAAAATAAATAACCAACCAGAAGCACCTTTCGAACAAAATACAAAACCACAAAAAAAAATCACGCAAGAAAAATAATAACAAAAATGAAATCCTAACGAACAATTGAAAATGCTTTAAATTTTCTGCAGGCAAATCCCCTCCTTTCGATAGCTTTGTAAGCTAAGCGTTTGAAAAGCTTTTTAATGGCGGGTTTTTCATGCTAAATTCGGTTTTTCTCATTTGAGTGCGTTTTGTCTAAAGGATTTGCGGCTTGACTTTGAGCTTGTTCCTAAGCCAAACACACGAAGCGCCAAAGGAGATAAAATAAAGCAGGAAAATACAAATTGAGCCTCGATAACCTTGAGGAAAAAAGGATATTATAAAGCGTAGGGTGTCTAATGATATTATGGTGCATATAACAGAGACATTTTCTATATGCTCCGGTACATTTTACTAGGAATAGTTTACAACTTTGACCTTAGTTTATTGTGGAAACTTGGCTCTTAAGACACTGAGGTGTACTTTTTATGAATAATATTTGCTTCACTTTGTAATATTCCTATCCTAACAAACAGTTAAGATACGTTTTATTAACAGTTATAGATACAGATTTGATATCACAAGAGATAACTTTACACTATGTGTAACAGATTATTTTGATTTATACCAAGAATCGGCAAAAGATGCGCCTGCATCCCTCATAGGCCCATAGACACTGATCTAAGTACATATTATATACATTGTATAACAAAGATCTTAATATGAATGTTTTCTTTAACCCACACACATATCGACTTATTTATCGACTTATATCAATTGAGAGCTGCTCTCATCGATAAACAAACTCAGACACAACAACAAAAAGTCTACACACAAGTTGTTACCGCCTATCGCAACGCACATATCGCACTTGAATCGATACCGGAAGTGAGCAACGCTCTAAAGGAGCTGCACACACGCACACACACACACACAGTCAGATTGATCGATTTGAAAGTAGGAATCGATTCCTACTTTCTTTTTGCGTTTTGTCGAACGCGACGCGTTTGATTGCTCGGCCGATGCGCTAATAAAGCTCTTAATTCTGGCCGATCGCTCGAAATAAATCGAAAGGCCGAGACACACATACACTTATATACACATAGACAAATAAACACACACACACACACACACATGCATACTCAGGGTAAAAATATTTTAAAATTAAAGCAATTTTTTCGTATTATTTTTGGTTTTTCTTTGTTTTTGTTATTGTATAAGTATTTTGGTGTCGACGCGCCTGCCTCAGGCCTCAGGCCTCAGTCTTTGGCCCCAACAGCAACAGCAACATCGGTTGGTATTGTGTGTGTTGTATGTTGTTGCTTGAACTGGCAATCTCCTTCGACTAAAAGAAAGGAAATCATCTGCCTGTTGCCTGAGCATCTGTTTCTGTGCCTGTTTCTGTAGCTGCTTCTGTTTTGATTATTTTCTAGTGCTGCATTTGGAATCGGAGAGTGCGAGAGGAGCGTACGCCTCTTTTTAAATAAATATCACTATATATATACATCACTATATCATTTATTTTTATAATCGCCCCCACCCCACCCCAGGCTACACGGTAAATGGTAAAAACAACAATTTGCCAGTTTAAGTTGTAATGCAACGCGTTGGTTGCACTGGAAGAAAACAGCCTCAAGGGGAGACGCGATCGCACGACTGGAAATTGTTGCGGGTGTCCTTTGGGATGGTGATCAGGTTTAAGTATCTGCGGCCTTTTAATATCAACATCGATTCACATATATATTAATATCCGATAAGGCTAAGGCATATAAGGAATAGTTAGGACTCGGGATCAGGCAGCTCCATCGTATTGGGCATAAGTTTACGATCCAAAACCATTTCTTGTTTACGATAATTCTTTTACCAATTTCTGTGTGTGTTTCGGCTAATTTAAAAATTTAAAATTAGCACAGAGAAGTGAAAACATCAATATTTTTACACATTATTTTTCAATATGCACACGATTTCTATGGAATTCCAACAAGGAGTTATTTTTAAACGACACCCGCTGCTGCTGCTGCTGCTGCTGCTGCCTCCGTTGCTGCTTTTGGGGCAGACGTGTGTTTAGCTCTTGGTAGGAGACACACAAGGGGGTAAGCGGGAAGGGTTGGAACGGCCAGTCAAAGAGACGGGCCAAAAAGAAGCGTCTGTTTATTGTCAAAATCCTTTTAAATGCGTCAAGTGCTCGCCGTGCCAAAACACAAATCTCCCAGATGAAAATAGCAAACAGAAGAATTCGCTCACTGACTACAACTAACTGTAGCATTCAGTTGACCAGGTTATAACGAATTAAAAAGGTTAATACCAACAGATGGTTAAACATTTGCACTTGCTAAGAGGGGCTTATGAATTTTGCTCGGATTTTAAAGTCAGTGCAAGTTTTGCGCCTCAGAGTATGCAACAGTTTGCGGCCGATTCTGACTTGATATAAAAGTTAATACGTTAATGCGAAATTCAATGAGTTTCACACAGACACACACAAGCAGATAAACGCACCCAAACACATACACACATAAAACCAACTCCCCCACACACATAACACCCACATACACACAGCATTCTGTACGCTTAATTAAAGAGCCACACAGTGTGCGCGCAACGCTTTGTGGCATTACTGTGCCTGCTCTCAAATGAAGCGACACATTCCGTCCTGTCTGTTACTACATACTTGCGGTTAATATCTGGCACACACACACACACTCATGTACACACAGCAGGTGTGTGTGGCAGCTTAGAATGTATAAAAGCGTAAAATTTTATTGAAAGTGATGAATTAATGAGGCGTTAAATGAATAAATGTGTATTCTCTTGCCGCCCTATTGAACTGGAAGTTGCCACGCAACAACAACATCAGCAACTACAACAACAAAATGGCGCATCAGTTACGCTGCTTTTCCACACACACCCATTACTCCCACCCCTCCTAATTAAACTAACATAATTATTTAAATTGAGCATTAGAACGTCCTTAACTAAGTGCTAAGATTCCTTTTACAATTTGTTCATCTCCTCTCAGCTGCGATGAGGAATAGCCCCGGGGTATTACTTGAGGAACCTGCCAGCTGACTTAAGTGTTAGTTTACGGTTCTTTCAAGGATACGCAATGTTGATAGTAGGACGAACAACACTCACCTTGATTTTATCACTGCAGAAGAAACAATTTCCACTTAAAGAGTTGACAATCTGCAAAAACCAAAGGAAAAAGGTTATTATAAAAAATTTCTATGAAAGGATAAGCACATATTATAGAAAATTTCTATGAAAGGATAAGCACATGTTATATAATATTTAAGGAGAAATGATTATAACAATTATACAGTAAAAAAAATAATAATAGCATTTTCTCTATAAATTTTTATTGAATTCCATTGAAAATCCCATGTTGATTCTAAGAAGAATATAGATTGACAACGTTCGCAGGAATTGGAATTAAAGTAAATATAGTCTATATATTCAATTTCCTTGAACACACACACCAACACCACACACACACACACACACACACAACTCACATATTTGTGTTATTTAACAAATATTCTGTTGGTTTTTTTGTTTGTTTTATTTGATTTCCCGCATGCTATTGATGGATAAGCCTTCGGATTCATTTCAGGGCGCACGGCACGCGCTATTAAAAACCAATAACTCACACAAACAATACACACACACACACATATATATACATACTCCTTGCAGGATAACACTATTTCTATGCCTATAACAAGCTATTAGCAGGATGAGGAAATCCAAATTTCAAATTCTAAAGGTCCAAAAACACCAATCCAAGTGCCAGCGAGTGCCAGTCACGCAAAAGGAATTTCATATCACACACTCAACACACACACACACACACTCAGAACACGCCTACACACACACACACACACAGTGCACATTTATGCAAAAGATTGTTTGAAAATAAGGCAAAAATCAAAAGAAAATGCAATTTAGTTTTATGAGTTTTGAGCTCAACTAAAAACTAAAAATCCAAAATAAATGTTATGATAAAAGCCAATTTGATTGCCATTTGCATAGATAGCCGGAGGGGTGGAGGCGTGGAGGGGTGTGGCTGGATAGGTGTGGCAAATCAAAATGCAACCTGCGTGCAACGCGGTGTCAATCACTTGAGAGCTTCGTCAGTTGCAAGCTGCCAGTTGCCAATTGATAGTTGCCAGTTGCCAGTTGCCAGTTGCCACATAGTCAACAAACGTAGCCGCATTGCATTTCCGCTGCGACAGATAACAACAACAACTGCAACTGCAACAACAACAACGACAATGTGAACTTTTGTATGCAAATGCAACGCGCTGCATTGGCCAAGAAGGTTCTAACAGACCCAACCCAAGTCCAAGACCAACTCCAAGCTGAATCCATTCACTTCGTGACTTTGGTCAAGCTGCAACTTGATTTTTGCTTTCGCTTTTGTTTTTGCTTTGTCTCTGTCTCTGTCACTTGTCGCCGTCTGGCGGGGGCAGAGAGAGAGATAGACAGGGAGAAGGGTATGGAAAGTGAACGTGCGAGGGTCAATCGTCCAGTTCATAAATATGATGAATAGCACTATACAAAAAGCCTTTTTTTATAACAAGTTGTTTAGAATTTCTTATGTTTTATGACTTTGGGTTGGATCTAAAGTCCTCGTTGTGTACTAGGAATAGGTATAGATCGCTTTTATATAAAAGATATGAATAACTAATAATAAACTACTATAGAATGATCATATTTTAAAAAGGTTTGCAACGTTGTTCAGCAGATTCACTGTAACTCCTCCAAAACATTTTTTATTATTTTTATGAGCAATTCCATTAGTCAGAAAGCTTCAGGAGCGACCCTCGCCTGAGCATATTTAATACCCAGTGCATATACCCATTTCCCCTTTCAATTTCCATATCTATTTTCATGTGCATGTCCTTGAAATAAGCACCGCAACGACTTGTGACCACTGGCGTTGACTGTGAACTGTCTTACGACTTTGGCAATGTGCCTGTAATTGATAAACGTTGGTTGGCACTTACCCTTCACCCTTCGCCTTTTTGTTGCTGTCAGTTCTCCTCCGACCAGCCTCACCCGCAGCACTAACTGCAACACCTTGTAGCATAGGCACAACCAGAGACTGTCAAATGCAGCAAAGTGCCATTTGCATATTTAAACGAAGTTGCAAAATGTCGCCGGAAATAACCACAAACATGAAACCTAACACAAACACACACACACACACACATACACAAAGAGCGAGAGAAATAAGCCCCCACACACTTCAAGTGTTTATTTTTAATATTTTGATTAGCTGAAGGCGTCGAATTTTGACAGTAAAGCAAACACAAAACAAACGCCACAAAGTATGCAACACTTTTCAGATTGCACCAAAGCACTGTGGGATAATACAAGACTTTGTGGGACATAAATAGAGCAATCAGAGATAATTAGGAAAAAAGTATTACGCGTGCACTGAAAAGAACCCTGAGTAGGGATAACAAGCAGAACAGATTAATCTGAAAAAGCTGTGCTGCCTGTGGCATAAACAGTAACCTCAAAGGAGTCTTATAGTTTATTCGCAGCAGTACAGCTGTACAGAGTATTACACGGAGTAGTTATAGAAATAAGCTGTGTCTATTTCCACCCATTGTATGGAGTCAAAGTGAACTACGGCAAACGTAAGTGTTGTGTTTATTTCTGCTGCTTATTTTAAGCTGCTAATTTTAGAAGTAAAGCTAAAAGCTGAAAGTTGAAAGTTGAAAGCATTTCCGCGTTGCATGTGTTGTGTTGTGTTGTGTGGTAGTTGACGTCAACCCGCGGGGGACAACAACAAGAGCACAAAAAACAACAGCAGCCATTTTGGAACGCAATATTCAAATGAACAACAAATAATTTATGCATTCCATAGAACGACGACGACCACACAGTGAGCTTAGTGTGTGTGGTGGTGGGGGGAGCTTGTGGAAAGTCCCAAAAAGCCGCGACAGCTAATTGAAAATTCCACTGCATATCTAAAAGGCGTCGCAGTGCACCCCCCTCCCCCACTCAGCTCATCAGTTGAGTGAGTGTTTGGTTGAGTGAAGTGAATCGCATTGAGTGAAACCGGCACAAGTAAACACGCCCCGTTGTGGGGGGTCGTTGCATCAACTACGAGTACAGCTACTGCTGCTGATGACGGGTTAAGCCACCCGTTCAAGTTCAATGCAACGTGTTGGGTGGGGGACGACGCTACTGCTGCTGCTGCCGCTGCTGCTGGTGTCCTTGACAACGGCGCCCATGAGAATCGAGCGACAAGTTGCCAAGCGACGCTAAAGCGCAGCAAGTGGTAAAATGCAGAAGCAGCGCCTGCGGTGTTTTGCGTAACGCTGAGCTCTTACCAAGTGCAAGTGCAAAAATGAGGTAAGAGAGGTGGCAGCTCACAGGTGAGTTAGTCTCTGTTCTCTCTGTGGGCGTTTGAGGTGTTTGTTTAAGCAAAAAGACGCAAGCAAACATTGCGAAACGCAGCAAGACTGCTGGATACTCTGCCACAGATAAACAGGCTTTATTTATTGTTGAGAGACTCATTTCATCTTGAAATGGATATGCATTTTCGTTAATTGATATTTTTGTCAATTAAGTGTAGTTTCTCGAGTTTTCATTCACCCCACAGTTTTCATTCAGATACAATACAGACAGCTGTGCGCAATTAAAGTATTGAAATACAAAAGCTCTGACATCTACGTCGTTTGTTTATTGATATTTTTATTGGTAGCTGCGTAACGGAATGGAAATTGCACAAGAAAATGCGATTATTTGTCTCAATGCACTTATTCGTGTGTGTGTGTGTGTGTGTGTGTGTGTATATACATATGTATCTATGCAGTGTGCATAAGCGGTGACTGTTCTCACTTGTGACGAAAGCAGTGAGCTAAGCACAGAACTGCTTCTGCTGAATCATTGTACACCATATCAGCTCACATCACATGCAGAAAACCCATGTAAACATTTATTTTCCAACTTACAGCAATTGTAAATATGGCAGATACTTGGAACATCGATATATATCCTTGCTTCTGCAAAGTTTTCGACTTTTTCGATTAACTTTAAATTGAAGACAAGGAATAATAAGGACAGCTATTTGAATCTCTGAAGAGATATTGCCAATACACACAGGTTCTTAGGAGCTGCGTCAGTTGAGGACTTCGACTAACAAGGATATTATATACATATCTATTATCATGTTGATCAGCAGAAATATCAAGAATAATCTGAACTTAAAACGTATAACGATTCCTTTGCTTAATAGGCAACATGTCGTATACTTAATGTTGCTCTAGATAGAAAGGGGAATGCGTATACGAAATTCATTTAGTGGCATCACATGCAAAACTCGTGAAAGTCACTGATATTATATACATATCTATAAAAGTATGTGTGTGTGTGTGTGTGTATTTACATACTGACAACAATCAGAAGTGATACACAAACAAATACAAGCAGCAGCAGAAAAGCGCAAAGTCGTTTAATCAACTCAACAAATAGGAAAAGCGCCCAAAGATAAATGTCACCCATATTGGTGTTGTTGTTATTTGTAATAGTTGTTGTTGTTGCTCTCGTTGTTGTTGTTCTTGTTGTTGTTATGCTACACATGCTACAACACTCAACACTCGATACAGAATAAACAACTTAACTAAAGTCACGTGTAAACATTCGAAATAATGTAAATTGGTATTTATTGCAGGCGGAGAAGCAGCTGAGACGGCACCAGAGCAAGAGCAAGAGCAAGAGCAAGAGTAAGAGCTAAAGCAAGAGCAGAAGAAACGAAACTGAGTGTGCACATACACACACACACACACACGCACATATGTGTGCACAAGGCAAGGATTTCCAAGTGGCAATTTGGATTCCGCAAAAGCAGAAGCACTGTAGACGCCATCAAATCGGTTGCTCAGATCGCAAAGGGTGCTATCGAAGGAACGAGATGGAAAGGTGGTCGCAAGGAGTATTGCCTGGTAACCACGCTTGACGTCAAAAACGCCTTCAACTCGGCTAACTGGCACGCCATAGAGTTACTTCACTCGTACAGCTGGGAGTGTCGGAGTACCTAGTTAGCTTAATAAGCAACTACTTCCAGGACCGGATCCTGCTCTACGACACGTCTGACGGCAGGAAACGGCACAGCATAACTGGTGGTGTTCCCCAGGGCTCAGTTCTTGGCCCAGTCCTGTGGAACGTTATGTACGATGGAGTGCTGCGGCTAAACACGCCTACCAAAACGCGAATAGTAGGATTCGCGGATGACATCGCCATTGTGACGGCTGCGAAAGAGTTGCACGACGCCGAGCAGAAAACAAATAGCACCATACGGCAAGTGGTGAGCTGGCTTAGTGAGCATTCCCTATCCCTAGCTGCTCATAAAACAGAAGCAGTACTCATCAGCAGCAGAAAAGCAGTGGAAACGGCCAAAATCCTGGTGGCGGGGTGTGAGATCGAATCCAAGCCAGCCATCTTATATCTTGGGGTACAAATTGACCACAGACTGACATTTAAGCATCATCTGGAATACGCAGCCAGGAAAGCGGGGCAAAGGCAACGACAGCGCTTACACGAATCATGGCTAACGTGGGAGGGCCCCGCCAGCGAAGCAGATGGCTCATCATGAACGTCGTGCGATCGATCCTGATGTATGCGGCTCCAATCTGGGCACCAGCAATGGCTGTCCAGTCTTACTCGAAGCCCTGCAGAGCCACCTACCGCACGTGCGCCTTGCGTGTGGTAAGCGCGTTCCGGACTGTATCCGAGGACGCAGCATTGGTGCTGGCCGGTATGATACCTCTTGACCTACTGGCAGCAGAATCCCAATGCAGCGAGCCGTCACCAGCAGCGAGGCGGGAGATAACAATGGCGAAATGGGACAACCGTTGGCAGCATACCCAGAAAGGAAGTTGGACAAAGCGCATCATTCCTGATGTACGCGCATGGGTAAGCAGAAAGCATGGCCAACTAGACTACCACATGACGCAACTTTTGACTGGACACGGGTGTTTCAAATCCTATCTACATAGATTTAAACACGAGACGGATCCGTTTTGTACACACACTGTGCGCGGACCATAGAAGACGCAGAACACGTCCTATTTGTCTGTCCTATATATTCTGCGGAACGGGAAGAGCTAAGCCTAGGCATTGGGAGGCCATTCATAGTCTCCGACTTGATGGATATCCTACTTAGCTCGCAAAACAATTGGTTAAAAATTAGCCACCTATGTGCAGAGATCATGCAATCCTTGCGTCGCGCTGAAAGACAGCGGAACACGATTTCAAACTCTAGATGAGATTCTAGATGAGGCTTTCATGCCATCTCCCCCTCGTGAGGTAATACCTAGCGGTTCAGTTCCGCGAGAGGGAAACGGAGAGTAGGGTCAGGTTTTAGTGGGTGTAAGTCCCACACTTTTCGGCTTTTAATGCTTTCCCCCCTATACAAAAAAAAAAAAAAAAAAAAAAAAAAAAAAATGTGTGCACACAAAAGCGAAATGAATAAAATGTGATAAACACAAAACGGCAAAAAGTCAACAAATTGCGAGTTCAACTAAAAAGCAAAAACGAAAAACACACACCACACACACACACACATTATATATGCTTATACTATACACACATACATTTGCTAGCCGGAATCCAATTAGAATATATTGCAAAGCTCTCTCTCTCTCTCTTGATATTTCCCGCTCGCGAGAGAGCGCAAGAGTTGATTTCTGCAACGGTGGCTGCATAAATGACATCACAGCAAGCAGACGCTGCGCAGTGCGATAACAGCGCACGAGAGAGAGCGAGCGTGTGGGAGAGAGCGAGAGCGGTATAGCGTAACAGCAACAGAGCGCGTTAGAGAGAGGGAGATCGAGAGAGAAGTGAAGCATGTATGACATCAGCGTGTGCACGATTTGTTAACAGTTAATCGCACGATCGTTGCCGTCTCTATGTGTGTGTCTGTGTGTGTACATGTGTTTGCACGTGCGCATGTGTGTGTGTATGTGTGTATATTCGGCTGTTATAATTTACGTTCGGAAATACTTAAGATTCTGCCACTTCTGCTTCTTCTTTTGCTACTTTGATTTTTGATCGTGCTCGATTCTCGGTTTTTTGTTTTGACTTTGCTTCTGTTTACTTTCCGCTTTACTCTATGCCCGCTATAATCTGGTATTTTCTTTTGGTATTTTTCCCAATTCTCTTTTCAAACTGCCTTCAATTTGAAATGAACTTGGTATCTAAATTGAACACGTGCCCAAACCTAAGGAACCAGATGAAGTAGCACACGCTCTACTACCACCCCACACACATACATGTACTTGTTGTGCGTGTGTGTGTGTGCACATACAACTAACAATCATTAAACATTAATTGACGCTTCATTTGAGCGTTGGAAACGCGTGAAATCTCTTGAGAACCGGTTGGCTTGGACCAATGTTTGACTTGCCAAAAAGGCAGCTAAGCAGCAGCAGCAGCAGGAGAAGCAACAAGAGAAGCGGAAAAAAAACGGAAACCAAACCACAAATCATACACCACACACGCACACACACATGCCACAGCACAACCAACACAACCAGCACACCAAACGCTGTGCTTAACTGTCGTCTAGTAATTTTTTCATCATTGATTTATTTCTTTAGCTATTTTTTTTTGTTTTGGTTATCAACTCTCAACTTCATATATTATTTTTTTTTATAATTGTTATATTATTTTTTATTGTTTTCTTGCTGTATTCACACTTTGTGCGTAACATTTTGTCTAGAGGGGGATTATTTCGTAGGAATTTCAAAATACATTTATTATACGATTTTTCTCGTTTTGTTTTCTGTTAATTTTCTGATCAACAGAGTTGACACCTTAATCACCTGGCCGCATTTGAAGCAGGCAACCTGCGACGTCTACGGGCTGTCAAAGCAAAGAATTATTTTTGCTATTTTGTTCTCTATACTTCTCCTATATAAAGATGTTGTCTAGTGGCACTTTAACGATCAGCGCACATCCGTCCCCTTATAACAAACATAAAACAGTTGCCCCGACGCTTTGTCTGTCTGTCCCTCAACAAGATGCGTCATACAGTTTATTGTCTATAGTCAACTCATCATCGATTCGAGTGGAAGTAAAATAAAACATTTTTAAGTACTTGAGAAATTTTGAAACGAGAAATTTTAAAGAAGCGCAAAGAATTCAATTGCAAGGAAGTACTAGAAGTCGTTTTAGCATAACACTCGTAAAGCTAAGATCTATTGTTGTTATTATTAAACAAAAGACGAACTAAATATTTGACAATAACATAGACGAAAAAGTATTGAAACAGGTGTTTGCCTGTACTTAGGGTAACATAATTTCCTAGCCAGAAATAGTAGTTCTACTTTTTTGGGTCTAGACCCAGATAGATATTAAGGTTAAATCGAAATCTATTTTCGCATAGCGGGTATAATATATCATTCATCTCTGAGATTTATATAACGAAACTGTCTCTGATCTTTGGTTCTTCAATGTTTTCACCAGTTCACTTCTGCTCCAGACTTCATTTTACTGCCCATTTCTATACGGTTCTGCTGTGTTCATTTCTAATGTGTTGATTTGCTCAATGAAAACAATTAAGTAAAGAGGAGCCCCAAAGTGGCCACGTCTGGCAATCATTGGGCAGCACAGAGATTTCATTGTGCCTACGTACAGTCCGGCTAATGATCTCAAGGCAGCTGAAGAGCCCAGACAAGAGATCAGCTCAACGTTGGGCTGTTCTTGACGCTTCTTGATTAAATAATTTATGCACGTACACAAATAATTAAAAATCATGAATCTAAACATTGAATTTTACACGCTTATTATTTATCGAGTTAAGATCAGCAAAGATGCTGTACCCTAAGAGCAACTATCCGTGTTAATATACCCTGTAGAAAAGTCGATTAGAAGTAAAATTTAATCTTTTAAAGTTTAGCCTCAGAAGTCGTTAAGTTTCTGAAGATAATATCTAGCAGAACGAAGCAATTTCAACCTATAGAGGGTAAAGCCTGTCATAATCAACTTATTACAGGGTATTTCCAAGTCAAACCCTCTCTTAAGCTTACTTGTTCTATCGTTTCTTGCTTTTTTCGGGCTATGGCGTTGTACAAAATGATTTTAAAGTAGAAGTTTTGAATACATTTGGTCGATGATTGTTCTTTTTTGGTCAAGTGTTTGCGCCACAAAAGGCCAAACAATTGAACAGAAAGAAAAAACAAAACAAAAACAAAAACAAAGAGAGAACAAAAAATACCAATAAATTTATTTGCGCCTCAATTAAAGCGCAATTACTTTGGTTAAATCAATTGCCGATTTTTACGAACAGCTTTAAATTTAAACTAATTAAGAGTTTATAAACTTGCAATTGTTGTGCTCGAAAATTAATTAGCTAAGAAACTTTTATCGGACCAACTTCAAAGCCGATTGCGAACAGGACACAACATCAAAAGGGAAAAGTTGAAAACTAAAAATTGAGCAGAAAAAGAAACAAAGAAAATGCTGCTACAACAAAGGAAAATGTGTGTTCAGCGCTTTTCTTTGGGCATTTCCCAATGGCCTTTAAAACTCATGCGACGTCCGACACTGCGTATGAGCAATGTGGCACTTAGAGCAAGAGGCGTTATATGAAATTTTGTGGGCGTAATGCAAGCTGACAGGTGTCACACTCCCATCAAAACTCTATAATTATAATCTATTAAAATTCTTCACTTGACCAGTTAATCAATTTGACATTCTATCAATTTTTTTACCAACTGCAATTTGAATATCCTCTTTCTATTATTTTAAGCTAAGGCAGAGTTAAGTTAAGCAACTGCTAGACTGAAATATAGATGAAATATAAATAGAAATCATAAGATTGAAAACAGCTGTTAAAATAAGCTTATTTGTGCTATCCTTTTACCCTCTTTCAAGGGAGATCTTATACAGCTTCCTATTTCTATTTATATATTTCCTTATTGAACACATCGTTACCTGCCGTTTAGCAGCAGTTAATATGCCCGTTTTAATCCTCTAAGGTTACAGGTATAGTTAAAAAAGAAAAAAACTCATAAACCACTCTATGGAATTATATTTAAGCGGCTTAATGAACCATTTAAAACTTTCACAGACATCATTATGATGTCTGCGATATTTTGGCACTCAATGCCACAAGTGGAACCAATGATTTTTATGAGTAGTTAAGTATTTTGGCACAAAATTTCGGCTAATGAGAACTATAAATGACCTACGTGTTGACTGCTAGAAACCATCAGGCAAAAGTAAAGCAAAAACCACAAAACTTTGTAGTCTGAACAAAATGTTGATAAAGTTGTCCGAAGTAATTGATAAGTGTTAAGGACCCTATGGTCGGATACCCTACGATACCTACGAGAAACAAACGCACCGCTGAAAACTCGTTTCGGCTGGCCAAGTAGCCATCAATGCCATTAAAACACAATTACCTTTGGGGCTCAACCAAAAGCGACCCAAAACGAAACTGCAATCGCGCTGAGGAGGCACCTATGATAATGATCTTGCAAAAAAACAGAACGGGGAAGAGCGAGATCGAGAGAGAGGGAGGGGAGTAGAGATCAACAACGGCCAACATAACAGCTAAGCGGACAAGTTTGACGATAACCAACTACTGCCAAGTGCTGCTGCTGCTGCTGCGGGTTTTTTAAGAGCTTCAGCGTTGCACGGGACTCTAAAAATAGCCAGAGCTCATTAGAAATGGCTAAAAATAGCTATTGAAGTTGAAGCGGGTTTGGTGTTGCGCGTTTGCGTTTGCGTTCGCATCGTCTTTGGCTTCGCGTTGAGCAAATACAAAAATAGTCGTAATAAATGGGAAGCTGCAAAAGAGGCGAATAATTTGCTGCAAGACGATCCACCTGGTGGGTGAACTAAGCCCTTACTTTCTCAACGTGGGTGGAGCACCCATCAGCAACATTTCCATGCACTTAATTCTAAATATAACGCTAATATAACAGTGAAACTACTTGCGTAATAGCTGGAAAATATATTATTATGCTACATGATGGGAAAAATCGGGTAAACGTTCATCTAATGACCAATTAGGCATAGTTAGCATAGAAATCTTTGTGTATGGATATAACATGTTTCTTGCTACGTTCCACAGTTTGTTGCAAGCTTAAGAACTAGAACAGGTTGTAATGAAGTGTTAAGAGCTGTTACTCAGGTTCTTTTTACAGAGTTTCCCTTTATTTTTCTATTGATCAACATCCATTTCGATGTATTCTATAGATAAATTGAGTATTCTAGATATTGAGATACATTGTTGTAAGATACACACTCTAAAAGAAACATCTCTTGTTTGTTGAGACCTTTTAAATTCCCAAGACTCCTGCTACCAAAAGAGCGCACAAAATGAACCTTAAGATGCGTTGAAATAATTAAGTTAAATTCCAGTGGCGCATGGTAAAAAATGTTAAGGAAAATTATAAAAAGAAATAAGTGGAAATGGTCCATGTGCCTTTGATCAACTATGAGATACCCTAAAGTAATAAACAGATATGTTTTAGCTACTACTATCTATATCTACTACTATATCTGCTACTATGTCTGCTACTATATCTGCTACTATATCATCTACTATCTACTACTATATCCATTAAGCTCAGGATGCACTTCAGAACGATACATACATGACTTTATATGGTCCGTTTTAAATCCTGTACAACTTCACTTAATCTAAATAGATACAGAGTATATATGCTAGGATCTCACGTATTGTGAGCTGACAAAGAGGCAGAACCCGACATAACCAGACCAAACAATACCAAAGCCAGTGACAGCGGGTGCCAAGGTAAACCAAGTAAATCAAATAACTGCGATGGGAGGGGAGCAGCAGTAGTAACCACAACAGCGGCCACAACAACGACAACAACAACAAGAACAACAAGAACAGTATAATAAACGCCACTTCAAACCAACAGCAAACATAAAGAGCAAAAGAGTAACAGAAACAACGGCCAAGCCATAGAATGCACGAAAGAAAAAAAAAAGGAGGCAAAACGCAAGAAACCCAATAACATGAAAAGCTAAAGAATTTTTTGCGCAAAAGGAAGAAGGCGACTCAGATATAAGTGTGTGGGGAGGGGAGGGAGGGGGCGTGCAGAGTGTATGTGTAAGTAGAAAAACCCGCTTACAACAGCAAAAAAACGCGGCGGCAACGCCAAGCGACGACCTTGATAAGTTTCACACACAAACACACAACAACACACACACACACACGCAGAGCAAAACTGCTCACAAAAAAGGAAGGGCTGGTAAGGAGTGTAAAGCATTAACAGGGGTATGAAAGTGGAAGGGGAGAGCTCACACATTTTATATTTACACAGAGGAGCAAAAAAGGAGGCACACTCAATGTGTTTCACACCACAATCGATGCCCAAAGAGAGCGCTCCCCCATGGTGAGTTTTCCTTATGTCGTCGTATTTTGATATCTCTCTCGCTCTCTTTGCCATCAACAAGTGTCTGTTCCTAGCTCAATACGGTTTTTTGTGAGCGCTCTTTAATCAACAGCGCGTGGTGAGATTTGGTTTTTGGTTTGTTGTTACTGTAATGTAACCATACTAATGTGCATGTCGTAGTTAATATACATACTACTTACTACATTAATACATATGTATGTTCTGTACATACTTACATTATCTTGCTTTGCGTTTTATTATTGAATTTCTCAAGTCACTGGCTGACGCATTTAAGAACGCCAAACAAATGTCTGTCCCCGTGTTTGGAGCTTCCGCTCTCTCTTTGTGTTTGCTTCTCTTCGAGAATTGCTCTGTCAATCAGCTGGAAATCAGCTTGAAAGTCAAATTGAAATAAAATTTTATACTTTATAATTTCGCATTCAATATTGACATAACAAACAAATAAACAACACTTGTTGGGTTAAGTGCGATTTCAATGTGAATAAAATGGAAAATTTTTTGATTCGTATTGCGAGTTTAAGCTACAACTGAAACAACAACAAATACAACAAGAACAGCAGCAGCAACAGCATTAAATTGATCGTGCAACGTGCCTGAAATTATAAAATACAAATCAACGCGGAACCCGCGAAACAGAAACCGGCGGTGCACTTGCTCCAATGTTAGCCCGTTGGTGGCAAGTAACTGCCTGCAACACACACACACACACACACACACACACACACACACACAAACACACGCACACACTGACAACCGGCTCAGATCAACGGTTGGACAGAGAAGCGTACAGGGAAACGGGGCAATGTCTAGTTTGAGTTTTGAACGACAGGCGAACACAAGAGACAACCCATAATTAATCAGACTACAGGCTACGGGCTATGGCAACATTTTACAATTTACAATTTACGTGTACAGCCAACAAATTGCGAATTCCGTGCAGATCCTTAAAAAAATTAACAAAGAATGCAGAGTCTGCTCAACGAACTGATACCCTGTAATTACGCACCTTATGATATATGGAGACTGCGAGCTTGAATTGATTTATAATGAAGAATATATATATAATTTAATTTACTGACAAACTTTAAATTAAAAACTTAATTGACGTTCTTGGCAAAGGCGTTAAGTTAACAACTTAAGCTACGTTCCTCAAATATCACCACAATAGATACAATTTGTTTTCAGGTGCTCACATAAAGACGTCGAGATACGAGTTGGTGTTATACGAAAGGTGTCCAAATCCATATGTCCAAACAAGTTTTCAAAACATTAATTCGCATATTTTTACAAATTATATTAAAGTTCATACATAAAGACAGAACAAAAACAAAAAAGAAACAACAACAAAATAAACCCAAAACTTGTTTTGCTTGTAAAACTATTTAACAATTGTTAATCCCAAACAAATAGAAAATACCCAAAACGACTCTTATATACTCTTCCAATAGTATTAGTATTAAATTGTAAAATAAGATTCCATTCCAAAAGCAAAGAAAGAAACATATTTCAAAACTGATCTTAGTTAATATCTTATCATTCAAGCTTATCGAATCGATGACAGCTCCATGAGAGAACTCTGAGTAATACCAGTTCTTTCGTTAAATAGTTGCATCAACTGATCATAAAGTTGCTTCGGTGACTAAGTAAATATCGCTAGCGAGTTTTTAACAGCTATTCGATGGGATATAAAGAAAATTCTAACAGTACTCGAGCCTCCAAATAAAGATTCATTATCACTTTTCATTTCGTGCAGTTAATCAAATGGAAAATTTATACGATTTGTGTGTTAATCAGTAAATTACAATATGTAATATTAAGAAGAAGAAAAACCCCAACACAAGTTTAGAATTTAACAGTTACATTGTCATGTGTAGGTATGTAATCTAAAAAAAATACTGGGTTGTTCGGGTTTTACACACCTACTGAAATGAGGTAACTATTATAGTGCCTAGATAAAATTCCCGATCCAAGGGTACAAAGAACAACAACAAAAGCTACACTCAATTCATCTTAGAGAAGAGAGCGCGACAGAGAATACAGGGAGTTAGATAGAGAGCACCCGCATGTATATCAGGAGTACACACAGAATGGCCCTGAGGGCAAATTACACCTCGTTTGTTAGACAGAGGCCGCACTTGTAAGATTAATTTATTTTATTAAGGGATTGCCTCTGCACCTTTTGCTCACAAACAAAGAACTAACAGAGACGCATAAATGAAACAACAACAAAATTCCTTAACGATCAGCAAATTTTGCTCTCTTTGTGTGCAGCGCTCCTGGCGAGAACAATTGGGGGAAATTTCGTTGATTTACCGTTTAGCCAATGATACTCACTCTGGTGTGTGGGGAAATGCGGTTGATCCAACGAATCTTGCTCTTGTCTGCTATCAGTCGCCGCTATCCGGCTGATGCTTGCTATTCTGTTAAGTGTGGGGAAGTGGGTGGGAGGGGTACGGTGAGCTTTTCACTTAATTTAATGTGTGCTGCGGCTATGCTGCAATCAAAGCAAGCACACAACACATACTAACAGACACTTGCTGACACACACACAGAGGGGCAATAGGGTAACTTAGCTTGGGCTTTTTTCAATATGCAAAACAATGCTGTTAAAGTGGATAGACAAGTTTTAACCAGTGACAATCGTGCTGATAAAGCAGTTTGCGCTGGTCAAGCACACAACAGACCATACAAATAGAGAAAGAAAGAGAGTGAGAGAGGGAGATTAGTGTGTAGGAGATGTACAAAGAAAGCCAAGTTGCAAGCTGTGGCCACTGCAAATGGCTTAGGCTCAGTCCAAATAGTCATAGAGAGTCGATAAAAATAACTCAATGTTGCCTGCAATCAATTTTAAAATAGCCAACAGCTAACCAACTTTGCTATGTATAGACCCAACTTACAACACTGAAGAAGAAGAAGAGTAAGTCAAACTAAAGGAGAAGAAACTAGCAAAAAGGCACAAGGCACAAGCCAAGGCGATTTCAACTTACCGCTGCGCTCCCGCGCCGCACAAGTTCAAGGCCAAGTGGCCACGGCGCCTCCGCTCTTTCTCTTTCGTTGCTGCTCTCACGCTCTGCGTTTTGCAAGTATTGTAGTTGTATACGTATGAGCACTATTTGGTATGTGTGCGTGTGTATGTGCGGTTTGTGTATGATTTTTTTTATGCGCAAAGAACTTTCGTTTTCAAGTACATGAAGCGCCACAGCGCCCCCTCTTCCTTAAGAGACTTTGACTAATGTTTTCTTGTTGTTGCTTTTGTTGTTTGGGTTTTTGGCTGTTTTAGTGGGACGCACGGGTTGACAAAAACGAAACTCGCACTTGTAAATGACACGCGCAATTACTTTTCTCCGCCAACCAAAGAAATCAACAAATTCACAAATTTGTATATGTTATTTGCACGACTCCAAGATTTGAGCCTGAAGCTGGCGGCTTTGTAAATTAATTAACAACACTCAAACTTACATACACACAATCATACAGGCGCACACACACACACACACACACGCAGCCATATCAAGTAAGCGCGCGCGTCGAGATAAGCAAAGCAATTTATTTGCACTAAAATTTACTTTTTGCACGCCGCTAAAGTAACAAGGGGAGTGGGGGAATGTTGGGGTGCTGAATTCACCACACACACAATCACACTGGAATTCGTTGAACACACGCAACCCGACGTAAGCGCACGTTGCTTTCGAAATTTGTATAAAATTTTTTAAATATTTTTTATGTGCAACAACACAATGACAATTGGCGCCGCAATTGCACTTAGTTTCAATAAATATTTCGTTTAATAAGTTAATAAATTTTAAAGAATGTAAAAACAAGTAGGGACAACGGAAAACGACGACACCGCGATTACGAGGCGCAACAACAAATGGTGAGCGTGAGAGAGTCACACAATAGAGTTGCCATATCGAGAGCTTTTTCTTGCGCCAAAAAAAGCTTAACAAAAGTGTTGGTAAACGCCAAATCGGCAGTCTGAACGTAAACAAACGAATTTTATTGCTATCTTAATTACAACTTATGATTTAAGTACTTAAAGCATTGGCAAATTCGCTTTTAACGCGTCAAATTCTTTGCGTTCCAGAGCTTTTATATTTGTGCCAGAAAACGGTGACTTGAATTCCACGTCGCGATGTTTGTTTACGAGAATCTTTTGGTCGGAATAAATCAAATTGATTTGTTGTTCGATTTGCTGCTGATCTGAAAAAGAATAAGTTGAGCATGTATGAGTTTCTACTCTTACCTTACGCCATATACTTACCCTTCTTAAGAAGCTGCACTGCCTTTTCCCGCTGCATTTTGACCAGCATACTGCCTATGGTTATCCACACTTTAGATTCGTCTGAATTTTCGATAAGACGCAATGCCTCGCGGTTTTCCTGTCGCCGCTTGTCCATAACAAGTAACTCCTGCTTATTGACCAGGATCTTATCCGCCAGCTCTTCTGTCTTGGATATAATTTCAATACCTTTACTTAAATCCGTTTGCGACATCGTTGCGATTTTAGTTGATCAGTTTTTAGTTGCAATACAAACAAATGTGCCGAGAAGCATAAACAAATATTTAAGGTGACCAAACTATAAGAAATTTGTGGTTAAAATTTCCCTGCCGCTGGCCAACCAGCTGGTCACACAGCTGTGTGCAGTGTTATTAACATGGTCACCCTTAAACCACTTGTTAGGCAGAATTACGCGCAAAATAGTTTTTAAATATTTTCACTTCACCATTAAAGGGAATTCACCACTTTTGCTTTACACAAAATAATTGCATTTTTATTTTGAAATCCAATTTATTTTTTATTAGGTAACTCAAGAGAAACATAACCTGTATTTAAACGATAAAAAATGTGTTCTTTGATATTTTGAATCTAATTTAGCTGCATTTAAAAAACAACTTTATATCACCTTTTAGTGCTTGTAGTGAGTGAGATGATTGATCATCTCGTAGAGCCATTTGGGCTGATCGTGCGGGGCCATGTGCCCAGCATTACGCACCATTATCTCAACCAAGTGCCCGGCATGCTTCACATAGCCGGCGACCTCGCCATCAACACGCCAGATTGTGCGTTCTGCCGTCTTGTACTTCTCGGAACCGGCGAATTTCAAATGCTTAAGATAGTTGCGAGTCAATGGGTAGGCAACGATGATGTCCAATTGGCCACTGTAGATACAAACGGTGTAGGTGTCCAGGAGCTCAGCTATCCAGGGCGCCACAGTGTCCATGACATCCTTCTTCAAGTGAATCTCAACCTTATTCTCCTTATCCAGATCATGGAACGGCATATTGCCCACATGAATGGCGCGACGAGTGGCGCCTGATTGCAAAAAGTCGCCCAACTTGGCATCAGCTCCATCTGGATGGGTGAGCAGATAATTGTAGTACCAGCTGTATCCCGTCAAGTTGCTAAATATGGAGCCATTAGTCATGTCACCATTTATAAGTGAATCAAAGACATCAAAGGCGCAATCCATATCACGTTTCTCAATGCATTTGGCACCCTTATCTTCAGCTGCATGGAATTGAGCTAAGCCGTTGTCGTCAATCAAGCCCAACTGATAGAGATAGTCGCCATATTTGAGCTGATGCAGTGGATCAGATAATCCGTTTCCAATAGCAATGCCCTTGAGTGGTATATGGACACGCGGTTCAATTGCATTATGCACCTTGTGAATGTGGTAGGCCAGAGCAGGCACATATTTGCCAGCATAGGATTCGCCAGTGACCCAAAAGCCTGAAGTTTCACGCCACTGGAACAATTCGTAGAGCTGCATCATAGCCTCATGCAAGTTGCGCCCAACATCGCGTTCATTGCGTGCGTATCCTTCATCATGATCGGTGAAGCTGAAGCCTGTACCCACTGGATTATCAATGTAGATCATATTGTGTGTCTTGCTCCAGGTGTAGTTTCGCTTTTGCAGCTTGCCTGCTCCGTCCAGCTCCAAGGGGCCGTTCTCTGTGAACAGACCGAAGAGGGAGGATGCGCCAGGACCACCTTGTAGCCACAGAACAACTGGTGCATAGGTTGGATCAGTTTCAGAGGGGAAATACCAGAAGAACATATTCGAATTGTACCCCTGATCAACGGTCAGATAGCCCGAATAACTCTCAACACCACGAAACTGAGAGCCGACAACACGGGCCATTTCCTGCACCTTCTTATTGGGTACATTTGGATCATTGATCAAAGGCGTAAGGTAGAGTGGTTTTCCAGGATCCACGCCATCGTTGAAATACTTAAAACGTGGATACGGATTGACAAAGCTCTTTCTATAGGGTCGTTCTCCAGCGACAAAAACAGCGCACAAAGCAACTGCGATAATTAAAAACATGCAATGAATTGCGTTTTTCATTCTTTGTTGTTCAAGCTGCAGGGCGTTAATTAATTATCAGTTTAATACACATACACATATAAATATAATAATATAATATAAATATAATTTCTGTAATTGTCTACACTTACCGATTTATATTGATAAGCAAACTCCGCACTTTAACTGCAGTTCGTGAAAGTTAAAACTCGTCTGAGCCGGCAAAATTGTTTTGCAATCAGCAGCAGCAAATGTTTATAAATAGAGTTGAGTAGTTCACTGAGGAACTAAATTAAACGAACTGGTGCGTGAGCTGAATAAATAATATATTATGCTATAATAAAATCTTTTTATAAATTTAGTTACTACTAAATTTGGTAAACTGCTTTCTATATAGACTAGTGTTACCTTTATGCAACAAGTTTGAAGATTATAAAGTTAACTAAAAACTGAACCAGCTATTGCTATCGAACTTATTGTTTCAGCATTGTTATCGATTACTTTAAAATCAGCTGTTGATTTTAAACAATATTAAAATGAAATTGATAATAGACAAATACAGAGCGATTACTGTAAATGGAAAGTTCTACATTAAGGAGTGAGGTAATCAATACCCAGCAGCTTAAACTACTCAGAAACACCTACATATTGCAGCGTATATCAGTTAACACTAATGTTAACAATGTCGGTGCCTTCATTAGTGTTTATGAGTCATGGGCAGCGCAGCGGCAGAGCCAAAAAATTTTACCGCTGCTTTCGCATTTGTTGTGGACGCCAATTGGTATTTAAATCATTCCAGTGTAGGCAGCTGAAAGTGTTGGACGCGCGAACTATTTACGTGAATACAATTACTGACTGTACAGTGAAATTTTTCGATTACGCATCAGACACACACCCACAAATAGATAAATATGTTTGATTTCAACTTGGAATTTGCTCGTGGCGGTGCCTCATTCACCACTGAACTGTTTCACCTGTTGGCCGCAGGTGGCGTTAAGGACAACATCGTCTTCTCGCCCTTCTCCATCCAGGCGTGCCTTGCTTTGGCCTTTGCCGGCGCCCAGGGTGAGACGGCCGATGAAATCGCTAAGGGTCTACACTTTGTGTCAAACTTCCCACCAGAAGTGGCTCAAACTTTCCAGTTCGTGCTGGAAAACTACAAGAATAGCCCCTTGCTGAGGATTGCCAACAAACTTTACGTGCAGCAGGGTCACCAGCTAAAGGCTAGCTATGAAAAATCCATCAGGGAAGAGTATCATTCTGAGGCGGAGTCTATAAACTTTGCACTAAGTGACGCTGCTGCCCAGTCCATTAATAGCTGGGTTAATGCCAAAACTGAAGGCAAAATCACGGAACTTGTTTCGGCCGATGCCTTTGACGACAACACCCGCCTAGTGCTGCTCAATGCACTGCACTTCAAGGGTAGCTGGGCACACAAGTTTGAAGAGGAGAGCACTGAGGAGGATGACTTCTGGGTGGGCGAAGAGCAGAGCGTCAAGGTCAATTACATGAACCAAAAGGCTAAGTTTGGCTATGGTTACTTTGAGGATCTAGGCTGCACCGCACTGGACATGCCCTACAAGGATTCGGACTTGTCCATGTTTGTGCTGCTGCCACAGGAACGTGAGGGTCTCAAGGAATTGGCCACCAAGCTGAAGACCGTTAACCTGATCGATCTGGCGGCAAAGCTCGATGTGGAGGAAGTGCACGTAAAGTTCCCCAAATTCAAGGTGGACTACTCTCTGGAACTCTCCGATAAACTCAAAGAGGTAATAAACAGAATTATGCATCATCCAGAAATACATTCATTATATTGACACGTACCTAGTAGCTGGTATCAACTAGGCCATAATCAATGGAATTTCAGTCCAAACCTCTTAATAACTCTTATCTATATGACACTTTCATTTGGACAAATATAAAAGTCTTATCAGCTGAAAGTATGAGATAATGTGTAGGGTACCAATCGTGGTTGTTGCGGTTCGTGCTACAGAGATCATATATCATTAATCTCACGAATAATTGCATAATTTACTGCTATTGCACAAGGGATATCTGCATGCTTCATACATATGTATCTTATTGACTACTTGACGATAATCGATAAGATATCGAGTACATCCGCTATATTAAAATAGTTGTATAGTATCACATCCTATTTGGTTTTTGTAGTGACGTCATCGACACTAAGTTTAATCATAGCTTATATTTAATTCTTATGCTTGTATTTTCCAGCTTGGCATTACAAAAATGTTCAACGACTGTGCGGAATTCAACAATCTACTGGAATCCCCTGAAGGCATTAGTGTATCAAAGGTTTTACACAAGGCGACGATAGAGGTTAACGAGGAGGGAACAGAGGCGGCTGCTGCCACGGGTTTGGTTATGATGACGCGCATGATGATGTTCCCCCTGCAATTCCAGGCGGATCGCCCCTTCTTGTATGTCATCTGGAACAAGAAGAATATACTCTTTGCTGGCGCCTTCGTTAATGCACCAAAGGCATAAGTCTGCCAATTGTAATGCTCATTAATTTATTGTACAACTGAAAAAAAGGAATTTTATATTTGTTTTAATAAACGCAACGCACATTGATTTAATTGACAACTTCTCTAAATTTTTCATTAGTTATTTATAATTTTTATATATAATAAGTTTTTTTACAATTAAAATTGAAATATAAAAATTTTAAAGTTTAACCCCAACTGACTGTGCATTGACGCTTAAAAAGTATTTGGGATTTTTATTATCTGTATTGGCAGCACTGGCTTCTTGCGCAGCCAAGTTCAAGCGAGTTGAAATTTGCGCCCATTGAATTAAACTAGTTCAGAACTGAACTACGCAGCTCTGTTATTTGTTGCAAAAAAGAAAACAATTTTCGTACGTATGTATATAGATAAATAATGCGGGCTGAACAATAAACAGTTATGTGGCAATAAGAACCATATGAAATCATCAAAGCAAATAAAGCAATGTCACTGCGTGCACTCAGGAAACGGGATACTCAATTAATCCAGGCATCTGGCAGCGCCAAACCATCGCTTTTTAAGAAGGCCACCAACAATACAATTCCAACCATAACAACGACGACGACGACGTCACCCAAACGCTCATTGGGGAAATTCTCAGCTGGCAGCAGCAAAAGCAACACTCAGAAGCTGATCCGCCAGCGAAAGCTGCTCGGACGAGGGACTTTTTCCAATCCGGATCTAACGGAATTTCAACGGGCCATTGGTAACAACAACCTGTTGCGCAGTAAATCGGAAGGGGATGTTTGCACTGTAGCCCTGGCTGGTCATACTTTACGGAAGTTAACGGCAGCCAACGCTAAGTCTGAGGTGTGCCTGCAGCGCATTAGTTCCCACAGCTACGAGCCAAGCCAGGACAAAATGTTAAGTGGATCACGCTCCCATCGCGATCTGACAGGCGGTGATGGCAGCGATCGGGAGACGGGCCGAATGTCGCGACGGATGAGCGAGTGCAGCATGGGCTATAGCCAGAGCAGTGTCGGTGGCTATTCACGACGCACAAGTTCTATGTTCGCCAGCCAAATGACGCTCTCCACGGGTGCACCTGTTGATCCCAATGCCGCGCTGCGCGTGCCCATAATTGGCTACGAGGTAATGGAGGAGCGGGCACGTTTCACGGTCTACAAACTGCGCGTGGAAAATCCAGACACAAATGATTGCTGGCTGGTCATGCGACGGTACACGGACTTTGTGCGCCTCAATAGCAAGCTAAAACAGCTGTTTCCGCATACCAACTTGTTGCTGCCACGTAAGAAACTCTTTGGCGACAACTTCAATGCTGTCTTCCTGGACAATCGTGTGCAGGGTCTGCAGATGTTTGTCAACTCCGTTATGGCTAAGGAGCATCTGCGCAAATGCAAATTGGTGCGGGAGTTCTTTTGCCTGGACGAGCCGCCTTCCTACTCCGAGTCAATGGAGGAGTGTCGTGTGAGTGCAAGAATGAACATCAGATACAGTAAATGTTGGATATAGTGAACAGAACTAGTAGTGAGAAGCACAAACATATCAGATGTTTTATGATCTAATGTGCTGCGCTCAGTTAACCCTTTACACTATATCGAATGCTCACTGTATCACAACTATATCAATAATCATTTTAATTAAAATCTCCTTATACACAGGCAATATTTGAGGCTCAGGAGGAGACCATAGCACACTTGAAGCTGCAGATTCAAACCAAAAATGATCTTATACTCAACTTGCAGCAGAAGCTGCGCGAAGAAATGATCGAAAAGGAGCAACTCAGAGAAGAATTAAAGTAACACCCATAATGATAGATATAATAGTAAATATTTATAGATCTTTCATATGTATTATTATCATTTATAGAAATGCCAATTTGGATTGCTCCCATTGCTCGTCGGCAAACGATAGTATGGCGCTAAAGTAGTTAGGAACTTCAAAGGAACTTTCCATATCGAGTTCAAAGTGCGTGTGTGTACAATGTTATGCTGAGCATAAGTCTATGCACTCGCACGATATGTATCTATATATCTTTACATATATATCTCTCCCAAGTGCATATCAGGCGCTAAAATGCTCACCTTTTTAGTGCTTTAGTATTTCAAATGATAATAAGCCCAAAAGAAATTCAAATACTACTTTTATACATAAGGACGAGTCTTTACTCGTGCATAGTTCATAGATCTTGTATAGACGAGCTTTTACTCGTTGGATTTTTTGATTTAGAATTAGCTCAATACAATTTACAATAATAAAATCTACATTTTCATACGATTATTCACTAACCTATATCATTTGTATACCTGTATAGAACAGCTGCTCAAAGGCTTGTCATGGCTGGAGGTCGTGCGTAGGCCTTCGGTATAAATCCGTATTTACGTGTTTTGGGCGCATACGCCCACAGCCAACCATCGACGGTCTGGTTGTTCAGATCCGCATAGATCCAATCGCCGCGGCGGACGGAAAGATCGTCGGGCGCCTGCGCCTTGTAGTCGTACAACATGACGAGCTCTGTGCCATGGTAGCGCAGGTCATCTGTGCCTATGCCCAGCTGTTGTTGCTGCTGCTGCTGTGCCTGTTGTCCCTGTTGTTGCAGCATGTTTTCCATGGCGTTCAGGCTGCCACCTGTCAGGTTGGCATGATGTTGCATATTGCTTTCGTTTAGGGGCGCCGCTGCTGGCGTTGCCTTTTGTTGCTGCAGCACGCGCACACTGTCCGCTGGATAAATAAAATTGGCTGGCACAAAGCCTTCCTGGCCGTCGCTGCGCATTATCCAGAACCAATCGGGATCCTCACGATTGAGCACTGTGACAAACTCGCCGCGCTCCACTGACAAATCATTCTCATCGCGGGCAATGAAAGTATATAGAACAATGCAGCGTCCCGATGGCTCTTTGATGAAGGGCGTGCACTCAGGCATGGGCACGTGTACGTTGCTCTCCAAGTTATTGACCGGTGGGGCAATTGGTTCTTCACACAACACATCCAGTTTATTGTCTACGCCGACACCCAGCAATGGTTGATTCTCATCGTGGGGCTGCTCGGGACACTGATCTCGCGGCAGCTTCTTTTTAATGGCCAGCTCGGCCAGCTGTGTGTTGTATGGGGCACAGTAGGAGAACGGTATGAAGCCCTCCTGACGCGAGTCCTGGCCAATCACATAGACCCAGTCGTTTTCACGATACAGTATATTAACCAGCTGACCTCGCTTCACCTCCAGCTCATCATCCACACAAGGCGTAAAATCATGTAGCACAACCATTTTCGAATCGGGACTAAAATATAAAATTAATAAATAATTAAGATAATTTTAATAATTATTAAATTTACCTGAGTCCATGCTCTTTCTCAATGCCTACACGCACCAGTGTCTCTATGCTAGACGAGCCAGTTATGCGTCCCATGCCCACAGGCGCCAGATCTCGTTCGATGTTCGCATTTGTGGCTGTAAAAAAACAAGTTTGTTGTTTGAGTCTTCAGTTTGTTTGTTTTTTTTTTCTCCTCCTGCGCTTGCGTACCTTTTTTTTTGTCGCGCCGCATGCGCACTGGACACAGAAAAGCCATTGAAGCTTTTTATTTTTAATTTTGCTTATTGAACACTGATGTTAACACTGATATAATTAAAATAGTAATATTATAACCATGTCCTAGTCTAATGTTATTGGGAAGTGCATTGCAGTCTGCAGCCTGCAAGTATGTTCGATTGTTTCCGTTTGAGCGTTTATCGAACGTATATCGAACGGTGCAATCGTTATTGACGTGCCACCACATTCAATCGTGCGCTTTAAAAAAAATGTTCGGATTGGTTTTGTATAAGTGTTATTTAAATTAAAATTGCTCTTCTGTGCTAAGTAATTAATTAAATGAAATAAATTATTGCAAAGTCTTGCTGTGCCATCAACCGTGTAAGTATTAGAAAGCCACATTTGAATTATATGAATTATACATAAATTAAATGCAACATAGTCGGCCTTCAGGAGTGCACATACCTTGGTTTAGGTTCATTGCACTTGCCCGTTAGTTGTATATTAAATTTAATCAACAACTATAATTAAAAATTATATGCTTGTGGCATTTATGTTATGTGGCAGCTTTATGCCATCATTAAAATGTGATTGCATGCAAGCAGCAAGCAGAGCAACAGCTCGGCCGGGGAAATTGCGGTGATTTCACCAGGACACGCAATGACTGAGCAAATGCTCAAGGTTACATTTGCGTGTTTTGCATGAGAAATAGCACGTCATCCATTATCCGTGCAGCAGCAGCAACAACAGCCAGAGCGGATGCAGCAGTATCTGCACATCCTGTCAAAACGGGCAATGCACTATTTTTATGCCAAGGATAACACTGCTTGCATGCTATTTTCGATTATTGTTGCCCCTCTGCCCACCGGGTGCTGGCTGGCAAGGGGCAAGCGAAAGTATACAACTAACAAACTGACCTACACAGCAGCCCATTCCTGAACCCAGTCCCCATACTGCCAATAGCCAGTCGCCAATCCCTTAGTTCGCTTTCATTGCCAAAAAGAAACTGCGCATTACAATTGCTCTGTTATTCGTGAAACTGGTGTCTTACACCCCCTAAATGAGCACATTGTCTCGTACTCGTCTTATTGTTGACTCTTGCCTACTACGCAGTTGATATTACATCCTGAGTTTCAGCTCAGTGGCCAACACTTCCCTTCTTCCTAATCATCCGACTAACCACCTATTCCCATGCCCTATCCCAAGCATAAAACGAAGAGCGTGCTCTTCTCAACAAACGAATCGATAGAAAGGAGTCTGCGCACTGGACCAAACGTGAAACCATTCACTAAAACTGCACATTGACTGTGCATTGATGTCGAAGATGGAGGATGATGGAGGATACTGATACTGATGCTGCTACTGATGTGGCTATGTTGGACTATGGATTTTGTGGCGTCTGCGGCCAGAACTGGTGCCTTTACCCAAAATGGTACAAAAACCAGTGTCTAGGGTAAAGATGGGAAAATCAACAGTGGGTGCTTAAGTGGGTCAGCTATTTTCGGAGTCACGCATACATCAGAAGTACAAATATATTTATAGTCCTTAGCTAGACCTACCCAGTTCTTCCTTCAATTTATGATGTACTCGTCACACTGGGATTACATTTCCCTCAAGTGCCGTAATAAAACTGTCAGTGGCACTGTTGATTTCCATGAATTGTGAAATTACAAAATGTATACGCCCATCCACGCCCAATGCACGAGAACTCTTCCAATTTCCCTTAACCAAGGTCCTTGCGTATGTCATATGTTCATAAATCGATTGCGGGAGGCTTCAACTTTCATGAATGGCATTTTAATTTCCCCAAAGCAACAGCCAAAAAGTTGGTAGTCAAATTTGATCGACGTGAGAAGATTGGCTTAAATGGAAAAATGGGAATTAGGTTTCATTAGCATCGAAATTAGGTTTTGAATTTTAGGAGTTGTACTAGAAAATGTCATGTTGAAGATTTGAAATAGATTGAAAGGATGTTTGAGACTAGAGATTATATCTAGAAAACGATCTTTATTCGAATATATTATATAACTTGACTCCTCTTGAATCCAACAGAGAAAAAAGTGTCATTTTAATGTCTATATGATTATTTCAGGACTATTAGTCGAGAAAATTGTCAATTAATGATATAAATTAAGGTACTTAATAGCATACACACATCTTGCGTGACATAAGGTAATCTTCGAATAACTACAATAATTTACAGTTTATATGGCATATATCCATTTTTCGCACGATTTGCTTTGAAATTTAATTGCTTTATATATGCGCAACAAAAATTCAACGTTCGGTTCTAAAAATGCACAGCTCGTAAACAAAATCAAAGTAAATATGAAAATGCAACAGAGAAATGCAAATGCAAAAGAAAATAATGGAAAAAGTACAAAAAAATTATTGGAAAACTGCCAAAACTGAAAGATTTCGAATATATATATAGAAAGACTTCGTATAAGGCAAAATAAGAGCTCTGAGAAAGCGCCAAAAATGTAATCTTTATGAATATATAATATATAAAAATAAATTTTGAACAAGTTTATGCACTAAAGAAAACAACACTGAGAATTACATAAGAGTTCTCGAACTGAACAAGTGGATGAAAGATTTTAAGTGGATTCTTAAGATGGTCTGCAACAACCGTGCCACATGCTCAGGCAGCCCACACAATTCGTTGCTGTCATTGTAATATGGACACATCCGGCAGCTACAGTTGTTCCCCCCGGCTCTGGGGCACAGTACACAGTACACAGTGCACAGTATTCAAGGACACTTGCAATTGCGAGGCATTAAACCGTTAAATGTGGCAGGCAGATCAGCACCCAAAACGAGGCTTGAGTGTCAACTGCGCATTTCAGCGTCAACGTGGCGTATGAGTGATATTTAATTACCACGGAATCCCATTGTTGGTCAATGTCAGTGGTAGGTTAGACCCTCAATCCTATCAGAATGATAGCCTGCCAGTTGCCAGCTGGCTTGCCTTTAACATGCAGCCAAGTCCTTGCCAGCCTTTCAGTCAGCTGCCAGAGTTAACCCAGCTCATAGAACACATCAGAGCTCATTTCCAGCTCCTGCTCCTTCGCCTGTGCACTTATTGAGCTCGTCAACAACAGGCTTATCTTTCTCTCTCTCTCTCCCACACTATCTCTCTCTCTTTTAACTCACTCTCTCAATAGATATAGAACGTCGGACGGTACATGGGGCACGTGCGCCAACGTGTAGCTTAGTGTCGGTCTACAGTCTACGGTTAACATACTGTTGCCTCATCGGTCGGTGTTCAGTTGATGTTGGTTCCTCGTTCGGAGTGGTTCGCAGTTCAGTTCGTTGGTTACGCGCATTTTTTGTGTGTGGGTGTGTGTCAGTGTGCTGGAATATAATCCTTTCCACCTAGGTAAATCTAAATAAAGACATCAGGTATCGCCCACACTCATTACAAACCCCTCCCGCTACCGCTCCCTCCCTCCACCCCGCTTCCAGTGCAACCCCTCACCCTGCATCCACTCAAAGGCTAATGCAGCAAATGCGTCACATCAATTGCTTCCAGCAAGTGTAATTTTTGCTTGATTGAAGCTGTTCACTTGTCTGGCTTCTCCTGGTGCCATTTCCTGCCTATAGACAACTAACACACTTCTAGATATAAGCACCAAATATATATATAAATTGATATATTTACATCTATAAATATCCCATTTATTTACATGTTTTTCGCTTTTGTTTTCATTTTTCGACTACCATAAAATTTTTGCGCCCAAACAAAATATTTTCGCGACCGTCTGCGACGTCAAAGTCAAAGGCACTTTTTTTATGTATCTACATAGTATATCTTAATGAGTGCGTATCTGCTGATACAGATACAGTATATACTATATATGTATGCTATACTATATATGCTCATATATGCCTGAATATACATATTTGTTTTGGTAATAAATAATTATAAAAATGGCGCATTGTTGACACGCAAAGTATCCATTCCGTTAACATTGTCGAGCATATTCCTCTGAAGCACCAATTAATGCTCACTTTTTCTGCATACATGGGGTATATTGGTTGGGATTATAACTCATATATTATATAAAGTTAGTTTCACTTGGGTAAATAAGTAAGTTGAAAGTTGAATACCTTAATTAAAGAAAGTTTATACTATATCAAATTTCAGTTAGTAATAAAGAATCAGATTATTTGTTGCTAGAACAAAAGAATATTCTTAGGTTATAAAGAATATTTGTGGTCAGTACAGGGTATAATATTGGTCAACCTTAATACTTGTTGCTTGCTTATTATGAGAATGTGGCCAATTCCCGCAGACAGACTATCATCAAGGTTAAAGTCTCGTGATATTTTACACAGATTCTATTAGGATTAGCTGTTTTCTTACGCGACTCTAGAAAAGATTATCGTATAGGATTTATGTGTTTGTTTTCAATACTTATCCTTGCTATCTGTGTTTCGCATGATGCAATTTTGTTTATTAATTGCTCAACTGCACTGTTTAGGTAAGAAGTAGTACATAGGTGATACATACATACACATAGCTATTGCACCTAATCTGTATATGTAAAATCTGGGAAAATTGCTGCTTCGATTTGCTGTATCAATTGAGAAATGTTTATACCCAAATCACAGATGCGCTTTTCAAGACTGGCAATTGGTCAGTCGGGGGCGTCATTTCTTCAATTTTCTTTTAGTTTTTACGTTTTCAAATCCATTTCTAGTTTTCTATTTATGTGTATACACACACACACATACATACTTGTATGTATTTTGCCCAATGGCAATTTGGTTCTATTATAACGGGCGTTGGGGTACGTTGCCGTAGAATTCTAGAACATTCCGGTTGTGGCATATTATTAAATAAGAACTTGACACATGTAATTGATTGCGCCCTTTTGGCTGCTATCCTTTACCGTTATGACTGTCAACTGTGAATTGCCTGTGATTGGGCTTAATTGCCTTGGGGTGAGATTACAATGGCTTGTGCAATATTTCGCAATCCGAAATGGGGCCAGGCTATTACATATTTACATAGGCATATTACCTATGGGTATTGGTTGAGCTGTTGGTTTCATAATTAGATTTGACTTATTTTTAAATCATCATTTTTCATAACTGAATCCTATTTATTTACGCTCTTAACTCTTACTCATGGTCCAACGGACCCTCACTCTCTCTCTCTCTCTCTCTTTGCAGTTTGCAGTTATGGAGATGAATAAACGAATTATCAATATGGATAACATTTATAAGAACAAACACTCGAACATTAATAAGCATTAAGAACCTAATTATGCTCATGAGCATAAAGATTTCGGAGTGAATAAATTAAGAATTAACCCCTGAGGTATCAATTTCAGATGCAAAACGAAAAACAAAACTAACACCAAAAGCTACTCTTAAACCGAAGTTAACTCTTTATCTTTGTCATCGTTTAAAGAGAGAAAGGTAAAGAGAGCGCGCGAGCGCACATTAGTTTTGTTTACACGCCCATTTGTTTGACTAAAAAGCGATTGCAACAACATTAAACTAAATATATAAAAAGTTGCATTCGCTTATAAATAAATCAATAAATCAAACATATAAAAGATTTTCGCAATTAACGTAAGAAGTTAATTTAAGCGGCTTCTAGCGGCCACGTAAATTCGAATTTAAAGAGTTTGCGCAGTTTTAAAGAGAGCGAAGGCAATTACGATTGCACTGAGAGTAGGCAAATACACATAAAGAAGGCAAACTCGCTTGTCGAAAAAAACGGCAACAACAAAGATATGTATTATGTGCATACATATGTACATATATACCGACGTCAACAAATTTCGTTGAATGCTCCAAAGTCTCGTGCTTGACTCTCTGTTGGCGCTGTGCCTGCCTCCCAGATAGAAATTGAGTCTCTCGCGTGACACAACGTGCGTCCAAACGAGCGGAAAGTTTTTCTGCGTGTAAACTTTGCTCTGTTTTTCTTTCTTTGCTTTTCGTTACTCATTCGCATGAGTAGCAGCAGCACCAGCAGCATCAGCAGCAGCAGTAGCAGTAAAGCCGCCCCCACTAAAACGGCAGTCGGTCATTGCAAGCATAAAAATAGCCAGAAATTTGCAATGCAAAAGTGTTTCGCATAAGCGTCAAAGTCAAAGCAAACAAAACATAAATAATTAAAACATAAAGCATAAATAAACAAGAAGGGCTTCCTTAAAAAAAGCTAACAACTTAACGAGTATAAAATATCGATTTTTTTTCCTGACCAGAAACGCGCGTCGATGACCTCGACGACAACGACAAACACAACGACATCCACAGATACAGATATAGCTGAAGCTACAGCTACAACTACAACTACAACCACAAGTACAAGCACAAGTATAATTTGTATAAAAGCAAAAGCTGAGTAAGCTTGCAGCAGCGAGAGGCTAACAAACGCTCTTACCCAAATCCAATTGAGCCACGTTTTACATAATTGCTCAAGCGCATAAAACAAAGGCAAACGCAAAGCCAAAACTAGCAAAAACACATATTATAACGGCGTCCGCAAACCGAGTGCAAGTGGAAAAACTTTTTGCTGCCGACACAGGCAGAAGAAGAAGAAGAAGGCGTAAAAGTAGCACGACGCTTCCAGAGAGCGGCCAAAGTAGCTGCAGTCGAAAATCGCAGAGACACATGCTTAGATATCGGCTCGTATCCACACACTTCTTAAAGCAGCCGTAGTCAGCCCACAGGCATCGCTGGTGGGAGAGAAGGAGACAGAGCGAGTGTAAAGTAAAAAAGAGAGAGTGTACAAAAATTGCAGCTAAGTGCGACGTGCGACGTGTGACGTCACCGGACAACCGATCGCAGGATCAACGTCGCATATAAAAAGTTCGTCAGGTGCACCGGCTGTGGTCATTCACGTTTCAAACGTTGCGGCAAACATTTAAGCGGTTGCCATTTGTGTGTGGCTATTGAATTGGAGGCTTCAGGCTCATCGAATCAACGATCGAACCGCAACAGTTGCAGCAGCTTGCAGCAGAGCGGCATACAAAATCACATCTAACGGGATTTATAATTCAGTCACAACGTATTCGCTAGGAGTTCTACGCCTACTCGGTTTGAGCTGTTTTAATTTAGATAGCGAAAATGTGCAGAGATCGCGATATGAGTTTGTCATAGATCAGCGTAATCGCCAGTATAAGGTTAAAAAAAAATTAAACTGATGTCGTAACTGCACTGAAATTGTATTTGAATAGAACTGAAACTGAATTGAATTGAATCGAAACCCCACAGCTGAACGTCAATCAACTGAAAATTGTGTTGGCGTTTATCGGAGAGAGCCTTGGACCAATCGACAGCAACAACAACAATAATTTCCTGGTCGTCCATATTCACGATCCGAGCTAATATACCAAAGTTAACATATTAAGCAGTCTCTTAGCCAAATCAATAAACAAACAACAAACAAAAACGCCAGGATCAAGGATCATTCCGGTGCGTGTGTGTGTGTGTGTGCTGTGTATGTGTGCTCCCCGGAGTACGAGCGTGAAATGTGACTATTTCCAACATCCAATCGAAACAGGACTAACAAATAATCGCGTCATTTGATTGATAGCAAAGTGGTACAACATATTTCGGGTTTCGGCAACGCTGTCAAATTTCAACTCAGCCTTAATTATAATTCTAATTATAATTATATTATTTCGTGCTTTGTGTTAATCTACAACGTCGTGCAGCTGGCGAACGTACGTGGAAAAATCAGCAAAATTGAAGACTTTGCGAAAAATCTTTGGAAGTCCGTTAAGGCTTGCATTGTAAGTATGCTCTAAAATATATCTAACAGTAACTGAGTATCAGATATCGATTATATAATCAAATTTCATTATACTTAAGCACCGCTTTTAATTATAGTTGATTAATTGGCAGATTTCCCAACATATATTCAATTGAAATGCATTTTATGATCTTCAAGCGTTGCCTTAATTTTCATCTTTACTAATTAGAAATTTGTTTAATTTTCTTAATTGTTCCTTATTGTTTGGGTCAATAGCTCAATGCGTCCAATTGACGTACGTCTGTCACAATTATCGATAATCCAATTCACACATTTGTTTAGATTGTTGCTAAGCATATTGGATTTCAGTGTGATTATGCTATAAACAAATTCACACCTTTTGCTTATTGCAAGCGAAGCGTTGCCAGGCACAAAGAAGAACTTAATACACAGTTATTATTCATTTAGGGGGAACTGCTGCCCACCGCCAGTTGTTGATAAACAATGGTTGGACTTCACTCCCGGCTTGCCAAGCGTGATTGATATCCAATTTGCGAACAGTCTGGCAAAAGCAAACGTTTACTCTCTTGCAGCTACTACAATACTTTACTACTATTTTTCATTCGATTTCTATTTATCTAATGACAAATTGATTTTCTATTTTCATATCAGAGACTGGTTTTCCCATTACAGTTCCATCAACTCAATTAACTTCTGTCCTATTTATGTATGATGACTCATAAAGCCTGTTCCTTATCAGTAATCGACTCGCTGTTAATGCTCTTCCTCTGGCCATGGAAACTTTTACAAATTGCTTAACCTTGTTTGGTTAAGCTACAAAATTTTCCATTTATTACTGTTGTCCAGAGCCTTGTTGTGTCTACTTATTGTCACCTCTGAAGTTGTTGTGCAAAACTGTTGCGTGCTTTTAGGCACGCGATGCCTCAATGTATCGTAGTATCCCCTATTAACATTATTTATTTACTCGATTCCAATTGTCGCATCACCCTGCCTGACATATACTCAAATATTCATGGCTGTTGACCCAAAAAATTACGCACACACCTTCTTCTTTGTTCATTTCGTATTAGAAATGTCAATAAACTGTTTCTCCACTCTCTCTGTGTGCGTGTGTTGTTTACAGCAATCAAGTGTAGAATATGTATTACAAATCGAAGGGAGAGACAGAGAGAGAGAGAGAGAGACTGGGTCAACTAATATTCTGGGCCAGCACTGTGCTGAGACAGTTCCCCAATTCACACGGCAGTTAAATGCAATTAGCAATTCCAACCGAAAATTATCAACAAGTTAATTTTGGCGAATATGCTAATGCGCGATATTTCTATATTTAGATAAAGACTGTAGCTTTATATGATGTTGTTTACATCCAGCGATTGAGGTGATTTAAATCGGAATATAGACAGATAATTGAGACCTATTTTTAGATAAATTCTGATGAAATTCTAGAGCTCTGCGGAAGACCAACAATAAAGCAATTAACAGAAAGTCTCTGTCTTTTCTAGAGCATCTGCTAGTCGCTCAATTTGTGTTTTGTCTTCACTTTTTGTTTATATTCACATCAATTTTATGGCATAATTACTCTTCTGGCATTTAGTTTAGCCCTGCCCCACGAAGATCTAATGGAAAAACTTGTTATTTCGACACTATTATGCAAATACTTGAGATTATCTTTAGCATTCGCCTTCGCATTGCAGCTCAGTCGGTCACGAGAGCACCGCTGTCATGTGGCTGCCCCACAGCTGGTGGCAGTGCCAGTCTTCTGTTGGTACGTGGCATCAGTTAATAATAAAATTGAAACCAAACAAAAAATCGCAGAGATTGTACAATTTATGCACTTTAATCATGTGACAGAAGAATAATGTGTAAAATATCTTAAATGTTTTAAATTAAAAACCTGTTCGCAGACAACAAGCTCGTAAATCAAAGCGTTATTTCGTTCTGTTATTCTCATACAAAGTTCACGAAACTGGAAAAGAAATTTCGAACTGTCTTTTGTGCGATGGTTTATAGAACCGCGAGGCAGCTTCAATTGAACTTGATTGATTTTAACGAAACGCGAGTATAAATATATGTATAAATATCGCAAAAGTGGAATTTGTAAATTAATTGAGATATGCCCAAGCTACATAAAGCAAAAGAGAAACAAAGCCAACAAATCATCAATGAAATGCAACCGCTGATTGCGTCACGTGCTGCCGCCCAGCGAGCAATCATTCAATCGAGTTCTCTAGGTGTAATCGTACTTTGGTCCAATGCGATGCGATGGGACTACGACTACGACTCAATTTCATTCCGATTCTGATATGATTCGACTCCGATTCGATTCTCATTTCCATTACCTATCCCATTCTCTGTTGTCGTTATTATTTCACTTTTGTTTTTCTCGTTCAGCGAAGCGTTAATTTTTTCGCTTCATTTGATTTATGAATATAGATTCTCTGTGCTCTCAACGGAACATATCTACCTTCTTATACAGCTACTAAAGTTTGCAATTACGAAAGAGTAAGACTAAGTTTAATCGATTTCAGCTAGCGACAGACTTTTTTGTATATAACAGGATTAGCCTGAGCTGCTCTTTGTTGTTTTATACCAATTTTGTTGCCAAGTCGCTAAATGCTCATTAAAATTTTGATGTGTTTCGCATTTGCATATTGTGGTTATAATTCGCTAACACACACACACACGCACACAGGTGCAGGTCGTGACGTCAGCAGCAGCAACAACTGGTTTGCCGGCAATTACTATGGCTTGCCTCTGACATTGCATAATCCTCGCCTGCAGCGACCACACGGCGCACGTGACTGACATTCAACGAAGAGTTGTTACTTACTAGAGGTTGGCTTCTGGTTGGTTTGTTTAGTCGATAGATTGCCAAGAATAGAATTATATAAATATAGAAATGAACAATTTCTGTATATTATTATCACATGATTGCCTCACATATCTTCAGGGGACTCTATGTTCCACTTGAGTATTAATAGATCCTTCCCAATTGATGAGTCTTCAATCAAAGTGAGCAGCTAAAGCATTTCATAATAGGCTTTGTATCTTATCGAGCTGATGAATGGCTATTAACTTAACTGTTTTCATGTATCTCACATAATTAACGAGCTGTCACTTTGCTCACAAAAGATACAATGGACAATGAATCGCTGCACTTCAGAACACACACACACACACACACACACGCACACCCTCTTTCCATTGTGCAGTTTAAACAGAGAAATATATAGATCATTATCTGGCTGAGTCCGCACAAAGTCTGCTCTCGTTGCTAGCAATATTGTTAGTATACAATTAGCCAAATTTCGTTACTAGCCACTTAATCTCTGATGCTTTAATCGCCGAGTGAGAGAGAGCTAAAGCTGCCTGGGTGAGGGTGAGAACTGCAGCTGAAAGAGTCACCTGGCACCGGTTTGAGCCGGTCCAGGCTGGCGTTGGCCAGTCTGCGGCTGTTTTGGTCAGCAGGTAAGCCCTAAGCTCAAATCTTATCAAAATCTGAGCGCTATGAAAATGACTTTTCAATATTGACACGCCATACAAATAAACAGTACAATTTTGACGCTGAATTTGCACGGATTTGTTAAAATGCGCACATCGCGCATACGCCCCATGGCACAATTTTAGCAATATAGTGCGAGGTGAGTGTGCTTACGTGTGTGTGTGTGTGTACTACTGTTGTTACATTCATCTGAGATGCTTTTGTACCCATGACTTTGTTTTCGTCGCCCTGAGATAGAATCGGGGTAAACATTTTGATTAAGGCGCGTGTCGAGCAATGAAATTGTGTTAAAACAGTTTGTTTTTCACTGTTGCTGGGTGCTCGCCGGAATCTACACGTACTCTATAGCTCTGTGAAAAGAGTTCAACAACATTTTCCTCTATTTTCCAAGTATATTCCCATGAATAAGTTATTTGATATGCAACAATTCACTTACCATTTGTTGATGTTACCAGAATCACTTTGTTGTTGTTGTTATTGTTGTCAAAACATTCGCAAACAATTAAGAATACAGTTTTCTATTGTTGTTGTTGTTTTCATCTACAGCTGCCCCAGAAAAACAAACTCCCCCCATAAATAGGTTGTGACTCATGTTCCTTCTTCTTTTTTTGGCGCTTATCGAGATTGTGTGACAGTTTAACGTTATTTTCCATTCCTTCTATTTCCTTCTAGCTGAATTTTAACTTATTTTCTCGCATATTGATTGCTTGGGGGCGCCTCAAAGTATTTCGCTGACTGTTTATCATTTACTATTGTTATTATTATTATTTGGTTTGGTCTTATCGCAAATACAGAAAGTTTATATCAATTTATCGTGGCAAAGCTATCACCTGCCGTTCAGCTGCCGTTCATGTTTGGGTTTTTACGGCCATTTCACTATGACAACCTCTAGGGTATTACAATTACTTCTGATATTTCAGTTTGCATTTGATTTAAGACAGAGTTACACCGAATCGATTGGGTCTTCAGTGAGTCACAAGCAGCTGGTCATTAAAGAGATAAACAAACGCTTATTCAGAACTCTTGATGGTAGTCGTTAAAAGCAATTGATGAATCGAAGGAAACACAGACAAATATATCGAGCACTGCTATTAATAGATATTGGAACAGATTTCGTATGTTTTTCAATGTTTTTACAACTTCCCGAAGGAAATACAATACAACCATTCATTGTGATTTCAAAGCTTATAGAGAGATCTTCATGGCATAAACTTTGTCATATCTGCCAATCGATCCCTCTCCCTCTACTTGTAACTGTCGTTTTCTTTTGTTTGTATTGCTGTCGTTTATGTGCTTAAGTCGAACATTCATTATGCGCTGTCAATGCGCACAAATCCCCCAAAGAAAAGTTCCCCTTGCCTCGCTGTGAATGCCTGAAAGATACGACATGTCTAGCTTAAGTTAGTCCAATTAACATGATAAGCATTAAGACCAGGCACACAACAAAGGCTTTCGAAGGTATCTCATATGCCTTCCACGCGCCACGTATACATTTGTACTAGTCGGTGAATCCTTTAGCCAGTGTCTCCGATCACGTCGTCCACATGGAATCGCTCATTCATTGCCATTTACGACGATTGACGTCAGAGTCGCGTGGGCTTTAATTGTTGTTCGTTCGGATTTTTGTGGCTGCCGCTTCTGTTGTGTTGCACACATAAACATGTAATTGAATGTATAAACCATAAGCAGGGTGAGTGACACACTGCTCTGCCCATGTTCTCATGCGGACGTGCCCAGAGTCCTATACCCAAAGCGCCTGATGGCCACCGTACACTTAATTAGCTAATGGGAGCAATGCAAATTGAACAACAGCAGCGTTCAAATAATGTGCCTAAGGAAGCAAGACGACAACATACCCTGTAGATAGTTCTAGATATCAACGTAACACTATAAGGTCTGGTTTTTATCTAAAATGAAACAGAGCTGCCCTGGATATGCGAGATCTTCAGTTCCTGCCAAAGTTAAAGCTCATGTTTCCACTCAGATCGATCGGGTTTCTATAGAAGCAGCAGCAGCTGGTCTAAGGTATAGATTGAATCGATTGTTCTGGTTATATATTCCTTGTATACTTTATATGTTTAATATAGATCTCCTTCCATCTGTTACACACACTTTCACAGTCTCGATACACCCCTTTAACACACTTCCTAATGTGTGCAGGGTATACAAAAATGAGCAACAAGAGCAATTTTTGAGTGTCAACTGTTGATTGAGTTGAACATTCAATAGACATTTTTCGTCTGTCTCGTATATATTTGACCTTTTTACGTTGTGACATTGCACTTGAAATTTGTGTGTGTTGTTTGTTTTCGAGGAAGTATTTCATTATATTCTCTGTTTTAACGTTTTCAGTTACCTCCATTAAAATTAGCGTTTGCCGTTTGCATATCAACAACATTTTGGGCTTCCAGTTGAAGATTTGCTTGTGCTCTTTGGACATAAACAAGTGTGTTAATTCATAAGATCCCCAATCAGTGTGTGTGGCCCATAAACACCCACTAATTAGCGCGATTTATTTTTAAGTCAACCCCATCAAACAAAAAGCACAGAAATATCAAGCATACGCCGTGTATGTCTACAGATAAGGCCATATGAATGCATATCTGAAGTCGGCGCGTCTGGAAATATAACAGTATCGATCCATAAGCTTATGGCTATTGAAATATTCACACCTTCATTCTCTCTCTCTCTGTTTCTCTTGCTGCCTCCCTCACACTTGCACTCTCTGTCGCTCAGTTTATGATCGATTTGCTGAAGAATCGCTAATGCGCAGGCGCTCTCTTTCTATCAGTCTCTTTCTCTCTCGATTCTCTCAAGATTTTCGCATATAATTTGCGAGGTCGACGCTGAAATGAATTTAATAGTAATTCGGCGCGCGAAGAGAAAGCAACGTTTCAAATAAAATATTCTCTCGTTCCTTAAAAAAGAATAAAAACAGAAAAACATAAAAATAATATCACAAAAATCATGTGAAATTCGCAATGAAATTAAATTGTGATTTGACACAATTTGTTTTATTTGCGATCCTCAAAACAAATATAAATATAAATATAAAACAAAAACTTTTCATTTGTGAAATTTAATCAAAGTGAAATATTTCAATTGATTTTGATTGAAATTAATTGTCACAGATTTCCACTGCGACTTACCTAAGTGACTCCTAATCAGATCCAGACTGATCTGACACTCAACAAAAGGAAACGTGACAATTTGTGATAAACTTGTGTGAAATTGTGATATAAAGTATTATAATAGACTGATTCGTTTAGAGCTCGAGATGACGCCCAAAATTATAACATATTTTCTGGTAAATTTTTAATAATAACTTAACATAGTAAATTCAATAAATATTTTTATATAAATAAGGATTAAGTGGGATGGAGTTAAGAATAGGCAAAGGTATAATTTGTATATTTCGATATTTTTATGGAGTTTTATATATAGTTAACTGATAGTTTGCATGTCAAAGTAAAGATAGCATATCCTGGAAGAAGGACCAAAGCAGAAAAGCAATAAAAGATGCATAAGGGATAATAAAGGATAACCTTGGAGTTTTTCTGAGCTGTGAACAGGTTTATCTGTCTGTTAAAGCGATCGCAGGTATATCAAATACTGAGATTAGGTAATTTAAGAAGCTAAATAGTTACCTGGCATAGAGATAGAGTCTGATCAGGCAGGCGTTTCCAAGGAGTGAGGCCAGGCCTCAGCTTGACCTCTGGAATATTTCTGCGGAAAATTAAATAAATTACAAATTGTTAAATTTTTCAAATAGTTTTCAAACTTACCTGCCAATCGCTGAAAGTACTTCTGAAAATAGGTTCAATATTAATATTTATGGGGCATATATTACCCGACTTATTCCTGGGGGTTACCTGAACTCTGAACTTAAACACTTTGTCAAAAATTAACCACCAACCAACAATTTGGGTGTAAGAATATAAAAATAGTCTTAACATAAATTGCATTAAATAGAATTGAGAGTATTTAATATAAACTGGAACTAATAATAAAAAATTTAGTATATATTCTGTAATTTCTCATATCACAGATGATATCTTAACATTTATAAGTTTTCGCAGCAGAATTGCTAATTAAAGAAAACGATACTTGCAATTAATTTCCAGGCAGTTGAAGTTGAAGAACAGAGCAGTTAGTCACAGTGTTAGCATAGGTTACTAGCATTAATTCAACAGTCAGAGAACTATTTTAATTGCTGTTGCATTGACTAAGTGCGATGACTCGGCAACTATGGAAGTATCCATATAGTCATGCTACGATCGGGTTAGACTTTAACCCAGTTAATCGAGTGACGCTGCGCTGATAATGTATCTCGAATGTAGTTTATGATGTTTTTTTTATGTATTTATTTAGAATTTAACATTTAGCTGGAAGGCGCGTCATGTGCCGGGCAAAGTTGCTTAATTAAGGGGACTCGTGATGCGAGTCTCGAGACTTTGGGGCAATCTTTCAATTTATATAAATTGATGTTCGGTTTCATATTTCTGATGTGTGTTTCTTTTTCTATTTGCGTTTGTTGCAGTGCGGCATGCGCCATCCCACAACTGGCCTTAACGAAGACGACCTGAGTCGTCTCACTGGTTCATCCTCTTCATCATCATCATCTTCGTCGTCGTCGTCGACCGCTTCGTGCGGTAGCAACGGCTCATCCTCATCTGCAGCGCAGCAGCAGCAGCAGCAGCAACAACAACAAAAGCAGCAGCAGCCGCGCCAAGAGACTTGTGATGTTGCACAGCTTTCGAATACGGAACAGACGACACCACGTTTTAATTCCACTTACCTACCCGAAATCATAAATCCACTGGAATGGCAGAAGTCGCGGAAGCGCAAGGAGCGCCTGGACAGCAGCTCCGCCACTAGCCAGGATCGTAAGCTACAGCGGAGCAACAGCGAGGAGCTGCTCACCGAGCCGGAGACAGCGCCGAATCAGACAGCCCAGCAGCATTGCCAGAAGGCACCCTGTGAGGTTATCAGACGCGTCTCCTCGGAGGACTTCAAGCGCACCGCTAGCTATGCCAGCTATTGCCAGGAGTTTGAGCGCGATTCCGGCGTCGATCTACCGCCGGAGAGCAGTGATCAGCTCGAGAACAATGCAGCTTTGGCCAATCTGCCGCTAAGTGCCAATGGCGAGGTCACCAAAGATCGTACACGCCACGAGACCAGCCCAGCGCGTTCCCAGCATCATTCGCCCGTGCGCAATGGACGCCAGCAGCTGCGCGAGGCTAGCGATGACAGCGAATGTGAGCATGAGAGGCGCCGCAGCAGCGAACGCTTCTGCAAGTCCCGTCAGCCGCCGGTGCGCAAATCCGGCGTCGCCAAGAAGCCCAGTGCCGGAGGCAGGTATCCGCCCTCGCGGCGGGACGAGCAGAGCGCCTACAAGTACGATTTGTCGGCACTGAAGTACGAGCGTCGCGGCTTCATCAGCAGCAAGGAGCAAAGCCAACAGCAGCAGCAGCAGCAGCAGCAGCAGCAGCAGCAGACAACATCAGCAACTGTTGCCGATCACAACGACAACAACCTGATCGACTTCCATCAACAGCAGGAGCAACAGCAGCAGCAGCAGCAGCAACAGCAGCAGCAGACGAAGCGCAGCACCAGCATCTCTCCGACGCCCACAACGAGCAGCTCGTGCAGCTCCGCGGGCAGCGATGACAGCACACCAAATGCGGCTCCGGCGCCAATAAAGGCCAAGCCACAACGCCAGCAGCAGAGTCTCAACTTGACCTCGGCTCAGGAGTCGTTGCCCTGGGTGCGCGGCGATGAGCCGGCGCCCATGTTGAGCCGCCGCTATGCGCACTCCAGGCATCATGCGGGTGGCAACATTGACGCGGCCGCCAAGCTCTCCAAGGTCATGCCGTACCCACAACAGCAACCCAAACAGGCGGGTTGCGTGCAGCTGCTCAGCGAGGACATGGACTGCCTGGAGCCGATGAGTGCGGTGCGCGCTTTCAGTTCGCTGGAGAACATGCGCACACGTGACGTCATGCAGCAGGTGGTGCCCGTGGCCATGATGGCCTTCCAGACGCCCGAGGAGCGCGTCAAGGCCATCAATCGTCGCGTTACGGCACTCAAAAAGAAACTGGTTCAACTGGAGGATTCACTGGAGCAGCGCCTCGGCTATAGGCCATCGCAGGCGGAGCGTCTCAACGATAAGTACATGAAGAACGCACTCGCCGAGCTGAGCAAATTGCGCAAGGAGCGTCACGAACTTAAGACTGATCCCATTGCGGGCCTCAAAGTGGGCACCGGCGGCGGCGGCGGTATTGCGGCCAGCAGCCAGGATGCGGCCAACAAGCTGGAGCGCATGAAGAATACACTCAGCGAAATCGAGCAGGTAAGCAGTCGAATCTTTAGACAGAACTAGAAAACTGCTTTCAAATTCAGCGGGCTGGCAAATATAAAGGGAAAATCAATTAAGGGGGAAAAAACAGATTAGGTTTATGATAAACATATGTTAGAACAGATCTGGTAGAATAGGATATATAGAATAGAATATATATAATAAAATATATAGAATAGAATATATAGAATAGAATATATAGAATAGAATATATAGAATAGAATATATAGAATAGAATACAGATACTATAAATATGGTTTATATGCCTATTGTATAGAACTTAGACAGAACTCTAGCTCTGCTTTCAGCTCTTTCGCCCACAAATTTCTGAATTAACTTAACATATTTTTATATAGTAGTAGAAAGTAGTTATAACTATTCAGTTGGGAGTTACTTAAAAGATACTTTTATATATAGTTATATACCTTTTTTATAACGGATTAGCTATGATATATAAAGCTAAGAGCTAGATCTTAATGATAAACGCTTCAGTTTTGCCGCCTTTAAAATTTTTTCACTTTGTTTTTAGACAATAGAATCCGAAGTAGAAGAACACATGTGATTTATGTATATATTGTATTATATATATAGATATACATTTATTTTTAACTACTTGTTTTGAGGAACATATTTTACTTAAGATATAGGGGAATGCGATCTTATTTTGTTATTCGGACAAGCCTCTGTGGACGAGTTTTCTGTCAGACTACAAAGAAATTAGTTGAAAGGCTGCCAAAGAAATGGGTTAGACACAAACACGCGCAGAATTTGATTATTTGGACAGGTCAGAAAACGGGATTGGGGGGTAGTTGGAGAGGGGGTTGTACTGAGTACATTTGTTTTCTGTTTTTCTATTTTTCCACATGACAGTTTCCCTAAAACGAGAGCACTTCGAGCAAATCGAAAACTGCCTAATGCAATTTCGCTGATTAATTGACTTGTTTACAAATTACCCACCGAGCACTTGGTTCATTTATTTTTATCAATTTTTTTTGGCATTATTCGTATGCCCATATATGATATTTGGTTGAATCGAATTCCATTTTCTATATAGAATTGATTGATGGGTTTGAAAGCGGCGTCGTTAATTTTTTCTGTGCTGTCACGAGGAGAACAATTTCACTAATTCTGCATTTTTGCATTTCCTTTTTTAGAATCTCAGCGAGAAACGCGCTCAGTGCCATCGCTCCCAGCAGCTGGATGAACTGACATCGGATCAGTTGGTGCTGGAGAAGAGCGCTGTGCAGCATGGTTTGCTGTACTTTGAGAGCCTGTATGGCCATCCCATCACCAAGGAGGAGCGCGATGCTGCGCGTCCACTCTACGATCGGTATAGACAGCTGAAGCGTCTGGTCTCGCGCAGCATTATGTTCGCCAGCGGCACAGGTGTGCCGGAGCTGCCCACAATACTGGAACATGAGGCTATGAACTTTGAGGCGACATCAACGCCGGTGCAGTACTCATCGAATAACAGCACTGAGACAACAAACTCACCCAGCGACTCAATGGCGCCAAATACCCTTACCCAGAATGCATCCTCCGATGAGTCGACGACCACCACCACAACAACGAACACAAATCCAAACACAAACAACCCAACGGAGCAGACGCATGCGGAGAACATAGCGGCGCTTAGTCTGGATCAGTTGTGGGAGCAGCTGGAGCGGGTGCGCGATGAGAAGATGCTGCTCAAGGCCACCATACGCGAGTATGAGTCCATATTCGAGGAACAGAATGGACGTAAATTGCTGAAACCGGATCGCAAGTCCCTGGAAACCGAGACCTATGCGCAGTATAAGGAGAAGAAGGCCAAGGTGCGTCTGCTGGAGGCGCTGATCAAGAAGCATATTGGACACTAGACACTAGACACTAGCGTCTACCGATCCAATTTATTATTTACATACACTCATACAAACTATTTATTTCATACAAACAATATACGAGTATAATTATTACTCAAAAAAAAAAATAAAAGGAAACCCATATACATATAGGAATAATATTAGAAATGAAGTGGAGAGAAACCATATGTAGTTAATAGATTTACATTTATCATATATTCTATAATGATACATTTTATGAATATTGTTGAATCCTTATTGTTTTCTAAAAACATTTAAACGATTATATGCGAACATATAAAAATAAATTATGATATGAAATTTCATTTGAAATTAAAAGCTGCAAGCTGAAAGTCAGACGCAACTCTATTTGACACACATAACAACTTGTATTACCCCAATTTGGTATATCATGCAGACTTCCATACGGAATTGATATCTCTATATATATGTATGTTTTTTGTAACCCTCGACTAATAATTGAAAATCTGATAAACACTTGTGTCACTTCTGTACTCTCTGTTTATCGTCATTGATGTTAAAAAATGAATTATTCGATTTTAGTTTTGAGAACTCGATATTTCGTTCAGTTTTTGGTCTGCTTACGACTGAACCGCTTTCAGGTACTACGTAAAAAACAATGAGTTGAATTTGATAAATTTCCAGATATTTTTGCACCTGTTTATTGATTAGTTGTAGATGTTGTATGTAAAAGTATATATGTATGTTTGTTAAACCATAAATCAAATATGAATATTTCAATGAAGAAACTTTATAAATGTTGTCTATCCATGAATGTAGTCACAAATTTTATATCACTAACCCAAATAGACGTATCTCAGTCTCTATCTCTCTATAAACTTATACACAGCTGCAGATATATAATTGTAATGAAATTGAAATCTCACATTTATCGTTGTGCTTTCAATAAAAATGTTTCAGTGTGCTCACACGCACACACACATAGATATAGTAAGTACTTAATTAGGATCGATCGGAAACGTAAGTCGCGTCTATCGGCCCGATAGTAGCCCCAACTGATATCGATAATTGCATAGAGTTGCGCGGCCAATGGCCTCTATTTGAATAGCTTCGAATGACTTTTAAATCCGCTTTTGGTTGTCGTCAAATAAGCAATTTGGTCTATTGAAGGTACTTATTATGGATGTGTAATACGCGTATTTAGAATAATTACATATATGTATACACGCATAGTATTACGAGTATAAATTTACAAATACCAAACCAAATATATACACATATATATTTAAATGAGTATACAAAACATATATGTAATATGTATATGTAGATGCCAGAACTCAACATTTACAATAGAAAATATTCTTATATAACGCATGGAACCAACGAACGGTCCAATGCGACGGGTTTTGTAGCATTGCAAATACCCAAAAAACAAAAACATATAGTAAATGTCTATAATATAAAAATGCAAATAAAATATATCACGTTATTATAAATGTCAAACAATGTTGACTCTTTTTATTGAACTTGGGGCTGGTACAAAAGTTTTATCCTTGGAGCTGATGCAGGTGGTACCTGGCATGGTAAGCTGCAATCAAAAGAAAGGTATTTTATAAGTTTTAAAGTTTTCAGAGGATATCAATGTCAAATATTGTATATATTTATATATGTATCAGTCATCCAGTAATCAACATAATATATTCAGTTATATGCTTGTCTACTAGATTCTATCATCAGATAGATAAAATATACAATGATAATCCACATTCAACTCACCTTTAGAAAAGTTTAACGCCACCATTGGAAAGTAAAGATTGCGTTTACATTTACATCAGATTAATCTAAATAAGAGAAGAAATAGATATAAGTAAATTGTTTTCGTATAGAAAGATGAATTTAATCTAAATTATTTATCAGAAAATAAAAACCAATCGACACTATAATTTCCGACTGGGGCGGTATAAAAACATCACTAAAGTACTTTTAGATAAAACATAAAATTATTTGATAATTACCTTTTTGTTTGCTTTCTGTTAAACCACATCTTTTATAGCTTCTGCTGCGCCTTTCTCACTCATCTACAAATATATATGTATATATAAATTATTAATATGGATATTATACTTGACAGAATAAAGAAAATAGATAAATTTTATCAGATAAGTAAATCATCAATTGTTCTTATGACAGGGATAACTGTTTGGCTTTAATGCTCATCATTGTAATATCAATTTGATCTTAAGATTTCTGATAAAAAAACTAACCTCGTGAGTTCAACAAAGATTGGGTGCTGCACTTGTAGTAGACGAGCTGAGTGATCTGCAAAAGATATATATAAATTAAAATTAAATCCCAAAATAAACCAGAGCATACATGATAAATTTATTCAGTCGTTTAATATGATCAACACAAATAAATTCAGTTATATGCTTGTCTATAATGTTGTGTCATCAGAAAAGAAACTGATGAAGGTATTAATATAATGCTTACCTAGAGTTCAACTCCATAATCAGTCAACGGTATGAATTTCAGCAGATAATCTGTTATAGAGAATTATAAATTAATCATTTGTTCTTAAAATATACTGTAAAATGAGTAAATAAGAATTATCAGAATATATAACCAATCGACATTATTCATCCGACTGGGGCGGTATAAAAACATCACTAAAGTACTTTTAGATAAAACATAAAATTATTTGATAATTACCTTTTTGTTTGCTTTCTGTTAAACCACATCTTTTATAGCTTCTGCTGCGCCTTTCTCACTCATCTACAAATATATATGTATATATAAATTATTAATATGGATATTATACTTGACAGAATAAAGAAAATAGATAAATTTTATCAGATAAGTAAATCATCAATTGTTCTTATGACAGGGATAACTGTTTGGCTTTAATGCTCATCATTGTAATATCAATTTGATTTTAAGATTTCTGATAAAAAAAAAAAACTAACCTCGTGAGTTCAACAAAGATTGGCTGCTGCACTTGTAGTGGACGAGCTGAAGTGATCTGCAAAAGATATATATAAATTAAAATTAAATCCCAAAATAAACCAGAGCATACATGATAAATTTATTCAGTCGTTTAATATGATCAACACAAATAAATTCAGTTATATGCTTGTCTATAATGTTGTGTCATCAGAAAAGAAACTGATGAAGGTATTAATATAATGCTTACCTAGAGTTCAACTCCATAATCAGTCAACGGTACGAATTTCAGCAGATATCCTATAAAAGAGAATTATAAATTAATCATTTGTTCTTCAAATAAACTGTAAAATGAATAAATAAGAATTATCAGAATATATAACCAATCGACATCATTCATCCGACTGGGGCGGTAAAATAAACATCATGAAATCATAGGAAAACAGATATAAATAATATAAGGCTTACCATTGTTTTTGAAGTATTCTGCTCCACGGCAAAGGCTTGCGTGTTCTTCAAAGACAACTGAAATAATCCACATAAAATTCTATAATAAGTATGGTTATAGTACAATATAGAAAAAAAAATATTCGTAGTATTTTTTTTCAGCTTATTTAATCATCAATTATTCTTATGACAGGGATAACTGTTTGGCATTAAGGTGTTCATCATTGCACATACTAGAGAATACTATTTAATTTGTCTGAACTCACCTTAGCCTTCAAAGTCATAGAAACGCCGCACAAACACGTGGAACCACTGCCGGTACTGTAATAAGAGACGATATTTTTAGTCCAGTTAACTTAAAACACAGCATAACTATGATGTTGATGAAATTTCAGTAAAGAAAAACCAATCGTCATTATCTTTCAGACTGGGGCGGTAATAAATAAACATCATATAACAATAATTCCACCAAACTCGAAGTGCAGCACAACTTACCTATTTCTCCCAGGCAAAGCAACACGTGCACATGTCACCATAGATACATGTTAAATTTTTTTTTTTTTTCCAAGTAACTGACGAGTCAGGGACTCTTGTTTTGTTCATCAATATCTCACAATCTATGAATAAATAGATACCAGTTAACATTTAGTTATATTAAAAACGAAAAAAAAAAGTTTTAAAACGTGTGGCGTTTTCATCAGTAATTAAAACCAATCAACACATCTTTTCAGACTGGGGCGGTAAAGTTGAACATCATTTAGGAAAAGGACACACGTTTTACTTCACAAATAACACTTTAATTTACCATTTTATGATAATTATCAAAGAATTTTCGGGAGCTCACGAAAACACGTCCGTACTCTAGCAGCATTCTGAAGAAAAAGAAATGTCATGGCAATGGTACCAACTTCACGTGACTAAAATTTGCGTCCGCATCTAGCTTCACGTGACTGAAATTTGCGTTCACAGCCAACTTCACGCGACTCATAATTGCGTTTGCAGCCAACTTAACATAGTTACATGAGACTTTAAAGTGCGTTAAAGGGACTCAAATTTGCGTTCGCAACCAACTTCACGCGGCGCAAATTGAAGATTTTTGGTGTTGCCGTATGCGGTGAATGACAATTATCGATAAATTACTTCGATAGCTCGTTCAATTGTCTGGTTGTGATAAAAGGCGCGGATTTGTGAAAATAATTTTATTTATATACAAATTGCATGGATAATGTCAACATGGAAACTGCGGTTCAACAAGAAAAAGAAGTACAAGTCAGTGTGACATTTGCTGAGCTGCAATGTTTAGACTACGCAGATGTAGCCTCTTGTATTTCAAAACAAGCCGCACTGCAGATTTGCAACCAAAGTGTAGAGGAATGTAGTGCTAAAATAGTTGAAGTGATTGGTTTATGGCTTCGGAAACTGCTAAGAGCCTACATAAATGACGCAGAATGCTGTATAGATGTTTTCAAATCCTTATATAAGTGGTTCCTGCGGCTGGTAAGCACAATGCAATAAAATCTTACGTTCCATTTATACTTATACTTCCACTACAGAAAGACGATGTGACTCCAGAGAATAAGAATGCGTGCAGCGATTTTGCCATACTGCTTGCTGATGCAGTAGAATTTGTCGAGTGGGCAAAGGATAAGTTGGTAAAGACTGGCGAGCGTTTGGTACACACAACAGCGTTTTTTCTCCTTTCCATTGTATACAGTTGCTTGCAAAAGATGTAAGAGTGAGACATGAACTAGGACTAATACAATTCACCGATTGCATCTGCTTTCTGTCTACAGCAATGAAAACAAAGTGGATGCGCTGAAAGAAAATGAACCAGTGGCTATCGAGTTGCATTTGTCGGTTCTATCTCTGCTGCAGAATATTACTGCTGTTTCCACCAAAGTAAATGCCCGCATTACACCACGTACGTCTATTCCTATAAATGATTGATCTACATGTATTAAAATGAGAACTTTCTGTTTTGGCAGTGTTACGACAGCTGATAGAGATAACGGACTTTCTTAGGATTAAAATTTCACATCTGAGCGCATTTGTTAAAACCAGCAAAACATTGACAAACATTTGCACACACTACAACCGCTATATGGATCCGGGTCAAGATGAGGCCAAAACAATGCCAGACTGGTTGCAAGAAACAGTATTACATTTGTGCGACACGATTCTTAATCATATGGAAACAATTCACCATAAGGTAAGTCCCAGTTTTAGGATCAAAAACATGTTTGTCACTTAATACGATTATTTCTTGACAGGACACGTTGTCAATGCCAGTTGAAAAGATTGAAGATTACTTGAAGGTGACCCAGGCTTACTTAATAATGTTACATAAATTATTAAGTAGCAATGTGAATCATATCAATGAAACCGTTTTGGATACCCTGATGTTGGTATTAAACGGTGGCGAATCGTAAGTATAAACGCATTTTCTATTCAAACAATCCAGTCCGCAGTGCCACTTCCTTTGTACTAGTAAACCCACCCATGATCTAGGAAGGGACATTCCGTTGCTGCTATCTAGTTATGTTCGTCCATACGTTATGCAAATCTACGAGCTTATTTATCAATTGGAGGACTTTGTAAAGGTAAGTTTCCAACCATATTTATTTTATTTTTAACTCTTTAGTAACAAGCTGTTGTTGCAGTATCTGATTACTTACCTGGCTGAGCCTGAAGAAGCAGACGAAGATCACTATGAGCTGTGCCTGGATTATATAACTGTGGCCGTCATTGACAGTACAGAAATAAGCAAGTTCACCTGCCGAACAATACAGAAAATATTCGAATATCTTTTTAGAGGTATAAAAGAAAATAATTGCAATGAATTTTTGATTAATGTCTTGCCATCCATAGATACCTCCAACTTTACGAATGCTGAACGCTACTCTCGGTTAATCGAAGCGTTTGGTTGCCTCCTGCACGTAGCAGACTCTGCGCTGCTGTTTAAATATTTTTGCGCCGGACTGTTTCTAAATGATATAATGAAATCACATGTCTGTGCCGATGTGTTATTGCTTTGCTTTCGGTTAGTTTTTCTATACATTCATGAGGTGAATTTATTGCTCACTTTAATTCAATAATATTCTAGTCTGGAGGAGGAGAATCAAGGCTGGAGTAGAGCTGATACGTCGCTGGCCACAAACTATTGGAACAATTGCAATAACTCATATGCAGCTTTCTCACATAATTTAAGCCAATTACATGTGCAACGTGTGCTGAAATATTTCCATAGATTAGGGGGCAATGAAATGCCTGTTTTTTCTATAAGAAACTATCGTCTACTCCAATGTGTCTCAAGTAAATCAGAGCATGATCAACAGCTGTGGCTGCTGCGTCTCCAGCGAATATTGATGACGCCCTTGAGTGACACTGAACAGTACTACGAAATGGTATGTCACATACATAAATAGTTGATAATATTACTTACCAGACAATCTGTTTTTGCAGTTGGCACTAATGGAATTGCTGTCGACGGGCCAAGCGGAATGGCTGCAGCAGATGTCGGGCAACGTTAAGGAACTGCTGTTTAGCGAGAAGTGCAAGCTCTTGACAAGTATTTACTTCAAGCTGGCGCTCAAGTCTAGCCCAGCTACTCAGATAAACATATTGCAGACTGGAATGCCTCCCGCTAATAACTGCTGGCACATGCAAAGGTTTATTCATGCCTGCCAACGCAGTAATAACGTACAGCTAAAATCTCGAGCTAATCAATATGCAATTGCCACTGAGCTGCTGCCACTATTGGACGCACTACAACCGGCGCAATTTAACAGCGCCATAACGGACAACATCCATGATATTCAAAACAAATTAATGTACAAGCGTAACGAGACGCACCAATGCAATTCAGGCGGACTGAAACGCAAACGTTCAGAGAGTGATCATAAGGAAATAGTGCGAACGCTTGAGCTGAATTCGCAGAAATTGTGCCAATATACTGCAGAACTGGATACACATGACCATGCGCAGCTAAGGAAGATAATTGAAACACTTAAGACCGTTTTATCAATGTCTCAATAAACTACTTTTACTGGCATAATTATTGCCAAATTATAAAAACCAATCTTAAACTTTTGATTTAGTTTCCTAAGCATTGAACATAAACCTTTTAAGATCTGATCTCTCAATATCATCCACATCCAGCATTCTTTCGCTCAGTGACCGCAATTCGCTTTCTTGAATTAATATGCCTGACAAGGAAATCGATTGAATGATAGATAACATTTGATGTGTATATAGTATACCAGCAATGGCGGCCGAGGTGAAGCTGACAATGCTACCGCTTATAAAGGCTCGAAGTGCAACCCTAGTGATGTCCAACCGACGAGCGGGAGCCATCACACTGAGCGCTGCTATTAATATGCCCAGTGAGCCGGGATTGGCGAAGCCGCAGATTGCAAAGGTGGCGATACCAGCACTTCGATCCTTGAAGTAAATACAAATGTTGTGAGTAGATATTTCAATAGATTGCACAAACTCACAGATATTTCATTATTACGAATCATTATACCCAGAGTCCTGTAAGCGACAAACTCGTTAACGATGGTCTTCTCTGCCACAACCAGAGCAACCTTCTCGCAATCATAAAACGGCACGCCCATTACGAAAACTAACGGCTTAAACATTTGGGCCAGTATATAGTGCAACGTGACGCCGTCTAGGCCGCCCAATTCAAAGGTCCATCGGACGACAGCATCGAAGAAGTATATGATTGCAAGAAATGCAATTATGTTGGAGACAATGCCCAGCACAATCATAACGGCAGTTGCAGCTCCACTGGCGGCTGCATCCAGAACGGAATTATCAGGTCTACAGCAGCCAAAGATAATGGTTAAAGAATTGAACTAGCGTTACAACACTCTTACGATTTCTCCAGCTTAATGTTATCCGTCCTCGTTTCGGATTGTTCGTTTTCCGGATAGAAAAGCTTGCTAAACGCTAAGGCACCCGGTGCTGCCATGACACTAGCTGTGATCAAATATGCTGGCGATGCGCCATAGGCTATGTACGCGCCCAGCGTACTGCCAGCTACAGTCGCATAACCAGATGTGCATATCGTGTGGAGTTCACTGGAAGTCAATACTTGAATATAGGGCCGAATCAGCAGTGGGCTCTCCGACATTCCAAGGAATATATTGCCTATAGCATTGATACTCTCGCAAACCGTTGTACCTACTGTGGCCTGCAGAAAGAAGCCGAGGCTGCCTATAAATTTCTGCATGACTCCGATATAGTATAGACAAGCGGTGACCACACTGAAGAAAAATATGACTGCCAAAATGGCAAAGGCGAACACCATTTGGTCAACGATTGAATTTCCGTAAACGAATCTTGAGCCATGTTCAGTGTAGCCAAGGAATAGGGATACTTTGTCGCCGGCACACCACAATATATCTCTTCCAACTTCAAGGCGAATACACAGAATGCCTAGCAGCAATTGTCCTATAAGTCCATGGACAACGACGCGCCATGGAATATCCTTGCGAGACTTTGATATGGCGAATCCAAACAATATGAATAGAACGGGTCCACTTATGCCGACCAACTTCATAGGCTCGTCCCGACACTCAAATGCCAAATATGTGAACATCAGAACGACAACAATAAAAACGGAAATTATGGAAATTATTCTGCGGACGTATGTCTTATAATTTATAATTAAGAACATTATTTATATATATACGCACTTTTTACGACTGAATTCTATCCATTTGTCGATGACTGGCTCGATGTAATTATCATATAACTTCTGACCAATGAACGGCTTAAAGAGATAATAATATATGAAAATTATATAAAATAGCACAAAGATAATTAAAAGTAATCCGTATCCATAACAGCAGTTGAAGGCGCACAGTGGATGCTTCTTTGCAGTGTCGGTACTATTAGGGTTAGGAGGAATGTTACACCTGGGATCATTTGTCGGATCTAAGGGCACGATCTAGTCTATAAAAGGAATATCACACTCGTACAGCTACTTACCAAAAAGAAGAAAGGTAACTGTAGCCCATATGAAATAAGATATAAAAAATAAATGCCAGAGAATATGTAAAATCAATTTAAAAATCTTCTTTGCACGTGAATCTTCCTTAGGCTCCTCCTCCTCTCCCGCAACAGGCGGAGCTTCAGCCATCTTACCGGACTATATAAAATATGTAATATGTAATTGTTCAATTCTTTAAATGTTTAAATCGACATATCTCTGTCAATATTTGTAAACTAAGCTCTTATGTTTCGACTTTTTATGACAAATATATTCAAGTTATTCAATTGAAGTTTGACGAACCGGAAACTAGTTTGAACAATAAATAGTCCTATCACCAGACAGTTCTTATTATATAAAAAATATTGTATTACAGTAGACGTCCAGTTTAACGTACTGAAGACAGAACGAACTTCTGTTTTGTAAAAGAAAGTTTTGAATAAAGAACTATATAACTAATAACTATATGTATATCATAACAGGTAGAACACTATTTATATAATAATAGTAGCTGCAGCTTTTTAATGAAATCACCAATGAACTGCTTTTAGTTAACAAATTGTAGTTTAATAAATACATCAACTGATCCTCCCAGGACTAGAACTTAGTCACGTTTTTTTGGCTCAAGGTTTCATAAATCTTCTGGTAAGCCCTTTCCTCCAGCTCGTCCTGTATTAGAATGCCTGGAAAGTATGGATTTGGTTAAGATGAATCTTAACTTGATTTTGGCAGTGAACTCACCTGCAAAACTGGCGGATATGAAGCACACTATGCTGCCCACTACAAAGGCCCGAACAGCCACCGAGGTGATTGTGGGACGTCGCTGGGGTGCCATGGCGCTCAAGGATCCCACGAGTATGCCCAGGGAGCTGGGATTGGCGAAGCCACATATGGCGAATGTGGCAATGCCAGCACTGCGAGCCTGCGGATCAAGTGATGCTCAATTGGTATCTTTAGGTTTTTAACATTAAAGGCAAGAACCTACTTGGATTAAGCCTTGGCTCTTGTATTCGCCGAGACGCTCGTAGGCCACAAACTCATTGATGATGGTTTTTGTGGCAACAACCTTAGCAATTTTGTCGCAGTCTTCGTTTGGCACACCCATTGCCCAGACGAGGGGTATGAAGAGCTTGGAGAATATCCACTCGAAGTCAATGTCATCCAGGCCGACCAGGAATCCCAGCCAACTGACGAAGCCATTAAGGAACGCAACGAATGCCACAAATGCAACAATATTGGCAATAATGCCCAGCACAATGGGCACGGCGTTAGAGGCGCCACTGGAAGCTGCATCCAACAAAGAGGAATCCTCACTGTAGACCAACAAAATAATCAACTAAGATTCAAACTGTTAACGATTCCACTTACGATTTCTCCAGCTGTATAGTGTCACTCGAGGTTTGGCTCTCCTCGGTCTCGGGCATGTACAGCTTCGAGATGGCCAATGTGGCAGGTGCAGCCATCACGGAGGAGGTAATCAAGTGTGCAGCATTGGCGCCAAATGATAGATAAGCGGCCAGCACAGTGCCGGAGACTGTGGCGAATCCTGACACCATGATGCTGTGCATCTCGCTCTTGGTTAGTTTGTTGATATAGGGCTTTATCAGCAGAGGACTCTCGGACATGCCCAGGAATATGTTGGCGGCAGCTGTGACACTTTCGCAGACCGTGGTGCCCAGCAGCTGCTGGAGGATCCAGCCAAGCTTGACGACCACCCACTGCATCGCACCCATGTAGTACAGCACGGAGATGAAGAAGCTGAAGAAGAATATCACGGGCAATATGGCAAAGGCGAAGACACTGGTGTCGATGAGGAAGTCGCCAAAGACGAAGCGTGCACCATCTGTGGCATAGCCCAGGAATGTGGCCACCTTGTCGCCCAGACACTGGAAGATTTGGTTGCCCACCGTCCAGCGTATGCAAACGATGCCGAGCACAAATTGGCAAGTGATGCCGGTGATGACGATGCGCCACTTGATGGCACTGCGTTTCGTGGAGAAGACATAGCCGCAGAGTATAAAGAAACAGGGTGCCACCAAGGACACCAACTTGCGAGGCTGATCCCTCGTCTCAAAGTACAGAAATATGCCAAAGGCTAAGAGCAATACTGCAATGGTCGCTAAGGAAACGATGCTGAAGAAAAGGTGGATTGTAAGTCATTAATATAGGAGTAGAGAGGGATCCTAACTCACCGAGTCCTGCTGACCTGAAGCCACCAAACGGAAGCTGGGTGCATAAAATTCTTATGCAGAGATCGTCCAATCTTGGGCTTGAATATTATGTAGTAGAACAGACCGAAGTAGATGAAGCCCAGCAGCAGGACGAGCATCCCGTAGCCGGTGCAGAAGCGTATGCCACATAGCGGATGATCCTTGTAGTAGCAAGTATTGTTATCTGGCGGCATAAATCAAATGTTGCACATTAAGCTTGCCACAAATGGTTGTACTACTTACTTATGTCCTTATAATGATATGTGGCATAGGCGAAGTAGCCCACAACAACCACGTGCAGCAGCAGATGGAGAATATTCTTTATCCAGCGATACAGCTTTGTGTTATCCCTCTTTGTGTGGATCTCTCCACTATCCAGATCATGATCCTGAATATTGTCTAGTTGAAAATCAGTCTGTTTAAGCTCAGATTTTGTGTCTGCCTGGAAGAGTTTGGGTAATTTCATATTACGATTGGCATCGAAGCACTTGGAGTTGTATATTAACCTGATCCAATTCATAGGAATTGTTACTGACACCTTTTTCGTTTATATTCGCCATCTGGAATGATATATTTTCGGTTATTCTCGTTTTATTGATTATGACACATTTCCGCGCTTTTCCGCTTTAAACCTAACAAGTATATAATTCATATCGCTAATCTCTGTCGGTTGAATAGAAACCCAGATTAGTTTTTGTTTCTTTTTTGGCATTCATCGTTCAAGTGTACCATAAGGATAGTTATTCTGGTACTTTGTTCTTGGAGATAACCTCAAGCGATAAGCGCTTCAGCACGTGGACTGATTCTTGTGATTCCTAGTTAAGATTGGTCAAGTGTAGGCACACTACGTAATACGCCTCTGTAATTTGATTGATAAACATCATAAACGTGAGTTGAGGGCCAACACGAAAAAGCCAGTTATTCCGCATGTTGTAAATCAAAATGATGCCATAAATTGACCACAAATGACATATGTCCGTATAATCATAATGTGTCATTCATAGGCAATATATAACAGCACCTTTTGCACCTGATGGAAAAGATAATACAATCTTATTACCAAGTGATTTCGCAAAATAGTTTTCGGCTCCTGTTTTTCTCGTGAAATTAGCAGCTTTCAGAGGAAAATTAAAGTGAAGCGTAATTGGCTATAAATATATTACAATATTTATTGGCTTTAATTACTAATTTTCGACCGAAACAAATTGTAAGACATTTTTGAAGGTTAATTATAAAACCGGCATTCTCTTAACGCTTTTTATATAAGATAATTTCAGCAAACACTTGTGCAAACAAATTGCCTCATTAGAATTTGGTTTATTTAGAATTTGTTATATTTTTCACTGATAATTAATTCACCTTTTTAATTAATTCTTGACGCACTTTAGGTTATTACCGTTTGTTTTTATAACATTAATAATAACAATTCAGAAACGTTTCCAGAGTCAGTTAACTATATATTAACAACCTTCGATTTCGTTTATATAAGCAAATACTGGTTTTGCATATAGTATATGAATACAGTGCGTGCATGTAGTAAGCATGCAGGTATATATTATATTATATATCAGTCAGTGGAACATTCAACTTTCAGCTCCGGAGCGTTGCCATTGTAACTGTTTGAGAGTTGCGGGAGAACTAAACCCCGTCAACGGCCTTAAGGGGTTTATTTATACATATGCCTGCGTTTGTTTTGACCAACGGCAATTAGAATTCTACACATCAAAAACTTTATGGTACCAAAAACAGAAACAGAAACAAAAACAATCTGTTGGCAATAGAGTTGGCTTGATAAATAGGCGTGTGCTTCGAGTGTGTTGTCGAATGCCTTATATATTGTACTATGAGTACATTCACATTCTGCTGGTTGCTGCTTTATCAGCTGGTTGTTAAATTCAAAGTGTGGCCTATAAGTACTTCTATTTCTGCCGATATTTGCCAAAGATAACCAAGGTAACTGTAGAACAGTTATAAACAGTCCAAAATTGCGAGATAAGGTATTAAACAGCTTCTAGAGTTCACAATCGGAATCATAAAGCACAAAGATAAATAGAACAGAAGATTGTAAATATATTCTGTATCGCATGGGGGCCTGTTGCAATATGTCATATTGCACTTTTTTACTGTCTTTTCCAAGAATGCTATAAAGTCTGAGATTACCTTTACAATCCACATCTTACTCAATGCATAAACACAGCTTTACATCCAGCAGAAGTGCATCCAGCACCGCAGGGGAAACATTATAAAGAAAACGACTGTCCTCAACTATCCAAAGGGGCAGATAAACCTAATTCTATGCATGATAACATGACTAAATTCCGGGAAATTCCCATAAGCTTTTAACCCTTTAGATTTAATGGTGAAATAAAATCACATATTATACAAGCAAAGGTGCTAATCTACGTGTCGTCTGATCTACTGCCAGATACCCTGTACCCAGGTCGAGATTATCGCACACACTTGACTCTTGTATGGTATATTTGCTCGTACTCAGGCTAATGATGATTATATAGTAGATAAATACCATATAGGGTATTTATAGTTTCTACTAGATAAGCTCTTACCCAATTTTAGACGTGTGTATAGGGTATATCGTAATAGACGAGCATGTAGAAGTGTGATTTTATGTGTTAATCTATGACGGATATCTCTCATTATTTTGTCACTTTGATAAGCCCCACGCAACCACAGGCGATAATTTATTTATTTATATATATATATATATATCTGTTTATATATTTCTCAATTGGCCGGTGTTCAAGTTTGTGAGGGGGGAGATTATCAATAAGATTTGAATTGATTACAAACATCTTATCGAAGCACTTCGCTTAAGTGTTGCTAAGACAACAAATTTGCTGCAATAACATATTTATATATATAAATTGATTAAGAGAGATATAGTAGAGATATATAGGAGTATATGATTATAAGGAAAGACGTGTAGTTATTGTAGTCACTTGTTGCTTTTATTGTGGATAGAGGCAATATAATCGTTGTCGTATGCAATTTTGCTGAGTATTACAGATATTTACTCAGTAAATGCTGGTTATACGATCTCTGATTGGGTAGATTACTCATATAATGGGTGTTAAGTTTAATTAAGTAAAAAACATCTGATTTGGGCTTCGAGAGCGTGTTATGTTTGATTCTTCAAATTGTTCAATCAAAAACTATTTACACAAACATCTGCGTTCAAATATTTCGATTAAAAAGTGTGTGTGTGTGTGTGAATATGACAAACAAGCAGATCGACCTTGATCGATGCGTAGTAGCTTTATATGATATATAGCTATATATTATAGAGGAAGGCACTTTTTAACCTAGTGACCTAAATAACAAAACGTGTTTTCTGTATGTGTGTGTGTATATAATTGTTGTGCGTATAAATACTCATGGGTTTTATAGTCTACTGAAATGTCATTGCCCTTACTTACAAATCTGTTTATATATTCAGGATTCGGGTCGAGAATGATTTTGTATGTTTTCAGTTTATTCTTTTGAATATTCTTTCAATTATTTTCGAGCAAGTAAGGGCGAAATGCATATATAAAGTTATAATATTTTTATGTTATGCTATGGTATGTTATACATATATGTATATATATATATATTATATATTCGTATTGAAATTGTTTTTGAGGTTCCAACAATTGTGCATGATAAAAATTTAAGCAAAAAATTCGCAAATTCAACCACATCTAAATCACAGACTCCTAATATAAGAGAGATTTTAAAAATAATATGTGTACATATATATAAACATATATATACACTATCAAATAAAATACAAATTTCGAGTGATTTGTCAAAATATATAACTTAATAACAAAACTCTAATATAAATTATATTAGTTCACCAGAAAAAATGTATATATACATACATCATGTATGTATATGTATGAATGACATGAACTAAAAACTAATTAAGTCGATTGGCTTTAAAGATATATATATATAAAAAAAAAACAAAAGACTAAAGATTAAAGACCAGCATGTGGGACAGGAATCGGTGAATGTTTGGACAAGGGAAATTGGGAATTGTGTGTGGCTTGGGGCATGGGCATGGACATGGGAGACGTCGAATGTTGCATCTATTCTTCGATCGGTACAACATGATGTTGCTTGTGATGGTGGTGGTGGTGGTGCTGCTGGTGGTGGTGGTTATGATGTGCTCGCAAGTGATGCTGTGTCTCCGACGACTGCTGGGCCGATTCCTCTGAATGTGAAAACATGCAGTCAGCTCTTTGGTGCTTCTGTTGTTGTTGGTTTTGGTTGTGATGACGACGCCTGCGATGATGACGGATCTGTTTTGTCACCTGGCTATCGTTCTCGCTATTCTCAAGCATATTGTCAATTGTGGGTGAATTTAATGTGGTTGATTCGGTGTTTAGTATCTCCCTGCTCCGGCAACGATTCAAATACTGACGCTTACGGATTTCAAGTTGACTTTTTCCTGTGTCGTTGTTGTTGTCAACGAATCCCCTCGGTAGCGGTCCATTGCCATAGAATTGTAGGTCTAACCTTGGACGACTGCAAACGAAAATAATATCCATTGTATACATTTATATATTCATTCACACAGAGTCATTCTCAATCGATATAACCATTTGAGAAGTCAGCCCAAAAGTATGCAGCTCTTTTCGCTGATTAATTTAGTTGGCAAGTTGATTAAATAAAATGTTGCATACTTTTGTGTGCTGTAAGTATATCACATTGGGCCCCTTCAAAATATGTTTTACAGCGATATTAATTTCTTTTTAATTTTTAAATTTTAATCTTTTAAAAGTGAAAGTAAAGAAGTTGAATTGAGCTACTCACGTGTACATCGCTTTGGCTTCCACACCAGGCATATACGCTTTTGGTCTGTAGATGGTCCAAGGGATTGCAGGATCTGTAAGACATATATAGAATCATCGTTAAACCAAATGTCAAAGTAAAAGGGCTGCATGCAAGGTTAAATTGAACAACAAAATCTTTCGAAAAGCAACAGGCAACATGCAAAAACAACGTCAATTCGCTTGTCCTAAACAACAATAAAAACAATAACAAGAGCAACAACAAAAGAATAAAAAACAGAAATAATGTAAAGCAACAGCAGCAGCAGAACGGAAATACGCACAACGGTGCGTATGAGCAATTAGCATTAGCAGCGCAGCGCGTATGGGTGTATTTTTGTGTATATCTTACCAAGACAACTTGCGACATGAATTCATTTGAATACTATAAATAACTGTAATACTTTTACTTCCGCTCGGCGGATGGGACTTGTAAATTTGTAAATCTTCTATTTATATCGAAGGAAATCAATGCTCGAATTTCGTAAGAGTTAATCGACACCGAAATTGACTAGACAGACGCCAGCAAATTTGAAACGTGCTTGCATTAATTTCAAAACGTTATTTAGCATTTTTTAGCAATTTTGCAGTCGCAATTTCTTATTTTTGTTATTTTTTCCCCCTCTTCTTTGTTTTGGTGCTGCTCTTAGCGTCTTAACAGGCGCGCCAAGCATTTGCTGAACACGCCGAAATTATGCGACAAATTACGACTGCGACTTTTTAGAAACACAAACAACTTTTTTTGGCCAACACAGCAAAAAATACTCTAGTTTTTTTCGATGTTGTCTGGCTGGGGGCCGGACCACAAAAAAAATCGAATGGCTTTTGAATTATTGACCTTTTTGTGAATGTAAATAAATTGCGTCTGTTATGTCACTTGGGGGAGACAAGTGTGAAAAAGAAGGGGCCTGGCCTGGTAAATCGTATCCGGAAAGAAAAAACGGCGACCCTTATTCACTCTCTCTATATATATACGATAAATATATATGTATATATTATAATGGGATCTGGGAACTCCACTCATGTCTGGCAGTTAGTTAAGCTTGGCAAACAACACGCTTACCTCCCTGTTCACAAGTGGGTGGCTGAAAGTAGAGGCCGGGCAGCAGCTGATTCTCCTCATCGTCGTGCACCTCGATCATCAGCACGCCCACAGCAATGGGCGGATGCTGTGGCAGCTGGCCTGGCTGAGCATGCTGGATGTGCTGCTGTTGGGCCCAGTAATTGAGAGCACACTTCACATCGATGTCCACCCAGCCGGTCTTTGTGCTGCTCAGCATAACCGTGTTGCAGGTGCGAACCTTGCGGGCTGTGAACGAGTTAAGGGATTCATCATATATGACAATTGCTGGACAGCTGGGCTCTCACTGAGTGTACGCACCTGATTTACGCTTCTTCTTCTGCTGGTGCACAATGGAGACAGTGACGCGTATCTGCGATTCAATGAAAGGTTCCGGGCACAGAGGTAGCGGTGCCGGAGTTGAGGCTGATGCCTGCTCCACACTGCTCGCCGGTGTGGCCTTGGGATTTATCTTGTAGAGTCGCAGAATGGCGCTACCCAGGCTAACTGTACTGTCCATATACTGCTGAAAGACGCTGCTGGCGAACTCCAACGTGACGTTGTTGTGCTGCTGCCAGGTGACGGTGCTCGTCTCGCCATTGCAATTAGGATAACCGGCCAGTTCGTGCATAGGAACCTCTGGTCCGCCAGCGGCTGGGCTGTCATCTCCATCCGCCTTGTTGGTCACAGCGATGCGTATGCGTGAGCGTATCTCGCTTAGTCTGTAATTTAAGAGGAATCTCATTTGAGTACAGCTGCTTTGACTACGCCTATGACAGTATCTAACTAATTTGGCTCAAGTGTTTATGTAAAGTCCACTTAATTGACATTTGAGCGTTGTCGTAACTGGCGCACAACAACGAAAAGAAGACAAGAAGAAAAGCGAAAAGTACAAATGAAAACGTGCCATTTAGCTCAGCTTTATAGAGCATTGATTCAATTTATTCAGACCGAAAGATCAACGTGTACGAGTGTGTCTAGTTCTTTATAAGCTAATTCTTCTGGTTTAATTTTGTGTGTGAAAATTGGGTTGTGCCTTTTTTCTTTTTCATCGTTACGTACATAATACTCGGGCAATAGAAACTGTCGAGTCCCTCTCTAGGCAGATTTAGATTTGTTCCAAGCAGCTTATTGAACTAGTCGTAAAATCGTAGGAACTGAATAAGATGAATCTTTTCAGCAGAACTAGAGAGGCAAGTGTAAATTGGTGTAGTTGCCACTTAAAGTAGTGCCTATCATTGTAAAACTACATTCAGCGGACTAATGAAGCGTTTAAGTTTGACATATATCGTAGTACTATATCTAATAACTGAAGAACAGGGCAAGGAGAAGAAGAAGATCGCAGCCCGTGTCACTTAAAAAGCCATCAAGACGGTATAGAAATGATTTTTGTCTGTGTGTCCCAGCACAGACACCAGAGACGGACAACAATAGTTGGCGTATCCAAGTGTAGCTATGATCTAATCTGGCACAAACACACACACACACATACAATTTAACAATTGTATGCTATGCTGTGCGTGTGTGTGTGGCTGTCTGGATCGGTAATTGAGACGCGCTTTGCAAAAGTTGCTCATAAAATTTTGCGCACCGAAAGACAACAACTACTCATAATAATAATAATAATAATACTCGCACTCGTAATAATCGTGTCTAGCTGAAGGAAGGCGCAGTTGGAATGGCCGAAAAACGTAAATGAAATAAAAATAATATGAATAGTACTCGTGCATAATAATAAAAGAATTGAACTGATTAATTATTGCCTCGTTGCGGTCAACAAATAAGACCAACAAATATTATTTGGCTTAAAGCTTGACTTGTTATTGTTTATTTCTTTTTCGATTGTGTGTGTGAGTGTGTGTGTGTGTGTGTTGTTGTTGTTGTTGTTGCTGATTGCTGCCTGCGGCGCATTTTGTCTAGCCAAATAATTATGGGAACATGCACTGAAAGTGAACCAAGCCAAGTTAAGGCAAGCCAGGCCCGGGCTCGGGCTCTGGCTCGAACCAAGCCGGGGCCAGACGAGACCAAGTCAAAGACCAAATGGCTTTTGGCTTATTATCGTTATGTCTCTCTATACGAGTATATATATACATATATATATATATATCTGTTTATGCTATTCATGCGACGATCGAGCCAAGGAATGCCTGACCAGACAAAATGGCCCGCTGAGGAGTTTCGTTGTCTGTCTGCTAACTGCTGTGGCATGAACTTGAAAACTCGTTGTTGTTGTTGTTGTTGTTGTTGTTGTTAACTTGCGGCTAAAGCTGCTCGTTGTTGTTGTTGCTGCTGCCGTTGCTGCTGCTGCTGCTGTCTGTCTGGGGCCTGTCTAGACGCCTGCTGTACTACGACGAGGTTGTGGCTTTTTATTGGCTATTCTTAAAGCAGCTGTCTGTGTCTAGTAGCCAGGAGCTGAGCATGCCGTGTCGTGGCGTGACTCACGCAGCCCAAATGCTGCTGCTACTGATGCTATTTCTCGTGCCTTGCCCATTGAGCATGCGCAGAGGAGTTGCTGCCGCAGTAGTTGTTGTTGTACGAACTGATAGTTAAAGGCACTGGCTGCAGGTGTATCTGTGGCCTCCATTTGGTAGCCGGAAGACGGTCAACTGCTAACTGGCAGTTGTTAACTTATTACTTAAGCTGTTGCTGCTCAGTTGCATCTTTGAAAATGTCACCTTGTGTCACCTCTGTCCTCTGGCTGGTGAGCCAGGTGAGCCTTGGCTTTGTGCTGTTGTTGGTGTAGTTGCAGCACCAGGTCCGTTGCCTTTGGCCAACAGCAACAACTCTCATCTGTCTGGCTGACTTCGGCTGTCTGCCACTGCCGCCGCTTGTGCCTCTGCCTCTGCCTCAGTCACAGCCTCAGCCTCAGCCTCAGCCTGTGCCTTGTTACCTCTCTGTGTGCGCATATATACAATGCGCGGCTAGACAGTGTCTCGCCGGCTGCACTTCATTATCATGCGTCGACGAACAGTAGTCGTAGACCATAGACCATAGAGCATAGACTATAGACCATAGACTATAGACTATAGACCATATATACCATAGACTGTAGACCGTAGTCTGTTCTGTTGTCCGGCAGTCACCTAGTCAGTCAGTCAACGACTCAGACAAACGGCAACAGTGACTGGCAGTAGCCACAAAAATACAAAAAAAATATACAAGTACAACATATTTGTACGCCTACAACTGTTTGCAGTCTCTCAGACAGAGATTGGGTCTGAGACTGAGTCTGTGTTTGAGCAAACATATGACCATGTCTCGATATTACTCATACGTCATAATTATAAATTCGAAGCAGCCAGCAGAGAAAAGCAATCAAGCAAGATGAAACCATTTAGATACGAGTATCAGTTGGTTCTGAGCATTAATCAAACGCTTTATTCGGCACTTCTTTTTCCATTTGTTGTTTTCAGTTTGTTTATATGTCTATATGTAGATATGTATATGAGGAGTGTTGTCTCGCATAGCAACGACCTACAAAAAGTTCATTAACGGAGCCAGCTAGACATGGCCCAGACGTTTCCCAGACATTTTCCAGACAGCCGGTCACATGGACATATACAAATACGCAGAGGCCGGCGACGGAATTCGTTGCAATTGCAGCCAGAAAGTCTCAGTTCTCAGTGGATCTATCTTTGTGTGTCTCTCTGTATGTGTGTGTGTGTGTGTGTGTTTGTGTTTGTGGGTGTATATATAAGTGTCTGCTTTGTGCAGCAGTGCCCGCCAGTTGTAAGTAGTATCTGATAGATACAATGATACATGCAAAAGCTACTCAAATGCAGCCAGCCAGCCCTCAGTCTATGTCGATACCTGAGACACCGCACAGAGACGGAGGATTGGGACAGGCGGCCGACAGTTGAATAGTTCTTCCATGGTTGGATAGCTGTCGCATAGTTGGACAATTGGAGAGCAAGCGACAATCTGTCAGTCAATCTATCAGTCAAGCAGGCGTTGCTCAGGTAGCAGCTACCTTTTGTGATTTGCATTGAACGCTTTCTTATCGGCTCTTAACTTAATGGCAGGTGGAGCGTAAAGTGTCCAGCGGGTGGCGTCGGGGGGTTGGGGGTACTTAACTTTCAGCTATTCCAAAAATGTAGCCCACTTATCAAGTCTCAAGTCGCAACACGTGTGAAAAAATTAGTGTTTTATTTAAATGTGCACATGTTTTGTTTATTGTTTAATGTTTTGCACATTTGGAAAAGTGTTAAATGTGAATTGAATTCGAGCGCAAGATCAACGGTAAACAGCCATAAAAAAATATATCTATATAGCTGTATATCTAGATTTTTATATGTGTATAAATGTCTGGAGGGTGCTTGGCCACAAATTGAAAATGCATATGGTTTTAGCCTTGAATGCTTCAGTTGCCTTTGTTTTTGGACAATTCAAGCACAGCGCAAATAATGGCCAATTTCGAAGAAAATTTTGTTTATACTTCGTATTAAATATATGTATATATATATATATATATTATTAATGATCCGAAGCAAATTTAATTGCAACGTGCACTCGTTTCAATATTTTATTTTCACAATTTTTGTTTGTTTTCCCAAGAACAGTTTGTGCCACAAAATATTCAAATTTGTATTCAGTTCTCGTGTTGCTAACTTGAGCGGAAAACTGCTGGTCATTCTGCAAATCAATCCGAACCAGAATCAATCGGTTTCTTACTTTTAGATGCTGTTCCTAGATATGCGTACAATGATTGGCAAAGTGTTGCTGCCACAATGCGTACTTACCGCAGCTCAGCCTGACGATCCAAGAGTCGATTTTTGGTAGCCTGTGTCGTCTCGTCCTTGCCACTGGGATTGGTGCCAGTGCGTATGCGGTTGATTTGGGCATCGGTCAGATTGAAGGTGCTCCAGATGGTGCTATTATTGGGATCTACCACCTCGGAGTGCACATCGCCGCCCATGAAGGCCGAACGATTGAGACGCGCTGCATCGCAGGACACCAGCAGCAGCAGCAGCGGCAGCAAACGCCACCCGCTGTCCTTACAGCACACAGCACTTGGCATTCTTGTAGTTGCAATCAGTGTATATAAAATTGGTATTACGAGTTCTTGGCAATGGGCCTTGACTTGTCGGCAATATGGTAAAAACTTTGAGCTTAACACAAATTGTAACACTTTCTGCTTAAACAGGCAATTTGCACAAATATTTAATTCATAGCTTTAGTTTTTAATGATTTAGTTCCTTTAGCTTTCAACACTTCCGGAAATAGTTTATCAACACTGTTTTTGACACTACTCTATTATAATATCTTAAGCCAGTTTCAGAGTTGTTTACTTGATGGACTTCCGAATGGATTTATATTTTGTTGATTTCTTTCTTTTATTTGTATTTTTTGCTTCTCGATGTGTTCACTCTAAGAACCAAGTATGAAGTGATTTGCACGAGTCGTTTTTTAGTCTTAAATAAGAAAATATTTGGTTGTGCTGGTCATATACTACTATTTTATGGTCGTCACACTGTAAAAAATTTCCATGAACTCTTTTTACAGGTCGGCTTGGTACTTTTTTATGTTGATTCGTTTATAAGTGAAAATATTAAAAACTTAATGGAGATTCCTAATTGGGCATGAATATTATCTTTTATTATATATATTATATAGTATATAATTGCAGATATTGAAAAGGATTTTCTCTATTTTACACATAATTTTATTTGAAACCTTTCTTTGGCTCAACAATTGTTAAAAAATATAAAGAAAAACTTTTAGCTGCCAGACAGAATAAAAAATCATATTTAAAAGCAGAGTACAACTTGTTAACTTACTCAGTAATAGTTTGCAGTGTAGCTGCTTCGGCTGATAGTTCGGATTTTTGTATTGACGCCGTCGTCGACCAATCAAAATCAGCGTCGTCGTCGTCGGCGACGAATTTGTTGCTGCTGCCGTTGAGAGGATCTGCGTTGCGGCTGTCGCAGTCGCCGCTGGCAGCGCAGCTGCAGCGCTTGCCTTTCAGCGTCGGCTCTTATGCATGTGTGTGTGTGTGTTTGTTTATCTTTTCAGTGTGCGTGTGCCAAGGTGTGTGTAAGCTCGTTTCTTATCGCGCCTGACAAAGAAAGTGATATTGCTTCGAGCACAGGTAAAGAGAGGTACAACTTCCATCGGAATAAGATGATTTGTAATTTTTATTGTTAGAGATAAGTAAATCCAGCCGATCAGCCAGAAAATAGATTAAGGCCCAGCCACAATTAACTATTGATACACATGTGTAAGCAGTGTAAAGATTTTCGCAAACTTATTTCTAATCTTTGGCCACATTGAACCCGCTTTTGAACCAGGTGCGTGACGTTACATAAGATTGAAACTGTTTTATTTATGACGCAGCTCATTGCGTTTAATCAAATTGTTTTGATACTTGATAAACGACACAAGCTTCTATTATTCATGTTATCAAATTTAGTTTGGCTCTCCTCCTAATTGGTTTACTATGTACACAGTCTTTATGGTCCTATCTACGAGTAGTTGTCCATTCTCCATTTATCTGCCATTGACTTTGACTATATGGCTATCATCTTCTGTGCGGTGCGTAATGTACATTGTACTACGAGTATATTCAGTCTTTAGATTTCGATGTCAAATTTGTTTATCTACTTTAAAGTGGGCAGTCTTTGGATTGTGAATTGTGCGTGCTCTGTGCTGATTATAATACATATAAAACGATTGAAATAAAAAGTGCGTGTGATAATCATTTGATTCTGGGTACATTCCATCTATCTAAGAAAATCGGCGGAAATAATCTATTATGATGCGTGTGGAAAGACGGTGCCTGGCACTGGCTTAACCCAAGGAGGCCCTCAGTGGACATTTCTTAGGATATTTATGAATCAAAATATCTTGCTTGATATTTATGTAACACAATTCTAAGTAAGTCGTTCTATTAATTTAAAGATTCTCTAGAATAGTTGAAGGAACTTTTATTTTATCAGTTATAAATAGATCTTTTAATGGTAAGTCCCATAGACATTTCCTGTACTTTCACATTTATTCTATGCTGGCAACCAGAATTAACTCTCTGAATCTTTGATAACTGTCTCCATAATATGCATTAGCTTAGAATATTCAACATATTAGCTGCAACTATTGTTCAGATTGAAGCCTGTTCCAGAAGATCATAATAATATTCTCTCACCTCAACTAATAAAATACTTGTGTCTTCCTTTAAGGTACTCAATAAAATACAAACTAAAGAGTTTTTCTATATTTTATATATCAATTACTCAGGCAACCCATTCAAGTGAATATATTATTGTATATACACTCGCTTTCAGACGTAAACAAAGAAGAATTGAGCTAGATCTTATTGCAGGCACGGCCCAATTTCTTCTTCCAGAGAATCGCATTTGATAATATTTTGTTCAGTTCTGTTCAATTTGCATACGGAAATACCAAGCGAGACTTCAAGGACGTTGTTGATTTTTTTATTTATTTACTTTTCGCTTATTTTGTCATCATCGTTACGTTATTTTGGATTTTGTTTATTTCGTTATTATTTATACTTTTTTCCTCTAAATTTCTGTTTAGTTTCTTTTTCTCTCCTTTTGCTGTCTGGACCAAATTGAATTTTAAAATGATTGTACTCGTATGTGCGTAGTAATTTAGAAGCACTTTATAGAGTCTGCATTTCTCACAGACCAACTGTCTTACTGTCTGTCTGTCAGACAGTCTGTCTATTTGTCTCTTAGATGAGATATACACGCTTATATATATAATATATGCGCACACATATCGCTGAGGTCTGAAATAATACACCTAGTAGATGGTATGGAATAGTGTGTGTGTGTGTGTGTGTGTGTGTGTGCGGCCAGACGTCGTCTGTTATGCAAAGTTGCAATCGTTCCAATCGCATCACATGCTTAGGAGAGACAGATCATAATCTCGGAAAGAAATAAATAATAAGAGAGAAAAAGGAACGGAATGAGCTCTTTCTCAATCGACAGACCCCCAGAAAGGCATTAAAATATATGCGAGCGACATTTGTCGAGACGTTATAATAATGCTTATTTATTTGAGTTATTCGCACATTTGCATAGAATTTGTCCCACTTCACGGACAATAGAGGAAAACAAAAATAAACACTCGAATATTGTTATGTACAGCTAGACGACATTTGGAATGCCAAATGAGTCAATACATAGTCGATATTTCATTATTTTCAAGGCTTGTTTCAAACCGGCATATAAATAATATACGCAGAGTTCTCTTTGATCTAAGATAAGTCTAATATATGAACTATGCCACACAGCAATATATATATTAAGACGTTCTATTTATAAAAATATTTGGCATGCCACACGCCGGCGACTTTAAGTACTTAATTTAAAAAACAAAAGCAATTAACAATTTTCAGCTGTGTTCTAGGTTGGGGGAACCACCTGATTTTTATATGTGGCAAGTTAATTTCAGTAGCATTTTCTAATTTTCGGCTAACAAGGAAAGTTTTGTTGCTACCTGTTTGATACAAATCGGTAGCAAGCGCAAAACATTTGGTCAATAAAACACTTACCACACAGATAATATACGTATAAACATCTGCAATCAGTTCAAAATATATGCCAATGCCTTAGCCACGAGTAATGTCTATTTATATAGAACTTATCAATCCGATAATCGTCTATATGTCTATGTCTTACGCACTGAATGAATTGAAGTCTACTTATCAACTTTAGTCTTTACTCTTAACTTTAATCTAAACTAACTAAACAATTGATGAAAGAAGCTAGTTTCAGTTATAGTTTTCAGTCTGCAACAATGTTACAGCCCAACAATGTTGGCCAAGTACCTGTACGTGTAGGAAACAATGTATTTAAGCATCAATATAACACATAATTAATATAATAGTGACTTGGACTGACGCTGGCGTTGCATGAGATCACATAATAACAAGCGCAGTGTTCGTCCCACGGGCAAGGCAGTCCGAGCAAACACTTGAAGCATCAGCAACATCCACAAGCTCCAACGGAAGCACCTCCAACAGAAGCAGCAGGAGCAGAACGCCAGAGGTCTATTAAAAATACATGCATGATTTTCGCCTGGCGAACCAGACGGCACAAGTTAAGACCAGACTTGGGCCTTAGAAGCAGAATCAGAATCAGAATCAAAATCAGAAGCTGACGCTGAAGCTGACGCTGGAGCTAAAGCTGATGCAGACACAGACCAAGTCCAATATGTTGGTTAGTTAGCCGGTTGCTGTTGTTGCTGCTCGAGCGAACAGCAACCCAGGCACTTGGGTGTTGCCGGTACCGATGTCTGTCGATGCCGGTGCCGGTGCTGTTGTTGTTGTTGTTGTTGTTGCTTTTGTTGTTCTTCTTGTTGTTGTTGTTGTTGCTGTTGCTGGGTGCAGTCGCCGAATGCAGTTGTCGTGATTGTTGTCTCAGATTGCATGTGGAATGCAAAGACCAGGAGCCAATTTGTTATGTATTGCCCGCTGGCTGCTACCGTTGCAGCCGCCTCTTCGTGCTGATGTCGTTCAGCAGCTGCGGCTGCTGGTTTTATATTTTATTTTATTCCCATACCCTTGCCCTAAGTATTACAGCTATGCCACAGAGCTTGAACTTAGAATGGATAGAGTATATATCATATATATATTGTTTAGAACAATTTATCAGTTCTCTTTATAGAATTTACTGCAACATTTACTGGAGTTACTTATAGATGTATCATCCTCGTTGCAATTGTGAGAGGTGTTTGTAGCTTGTAGAGTATACAAGCATCATTTGAGGTTCAATATTTTTTTTACATATCTGGTTGTTATTAATTTTCGTGCATTTTGTTTTCGGTTTTTAGGCCTTTCGCGTGCCGTCGTTTGGCTTCTGCCCAGCACCAATCAGCCAGAGCCCGAGTTAGCCGGAGTACTTGTACGAGCGACCGATACCGAGACCAAGACCAAAACCAAGACCAAGACCAAGACCAAGACCGAGACCCAGACCGAGACCCAGACCCAGACCCCGAGCCAGACAGCCCGTCGCAGACGCAGACGCAGATGCAGACGCAAGTAATGTTGATGTTGGCATTTAAGCAGGCGTGTAGTCGCATCTTGTTGATTGTCAAAATTGACAATGAATGCGCTCACACACACACTCACACATACTGTATATGCATATATATGTATAAATATATATATATATATATAGCAAGCACACAGTCGAGAGTTTGAGGCAACGGCGGAGACAAGTGCATATATCTCATATGTCTGCCGTTTGTCTGGAGGCCGTCGCAGACATTCGCTGATGTTGATGTGCATGTCGATGCCAATGCTGGTGCTGCTGATGCTGCTGTCCTTAAGTGATGCATCCAAATATGGACCACTGCTACTGCTCCTGTTGGCTCTGGCCTGGCCTGGCCTGGCAGGTGAATAAGGCAAACACAGTGAAATAGTCGCCCCAGACGCCCTGGCTGCTCTCCGGGCATGGGCATAGTTTGGCTGCTCGACTGTCTGCCTGGCTGCAGTTTCACACTTTGCACTTCAAAAAGTTATTTAAATGATATGCACATGCGATTCGCTGTTGTTGTTGTTGCTGCTGTCGTTGTCTGGCTGCACACTAGCTGTAAACTGAGACTGTCTGCAATTATGAGCGTCTGGCTGTCTGCCTTTAACAATATTTTTAATTTTTGCTCTTTTAATTATCTGATTTCTAAGCGAGCCTCTGTATGGAGGAGATAGCCATCGAGACAGAGGCAGAGTTGAAATTTTCAATTTGGACGGGGAACATGCCACCAAATTGTCGCCGCTGTTAATTGCCTGTGTCGGCCATCTTGTTGCATGACTAAGCAACGGCCGACTGTTGGTTGCCTGCTGCGACGTGCGGCTCCTGCCTGTCTGTTTTGTCTTGGCCAAAAGCTGGTCATAAATTACTGTATAATTGCAGCACCTCCAGTCCAGCCGCATGAAGATGTGCCACCAAAACGAGCAGCGAGTGGTAGTAAAAGTGAAAAATAATTCTGATTTCCTACGAACCAAAGCAACAGCATCCAGTCAAAGCATTTTGTCTATTGAATGGGCACCTGTTGCAGTCCATTTGTTGAAGTGAAGTGAAGTTCCACTATCCAGTTCTGTACTACTTACAATCGAGCAATACCCGAGTATGTCCAAATGCTACGCATATTTCCAGTAAGAGAGAAATCGAAGCACGTTATTTTTAAGCATTCGTCGCGTAAAAGGCAATCAAATAAATGAAGATGCAACCAGGCCTTAAATGGTCCAAATATCTCAAGACATTCCCCACTCGCTACGTGCATAACGATCTGGTCACAGCCCACAGACAGCAACTTAGTCCTTACCGTCTAGTGTTTTGTTCTTACCTTTTTGTATTATTATAAATACAAGGGTCTCTGCTTATTTATAGGGCAGACGGCGCGTGCCGGCACGCATTTAACCACATAGGTACATATATAGTACTTGCCACTGTCCCTGTCCACGTGGCTCTGAATTAATTCATTGTAGTTTTTGCGCTGTGTTTGTCTCCGAAACTTTGAGTTAAAGTGGTAAATGAATGAAATATCGTTTATGGCAATTTATTCCTTAAATGTGTATGCTGAAAGTTCTGCTAACTATGCTAATGATGCACGTTGAGGGGCCTGCCTGCTGTCTCTTTACAGCCCACAGGGTGTTTCAGGTAACTCGCAAATTTTCGTTGCATACTTTGCGGCAGTCGGATTTTATTAACAATTCAGTCAATGTTCGAACTGTCATACGTTTACAGGCATTATTTAGTTTATATCTTAAAGCAGGTAGATATTCTTATACACAACAAGATGTGTGACCTACCTTGCATTTACGATCCCCGTTCCTGCAAGACAGAGGAGAAATTCAAGGGACGTTTGTTCACCGTACTCTTGCTTCATTGCTGGCAGCGGGAATATGACAAGCGCCCCTATAAGAACTTTCAGTTTCGTAGGTTGGACTTCGAGGAGCGCATGGAGCGGAGGTATCATTGCATACGCGACTTTCACATCATTATCAACTTTCTGTTGGAAACAAACCTACAATCCGTGTCCATGTCAGGCGTGGTTGTGAGCAGTCATGATACGCGATTGCTGTCGAATTTCGTGCGCTCGTTGCTGCCGGTTCCAAAGATTGAGCTAAAGCTAATGCGTCTGCCACGGGAGTTCTATGAAAAGCTGTTAGAAAATGTCCACCACATGAAGCTTGCCGAGCTCAATCTGGAGGGTAAGTAGACTAGCCCTATTGGGTTTACTTACCGCTGAGCTATTGTCGCAGGCACTCCCATTACCAACAAGCAGGCCGCCATGCTACGCACATTTCTCGTGGACAGCACAATACTCCACACTCTCAACGTGTCCAACTGCGGATTGACTCAGTACAACTTTGCCACTGTGGCGGATGGTGTGCACAAGTCGAGCAGCATGCGCAGCTTCAGTGCCAGTCGTTTGCTGGGCCTAAATCTGACACTAGATTCAGAGAAGATCACCTCGATTGTGGGCTCGCTGCTCATGCAGAACAAGCTGGTGGAGCTTACAATGGAAAAGTGTGAATTTGTCGCCCTGGACATGGAGACTATAGCCGAGTATCTGTACAATCCAGATTGTACCCTGAAAAAACTCAACCTGGCCTATAATCGCATTTCCGCTGATGGCACCGTGCTGCTAATGCGCGGCATAGCAGCTGGCGGCTCCTTGCATCTGCTCGACATAAGCGGAAACGGCATTGGATCGCATGGTGGCGAGGCGATTGCCAAGTACTTCAGCTCCTGCCGCATGCTCCAGTATTTATATCTCAATAACAACGACATTGGCGCCCATGCTATCAATCTCATTCTACTGACCCTCAAGAAGCAGTGCTGCATTAAGCGTCTGCAGTTGTACGGAAACCACTTTGATACTGGCACTGCCCAGATTCTGCGGCGCCTACTGGATGCCCAAGTAGTGCAGCAAGAGGAGATTGACATAGGTTACACCTGCGACGATGACCTACAAGATTATCGTATTGTGCCCTGGCGTTAAACTAGATGTTAAATGTTTTAGTATAGTGACTGGCATAGGACTAAATCCCTTTCGGCAAATACGATTTAATATAATACGAAATGTATAGAACAGATCGAGAACTGTTTCGATCTACTCCAAAATTTACGCTTTAGCATACAAATCATATAAAAAAGGTTGTATACAAGTATGTAACACAAAAATATATATATTTTTAAACTGTTAACAGAAAGATTGGAATTAAAACTTAAATCTAGCCTATGAAGATTAGTAACATTGCACTTCACAACAAATATTATGCATTTTTATTGAATAACAGTGAAAAACAAACTTATTTTGATTTGATTATGCGTTAACTGCCTCAGTATTAACGTCATGGCACAACGTAAGCTCAAAATGGAGTACGTAAACGCCAAAAGAGAAATGTTAACGCAAAAACGAGCTTTCTGAATGAATATCAGAACGCTGTAAACGCAATTTGAAGCAATGTTAACACATAACAGTTGCCTAACTGAACATTGCGAATAATTTAACTTACATTTCAAATATATAAGAGAATGCTTAAACGAGATTTACCCAATGTTAATATGAGGAGTTGATAGCTTTTAGTTATAACGTGACAGGATTTAAAACAAAGGGCAGAGATACTAACAGAAGGCTTTCGCTTTACTAGACCCTTAACACATTGAAAATGAGTATAAAAGGGGATTTTTTTATGTTAAATTTGATGAATTAACGATGTTTATGTAACTTAGTGGAAAATAGATATAACTGGGCTTACCTAAGTTTTTGTTTCGCGGTTCAGCTTGAGTCCTTAAAATAGGCGCCAAATTACAAAAGCTTTTTTTAAACCAAAGCTTTTGAGCCTCTCGGCACCTTCTCTTACCTTCTGTTTGTTGTTGTTTTCCTGAAAATATGAATGAAACGATAAGGAATATTGTTGCCAGACTGTTCGACTTTTATGCAACGGCAATAAGAAAAGTAAAGCGTTCTTTTTAGAGAATATCTAACTTTCCCAGAGGCAACTCCTAAAAATTTAATTCCTTTTCAGTGAGAGTTTTCATTTCCGATCTAGGAAAAGTCAAGCTTAGAATGGTAAACAACTGTGTCAGAAGTCTGGCAGCGCTTGAATTGGTTTCCGGCTTCTTTGTTGTTATTGTGTGCTTCGCGCAGCGCGTTCGTTTGGGTGTGTGTGAGTGTGCGTATGTGTGTGTGTGTGTGCATTATTGTTGGCGATTTCAAAGTCAAACGGCAACAACAACAACATAATGCGCAGCCAACAGCTGCGAAGCGTTGAGCAGAAAACTTCAACGGCAAACAGAACACGACGAGGACAACATCGGCAGTCGACAGGACAACGACAACGACGACGCTAACGTTATCCTTGTTGAGAGTTTGCAATATATTTTTATTGCAGCAGTCTCAACGTAAACGTCGAAGCAACGAAATCGCATCAAAATCGAAAACGCTCCTCAAAATCCGAAAGTAAATGAAATGCATAAAAAAATCAAAACAAAACTTTAAGTACATTTCATAATGAAATGCAAATTTATATTTAATTTAAATAAAATAAGTTAATTTATGCAAAATTGTTGGTTTAAGTCTTGTTGTTATTGTTGTTTTGCAGCGATTCCTTTAAAGCCTTGCGGCAATTGAAAGTGAACGTAGCAGCCGTAAGGAAAAGTGAGAATAATTGTCTACAGATTGGCAGATAAATTTAAATTAAATGCCATAAATTTTGAGATAATCTATTATATTAGTATATTACTTATTAATCTAAATAGCTCGATTTAAGAAATAGATATAAATGATTAATTTAAGAAGCACTCGAGAGTCTAATTTGAGTTCTATTTACAAATTTCATTGCTTTTCAGGCGACTGCTGCTATGTTAAATGAGTTTTGAAATAACAGTTTCAAATGGTCACTGAATGCAGCTAAGTACCGTTAAGGAACTACTCGTACAACAGAATCAAGACCAACCACCCACCTAAAGTGAACTCAACTAAACTAAACTTAACAAATATTAAACTAAACTGTAGCTGAACCTGAACCTGAACCTCGACCTGCACCCCAAGAAGGAGGCTGTTAAAACTTTTACTATTACTCGAACAAGCACCTAACCCAACAACAACAAGATGAACGATAGTCGACGCAACACGGCAACGGAATTCAGTTACATTCTGCAACGGCAGGTAAGCTAAGCCTTAAAGAACGTAGAATGGCCTTTGCATATTAGTAGAGGAAACCCCTTTTACCCACTTGCCTAAAGCCACTCACAACTAATTGCATGCATTTTTGGGCAGTTTGTGAGTTCCTTAGAAACAGTCGCTTTGTGTTGCAACTAAATTGCGAGCAATTGCACTCATTAACTTGCCACACAGCTCGTAGAGCAACTAATTGCAACCACACAAAGCAAGTCAGTTATCCACTGACTGCGTAATTTCTGCATGTGGTCTCGTGGCAAAGAGCCAAATATTTAGCAAGAATTTCTATCGCAGCTGCAGTGGCTGCTTTAAGCCGCAAATATCAGCTAGAGATTCAGTCAGTAGTGCACTTTTCCCTTTCCCTTTGTCGCAAGTCTCTTAATTTATTTAGCATCCATTTGCATATCGCACTCTGGTTGCACATGGCGTATGCTTGATGAACTTTTCAGCATATTCCATGGAAACGAAATTAATTACTTTTTGATTAAAAATTATTGTCGTTGTTTAAAATGAATTTAAAACAATTTCTGTGTACTTCACGATGTGTCACTGACACGAACCATAAATAACTTAAACTTTCCCAATTTTCCCATTCATCATACAGCATACACGCACACACATGTAAATAACTGTACTATATATGTGTTTGTCATTTTCATGCAAATGCAATGCTAATAGCCAAATTGCGTTGTCAATCAATCACATTTTCTGGTTTTGCTGGTCGTTGAATGCTAGCTGGAAATATCTAACACGATAATCACGAGACCCACAAAGGATAATTGCATATTTGAGGATAAATGTTTGAAATTTTGACAGATAAATAATCCATTTAATAAAAGAATTATTCTGTGTATAGATTTACTATCTCAAATGTGACTAGGCTTACAATATATGTATCCTTCAAGTTAATTCAGCTGTATTTATATTACCTACAGCAAGTTTTTATCATCAGTCTCAGTTCTGGGAGTGGAAGCTCTGATAGCTTAGGTCATAATTCCAAACGTTATAGGTCTATTATACAGTCAGTAAGACTATAAATTTCAGATACGTATTAAGAAATAGGTATTTAAGTCATTTGCATTTTATGTATTACTTTCCTATATGTATATGTTGCGAGTATCCTTTGTCTTTCATCCCATGAAGTTGTTCACAGGCACGTCACGCGGTCAACTGAAATTTGCATATGAATGCTGTGAGGGGAAATTCTGATGAAAGTTTATATCGAATATATATTAACATATGTATATATTTATATATGCATACATTTGTATTAGCCTCACACACATACGAACACTCATATGTATGTATAGGGCGTTGGTGTGTGCAAAAGCTATTGACGTGCCGATAATCCCTTAAGATTATTCAGATAAAAATACAAAACTGGGCGCTTGGCAGCTGGCAGTTGGCGGGGAAGGGAGCGGGGAGCGGGGAGCAGCTGAGAAAGTGAGTTTATGGTAAATGGGTAAATGGTTTGGCTCTGCGGTTAGCTGACAGAAATTCATTAGAATTTTCGGTGTTGCACATAAACTGGCAAATAAACAATCTGCCTCGAAATTGGCTTGCGTGTGCGTCCAATCGAGCAAACTGTTAAATCATGAATGAAATCAATTTGTTTCGAGCTCTAATGGTGATGACTGAGCACCGGAGAGAAATATATAGTAGTAAGCAACTGGAAATTTACACACGCTCTGGGCATTAAGACAATGACACATTGGAACCCCAAAGCACAAGCAACAACAACAAGGAGAATACAAATAGAATACAATATCAATATGGGCTAATAGAGTTCTGATTGAGTGATAACTCAATGGGTTTTAATAGTCTGCACAGAAAATTAATAAATCACATGCAAAACACACACCTCGGATTGTTGAATATGTTTTGATTAATGATGGGGATCTATCTGTGTGTGTATGTGTGTGTGTGGGTTTGTGTGTGCTTCTTGTGGGCTCGAGCGGAAACCCACAAAAACTTCAGCAAGTTTAGTTATTTATTGTGTTGACTGTGGCCTTTGCCAGGTACTGGGAATCCGTCTGTGTGTGCATGTGTATCCCTTGGCTGTCTGTCAAGGGAAAAGGTATAAGGACATCAAGCAGAGCCTGATGCTTTCCAGCTTTCAAGGAAGCATCCTAAACATTTAATTAGGCGTGGCAAATCTTGGCCTGCGCCCTTGGGATTCCAGTTACCAATCCCATTGCTGCTCTTCTTGTTGTTGTTGGTGCTGCAACTTGATAATAAAATCGATAAGCCGCGCTGCTTAACCTTTAATTACACAACACTGGCGCATATTTTCTACACACACACACACACACACAAATACACACGCACACACATCTAGCGGATTTATAGCGCCTGCTGAACATTTTGATGAGTTTTACAGCATTGTTATGATGACCATGCAGCAGCAGCTTGTGGCAGCATGTGGCATGGCTCCATCTTAATCGTTGCTTAATATGCAAGGCATGTGGCTTAGGGTGTGACCTTTAGCGGGCCTTGCCAGCCCAGGCCAGGCCAGGATGCGAGCAACACAACTATGTCTTGCCTTCTAGGCGTTGGCATTGTTTAAATATCAAATAAAAACGTCAGCGGCACTCGCAGCCCATTGTCAGGCAGGCGCCTCCTTTGGCTGTGCCACCATTCTTACATTTGCGGCAAGTTGCGATAACAGAAATCAATGCCGTCTGTGGTAACTTGTGCAGGCAGGGCCACAATTGGAATATAAATGCGAGTGCAACGCTTGTGGCAGCACGTGCAAAGCCGCAAATATTGACAAACCTGTTTCGCATACAACTTGCAGGTCGAGTGTCCTGGCACTTGAATCCTTCCTACGAATCCTTACACTCTATGCAAACAGAGCCAGATTTTCAGTATACGCAATAAATGTTTTTGTGTGTGCTTTGAGAAATGCGTTCAAGAAATGCACATTTCCAGCTGCACAACGTGTCGTATGCGCAATGTGCAAAAGGTGTGCATAATGAAGTCATTTGACCGCCCGCCAATTTACCTAATGCCATCAATAGTGACCCAATTGAATTGGTCGTTGTTCCATTGACCATGGCCCAATGGAACATGCACGGAATTGTTTAAAATCAAATCCTAGAAGAAACCTATTTAAACAATTTGAAGGCCAATGCGGCGCCCGTGCCTACATCATAGCTGTCGACGTCGACGTTGCGTCGTCGTCATCATCATCATCATCGTCGCTTTTCCTGACACTGACAGTGACTAAGTGGATGTGTGTCAAGGGGCTGAGTGAGTATGTGAATGGGTCTGCGTGTGTCATTGTGTGTGTGTCTGTGTGTGCGTCTACTGAGAAGAGCTGCAACTGAACACAAATCAAATTGCAAAGCACACTGCTGAATATTGAGCACTGAGCACTGAGCACTGAGCACTGAGCACTGAGCACTGAGTCCAAGTGCAAGTTATGCAACGCATCAAGTGCATAACTGTTGCACATACTTCAAACTGTTCAGTCAATCGACAATCCAATCTGTCCAAGCATTTCACTTAAAGTCTATACTTTATTCTCTTTCCATTCGCTCGTACATATACATATTCTATTCAACAGCTGCTGCCAAGGTTTTATCCATTATCCTGGCATGAGAGCAGTAAAAATCTCAAGCCGCACATAAAAAATTGGCAAAGTGCGAATGCCAGCTAAAGCGTTTTTCTAAGGTGTGTCGGGCCCTGCCCCCAAGCCCCTAGGCCCCCAAGTAATATAATCCCCTATCCCTATGTTATTTCCCAGCTATTTTGCCACCCTGTCATCCTCTGCCTTTTCTCTGGGGATGGCTTTGCTCCTTTAAATGGTTTCGATTTCACGTTCATGCCGATTTTATGCCTCTGTGATGGATTCAACGTGTGTATTGCATGTGTCTGTGGCAAAACAATAAAAACATTCGCGCTCTGGGCTAAAAGCTGAAGCGCGTTGTCTCTTCGACAGGGACTGGCTCCTGGACTGGGTTAGGTCTCCCGGTCTGCTTCTGATTCTGTTTCTGTTTCTGCTTCCGTTTCTGTATTTGTTTTTGTGTATCTCGGTAACTGATGGCGACGCGAAACAATAACAACAGAAAAAAGCAAACCATTGTTGAAAAAAATAACAGCAGAGAGTTCACTGGGTTGGTAGCAATGCTTAGCTGAAGTATGTTTCACTTTGAGATACTCTGTACTTAGGCTGTGAAGTACTCAAAGCTGTTGCTGACACACTTAGCTTTTAACCTAAGAATATTCTTGTTTTCTTTTAGGTAACTTCTTTTTTTCTAATGTAATATAACATATAGTAAATATATGAATATGAAGGAGCTCTATTGTGGATACTAAGCTAAATCAAATTTGTATTTAACAGATGCTCTTTAGGTTCCCTGATTGGGGTATTGTTATAGACCAGATAACTTTCTTTTAGCCACAGAAACTTCAACCTCTCCTATCAGGTTTTATACGCCAACTTTTGCACAACTTTTTGGTATGTAACTAACCCAGTTTTGTTTGAGTTACGCGGTATAAAAAAACACGTGTTCAATCTATATATATTCGGCATGCGAAATAGATTGGTATTTTAAACATTTCCTTTTTACTTTTTAGCTATTACTTTGGTATGCTGTGCATATTTTTATAGCGTAATTTATTTTATAACCCTTTACATAAATCTAGAGTGCATAACAGAGCCCTTCCCCCTCCGCTTCCCCAAAAACCACAGCACCAGCTGCACTAGAAACTAAAAAGAGAATAACAAAAAATCTAAAAGCTAACATAAATTTTATTTATTCCAAATTAAAAATTCAAATCTCGCAAATCGATGAGGCGGCTCAGGTCAGTGATGTGTCCACTGTCGAGGCTTTTGCGTTTGATGAGTTCAACAATTTAATGAAGGTAATTTTTGACCCACATTTCGTAGAGTTCGCCTTCCTCCTATCAGCATGCAAATTGACATGTTTGCATTCGCATTCACTTTAACATTCACATTCACACTCACATTCATATTCACATTCATTAAATTCCAAGTACATATTCTCACACTTACTACTCACACGCAGACACAAAACAAACACACACCCCCACAAAGGGGGAGGGGAGGTAGGAGGGGTGGCTGCATTTCTGACATTGGCCGCAACCTTCTGGAAATTCAGAGAAAATTGCTTCTGGTCGCTGGCATCAAAGAATTTTCTTATTTCAAAATATTTCCAGCTTGACGCCTTCTTCTGTTTTTTTTGTTGTATTTTCTACGTCTTTTATTAAATTTCACTTCAATTTCAGTTTATTAAAAACGCTTCCACGTCCTGCGAGTAGTTAAAACTGAATTATGAAAAATGAAATTTACTTTGTTTTCCCTTTTTCTTTCCCACGTTAAACGAATGTTTCTTCTCATCTTCTAACTAATTTAAATAAATGGAACACAGATTGGGGGCAAAAGTTTGATTATACACCAGCAAATTGGTTCAAAAGGTAACAGCTTGATTAATTGCATAAAACTAAGATTGTTTTTCCTGATGAATTATGATTTTAATTTGAATTCCTTAACGAAATCACAACTTAAGTTTGTTAAATGAAATATTCAGTTGGAAGATCTGATATTTATTATTTTTATCTGTTTATTGAGATCTGGCTACAAATTAATATAAATTAAAAACTCATAAATAAAAATATTAAAAAAATACAAATAAAGTGAAATAAACTAAAATGAAAAGATAAAAGCTCAAAAGATATAATATATAATATTGTATATGTATAAATCAAACTTTTGCTACTCCTTCGTTATTTCAATTATAAGATGACATCCCTAGGAAATAATTCAATCAATCTGATGTAATTATAAATATCCCTAAATTAAATCAGATAAACTGACAGGCAGAAGGCACTAAAAGTTAATAAACAACATGTTAAATGATTGATATATAACTTTAATTTATTTTGAGTATTTCCTTAGCAGTTTCTCCTTTACCTTTAGGCAACCTTCATCTAAAGTGATTGATCGCTTTTTAGAAACTATTTCGTATATTTTAATCAAAAATATTTAATTGTAATCACATTTTGAGTCAGCTTTTCACTTTGACATGTTATAAACTAGAAGCCTTCTGCATAATGAAAAGCAATTAATAATTTAAAGCCAACAGATTTAACTTGAAGTCTGCAGAAATTTGCTCCTGGCTGAGTTAAAATGAAGCCTTGTAATTTCTGTAATTTGATATGTTGATGCAACACAATGTGTGTGTGTGTGTGTGTGGGTGTGTGTGGGTGTGTGATAGGGTGTGAGTGTATTGTTTTCATTGGCTCACACTAAAAGTGTTGGCAGTGCCATTAGGGCTAACAAGGCTACCCGAAGTCCTGAACAAAATAGGTTCCACATTAAGGCCTAGCCAGAGAAGTGGAAAATAGAAAAGAAAATGGGAAAAAAAGAAAGCTAGCTAAGACGTGGCTAAAGTGCCTGATTGTTTGCCCAACTAATGGCAGTTGGGGCCCATGGAAAATGAGACCAGCCGAAAGGCAAATTGGCAATGCTGAAAAGCACTTGGCAATGCTATGTTAAGAATATGGCCAAAACAAACTTACAATTTAACCAATTTTTTTTGGTTAGTGAGACAAAAATGTTTTTTAGCTCTGCTTTATGTTTAAGTTTGGCTTGGGCTTTCGTAATTTATGCACTTTATTTCAATCAAAAAACTTATTAATTGCAAAGCAGTAGCCAAAACCTAATTAAATTCTAGAATTTTGTTCAGAAAATGTTCGGAAGATATACACGTAAGAAAAACGTCAGACGAAGAAGGCCGCAAAACTTTTTTGTTTTGCCCAACTGCCTGGCAGTGTTTGTGTTTGGCTTGTTGTTTTACGACTGCTCGTAGGGGGAAGAGGGAACGGGAAGGAAGGACACGTCGTCGTATGGGCTTGTTTATCTGCATGTGCAACAACAACTACAACAACAACAAGACTGACAAAAGAACACGGTTATGTCAATAACGGTTTTAAAAAGCGCAGTTTCTGTGCTCGACATTTGCCATGCGCATAATTGCGGTCTGACATTTTGGTCTGGGCCATGTTAATTGCATGCCCCTAGGCCCTTACTCTCTGTTGACATTTGAGCCTAAACGTTTTCAACAAATTAAAATGTTTATCCCCCGCTCCCCTCCCCTCCCCTCACGGAACAACCACGTTGTACCATGTCCAGTTTATTGTTGTTTTTTCTCATGGCGCCTAATTTCATTAGACAAACAAACTTTGAATATTCTCTGCTCGGTCTGTTTTTCTGCCGCTCACGTGTAGCACACTCATAGGTGTGTATGAGTGTGTGCGTGTGTGTGTGGTACCCTAGACGGCACGGCGAGCTGCCAAAATGTGGAGGCTCCTTTGGAGCGAACATGAATATTATTAATTAAAATCGTGCAATGCATGAAAAGGTTTGTTTGCTTCCTATCCGAGCATTGGATTGCCTTAGATTGCCTTTCTCTCTATGTGTGCGTGTGTGTATATGTGTGTGTTTGTATGTGTATTTCTATTTGTGTTTGTGTTTGCCTCGGACAATGTTTGCTTTTTATTAGAAGCATGTACCGGGCCCACACATCAGTTTCTATATGGGAATGTAAATGCCAAACAATACCCTAACATTTCTCCCACTTCCTAATGTCCAAAGGCGCAAAGGTACAGCAAATCGACTATATAATACCCTGATATCGGGTATTATACATACACACACACACAAGCTTATAAAAACTTAAATGGGAATGCACATGGGTTAAAAGCTTGTTATTAAATCTATTAGAAGTTCCATTTAGATAGAATCTGCGCATTAAACGAAAGCTTTTCCTCTGCAATTATAGTGGGAAATTGCTTGGAAAGCTGATATATAGATAGGGTATACTTTTCTCTACCTCTTAATCTATGAGATTGACACGTTGATATAGATTCACAAATCAGATAGAAAGAGGCATAGAACTATCTAAATTTGCCTGTTCAAGCGCTTACTTTAGCTGCCCTCTGCGACTTTTTGCTTGTAGTGTAGGTTGCAGGGTATCTGAGACGTCGGTCATGCCTAAGCGAACTGGACACCATGACTCTTTCATTTCTATCCTGCTTTTTTTGTTGCCTTTTTGCGCTTCACACGCTTTGGCTCAATTGAGTTTCGACCTGTGCCAGATGATATTTGTTTTTTTCTTTTTCCAGCTTTATTTTTGCATGTTTTCTCGTATTTTTTTTTGCTCCTTTTTGGTAAATTAATTGGATCGAGGGCTTTAATTGGCTGGCTGTGAGTTTGGCGTTTTGGAAAATATTTAAGAGGATTTCCCAGTGACAATATTTGTAGGACTTAAGCGTGAAAGTTAACGTCCTTTTGGCTGTGAATAAATTGAATTCTTTGTCGGTATTAACATATGTCAACATTTTATGCTCCATTGAGAGTAGAATAAATGTGAGGAAAACCTCTAGAGTGTAAATATGAAATATGAATAAGCACGCATAATTATTATGTGGAATTTCATGTCGACGCCCTTCATCGTCTTGTCAGGATGCCCTTTTTATGAATTTCATGCCTGACAGAGCTTAAGGTTCTTGGGACCAGTTAACAAAGCCCAAACATGTGTAACAGAAAAAAAGAAAGGAATATTATTTTTTTTGTATAAATATTATTTGAAATCTGGAACCGTTGGGGGCAACGTCTCACGTTCCATGTTCCACCTTCCAGCTCTCCGGCATTTAAATTTTTTATTCGTTTCCTTTTCGTTTGACAGCCCTTTCTCAGAACTGATTCAAATGATAAGTGAAAACGCTTTAAAAAGTGCCGTAAAAAAGCCAAATTAAATGTGTCTGGCTTGGGGTGAAGCGTATCTTGTGGCTGCCTTCAGGCTACAAGGTAATTGTAGGCAATAACAAGTAAGAATACTCGACCTCCAGATACTCTAATATCCACTTGTCAAACACTTAACTTGTAGCTGAACTATGTAACCTAAGATACCCTGATAGCCATCCTCATCCCAATTACTAAACTTGTAACTAGACTAACTTTAGGGATTCTAAAAGGACAAAGGACATGCCATGCATCCTCAATCGATTGCTATTCCATTTCCAGAATGCAAAAATACAGCTTTAATATTTACTGAATTGTCTTTTGTGAAAGTTTTTTCTGAGTTTATTGAAAACTATTTGCCATACGTTGTGCTTGTGTAGCTGAAGCTGCTTTTTCCAGGAGTTGGCAGGTCCTTCTGAGATAATACCTAGCTGAAAAGAATCTAAGAACAACAGCGTCTAGGCTAAGCTTCAGTCCATTATTAGCTGTTACTGTTTGTGCACAAAGATTAGAATAATTAGAAGCAGGAAGTTATAAGGCTCTACTCGATTGAGTCCGACTATTGTTTACCCTGAAATCAGGACTGATAAATCCTAACAAAGACTTTAACTTAACTCTGAACACATATGTTATTTTCATTGGGTCGCAGCTGTTACAACTTTATTATTTTATTATGCCCTTTTTGCACATTTTTACTCATTTTTAATGGGTTAAAAACAAAGGCAGCCCTTCATAAATTACACAGTTAAATGTGGTACGCACCTGCTCTCAGGTGTTGCTTGTGGTGCTGGAGGAAAAAAAGGATATGTAGGCACAAGGCTGCGTTGTGGATTTGACAGATAGAAATACAGGAAATACGAGAGACAAAGGGAACACAGCCTTCGACTGTTGTTCTGACAGATTAACGAGCATCCACTTACGGCCTGACCTAACCCACCTCCTCTCCCCTCTCTCTATCTCTCTCTGTTTTCTGTTTTCTTCTTTGAACTTTCTGGGAGCGTTTTGGTTGTTGCTCATCCGATGCCGCAATTTGTTTTGCCGTACAGCTGCGGAAGGACACTTTGTAATTTCATTTGTCTTTGCTCCGCAGCCTTGCTATGGCAGAGCATCCTTGGCATTGTGACTCCTAGCTGTCCTTTGTTTCATTATTAACAGCACTGCCCCAGCCCCAGCCCCAGTCCCAGCCTGAGCCCAGATCCTGGAGTCTGAGTCGGAGTCGAAGAGTGAGTCGTGGGCTGCACAAACACTCTTATAGTTTGTCTGTCTGCCTTTTTTCGCTGTTGCCATAATTAGCCATTTGCTTTGATACTGAGTGGCATTTTTAATGGCAATTTGCCACGTGCCGCATGCCACCTAAGGGAGAGAGAGAGACGAGCACGAGTATGCAACGTATTCTGCCACCTGTCGCCACTTAATTGAATTGAAAACTCAACTCGCACGTAATTTGCTTTTTGGAAATTTTCATTACACAGCGCCATGCCCCAACACCTACCGACACATCAACTGCACACCTACACTCGCACTCACACACCCACAGCTGCACAGCATCAAGGAAGGCTTTTAAAGTAGCTGCGACCAAATATTTGCTGTTGGTTTTACTCGTAACTTGAGAGTGGAATAGTCAACGTGGAAGTTTGTTTTTGCTTGTTTCTCTTCTGTTTGCCGTTTCCACTGAAGAGGCAGAAGTGGCAAGGAGGGAGAGAGGGGGAGGGGTACACAAAAAAACTTTGTTTTAATTGCAAACAGCTGCTAAAAGTTTTACCTCGCAATGCAGTAAATGCTTCAACTGCCGCTAACTTGGCTTATACTCACATAACTGCTAGTGTGTGTTTTTTTCTCTCTTAACTTGGCTGTCACAACATTGGCCTTGTTCCGTGATGTGGCATTTTATTACGGTTTATGTGTAAGCCTTTCCATATAAAGTTGTCTTTTATAGCTACACCGGTTGACAGGGCAGGCGGTCAAAGGGTATAGATAGTAGCAGGGACTGAAGGGGGGTCAGACATTCGCGTTTGTCATAAAAATGGCAGCAACCAAGCTCGAGCACTTTGGCAAGCCAATGTAGCTGGTAGCTGATAGCTGGTAACTGGTTGTGGCAGCCACAATTTACGATAAGGTTGCGTATACGTAACGCTACCTGCACATTGCGTATACGCAACGTTGTGTCTGTGTGTCCTTTTGAATGTCTGGAGGACAGTTTGCTTTTGATGTAAAGAGGCACTTGAGGCAATTTTGCGCTCTTATCCCAATCAACGTGCAATAATAGACAAAACCGAACCGGATACACACACACACACACACACATACACATAAAATATATATACACACGTACACAATTGCTATATGACTTTTGTTTTTGCTTAATGCTGCCTTTAGAACGACCATCAGACACATCAGCAACAGGGCCAACAGCAGCAACAACCACCATCACCACTACAGCAACAGCAATCATCGCAGCTACAACAACAGCAACAGCAACAACAGCAGCAGCAGCAGCAGCAACAACAACAACGGAATGGCATTCCCAACGACACGTTGTCCTCATTACCACAAGCATCGTTCAACTATATCAACTCAATCGTGGGCAGCGGCGTCATTGGCATACCCTATGCCCTGCACCGGGCCGGGTTTGGCCTGGGATTGGCCCTGCTCATCCTGGTTGCGTACATTACCGACTACTCCCTCATACTAATGGTGAGTAAATGCTGTCGCTGCGGTCGCTGGCAGCCACATCAAAGCTTGTTAAGGCTGGCGACAAATTGAAAATGTTGCCGGACGGAAGCGGAAATTGGATGCGTGTCTCGAACGCTTTAAAATGGTTATCAACCTGCTGCAAAACAGGCCCCACGTTTATTGCACTTCCGCAACAACAAAAAAACTGAAAATAAGCAAAATGCTTAATGTATTTGCATAATTAATAAGCGGTCACACACACACACACACACACACACACACACAGAAAGGAAACGCACTTCATAAGGCTCATTTGATTTTCAGGTTAGATGCGGTCACATCTGCGGCAGATTCAGTTATCCGGGCATTATGGAGGCTGCCTACGGCAAATACGGCTACTATTTGCTGTCCCTGCTGCAGTTCATGTATCCCTTTTTGGGTAAGTCGAAACTATGGAGAATTCTCTCTAATCGTTGAATCCCATCGGCTGTTGTACCCAAAAATATTCAAAATAACAAACTTATCCCTCGCTTATCCATTTACAGCCATGATATCGTATAATGTTGTTGTGGGCGATACATTATCCAAAGTGCTGGTACGCTTCTTCCCCTCGTGGGGCGACTCAATGGGTGCCGTTCGATTGGGTGTCGTCTTCTTCGTCACGGTGGGCGTTGTGGTGCCCTTGTGTCTCTACAAGAACGTCTCCCGCTTGGCGCGAGCCAGTTTCGTGAGCCTGGCGTGTGTGGTCTTCATACTGTTTGCCGTCATAATCAAGCTCATGTCGGGTGATTACAAAGTGTGAGTATATACACACGCACACACACACACACAAGCACACACATAACGATTATAAGTTTTATCACAACTTTAACTATAAAGTTTTGCGGGCTGTTCAAGCATTTTGCTGGCTTTCTCACAAAGTAAGCCCAAAACTTTCGGAGAAGCCCTTGAGGCCTGTTTAGGTTTAACAATAGTTTTATCCCGCTTGAAGCCCCTTTAAATTGCGCTGAAAACTGTGCTATGTAAATGATTTTAGCTAGTTGAGCTAGCCCAAGCACCTCAGTCTGTGCCTGAGTTGGCAGCTTTTGTAATTTATAAAAATTAGCCAAAAAATTGTATTTTCTTAAGTGGCGACGCTGTCTAATAACGCGTAAAGATTTATTTGCATTTTAATTACAATTTGTGTGCGCTGGGGCAACAAATTTATGAGCAGTTGCCACACACACACACAAACGCACACACACCTATCTAAAGTTGACTTTAAGCTTGGCTGCTGCTGGTGTGTTTTTTGTTGCTTTTTCTTACCGTTTTTTGTTTTTTGTGTGTAGTTGAGGTTGAGTCCCGGTCGCTTTAGTGCTAAGTGGCGCTTTAGTGCCTTCAAATCTGTGGCAGTGGCTGGGGCTGACCCAGCGGCATTGAACGCAAGACGCAGGACGCAGGACGAACGAACGAGAGGGCTGCTCATAAAATGTAGTATGCCACTTGTTTGGCTTTTATGGCTTTTCATTAGTTCTCACAGCGGCAACAGACTCGCACTGTGTTGCATGCACCGCTGCAGTTGCAAAGGCAGTCGCACTGGCAGTGGCAACTTTGAATGTGCACAAGCATCCATTGGACGACTCGTTAGTTGTTGCCACTGTTGCCAGCGACGCGGGTGACGACGCTGGGCAGCTGGCAACGCTCCTCATCCTGCTGCTGCTCCTTGAAACCTCCCTCCCTCCCTCCCTCTCAGCCATTGCGCGTTTTTCATGGTCAACGTGTGCTCGGGGAGACTCAGCCGCGGCGAGAACCCTCCACTGTTGCTGGGCATAAAATTTAAATAAATTTCCAATTTGTGTACTTTTCATCTCCTCCTCCCCACCCCCACCCTTCTCTAGTTCCACTGCTTCGCGTCTGTCTCTCTGTCTGGCAGTATCTTTTATCTTTTGCATTTTATGCTGCCGTAAACATATATACCTCACCTTTGGTTTCCTTTGTATGCCACGGTTATGGCTGAGGCGATATTTTACATTTTGTGGCACTGGGGAAAACCCAACGAAATGTTAATTTCGTGTTAACTTTTGTGTAATTTTTTGCCTGTCCACAAAAACCTTTTCTTTGCCTTGGACTGTCGCCGCCTGCAGCACGGACACGGAGGAGTCTTGGCGCTTTGCGAACTCGGATCTAATACCCGCCACGGGCATCATGGTCTTTGGTGAGTAGCTACAGAAAAAAGTGCCACATAATCTGAATACTCTTGCATATTTATTAGTATTTGGTTATGCAACAGCTTGGAGGATAACACAAGTACTTAAGTTATCCTCAGATAAGACCAGCACAAAGGCGCTGTACACAATTAAATTGCATTTTTTAGTCAACGTCAATTCTGAAGTACTTTTCTTTTTCTCGCAACTCTCGCACAGCTTTCATGTGTCATCACAATACATTTCTCGTTTATCAATCGATGCGCGAAGCGACCATGGAACGCTGGGAGAAGGTCACCCACATTTCGATTGGTTTCGCCTGGACAGTTGCGGCACTCTTTGGCATTGCGGGCTACTCGACATTCCGGGCCCTGTCACAAGGTAAACTATTTAATTGACAATTAGCAGCATTTCCCACACTAACACACACTTAATTGCATTTCCCTAAACTAAGTGAATCAGCAGCATTTTCCCATTTCTATATAAATACATAAAAGATTCTCTATCTACTTGCTCTAATGGCTACCTCCATCCACCTTCCACTCCCATTCCAGGTGACTTGCTAGAGAACTACTGCTGGGATGATGACTTGATGAATTTCTCGCGTGTGCTCTTCTCTATATCCATATTGCTGACGTTCCCCATCGAGTGCTTCGTTTCACGTGAGGTTTGTCCAACTTCATATCAAACCACCCTGTATTATTCTATGTAACCAAAAAGATATTCTGCCAAAGAAAGTTCTATGGAAATATTTATTGATAACACTCATCATAAGAGGGAACTTTCAGATAACTTTGTTGAAGTATCTTTTACCCAGAGTGGAAAAGAGTTTGAATTGATGTGTATATAAAACTTTCATAAGATTTGAAAGAAGTTCTATATAGTTTACAGAATCGATAACAGCATAAGAAACTCACCTGAGTTTATGCATTTTGTGCCACGTTTTTCTGTTCTTCTTTGACTATTTCTATGAAAGCTTACCTACAGAGTATTTTGTAGTCGTGCACTCCCAAACTATACTTTTGATATATGAGCCATAATGCTGGCACTTTATTTTGACCAAAGTTTTGTGCAACGTTCATTTGTGCAACACATTCGTTTGAATCGTGCCACAGCTGCATTGCAATGGTGATTCTTATACATTTGATTTGTGCCACATTCTTGCAGATTGTGCGTGCTTTGGTGCATCGATTTGTACTCAAGGAACCCATCAGCGAGTTCACCCAGGACAAGGATCCAAACATGGAGAAGGGAGCCGAAATCGATGAGTATTCGAAAGCCATCACCTTGGCAATTGTGTTCGGCGCCTTCATAATATCGCCCATGACCGACTGCTTGGGCTCGGTGTTGGAATTGAATGTGGGTTTGATTTTGATTTCGGTATACCACATGAACAACACACACAGCCACACACACACACACACACACACACACACACACACTTATATACACACACACGTACAGTAATAAGGAATAACAATAAGCAACAGTATTGTAATATCATGCAAATTTCCCTAACAACTTAGGGTCTCCTGGCAGCCATACCTTTGGCATATATACTGCCCGGCCTGGCCTACATACAAATGGAACCGCATGCGCTCTTCAGCCGGGAGAAGCTACCTGCCTTGGGTCTGGTGGTGTTCGGTGCACTGGTCACCATAATGGGCGTTGGAGTGCTACTGCCTGGCGTAATGGACGACGTCTGCCGCTCGGATATTGTGATGGGCTACTGCCGGCATGAGTTCAGCAACGACAATGCCACCGCTGAGGTGTCGCTGAATTGAGCAGAAGGAACAAAAGGAACAACAATAGGAGGAGGCGGAGGAGGAGGAGCAGCCAAGCCAAGCCAAAACTCATTAGATTAGTCATAAGAATTGGCAATACAATTGTATGGATTGTGCCAGAAGTTTGCGGGCTTGCGGATTTACCGGTTGACAGGTTGAACATTCTTTGGGTAGGTCTTTTGGGATTAGGTTCTTTGCTGTATTGTGATTTTGTTTTAGCTGCACCAAACTTTAAGTTCACCAAAGTTCATGACAATGCGTTATATGGAAGGGGCAAAAACTACGATAACTTGTACCTGAGTCTCTCTGATGTTCAAAGTATCTGCTAGGTATGAACTTGTATCTCGAACTGTGTGTGTAGTATCTTTGTAACTATCCGTGTGTGTATGGGTGATGGGGTGGGGGGAAAGTGATACGAGCTATGTGAAACCTGATTCTCAGTACAAAAATGAACAAGTTGTTATTATATCATATACATTAAACATATATATGCACCAAAAGTATCTCAACTCTATTTACAAACATCTTAGGTTCAAAACTGCTGAAAAGACAAAGAGTAAACGAAAACGAAAACGAAATCGAAATCGGAAGAGAAGAGTCCAAATTGTAGTGCAAGTTCCTTAAGAAGTCGGCGTAATGCATGAAATTTTTCGAATAGTTGTTATTGTAATTACAAGTAGCTTTAGATTGTACTCGTAGTAGTCAGAATATATATATATCTGGGCACCAATATACACACACACACAGACAAAGTACATAGGAAAGAAGTAGAAGTAACCAAAGGAAGAGGAAAATAATCAAAAGTATTATATCAAAATAATTTGTAACTAGTATCTATATGAAAATATTTATATACAGAAAAAGTTATTGAATCGAAAATCATATTTAAAAAGTTTTATATACCTACTATATATATATGTATAGGATTATAGAAGTCTCTAGAGAATTGCTTCAGCTCCAAAAAGTGTGACTAGGCTTTAACACACACACAGCACAGACACGCACAGCAGACACACACACACACACACAGACACAAACATATTTTCAACGTTTTAATGGAAACAAAGCAACAACAGTCTTAAGTTGTTTAACAAATGGCACTGATTATCTACACTATATAGTTTGCATATATCTCTATATAGATATATCGTATATATGTTTATATTTCTATTAATATTATTATATACACTTGTATATTTTTGTACGTACTTTGAGTTATTGTTTGTTTTTTATAATGATGCACGATATTTATGTAAATACATATTGAACGAGTATGTAATTTTTGATATGATTAAAGAGATTTATACAATATATATATATATATACATATATGAACACAATGCTCACTTACTACTTCTTACTGGTTATGGGAACCAAGTGTTTTGTTTCTGAACACACACACACACATCCTCCTCCAACAAGAACAAGAACAAGAACAACTCTATCTCCAGAGCTTAACAAACACAACATATCAAACTATATGTAACTCGAACAATGGCCAAAACCAAATCAAAAACAAGACGGAACACAGGACATAACCCAAGGGCTTTTCTAGGATACTTTTTTGTAAGAACTAGCGCTTTTACTCAACTCAAAAACAACAACAGCAACAAGAACAACACACACATATTTTGTATATACACTCTATATTGAGCTGGTCTATTCAGATATATACACTATACTCTAGCTACAAGTCCCAACTCTCAATAAAGGATGAATAGAAAAGCGAGTAAGAGAGAGAGAGAGAGAGAGAGAAGTAGCGGCAGAGCAGATCAGTTAATATATATTTGGTATTATGGAAAGTAAATTTTATCTCACGTTTATATATATACTATATAATTTAACCAAATTGTTGATCTTAAACCGATCGAGATATATACTCGTTTATATAGTATATATGTATGTAGGGCAGCGCAGAGCGTAGTATTTGTTGCATATATATAGAGATTATACCTTATTTATATAGTATACATAACAGAATAATCAAAATTTCACTCAAAACTAGTATATATATATATATATGGAACATATGTATAAACATAACGATATTATACATATATATGTAATAATAAAGAATGTATTTTAGAAATATGCAATAAAAAAACATTTGTGGTTTTTCATGTCTTATCAGCAAAAAATAACAAAAACCTAAAAACACAGTGAAAGTTTTTTGTACCGGAAACACCCTGTAAACACCGCCTAATCGCAGTTCCCAGCGTATGCTTGGGCTCAGCTTGTGGTTTGTGATAAACCTGGATAAGAATATGCATAGGATTGGGTTTGAATGGCTTTCCTATATAAAGAACTGTTTGTGTTGAGGAAAGTCACAGTTCAGTTGTGAAGTGCGACAAGTGTCTTTACTTCCTCCACTTCAAACTACAGTTGCAAGTTGCTTACCCCTTCGACTCCTTTAAGATGGCCGATAAGAAAAACCTTCTGCTGCTCTTCGAGCACCCTACGGAGCCCGTTTTCATGGACAAGGGAAAGAAGGTGACCGTTTTCGATGTGCCCGACAACTACTTGACCGATCGCTACCGTCCCATCATCACCGACGTGCAGCTCCGTGTTGGAGAGAAGGTGGAGCAGCGTGTGCCAGTGCGTGAGATCTCGATCCCTGATCTACGCATACCCATGTCCCTGGGACGTGATGAGCAGTTCTCGCTGTTCATACCCAAGCACAGGCGCATTGCGGGTCGCCTCATCGACATCTTCATGAATATGCGCAGCGTGGATGATCTCCAGAGTGTGGCAGTCTATGCCCGTGATCGTGTCAATCCTGTCATGTTCAACTATGCTCTGTCTGTGGCATTGCTGCATCGTCCCGACACCCAAGGTTTGGATCTGCCCTCGTTTGCCCAAACCTTCCCCGATCGCTTTGTCGACTCGCAGGTGTTCCGCGGTCTGCGTGAGGAGTCCTTTGTGGTGAACCCGGGCTCTCGTATGCCCATTGTGATTCCCCGTGATTATACAGCCTCTGATCTGGAGCCAGAGCATCGTCTGTGGTACTTCCGTGAGGATCTGGGCATCAATCTACATCACTGGCATTGGCATCTGGTGTATCCATTCGAGGCTGCTGATCGCAGCATTGTGAACAAGGATCGTCGTGGAGAGCTCTTCTACTATATGCACGAGCAGATCATGGCCCGCTACAACATGGAACGCTTCAGCAATAACCTGGCCCGTGTGCAGCCGTTCAACAATCTGCGGGATCCCATTGCCGAGGGCTACTTCCCCAAGATGGACTCACTTGTGTCCAGCCGTGCCTGGCCACCACGTTTCGACAATACTCGCCTCAACGACTTGAACCGTGAACAGGATCAGATCAATGTTGAAGTCGCCGATATGGAACGCTGGAGGGATCGCATCTTCGAGGCTATTCACCAGGGCTTCGTCGTGGATGTAAGTAATCAATAAAATCTACTTCTTCTGCCCAGCTTACAGCTAAATTCTATTTTCAGGAGCGTGGCCAACAAGTGCCACTGGATGAGGCCACCGGCATCGATACTCTGGGCAACATTATGGAGTCGTCTATTCTCTCGCCGAATCGCGTATTGGTAAGCACAAGATTTAACCCAAGGCCATGGAAATAGTTCATCAACAGCTTTGATATTTCAGTATGGAGATCTGCACAACTTTGGCCACGTTTTCATCTCGTACTCCCACGACCCGAACAACAAGCACTTGGAGTCCTTTGGCGTCATTGGTGACTCCTCGACAGCTATGCGTGATCCGGCCTTCTACAGATGGCACGCATACATCGACCGCATCTTCCAGGAGCACAAGATTCGTCTGCCTGCCTATACCGACACTCAGCTGAACTACGGAGGCATCGCTATCACAGGTATCCAGGTGGCTGCCAATGGCGGCCAGGCCAACGTTCTGAGTACCTTCTGGCAACAATCCGATATGGATCTGTCACGTGGCTTCGATTTCACACCACGCGGCAATGTCTTTGCAAGCTTCACCCATCTCACCCATCTGCCCTTCACCTATACCATCAATGTGAACAACGATGGTGGTGCCCAGCGATTCGGCTATGTGCGCATCTTCATCGCACCCAAGAATGACGAACGTGGCCAGCCCATGTTGTTGCGTGAGCAGCGTCTGATGATGGTGGAGCTGGACAAGTTTGTGGTGTCGCTCAATCCCGGACCCAATACCATACGCCGTCGTTCCACCGAGTCCAGTGTGACCATTCCCTTCGAGCGCACTTTCCGCAACCTGGACGCCAATCGCCCCAACGCTGGCACCGCCGAGGAGCTCGAATTCAACTTCTGCGGCTGCGGCTGGCCCAATCACATGCTCATTCCCAAGGGTCTGCCCGAAGGCCTACGCTGCGACCTCTTTGTCATGGTCTCTAACTACGAGAACGATAGGGTAGGTTCACCAAAGCTCTATCCACATAGACGCCCCACTAACATGTACACTTCTGTTCCATAGATCGATCAGCAGCTTGTGGGCACCTGCAGCGATGCCGCCAGCTACTGCGGTGTCCGGGATCGTCTCTATCCTGATCGCCAGTCTATGGGCTATCCATTCGATCGCCTGCCACGCACTGGCGCCGATCGCCTGGTCAACTTCCTGACGCCCAACATGGCCGTGGTGGATGTAAACATTCGTCACGAGAATCGTACGGTCAAACGCCAGGCCTAGAGGCGGATTCGAACAATCAACAGATTCAGTCGACGACCTTCGCTTGATGACACTGGACATGAGAGACACTTAAATTAGATATATATACATTTATTCTAGATATTCTAGATACTTAGGGCAAACTTTGAGCAAACTAGGAGTATTGCATCTTTATTGAGCTTATAATAAACGCATCACGGCATTTAAAGAAAACAAAACAAATTTTTATATTCCATTGTACTACGAATATTTGCGTGGCCTTAGACGAGTTTCACTTGATCATTGATTGCGCTTATCAGTGTGTGGCATGTGCTATTGATAGACCACGGGAATACGCACTGTAAGCTGCTCCTCTCTGCTCTCAGCACCTCTCTTGATCTCAATCTTTGCCCGCTTATATGGGAGCCGATGCCGCCAGACAGCTTCAGTTCGAGACAAGCTGTTGACTGGTGCAAAACTGAAAAGTGAAGTGAAAAAAGTGTGAAGCTGAAAAGATGTGCCAATCCCTAGTGGTGGTGCTGCTGATAGCAGCTGCTGGCGTAAGTATACCCGAAAAGTATTATCTATCGGATTGACCTTAACAGACTCTGTCCACTTGGACTGACACCCAGTTTGCGGCTGCTGCCGTCAGCTCGAGATTTGACCGGGAGGCCAAGACATTCATTGATCAGTCGAGCGAACGATACTACAAGTTGTACAATCAGATTGTCTCCGAGACTTATTCGGCCAACAATGAGGAGGATTTCGAGGCGCTCTTCTCCAAGCTGAACAATGTGAAGCGCATTGCCGAGGAGCTGGTCATCATCTCTCGGGAGGCCAGTGCATTCGATCTGAGTAAATTGCAGAATGCGGAGAACAAGTTGGCTCTCAAGGAGCTACGCAGCGTGGGGGATCTGTTTGTGCTGGGAGAGGATTACTTCTCGTCGGTACAGATGAACCTGGCGGCGCTGCAGAAGATGTCCACGGACAAGGACATCGATCCGTACCTGGGCGGTGCCAAGATGCCTAACGAGGACGACAGTCCGCTGTCCTATTATCCTGATATACAACAGATTGTGCAGAAGAGCAACGATGTGGACGAGCTGAAGTACTACTGGGAGACCTGGCGCGATAAGAACCAGATCTGGGCCTCGGTCAACTTCTATACGATTGTGCAGTCGTATCAAAAGGCCGCCAAGATACTGGAGATACCCGTGCATCAGCTGTGGTATCACTACGACAGCCAGGAGATGCTGCAGCAGATGGAGCAGGCGATGAAAGAGCTGAAGCCCGCCTATAAGCAACTGCACGCCTTTGTGCGCCACGAGCTGCACAAGAAGTACGGCGGAGATGTGGTCAACGCCAATGGACCTATACCTGATCATCTGTTCCAACAGGTGCTCGAACAGGCCTGGGAGGAGGGCAGCATCATCGAGTCCTACTTCCCACGCAAGGAACTGCCGCAATACGACAACTTTGTACGCGAACTGAACGCCAAGGCGCTTATCAACGAATCCGAGAGCTTCTATACATCCCTGGGATTTGCTCCACTTAGCGGTGACTTCCACAAGAACCAATTGAAGGAACCCAATGAGGAAAGACCAGGCGACGACTGTCGCCCCTCGCTCTTCGATCTAACACCCCATGTCCTCATGATGTACTGTGAGAAGGTCAGTTTCAGGAAACTTATGCAGTACCATGCCCATATGGCCCGTGTCTACTATGCCGACCAGAAGAAGCAGCTGCCCTCCTACTACTTCAAGGCATACAATCTGGAGTATCCCCTGGGTGAAGCTATTGTCCTCTCCGCTTCCTCACCCACGCATCTGACGAATCGTGGACTGGCCAAAGGAGTGCAGTTCACAGAAAACTTGCTAACCAATAGACTATTCCGCATGGTGAGTTGCAGTCTGTCAGTTCCATTGATTGACAGCTCATTTAACCCTAACATTGGCTACTTTACAGGGTATCCACACCATACTGAAGATTCCCCTCTACTATGTGCACACCAAAGTGATGCACGATCTGCTGAACGGCACCGTTGACATGGACACGGTGAACAAACACTACTGGAAGCTGCTGGAGCTGCATGCAGGCATTGAGCCGCCCACGGATCGCACAGAGGGCGCCATTGACTTTCCCTACAGCTTCTATGTGAACATCGAGCAGAACTATCAGACCAAGTAACTAACATATCAAAGAGTTAATAATATTATTTCTAATATATTTTTTTATCTCTTCAGAAAATTCATTTCTGAAATTCTGGGCTACCAATTCTATCGCTCCCTCTGCCAGTTGAGCAACCATCGCGGACTGCTCCACAATTGTGATTTCTATGGCAATTTCGCTGTAGGAAACAAGCTCAAGTAAGAATTCAAGGTACAAACTGATTTATTTAACTCTAACAAACTTTTTAAATTAGGTCCATGATGTCTTTGGGCTCGACAAAGCCCTGGAAGGAGGTTGTTGGCAAAATTCTGCCCAAAAACCAGGGTCTGAGCAGCCTGGCGCTTTTGGAGTACTATCAACCGATTGTGGGCTGGTTGAATACGCACAACAAACAGACCAAAGTGAAGATTGGCTGGAACTCAACAAACAAAAGTGAGTTTATTGTTGAATAAATTTGAGCCGAGCTTAATTTTAATATTCTTCTTTGCAGAAATTGTCTAAAAAAATTGCTGGAAAAACTTGGCAATATTTTTTGTTATAAATTTAATTTGAATTTATAAATAAAAGTGCAAAAATAAATAATTTAATTAAAATTTCAAGCAACAACCGCCTTGTAAACATATTTTCCAACACTAAAACTGAATCCATGAACTTAAGCAGTTCCGCGAGCGAACTAACTGAACAAGCAGCTGCCATCTCGCTTACTCTTGGTTTCAGCTAAATTTAAGCTGAGCTGCGTATGGCGTGTGCGTGTAAGCGGGACAGGTAGTGTTACAGAAGTTTGGCGGCAAATTTCAAATTTAAATCTCAGCCATGCGCACATATAAGTATCTCTATTAAATAAATATCGTTATTATATTAAACATATTATAAAAATATGTAAATAAATCAGCAGAAATAAGTATAAAAATGTTGCTAAAAGTATTCAAATAAAATAAATCCTCAAAGTTATCAAAAGTGATATATAAAAATCAAATACAGACGACGCTCACAAAATTAGAGCCCTAAGAAATTGGAATTCTGATATTAGAGTCTAAATTTAAGTGTAAAATGAAGCTTCTAATTTCAGAGCAGTTCTTCTTTCAATGATTTTCATTGCTTCAACAAAAACAAAAAATAAAGGAGAACGTTAAACTATTATGGAAAGTTGTAGCAATTTAATTTAATGGTGTATAAATGGAGGTATATCAACCAATAACATAACCAAATCTAGTTCTAAACAATAATATTTTCTGTATTGCTAATCAACAATGTTTGTTTAATAATAAGATTTGTGTGGAAGCAAAGAAACAAACGGATATTGTCTCGATATTATTAACAGGAACTAAAAAGACCTCTGGGAATTGGAACCTTCAGAAGGAAGAAAGTGGTTATAATCTGTGAGCATCTACTGTGTATTTAAAAGATCTCTTTGTTTTTATCTATAAATTTATCTAATTTTTCGCTGTGTAGCCTTGGCCAATAGCTTGCCCAAGAATCTAGCTATCTAGTTGCTTGTGCACCGCAAGAGATTTGACCACTTTAGCAGTAGCGTTAGCCATGGTAACAATTTCAGCAACCTGCCTATGATTAGGCGCATTTCTTAAGAGGCTGCCAGTCAGCCGAATAATCTGTTCCGGCTGTTTGGCAGAGCTGCTGTCGATGCACTTTACGTTTTCTTTCCGTTGGAATTAACCACAAATGACCGCCGGCCGTTTGCTTGATGAGAGAGGCGGAGCTGCAACCTCTAAGCCCAAAGAGCCCTCGTCATGCGTCTGCTTAAGTGTTGCAATGCTCAGTCGAAGCTGTCGCAGCTGAAGTCCAACGGAGCGCAGCTTATTGTGCGTTCGTCGCTTGATTGCATCCATGCAATAGCCAAAAAGCCACATCGACATCGACATCGACATCGACATCCCATGCCCATGCTCATGCTCATGCCCATGCACATCCAAATACAAATCCACCTCCATGTCCGAGACGTCGACGACTTTAGGTAGACAACATGACATGCAACATTTTTGTATCTTTCTCTCTCTTTCACCATGCACATTCCACAAGCGTTTGCTGTGCGGCATCAACATGAGCCAGCGGATTAGTGTATGCCCACTTCGTTGCCATTCTGTCAAGCCGGACTTACCGCTTGACGCTTCACTTGCTCCGCAACGACAATGCCTAGCGAAAGGTCAGCGATTCTCTTCAGCTGCTGCTATCGTTGCTGCTGTTGCTGGACGTGGACGTGGACATGACGGTCATTAGCCAGCTCTCAGCTGAACTAGCCATTGAGCAATTGCAGCCAGAGCACAAGGTCGTCCATTTGTATGCCTGGCTGCAGATTTGTTTGAATTGAAAACAGATGGAAGTCAAGCTGGGCTAATCAGCAGGCGTTCCCAGTTAGGCTGGACGAATGCTCTTTCACTCAATTGCTTTTCCAATTGTCTTTGCTCTTGTGGGCGGCATTTGGTAAACGAATCCACTGCGTGTAGCGTCCCGTACCCGTACCCCCTACCAGTTTATCTCTGTCCCCATCCCCGTCTTTATCCCGCTGCTAATTGCGCCAAATTGCAGTCAGGGGGCTCCATGGAATGAATGGCCATGAAATTAAATCGTTTATACTCTAGCAGCAGCAGCAGCTGCACACAATTCCACACGGCTCCAACTTTGACATGGCACGGCAGCCGAGACACGCCTGCCACCAGCCGGACGTGAACTTCAAGTTGATGTTGAAGCTGCCGCTGCCGCTGCCGCTGCCACTGAGTGAAAGGCACCCACGCCACCACCAGCAGCAGCAGCCGCAGCCGCAGCGCCACCATCTCCAACCACATCCACATCTATATCCACATCGTCATCGTTATCTTCATTTGGTTTTATGCAAAATGCTAAAAGGCCACCAAAATAAAAGTTATACTCGCACAAAGGGAAAACAAGTTAAATGAAATTTACATGCGGCTGTCGGCCAATTTGGTTGAGCTGAACTTTTTTAAATTGCCCCATGCGCCATCAACAAATGCATTAACATTAACCCAAAAATCGCTCTTAACTACTTCATACTCCATATATAGGAATGTCACTCTGTGTGTGTGTGTGTGTGTTTATGTGTGTGTGTGTATCCCCTATGTTATATTACTTCTCTTTTTGCGAATGCGAAATGTTGTTTACATATTCAAGAGGCGCGTTTTAAGTAAATATTTTCTCATTGGTTTTGCACAAAGGAAACGAAACGAAACCAAACGAACAAAATAAAAAAAAAAACAATCTGACAAATGGGAGTAGACACAAATAACTGTGAACATAATTATCATACTTGTATATATAAAACAAGCATATATACATGTTGTGGGATAGAGGTCAAATATTAATGAGTTCCCTCTTTGTGTCTATGAAAGGTTTAATAAATGCACGAAATTAAGTCAAGTTTACGTCGATGTTTATGTAATGAAGCTGTGTAAGTTATGTGTGGGTTTTAACCCATATATATATATATGTTATATATCATATTTGCAATGACTTTTTAAAGTACTTGCCAAAGTTATCTAAGTTAAGATTTATAGCTAAACATTGCGACATATCTATTGTAATCGTCTCTTCTTCTGGAACATGCAGCATAGAACCCATGGATCTTAGGGTTACTTAGATCTAAGTTAAACCCTTTATCTCTTTATCATATGCTCCAAGTTATCTAAGTTAACATGTATAGCTATACAATGCGATATATGTATGATACAATTATCGCTTCTTTTTCTGGCATATGCTGCATAGAACTCTAGACTCTAAGGGCTGCCACTTGATTTAAGTTTATCCCTTTAGCTGCTTATCATATACTCTTCCATTTCTTTGTTATAGAATCAAGTTTCAGCTTGGCTTCGGAAGTTTTCTCCAACTGATAATCACATCATCCTCAGAGACAACCAGCAAACCACAAATCTTCATCAATATCACGAGTATACATGATATTTTAGTGTAGTTTTAGTTTATGGCAATCGTAAGCCACTGCGTCGCCCTCATATGCGTTGTGGCTGGCAGTAAAAAAAAACTCCAACTGACCCCAAGCAATTAAGAAGTTATGTATAGTTATTATGACGCGGGCTGCGATGATGGGCAACAAAAGCCATAAAAACCAATAAAAGATATAAAAAAGCAGCAATTGGGGAATGCGAAAGAGACGCTCGACACTCGAAATGAGCATTATATTATATTATGTATACGCACCATGGGCTGGCACACACACATACTAACTGCAGGCACTGTTTTTGTGGTTTCTTTGGTGGTAGTTGTTGTTGCTGTTAACCTTTCTTTCATTATTATTATTACCAACAGCAGCAGCAGACAACACAATGATAAAGCATGCCCATAATTATCATTTGTTGCATTTTATTTTTTTATTCATTTTAAGTTAAGAAAAGTCTGTCCGCTGGACAGCTGGAAGCCGCATTGTCTTGAGGTTTTCCCATTTCTTTTTGTGCCTAGGATTAGGCGTGTAAATCATCATAGCTTTAATGATGAAGTTGGAGTTTCAGCTGTAAATGTTTCACACTTCTTCAACTATTAAATGGAAAGCGAACTTTGAGGCGTTCTTCATTTGTTTTTGATATCTTTATTTTACTTTTTGGGGGCGCTGGAAATGCAAATCATTTAGCATTTATTGCGAATGGAAAAACAAAAGACTGAAGACACGAACGCGCCAAGATTTAAAGCCCAGCTTGAGGCCCGCCTGGTTATATAAGCGCGTGCTCGCCTTAAATTAAACACTCCGCGAGGCAGCAAGGCACGCAAGGGGTCAGAGGTGGAGTTGCAGAGAGAGAGCGAGAGAGAGAGACAGATGGCCGGATGGGATGGATGGCCTGCTGTGTAGGTGGAGAAATTATTGTTGACATCATCGCCAAAAAATTGCCAAGAAGCCAAGCGGCAAGCGAACCACTTGAAGCAACAAAAAAAACAAAAAAGAGTTGGAAAAAATATCAAAATAAAATTAATTTTACTTTCATTTTCGGCAGAGCTCATTCCGTTTACTCTCTGCAGCTGTGTGTGTGTATCTGTGTGTGTGGTTTAATGGATCTTTTTCTGGCGAAAACAGAAGAAAAAAATCAAATCATCTTCGGTTTTCAGTCTGTTAGTTATTCAATCTGATTGCATTTTGATTATGTTGCAAATGCCACAGCCCACAGCCTCCAAAAGATTTGTGGCAACAAGTCAATCAGCGGCCGAAACTCGATAGTCGACATTCACTTTGACAGGAAGTTTTTCCACTTGTTTTCATTGTTAAATCTTTCAATAAAGTTGGTGTGTTTTAATTTGTACTTCTTTTTATAGCGGATGATGCTGGAGCTGTTGAGGATTTGACTGGCTGAGTGAACGGATTGTGTGCGAGGCCAATGAGGAAATCTTTTCTTTCAGTGTATTAGTACAAGTAATTTGTAATTTAATCATAATAAAAGATAAAAAAAATACAATTTGAGCGGCAATTTTATTTGATTTGATTCGCCTACTGCACAAAACAATGAAAGTCTGTTTAAAGATTGTGTTTGCAGTTGGTATTTGCCATTTTGAAATTGGCTTTTAATGGGCCACAAGTAAATTTCCTGGCAACAGTTACACCAATTGCGAAAAGCGGGCCAATTTGATTACCAATTGGCTTGTACCTGTGGCTTATGATGAAATGCCTACTACTTAACTTTTTTGTCAGCGATTTTCTAGGTCAGCCTGTGAGCTACGAATTACTTAAACACAATTTACAAAATTACAAACACCAAACCCAAAACCAAACCAAAAACAGAAACAAATTTCCAAACATTTCCCAATCGTCTCGTGCACGCCCCATGGCAGCTGCACAATGCTTGTACTCGTACTCGTAATGTGCAAATTGCTTAAACGCACCTCTCCTCTTCCCTTTATCATGAGCTTCTCTCTCTTTCTACCTTTTTTAAATGTTGTCATCATCTTTCATTTTGACAATAAAAATTTTCTCAAATTGCAGCTCAAAAGACCTGAAAGGTAATCAACTGCAGGCATCAGGCATCAGCCTGAAGAGGGAAGTTCAACTGAAACTTTTCCCGCCTCCACCAAAAATATTTCCTATGGCAATCCTATTGTATGTGGCATGCACCTTATATACGGTACATACACTCGTAAAGCTCATTTCGCTGAACACAAAATATACCCTCAGTTACGCATGCCTCGTTGAATCTACCATCTGCTGTCTTCTGTCTTCAGTCTGGTGTCTGCAGTCTTCCGTCTTCTGCCTGAAGTTTGCGTATTGTATAACCCTCAGTTCCCCACATGACACATAAATATGTCGCACTCTGCGACTGCGACTGAAGCTAAAGCTATTGCATAGACAATTGTGTAATTAGGCAAAAAAGATAAGTCAAAAAGAAAAGAAACCAAAAATAGTTAAAAAAGACAGCGGCAACAAAAATCTAAACGGCTTTTAGGCCTTTTTCTTGCAAGCAGACATTTCCATAAGCCGTTCAATTGTCTATAGATTGCCATTTGGCAATCCGGAGTTAAAGCTCTTACGCCTCTCAGAGCAACCGTAAACTGGTTGACACCTTTTGCCTTCTGCCGGCGCCCCTAAATTGATTTATGACAGTTTCTTTCCACTCTGCCCCTCTGCCCCACTCCGTGGCAGCTGTCATATGCGCTTCCATATATCACGAGCATTTCTCTTGGGCCAGCACCTTTATAGGCTGCTCTTTTTTTATGATCTGTTGTTACCAAAATCCACTAATTGCCTTGATTCGAATGAGTTTGGACTGTTCGGCACGTGCTAACTGAATACACTGACAAAAACGAAATGTAAGAAGTCAAATGATTGGCTTTGAAATGGAAACTGTAAACTGATAAGATTCGCTGATATCAGAGAACAACAAAGGATAAATGTGTTTAACTATGGATTATCTAATTCTCTAATAATTCTTAATTTGAATGAAGAGAGGAATGACCTCTCTCAGTGATATACAATTCCCATTCACGAAAGTGGAAAGTTTCCATCTGGAAAGTTTCAATCTTTGTTCTCATGCAATTTGTTCAGACTTCAGACTATTTTTATACCCTGTATCAGAATACAATAAAACGTATCTTACCTTTAGAACTTCAATAAGAATTAATAGCCAAGATGCTCGACCTCCGACTGAAGAAGCTGTAAACAAAAATAGGAAATATAGTTTGGTTATATAGTTCTTCGGATCCGGTTATAGATTATTCTCGTCGTGCTCATCCGCTTAAGGTATTATTGTTATTATTCTTATTTGATTTTTGCTCAATTAATAAACAATTTTAGGTAATTCGTTATAGATTGCTAATTGAATTAGGCCTCTTGCCTATATATAGTATATATCTTCGTATATATATATTATATCGTGCCTTGATGCTAACCAATTGCAGTTCACAAACAAAAGACTTAGAGCACAAACTTAATACAACACAGAACGTTGACAATTCTTGGTAAGACTCGTATCAAGGGCGCTAAATGGGATCACGCGTTGACTTTTAGGCCCAGCAAAGTCAACAGTGTGACAAAAGCAACAACAACAACAACACCTACAACAACTACAACAGCTGCAATGAAGCACATCTGTGACCAGCTGTTTGTACATTGCAGGGACACAGACTGCACTTGTGATTTTTGCAAGTTGGTTTCAGCTTACAGGCCGGTAGTTCATTATATCACCTCTGGGTGAAAGTGATGATGGCATTCGCACACACAGCACACCACACACTACACACTACACTCCATACAGCGGTCGGCACTGAGATACACACACACGTAAATGAAGCATGTGCGAACATTTTCCTGCCTCATCATTTTGGGTGCTTAACGAAGACAACTGCAACTGACGAGAGGAGGAGAAGGAGCAGGGGGCAGAGAGAGGGTATGTCGGCAGATTTTGCAATGACATTGTGTGTGAATACCCTGCTTCACACAGACTCACACACAGACACATACAAAGGAGTGGAAAATGTATGCTAATCTCTATATGAGTCTGTGTGTGCAATGCATCTTTTTTTTGTGCCTCTTGCTGCAAATATTTGTGTTGCCATTTTTTCAATTATCGATTTTTATTTGCTTTTGACGTCGAACTGTGAAGCGCAACTCGCCAAAGACGCTAAAAACTTCCTCATTGCAGCGCAACTTAGTCGCACGACTGCGGTATGGGTATGTTATGCAGTTGGAGAAAAGTATGACAGCAACATTATTTAATGGTTGCAAAAAACTCCAATGCTTCGTTTTTATTTTTGCCTCGTCAGTGAAATCGAAATGCAGAGTTTGATCACCTATTTATATAGAAAATATATATATATATATATATATATGTAAATCCATAGATATTGAGCAAACAAAATGATTGACTGTCGGCAGCAGCTGCTTTGAAGAGTTGCTTAAATTGTGCCAGTGAAGCGAAATTAAGACCAATTGCTACTTGAGTTTACTTTTCAAGTGTGTGTGTGTGTGTGTGTGAGTATAAGTGTGTGTATGCAAATATTTGCCCAGGCCCAGGCCAGAGCACAAAAAACACTTTCCAACTGGCATAAACATCCGCCAGCAGCAACAGCAGCACCCGCGCCAATGCCAAGGCCCATGCCAGCCAGCTGTAGCCGGAGTTGTTCCAGACTCAGATACAGATACAGATACAGCCACAAGTACAGATACAGATACAAGTAGAGATGCCGAGCTACAACTTCAGTTGTAGAAATGAGCTGTTGCTCCTTTCACTTTCAATTCGCCAGTGTGCAAAATGAGAGCAAAACGGACTTTAGCTTGCCAATAACAAGGGGCGCACTGAGATACCAACAACAACAGCAACAACAGCAGCAACAACAACAAACAAAATAGAAGAAATCGTAAAAATAAACTTACAACGATGATTCATCTAAAGTTGACGGCAGCGGATGCTGTGACCACTGTCGCCATCGCCATCTCCGTTGACTTCGTCTTCGTCTTCGTCTCCAACTCCGTCTTCTGTTTTCGTATGCTTTGGTTTTCCAAAGGCCATTCCACATGTGTGTGTGTGTGTGCGTGTGTGTTTGTGTTTGCGATCATGTGAGCTGTTTTTTGTCAACAGCTTTTTGGGAGTTTCCCTCGGACCGCTGACTGTTGAGATCAAGGCTCCTTGCGTAGCCTTGACGTTGAATCGTTGAGCATTCAGCACAAGTTCGTTGCCTAAGTCTTTCGCTTTGGTCAACAATGAACTTTGAAGTATTTGTGTTAACAGATGATCTATTGTTGGTAGTAGGAAAACACTCGGCACACAGTGGTTTTTGGCCTAATAAGTGTTGAGGGAGGTTCTTCTTCTTAATTGAGGGTCAAATGAGACTGGGAAAGTACCACAACGGGTCATAGATTTCAGAGTTCAAGTTATCTTCGAGCAAATCCAATTCCACGCAACAGATCCTAGGGATATACCCTTTTTGATACCCTGTTTGATATTTAGTAATAGTAGTTTACGGCCTTGCCTAGAAAACTTCATTAAAACTTATACCAATTGCCCTTGGACCTCATATTTAAACCAAATGGTGTTGCCAGACTTTAGCCCCATTAATAGACAACGAGGCAGGGCGAATCGGCGTTTCGTTGTGCTCATATACCCTCGACTTTAGAGTTAATGAGTATTAGAGAGTACGACCCCATTGACTGGTATGTGCATTGTGACAAGGCGCCCGTTTACATTTCAATCGCATTGACGCGCGCCTAACTGCAATTAGCTGTCATAGCCAAGTCAGAGCCGAGTCAAAGCCAAGTCAGAGACATGTCACAGGCTGTCAAAAGGCATTAAAACGTGTCGATGCTTTTGTTGTTCTCTTTTTACTTATTTTTTCTTTCTCAAACTCGTACCAAAACTGCTAAATGTGTTTAATTGGCGCTTGTCATGGCTCGACAGTTGTTGGCCTATGAAAATGAAATAGAGCTATCGGCTTTTGGCTAGTACGACTGCGAGTACTTACTCGTTTTCCTACTTACCATTGACCATGGCGGCCAATGATGCCTTACGACTCCAAAACATAATAATAGCTTACGAAATGGGCGCTTGTCATTAGCTCCAGGGGTGGGAGGAGGGCGAGGGCGACGGCGCCGGCACTGGCGCCGGTTACCATCTGGTTGGTATTAAGCAATAATTTGTTGTGGCAAGTATTTGTACAATAAGCTGAGTGTTATAGCCGTTTAATACACACACACACACATACACCTTTACAATCATCAAAAGCGTCGACGTCCCCTTTAATATATTATATTATAGTTGCCTCATCGTCAGCGCAGCAACAGCGACGTCGACAGCAACAGCTGTTTCCATGCTTCGCTTTGGTTCAGCTTTTAAGCTGCCAAAAAACCACAACTCGAAATGCATTACCCGACGTTGACATACTCTATACTCTATACACTATACACTACACATTACAGAGTATCGCGCAAGAGTAGGAAGAGCCGAGCGGAGCGTCGACAGCGCAGCCGCCGTATGAAAAACTCAGCTTGAGCTTCAGCTGACGCCAGCAGCAGCTGGTTCGCTTGGCTTTTGGCGCTGCGCTTGCGTTCAGACTTCTTTGAGACGTCGCTCAAGAAGGTCGTGTTGGCGCTCGCTGAATCAGAAAAAAGAAAACGCTGAAGTAAAAAGCTCGTTGCGTATCGTTCGTATTGTTCATCGGGTTTGTTCGGCTCGTCGTGTGTGTTGATCGAAGCGCAAGCGCAGCGTAAGTGCCGCTATTAAGTTTGTGTGTGCGAGTGTTGAGGATAACATAAGTCCAAGGACCTAAAACCCTTTTCATTTGAGCTAAATCGAGTGGATTAACAGTTGCCAAATTGAATGTGTGTTTATGTGAGTGGAAGCTGAGTGGAAGTTGAGTGCTACAGATTGAAATTGAAATTGGATTGAATTGAAATTGAAATTGGATTGGATTGGATTGAATTGCTGTTGTTTTGTGTGAATTGCAATTTCGTTTTCGCCTAAGCTGAGACTGAGACTGAGGCTGGAGCTAACTCTGAGGCAGTGCGCCTGGCAGTGAAAGTGATTTGATTTTGCAATTGCAATCTATCGTTGGTGCTGCTGCTGGTAAACAATATTTTAGCTCAGCTGCAATTGGATTTGATTTGTTTGGTGCTATTATTATGGCCACTCTATAAACGTCAACTAAGCACTCAGCCAAGCCTCAAAGAGCCAAAACGAAATATAAACAGCAAATCGCATTTGATTTAACAAAATTTTGTAAGCAAATATCTAAAACGTGTTTTTTTACCCCAAACTGTGCTTCAGTTTTTTATAGCCAAATCAATAACAACAACAACAACAACAAAAAGAAAAAAGGAACACAGCAGCAACTGCAGTAGAAACACAGTTTGAAAAATATTTGGATTAATTCTGCAATTAAAACGTTGGGTAAGTGTTGAGTAAACTCGTTCTCTCTTATTTATGATATGTACGATTGTAATCTAATCAAATGCTCATAAATTTCACATTCAATCAACATTTATTACCAATCGAAAATGATTAAATCATTCAGATTGCAACAAACGGCACAAAAACTGCAGAAAAAGTAACCAAAGAGAAAGACACAAAACTAATGTGTCATTATCTAATAAATCTTGCAATATACATATATATATATATATATGTATAGAGACCCGCATAGTCATACAGAGTTGCATATATATAGGTGCAACATGTAACGCGTAAGCATGGCGCGATCTCCTGCAACATGTGGAAAGTGGCTAAGAAAATGGCCAAAGCAATTACCAGAAAGAGATAGGATTATACGCGCATTAGTCTTTAGATACTTAGAGGCAAAATGGAATTGTGTGTTAATACAGGGCGTGAAAGAGATATAATTATAGACTTAAATGCGAGTATTTATAGTGAGTGGATTATTATTAGTCTTCAGCGCTGAACAGGACTTTTCCTCTTTGAAATACTGAAACATATCTTAAGAGGCAGCTAAAGAGTCTTTGACTGTGATTGGAAGTTGAGATATTTACAGTCTTCTGTTGGGTGTTTGTGACTGAAGAAGATTGTTTGTGACCAGTTTAAGGTAATAGAAAAAGCTAGTTTAAGTTTTGTTTATAAAATGAATATATAAAACTCTTTTGAAACCTCTGTTAAAAAGGAAATCAAACCAAAGTTAGACTACAACTATATAATATATCATTTTATAGGAGTTCCACTTTATTCTATATATCAGCAATGGGATTCTAAGTTTTCTATAGATGGTTCCCATATGCTAATGAATAACTTTATGTCTTTCCATTTCTCATACATTCTTTTGTCTATGACTTCTTCTCTCAGTCTAGTACTGTATAAATATTTAATAATAACAATAATCAAATTCAGTTTTTCTCTGAGAAACTAAACTGTGTCAGAGAAAATAATTTGAATAAGAAGCGTTTCATTCTCTCTATTGTATTTTGGTCACAGTTTGCCCTAAAAAGAAACCATGTGCTTCGCTTTTAGTAAAAACAAGTTGTTTGTTCATGTAGTAACTTATCCAATAAATAATATTTCAACAGGTAGTTGCAACAACTTGATAATTGTTATATAATAAACATTTGCAATAAACACTCGAATTGAATAATAACTAAGCCAAAAGCTGAACCCAAAAACCAAAGAAAAAACCATGTCAAGTCGACTATTAAAGACATAAAAACGAAAATGCAAAAACAAAGGAAAGAAAAAAGCGAATCAGTTGAACAAAAGAAACAAAAACAAACAGGAAAACATAAATAAAAGTGCGTTGAGAAAAAAAGGGCAAAGCAAGCAACGAAAATTTAACCCAAATTTGCTTAAACCACAAAAGCAGCCCAAAAATATTATTTGGCAAGGTTTTTATAGCCCGGTCGGAAAGGCTTTGTCTGTGTGTTGTGGATATATACATATATGACCTGAACTTCATTATCAGCAAAGTGACGCCAACGCCATCGATGGTAACATCTTTTTTTATCTTTCTTTTTCTCTCTCTTTCCTTTTTTCATTTCTTGTTTCGTTTCGGTTTTTTTTTTGTTTTCCTGAAGTGGTTTTATTTTTTATTTAGGGCTTCGCTTATTGCATAAGCGGAGAAACTCGTATTGCTCTGCATGCTCTTTAGAGCATGTTATATCGTATATCCAATTGGGTGCCTCGTTGTTGTAGCGACTGCGCTGCCTCTGCTGCTTCAGCTGCCGCCTGCCAGCCTGATATTACGAAAGACTTAAGGCACAAACTTGAGAACTTTCTTTGCAGCCGTTCGACTGCCTGACACAAATTACTTAATTTAAGCCATCTGTTTAATACCCTGTAAAAGTAGGCTGAACATAAATGGGTAGCTGAAACATTACTGTATACCTAGAGTATCAGTCTTAGGTCTTGAAGAAGGCACTGCAACAGGACTCAGTGTGATTCCCACTCAGTACAGAGCACTTCCTAGTCAGGCTTTGGTTACGTCCCACTTGGTTATTGATGGTGTTGCATATTAAAATCAAAATCCGGTTGGGTTTTTTCAGGCCGAGACCCTTTTTGGACATAGTCTCATCTGGTAATAAACCCAAATTTGTTTGGGCCGCTTTGTTGCTGCTGCTTTGCAGACAAAATAAAAACAAGTTCCGCCAAATTGTGACCATGGCAATGGATTTCTTGGCTTCAGCTGCTTGCTCAGTCGTTTGCTTTTATATCTCTTATTTCTCATATATATATATATGTAGTAGATCCGAGTGCTTTGTATAATTTCTTTCTTTCTTTCGGTCTGCCTTTGTTTTTTCTCGGCTTATGTAAAACAATCGAGAAATGCTTGAAAAATGTAAATGATTTCCCAACGCGCATCCAATTTGAGAGCTGCAATCGATTATGCATTCATTTTGGACTCTTGTTAATTGGATGATGGCTACTGTTTCTCTTTGGGGATTCACTTTAATATATATCTTATGAATCTGAGCTGATTAGCATGTGCTCAATCTTTTAATAGCTAGTTTTTTCGCTTAGCTTTCGGTTCGCTTTTCGTTGGTTTTCAGCAGCTTTTTGCGGTTAGTGACCGTATACAAAAAGTTGATTTCATTATTTGCACGAAATATTAGCGCAAAATAGATGAAATAATATCCTAGTATATGGTATATAAAGTTTTATAGCGCTTATCTAATGCTCAGTGAGAGGTTCGCCCCGAAGTTATGCCCGTGCCTATGTGCAACAGATTTATGAATATTGCTCATACGCCAAGTGGTGCTAATTATATAATCATTATCAATATAAAAGCAGTTGCTGTTGTTGTTTCGATTTGCATGCAATGTTGCTGCTGTTGCTGTTTCTGCTGTTGTTGCTGTTGCCTCCGCTTCTTAACGTCTTTTTGTTGCCGTCGTAGACTTCACACATTCGTAACAATTGCGCAGCAGGCGCGTGTATTGAATATTAATTAACACTGCTCCCCCCGCCCTCTCTTACTGTCTGTCTCTCTCTCTTTCTCTCTGCACCCCCTTGGGGCCGCCTTCCGACCAGCTGTTGGCAACATCTATTGATTATGTGGCCAGTGGCCAGGCGTGTGCCGCCTTCGATGTGGCAACAAACACTTTGGCCAGGGCCCAAATTGCTATGGCGGCTCTTACAACGGCACTTACCTTACCCAATAGCTCTATACATATATATTTTTGGCTTTCCAATGCGTTGCGTTGTTTGTGTGCGTGTGTGTGTGTGTGTGTGTTTACTTTTGGCCTGGCTAAATGTGCCAATGGCATGACACCAATTTCCATTCGATGTGCGCCTTTGTTTAGAGTTCAGCCTGCAGCTGAGCTGCTGACCCACAAAGTATCTGTGTGTGTGTGTGTGGAAAAGCCAAGCGCTTTGAACTTTTTGCATTGGCCTGGCCCAAAAACAATTTGCAATTTGCCAATTGGTAGCAATTCAAATAATTGGCAAGACTTTATTTAATTCGCTGCACTTTTTGTGGCAGAGAAGATTTGTTTTGCTTGCAGTGTATTTAGTTAATTGCAAGTTGCATACACTCCAAGAAATCGTAGGTTAATTAAAAGCAAGTTTGGCTGCAAAGCAATTGATGTTGATTAAAGTACTTTTAAGAAGAGTTGCGATGCTTTTATAATAGCCGCAGTCAAACGAAGCTTTCATCGCAGATCTCGACACCTGGAAGCCTTGGTCTATGGGCTTTATAGGGCTAATTCTAAATTAATTAAATTAATAAAAAAATACATAAATTGTTTTAACATTCTATAGTTTTACCTTATATGAAACTTTTTAATCCAACAATTTCTATCCATAAATTTTCCTCTCAAATCTTTTGTTTTTAAGTGAAATCTTTTTTCTCTCAATGTCAGGAAACAGTTTTGTTTAATTCGCATTTTGGTTAATGCAGTTTTTCTGGCAATTGTTTGCGGGTTTTCTTTATAGTTTATTATGAAAAGTCGTGAAATTTAAGCAATTTCGCATTTGTGCAAATCGCATGCATAAAATATTTTCATAGAGCTGACATTCATTTATGCGCGACTCATCAACGTTGCACAAACGCGATGCAGCAACAATGATAACGACAAAGAGCAACAACGAACAAACAACAAACGACAATGACAACAAACGAGCAACATTTGCGGCCATTGTTGTTGTTATTGTTGTCAAAGATTTGTGTTTTTTTGTGTTGACTTTGTGCATTGAGCATTGTTTTAATGTTTTGATTTGTGCTTTGTCTAAGCGAGCTGCATTTGCTTTAAATTACGCGTGACAAAGAGTTGAACAGACCCCACAACACCCCACACACACGCACAGCTGTTCGAACTGTGATTAGTTTCGGGCAATGCGGCGTATACGCAATATGCTGCATCCGCATCTTCAGCTGTTGTTGCTGCCTCTGTTGCTCTTGTTGTTGCTGCACATTTAAAATGCATTTATCTCAATTACGTAGAGACACAAGAGACAAAAAAAGTGTATATAAATTGCTTGTTTACAGCGAATAAACGAAACGAAGCGAACGAATTGTACGACGCATTGTTTGCAACAACAGCAGCGGCAACAACAATACGAAACAAACTTTCACTAGGCAAAGAGCAAAACTAAAACAAAGTGCAAATGCAGATAAAAGAGCAGCACAAAAGAAGGGCCCAATAAAAAAGCCAACGAAGAGAAAGAGAAGCAGCAGCAGCGGCAGCAATTGTTAATTAAAACAAATAAACTGTCAGACAGTAAAAAATGAATGTGAATTATGCGTGCAACATCAGCAGCAGCAGCGGCGGCAGAAGCAACAAAGAGAAGTGTGAAAACAAATGAAAAGAGATGTTAAGAAATGAAAGAAAAAGAAAGAGGCGAAAGGCAAACAGCAGCAACAACAGCAACGAAAAGAAGAAAAGAAGTAAATCCAGTTTCCGGCGTCCTTCACAAGGCCGTTGCAATAATTGATGTGTTGATTGCTGATGTTGATGATGATGATACTTAAGATCGTAATGAAGCAGCTGTCTGTGCGTTGTAGGCATTTCGAATGCCTCGTTTTATGTAACCAAATGTAATCAATTTGAGGCTTATTTTATATACATTATACTTGTATATAATTTTATTTTGCATATGCCTCTCGAGCACTCTTTAACACTTTGCCACACTGCCAGCTGGTTGCATCATACACACACACACACACACACATACACTGGGTATTCGCATGACTCGTGCATCTGCACATCAATCACATGTTGACAAACCAGTTAAGGCGCCAAATTTCATAACCGAAAATCTATTAACATCCGCAGCGGCTCGAAATGTGTTAACCATTATGCAAAATGATCTTCAGCTGCACAGGAAGTAGTAGTCAAAGCAGCGTCTGGTCACGACTCAATAGCGCTTCCTGGTGACATGACCTTCTCCTCTTTCTCCCCATCTCTATCCACAGCACGACTTCATATACTGCATAGCCTCTTCTGTTTGAAAATCAAGTTCAAAATGTCAAGTTTCTGCAGTTGCAGTGGGCGGACAATACAAACGCCTACGCCAGAGGAAGCAGCAGCAGCGGCAACAACAACAACATTGGCTTCTACAGCTGCCCGCGTGGTGCTTGAACTCGAAATGAAAGTGAAAATTCGCTGGCAGCGATGACGACGACGACTGCAACGCAGCTGAGCGCAAAAAAGTTACCAACTCTTACTTTCAAAGCTGTTGTTGTTTTGTCTTTGCTGCTTCGCTGACCACACAAACAACAACAGCTACAACAACAGCAGCAACAAAGAACACTGTAACGGAGGCAAGTCGACTCTCTGATGCTCTAACTGCAGCCTGCAATTAATGCTTAACACAGGGTGACCCAATTGAACCACCAGCAACTAAAAGAGGGATCAACTTTTAATGCAGTCTACACGATGTGCCCTGTAGCCTAAAGCTTTTATATAGTATATACATATCATATATATATATATATACAGGCCTAATACTATATCATATCCTACATATATCATACGATATATTTACATCTATATATGATATATGCTAGGATATATTCACAGTTGAACTGTCCTATATAATTCGCACAGCTTTCATCACTTTTTTTTGGCATTTTCCCAACTGAGATGCATAATTTTTTTATAAAACATAGTTTCCTTTTACTGAGATGCTTTACACTCAAAAAGTTTAAGTTAAAGTTTTATAATTTTCTTGGTTTTAGCAAAAAATCAAAAGAAAATGTATAATATATAGTATAAAATCCAATCTAATCATATATAATCCAAGTGTATTTAGACTCTGTTTTGGGATCTCATAAGTCTTGCTAAAGCTCATGAATGTTTACAAATAGAGCAAAAAAATATGATATTGGGTTGATTCTTATATAAAAGAAAAGCTTAATGTGAGCTAAAGCTAGTTAAAACTACTTTAAGCTCTTATTACATATCAAATCTGGCAGATTTTCTACTGAATATGGAACTTTTTTATACTATCTATCATAAAAAGGGAATAATGCAGAAAATTTCCATAACATACATATGAAAAATTACTATGATGTGAGACAGAGATGTAATATAATTGTATTAAATACATATATATACAATAATTATATACTAAATTAGTATATATCTATATATAACCATATAAATAGTAGTGTTATAAAGCAACCGTTGTTACGTTTTTCGCAAGCAGCTCAGCCCAAGAGGCGAGACAAATCTGATGAATAGAAACTAAGTACTAACGCTTAAGTAAATATATATAATAGTTATTATTTGTGTACGGGATCATAATAGTTAATCTACGTGTTATTTGCGTGGAGTAGTGGAAGTGCCCGCACTTTCGATTGAAGTGCATTTTTGTTGCAGTTGCAAGCTGCAGTTTAACTTTTGCTTTTATTGCGCTTTTCATTGCAGTCATTTTATTGGGTTTCCTTCGTTTCCTTCTATCGTTGAGCGTAAAAATAAGTTTTATAAAATATGCAGAAAAGAAAAATTGGCAAAAAAAAAAGAAGAAAAATATAGAAATAAAAATAAAAACAAGAAACGTTGCGAATTTGCCGACTTTCCAGTTGTGCGGCGACTTTTATTTTTGTTAACTGGTTTTTTGGCGCTGTTGCCAAAAGTCAGCTGCTGTTGCAACTGCAACTGTTGCTGCTGCTGCTGCGGTTTACGACCGAGGAAACGCGTGATGCTGCTGCTGCTGATAATACTACTTGCAACTCGTTGTTGCCACCAATGCGGCAAGACGAAGCGTAAATCGGTAATTTGCAATTAATTTGTTGCCGGTTTAATGTGCATTTAATGCGCAAATCTTTGATTAAAACTGCCAGATGAAAGCTCATTTGATCATTTAGCTGTGGCTAATGGATAGATACGCCTCGCCTAGCCCCCTAGCTCCTCCCCCTTACACCCATCGCCGTGCCATGACTAAGATCAATGTATATGCTTTATAAGAAACACACCCACATTTAATGTCATGCCTCTGTGGCAATTAAATGGCCAAAATGTTTTCTTCTTTTTAATTCCAACCCGTTTTCTTTGTGATTTTCATGTTTGTTTTTGTTTTTTTTTCTGTTTTCCTTGCAGGCAATTAAGGAAGTAATTTGTGGCCAAAGCTTGTGTGTGGACGTGGATGTTGCTGCCATTGCCATTGCCACCGCCGTTGTTGCAAGATCATCAGACAGCAGCGTCATGAATGCAACCACATGAAACGTTGGCTGTTGAAGCGTCAACAGCAATTGCCATAATTGCCATTGGAGCAGCAGATATACACACAACCACACACACACCCATACACACACACACTCATACGTTAACATACACACCCCAGAGCTGGAGGCAAGGAGTCCAATAACCGCACCACCAGCATCGCCACCACCACCCATCGAAACTTGCCACACGAGATATCCGTGGCAGGCACAAATCGAAACCAAGCAAATCCAATTGCCAGATCTTCGTCGGGCTCCTCCAACTGAACTGTAGCAGCAGCGCTGAGCTTGAGCATCGACGCCGGAAAATCCCAAAGCTAAAGCCAAAAAACACTAACAGCAGCACCAAGAAACCAGTGGAGAGAGATCAATGAACGCGGCACGCAGCTGCCAACAACAACAACAACAGAAACAGCAACACGGGGCAGCAGAGCATAAGAAAAGCGAAACGGGCCAGCATTTGGCTTGGCAACGTTCAAGTTCAAAATCGCCATAACAACAACAACAGCAACAACCACATCAGCAATAGCTGCTGCAGCTGCAACTGCAACAAGCAGGAAGTTGCACAACTGCACCTTAATTGGGCGCAGTGTCATTACCACCACAACAACAACAACCACGAGACACGCTCATCCCCGCTTAATGTAAGATGTTATTGACCAACAACAACAACAACAACAACAGCAACAGTTGCCACAACAGTTGGAGCCAACTGACGCTCAGCCTGCTCATCAGCTGCCTCCTCTACTCCTATGCCCATGCCTCGGCATCCACCTCGACCGCATCCTCAGCGCTGCTCACGGGGCAGCAGCTAGCGCCCTGGCAGACGACTGCGGCCTTTGGCCATGCGGCGGGTGCGGGGGCGGTGACTGCGGCGCCCACAGCGCGTAATCTGTATGCGCCCTATCAGAGATTTAGTCAGCAGGACGACATCAGCTTTAAGGATGTGCGCCAGCGCACGGATGGCACCATTGTGCAATCCTTTGGTTCCTATCGCACGGCGCGACAATCGAGTGCCGGCGCAGCGCAGCGTCGCTCCGATGTTGAAATTATACCAGCTCCATCCGTGGAGCTGCCACAAAGCGAGCTAATCACCATACCCAAGCAGCTGGTGCCCACGTTGCCGGAGAATGTGACGCGCCAGGGACGCAGACGCAACTATATGTACATACCGCTGCAGTCGGAGGCGGAGTCCGGGACGGCAGCGTCATTGTTGCAGCTGCGACCCAGTCGCAATGCCACCTTATCCTCGCTGGGTCCTCCGGCTGATGGTGTCGCCGCAGCGGCAAATGAATTTGGAGCTGCCTTAGCAGCTCAGGCAGCGCAGCAACAGACGCCGCCAGAGCGCACAGAACGCAGCGATCTTCTGGTTGCTTCCAGTTCCACAGACAAGCTGGAATTCGCTGAGCCGGAGCACACCAGCCGACGCGCTGGCTTCCAGTTTCCAAGCTACAGCCTGAAGCCAGCCAATCCATTCTATCCGCAGGGCTACCGCGAGGACAGTCCCATCTTTGAGGAGAACTATGAGCCGCAGCCCTACAGCGAGGATCCATCCCTCGCACCGACACCCACCCAGTTTGACCACGAGACGCGCCACACGCGTCAGCTGTTCTTCGACTCGGACGTGTCGCCCTCCAGCTTTGAGTTTCCCGGGCTGGTGGCCAACTCCAAGCCGCACACGCTCAATGCGGCTGTGGCCGCAGGCAAAGTCTATCGCGACGATGTGACCAAGTTCGGCGATATCAATGGACCCATCACAGCACTGCCCCATCGGCTGCAGCGTGGCCTCTTCTTTGGGGATACGGAATTCCGCACTGGACCCAATCCCATAAGGCAATTTGGACCCCAGAAGGCCTTCAACGAGTACGTGGGACCTGGGGACTATCAGAGCTCGCGCAAGAGTCGCTACTTTCCATACAAGTCGTCTAGGAGTCCAAGAGTAGTCTTTCCCAGCAACGACAATATTGGCACAACAGGACCCAGTGGCTCCAGTGCGCCCTCCGGCACAGGTGTCTACTTCAGCGACAATATTGCTTTCAGGTAAGTCGAGGATCAGAGAAGAATTAAGGATGTGTATAGAAATATATGGAATTGGTTTCCTTGGGAAGATTCAGTTGCAATCCCTACTAAATACTCTCTTTCCTACAGAGATCAGAACTTTGGCATCAACGAATTGGCCGCCGTTCAGGATGTGCGCAATGACTACAGCCTGCAGGAGCTGGACAGCGTCTCGGAGGCCACCAGCAGTCCACAGTCGGCCAGTACGTTCAAGGAGAAAGGTAAGAGTCCGTCTCTAACATCGAAACCAGATCGAATCCAAATCGATTCCAGTCGAATCGAATCGAATCACTCTGCTAGTCGTCTAAGTTAAGCTTCAGTTTAGTGTCGCGGCTGGGAACTGCTTGCACTGGGCCTAATTTTCCTATCCTTTTATCATTCAACACACACCACACACACATTATACACACGCAAACACATACTATTGCCACCATTCCCAAATACCATGCGACAGTCGACATCACAACGGACATGGAGTGTCAGCATCGCGGCGGCACCTGCGAGTTCTTTCTGGGCTGCTGGCTATCCGGCGGGCTCATACAGGGCACCTGCGATGGATTGCTGCGGGGCTGTTGCCACCGCACGGCCAAGTCGGCCAATTTGCGCAGCTCGGACTATGTGGGCAATACGGTTGATCTGACCGATCTGCCGCAAAAGAACTATGGACCGGTCAACAACGAACCCAGTGAGTGTGGCAGACCACAAAACAAGCATGCAATACGCAACAACAACTTGCAACAAACTCCAAGCACGTGCACACTAAAAAAAAACACACACACGCTACAATTACAACTTTCAACTTTGAACTTTGTCTGTGGTTTAAACAAAAGAAACGGTTCTCTAAGTTATCCAATGGATTAATCCAAACAAAAACAAACTTTTTTGCATGCCTAACAAATCCAAGTACATTTTTTGTAGTTACGTTTTTACTTTTGTTTTTGTTACTGTTTTGTCTTTACTTTTATTTGTTTGCTTTTATTTGATTTGTTATTTGTTTTGTTGTTTTGTTTGTTGTTGTCTTTCTTTGCTTGTGCACCCATAGTTTGTAGCTAATTGAGTAAGTTAGTCAGTGCTTAATTAAGCCGCAATTTGTTTTAACCTCTAAAACACGCTACTAAAACGAAGAAGCTGCCGCCAACTTACAATGGGAAAGTGGGAGTTGCCTGCCACAAGAAAGGAACCAACAAAAAATGAGATGGAAAACCTTTATAAAAACGCATGAGCATGTTTATTACCCGAGTTAATGAAAGACCTCTGGTCTCCGAGTGACTCTCAAGACAACGACTAGAAAGTTATGATCTTCCCACTGAACCCAACAACTCTCAACCCTTCCCACACCCCACAACCCACAACCCATACAGATCACAACATCTGCAGGCAGTTCCAAGCGGCCTGCTGCTGCTGCTGGTCACCTTAACGCTTCTGTTTGCTAGTTGCTACTAATCTCTCTGTACTCGTATCATAGTTATCAACCCAGCCGACTTGGCTTGAACTCACTAACCCAACCAACTCGATTTCTACATCTCTCTCCCGGACAGGCTGCGGCATCTCGTTGGCCAAACAGACCGCACAGCGTCGCATTGTGGGCGGAGACGACGCCGGCTTTGGCTCCTTCCCCTGGCAGGCCTACATACGCATTGGCTCCTCCAGGTAAAGACAACAATCATCAGCCATAGCCAATGGTTAGCTAATTTGCATCTCTTGCTTTGCTATTGCAGATGCGGTGGATCGCTGATATCGCGTCGTCATGTGGTCACCGCTGGGCACTGTGTGGCCCGTGCCACGCCCCGCCAGGTGCACGTTACGCTGGGCGACTATGTGATCAACTCGGCGGTTGAGCCGCTGCCCGCCTACACCTTCGGCGTGCGTCGCATCGATGTTCATCCATACTTCAAGTTCACGCCTCAAGCGGATCGCTTCGACGTCTCCGTCCTGACGCTGGAGCGCACCGTGCACTTTATGCCGCATATAGGTAAACTTTCACATCTTTCAGATCTCTAACATAGCAAGAGCTCATCCACTTTCTATATACTATAGCACCGATTTGTCTGCCTGAGAAGAACGAGGACTTTCTGGGCAAATTCGGCTGGGCTGCCGGCTGGGGTGCACTGAATCCGGGCTCCCGGCTGCGTCCCAAGACGCTGCAGGCCGTCGATGTGCCTGTGATTGAGAATCGCATCTGCGAGCGCTGGCATCGGCAGAATGGCATCAATGTGGTCATCTACCAGGAAATGCTCTGTGCGGGCTATCGCAATGGCGGCAAGGACTCGTGCCAGGGTGACTCCGGTGGTCCGCTGATGCACGAGAAGAATGGCCGCTGGTACTTAATAGGTGAGTCCAGAATATTTATACAAAGTTGAGAAAGCTTTAACTGTATTTTCCTCTGCAGGTGTCGTCTCGGCGGGTTACTCCTGCGCCTCACGTGGCCAGCCGGTAAGTCTCTAAGAACATTAATTTCTCCTGCTAAGCCTGAACTAATCCACGCTTCCACTTGCTCTTTACAGGGTATCTATCATCGTCTAGCCTATACCGTCGACTGGATATCCTATGTTGTCGGATTGACGGTTAATATTTAAGCTAAACTTTTACTTGTATCTAATTTATTTCGAACCCAACGCAATCGCAATAACAGCTTACGGCTTAAGCTTCAATTCCATCTTGCAACTTGCAACATGCCTCGTTTAGGGGCAGCACGTTTTGTATATAGTTTATTTCAAGGCTTCTTTCGACTTTTTCTTTCTTATTTATGCATTAAATTTATTAATTTTACAAAACAAATTCTAGAATTTAGTAGCCAGAAGATATCATGCGGATATCATGCGGATATCTGCGAGGATATCGGCGCGCTCTGCGATTTTCAAACACAAAACTTTAATTTAATAATTAATTGATAATTTAATGTACTTAGTCATATGCGCTGTTACGTAATTTTAAATTATTTATGAACTAATTTCTCTGTAAATAAATTATGTAAATGTGAAAATTTATTGCGTTTCATTTTGTTTACTTAATACTTAATACTTTAATACAGTTATCCCCCCACTTGAGTGCCCTGATAGTCCTTACAGTCCCCATTCCCCCCACTTCAATCACTGCTTGATCGGCAGACGAGATATATACAAAGGCGGATATGACATCCCAGCTGCCCAGGCCTGCTCCGTGTCCTGGCCACACACGGAAGTATATTGCGATTGCTGTTGCATAACACGGAATAGGGTAAAGACCTCATGATAAATCTTATAATAGATCACTAAACAGGCAGCTAGATAAGATTATTTAGGAATTCAAAAGGATTCGAAGGAAATACGCACCTAAGACAAGAGCAAAGACTAGCAAGCACATTAAAAAACTGGAAAGATCAATGAACAGACCAGCCATGGCATAGAATACAGCCATATACAGACCAAAACCGAACGTAACTCCATGATATATCAGCCAAGGATATAGCAAACTGCTAGAGTCCTGTGGGGTATACAAAATTGACGAAGATTTAAAGCTAGAGTGTAAGGGGACTTACCCGAGCCACACCAATGAGCAGCAATAAGTTGACGCCTAGATTTATCAATGACAAGCCATAGGCAACTGTACTGAATGCAGCCAGTACTAGAGATAGATTCGACTTAATATATATAGTATATATATATATATTCCGAATAGACTTACGATTCATCAGGAACTGCTGCTCGTTGTTTGTGGCATCGTGAAACAGCAGTTTCTTGAGCAGCAGCTCAACGTCTGCCTGCATATTAATGATCATCATGGAGCTCAAGACCACCACGCTGGATATAATGACGCCCAGCCAGCCGATGATGATGGCATTATACTTAAGATTCTGGCACTGGACATAGGCAATGTTGCTGCCGTGCATGGCGGCAACACTCTGTGCTGCTGCAGCAGCAGCTGCCGGCTTGGCTGCCATTGTTTCAATTATTCAATTTCGATTTCGATTCGGTGGTTTTTGTTTTTGTTGTTCCTGATGTTGTTGTGATTATTGTTGTGGTTGTATGTGTTCCTTTGTATCTAGTGTTGTTTATTACCCACACAAAAAGAGAGCAATAGACATGAAGAGTGTGTGTGTTTTGTGAATTTTCCGAGTATTTGGTATCTGTTAGGTTTTTCTTTGTTGGCGACACATACACGAATGAAAATAAAATGTAACGCCTGCTTCTAACGAAATATTTGAAATGAAATATAACATAAGGCAATGATGACAATAAAAACAAATATTTTTATATGCTAATGCCCTCTTAGAGCAACAGTAGAAGTATCATCAATAACAAACGCTGCCGTTTTAGAAAGTTACATAAAAAGAATGGAGCTTGTCTTTCCATTGATTGCTGTTAACCCAAAAACGTTGCTTCTTCTCACTCAGGGAAGAACTGCTCCCATTACTGAGTAGAAATGAATGGAACCTGAACCTGACAGCTCTCAATTCACAGCGGTTGTTGTAATTATGTCGCATAAAATAATTATAACTTGAGTTGGCGCAAAAAAAGAAAAAGAAAACCAAACATTTCCTGCGTTTCGTAATAATTACGGATGAACTTCTGGCCCAAACGAGAACACAAACACAAGCGCCAACAACAACAACAACAACGTTCAACCTGTTGGTATCCCAAGATACAAGAACGCGTCTGCTAATGGCGAGAAGAAAAAAAAATGATCACATCTCAAACTGAGGTTGAGGCTAAAGCTGAGACTGAAGCTGAGCCAGCAGCAGCGCCCAGTTTGATTCTGGCCAGCGACGCGTGCGGTTGTCGCCGAAGCTTCTCTGCTGCTTCTTTAAGCCATAATACTATCACATTTGGCAGCTGCTACACCTGGCTTAAAGATGTGTGCGTGTTGTGTGTAGTCTGTGCCGCTTGCTGCGTGCCTGCAATTGAGAACTGTGCCACCAACATCAGCGGCAGACATTGAATTGGCACAGTTACTCGTATTATATAAAAGAGTTGAGTTGAGGTGTCTGTTAACCCCTTTTGGGACAGCTGGATAACTTGTATCCATACCATATCAAGGACACAATCAGCTTTTGATGCTAGCCGCTAAAAGACTTCCAGCTGTGTGTGTGTGAATCATTCGTACACTCAAACAATCACAACAAGAACAACAAAAAAAAACAACACCAGTAAAAGTGGAGCAGCAAATAATACTTGTACTCATAAGAAATCTAAGTAGAAGCACTCGAAATGGAAAAGCAGAAGAGGCAACAACAAAAAGACAAGCAACATAAAAGTGAATAGGAAATAAGAAATTGTCATGCTTTCATTAACAGCAACAACAACTCAAACAACAACAATTAAACAAAAAATTAAGTTTTACTGTCTGTAAATTGTGTTAAACGCTAACACGCCCACATAACAGTAACAGTAACAGTGACAGTGACAGTAAAAAGTGACTATTAACAGTGATTTGTGACTGAGACTATGCTGCGCCCCTGGAGCGAGCAGCTGCTGCTCGGCTTATGCCTGCTGCTCTGCCAAATGGTGCCCATGCAGGCCAGTAAGTTGAGGCGTCGGTGAATGATAATCCTGTCCAGCTAAGCTCCTGTTTCCCTTTTTGGCAGGTCTGCTCAATACGCTGCTGGGCGTGCCCGCTGAGTGTGTGCATCAGAGCGGCGTCTGGCCCTGCAAGCTGAGCTTCTCCTGCTGGCTGCAGGGCGGCAAACACGCCAAGGGCTGTGGCAGCAACAAGTGGCTCTTCAGCTGTTGCGTCTCCGAGCCGCTTCAGCAAACACACCAATCGCCGCTAGAGAATCTTGTGGACTATGGCAAACTCAAGATGGGCCTCAATAGTTTACCCAAGCGCATCATAATGCGACGCCGCGATGATAACGAGCTCTACAATGTCAAGGTAAGTGCAGCTGCAGCAGTTACACTCGTCAACAAGAGTTGGACACATAAATTGGAGATCATTTCAAAAGGAATTTGTAGTTTCCCAGAGATTTCGAAAGTGTTGCAGATTAAAATTGTGTAAGACTTTGTTAAGTAATTTAACCTAAAGGTCTTCTCTATATATATCTGTTATATGTTATATATATAAGATCTGATTCTGAAGCATCTGAAACGCTTCTAAGCTGCACTGTGCTGCGTGTGAGCTCTCTGAACAATGGCACAATGAGAAAAACTAGTTTGATGCGATTTATCTTATTCTTTTGACGTTGTGATGAATGTTAAAGTCTGTAATTATGCTGCAGAGGGTATTATTTAATCTGTTTGGTATCATTGTAGCCTGAGTGTGGCATGCCACGCACAGCGCAGAACACGCTGCAGAAGCGCATCATTGGCGGTCGGCCGGCACACTTTGCTGAGTATCCGTGGCTGGCGCATATACGCATAGCTGAGTATCAGTGCGGCGGGGTGCTGATCTCTTCTAATATGGTTGCGACGGCGGCGCATTGCATACAACAGGCGCAGCTGCCAGAGATAACGGTGTATTTGGGTGAGCTGGACACACAGAATCTGGGGCACATACACGAACCGCTGCCCGTGGAGAAGCACAGCGTGCTGCAGAAGATTATACATCCGCGTTTCAACTTCCGCATCACACAGCCGGATCGCTACGATCTGGCGCTGCTCAAGCTGGCACGCCCCACGGGTTTCAGTGAGCACATCTTGCCCATCTGCCTGCCACAGTATCCGATACGTTTGGTGGGTCGCAAGGGACTCATCGCCGGCTGGGGCAAGACTGAGGTGCATATGGGTCATGCCGGCACCAATATGCTACAAGTGGCCAGTGTGCCAATCATCTGTGAGTATCGACACCCGAAAGAAACCAGAGTCAATCTCTAAACTACTTGGAAACATTCCACAGCCACCTTGGACTGCGTACGCTGGCATGAAAGTAAGCAGATCAATGTGGAGATCAAATCGGAAATGTTTTGTGCCGGCCACTCCGATGGTCATATGGATGCGTGTCTAGGTAAGGTTTAAGCAAAAAGTGTTGCATACTTTTAGGCAGCGCAACAAAAGAGTAAGTTAACAGCGGTTGGAACTAACAGAGGCTGCAGAGTGAATCTGGCTGTTATTATTACTAAGAGAACCTTATTTTCTGCTTCTTTTATATGTTGTACAGGTGACTCCGGCGGTCCTTTGGTCATACGGGAAAGGGGTCGATACGTGCTCGTGGGCATCACAAGCGCTGGTTTTGGCTGCGGAGTTGACCACCAGCCGGGCATCTATCATAATCTGCAGAAGAGTCTACGCTGGGTGGAGGACGTGGTTACCCACAACGAGCTCTAGATATAGTTAAGAGATAACTGACTAGCGTCAGACTGATATAGTCGCTCCTTACGTCGGTGTGGCAAGTAAATCTCACTAGTTTATGGCGTGTAGCATTAAGCAATGGCCATGTGCAATGACAACCACAACAACAAAAGCAAGAAAATTTATAATTTATTAGATTTATTAAATATTATTACTATTTTACGAGCTTGTAGCTTATTTAATGGGCACCGATTACCTTATTTGGAAGGGTTTGCTGTGGGTGGCACAACGAACGACCTTGAACGTTGGCTTTATATTGTGCACATTTTGAATTTTCAATTCAATTGAATTACGCACTCTTCGACACGTTCAACAAATTGTGCTTCGTTATGTCATTTGTTTTTGTCTTCTGTCTTCAGTCAGTTGTCAATTGTCTTTTGGCCCATTTCCCATTTTGTCTGGGGCTTGCCATAAGTGGCACAATCAACTGCTTTCAGCTCAGCAGCAGCAGCCACTGAGCAACAGCAACGAGTAATCATAATTTGTACATTAAACACATTAAGACGAGTCAACTCAAAGCCATGGTAAGTAGCATCTACCAATTGCCCAATGTACTTAAGCTTAAATATATATTACGTTAGTTTGACTTTGGCGTAAAGTATGTCATCGATTTGGTGGGCAGTTCCAATGGGTTCTCCATGAACCTATTAAAGTGGAGGCTCAATATGGCTAATAGCTATCAATTATTTGGGCTATTGTTCGTTTTGATAGTTTTCAATCATTTTTCATGCTTGAAAACAGCTTGAAATAAGATGTTGCTGTTGATGTTGTGCGTGTATGTTGTATGTTGCATGTTGTATGCGGTTTGCTTTCGCTTCGTTGCCTGATTGCCAGCTGGCCTGGCCTGCCTGCCTGCCTGTTAGCTGATTTTCCTGTTGCAATTTGTACAATTGTTGATTTTTCGTCAGCTTAGCTTAAATTACTTTACAAGCCACATATTTGTGGCAACAGAGTGAGATGCAAGTAACTTCCTCCTACCAGCTCTCAATTTAACATTAGTCATGGCAACAACAACAACAACAACAACAAGAGCAACAACTAAATGACATGCGATATGCAATTGCCGAGTGAGCGACAAGCTTGTGGTCTCTGCTCAGAGGCCACGTCTTCGTCTTCGTCTTTTCTTTTCACTTTCGATTTCGATGCGACTCTGACTCTCCACACACGCACACACACACACAGCAGACAATACACACACACACGCACACACTCTAGAGTCTTTGGCTTACACTCTTTGGCGCTTATTACTCAATAGCCAACATTGCGATGTCTCTGCTAGCTGCTAGCTGCTAGCTGCTAGCTGCCTGCTGCCTGCTGCCTGCCTGCCTCACTGGCTGTCTGGATGTACGCGTGCGTGTTGTGTTGTGTTGTGCTGTGTTGGTGAGCGTGCTGATGGCTTTTTGATTTTGAATTTGTCAGCCAACTGTTTATTAAGTGTTTTGACGTTACCGCAAACTGTTCGCATACGCAAAACTCGCGCAACGCGGCCAGCGAACAGTCAAATAGCCAAAACGGCTACTCACAAAGCTGACAACGTTTTAAGCCACAAAGTAACAAGAGCAACAGCAAAAGTAACTCAGCAACAACAACAAAAAAGTGCGTGACGCTGCAAAAGTAAACAAAACAAACGCGAAATTGTTGTAAATTATAACACATGGCCGCAAAATAAGTGCACTGAGAGTTATTGCCAAATATTGTATAAACGAAATTGTTTTTGCTGCGAATTTAATATTTAATTCAATTTTACAACGCGGCCGCTATGCAAACGAGCGATTATTCAATCAAAAACTCGCGCAGCTACGTGAATTAAGTGAAATACTCAAACAACACAATTGCACAAAATAGCAGACAAACACACACACGCACGCACACACGATACATAAACAACGAAGCAACATCAACAACAACGAAAGTATTGCAAAATGCGCGCAGTTGCATGGCTGCTGCCGCTGCCAACGCCGCAACGTCTGCTGCTGCTCCAGCTGCTGCTGAGCCTCTGCTTGTGCCGCTGCCTGAACGCAGCTCAAAGCAGCTACAACTCGGTGTACAATGCGGTGATAACGCCGCAGCTGAAGCAGGCTATTGATAAGGATTTACCTAAGCAGGCCAAGTTCTTCGATGAGCTCGATTGTAAGTAGCCAAGTTCGTTGCCTAAGTCATTCGTTAAACTAGCCAAGTTCGTTGCCTAAGTCTTTAAGCTTGAAGTATGCGCAAGTTCGTTGTCTAAGTCTTCCAACGGTAACATGCAAGTTCGTTGCCTAAGCCTATTTCTTATCGAAATCTCTTTCGTTTGTTGAACATGTGTTTCGTTGCAAGTTTGTTGCCTAAATCTTTTGTTTCACAGCCGCTGACTCAGCGAAGCTGGACAACATGTTTCAATTATATAATTAACATATACATTTGTTAACCTTGAGCTGTACCATCGATACGATGTCAAGTTCACATGATTCACTCAGCGATTTCTACTCGCATCGAAAAATAATCGCGTTAAAGGAGCGAAAGTAAGCAGAAACATTAAAGAAGGCTGTGTTCTTTTCGCGCAGACAATTCATCTCTTCGATGTGTGTGTATATAACTTTAATTGGACTTTCGAAAACAACAAAACGAACACACAGATACACAGACACAAAAAAAACCAATTAGCCCGAGAAACGCTGGTCCAGTGTTAAAGTTAAAGTTGAAAATTTGAGTGGTAATTATTTAAGCGCGCAGAGGAAAACATTAACATGTGCCTCATTCTGCGTCCCAATGAAAGCGCCCATTAAAGTAATTATCAAAGTATACACACACACACACACACACACATATAAGAAATAAGAAAGAAAACATATATCTAGCTGCATATTACAAAAGTAATAAGTACACAAGCAAATGGCAAACAAGAAACCAAAAAGCGAGCGCAAATTTGTGCAGCACAAGTTCAATGGCATTCGGTGGCGCCGCCGCCGCCATGTAATATAGAAAAAAAGCAAAAGTCTTTTTTTTTTTGTATCCAACGGATAGTTAAAGAAAAAATCGAGTGTAGAGCAGGAAAATCAACTGCAATTAACGACAATTGCAGCAAAGGCAGGCGCCGTCAAACCCAGCGACACCAGCGACACCAGCGACAGCATCGACAACATTCGAAAGTGTTAAACCACATCATCATATCATATTATATAGATTATAGATTGCGGCTGGCATTGCGACTCCGACTGCGAGTGCGAGTCGCAGAAGAAACCTTGACCAAATACGAGTGCGAGTATGTGAATCAAAGCCAAGTCTTAGGTGTTGTTATAGCAACATGTTGCTAAGCAAGATTTCAGTTTGGCAGCAATGTTGCGTGTAGAGCGTGTTATAAACCAGTCTACACTCTTCTCTCTCTCTGTCTCTCTCTGTCTGTCTTTCTCGCTGCGTCTTCGGCTTTTTGGTAAGTGAAATGGCGAAATGCGAGCAAAAAGCCTCTTCGGGTGGCCTTTGTCGCTGCGCAAACACAAAACTTTGGCTTAGTTCTGAACTGAATTTCCCGACGTGCGGTCGCCTCAAAACTCTTTCAGCTGCAAGAGTCTCCCCAAGCGATACCGTTAACTTTTGTTCAATTTTCTTTTCGTGCGCCGCGTGCCGTGAAAATTGCCGTTGCGCATGCGTACCTCAGCTCAGAAAGTCGCTGATGAATGAAAACAAAAGTGAAATCCTTGCGCAGTTATCAAACTACCAAAAAACCCAAAAAGTTGCCAAGGATTGCACACAACGCACATAAGGCAAAAAGAAAGTGAATGCAACAACAACTCTAAAGCAACAACAACAAGTGTTGAAAGAAAGTGAAAGTACGTGCGTGCTGCGTGTTTCGCGCTCCTCGCCAGGAGCAGTCATGTCGCGCCGGCTAACCCACACCCACACCTACACACATTGCCACAAAAAGGACCATTGGCTGCGTCTGAGTTTGGTCTTCATCTATGCCTTGACACCCACGCTAGGGGTAACTGCTGTGGGCTATCCCAGTGCCCAGCAGGAGCATGATATGCTCATATTGGATGCACTGTCGCGGCGGAGTGGTGCCGGCTATTATGGCGAGAACAGCGTCATGGAGATGCTATCCAGAAGTACACGTTCTTAACTGCACCCTTAAGACTTTTAGACTCTCTCTCTCCCTCTCTATCGAGTGTGTGTGCTTGTGTGTAGCTTAACTAATGCCAATTGGTGTCTTTGGTCTATTTACAGTGATACCGCAGTCGTGCCGCTTCCGTGGCCACAAATTCGAGTGCGGCTTGTCCATCTCGTGCGTCTTGGGCGGCGGCAAGCCGCTGGATCTATGCTCAGGCGGCATGATCTGGTCATGCTGCGTGGACAAAGATCTCGATGCCGAGGAGAGTCCCCATGCCGCGCCGGTTAACAACACGAGTAAGTAGATAAACATTCTAACAGTCCCATTTAGCCAGCTGCTTTCCCAACAACTGCCTTCATCCCATCGACCAACTCTCATGTCCCATGCTTAGTTGCTCTTTGCATTTGCTGCTCCTCTTTTAAGTTGCCAGCAAATTGCAAATTGCTGCGCTTCGAGTTATGCAATTCTCTGTATAATAGCGCAATAAATTAGTTCGCATTTCGAAAATGACAACAAATTGCTCGACTTTGCCTGCACACCAACACAACACACCCACACACACACACATGTACCCACAACAAATGGCAACCGCCTGGGGCAGTCGAGGCAGAAGCACACAAAATTCACAATGATTTAACCAGGCGCTGGCTTGGAAGGTGTCAATTGTAGACTATTAATAGGAGCAGCAGGGAATAATTGAACGAAACACAAATTGTACCTATTCATATATATATATGTTATATTAAAATATCTTTAGATAGGTTTACAAATCTATTTTGCCGAATTGATAGATGGATTAATGCAAAGCTCAGCTCAAATTTTTCTGAAGCGAACATAAGTTAAAGTGCTGAAAACAGGGATTAAATAACAAAGCGTTTAAAAAATAGTTATAAAAGTAGATATATAGATAAAAATATATATAAATTTATAAGCCGTTACATAGTTATATATAGATTAGTGTCACATCTGTCATATATAACATACCAAAAGCAGCTAAACCTTCCACAAAGAAAGGCTAAAAGCGGAAATTCAGTTTTTGCATGAACACCTCAGTTATGCTTAAATAATTAATTAATTACCAAACTTAACAAAGTGATTCATATTTATAGCTTGATTAACACTTAAAATACATAAAAAATGTATTTAATATTCAATTCATCTATAGGAAAAACCTGATACAGACTTCCATTCATTTTCTTGCTTAGGCTGCACTTCGCATTTTTTGATTTCGAACAGTTTTTGTTTGCCTTCAATTGGCAATTGGTATATCGTAATCCCAGTCGGTTAACCGATTAACTAAGCCAAAAGCAATAACAACAAATATTATGACATACACACCACACGCACACACACACACACATAGTAACTAAGCAGCTCGCTGCCATTTTGTTGTGCTCTGTTTAATTTTCTAGGCTTCTTTTTTCGGTGTTTTCTATTGTTTTTTATGTGTGTTTTATGTGAATGTTACACAGCAGCAGCAACAACCACAACTAAAACACGTTACAAGTTACAAAATGTTATAAATAATTCTTGATGGAAACCTTTTTATAAGTAGCTCAACAAGAAAAATGTGTACTATATAGAGTCTTTTATAGATAGAAAGGGAAAAGGGAAAGAAAATTTTGAAACAGGCAAAGGAAGAGAGATTTCAGTCTATAGATATTATATATAAACCAGAATAGAATCGTTCGATATGAATATCTAACGATATATATGGAAAACATATAGGAGAGAAGCAGCAGCTTTGGGGTTTCTTCTACTTTGTCTAAGAGGGTTTCGTTCGACCTAACTTAACTTATTTGTCTTGCTTCAGTACCGTCTACAGGGTATCTCCTGGCCAACCTCTCTCTCTCTTTTTGGCTCTCAGATGTTGCGCATTCTTAATTTGGTTATTTATTTTGGGCGTAATTTACTTGAAGCTCACAGAGCAGCGCGTTCTGCGTGTTTTGTCTACGCACTTTCTTAAAGGGAAAATATTTTAAATAGATTTCTGGGAATTATAATTTCGTTTTGTTGCTTTTGTTGTCTGCGCTGCGCTGAAGTGTAAAATTTTCTTTACCCAAAAGCCGGAGACGCGACAATGAAAAAAGGTCCAAGAGTGGGCAAAAGTCTGTTGCGGAAATAAGCGAAGGTGAACCAAGGTATTTTTTATTTCTACATTTTTTTTTGCATTTGAAAAGTGAAATTTTCGTTTGCTTTGTTTCAATTTTACACCCTGCCCGTCGCCTGGGAGCCTGTTCGGTTGCACGTTTCTTATTTATTTATTTATTTGTTTTGCGCATTGGACATGAAATAAAAAAAATGTGGGAAAATTTACAAATACAGCGCCAATGTTACGGCATTTGTTTGACCAACTCCACAACGAAACTCGGCCAACTTCAAGAAAGTGTTAACCAAGTTGCGTCGTTCTGTGGCTCTTTTCAGTTTCAGTTCAGTTCAGTTTTTTTTCTCTTGTTTTTCTTTGGTTTTATTTTTGAATTACGTGCGAAAAATTATCTCATACGGCTTGTCTTCGTTTCTGTCATGGGCTTTGGCCAGTTAGCTGTCTTTCCGTTAGGGCTTTAGCTGTTGTGACTTCAATTACAACTTCATCGGTTTAGTGACATAATAAAAGTCGTGCAGGGCAACTGCCGTCGCAGCAGTTAATTGCTGAGCCAAAGCATTTTATTATTATTATTACTTGTACTTAAGCCAAAGTCTTTCGCAGCGAAAGTTGACCCTAGTTTGAAAATCCCATACACACACACACACACAAATTAATACACAATATTGAGGAAAACCTGCCACATCATGATGATTCTTACACACAGGTGATATAATACACTTGCACGACATTTATCCCGATCTGTCGCCGAACGCCAACAAGCCAACAGCACATCATCAACAGCATCATCAGCACAGCAACCACAATGGCCTGTCAACGGCTTCGTCATCATCTGCACGACCCGCCTATCCCAGCCACGCCTACTACACCACGAAGCGTCCGCCGCTTTATAGCAATTCGTACAAGCCCGGCTTGAGTTCCGGCTCCAGTTCAGCCGTGCATCGACCCACGGCCTCTGGTCTGAACAGCTGGGAGCATGATTCGAATCATTTGGGCATAACCAATCATCTGGATAGCTTCTTTGATGCGGAGGGACCGCCAGACAGTTCAGCGGGGTCGCGTCCCCACCAGTCATCGTCCCACGAGCCACAGGCCCAGCCATTCGCAGTGGGCAATGTGCTGGATCTGAATGCGGGCGAGGCTGTGGATGAGTACGAGAGTGGCGGGGGATATAATGATGGGAGCTATCGTCCAGTGCCGGGTACTAAATCAACTCATCTGAACTATTCGATAACTCTCTGTTTCTGTCTCTGTCACTGTCACTGTATCTGTATCTCTCTCTAGCACCACTGCAAGTTTTCCTTTGTATGCACCACACACAACACCACTTTTTCACCCACCATTTATAAAGTAGTTTGCACTCTGCGCTTTTGCTCTCACTTTGTTTTTTATATACGAATTACTTAATACCCTTTGCTAATTGACTTTTGCTGGTTTCTCACAGGCTGCGGCGAGGTGTATTCCCGCTCCAATCGCATTGTGGGTGGCCATTCCACGGGCTTTGGCTCGCATCCCTGGCAGGTGGCGCTCATCAAGAGCGGCTTTCTCACACGCAAACTGAGCTGCGGTGGTGCGCTGATCTCCAACCGCTGGGTGGTTACTGCCGCCCATTGTGTTGCGACGTAAGTAGCGTCAGATCTGAGGCCATCAACAGACTATTAACTTGTCGATTATCATTTGCAGCACAACCAACTCGAATATGAAGATACGACTGGGCGAATGGGATGTGCGTGGCCAGGAAGAGCGGCTCAATCACGAGGAATATGGCATTGAACGCAAGGAGGTGCATCCACACTACAATCCCGCCGACTTCAAGAACGATGTGGCGCTCATACGACTAGACCGCAATGTGGTTTACAAACAGCACATTATACCCGTCTGCCTGCCGCCGCCCACCACAAAATTGACTGGCAAAATGGCCACTGTGGCGGGCTGGGGACGCACGCGGCATGGCCAGAGCACGGTGCCGTCGGTGCTGCAGGAGGTGGACGTGGAGGTCATCTCGAATGATCGCTGCCAGCGCTGGTTCCGCGCAGCCGGACGTCGCGAGGCAATACACGATGTGAGTTCATTTAAATGGAAAAAAGAAAAAGATTTCAGGACTTTAAATTTCTCTTTTAGGTTTTCCTCTGTGCGGGCTACAAGGAGGGCGGCCGGGATTCATGCCAGGGCGACAGCGGCGGGCCGCTCACGCTGACAATGGATGGCCGCAAGACGCTGATTGGGTTGGTGTCCTGGGGCATTGGCTGCGGCAGGGAACATCTACCGGGCGTTTACACCAACATACAGCACTTTGTGCCCTGGATCACCAAGGTGATGGCCAATGACAACAATGTGTAGTGGCCCAGACACAAATGATACTAACGACGATGATGATGATGATGATGATGATGGTAACAGCCCGCCAGGCTGTCTGGCCGTCAGTTAAACAACAATTGGAAGACTGCAGTCACCGCTCGAGTAGTTACGCAGTTGCGTTCAAGTGCGGTGCAACTGCATCACCGTTGCCCGGCCATGTGATTCCTCTACGACTCGGGGTTTGCTAGTGTATAAGTTGAAGATCCCAACACAATCCATCTTTCTTATTTATTTTGTTCGTATTATAAGGTTGTTTTCCCCCTTGTGTATCCAATGCAAAGCATCCAACCGAATTCTGCATTAATCTTAATTATATTTATTGCATTCATTCGCATAGAATTTCTTGAATTTAAAACCTAATTTTATAAATTACTTTAGTTAATGTTTAAAAGAGAAATAAAAAACAAAAGTATTTAAAACAAAGTCAACTGATTTTTGTATATATTTTGAATTATTTGAGATGGGTTTATTTAACATTAGTTAGAAAAGTATTTGAAAGACTTGCAATAATTCCTGGGTTTTAGTTAGTTTTGTGTATTAATTTACACTGGCGGCAAAATCTTGTAAAAAATCGATGAATTTAATATTAAATTAAACAAAAACTCTTGAATTTTTTTAATTTTTTAGATATTTTTGATTTATTTCAAAGTTTTTCCATTTTTATTCAAGTCACACACCCAAAGACTTAAGACACGAACTCTCGGCGAAATATAGTCAAAAATCATTGCATACTTTTGAGCGCATACAATAAATTTACCACCAGAGACTCAACTCAGTCTGCGGCGAATTGGCTCCGCTGCGTTTTAAGAGTTTGAACAGACTCTACGGCAGATTCAAAGTAAATATTTACAAAGAAAACAAAACAAAAGTGAATATTGATAAGAACTGAAAGGGAGAAAAGATAAACAAACAGAGAGGGAAAAGAAAACGTGGGCAGCACGAAGCAACTTCCCAGAAGAGTAGCTGCTGAGACACTTTAGAGGCAGGCAGGCAGGCAACAGGTGCCCTGCGCCACACGCGGCATGTTCAGAATTTCTAATGATGCAACTTCCGTTCGGCAATCAAAAAACAGTAAATTGGCCTGTATTATCAACGTATTCCGTATGTGTGCGTCTGTGTGTGTGTGAGTGGATCGTTTAATATAAACAAGGCTCGAATAATACATATGATCAACGCATTATTAGCCAATTAGGCGCTTGACTCTGATGGCTTATCAGACAGCCAGCTTCATTGTGGCCACTCTTTCACTCTCTGTCTCTGTCTCTCTCTCTCTCTCTGTGTTGCTCTCTCTTGGCATCCACAGCGTATGATGACATCCACTTCTTTAACTCTCTGCTTGGCCAAAGAACTCGCCAACTGGCCACAAGTTGTTGCCTGTTTGGCGTTGGCTTTGACTGGCCTCAGTCGCTGTGGAGCAGCGCCAGTGTCAAGGTCTCTCAAGTTCAACGCGTTGTTGTTGCAGCTGTTGTCGTTGTTGTTGCGCGTTGATTGTTTAACTCGAAAATGACATGAGAAGCCGCAACAAAAAAGCGTCGCGTTACCAAATATTCTCCACAACAACTGCCGCTCTAACAAGTTGTGTGTATGTGCCTCTTAGGACGCCAAATGATGATGTGCCATTAAGCCAAATTGATTAATTAATCGATTCATATCTGTCGGTGCGTCAGTGTGTCTGTGTGTATTAGTGTGTAAGTGTTTGTTGCCGCTGTCATGCGTTGATTGAACGCAAGCTGTGAATAAGCAAATGTTAACAACCATTTAAGCAGCTTTAAAATGCATTTACTAATATAATGTCTGTAGTATGTTTTTCTGTCTATGTGTGTGTGCGTCAGCATGTGCGTGTATGCGTGTTCATCTTTGTACTGTGAATCCTTTGTCTGAGCTTTAATGACAGACAAGTGCTTGGGCATAATTAGCAAATTGCAATCAGCAAAACACAACAATTGCAACTTAATTGCATGCAATTTTTATCCTCTTATAAGTGCAGACTGCTATCCACACACACTCAGCCACACACACATACACATACGCATACACAGAAACACACACAGTTGCTAACACAGGTGCTTAGCGCTAATAAAGTTTGACTTTCTTAACCTGTAGACGTGCATAAATTATACCATAAACAACACACTAACAGACACACACACACACATAGATACTAACACACAGCAAACTATATACAGCGTCAGTTTGGTGAACAAAGAATGGCGACAGGCTGAGCCACTCATTTGCACCACACAACAACATAAAAATATTAAAGAAAAAGCCACCAAGAGACTCCCAAGTTACCAACTTCTCCTCTTTTTGTTGTGTGTGAGTGTGTGTGTGTGTGATGTTGTTGCTGTTTGTAGCTGCTTCTTGCTATTTTAATGTGAAAGCGCTGTTAACCCCAAACTTCAGCTAAGCCCTCCCCCGTTAATCTCCTGCCCGCACAGTTCTTGCCCAACACACGGCGTACAAATGCCGCCAATCAGCTGTGGCTTTGACAACAAGAGAGCCCAGCAAACAACTGAGAGAGTGTGCCAGAGTGTGTGTCCGTGTGTGTGTGTGTGTGTGTGACTGTTCATTTGAATAAGCAACAACAACAAGAAGAGCAACAGAAAGCACGATAACACAGCCGCCTAGCATTTGTTGTTCTCACCATTTTGTGAACTGGCCTTAATGGAAACCGTTATGCGCGAAGCTCTAACTAGCGTCGCAGTCGCTGTCGCCGTCGCCTTCGCAGTCGACGTCACCCGGCTACGCATGCGCACATGTTCTGCCGCTCTCTGTGTGCCTGTTTGTGTGTGTGCGTGCCTCTCCAGCTACTACCAATTTTACTTTGTCGTTCTTCAGCGCTGCCAACGTCGCAGTCGCAAAATCTCAGCAGCAGCGCAGCCAAAGTCAGCTTCAGCGTCGACGTCGACGTCAGCGTCTGTTTCTGCGTCCGAGGTTGTCTTTGGCTTTGGCTGACTTCAGCTGGCGTGTGGATCTTTTGTATGCGCGCTTCTCTCCAGACGTGCGCAACTCAACGCGGTCTTTGGCTCCTCTTCGGATTCTTCTTGATCGCCTGGTTACGTCGCCTGACAACGTTCGTGTGTGTGTGTGCGTGCGTGTGTGCGAGCCAAAGTGTGTGTGAGTGTGTCTCTGTGTTATTGGCCTCAAATTGGCTTAGCCAATGCGTGCATAACTTAACTAAAAGTTTTTCCTTCAAAATTACAACAACATCAAAAAGTGCGTTAAGTAAACAAATCTTCAATCGCTAATCAGAAACACACAGACGACAAATAGTTAGTGTTAACAGTGGCAACGGTGCTTCTTCCTCTTCTTCTTTTTGGATATTTCCTCATATTTTTCTGGGCATAAAACAAAAGGCAAGCTGAGAAAAAGACGCGACTCGGCACAAACCGAGTGTCAAACAAAAGCCAAAAGTGAAGAAACTCATAAAAAAAAAGAATCCAAAAAAAATAACAAACAAAAAAAAGCCGCAAGAAGTTAACAGAAGAAACATAATTCCAACAACAACAACAACAACAATAATATAATAACAGTGTAGCAGCAAATTAAAAGAAATGACCCCAAAAATCTAGTTGCCAGTGGAGTTTTCCTACGGCAGCAGCCGCCGCAGCTCATTCAACCAAAAACTCAAACAGAAAAATATTCAACGATTGTCGAAGCATTGAAAATCAACCACAAGAAACAAAAAACAAAAAAAAAACACGCAAGTAAATGCAAAAGATACAAAAAACCTTAAGATACGCATCCGTCAGATACGCGCGCCCCTTAGCAAGTGTGTGTCGCGTGTGTGTGTGTGTGTGCGCCTGCGCTTAAGTAGCTGCGCCGCACTTTCTACCACGTACAAGTCAATTAGAGGCATACACGTACACGTACACACACACATACACACACACGCGGACTCACACTGAGAATAGTTGCGCATAACTGCAACTAGCTGCATCAGCAGCAAGTTGCAACAAAACAAGAGCAAGAGGCAACAAGTTCAAGCGCCTTGATTTTGATCAACGGCCAAAGTCAAACGAGTCCAAAGCAAAAGTCTGCCTTGTGCCTTGTGCTGCAAATTTTTATTGAAATTCCTGTAAAAAGAAACAACAACAAGAACAACAAGCGGCATTAACTGCAGCAGCAGCAACAGCAGCGGCAGCAACAGAGGCAGCTTTAGTACAAGTGTTTCAATTGCCGCAGCAGCAACAGCAGCCAAAGAGATACAAGAGCAAAAAACTTCTTTTCGGGCTACAAACAGAACTGGTCTGGTAGTTGTTGTTGTTGTTGTTGTTGCTGTAGTTGTTGTTGGTGTTATTGTTGCTGTTGTCGCTTGGCTTTGACTTTGGTCTAAAATGCAGAGGCAGCACGCCGCTGCCGCTTTGCCACTGAGCGACTGACTCCAATGAGGAGTCAAGGCGCGCCTTTGGCATTATTTGCATTTCTGCTTATTCTGGTTTAACAGAAGAAAAGCTGGAGCTGGGAGATGTTGTCGCTGCTGCTGGTGGTAGACGCCCCCAGTTGCTCCGTTTAATTTCATGTTAATTATTATAATTTCCATGCGGTTGGCAATTCAAAAATTGTCGTTCAGCAGCAAGTTTGTGTCCTAAGTCTTTTGTTTTCCAACTCTGCTTCTGTGTGTGTGTTTGAGTGTGTGCTCGGCTTTCTAGAGTCAGCTGAACTAATGAACTCCCGCATCCCGCAGCTAGCAGCAACCCACTCTACACACACACACACACACACACACACACACAGTCGTACATGCATACACAAGAAGCTGAAACGACACGTTGAAATTTCTCCAAAGCCGTTTTTGGTAAGCAACAGAAATGAAAGCCAAGTTTCGTGTGTGGCAGTTAGCCGCCGCAGCAAAAGTGGACGGGAAGCGGCACTGCTGCTTCTTCTGGTTTCATACTCGTAATGTTGCCCTATCAAATGGCATAATTCTATTGTCTGTCATTAACTCGTGTGTTGTGCCATGTTGTGTGCGGCTTTTGGCTAATTTGACAATGCAAAGTCGAGTGTGTGCAGCATTTCACTTTTCTTTTAAACAAATTTCATATGCCCAAAGAGCAGAGAAGAGCTGCCAAATAAAAATATACAATTTGTGTGGCTTTCGCTTTTATTTAAGGCAAGTAAGTGTTACACACACACGAAAAACTTAAATTTGTAATTTCACTTTTAACATGTGTCGAGTGTAAATAAAAATAAGATTTTTATTTGCCTCTGTGGAAATTACTTAATTGTTCAGCACTTTTCGTACCCGCCTCCACAAGCTCCAACACCATCAAATCATGCAAATCATCTCTGTGTGTGTGTGTGACCCACTTTGCAGCTGAAACGCCAGAAATTCTACAGACAGTGGCAAACACTAAAAAAAAAAGATTGAATAAAATGAAGCTAATTTGCACATTTTGAGCAACGGGTCGAGAAATGGAACGGCGAGTCAATTACACGCATCTGATATATCTATATGTGTATCTGATATGTATTCCAGTCAAGAACGTGACCCAAATACACAAATAGCCAGTCGTCAAAAGGCAAACAAAGCTGGGAGAGTTTTCGAGCTGTGATAATCTAAAATCTTCGATCTCAGATTTTGCTACTGAGGCGGCTAAGCTGCAATTAGAGTCCGATTCTGGCACTTAATTAAAGGCAATCAGCGTATCGTTTGATGCGGAAATATTTTATAGCTTCCGTTCCGGTTTTCTTTTTTTTTCGTCTATTCTTGAATTACATTTAATTGCAGCCACTGAGAGTAACGCCCCATTAGATAGAGGCAGCAGCAAAAGAAGTTAGCAACTAAGTTTATGGCGCGCACTTGAAATAAATTAAATTTTTAGTTTAATGACAGTCGCTAGAGATTTCTTTTTTACTACTCTCATTGTTGTTGTTGTTGCTGCTGATGTTTGCGTTGGCTTTTTGCACACGGTAAAAATGCCTCTAAGCTTCAAAAGCAACGGTTCTAACTCCAATGTCAATGACCGTATTACGCAACGCAGCCTCAGAACACGATCAACAGTCGTTGTCGTTGTCGCTTCTTTGACCAAAGAAAACGCTCCACCAAACGCTTTAAACGCAGCGAAGACAGCAAAATATCTCGCACGCTGCAGATCGTGACGACTGCGAAGGTTGGAGGGGGTGAGAGAAGAGAGAGATGAGAGGTATACTTGAAGCTAAAGACCCAACTTCTAATGCTCACAGATCAATGAAAACGTCTTCGAAAGACATTCCTCAATAGAGTCTCAGTCTGGCATTGTCATCAGAGTCAGTTCGGAGCTTCCAGTTCCAGTTCCAGTTAGGTTCACCTTACGACTCATCGTTCCCCTTCTTCTATCTACAATACATATTTCTATCTTCTGGCTGGTTTGCGCTTTCTTTGATTGTTACAGTTTATGTCATCATTTCTGTACATTTGTCATGGCTCTAAACTTTCTTCACATCCCACAGCATCTTTCTAGCTCTCTCTCTCTCTTTCCCTCGCATCAATTAGGCGTCTCTTGAACTTTGTCATACACACGCACATTGAGAACCAGTTGCAAATGCAACAGTCGAACAGTTATATAAACGCTGCCTGACTGATTATACAACCTCAGCAGCAGACGGCGAAAGGGGACAACCGAAGCTCTCTTGGGATACTGCGGGGCCGTTAGCACCTTTTTGTAATGTTGTTGTTGTTGTCATTACTATTGAAGCGGGCGCACTGTCTACACACACTCACACACACACACACTTTTGCTTTCCATTAGGCGCCTGAGGCTTGAGTAAACACCCGATAACACCACAGCAACAACAACACTAAATTACATTACACATACGCCCTGTTCGCCGCAGCCTAATGCCAATTCAAAGACTTCTTTCTACTTGTATACACTCTGCTGCGGGTACAATCAATTAGTTACGCCTTCAACAAACGAAGATATTCTTCTTTTGTATGGTGTAAATTGCGCAAATGATGCTATATATATACATATATTTGTTTATAGATTTCTTAATTGGTATGTGAGCTATCAATAAATAGATATTGAGTAATTGGCTGGACCCGATTGTACTCTTCTTTTTTTCAAATAAAGAGAGAGAAATGGTACAAAAATCACTTAACATAATATATATTATATGTCTTGAAATCAGTTAAGATATATAATTGGAATATATGAAACAAAATTATGATTGCAATCGGAGTACTTACCCATATTTGATTCCAGTATCATTTGGCGCTATATTTGGTATACAGAAAAGAGAGAAAAGTCGATTAAAATAATAGTATATAATTGAATAATTCGAAAAGAAAAGTTATATATAAAATTGACCTATCTTTGATATCAAAAAGGTTAAAGTTTTGGTTCTGAAAGATTATCGTAATACCAAGTATAAAATTCCTATTCAAGACTAGTTACAGGCTGCTTATAGATGTGGTGTAAGACTCATACTGAATAGTCATTCTACAGAGACAAGTTTCATCCTTGGTTCAAGTGATAAAATGCAACCCTTTCAGCTGATCTAAACACTCTCAGCTAATATAAGTCTCATGTTTTATAAGTCTAAATGCGATGAGGTAATCAAATATTATGAGAAATCATATAATCATTGGTCTCTTTGTATGGAAACTTCTGAAGGGCATCTTGAGTGCGTTGTGACAGTAGAAAGTCTTCTTTCTTTTCTGGTTATTATTATGTGACTTCCTTATGCTTTTTATTTTTATTTTCATTTTTTATTTTTGCATATGCAAGTCACCCAAAATCGAACGACTTTCACCTACTTGAGCTTGAGTCATCCAAACGCTTCTACGCACTTGTTGTGTGAATGTTTTTCTGTTGGTTGTCGGCTATTTTTGTTGTTGTTGTTATTTTGGCCGTGCCCATGACTTGTTGTAGAAATGCGGTGTTTAGTTTATAATTTGAATATATGTGGATAAGAGCGTAAAACGTTTCACATTTGCTGTTGCCACTCTGTGACTCATTAACAATGTTTGTTTTTCCGTTTACAGATGGGCGCGTTGCAGCAACATCAGATTGACAGATACCCAGAAACAGTTACAGCGACAGATACAAATACAAACACAAATACAGATCTAAGAGATACATCAAGTAAAAGTGGAGCATACAGCTTAAGGCACACATCGATCACCGACAGAAGCAGCATGCCCATGCGGAGCATCTTCATCCTGGCGCTGGGCAGTCTGCTGCTATTGCTGCTGGCATCGGTGGCCTCTGTGGCAGACGCCACACCCGTCTTCGTGGATAATCCCAGCTTAGCACAATGTAAGTACTCGGATTGTGAAGCTTGTCAGCTCCGACAGACAGCTGAATCACAGCGCGTTGATCACATCATAATGTGTCCACCTGACAGCTTGGCGCACATTTCTCCAAATTGACTCACAGTAGAGAGACAAAGACAGAGTCCCATAGAGGACAGACACATTATGAAGACATCACGCAGCTTCAGGCAGCTGTTGCTGACGAAACATGTCAGGCTGTTGACGGGTTTTCCTCAGAACTCCAGCACTTTCTCTCACGTATCCCATTAAAAGTCTTTCTTTAGCTTTTTTTGGGGCGTACATTTAAAGAAAACAAAGAAATTAAATGAAATTAAATAAAATGGAACGCAATTAGAGAAGAACGCGACGGGGTGCAAAGGTTTCAGATACCAAAACTGAATTAATTGAGAGAAAAATTATGAAACTTTACAATATTAAAGGAAAAGTTACCAAAAGAAGAACTTTCAAAACGGACTGACAGTCTGTGAGAGAGAGAGAGAGAGAGAGCAGAAAGTTTATAGTTGTGGAGGATTCAGATTAGATATTCTTGTATCTAAACTCTATTAAGACTGGTTTCTTAATCGCGTATCAATCTACTTCTTATCCCATGGCATGATATAAGATCATAACTTGCTTGGAACTAGGACAACATATGACAGCTGTTAAACTCTAGAAAGCAGCTTAAGATCAGCATACAAGTTTTATGTTTAATACCAAGAATTATAGCGTTGAGATCTATTAAAATTTATTACCCAAAAAACTAGAACTAACTTTTCTAGCAAAGCAAATCTTTTATTGCGATGTAATTTCTGCAGCTCTCAACGATGGCAGAGAATTGGTAGCACTCTATGAGAAAGCAATTAAATTTGATTGCCAAAATAAAACAAAAGACTTTCAAGTCACAAACTTGTTTACGAAATAGAGAAGCTCATAGGATTAACAGTTTGGGGCAGTGGCTGCTGTTGTAAGTTCTTTTCCCATGTGGCGTCTCAAATGAAAGTAATCAAAATTAACGATGCGCTGAGACAGGAGCTGCACGGGGTTTAATTGGGTCAGAGCCATTAAGTATCAAATTTGGACACTATTAGCACTTCCTCAGCTGGCAATTTGTCTACGAGCGGAGCTGGTGGCGAGATTCGGATTCAGATATGGATTTGGATTCGGATTCGGATGCCGATTCCCATTCAAGAGATGGAGAGTTTGAAATTAAAACTACACAACTTTCTTATAAAGACAAACACAGTAACTGAGCCAAGGCAAAGAGCCGGCAAACGGCCAAACGTCAGCAGCGAGCAAAAGCAATTGAGGTCAACCATCAAAGAATGTTGCCATAAACTGAGCCACCATCGGAGCCAACAAGAAAGCGTGTGCCAGACAACAACAGAAACAACACCAAGGCATGAGGTGGCAAGCATTTCATTTTATGACTTGACTGGACCAAAAGGCAAAAGCAGCAACAACAATAATAATAAATATATTTATACACACCACATATATATGTAGATATGTACTCTTCTATATATCTGTACATATAGCGGCAGAAAGCGGAAAGTAAATTGACGCCAAGTGAAAGGGAAATAAATAAAAACAAATGCCAGAAATGAACTCATTCTCAGCTCAGCTCACACCCTGATCCACTCAGAGGTCCACTCTAAGACTGGCAATTCTCCCGGAGCGCTGGGCCCTGAGGTCAGCGTTTGACCCAAATTCGTTCAACGTTCGCCCACAAAATATTCATGCGTTTGTACGTTTGTTTGTTCCTTAGCCCCATTCGCATGCCAAAAACGAATTTCCTACATTGCAATGCGGGTGCTCTGAGCGTTCTTTGGGTTTCAGTTAAGAGTTAAGTCAGGCCTGTTAACTGCTGTTGGCTGCTTGGTAGGCTGCCAGCGTTGGCTAGCGAAACATATGCTAAGCTGTTGACCCAAAAAGCCACAAAACCAAATGCAAACACACAACGAAACAGGCAACAAGAAGTAAAGAAAAAGCTGCCGGTTCTTTCAGTTAGCGGCACCCGCTAACTTTGACGTCAACGTTGACGCCTACGCTGACTGCGCTGCTCGCTGTGACTATGAAACGTGACAAAGTTTTCGCTTCCCAGCAAATATATACAATATATATATATACATAAAAAGTGTGTACTTTATGTGTGTTCAGTTTTTTAGCTGAATTCTTAGCGAGTTCGTGTCTTAAGTCATTTGTTTTGGCTCCCTCTTAAACAACAATATATCAGCATTTCGTGTTAATTGCATAACCAATAAAGTATACACTCCGTTTACAGTTAAAGTTCAATAAACGCAAAACACCCTCTCACACACACACACACACACTTAGCAGCTGCTGCAATGTTTCTGATTTAACATTGAAATATGAGTAAATCGCGCAAAATTTATACGCAAAGTAACTTGCGCTTAACGAGACACTCGACTCTTGTATTGCCATTGACACTGCCACTGCCACTGGCTGTGGTGCTGCCTCTGACACTGCCTTTGTCTCTGGCTGGTGTTGCCGCTGTGCGGCTTATTTATGACCACGTGAAGTGCAAACAAAAGCTACCAAAAGGCATGTCTTGAGGAAAGGCAATGCTCAGTTGCAAGTTTGCTGCTTAAGTCTTTTCTTTCGTTTTTCTCTCTCTCTCTTTCTTTTGACTGTCGTCTGCAATTACATAAGTTCAAAGACTGAAAGACTTACAGTGAGACTCAGACCGAGCTGCTGCGGCTGCTGATTCTTAAAGTGGCAAACACGAAAGGCAATTCATAAATAAATAAAAATAATAACAATAATAATAATAATAATGCTACTGTGGCAGTGACTGTTGCTTTGGCAGTTGCCTCATCGGGCGGTCTCTTGCTGACGCCCTTCAGCTAATTTTATGGCTCTTCAGCGACTGTTGCCACTGTTTGTTGTTGCCCCTTCATTTTCACTTGTGTTAACTGTTTGCCTAACGGTAAACGTCTGCCTCAAATTGGCGTACAAATTGAAGGCGTTAATAGCTCCCTAACAAACGGAAATGCTGTAGAGCATCGGAGAAGCAATAAGAATAGCAATAAGAGACATTTCGTACATTTGTCATACTATAAAGGTGCTTTACACTGTGAGAAATTAGGCATTTATTATAGAAATATGCAGGAAAAGTAAAGAATCTTTATCATAAGAAAGATCTTCCGTTTTTCCTTTCTTTAATACCCTTCTCTTTCTCTCTTTACATATATTCACAGTTCAATCAGGTCGCAACATACGCCATTTACCCTGCATTGTAAGGAAGTCGGGTCGCTCGGGCGTCTGCATGTTTGCGATCGACTGCATCAAGCAGAATGGAACACATCTGGGCACCTGCATCGATCGGTTCTACTTTGGCTCGTGCTGTGCGCTGAAGGTAAGTTTCCACTCAGAACCCACTTATGATCTTTCTCCTAACTATGTCTCCATTTATTTAAAGGAGGAAACTTCACTGTTTGCGCCGGAGCTGAACGACAACAGCATCGATCAGAATACCATATCGCATTTTGGCCATGAATCGACAACGTTGCCAACGAGCGCATTGTTCAAGCTGACCACCGAGAGCAGCAGCACCACCCACAGCCACAATCTCAGCCAGCAGCAGCTGCAGCACACCGCCAGCGAGCTGCTCAAGAATGTCACCCAAAGCTATCTGAGTAGCCTCAGTCCTGAGCGCACCACCAGCAGCAGCAGCAGCACCGCCAGCAGCAGCACCACATTGAGTCAAACCACGAGCACCACTCGCCGTCCGGCTGCTGTGCAGACCACTCACAAGCACTCACAGTTTGTGGTGCGCACCACACTGAAGCCGAGCACAGCTCCGACGACATCAACCACTGTGAAGCCGCATCGTCGTCGCACCACTGTCTCACGGCCCATGCTGACCACCGCGCCAGCTGTTGAGCAGCGCGTGGAAACCACATCTGCGCCGAGTAAGTTTGTCACCTTCCAGATTGTGGAGACGACAACGCCAACAGCCACCGAAGCCACCAATCGTTTGCCCGAGACAACCACCAGGCGGCAAACCAGACCCACAATAACCAGCAGCAGCAGCAGTAGTGGGTCCACAGCTGCCAAGACAACAAGCAGAATAACAACCACCACAACGTCAACAACAACAACCACAACGACGACAACAACACCACGTCCAACCCCACCGCTGCGCACCACAACGCTGAAACCACATAAAACGCAGTCGAGCAGACGCCCAGCGCCTGCCAAGAAACCTGCAACAAACACCACAACAACAACAACAGCAACACGGCAACCCATCGAGAGTAGCAGCAGCAGCACAGGAACAACACTTCCCGCTCGCAATAGCACCACCGCCAACACTAGCGCTTCAACAACAACAACAACCATTGGCAGTGATAGCCATAAAACTACACAGGGAGCAACAACAACGACAACCAAATTTCCAACAACGCATGCGCCCAGGCCAAAGCCACAGCCAACGGGCGAGATTGTCAAGGTGCCCGTGTTGCTGGCGGATGCACCAACAGCAGCAACAACAAAAGCACCGACTAGCACAAAAGTCACGCGCAGACCAACAACAGCCACCAGCAGCAGCAGCAGCAGCAGCACTGCAACAGTAACAACAACAGCACCCAAAAAGCAACCAAGCAGCAGCAGCAGTGCCGCCACCAGCAGCAGCAGCAGCAGTACGCCAACAACTAGCACGCCAAAGCCAACACGTCGGCATACAACGAAAACAACAACAACCACAGCTGCGCCAGCAACTACAACGACAACAACAACAACCGCTGCAACATTGCTAACAACTGAAGCACCCAAATTGCAGCCGAGACCAACAATTTTAGCCTCAACAGCAACAAGTGCCAGCAGCAGCAGCAGCAGCAGCGGCGGCAGCAGCTCTAGTGGCACCAAGAAACCTGGTTTGATCACCTGGACAGATGTTGAAGGAGAACCAACAACCAATGCGACTATTGCCAGCGATTGGCAGCCGGGTCAGTCCTCGGATTGGGTGCCATTGCCCACTTTGTTGCCGCAGTTGTACAACAAAACGGCCGGCGAGTCGGGTAAGTTATTGTGTTCTTGAGTGTTGTGCACAACAAATGGCAAGTTCGCGATTTACATGTTGATCTTTCGCTCTAATTGCAGCAACGCCCAGCTCCTCCACAGACAAAGTTGTTATCTCGGTGGCCACCAGCGTCAGCACAAGCAGCGAATCAAAGCCGTCGGGTCAGAGTCAAACACAAACACAGACACAGACAACGGCAACAGCTACCAGCGCCACGAAGCCGCATAGAACCACAAAGCCGCCAGCAAGCAGTAGCAGCAGCAGCAGCAGCAGCACAACAGCAACTTCAACAACTACAACAACAACAGCAGCTCCAAGAACAACTGTAACAAGCAAAACCACAGAGGCACCACCGACAACTGAGAATCTAGAATTAGCATCCTCCACATCCACATCCATATCCTCATCCATATCCACAGAATCAAGCGCAGAGCAGGGCAGCAGCAGCAGCAGCGCGTCTTCAGCAACAACAACAACAACAACAGATTACAGCGAGGAGCTGAATACAACGATGGATTCAACTGGGAATACAACTGTAGCGCCTGGCTTGGAGGGCGTCGATTACAGGGAAGGTGAGTTCATTGAGCACGGGCAACAGGTAAAAAAAAGGAAACTTGTTTTACTGCAGAAGAAGAGAGAGAGATATCTATTAATACACCCAGACTTTGGCCATAAGACAAAGATGCGTTGCCATTAAATTCAATTTGAAGGCTGAACAGTTGGCCTTGAGTAAGAACTTTGTGTCTGCCTCCTGTGTAAATCTGTGATTGTGTGCAGAATGATATTCTTCTCCTGGGATCCAGCCGAGCAGCAACATGTCTAGAAAGCTAAGCGCGGCTTTTACTGCCACACCAGCATCCAAAGAGTCTCTCAAGTCCATAGCAATTTTTACAGCAATAATTTACAATAATGACTGTGATGCGGTCATTGTGCCTCGTGGGTCACGTTGTCTGCGCCTTATCGTGCCAGCTCTACCCGATTGTCCGATCCCTGTTGCTTCCTGCCTCGGTCCATGCACCTCCCGCCAGCCCACCTGCCAGCCTGCTGGCAAAATGAGTCAGGAGTTGCTGGCTGGCCAGGCCGGGCCAGGCCCGTTGACCGATTTGCGAGCAAGCTGCAATATCTTGATGCACGAAACGAGTCGGCAGCAGCAGCAGCATCGTCATAAAGTAGGCCGTTGCCTGCGCTGGCTGGCCAAAGTCAAGGCCTGGCCAAGACATGGCCAAAGCATATTGCATTTCTTGCCAGATTGCCAGCCTCTGGGATGACTGAGTGCCTGCTGTAGTGATTAAAATGTTTAAAAGACTTTTCTGGCCATTACTTTAATTGTGACCTGTTCGCCTATTAAGTTGCTCCTCCTTCTCTTGCAGTCTGCGGCCGTCGCATGTTCCCCGAGCCACGCATCGTTGGCGGCGCGAATGCCGCCTTTGGACGCTGGCCCTGGCAGATATCACTGCGGCAATGGCGCACCTCCACCTATCTGCACAAGTGCGGAGCGGCGCTGCTTAACGAGAACTGGGCAATAACAGCGGCTCATTGTGTTGACAAGTAAGTTGAGTTAAATCGAAGAAAGCCTCCAATCAACAGTTCAAAACTGACTGACAACTTGCGCTTTCAGTGTGCCGCCCTCCGATTTGCTGCTGCGTCTGGGCGAATACGATCTGGCCGAGGAAGAGGAACCCTATGGCTTCCAGGAGCGACGAGTGCAAATTGTTGCCTCGCATCCCCAGTTCGACCCCCGCACCTTCGAGTATGACTTGGCGCTGCTCAGGTGAGTATCTATAGATGGATGGAGTCCAATTGAAAAGGAACTAATCATTCCAATCCCCAACCATTGCAGATTCTACGAGCCAGTGGTATTCCAGCCCAATATAATACCCGTTTGTGTGCCGGACAACGATGAGAACTTTATTGGCCAGACCGCCTTTGTCACAGGCTGGGGCAGGCTGTATGAGGACGGTCCACTGCCCAGCGTGCTGCAGGAGGTCGCTGTGCCTGTCATCAACAACACCATTTGTGAGTCCATGTACCGATCCGCGGGCTACATTGAGCACATACCGCACATATTTATCTGTGCCGGCTGGAAGAAGGGCGGCTACGATTCCTGTGAAGGTGCGTATGAAACATGCCACATGCAACATGTTGCAGCTGAGTTATGGCCCTGGCTAATTGCACATGACAACGCATTACATTTACAGGTGATTCCGGTGGCCCCATGGTGCTGCAGCGTGAGACGGATAAACGCTTTCAACTGGGCGGTGTCATCTCCTGGGGCATTGGCTGTGCGGAGGCTAATCAGCCGGGCGTCTATACGCGCATCTCCGAGTTCCGAGACTGGATCAATCAGATTCTACAGTTTTAGTTGCATCATAGTCTTCGCCTGTGTATTATGCCTAATCCTTAGTGAATGCCCAGCACCCGAATCGACATCGAATTCAATATCGAAACCGAATTCAAAACTTGAACTCGTGCTTCGGTTATGGCCCTTAGACCCTCCATGGAGTTTGCGCATAACCCAAGCAACGATTTCAGTTATCATTTACCCAATCTTCCACCTGTCCGCAACACAAGAGACACAACAAACAAAACAATCACACAACAAATTCCATTGTCATAATGTTAATTTTAAAAATGCTTAGCTTAAAGGATAATTTAAAAGAAAAGATATGAAAACCCTCCCTAAACTAGTTAGAGAATGTGATTAGCACACTAAAAACTAAAAACAAGAACAAAAACAAAAACAAAAACAAACAAAAAACGACAATCGCAGTCGCTGTTCATGATAACTATGATGGATAGATGATGATGATGATGTAACTTGTATTACTTGATTTGACTTTAATTTATTCCCATTTGCTCTGTATATAATTTTCTAAATTATTGCATACCATTTACTTTAACTTTAAGCTTATTTAATAGATATCTGCAGCAATTGCTCTACACGCTTTAAGTAGCGCATTTGAATACTTAGGCGCTTCTTTTCAAACGAAGTTACAACGAATACGAAGAAGCTATTGTAATTTAATTTAATAACATAATTGTAATTATTTATTTAAAAGCACACAAATTAATTCAATTAAATTGTTTAAAACAAAAATTATATTTGTGTTTATCGTTTTTATTGGGCTCTACAGAAGAAATTGAAACACTTGGCACGAAACCATTTTTATAGCTGTCTTAGTTTTATTCACAGCTTTGTATAACGTCGTTTATTAAATTAATGAAGGATTCTATGAATTGCATGCCGATTTTTGAAAATTTCCTGACATTTAAAATCAAATTAATCCTTCCATTTTATCAGTACTGAGACAGATAATTTGCTATATGTTCTATTAAAAGTAATTCAAATAAAATAAAATAAAAACAAATTTTATTTAATTTATTTTAATCTCAATATTAAACAATCTTTTTGGTACTTCTTAAGGCATCTTAATCTGGGTTTATAAAAAATAGTATTCATGCCATTGGACAATAAACTAAATAAAAATATGCTGCATACTTTTATGCGCTCGAAAGAAATTTGCCAATGGCGCCATCTAGTGTTCGTTTAATGCCTAACATACGCCGCGTCGCATGATTATAAATTTTTGATGAATGAAAATGTTATTTAATGGGCTTACGTTTAAATTATCAGCGTATACTCACTAAAATGCCAAAAAGTGTATAATATAGTTAAACAAATGAATAAAGCATCACAAGCTACTATTTTACCTGTAGATATTTTTCAGCTACCAGTTTATATACTACAGGGTAACTCGCATTCTATCAAACCAACACACTGTGCTAAACTATCATTCAGTTAATTTAAGTGTTGGTTACCCAATAGGAAAAGATTAATAGGAAATTGATTTAAGATAAAAACAAAATTTTAAATCAATTTGTAGTATAACCCATTTCTTATCAGCTGCCTGAGCTTAAATCAGAGAGAGAGTGTGGCCAAAGCTATAAACAGATCTAATAAAGTTAAAGCATAAACTGCATAGACACATCCGCGTAGCAGCGAACTACGATAAACTTTACACATTTTTCATTAAGTAGAGCATTTGAATTCCCAATGCATTCTTGCCCCTTTAGAGCTTGGCAACGAGTCAACATATTTTGGCAGGTGCCGCAGATAAACAGCTCTTGCCGCAAAAGAAACACATAAAATAAAAACAAAACCAAAAAAAAAAACATTGCCCAATATTTCAAAGTACACAACTTTCTTTACTCGCTGAGCAAACGGGGCTGCAAGTAACAAATTTCCAAATGTATTTTGCATATGTAAAGTGAGAAAAAATAAACGAAAATTATTAAAAATGCAAAGCATGCCGCAAACGTCCGATACGAAAAGCCCAAAACAAAGATAAGAAATCTCCAACAATCGGCATGTTTTCTTAGATTTATTTCTGATAGAGTTTCTTTGTGGAATTTCCCTAAACTGAATCACTTTTCTCACTTTAGAAAAGAGTCGCAAGAAAGGATACTTTGCTCAATCTTAACTTTAGTAGGAATTGCTTAAGTTCTAAAGAAATTCAAGTTCAAAGAAAGAGAATCTTTTGAAAATCGCCAAGTTCATTCATTTCCCTCCCGGAATAAGTGGACCTTACCTGTATAGGAAAGTTATTTCTGGTCAACTGAAGGGCCGAAAGACAAATTGGTTTTTCGTCAGGGCGATGATAAACACCCAGCAATTAGAGTTGCCGACGTCATGACGATGAGGTGCTGGCGACGACGTTGGCGATGGCGATGGCGTTGAGGTTGTCATGGAACTTTCGCTTTCATGCGATGTCGGTCATTTGCATATGAGAGCCGGAGATGAAAGGGGCAGAAGGGCGGCGACGAAAGCAACTGCGTTTCTTTATGGCGTGTGGGAGCCGCAGTCTGAGCAGTTGAGTGGATTGCAAGTGCATGGAACAACAGCTTGAGATCTTATGCGGCCTCCCTATCATAATTTGTACAGACATCACGTCTCACGAGGAGTACGCTCATGTGTCGAGATTATCAACGGCTCCAATCACGACCTGTCCAAAAGAGCCAGCTGCCCCATTGAGGAGCGTGCTCCTTGACCACCTGTACTACAAGAAATATGAATTGCAGTGTGTTGCATGTGAGTGTTGCATGAACTTTCACATGCAATCGCCAGCGAAGGAGGATGCATGCAATCGTGCAACTAATAAGCCACGTTTAGTAAATGGTGGGCGGCCAGAGATTATGAGATTACCCCAAGAAATTAGCAGCCAACAGATCCTGATCTCAGATCGCTGATCAACTAACTAGTCGACTAGCTAACCTAATACTTAATGGTTCCCTTTTAACTGGCGAAAGTGAAAATTCGCATTCACTTTTACAATCTCTGAAATTATTTAATTTTTTTTTGTAATATTTATATCTATACTCTTATATCGTATAGTATATTGATTTATAAAATACATTTGTCTGCTGGCAGCGCTGCTCGAGATGATTTTGCCTGTTTAGCGCCATTGTCAAAGCCAATCGCCAAATTGGCTATTAATGACTTTGTTAACACATTTCTTCTGGCCTCCATTTAGTGTGGGGCACACAATTTATGTAAAGCTCAAAGAGTAGGTGAAATTTTTAGCAGTGGATTGCATAACCCTTTCATAATTAATAGATTTTTTACACCTATTTGGCATATCAATCAATAAAATCATTTAAAGAGATTATATTTAATGATAATAGGAACTTTGTTATCAAATAAACATAATTTTTTGTGACCTAAACCAGTTTCAACAGGATATAAAGTAAATCAAATAGTTTGGGAAAGTTAGAGCTATACAATACAATATCTTCTATATAGTATTGATTTGTCAGATGTTACCAGAAAGAAAGCATTATATTACGACAATATAAATAATTCTAATCTCTGCATCATAAGAAAATCTTCCGCATTTTACAACATTTTTCAGTCATTACCAAAAAAAGTCACCTATACCCATGAGTGGAATACCCCCTGGTCGTGATTTAAGCGTAGAAAATGAGAGGAAGATCTAAATTTCTTCCCACAGACACTGTACATACAATGGTTACAATGAAAAACGAAAGCGATGAAGTAACTGAAGCTGAAGGCAAAAAAAAACTCTTGCATTTAATTTCCATAGAAAAGTTGCACAATTAAGCAGCAGCTTGAAGCATCCGTACAAAGAATCATTAAACGTTGAGCCACTTCATGGCGAGCCACAAGCGCTCCCAGAGAGTGGGCGAGTGGGTGAGTGGGTGAGTGTCAGCTTCAAAGATGACCAACTTCCAGATCGGCGATGGGCATCGTTGTGCCCCGCATGCACAATGACTTCAAGCGACGTTTTTGAACTTTCCCAACCTTCTTAACAACGGACAGACAGATACTACAATGGAAATGCTATGCTCTTATTGCTGAATCCAAAGATTTATAGGAAGCATCGGCAACGGGGCAGCCACTCGAGAAGCAAAAGAAAAAAAAACGAAAGTTCCACGCTGCAAGTGTTCGGGAGTTCAAATTTTCTTTCTCCTACTCCAAAAGCCTTAATAAAATGTCTACAGCGAAAACAATTGAAAGGTACTTGGAAAGGTAAACACTGCCACTGGTGCTGCTGCTACTTTTGCTACTATTCTGGAGGAGATCAGGAAATTTTCCCGAGACAATGGCCCTGTCAATATCGCCGAATGCAATCGCTACAAGACACAAGTAAACAACTGAACAGCTCTTGAAAATAACCAAACAACAAACAAACAACAACAACCACAACAAAATAACAAAATACTTCTTTAACGCTTTCGGGCCAAGTGATCATTAATTTGATCGCATCATTTTGAAATGCAGCCCATAGGAAATTACGCTTCATCCGGTAATTATTGGTTTGCCTGGCCCTTTAAATCTTGATAGATAGCTCTTCGACATGTGTAAGTATGTACTTAGAGGCTCATATATGAACAAACACACACACACACACAGATACAGATACACACACAGAGATACACTAAGCTATACTATGTGGCAACCAGCGTCTTCTCAGCGCCGCCAGCCCAAATGAATTCGCTTTGCTGACGTATTTTTTCTCCTCCAACTCTCATCTACAGGTGTATCTAATGTATCCGTAATGTTTCAATATATGGGCGTCATAATTGTAATTTAGTTTAGATGATGAAGTGTTAACACATAATAAACTGACAGCAAATTTAGAAAGCCCAATAGGAAGTTATCTTCCCACCAACTCAAACTAACAACCCAACTAGCTGTGGACAAAGAAAAGGTAATGAAATCTTTTTAAAATTATCTAATGCAATTAAGGATAGTTCATAAGGATTTATGGCTTCATTTACACCACAAGAGACCGAGACCAATTAGGTATTCCATAGCGGAATTAGAGAGATTTTATGTAAGTTGGAAGCTTAGATATAAACCAGATGGATCCTTGAGCCAGTTGAGGCTGATCTTCAAGGCAGATGCTCTTTCAAGCAAGATATTGCAGATTTCTCCTTATAGAAGATCAGTTAGTTATATAGAATATGACATATTGAAAGAAGATGATTTAAAGGTAGCTTTAAGCTCTGACAACAGAACAGCCCAATCATAGACTAGAAATTAAGGAACGTGATATGAAATATACTTTAAAATTTACTTTTGTTTTATTGAATTCCATTTCACCAGCCTTGATTACATTTTATAGAGATGAAGACTCGACTTACGCGACTAATTAAATACACTTTCGAGAGGCTTAAACAAAGCCAAAGTAGTTATAAAACTTGGATATTGTTTCTATATAAACAAAGCTAAAAGCAAATAAAAAGCTTGTTAATAAAAATTAACAAAAAACTTCAAATTTTTAATTGTTGAACTGTAGATGAAGTCAACTCATGATTATCATTTGGGAAAAGGGGCTTTAAAATATGATAAAAACTATTTATGCATTTTCTTTTGACTTTTACTCATATTTTGTGCAGTTTTTTCTTAAATTAAGATAAAGTTTCGCTTTCTAATTAATTGCCTGAGTAGAGACGCCTACACAAAGTGCGAGCTGTGGCGAGTTTATAAGAGGAAAAAAAACTATATATATATTTTCCCTTTTTAATTTTCGCCAATTAAATTGCCGCACAACAAAACACACACACAAAAAAAGCGATGATTACATTGTAATGCCAGCTCCGAGACGGAAGTGTTCACTAAAAAAAAAAGATTCTGTGAAAGGTGCAAAAATATTGGAGGAAAAAGTGCAAACAAACAAGAAAAAACCAAATATAAAAAATAAAAACCAGCAAAACGCAATGAAGACGAAAGTTGTTGCGCAAATGAAATTAAATTATAAGTGGCAACCAAATGAAATAATAGTGCAATTAGTTTAAGCTAAGACCACCAACAAAGCGGTCAACAAAGCGCCCAAAAACTCACACACTCACACACACACACACACCACACGCACAGTGTGTGCAAAAAGTTTCGCCCATTTCTTTCGGACTTCTTTCAGCAAAACTATTGAATAACATTTGCGTAATTAAACTTGAGTACCGAGAAAACCAAATTAAATCATACCGTACCCATGTGTGTGTGTGCGTGTGTGTGTGTCGTAGGCCCTAGGCAAAAAGCCGTAGTCACAGTCAGACTACAGCCGGACCCTTTCCGGCCATTGACACGTGCTAGCCAAAATCGTTAGCCTTTTGTTGGTTTTTTCGCCTTTTGAAGAGCCAAAAATCAAAACGCCATTGGCTACGGCTGCTGCTATTGCCGCCCAATTCAAAGCTCGTTATGTTTGCATTTTGTTAACGTGTCATACATAAGTTAGTTAACAATTATTATGTGTGTATTCTACTATATATAGTGTGTGTGTGTGTGAGTTTGGTATTTGTACTTGTTGCTTACTTTCATTTCTAATATGCCGCTACTGAAGTTTCTTTTCTTGCTTTGCCCTTGCGCCGCGGCTATAACTAATTTCTCATGACTTTTGCAACATATAAAGTATAAGAAAAGAAAAATCTGTGCCATTAAAGCAACTTTCCATGGTTATAGTCCTTATTTTGCATCTTTAATAGAAACATTAGTCAATAGATAGGCGATTATATATAATATATATAACATGTCTTGAACTTTAAAAGAAAAGTATCCTAACACAAAATGATCTGGGCTTAATCCATCAACTATGTATATGATTAAGCACAACTATCGATTGAAGTGATTTCAATTGTCAGTAATCTAAGTAATCTAAGGAGTTCAAAAAAACAAACCCAGAAAGATACACAATAAGCCAGAAGTTTTGTATAGCTAAAGAACCTTTTCCACTTTATCGAAACTTTCCAAGAAAAAGAGTATCTAATGCTTCGTCTTACGTTATTAAGTTACTTCTTCTAGTATTTTGTTTACTAGTTTTCCTTTGTATTTAAAAGTAAACACGCTTGTCACTTGCTAAAAGTGAAAATATTGTTGTTTGTTGCATTTGCATTTGTTGTCGCAGTCGAAGTTCGGCACTTTTGGTAAGTATTTAGTCCCAGGGGGTCCCAAGCTCCCACTGGCAATTGATATTTAATACTGAGTATATTGACCGGGGTCTTGTTTCACTTGTATAACCTTTCCACCAAACGTTGAGTGGAAAGTCAAACCCTGATGATGAGTTGCCAATCCGTTAACCAAATTAAATGGGCAAAATACTCGACGGTTTGCACAATTTGGCAAGCAATTAATCAAAAGGGCGGCACTTAACGTGATAGATTGACCAGAAACTCAAAACAGAGTTTGGAGAAGATGCCGGTAAATTATACAAACTATACAGTCATTCAACTTGTTGAACTTTCGTTTTCAATGAGCGGCGGTGTAAACAAATTAATAGACCTAATAAACTGTAAGCCAAAGTCCACACAAAAACAAAGGCGAAAACACGGCCTACTGGCAAGCCGTTAAAATCGCTTGTTAACAACATTTTCGATTTGCCGCTGGGGGCCACTGTTATATACCTTATATCTTTTTATAATAAATTACAATGGACTTTTGCCATAGCAACGAGATTCGACAATAAATAACAATAAAATTTTTAGCAAAAATCTCACTTTCAGCTCAAAGTCGATTGTCTTAACGCCCACAAGATTATGACGCCCATCTTTCAACTCCTTTTATCTCCTTTCACACTGCCTCAATCATGATTGGCACTATTTCCATCATAGAAACTCAATTTCACACACTTGTCACTCACACTCCGCTAATTATGTTGATTTTTTATACATTTTTTTGAATCGATTAAGTGCAAAATATTTGCGCAGCGGTGTTCAAAAGCGGAAAAATATCAAATTTCATTTCATCTCGATGATTGATCATCATCATTCGCATCTCAATACAAACACTTTGTGAATTCATACGTCAACTTTATGATTAAAAGAAATTTTTCTATCATAAGTTTTTCTTTTGTAAGGCCTCAACCCACAAAAGATTATATAAAACCCTAGAATGAATGAAACAAGAGGATGAAAGCATGAAACATACGTATTAAAAGACCTCTCTGTAAGCCGTGACTAATCAATCTAAGATTTGCAAGATATCTAAAAGATATTAACATTTTTATGAATTTTCTTATATGGAAGCTCCTCTATGTCCGGCGCTTAACTCAATGAAGCTCATGAAGACATGTGTGACACATTGATGGGATGAACTTGGGATTTGGATAGAGGTTTTAAAATGTATATAAGAAATCAAATAATGGGAGAAATTGAAAAGGAAACTCATGGAAATATAATATATAAGTTATTGTACAACATAATTTTAAGCAGGTTAAATTCAATTATAAACCTCTAACAATCAAACAATATATAAAATTATCAAATTCTATTGAGTATTTGGTATACATATATTTAAAAATAAAAGATTTTCATTTTGATTCATATTGAAAATACTTAAACAAGTTTTGTTTTCTTCAGACATTTAGAAAACTTAACACACAATCGATAAATTGTATTCATTGGTTTAGTATAAAAACAAAAGATGTTTCTCCGGACTAAGACATATGCACCGTTGCATACAAACGACTGTTTATGCCCTTAACCCTTTAGATATGGGAAAAGGTGTGTATTAAGTTTGTGAAAATTTATGTAAAAAGCAGAAGGAATCAGCTTTGATCTTATAAAGTATATATATTGTTGATCTGAATGAATAGACGAGTGGACTTAGCCCTATTTATGCGTCTGATAGTCTAACTATCATTCTGTCTGTCTGTTTGACTGTCTGAATGCTTCAACCTCTGTCTGTCTGTCCGTCTGTCCGTCCCTTCGAAGGCGCTGATATAAGACTATTGCAACTAGAACCTTCAAATTTGGTAAGTAGGTGCTTTTCAGTTCAAGTTTAACTCAAATTTCAACAGCACACAACTCCCATCAGCCCTAGGTTAAAGGTATCTCCTAGTCCGACACACTCAATTAAATCATTCTCACTAGTTTTACTTAACAAATTATCTTGCTTTGGCTTCAATATATTCAAAAATATCTGAATTAATGTATGCGATTAGTTGTAAATCAAAACTGTGGCCCATTCATTGAATCGAATGGCATCTCGTGCTTTTGGTTATATAATCCAAAGATAGCGGCTCCCACAAAGCTGATTCAATCGCAGAATAGCTGCAACTTCATTATTTTGTGCTTCTCTAAATGGGGCTCATTTGTTTCGAGTCGAAGTCTTTGGTATTTTTTTCTTATTTACCATCTGTTTTTTGCCACCTTCTTGGCCATTGCCGTTGGACGTTGGCCGTTGTCCGATTGCCGGTGCTTCATTGTCTAGGGCGGACCAAGTGAAAGTGTTTCGTTTTTGGAGTTGTCTTTGGTTTAATTATCTTGACGGTGTGCGCTTAGTATGCTACATTCATTTAAATTATAATAAGTAATTTGTACTTATCTATAGCTATATATAAAGTGTCGTAATAGTAACTGCAAAGGAAGCGGGTCCAATTGGCCAGACCGCAGCTAATGATGCTCTGAGTAATTGAATTTTTTTATCTACTTTTACTGTTAGCATACTAAGTTAAACGAAGAGGTGTGAAAGTATTTGGCATGAGTTCTGACCACAAAGATAAACGGCTATGCGCCACCCACGTGCCCGGCATGGCGAAACGACAATCATCCCGCAAACGTTTTCCATTTCAATGACTCCGCGGCGGCTCTGACCGCAAGAGACAAAACCAAAAACGCAAACACGAAAAGAAAACAATCACAAAACGGTAACAACAACAACAACAGCAACAAAGCCAACGACAATAACGAAAGTGAAATTCTACACAAAGATCGTGGTAGAGCCGCATGTCCACGCTTGACCAGCTATATACCCGGCCCTGGCCCCGGGGCCCTGGCATTGGCCCAGCCCGGCGACAACTTGGCTATTTTTACTTGCTTAGCCAAGCCCCGAAACAATGCAGCGGCATTTGCAGCACTGCAAAAATATGCACAGCGTGAAGAAAGAGACGTTGACAAACTAAAGTCAGTGAAATTTGGGTCAAGGAAATGCCAAACGACAGGTTAGAGCCCCGTCAAAGACACACAGATAACAGTTATTGCCATTGCTTTGGCCTTGTTAGCAATTTTGAATGCACTAATTGCCAAGTTTGTGGCCTAAGTCTTTTGTTATTATTTCGCTGCGAACGGATCTGTACGGGCCGATAACCTCGCCTGCATTAATAATATGTGCCTTTTGATTATCGATAACGTCAATCGGCACGTAAATCGTGCATACGCCATGTGTGACCGCCACTTCACAGCAGGAGGCGAAAGCGAGGCACTCGAAGATCTACTGCCACAGTGACATCAACATTGCAGTCAAATTCCAATTAGACATTTCGCATAAGCTTAACAGTTGGTAGCGCTGTTAACTCTGCTCTTAACCGCAAGTCGTCGCTGTAAACCGTTTCAGTTGAGATTCAAACGCGCACGCGTGCGGACGTTACGAGCGCATAAACACTCTCAACACACACACACACATAGAGACACATAGATCACACGTACGCATACATAGAGAAAGCACAAGACGTTGGAACAGGAATAAAACTGCTGCTCCCAAAAATCGTATCAGTAGCAAAGTAGAAGCCAAAATAGAAATGTTAACCATTTAAGCGACTCGCGCGCGCGTCATACAAAATACTCGCACGTATTTTAACTCTCTTTAGCTCTCTCGCTCCCACTCTCTCTCTCTCTCTCCCTGGCTCTCTTTCTCTCGCGCGCTAAAGTGAAAGTTTTGCCATACAAAAGTGGCAAAGGTCCGTTATCTTCTTGGCCAGCGCTGGCAAACGGGCAACGCTGACAATCAGACACACGCGGAGCGTTCAGTTGACCGGACGCATGGCGCTTGACTTGGTCCATTTGGAGTGTGTTTCGGTTTTGCTTTTGCTTTTTGCTTTAAATCTCTATGCAACGGTAAATTAATCGATAACTAACTAAGTACAAATAACAAATACAAATAGAAATATAAATAACTTAAACAAAAAGTGCTATATTTTATATTGTTGTGTGTGTGTGCCGTCAATACAGTTATACAATATATATATAAACGTAGTTATTTGATATTAAATCGGTTTGCATTATTATCATTATCAACGCTCGAGAGTCGTGCATGAAACGCGTTCGTTGCCCAAGTCTTTTGTCTTGTAGCGGTACATTTCCGAACGTGCGCGCGGAAGTTTCAATTACAACATCAACATTCATTTCGCACTGTCTCTTCGCTTAACCCTAACCCAACCGCTGGAGCTCTAGAGCTGTAGAGCTGTAGAGAACACCGCCAGACTGACCGTCTAGCCGGAGTGTCCAGTGTCCGAGCCAAGCTGACCACCAACCACCGACCACCGTTGAGCACAGAGCAACCGCAAACATGTTTAAGTGGGTTATGCCGGCGTTAACGTCAACGTCGCGTAGAATCGCGACACCAAAAACAACAACAACAACAACAATAACAACTGCAATAAGAACAACAACAACAACATCACCAACGGCAGCGGCAACAACAACAAAAACAACGAAACGGCAACTACTTTCCAACGCTTTAACAACTTTTATAATAATAGGCGCATTATTTGTGCAGACAACAAGTGGATTTAGATCATCAATTGAAACGAACGGCGGTAAGTGACAACACACACTCACACACACACATTCTCGCACACTCACACATATATACAATTTCATATTGAATTGCGAAAAGCAAAGAAAGTCGGCAAATAAACAATAGAAGACACTAAGAATTATCAACTTAAGTATATAGCAGATATCTGTACTATATAGTATATAGTAGTAGACGCTTGATAGAAAATCAATTTGGCAAATTGCAAGCTCATGTTGCGGCTCGTTCTCAATGACAAATCGAATCGTGTCACTTGACACCTCGAGTGAAAGCCCCTCTGGCAGGCAGCGTCATGTCTCTTGCCTCTTTGTGTTGACAATGGCCAAAAGCGAACAAAAAAAGAAGCATAAACTATGCCTTTGTGTCAATAAATGAACAGAGGCCAACAATTCCACATGAAAAACTTTGGCACAGAAAATGACTTTCCACACACAGCACACAGTACACACACAGACACACACATACACATAACGCATAGACAACGCACTTGACAATTATTTGGTTCATTTTATGCCATATTACGGGCACACACACATTATATTTGCCATTTTTACCACTAAGAGGATGAGCACATGACTCTCATCTGTATATTTACACACAGTAACTCACACACAAACACACACACACTTTCTTATGACAGTTTTTAGCTGCTGCTTTCGTGTTAATTGTTGTCGATTTAAAAAGTGAAACAAATTTCTAATGTGTCAGGTTATTAGTCGCTCTGCTGTGCCCAATACCCCAAAGAGACAAACCATAAACAAACAAAAGCCTCAAGAATAGCAAAAGATTTAGCAAATTATTATATATTATATATGTGCGATATATTAGATACATTACCTTAGATAGTTCTGCCCACATATTCCAGATATGTCATCAAGTCTTCATATGAAACCTAAAATATAAGAAGAAATACATAAATTTATATTACAATACAATAATTTAAAGCGGAAAATTTCCATAAAATAAACCATAATATGCAAACCATAATATGAACTTATTCAGTATTCAAGAATTCGTGATAAAATAATATTATTCATCTAACAAACTTCATTAAGACATATTTAAAAGTTATGAACTATTCTAAATATGCTTTGAAATAGATATTTAATTGCATTAGAAGTAATTCCATTCCAGCTTTCATTGCCGTTTTAATTGCTGTGTTCTCAATTCCGAGGGTATATGTCCATAGGTTATTGTTAAATGAAAGAATTCATCAATTTTTCAGACCTAGCACAAAATCAATAAATCATTTAGCTTAAATATATATAGATCAGTCTTAAAATATCAAAGTTTATATAATGTGGTTCAGCTTGAGGCAAGTTTCAGCCCATTAAGCCTGAAGCCAGATGCAAAGCAAAGCAAAGACTTTCAGCTGGCAGAGTTTGTTTGTGCAGCTAATGCTGTGGCAACTGCTTGGCAAACACACGCATACACACACACTAATACACATACCAATACACATATGCCGATAATCAAATAATCAAATCATTGAATAAACACTTTTGTAGGTTGGTTGTGGTAAAAAGAAAACTCAGTGCTTCCGTTTTGCGGACAACTTTGCTGCGTCAGTTGCAACTTGGCAGTTGCAAGTCCAGCAAATGCCAATCATGCACACAATATATCATTAGTACCAGATGTGTATGTGTGCAATTCTGAGTGTGTGTGTGTGTTGCAGTACAAGCACAAAACAATTTTCAATTTCTATTCAATTTTTATTTGTATACCAAAAGGCAGCAAACAAAATGGGAATCAAATCCCGTGGCCACTGTCCGAGCTGACTGCGCGTGCGAATTGAATATGTATTGGCCACTAGCCACAACAACAGCAACAACAACAGCAACAACAACAACTGCCACTGCAACTAAAAAAGCAACAATAGCAACAACAATAGCAAATCTTGTACAGGTTCTGATCGAAGCGTGTGCCAGTTAGCATCTATGCACTTGTCGGCCTGCAGTTGACGTTGAGTTTGCGGTAATTTGTGGCTCACTTCAGTTCAACTCGCCTGGGGAAGGAAGCCAAAGACTGTAGACCGAACACTAAAGACTAAAGACTGTAGATAGAAGACTGCAGACTGTAGACTGAAGTCGTGGCTGCTGGCAGCAGTCAGTCACTTGCTTCATTTGCTTCCAGCTGCTTGGCTAGCCAGTCCGTCAGTCAGTATTCAATGTTCAATGTCTGTTTCTGTGTCTGTTGGCATCGATATAATTTCAAGATCACGTTTTTACCGCTGTCCGGTCAAATGCTCCACATAGCCAGTGCTCACTGTGCTGTCGCTTTGGCCAAAAATTGTTATGTGCTTAAAAAGCTATTCATAAGTCTTTTGTTTGTTTGCCTTTTAGGCTGAAGCTGGCTAATTGTTAAAGCCGTTTTAGCCTAGGTACTTGAGCGGTTATTTGTATTTATAATTTTTTAATTTTTGTTTCTAGTTTTTCAATTTATGCAAATTGCGCATACGCAACGGTGGTTCATTTCATTTCATATTTCTTCGCATGCAATTAATGTGAAAGCGACATTTCTGACTTTCTTTAACATATTTAGTGGAGCGGCATAGAAGCCGCTGCTGCTGCTGATTTGCCAGAAATTTTCCCACAAACGTTTACCACATCATAAAAGTTAACTCAATCGCATTAAAACTGTGACACATCATCAACAACCACATCAACATCAAGTGCCGGAGAGCATTTCACCTCACCTAAGCCCAACCGCGACAGATACATCAACTTAAGATCGAGTGTATTATATGCTCCCACTTCCACAGGTGCACTTCCTACGCCAGAGAGCAGCTCATACCTATTAGTGCATGTGATTGCCATGACTACTCAATTGTGTGTGTGTGTGTGAGTGTAATACCTGTACTCACACTCACACTGACATTCACATACTCATGCTCATACTCATTTGTTGCCTGCTACTTAGTTTATCTTTTAAGCTCATCGGCATTGTTCAAGTGCTATTATTGCGGCTTGCTGGGGCCTGGCCACTGTCTTGGCCATCGTTTCCTTTTATTGACGCAGCAGTTACAAATTATCGACTTGTCAACACATTTGTAGACCGCAGTACCACAATCTTGGACTCAAGTTGTAGTTGCTCTTTGTTATGGATGCGCGTCTAACAGGAAATACATAGCAAACGTCAAATTTGTTTTGACATGTTTGGCGGTGAAAGTGAAATTCTCTTACTCTTACCAGCCGATTGGCTGTTGTCTCCGTTAAGATATTTTTTATTTTTTTTTGTGCTTGGGGAAGTGTTGGCTTCCGTTGAAGACTCGTAACTCAGCACATTCTTAAGACCTTTCGTTTTCGCACGAAATCTGCATACTCGTTTATGTATTTAAGTTTTCTTTCAACTCTTTCGGTTGCATCCATTAAAATCTTTATTTTCTGTATTCTGCAATCGTCTGCTGACATTTTTTTTAATGCTTTTGGATATCGATCTGAATTGGGCTATTGCCAAAATGATGTCATTTATTTCGACCGACAACTTTCACTGCTCGTTTAAACACTTAAAACTTACTTTGTTTCCTGCTCGATTGAGCGATCATCACGCATATTTGATTTGCTGTTCAACGAAACATTTCTATTGACAATAAAACTTGCAGAAAATATCAAAGTTTCCCATTCGATACGATCTGACCTATCAGTATATAGAGCAAGTATCTTTTTTCACTTAACCAAACCGTTTTTCTGTAACTCATTTACAAACTGCGTTTCATTGTGCAGAAACAATAAAAATTCACGTACAATGGGAGTGCGAGTAACAATAACAAAGCAAAATTCTTATCATGCCGAGCCGAATTTGAATGACCTAGCAGAAAAAATGCCACACCAAAAGATATAATATTATTATAATAGTAGTTATAATAATAGAAGTAGTAATGAAAACAAAACGGAATATCTACTTCCATAGTAAGTACTTGGACAATGCATGCAACAACAAAATAAAGAGCTGCTCAGCGGGCAGACAAGAAACGAAACTGGCGCAGCACGTCATACATACAAACATATACATATATGTATGTATGTATATAGTAAAGCCATATCCATAACCAAGCGAAGATATCGTATAATACGAGTAAGCACTAGTAGCACCTATACATGTGTATGTGAGCTATTCTTGAGCACTGGCTGTGGCTGCTTTTGGTGTCGCCGCGCAACCTGTTCGAGCTGGCGAGCGACGCACGCGGCTCTTGGTTGACACCACTGTGATTACCTTTCTTATTGCGGGCAACACAACACTCACTTGGACAAAACGCCAACAGTGATGGACAATGGAGCTACTGGTACCAAGAACTGAGCTTCAAACTTACCAATTGGCTTCTGTTCAGCCTTGGGATTATGTGGCTACAGCCCTATTTGGGATCAATACAAGCTGCATTTTAGCATCAAACGATGACAGCTGATTCACAGGCTTATACACTTAAAAAACAAAAAAAAATACTTAAATAAAGCACATTTTGGCTTATAATGCCCACAACTTTTCAACGATCCGCAAAAAACAACAAAAAAAAACACAATTAACTTTTGACAATGTGCGCGTTGTATCAAAATTGCAAGTAACTGCAATGTCGACATTTTAAATATATCGATAACAAAATCCTTTGGGAATCGATGTTTTAGGGTCAGCTTTCGTTTAGAAATTATGTCAACGATATTTGTCACAGATTATGTCACAGTCGCAGCTGTCACTGTGACAGCAAAGTAACAATATCGCCCATCTCTAGCTTGCAGTGCATCATATTACCAATCACATTTTAACTGCACTCGTGCAGCGATCATCGTATCGATAGCTGCGACGTGACACGATTGTCACTTGCTCATCTCTATTAAGCGCTGTTCGCCTGTTATTTTCAGGTTCTGCTAAATACAAAGCAACAAATAAGTTTCCCATTAGAATTGCATGCGTAAAATATACGCTCATATAACTTGTGTGTGTGTAGACACACACACACACACACACACATTGTCAGCACTTGCACATTCACTGTTACATTACCGGTCTTTTCGGTCGCCGCATTTTATTTGGGTCACTGTTACAATTTAACCGGCAACAACGGGAGGCGGCCGGGTGAAGGCAACGCACAGTGTGCGGACTTGGACTTGGACTCGAACTTGGAGTTGGGATTCGGATGCTGTGCCAATTTCAGAGGCGACACCCGACTCCGACCCACAGATAGGGGCCAAATCGATGGGGGACACTGAAATGCGAGTAAGTGGGTAACTTTGAAATGGACAACAAATGTACATATGTATGTGTGTGTGTGAGCCTATGCATATGGAAGTATGTGTGTGTTTTTGCTACTTTCAAATGCAATTTTATGTAATTCAAGGCGCTGTCTTCCCGTGGAGTCGTCTGTTCGCGTGCAAATAGGCTATATGGTGCATGCCACAGTCCAATTCACTATGCAACTACTAGAGCATGCAGCATGTTAAAATGTTACTCAAATTGCTGTTGTTGTTGTTAAACAATTCAATTACAATGTGATTAATAGAAATGTTTATTTTCCGGCTCAGCTGCCATACATTGTTGCAGTCTATTTGCTGGTTGCGCCGGCAATGACCCTGACAATAGCGATAAGAAATTGATATCTAACCACATATCTTGTGTCGTTAATGACACTTGCTGTAGGGTCAAACGCAGTCACTTTATTACACACACACACACACACACCCAGAAAATACTGAGGGGCAAAACGAAAATATAACTTTCATTTTCCATCACGCAAAACGGAAAACTTCTTGCGTGACACCACAGAATGGTGTAGAAAGAGATGCGGGATTTAAGATAAAGACGCTACCAACGGCAACGGAAAAGACGAGTCGCACGTAAAGCCCATTAAAATTAATAAAATGAAATGAAGAGACCATCATAAAAACAACAGCAGCAGCAACAAATCACAAAAAAAACTCATTTCAACAATCATAAAACAAGCACATGGCACATGGCATACAGCACTCTCGCTTTAACTTGATCATTTGATTTAACTCGTAGTTGTCGTTGGGTTAGTCATAATTACTAATAGTCCAAATCAAGCGATGGAGATTCATAAGCAGTTTTCCTTTTGTCTATGAAAAGTGAAATTAACCCACGCTCAACATTTTCTGGTTTCTCACATGGTTAATTCATGAGAAGTTACAAATTTCTTCTATCTTTCGTTGATGTCACAGTTTATATCAATTAGTTGTTAGGTAAATCTTAAAGATTTATTTGAATGGAGCTTAAAGAGTTCTTCCAGCAAGCTTATCGAATCCAGTTTATAAGAATTATAGATAGAAATATCACATCTGTATAAGGAAAACCTTTTGATTTTCTTGATAAACTTAAGCAGCTGTTAGGTGACATTAATAAAGCTTCGATTTGGTTCTTACTTTCGAAAATATTCCTAGGAGCCATTTAAAAATCAATGAGCATAGATTACTATTATCTATAATTTAACTAAAATCTAGTTCAAGAACATTGAAACACTTTCCCAAGGCAATCAGAGCAAGAATTGTTCAATGCAAAACCGAGCAGAGCTCCTCCTCGATCTGACACGTGGTATTGCATGCTTGCATAAAGTATATAGTATATAACTATTATATATATATTTATGGTTTTTGCAGAGTTGAGTTAATTGATCGATAATAATTTTCCATTTTACCGTTAAAGCGCCTCGTTTGTTTACATTCTTTGAGCCCGTCTCTGTGCAGCGTCTGGCAAGTCGGATGCTTGGTCAGAAAACAAGTTCTACGAATCGGATGGGATCGCATTGGATCTCGCCTCGGCTCGGCTCGATGCTCCGCGTTGCTTGGCGTGCAGCATATTTCATGATTTAATTAATTTTCGTTTGTCCAGCTCTGTGTGTGTGTGTGTGTGTGTGTGTGTGTGTGCGTGTCTTTAAATTTCACTGCATGCGATGTACACACACACACACAGACGTATCTGGTAGTCGAAAAACGCAGTCGATAACTGTTTCAAGTTTGGAACCAAGAGAATTCGATGTCAATTTGGAATTCTGTGCGCCAAGGGCCTAGTGACACACTGAGGATTTTGGCCAGCATGCAACACAGACTTTTGGCATGATTTATGGTTATGGCCAACAAGCTGTCGATGCTCGATGCTCGTTCGAAAGACCAACCTGTTATCTCATTTTGCTTCCTCCTTTCGTACATTCTGCTGCCTCTTCATATGCTTTTCTTCCCCCCTCCCCAATTTTTTTTTTATGATAAACACCGAAAACATTTTTAAAGCGCCGCAAAATTATTCAGGCGTTTGACACACTTTCGTTCCCCTCCAGACAAGAGAGCGACGCTCACAAAGAGAGTGTGTGTGTGTACATGTGTGTGCGAGTGTGTGTGAGTGTGCGTATATATGTTAGCCGGCTTTTTGCCTGCTCTCAGATGTTGCTGTTTTTTGATGCTGTAACCTATTTTGCATGCGATTTGGTGATTATTACGATACATTGACTTGAATTTCTTGTTGCAACAATTAGGGTCAGCGGCAGGCACGTTAATAGCAACAGCGGTAAGCTGCCCCACGCCGCACAACAACGAGTATACCATACCATAGCATGGATGATTGAATTAAAAACTCAAATCACAAATCAGATAGAAGAGTCACGCGCGAGTTTGGTTTCGCTCTTAAGAACCTGCTACTGCTCTCGGCTCTTGTGTGTGTGGCAGGTGTGTTCCCAAAAACAACAACAACAAAACTCCAAAGATCTAATACTTATGTCGTGGCGCACATAAACATTCTTTGCATATTTAATGGACAACCGAAGCGTTTTGTTTATGAATTTCTTAGTGCTTTTTGACACTCTCTTCAGCCGAAGACCATTGTGAAGGTCACAACATGGGAGAAGAGTGGAGTAGAATGGAAGAGAGGAGCTGGGGTATACCTAGAGGTACTTCTATTGTACCAGCTGATGACATAAACTAGAATTTTGTGTATGCAACAAGACAGAGAAAGACCAGCACAATCAATATTAGTCCCAATATTAAATAGTGGGAAATTTATGCCAGCCCAATAATAATTTGCATTTATTTGCAATCAAGAAACATATTATAATGGTGACAAAAGCCCATTCAAAAACGAGTTAAGAATCACTTTGTATTAATTAGGGAATCTTCTGGGTTTGGGACTTAACCTTTCAACGCTTAACCTGGCTAAAAGAAGTATTAACAATTTGCCACAGTTAAATCAAACCAAATTACCTTTAACTACATAATTAACGCTCGTTGAAAGTCTGCTTCCAGGGAAAAAACGCACACCCATAATTAGCCCTGTTAACTGCGATGGGTGCTGTAAAGGGGCTCTGTTAAGTTAACAGCTGTTGCCTAACGGAGAGTTGGCCCGAGGCTATTTCTCATGGAAACAGATGGGCTTATGGGCCTCTTCTGTCTTCCCTCTATACTTTTAACGATTGTCGGAAGAATACTTCAGCGCACTTGAGCATCTAATCATAAAATGCGAACTGTCTGCCAATAATAAAGCTACATAAGAAACACCAGCTCAGAGGCAGTAAACGGCTTGAAAGATTGCGAATAACAAGCAGATGAAATGAAATCAAATGGGGGGAGAAAAAAAACTGAAATTAAATCTTAAAAACGCAAACAAAACACTATCACTTTTCTCAATTAAGTGTTTTTGTGCCGTTTTTGCGGTTTTTGTGTGTTGGAGTTGAAACTAAAGTTGGAGTTGCAGCTCAGAGTCGGAGTCGGAGTCGGTGGGGCACTGTTTACTAGACATTCTATTTGCCGCTGATAACTTATTCATTTTTTCTCACAATGTTTACTTTCACTTGAGTTTTGATTGCTTTTTTTCTGTATGTATCTACGTGCCCCGCATAACCAGAAGGAGTATTAGCTACAGGTTCAGGTTCAGCTTCTGTTAGATGAATCAGCCTTTAACTGTAAGTTTACGAACATGTTTGAGTTTCTTGCAATTTCATTTTCGTTACTCTCTGATTTTCATTTAATTAACGCCTTAATTGTTAATTGATTTTGGCCACAATAGATTTTCGGGGCCTTAGAATCTAGCACTCTGTACTCCAGATTTCGGATTGTGTTCCACTTCCAGACAAACATTGACACAGTCTTGCGGCAACTCGAATTGGGGTTACGCACTGCAAAGTGGAGCAACCAGCTCTCGAGGTGTTAATTGTCTACATAAACTTGAAGTTAACTTCCTCTTCCAACTCTTTCAGCCCCAGCGACTGCTGCAGTTTAATTAAAGTCCCAAAATCAATGAGCGTCACTCATTTGGGAGCAAATTTCAAATGTCAAGTGAATTGCGATTGCGATTGCAATTTGGTAATGAGAAAACTTTTGGCTCGGTTTGCGGCGCGACATCATTTGCCAAATGAGCTCGAGAGTCAGCCAAAATGCAATCAAAGTGCATTTTATCCACCAAAAAACCAAAAAACCCAAAAAACTCAGTTGAACTTTGACATTGCAGCAGCAACTGGAAGCAGTCAAGCGGCACTTTCACTTGGAGCTGCCTTTCAAGTGGCCCTGTTCGGTCGCCTTCCTCGAGCGTTGCTCATGTTAATTGAGTTTATTGCCGCTGCTGTTGTCGCTGTAGTTTAAGCTCATAATTAGCACTGCAAAGTGTAATTAAATGGCGAAAAATAAGTATATAAAAAAGGCAGAAGAAGCAGCAGCAATACCTGCCCAGTTGATAGTTAAAATTGTCACTTTCATTTCAAGAATTTCACAGAAAGCACAGAAACTATAGAGACAGATTTTCACTATCGCCACCGCAGCCAAGTCCAATTATGTACAGTTGCCTGGCTTTGATTTTGAGTGGCAACTTAATTAATCTTGCCCCAAGCAATACGCTCAAACGGAAATTGCCCTCGAACCGATTCTAGATACGAAAGTTGAGAACAGAACCTTTGGGCTAAAGAACTTTGAAGATGGACATGTAAGATTCCACTTTATCTTTCGTTTTACAGTATTTACATGGAATCGAATACACTTAGAGAAATGACAGCTGCCTATTGACTTGGTTTTGATTTCACAATCGATTAAATTAATAGACACCACACAGAGTCTCCTGCAAAACTAACCTCATTTCTAATCTCTCTGTTATTGCAGCTGGCCGCAAGCTGTTTGGCGGATATCGCATTACCCCAAAGCACTGTCGGGCCACGAAGACGCTGCCCAGCTCGGATCCCCGCTCCAATGGACCCACCATTTGCATGTTCAACCACGAGTGTGCCCAGCGAGGCGGTGAGGTGGTGGGCGCTTGCATGGATGGCTTCCTGTTCGGCGCCTGCTGTCAGATACCCCAGACGCATGAGCTGGCCAGCACCTTGATCAATGATGCACAGAACGCCTACTTCCAGCAGCACCAGCAGCAGCACAAGCTCCAGCAGCAGAAACTCCAACAGGCAGCCCAATCCTCCTACGAGAGCTACGGCGAGCAACAACATCAACAACAACAACAGCAGCAACAGCAGCAGCAGCAGCTGAGCGATGAGCAGCCGGCACAGAACATCTACGACGAGCAGAACCTGGTCAAGGTCTACCAGCAGCTGAGCAGCACGGCCAGCTTACATCCCTCAACCCACAACGAACTGAGCTACTCGACCAGCCCGACGGAGGCAACGCAGGCCACCAGCGCGGAGTTCGACCAGGAGTCAGAGCTGCAGACCGACAACGATGCGGCCGAGTCCAATGATCTGAAGGCTACGGAGGATCCACCATCGATTCATGTGAACAAGCATTCCGTGAAGATAAACACGTTCTCATCGCCGCCAGGCAACGATGATTTCGTGATGCAGGTGCTGGCCACATTGCCACCAGGACACAACGACGATGTAGTTACCTTCACCACCGAGGTGCCCACCAAGCTCGCCAATCTGGATCGCGGCAGCTCGGAGTCCAGCTCCTTTGAGGAGATAACCGCCACACAGGCGCCCAAGCCTAAGCCCAAGCCACAGCATCAACAAAAGCCTCAACATCAGCCAAAGCCTCAAGCGAAACCTGCCGCCCAGCCAAAGCCGATGCCACAGCTGGCGGAGACGATGAAGCGACCCGTGCAGCAGATTAAGAACAAGCCAAAGCCCGCCCAGAATATGCATAATCACAATCATCTGATTCTCGATGGGGGCGAGTTCACGCACAGCGACATTACCCATCCAGGAGCTGATGCTGATCTGGTCGAGGACTTGCAGTTCTCCACGGGCTATGGTCCACAGCCAGTCTATGTGCAGCCACCGCAGGAACAGCCGGCGGCACAGAGCTACATCTCGTCCAGCAGCAGCGCACAGCCAAGTGCTCCAGCCGAGGACAAGTACATTCTGGTGCCGACCTACAACAACGAGAAGCGTCCACAGAACAGTCCCACAACCGTCTCCTCCATTACCACTCACGTGGACTCCATTGAATCCATCATACTCCAACTGAACAACAGCAGCCATGGACCCAGTTACAATGTGGTCAGCCAGCAGACGCCTTCCTATGGCTACGCACCACAAGCCGATCACAGCGAGACGACAGCTGCTGCCACCGCACAGCCCGCTGGGTACTACCCGGAGCAGAACAATGAGGCGACCAAGCAGCAGGAGCAGGACTACGGCTATACCACCAGTTCCAACTACGAGGTGAGCTACGACAAGGTATCCAATGAGCAGGACACCTCTGCTCCAAGTCAGTCCGCGGAGCAGCCTACGCCTGCGCCCACCTACTATGAGGATCACTCGACTGTGCTTGAGGATCACACGATGCCAGCGAATGGCTACAATGATGCCACATCCCCTGATGGTTCCCTTACGTCCAACTTCAACAAAATGCCCGTCATGGGCATTGCCTATCCCGTGGACATGTCCTACATGGAGGGTGAGTCCAGCCAGACTGACAGCGAGCCATCTGGCTATGGCCAAGCCGGCAGCGAGTCGCAGGAGGCGAACACCGAAGTCACCTATCAGAAGATCACCAACACCTACACGGAGAAGCCACCAACATCGCCCGCCTATGGACGACCCTCAACCCATGCCAACAAACACAATCGCCCAGTGGCCTCCTACATTGGGATGGTGACCATGCAGCACTACAACGACCCGTTGCCCGCCGAGGTGTCCGTGTCCTCGCACACCACCAAGGTGCAGGAGCAGTACGATGAAACCTCCTCTGGCTACCAGCAAACAGAGAAGTTGTCCATCCCCAGTCCCTCACCCACGGCCGGCTACATCGCCTCCACTTCCACAACGCAAGCCCAGCGTCCGCAATACGATGCAGTGGACAGCTCCTCAACGCGTCCAGCTTTGATTACAGCCAGTCCCAGACCACGGCCCAAGCCCACTACGAAGCGTCCTCCAGCCAAGAAGACCACAAGCAGCAACAAGAAGAAGACGACCCAGGCACAACCCAGCAACAGCTACAATCAACCGCAGCCCAGCGAGCAATACACCAGGAGGCCAGTCCAGCAGACCATGAGTAACTACGGCGCAGAGGAGGAGTCTCCTGTTACCCACATCAAGGTGAAGCAACCTGCGGCCAACTACAACGCGGAGCAGGTCACGCAACAGTCGGACACAGGCTACCCTCAGGCTTCTGCTGTGAACTATGAGCAGCCGGCGGTGTCCACCTCCAGCTATGATCAACCCGCAGCTCCAACCTCGAGCTACGACCAGTCACCCTCCACAGGTTCGGGCTATGATCAGCCTACAGTTTCTACTGTGAGCTATGACCAGCCTGCTTCTCCTGCCGCCAGCTATGATCAGTCACCGTCTCCCATTTATACCAAGACTCCGCTTCCAACTGCCAGCTATGATCAGGCGGCACCTGCGCCGGCTCCCGCACCTGCTCCCACGTATGAGCAGCCAGCTCCTTCCCCGGTTACCTATGAACAGACAGCTTCATCCTCGCTCTACTACAACGAGCACCCAGCGGCCAGCTCGCCAACCCGCAAGCCCGCCTCATCGAAGCCCATATCCACCAGCTATGTCTCAGGACCAACCACTCCTCGTCCACCAGCCACCGTTGACTACCACTACGACAAGGTGCCACCGCTGTTCATGGCCGACGATAAGCTGGATGCCTTCATCCAGAGCACAGCCGAGAACATACTAGGATCTACACCAGGCAGCTATCAGCCGCCACTGTTCGCCACAGCCTCGACGCCCATCCACATCCAGCAGCCCACTAGCAGCTACGGTGGCCACAAGAAGCCAGGCTTTGTCCAGATCAACATCACGCCCAAGCCGCAGAAGCAAGCGGTCCTCATTACGCCCAAGCCCACGGCTATTAATCTGGTCACCTCCAGCTCGTATGGAAACGATGATCATAAGGTGGCTGCCACCACCAACTCGTACATCTATGGACCCGTGGGAACACGTCCTGGCAATATGGCGGTCAGTTCCAATGACTTTGAGGATCCCGGATACTTTGGCATGCAAGCCGGCGGCGCAGGAAGTAGCCCAGTGCACTTGACCTATAATTCACCCACCACGGAGGCAATGTATGGAGTACCCTCCGATGATAAGCCCGCCTTCCCCGGCTACTATGGACCCACACCCACCTATCCGGCATTCTCAGTGCCTGGCGAGAAGATTGGTTCGAACATCGCCGAGGAGACATACACCTCGCCCAACGACTTTGTCAACTTCCCGCCGGTGCGCAATCCCAACCTGAACATGTCCGCCGCCTCGAGCGCCGTGACCAGCGACCTGGAGCTATCCACGCCCGCCTTTGTCGAGGATATTGTGCTGAAGGATAAGATGCACACGCTGGTGCACAAGCTGGTGGCCTCATTGCAGGGCAACTTCGAGGCACTGGCCGACATGATCGACGAGACGAACAACACGGCTTCCACCTACGCCGCAGGTCCAGTGGCCGGTGGCAGCACCACCAATGTCATCCGCAAGACCACAAAGAAACCTGTGCGTGTGGCAACCACAGTGAAGGGCAAGGCGACCACTAAGAAGCCAGCGACACGTGTAACCACCAAGGCACCCAACAAGAAGACCTCGGCAACTGCCACCACCCGCAAACCCGTCGTACGTCGCACCACTGTGACCACATCGACGAGACGTCCCAGCAGCAAGAAGCCCACAAAGCGCCTGAGCATCACCATCAAGACAACCACACTGCCCGCAAACGATGAGATTGTGGACGAAGAGGATGAGGAGGATGTCAACCCGAATCCGCATGAGAACGAGATCGACCAGGATGCCACGTTGAGCTCATACGCTGGCGCCAACGGACGCAAGATACGTAAGTGTTGAGTGATTGAAGCATGGACAAGCATAGAGCCCAAACAACTGTCTCTCTCACTCTCACACTCTTCTCTCTCTCTCTTTCTTGTCTCTTCTCTCATTCCCTATATATATCACGCACATCCACAACTGACCACACCCATACCCACATCCCATTGATCTCTAATCCGTATCCATAACCTTACGCCTGCAATTTAATCATTCCAAATTTAGCACGCCGCCGCAAAAAGCCTGTCCACAGGCATCGTCATCATTCATAAGCCCAATACCCTTACATAGTCACATAGCTAGCTCTAGTATCCTAGTACCCTAATCAGTCCTAAGTTCCCTAGCATTCCTATATAAAGAAGCCCCCGATCCCAACCAGTTCAAGCATTTCTATGCCTCCTTTCTTTTTGTATCTCACTAGTTGTCGGTCTTGACACTAGCTCTCTCCCTTGCTCATTGGTGCTCTCTCTCACTCGCTCTCTCTCTGTCGTTCTCTCACTGTCGCTCTGTGAACACTCCCTACTCCTAACCTCACATTTCACTCCCCATCAACAGAATGCGGCGTACGTCCACATGTCAAGTCCGGTCGCATTGTCGGCGGCAAAGGCTCCACTTTTGGCGCCTTTCCCTGGCAGGTCCTGGTGCGTGAGTCCACCTGGTTGGGTCTCTTCACCAAGAACAAATGTGGCGGCGTCCTTATAACTAGTCGCTACGTCATCACCGCTGCCCATTGTCAGCCTGGGTAAGTTTAACCCATACCTAACTCATAATCCTTGGCTAATCCCGCTTATTTCGATAGCTTCTTGGCCTCTTTGGTCGCTGTCATGGGTGAGTTTGACATCTCTGGGGATTTGGAAAGCAAACGCGCCATCACCAAGAATGTCAAGCGTGTCATTGTGCACCGCCAATACGATCCGGCCACATTCGAAAACGACCTGGCGCTACTGGAAATGGACAGTCCCGTCACATTCGATACGCATATAGGTAAGCAATATCTGTCCTTGCATCCTCAAGAGCTGGTAATAAATCTCAATTATTTGTGCTCTCTCTCGCAGTGCCAATTTGCATGCCTAACGATCTGGCAGACTTCACTGGACGCATGGCCACTGTCACGGGCTGGGGACGTCTCAAGTACGGAGGCGGTGTGCCTTCGGTGCTGCAGGAGGTGCAGGTGGGTGCAAAGAAAAAAAAAAGAGAGAGAAATCTCCTATGGCAACAAGCAATTAGCTTTTTGCATGCCGTTTTACCATTTAGCCTTTAACGTTTACGTGACGAAAACTTTTAATTGGTGTTTCTCACGCAACAGGTGCCAATTATCGAAAACAGCGTCTGCCAGGAGATGTTCCACACCGCTGGACACAATAAGAAGATACTCGGCTCGTTCTTGTGCGCCGGCTACGCCAACGGCCAGAAGGACTCGTGCGAGGTAACTCATAGACTAATTGCCTTTTAAAAGTACAAACTTTAACTAACCTGAAAATCTAACTTTTCCATCACGTAGGGTGACAGTGGAGGTCCTCTGGTGCTGCAGCGTCCTGATGGTCGCTACGAGCTGGCCGGCACCGTGTCCCATGGCATCAAGTGTGCGGCGCCCTATCTGCCGGGCGTTTATATGCGCACGACATTCTATAAGCCCTGGCTGCGCAGCATAACGGGTGTTAAATAAGCCACGCCCACAGCCAAGGCGTCACAGCGAACTGTAAATAGAAGTTAGAGTTAGAAACTTAAATATGTCGAAGCAGGCAAGCGAAAGGAAAAGTTGATGCAACTTTTTTTATATACGAGTAACTTAAATTACATTTCGAACGTCGTCGCATTCTCGACTCCCCCTTTCCAACCACTCTACGCCCCTCCACCCTCCATACAATTTCATTAGCTTAATTGGAAAATTGCAACAGCAGCAGCAGAAACGAAACCGAACAAATATCCTCAAGCAGCACACAAATTGAAGGCAATTACAGTTTTGGAAGCCACTCGAACATAATGAGACGGCAAAGTGGCTCTCAAACTGTAAACGAAAAATTGTGTTGCCTACTTTGAGGGGCGGTTCGATTTGAGGTTTTGCTTAAAGAGTAGTCTGAATGTGTTTAATGTTTAAAGATTAAACTAATTTATGAGCCTAATATGCAATAATACTTTAAGACATATTTATTTTAATGCTAAGCCTATTTATTTATTTATTTATTATTATTTTAAATATTTTCTATTGATTATTGATGAGATGCGAGATGCTGCTTTGATTCAACTAAAAACTGAAAGCGTTTTATTTTGATAATGTTTTTAATGTAATCAATTGTTAATTTTGATTAGGCAAATTGTTGTTATGTTGAAAATGTAAGAAAGAGCGAAAGCAAATGTTTTTAGTTCAATTGAATTTACTAATTATTTAATTTATTAATTATTTCTCATATATTTTATAACTTAAGTCCAACAACAACGAACAAAGCAAACAAAAGTATGACGAAATAAATGAAAGTAAATAAGTATGAGTTCTGTTTTTTTATCCTATTTTAAATTGGATTTGTGAAGGCCTTGCACCTGTCTTGAATATAAAATTACATGACAAATCCAAGCTGCAAGTGTTGAGAGGTAAAATTTGATTCCAGGGAATGCAATGGAAATCTTACAACATGAAAAAGAAGCTAACCGGCACGTGACGATTGGGTTTTCATCTCCGCCAGCTACTTAAAGCAATTTCCGCCTGTCCCACTGAGATAAGCAATGCCACTGCACTTGGCAGCTTGCTCAATCCCTCTCCTCCCTCACAGTTGCACAGAGAATATTGAATATGGCTGGATGCTGCTTTCATAATGCTAAGGTATGAGATTGTGCATTAAGCCAGCAACTCTCCCAGGCGCAAAGGTGCTATTACAGTCGAGCTGGAGCTGGAGCTGGAGTTGATGTTTAAGTGCAGAAGAAGCCCAACATTTCCACTGCCATTGGCACTCAGGGTAGTTGGAATAAAATTTTATGCGCACCACTGCGTATACGTCATGTGCAAATCAGCAATATGCAAGGCACAACTTAAAGGTTTCCCGCTGACTCTTAGCTTGCCTCGAGTACAAACATAAACAACATTAGCTTTTAGCGTGAATTTAAAAGGTTAAAATATAAATATATATATAAGATCCATGAAATTTCTTGCTACACTTGAGTGCCTGCTGCAAACAGGGTGTCCTGGCTGTATGAAAAGTGCGTTGACAGGTAGAGCGAGTGTTCATAATATTCAGCTTTGAGCTATAACTATTTTTAGTAAAAGATGGAATATCCACCTTAAAGCCTTAGCAGTGAGTGTGTATTATATTCAGCTAGAAGCTGTCTTATTTATACTTATACTTATATTGACTTTAAGCAGAATGAACGTTAATAGAGGACGTGCATTATTTCTACAATTCTTTACTTTAATCCCAAGCATACTCAATCCTTGAGGACCACTTGTGGTCCAAGTGCAAATAAAACTGTACACACATGCAATTAAATTTAGTTCTATTTATCTTCATCTGCGTTGGTCGCTTTAAGTCTCGTCCAGAGACGCACGTGGAATGTCACTCGTAAAATTCAATTAAAGAAATTGAGAAAGCTGTCAGGGCTTGCATTCAGGCAAATCCCAAATGCACTCCAACTAAAATGTGGGTGTGGGTGTGTCAGGCAAACGAAGTAAAATAGATTAATTTGCATATTTTGGCAGAGACAATGTCAAGGATGCTGCAAGCGTTTGCTTGTTGTGCACAACAAATTTGACTAAAATTATGCTTTAATTTAAATTGCCAAGCACCCCATGGCGATTTGTCAGTCTCCTATATTGACATGCTTATCAAATTTACAGTACAGCCGCCGGCAGCCAGAGGGACATAGGCACAGGACACAGGACACGCCAGAAGCAGCAAGCGGCAGGCCACTGCTTGCTGTTACGTCATAGCGCCGACATAATGCCAGCTACATAAATGATTCTAGCCTTTCATTGATTCGTAGGCAGTTGTGTTCAGACACACACACACACACCCATAAAAAGCTTTTGCTGCGCTGAGAAAAATTTAATTCATAAAAACGCCGAGCGCTGGCAGAAAGCTTGCAGAAAAAGCTTTTCATTTGTGCGGCAGCGGCAGTCGACAGGTGTTGTCCTCTTGGCTGCTGGTTTCAGTCGCTTAAAGGACACGCAGGCTACAGGTACACAGTAGCTTCTGGTGCTCCTTTATCTAACTGTCAGTTGGTGTGTGTGTGTGTTTGTCTCTCTGAAGTTAAATGTGTGTTGCGATTGCAGTCGAAGCCGAAGCCTTTTGAGCCAGTTGTCCTTTAAATCATGTAAGTGCTTGTGAATTAGACTTTAAGTAGCTGCCACTTGCTGTGACCTGCTGCAGCATAATGTTGCCTCGTTACATGCAAATCTCACACATACACCCACACCCACACACGCACACACACACACATAAAGTATGTATATGCAGGTGTCTGGTGACGGCTGAGTGTCCGCTCTGTTTTAATTAACGCGCTGACATAATTAACTTTTGCAACTGGCAAAACTCATTTGCGAGCGGCGAACAATCACACAGAGCAACTTTACACTCCCTCCGGTATATATGTGTGTGTGTGTATTGCATGTGTATTGTGGGGGCGTGTCAGCACACATCATAACGCAACAATCAGCACACGCCGCCTCGCATTACCTCCCAGCTCCCAGCAAACTTATCCAATTTCTTAGCTGACAGAAGGGCTGAGTCCTACCTTAATGACCATTTGCCGGTTATTTTGAGTAGACATTTTCCTTTGGGCCAACTAAGTCATCAAACTGTCAACACGTTCGTCCTTTGAGTTTGGCTTTTATGAGCCAAATGTGAGAAAATACAGCGCCAACGCAATGTGCCACTGACAACATTCTAACAGTTTTCTACCACAATGAATGATGGCCAAATTAGAGCTCAATTTAGGGGAAAGTATCTTATTTCAGGGAAATGCTTTAATACCAGAGGTGAACCTCAGTATATATTCAATATACCTTCTATATATAGGTTAAAGAGTTACGCGGCCTACAAGCAATTAGTATACATACAATTAAGTTCATTTTGACGAGTGAGTTCTGTGGGGAATTGGTTTAAGATCTTGGCCAAGGGATTGCACCCATCCATTTACTCAACCTCTTCAGAACTATTATAATTATTATTCAGCAGTTTAGTTTGGTTCCCACGGAATTTCGTGCTGTTAACCCATCCTTTGGGCAAACATTTAATCTCATAGTCTGTTCCAATCTAGCCTTAGGCTGGCCTATCAGTTTCACTTAAATATAGGCCAGGTAATTGTAATTCCCTGAGGGCATTTGTTTTTGTAGTTTCGTTTTTGGTCAGGGGACATTCCATTACAACGAGTAATTACCTGGGCGACTTTGATGTTGAAGTTAAATTTTATCGAGGATTTAATAATCCGTTTTTAATGAGAAGAGAAAAGAAAAATTTTCAACTTTTCCCCAACTTTGCAGCTACCCAAAGTTTTCAGCGAAAACTTTTCAGCAAGTAATGAAAATTATAAAGATGAAGAATACCAGGTAAAAGACAAGAAAAAAAAACAAAAGTAATTAACATTTAGGCAAAAAGGTGAACCAAAACTCTTCTTTTAGCCATATTAGCTACCTTAATTAAATTGATTCAAGGCGTTTCCTAGGTCAACACACGTGCACCCAGTTCCCTTTAGAGTAAAGGCTGACGTCGCTGACTATATCAACAGACTATATATATATATACCATATATATATGTAAATGTAAGACAAAGTCGAAGCTAGCATTAAGTAATACTCAACCTGTGACTGACAGGCTATGTCCTTGGCAGAAACATTGAACTGCAGTTCAGCTCACGCTGAAGCTCATTATCCAAGTGCAAGCAATGATAACAACTTGGAAAAGAAAACAAGCATAACCTCACTTAAGTTTACATCTATATTAATGCATTATTTATATAACGCAAGGAACTTTGTGCGCTAAAATATTTAACGATTGCATTAAACTCAAAAGAAACACATGCTGCCCGGCGAAGTATGCAACACTTTTTGTTGCCGCAAAATGGCAGCTACTTTGGGTGTGTTGTGTGGGTGTGCGTACACCCATAGAGTATAGAATGAATCTCGTCTTTGATTCTTCGACATTGTAAAAGTCATTTAATATTTATATCCTAGCTAACAATGATGTACTAGGCATGTTATAAATAATGAATGAAAGTAGATGGAAGTTGAAAGAAATGTAAAAAACACGCAAAGCTTTGTTAAGACTCTTAAAGTATGTAGGGTATAGGGACAAGCATCATAGTTTAGTTTAGAAGGTTAAACTCAGTTGAATTGGAGAGCTACTTGAGTGCTCTCTTTCGGTTTTAAACTCTGTTGGATCATTATATCAAAACGCTGTTTCTAAAGCTGAGAAGAAGAAGCGATAGAATGTTAAATTGTAAGTCTTATAAGGATTCAGAAGGAACAGAATGTTTTATCTGCTCAGACTTGGGGTTAAGCCTTGTTTACCTAATGCTAAACACAGCTCTTCATATAATCTTTGACAGATTATTATTGCTAACTTTATCGTACAGTTATCCTGGGAGTTAACCAAAAGTTGACGTACTTTACTCTGAAAGGGTTTATTTGCTAAACTGAAAAGCGCTTTAAATATCGCATTTTATTTTATATAAAATTACTTTTATATAGAAATTTAATCCCCATTCTATAAATAACAAATCCCAGCAGCTAAATGCAAATGATTTTGCCAGAGAGCAGCTATTCATAGCCCCCACACACGTCATGCGTATAGAATATATTCGCTTATAGTATGTGTGTATGCTATCCGGATATAATGAAAAGAGCCAAAGAGCAGCAGAGAATGAGAGATAAAAGAAGAGAGTGGGAGACGCATAAATTAAGTCACGCCGGTAATAGTACTAAAAGCGAGCCACACACAATTTTAATGACCTGCCAGGATACAGCTCACCAGACCAGCCAAGTCTGGTTAATGCCTGAGGTCGTTATTCCATTGCCGTTAGCTGGATTCAACGGAAACGCTTTTTATGCCTCGCGTTTAATTCAAACGGCTGTTAAGGCAAATTTGCGAGCCCAGAGGCCATTCGCCGCTGCGTTTTAATTAAAGCTTTGTTGGATTTCATTTCACACATTTCTTGCGTCTCATTCGCAGCGCAACGCAATGCAGCCGCTGGCAATGAGGTACTAGCTGGGCAAATATGAAAACCTTACCGGTATGGGTTGCCATGGCCCTGCTGCTGCTGGGCCTGGCCCTGCAGCTGGGCGGCTCTGAGGCCAGCGAAAATAGCGCGGCCTGGCAGCGAGCGCTCTTTGGACGCAATTCTCGGAATTTGTTACATCGCAGCTCGCCGGGATCTGAGGTGGCCAGCGATGTGGGTGGCCCATTTGAACTCAACAGCAATGGAGGCTATAACAATGAATACGGTCAGAAGCAACAACAGGCACAACAGCAACAACAACAGGTGAGAGTGTGGCATGAAAAGCAATTAAACAGGTAATTAAAACAAACGCTAAAGGACACTTCACACGTGAAGAACTATCTGGCTGCCTAATGAACACTTTCGCAGCACTTAAATATTATAATAGAGCTCAGAAACAGTTATAATTGGCAAGTGCAGAGCTCATTACTCAAAATAATATCACTCATACGCAGCGTGTGTGCATTATGAGTGGCAATTGTGGTTACTAACTGAAACGACGTAGCTGTTAATTAATTTCAGCTGGCACAGACATGTGGCAAGTGACATGTGGCATGTGGCATTTGATGGTAAAGTGCAAAGTTCAAACACAATTAGAGACAACTCATAGCACCAAATGCAGCCCACGTTGTTAAGTTTCAAATTGGAATTGACTGCTTTGAACTTGTTCCTTATTGATTAGTATACACACACACACACACACACACTGTCCATAACAAAATGTTACTCTAATTGCATACAGCCACAGTCATCGGCACTGCGTCAGCAACAGACCGAAGTCTATGGCATTGTGGAGCCGCTGATTGAGGACACGCCCTGTGCCAACCGCGCCTGTCTTCTTAATGATGATTGCTGCCCCACAGGAGTCTGCGTCAACACGTACGGCGGTAAGTGGCACCACACCTACCTAACCCCCAGGCCCTACTAAACACCCACTTCGGCAGAGGGTAAATGCGTTTACGTCTTCGAACATCGCCGGGACCTGTGCCAGCGTCACGCGGACTGTGCGCCGGGCAGCGCCTGCATGTTGGTGCCCCAGGAGGGAATATGGCGTTGCGAGGCGGATGCCCCAATGATGCAGGATGTGTTCCCTGTGCGTACAAAGCAGCCATTGGGCAGTGAGTGCAGCAGCAGCAGCGATTGTCAAGTGGTCAAGTAGGTGCCACCATCGATGCTTGATTCGTGAATCATTCATTCTATTCATTCTATTCACAAAACAGCGGCATGTGCTGCCAGCAGCAGCGCCTGCATCATCGAACATCCACCAAGCTGAGCTGTGGCTACTTTCGGGATGCCTTCGACTGCGTGGATGTTGCACCAGAGGTAGATCAATTGATGCAATTACTTTCAAATAGTTAATATGAATCGTCTATCTAGCACTTGGCGAGCTTGTTTCAGCATCGTCGCAATTAGTAGGGAATTTGGGGACAGGAGCAAAAACTCAAACGAAGACAACTTAAAGCAAACGGCACCGAAATATATATTAATAAAATAAAGATTAACTGACATATCAAATGTTTAACAAATACATATCATTCTTGATGTTTACATATATACAATATAATTATCAAAATATACATATTCAAAGTTAGTGCTTTATTGCAGCAGAGTTGAAATTAAAATTTACAAAATACCAAAACTATATTCAATTATGATACTCGTACTTATGATATAACATATTATTCAAAAGAATTTTAAACGTGTTTTTCGTAGAACTTAATCCTTATCCAAAGATAAAAGAGGAATAGCAAAAAAAAACTTAGAAAATTATACTGACTGAGGCATTCAATGTTATTACAGCAAGTATTAAAATACAAATTTTATTCCAATTATCTCGTTCCAAATCTAAATTTAAACATATATAATGGATATATAATACGATCAGTTATCGAAATGATATATATAATTATATATAGCACGCAGACCATAATCAAAATGTGAACTGTATCTTTAAAGCACTTTGCTTTCCCATTAAGTATTCACATTCAAGTCAAGTCTAACATATATACACATACATATATATATATATATCTATATATGTAAACAAGTACTTTATATAATAATTATTGTAAATCATGCAAAATGTTAATGAGATTCAAAGTAAACAAATAAACAGAAATATTTAAGGCACGTCTAAAGTGCAAAGGGCTCAGGCCCAAAAACCAAAAAAAGCGAGAATTTTCTTCCTTATTTTAAGAAGGGGGTGGGGTGTGGGGCTTGGCTTTTTGAAAGGAAAATATACAAATTCTGTTTTTTGTTTTTTTGATAAACAACTTACATATTCAGGAATTAATTTTGTATATTTCAAATGCCACATTGAATTCCTCAAGGACCTGCCTCGCTTTTAAGGCTTTTGTCCTGGGAATGCATCGAGGACTTTTCTTGTTAAGTTTAAGCTCCAAAGGATACGCTTCTGCTCTATTGATAGAAACCCAACCACACACCCTTTTTCTTACTTTTTCTACGCTCTCAATCTCTCGTTTTATTGATCTGTGTTTAGGTGTTAGCCCGGCACTTACCTGGAACAATATAATATCAATTTATGTTTCCCACCTTTGCCCCAATGACTTGGCAACAGCTCCTCTTGTGTATCCCTACTTATATTTGTGTACACCCTTTCCTAAGAGTATTTTCTTTGTGTAACTTAACAAAGGTTTCCTCAGGCTTCCCAGACTCCACAGAGTTTCTATGGTTATTACTGTCGAATCAAGTATACCAGACATAGATTGGTTATCCATCATCTTTTCAGACTTTTCTTGAAAGAGCAACAGAGATTTCCAAAAGCTTTCCAGACTCCACAGAGTTCCGAATCAGGTATCCTTTATTATCCTCTTCCTTCTTAGCTAAATCTTTTCAGACCTTTCCCGAAAGAGCATACAAAAGTCGCTGTAAGAGCAACTTTTTTTTGGTTTACTTTTCAAAGAAAGTCAACACACAACTTTGCCAATTTTTCATATTTTCCTTTAGAATAAACAGATTTTCCGTTTCGGTTTTTCCCTTACAAATTTTCCCTTAGCAGCAAGAAGTTCGCATTTTTCTATTTACACATTTTCTTAGTTGCTTTTTCTCAGTTTGCCTGGCGGCCAGCTGCCAACATTTTCCACATTGTATCCTTGTTCCGTATATTACACGAGCTGAGCTACTTGCAGGAGAAAGCTAATTGAAGGCTATTTAAATGTATTTACATGACCTCGAGGCGAACGTGTAAGAAGCAGAAAGAACACAAGGCAGCATGTTAAGAATCCCTTTAGTACATTTTCTCATATGAAGGACAACATATCGTTGTTTGAGAAATTTATTAAAATTTTAATTAAAACACTTTTGGCCAAGTTAATAAGTCGACGACGTTGCTAAGTTGTGGAGTCTTTTGGCTTTACTTCAATGTAAAGTAAACACAGCTAAGGGTGTCAAACAGTGACTGACTAAGGAATACCCTGAAATAGTTATACCTAGATTCTACAGTGTCTAAGATGGTCGGACTGAAGGCCAAGGCTAAGCCTACTCAACATAAGTTAAAGACATATATAAATTATACTAATAGATAAGCTGTCCGTTACATCAAGTATACGTTATATTAAGTATACGTATCGCCTACCCCTTCAACCTTTTCTTAGTATTTACAGGGTGTAACACAAGCCACGGCTTACGTCATGCGACTTTGACGTATGAAGAAAAACAAACAATCTGCTGAGGTAAAGTTAATGCTAAATTTGTAAATGTAAAATGAAAGACCTTATACACAACGTACAAACACACACAAGCACACACACACACATGTGGTGGGTGCCTGATGTTGTTTAGGAAGTATTTTTGGGATTTGTTTTTTATCGTTTTTATTTGAAGTGCCAGTAAAAACGCAGCTTAAAGCTAAAAGTTAGACTCTGTTTACACTTTCAACGCTTTTGTTTTTAACAGTACACCATAAATGCTCCACACAAAAATCCAATTCAATTCAATCGATATCGATATAGATATCGATATCGATTCCCTCCTTACAATATCTTTTAACTCTTTCCAGTTTTCAATTGGATATACATATATCTCTTTCGTTACGTTAACACACAATACAAACACTTTTACATCATTTTCTTAAATACGCTTCCTCTCTGGCTGGCTAAACGACTTCTTGAGCCCAACGACTAAATGATAGTTAGTTTTCTCTTAACTCTTCTCCTCCTTTTTCTAATTTCAAAAATCAATTTGCCAAATAACCAATAAGTTTGGTTTCTAACTGCAAAATAGGATATTATTTATAACAATTAAAAATTGTTTTGCGCTTTGTTTTTTTTTCAAGTCTTTTTGTAGTTTTCTCTTCGGTTTTGTGTGATTTTTGTTACTGCTTTTTTTTTAACTTCAGCTTAAGATATTTTTCATATGTGGAAACTTATGGGAATGCAAATGAACCGTTATCGGGGTAACATGCAAAAAGGGAGTAAGCATTTAATAGAGTGTTACATCAATTTTTAGATCATAGTTAAACATTTCTTTTATATCAATTTAACATCAAATTGTTATCTCTTTCAATATTATTTACACATTTTACAATTACAGGAATATTCTTTTCAAAAACTTATATAATACACAAGTATTTATGATCTTTATGATGGGTTTAGACTGTTGTTCGAAACGGAAAACATTCAGCAAGTTGCAAATTACAGGAAATTAGTTTAACTTAAAGTTTAAATCGCGTTTTCAATAATAATTTTCATTTTTTGTTGCGCCTAAATTAATAGGAAATTAAATTTCGCAGGCCGAAAGATATAATTAACAATATAGCTATAGTTTCTCTCTATATATATATAGTTTTTCTCGTTATACGCATATCAAATAGAATTGTTATACATAATAATTAATGTTAATATAATATGAAGTTTAATGATAATGTAAAATTAATGGGTTGTTTTTTATAGTGTATTTTAATCTCTTAGCGTCGTGTGTGTGTGTGTGTATTGTTGGGATTACAGAAAACATTTGATGTTCTATATAGAAACTACTATTGCAGGTTAAAGATTTCTTGGCTATTGTTTGGTTGTTTCTAACGCTTCGTTATGGCATTGTGTGTGTGTGTGTGTGTGTGTGTTGCTAGAGAGAGTTCTCTGAGTTGTGCAAATGAATGATAGATGATGATATACCATACATAGAAGTAAACATTTAGTTCAATAGTTAAACATACAATTAAAGTTCGAATGATTCACTAAACGACAGCTGCACAAGGACAACACAAATAATTCGTTTTAAAGGACTTAAAGATACAGATAACTATATATAAATTTATTTAGTTTTGTTCATGAAACATCTGAGTTTCTTACAAAGCAAGCAAATATACTTAATTATAGAATAGTGTTTATATATAAACTGATTCAACTTTGATTTTGGATTATGACTATAGTAAAAATAGGAAGAAACAAGCTTTGGTTATAACAGAAAGAAACAGAACAGAAAGCAGGATTCAATTGGGAATAACTAACTGTAAATTAATAATATATATATATATATACGTGTGTGTGTGTGTTTTATATGTATGTATGCGGTCAAGTCCAGGACTTAAGATTAGATGAACTTAAAAGCAAGCGATACATCTATAGTTCTGTGTATGAATGTTTGTGTGTGTGTGTGTGTGGCATGGATCGTAAAGGCTTAGGAGACGCACATACACTTTTACACACACTAGCAGCAATAGCAGCGTGGGCGTGGCATGCAGTTTGTGAGCAGGCGGCGCGCCATAATTTCATTTCTCAAATAATTTTTGTTTTCTTCTTTTATTTTTATGTAATTCGTGAGTTCCTGAGTTTTGTCAACGATAAACGCCTTATAAAAATTGTTGTTTGTTTTCTTTTTAAATTTTCATTGTCTATAAACGTACGTCTAAATATGTATGTATATTGCTAGGGGGGGGGGGGGTTCTCTCTCTCTCTATCTATTTGTATATATATATACGTAAGTATTATATTGATATTACAGCAGCTGAAAATGTGGCTGCCCTCTTATGGAATTCTTTACTTTGTAATTTGTAATTTGTATTTTGTTTGTTTTTTTTTTCACTTTTTTTTGGGTATTTTTGTTGCTGTTCTCACTGCTTCTCAGTCTTGGCAAAGTCTTTTAACTGTATGTATTTTATATTTGTTTTCGTTTTCGTTTTCGTTTTCGTGTTTCTCTTGTTTTGTGAACAGTGATTATAAAAAATATATATGTACGTATGATTGTTTTGTGTAACTAAGCCCTAAATATATATATATATCTTTCTATATATTCTCTAGCACTAATGGCAGTGCGGCGATTTCTGTGGCGGGCGCGCCGCAATGCTTACGCTGCCTTTTGTGGCCCGGAATCAAAGCGAATCTCAGCAAAGTAAAAGTCAACGAAATATATGTACAAAAGTAAAAGTTCGAACGAAATAGGAATAAGGAAACTAACAGAAACTAATAGAAACTAATAGAAAAAGAATATGAACCCAAAACAAGCAGAGTTCATAGGGAAAGCATTTACGTGGGCGAGGAGGGCGGCGGACGAGGGGCGAAGGGCATGAGGATGGCTGTCTGGGATCTGTTTTAGTGTTAAATATTTACAAGGTATTTGTTGTTAAGGTAAAGTTATATCTCTTATGTTTAAGCTTAGTTTTTGTTTTTGTTTTGTATTTCTTTTGTTTTGCTGCTTGTCGCTTGAAGGTAACACGGGGCCAGGTTACAGGTTACACAGGTGCGATGTTAAACAGTTAAATAAAACGCATTCTACTCCTTGGGCTACGCACTAGAGCCACAATCAGTTCTTGACCTTGTCCTCGATGCGTATACTGGCTAGCGTCTTTTTGATGCGCAGCGCGGTTAGGCGTGCAACGGGATTGGGATACCAGCACTCCTTCATGACCTTGGCCATGTTGTGGAGCACGTCGGAGGCGTGCCAGCGGTTGGGTATGTTCGGTCGACTCTTCTCAATGCAAACCACCTGGTAGAACAATTGGAAGTGGTTAATATATTCTAAATGAATTCTTATGTAGACGTGCACCTTTTTCATTTCCTCAATGCTGGGATCAGGTTGTACGGCATCCCAATAGGGCAACTGGTATTCCTCAAAGATCATGCCCATGTTGCAGCGTCGCGCAATCTCCCAGAGTATCAAACCAAAGGCGTAGACATCCGCACGTTTGTACGAGTCAAAGTGCTGGGCATTCATGCTCTCATCCAGCACCTCAGGAGCCATGTAGCGCTTGGTGCCTACGCGATGCGTTGACGGTATGTCCACAGAGTCGTCCTTCTCCACATGCCGCACTGCCAAACCCAAATCTCCAATGGCACAGCTCAAATTCGACTTGACCAGTATATTCTTTGACTTGAGATCGCGATGAGCAATGGCGGGCTTGCCGCGTGTGCCCACAATATCCATGTGGAGATGTGCCAGTCCAGTGGCAATGCTCAGAGCCATGTTCAGCATCGTATTGGTGTCCACTGTGTGGGTGGTCAGGTAATCAAAGAGCGAGCCGTTCTCATGGTAGTCCGTGACCAGCCAAAGCTGAGTCCAAGTGCCGTTGTCTGTTGTCGAGAAACCAGTTTTAGTATGCTTTAAGAACCGGGAAAAAGGATGAAAACTCGCCTTTGTTGTCCGCTGCAATAAAACCCAATATATTCTCGTGTCGCAACATAACCGTCTGATATATTTCTGCCTCGCGGAACCAGGAGCACTCTTCGCGACTAGAGAATATCTTGACGGCAACATTCTCGCCACGCCAACGACCCCGCCAAACTTCACCAAAACGACCCTTTCCAATGACGTGGCACAGCTGGACCTGGCGGGCAATCGAACGCTGCACAAGCAGCGGCAGACCAGCTAGGGATAACGAGAGATTATGAGTCAACGACCTGATAGAAGCTGTCAAAATGCCATCTCACACTCACCCGAGCCAGAGCCCGATGTGGTCATCTCAATGATGTCATGCAGCGTTGTGTTTCCATTCAGTATGGGATCATAGACAGAATCCTCCTTGGCAAAGGGTCTGCCGTTGGCCAAGCGCTTACGGCGCTGATAATAGTACCAGGTCATCGTGCCAGAGAAACAAATGATCAACGTGGCGCCCACAATGATGGCCACCAATTCCCAACTGCTTAGCCTACTAGGCATAAAATCTAATTGGAACACACAAAAGATTAGTTGGAAACGCAAACTTACTCATTCAAATTGCAAAAAGCTGAGCGTGAGAATTAATGGAAAATTAAATGCCGGAAAATTAGTGAATCAGTGAAGAAAGCATGCAGTAAGCCAACAGTGATTAGACCAATAACAATAACCAATAATAAATATTAAATCAAAACAAAATATCCAATTAGAATAGTGCATGTGTAATTAACTGGTAAATGTTAGAGTGCATGCGTGCCATTTCCACTAACCTGGCTATGTTGAGTCTGAGTGTTAGTATCATGCATATTTACAAACCTTTAGCATACTTCGCGGAGCAAACTTAACGTCTATGGAGCAAGAAACGGTAAACAAGCAGTGGCGTACGCAGTGGGATTTAACAGAAAGTTTGCAAAATAAATATGAATATCTTTTGAGTGTACCCTCATCGAAAGTATCCTGCCTACGCCACTGCATATGTACACCACATACACAGCTTTACATACAAATAGACGCACACACAAGAGCAAAGCAAATGAGCAAACACAACTTCTAATAATATTTATGGAATATAAAAAAGAAAACGAACACAAAATAAAAGAAAAAAAATGGGCTGCAGACAGAAAAACACAGAAATGCGGCCATAAATGAATGAAATGTACCCGCTAGGCAGCGACGTCTGCAGCGACTGCGACTGCGACGGCGGCAGTGACGTTAGCATTGCAATGCAAAAGAAGCGTATGAATGAATATGAATGCACGACTTTGCATAAACAGAACAGAGTAAACAGAAGTGGGAAAAAAGAAACTGAGGACACAGACAGAATTCACGCAGACGGCCAGGCAAGCGAGCGGCAGGCGGGCGGGTGGGTGGTGGAGCGAGGGAGCGAGAACGATGTCTGGAGTAAAGACATCTTCTTTTTTCTTCTCTAATGCTTAACGCTGCTGTTGTTGTTGTTGTTGTTGTTGTTGCTGGCTGGTGGCCCCCTTGAGACAGTTGTTGTTGTTGTTGTTTCTGCTTTTGCCAACTTCCTTTCATTTGTTTTTGTTTCTCTCTTTTTACAGTTCTGTTTTTGTTGGCTTTGTGCGTCGTGTTTTAAACAAGTCAATATATAAATGATGTGAAAGGTCAGCAGACAACTCGCAGCACACCGAACGACAAGTGGTCGGTGGGTGGTAGGGGGCAGGGAGTGGGAGTAACGACGAGGCCACAATGTAACGCAGACAAGGTGAAATACACGACAAAAACAAAAACGGTATATCATATGCCTTTGTGTGCGTGTGTGTGTGTGTGTGAGTGTGCGAACGAGAAATCCCAACAAACAGATATATGTATGTATATATTTTTTTTGAAGACGAACAACGCATGTGAATGTGGGGCAAAGGGCGGGACGGGGGCGCTAGAATAACAGCATCACAGGTGTGTATTTGTGTCTATGCGTGTGTGTGTGTGTGTGTTGGCGTGTGTTTGCATGTTTGTGTGGGCTTGTGCCTATGCGTGGGAGTATGTATGGGCGTGTGTTATGAGTTTTGCTGCGTGAGCTACAAATTTCTATCTAAAACGCAAATGATGCGGTGCAATGACATGGGCGTGGTTCGAATGGCAAAAAGGGGTGGCTGTGGCTGGGGGAGTGAGGCGAGGCGGACGACAAGTCACAAAAAATGTGGTATGAATGTGTCTGTGGTTAAAATGTTGTCGCTGATATTGTGTGAGGTGGTTGATGGTTGCTAACATGGGTGGTGTTTGGTATGCGATGGGTGGGTGGTTGGGTGGTTGGTTGGTGGGGTTAGGCAACTCTCACCTGGTAAAACCCCATCGTAATTTTCACGCGTATTGCAAAAATCATCTTGACAACATTGTGTGGAGGAGGTCGGTGTTTTGCCATGACACCAGGCGGGATCTTCGGGTGGTAAGTGGTTTGCAAGGGGCAGGCATCTACATACATACATATACATATACATATTTTGTGTTGTTGTCTCTCTTGTTTTTGTTTTTTTTTTAGGTTGTACAGTATTAAGTATATGCTAATTTGATTAGTTACTACTAAAGTTAGGCGCTTAATTGTAATTTTAAGGTTTTCCACAAATAGCAAAAAGTAGGAGCGGGAGGTTAAATAATACTAGTTGCACTTGTTGTTGTTGCTGTTGTTGATTTGCTGTTTGTTGTTGTAGTAGTTGTTGCTTTTGTTGTTGTTGCTGTTGTTGTTGTTGCGGTGTGCATAAGCAGCTGTTGTTATTGATTGTCAAATACTTAAGAGCTAAATAAGTAGTACATTAGCTTAAAGTTGTAGCGCAGCGAGCGTGCAGCAGGGGCGTGGGAGCTAAAAGTGGACCGAGCGAGGGGGGTACGGTGGGAGCAGTGGATTCTGGCAGTGGGCGGATCGACAGCAGCAGCGAGAATACGTTTAGCTGTTTGTGCACAGGTCAGAGCAGAGAGCCAGGTGGAAAAAAGTTATAGGAAACACCTGGAAGTGTTGATTATATACAAAAATCTCAGGGAAATGTTGGAAGGGAACAATCAAAGCACCAGGAAGAGAAAGAACCCAATTAAAGAATCACTAGGGATCCAGTTCTTATTTATGGTAAATACAAGTAACAATTAATCGATTAGAGAGCGTTTATCGATAAAAATCAAAATAATCGATGCTCATATCCTTGGAAGCATTGAAAACCAATTGTACGTTGGAGCTACTGAAAATCAGTAGTACATAAGCTACGCCTTATAAAAGATAGATCTAACTACAATATCTACAGGATTGAAATATTTTAAAAGCGAGTAAATACAATCGAAAAAGTATACGACAAAATTTAGCATGCAATAGATTTGGTTGTATCAGAAATAAGTATAGGACTATAAGTTCTTAAATGTGTACATTGGTCTATATTGTGTTGTGGGTGTTGTTGGTGTGCGTTTTGAGATAGTTGAGAGATACAAATAGATAAGATAGATAAAGAAGCAGAGAGACAGGCGGCAGGTCAGGCAACGTGCAAAAAAAGGAAAAACAAACTAATCTGAAGACAATCGAGAAAAATACAAAAAATACTGAACTAAACTAAAGTGCAAATAAAAGTTATAATTATTGTTTTATTAACTGTTATTATTGTTGTTGTGCGTTAAGTTGTTGCCAAATAAAGAGAGAGAGTGTGGGTGTGTGTGTAAATATTGTTGTTGTTTTATAGTGAATTATTATAGCGAAGAGTACAAAAGAGAAGTGCAAATCAAAAAGCTTTCGAATAGAGAAGAAATAATAGTTTGTTTTTGTTTGTATTTTGTTATACGTGTTTAATTTTAAGTGTTTTTTAATTCGTTTGTTTTGTTTTAGGTTATGTTTGCTGTACCTTTTTCAAATATCCTTTTCATAAGCTCTTCTTTATTGCAGAAATCCGTACTACAACAGCTAATTCTATACGTATCGTATATACCGTGACTGGAGAGGCATTCCATAGGCACGCGATACATCTCGTATTTCTTATCAAGGCAACTGTACAGCACAATAAACCAATATATAGGCATTTGATGAGTATATGTGTGTTTGGTGTGTGTTTGTGTGTGAAAGTGTGTACATGTATTCGTGTGTTATATCAAAGAGAGAGGAACGACGAGCGGGCGAGCGAGCGAGCGAGCAAACGAACGTTGACAGGGATTGTGTGTGAGAGAGTAAGAGCGAACGGAGCGAAGAGAGCATGTTGCGTCGCATGTTTTGGTGTTTTATTGTTTGTTTTTTTTGTGGGTGGACACGAGCGGATAGTTGTAAAGGCGAAAAGAGAAACAGAGGAAGAAAGAGAACAAATTAGTAATCTTGTTGTTGTTGCTTTTGTGATGATGGTGTTGCTACTGCCTTGCGGTCAGTCGCTAATTGGAAGACAATCTGGTTAGTTAATTGCAATCAAAACAAAATCAAAATCAACAAAAAAAAACAACAAAAAAACTGTTTTTCTTAATTATAACTCCTGTTGCTAGGATCTTAGCGTCCTGTTGCTGTTGTTGTTGTTGTTGTTGCTGCTGCTGCTGCTGGGTTTTAGTAGTGTGCGCTGCATTTAATAGAATATATATTTGTTTTAAAGGTTATGCTCCACATGAAAGAGGAACTCAACACGAGCAAAAGATAGAAAGAGGAACAAGTTCAAAGAACGAACAAACTGGAACAGAACAAATTGAACGACGTGCGTGTTTCTTGATTTATGGTAGTTAGGAGCATTTTAGGATTGGGATAGGTTGGGCGTTCGATAAGTCCTTATCGATAAACACGTGCACACCATAGCGCACCTTCATAGGTCACCGATGGCGTTGGTGACAGCGATAGCGAAGGCGACTCCTGACCATCGGCCGACGATCTGAACGGCGGATAGTACTTGATAACGGGATGCAGTTGGCGATTGCAAAAGTCACGATCATTGCAACACGCATGACCGCCACGACGTGCGGCTGGACGTGCCGTGGGCCCACCGTGGCGACCATCGTTGCACCAGATGAAACGGCCCGGCGGGAAGCTCTGCGACATGTTGAGGCAGCTACGCAACAAATTCGCACACCAAAGATTGAAGATATGTACGTTCCCTACAATTCATGTCTAAAACTTACCGATAACTGAAGATAACGTGTTCATTAGCATCCTTCTCCACTGAGGTGAAGCAATATCCATCCGTTTCACAAATATGATTCGTTTCCTTGCAGATGTCACAATGGCATTTGATCGATTCTGTTGAACAAAAAAGAATGAGTAAGAGATTAAAGCCTGATAAGATTAAGCTTATTATAAGATTATGGATTAGGGCTGATCTACAGCAAAAATGCTGATTATTAAACCTGCTTCCGCTACAACTTATCGTAATCTCGCTTAACATTAACATTAACAGCGTCATCTAACAAAAACAGTAACCGGAGAGTTACGTTATGCGAGCTTCCATAATATTATAAAATAAAACTTGATAGCAGACTAAAAATAACTTATGTAGATCAACTCTTCAAAATATATTCAATTGTCTGTGTTTCTTTTAATTTCTTCTAGTTTTCCCTAGTTTCTCAATTAACACCAACTGTTGACAGCCTGATCTTTCGGCCAATCAAGAAGCCCTATTAGGAGTATCATTAATCATAATTGGCTCTACGTGAACGATCTTATGCGATTATAGACATGCCTGGTAAGGGAGGGGCAGCTTAGGAGCCATGTCAAAGAGTGTAGAGGGAGGGAAACGGACTCAGGTTTCTCGCGCTACTTGAAAAACAACTAAAACAAAAGGCATTTAGCATAATAACCAGAAAGCGGCGACGAGAAGACAAGTGCAAAGCGGAAAGCATAAAGAGCCCAGACGAAGTCGACGTCGCCGTCGACGCCGACGTCTCTGTTGACTTTGCGCGCCAGTTTTGTTTTGCTTTTGCTGTTGCTGCGGCTGCTGGTGCTGCTGGTGCTGCTGGTGCAGCGGCTGCAGTTGCATTTCAGCGAAGTTGTTGTTGTTGTTGGTTTTGCATACACAAGTGCATGCAGTCGCGGGGGTGGATCAAGTGCAACCGTCTGCTGCATTCGGCGTGGGTATGAGAGCTTTTTGTTTGTGCTACAGCGCATTGACATCGACAAAGCGGCTGACGTCATGAGACAAAATGAGGCACTGTCAGAGACCGAGGGCAGGGAGTACGGAAAGGAGTGTGGGCCAGTGGCAGTGGCAAAGATACAGGCCGAGACAGAAAGCCGGAGGGACTTTTGAGTTGCATGAAGCTTGAGCTGCACTGCTCTAGAGGTGTTAAAGTCACGCGAGCCGCTTCTGGGTTCATTCGTCTGGTGTCTGATGTCTGATGTCTAGTGTCTGATGTCTGCTGTCTGGTGTCTGCCTTATTTTGGACTTACTTTCGTGCTTCTGGTTGGGCAGCGGCGCGTAAGTGGGCAACGACATTTGCAACTGAGTTGCGGCAGCAGCAGAGCCAGAGGCAGAGGCTTCACTCGCTGCTGGCATGGGGACATCACTGCTGCTGCTGCTGTTGTTGTTATTGTTGTTGATGGTGCTGCTGGTGATGGTGTTGCTGTTGTTGTTTTTGATGACTTTGTTGTTGCCATGGCCGCTGTTATCAGTGGACAACAACGTCGATTTAGTTAGATAAGCGCCAGCTGTTTCATTAGCTGTTGTTGCTGTTGCAGCCGTTGCTTTTACTGATGTTGCTGCAGCTGCTGTCGCTTCTGGCAGCAATTTCTGTCCCATGTTTGCCGCCTCATTTGTGGTATTTATTACAATTTCAATGGGTGAAGCTGCACACGATAAACAAAAGAATATATAGGTTAATTTCGCAAAAACACTCACACAAAATAGAGAGGGAATGGCAGAGCCTCATAACTCCACATCCTCCCGTTAGCCAGTGTTGGGTAGTAGACTTACCGCAACTAGCATTGAGCAGCGCCAGCAGGAAGAGTAGCTTTGGCCACATTTTAATTGTTTTATTTTCCACTTTTGATAATCGCAGCCCGTGTGCCTTGTTATTGTTTTCGTTCTTGTGATTTTCTTTTGTTTTCCGCGTTCAAACGCACACACGCACACACGCACATACACACACGTACACGCGCGTACAAACACAGAGACGCACACTCGTACACGCGCAAGCACAAAGTCTGTGGGCAGCAACTTATTTTTACTCCTTGTTGACGACACAAACAAAACTATGTAAAGGAGACGCCGACGACGACGTCAACGTCAGCGTCAGCGACTGCAGACGACAACTAATTTGCTTTGTATTGCGCATTTATTGTGTAGGACTCGAACTGGCGCTCTGCTTGCGCCGCAGCGAGCTTATATTTTGCCCAAACATTCGTTAGGCGAGTAGTTTATGATCACAATGGACGACTTTTTAGCCACTTGGCATTTTGTGCACTTGGCGCCGCGCATATTTAATAATTATGTAGCACACAATAGAAATTTGCCAAATTTGTTCACTTCTTTCAATTCCAATTAGAAAATGTCATTCCCCTCCCACTTTTACGAATAAGTTTTCGGTCGTATTTTCATCACGTGAGATTGGCACTGGTGTGGCCTGTTTTTGAACTAAATCTTATTTACAATTGTGGCCAGCACTTTGAAATGTATTCTGCACTGTTGTGTTTGCATTAACTTATATTATTTATCTATATTTTGTGCAAATTTGTTTAACGAAACCAGCGGAAAACCCGTCTGTATGTGAGTAGTTTTGCGAACGATGTGACCAGAGTGACCGTGTTGACTAACGTTGAAAATACCTTCTAATAAATACCAATGCGTTAAGATCCTACAGCACGACCATATTTCCCACACCTTAATAAAATTTGGCCACACTGCAAATTACATTGACTGAAATGTAAAATACAGTAAGGCCTTCCTGTAACGAAATCGTACGGGATTAACAATATTTAAATAACAAAATTAATTGACAAAGGCATATATCGTGGTCGTTTTTACAATATAGGTTATGTTAAGCAAAAACTTACGCATAGAAAATAAGATGCAACAGGCATGTTTCACATATGTACAATTAAAATAACCCTTCGCACGCCTTATTTATAATTACTATAAAAAATATAACTAATTGCAATATAATAAATATAACTTGATAACTTTGTAGTTTTAACAGAAATTTATTTCCGCTGACTGTTACAGGTACTGGTACTGCGAAAATGTCAAGCAATTAACAAGAACATTTTGTTAATTTAACTATATGGACGCTTCCGCTGTTCATACGTAGAATGATGATGTTCTATTGCCACAGGAGGCTCAGTAGGGAAAGTGGTGGCATACCAGGCTCTGCGCCTTTTGAGAATCCTTTAGAATATAAAACAAAATGTAAGTAATGGATGGACTTGCACCTGTGCTTCCTCTTTCCGCACGTGCTATGAGCACTTACCTAAATAAAGGACCATGGGCACAAAGCCCCAATGGAATGTCGTTTGGACGATATCCACAACAACTGCCAGACGCTCCTTGACTCCGTCGGAAAGAACCATTTTTGTTTATTAAATGCGAATTTAATAAAATGCAAAAGCACACAATCCTCTTATGAAATGGTCTTGCAGCGAAACAACGACTAAAGAAGATTAGTGTTGGTAAGCGTGATATTTTTAGGGATGAATAAATCTTACATAGCAGAGCGAAACAATGAAATGTTGAATTTGTTACACAGATTTGAAGTAATTTATTTTCTTGCCATAAATCTAACAAAGTCTACTTTTCACGTAGAAAATTATAAAATTAACGTTACTTGCTAGCGGCGAGAACAGATGTTGCCACCTAAATCGGAGATACCATGCAAAATGTAAACAAAGTAACAGCGTTGCCAGACAGCTCATTTAAAACGGGAAATTAACTTGATTTTTCCTACAGTTCTGCGCGTATCGTGTTTTGTGGTATTCAACCACAAATATAACATAATTTACAATATTGTGGAGTTTGTTTTTCATTTTTCTTTTTCATTTCATGTAATCGTGTTAATTCGTGAAATCTCGTGTTCCATACTGCTCGACACGAGCACGCGCCCATCAACAGTTCTATTCTCTTGAAGCCTTGCCAGATGGTGTCGCATGCTCGATAGGGAAATTTAATGCATTTTATTAATTTAAGCTAACCGCATTAAAAAAGTCAACGCAGAGCGCACGGAACTGCATAATAAAATAGTCGTATACGGAGAGCATCGCGCACAACTGACTCACACATATAATGTAAGTGATAAGTGTCGACGACTTCACACTGACATTTATAAAACAATGAGAAAAAAAGAGTGAAAAATCAATTTTGTATTATGTAAGCTGGCCTGTGCCCTAATCGAAATTAATTTATGTTGCAGAAAATAATTGCTTGATCGGACCATGAAAACAACTAATATCGGATTGTACGCATTTCGTTTAACCTTCGGTCAGGTGAGCATTCGCTAAGTAGCGCATAAACCGAATAAAAAAAAAAAGTTGCCATGCAAAAAATTTGCGAATTAAGGGGAAATTACACACGAGGGAAATTTCCCAAACACATTTGTAAAAGTTCTCGTTTCGCAAACCTAAACCCGTGAAATGGATAACCTGCAACCAGGAGATGCCTGTGAGGAATGCCTCAGTCAGGGCTTAAACAACAGATTGCGTTATTTTTACATAAATATCGAGGAGGAGTTGCTGAAATGTGAAGCCCGCACCTGCTTGTGGCCCCACAACGATGAGGTGTCCTCCGATGAGGACTGCGATATGGCTTATGAGCAAGTGCAGCCCGTACAGCAACCCGGAACTGAGGATGATGACGAATTTATTATGCAGCTGCTTGAACAGCTGTCTCCAAGCAACGATCCAGCGACGAAATGTGGCGAAGCCACAAATACGATTAACATGCCGAACTTATCTGAATCCAGCTGCGAGTCTGTGACCTTGCGAGCAGCTTCTTCCGCCTCAGGCAATCTACCTATAATTGAGGATGGCTTTTCTATGCCTATTATCTTTGACTGCGAGTTAAATGAACCCCAACAGACTGGACAAAGTGTGCTAAGCATACCAGAAGCTTCAAAAAGTCCAAAGTGCCAGACGACGCCCGAAAAGGCCGCTCATATGATCTCCACTGCTTCAGCAGCAACAACAACCACTTCTTCACTTCTAAATACAGACTCCGCCTGCATTTCGAATCTCCTCTCCACGCCGCCTAAGAAGCCTGCGCCCAGCTGCAGTTCAGAGAAAGTTTCATCCAATGTGCCACAAATAGCAAAAGACACCGCCAAAGCAAACCTCTTGCAGGCGCGCCAAAAGCGGCAGTCTCCGAAAGAAACTCAAGCAGTAGAAACGACTTCGTCTCAGGAAGCTAGTGTGGCCACATTCCTCGAGGCATCGAAGCGCAAACCGGAAACCCAGCGACCAACGCGTGGCAAGAGGCAGCCACGCACCAACCGCACCATTGCCAGCTCTGCCCCTCCGGGATTGTCCGGTGGCGTCAAACCACGCCCGGAGAAGCCTATGCAGCTGTTGGAGTGCACAGAAAGTATTAAAATAGAAACGGAAACTGATCCAGACAAGCAACCTAAACTAGAGGATGATCCTAACTTCTGTATCTCCGTCTTAAGTGAATCTCAATCGACAGGGCAAAATCTGCTCAGCATCATAAAAGCTTCAAACAGTCCAAATCCAGACACGAATCTCCTCCTGCACTTCGATTTTCCTCTAAGTAACACTGCACCCAGCTGCAGTTCGGTGAAAGTTGCATGCAACGTGCCACAAGTTGCAGAGGCGCCTCAAAAGCAGCAGTCGACCAAAGAAACAACAGAAACGACTACAGCTCAGGAAGCCAGTTTGTCCACATTCCTGGACGCATTGAAGCGTCCGCCGGAAGCGTGGCGCCCAAAACGTCCAGTGCGTGGCAAGAGACAGCCGCGCGTCAAGCCGACCATTGCCAGTACTGCAACTTCCGGCGGCGGAAAACTGCGCACGGAGGCGGTGATGCAGCTGATGGAACGCTTAGAAAACATGAAAAAGGAAAAGGAAAAGAAAAGCTAAATCCAAACCGGATATGTAGGAGGAGGAGGAAGCGAAACGAGACAAAACGCACTCAGCGCATGTCAATATTTTGGAATTTCTGTTGTGTTTCAAATAAATTTGCATACTATAACCAGTGCATGTGTGTGCATGTGTGTGTGTGCGTGTGTGTGTGTGTGTGTGTTTGAGCAAATTAAAAACAAGTCGGTTTATTTATAAACATAAATTTTTGACGGTCGCCGTTTGTTTATGCGGAGCACGCGTCCAGCGCATGACAGGGAATGATCAGTAGACACTGCGCAGTGGCAAATGGTCCAAGTGGACCAAGTGGAAGAAGGAAAGCAGGTCAGAGCAAGTGCGTCACAAGCGGATCAAGTTGGAAGTTGCTGCAGCGTAACGGCAGCTGCTGATAAGCCAAGCCTGACTTAATATGGAGACAGACAGCTGGGCACAGTGGGCAAATTGAAGGATTTTTGCCCAAAATTATTTAATTTATCTCTTGCTACGGCGTAGATAGTATAATACGGGCTTATTGCACACTTTTCATATCATAATACGGCTGATAAGCTGCCCGCGTCATTATCGTATAATGAATTACTTCTTATCTTTATTGTTTGTTCTTCCTTTTGATAAGGACAATGGCATTCCAATTCTTTACACTTGCTCAATGAAAGTTGTCAAATATATATATACTTTTGATTCGGACATAACCCTCTTTAAGGTCTTACCTGATCACGTAGTATCTTTGGGGGCGTAACCAGAATATATCTGCATAACATTAAAACGTTTTGCGAGCCAAATCTAAATATATATCAAAAGTATTTATATACTTATCTGTCTATTATCTGCGCGTCTTGTTTGATCTGGTTTAAGTTAATCGCCACACTTGTGCAAATAAGCCTTAGCCCACTGTGCGCTGCTGACGTCACACGCCACACGAACTTCCAGCGCACTTTTTATTTGCGTCGTTGCAAGCTTTCATTGAATGCAAGCAAAAGCTGCTCTAATTCTCCCTGGCGACAGCACAAACAAAACAATTACTGTGAATTGAATCGAGGCGTTTCCTGGGGGGCGGAAGGCGTGGCCATTGCGCAATACCTTAGACAAATCGATAAACGGGTTTCGTAGGGTGCATTGCCATAAGAATTTGCAATCAGTGCAACGAACGTGAGTCTGATTGGGGTGGAAGCAATTGAACTTACGGCGGACTTGTTGCCAAGGGTAGAAACTGCTGCGTAGTTGAAATGAATGAAATGATGATGAGTAGCCGGCACAGACTCTGGGCAGTTGGCCAATTTGGCTGTTTGGCATTTCGTAAAAATAGAATAGCTAATATTAGGTTAAGAGACAATTGCTACCTGTTTTGGTTATTGTTGTTGTTAATCGTTTCATATATTTTATCTATTGCAGGCACCGCCGCTGTCCGCGCACGCCTCGACACAGGGCAGTCATGCGTTCACGACCAGTTCCTCAACTCCAAATCGTGTGGTGACACGCTCGGCAACGATGTTGGCCCTATTTGGCATTGCGCTGTCCTCGTTTAGCCTGAAGCAGCTGCTGGCCAAGAAGCACAACAAACACAATGCCCTGCGCAAGCTCTAAATAATGATGGCCCGCCATGAAGGAGCCATTTGCTGTTTAGCCATGTCCCTTAACCCATAACTCATTCATTCATTCTATTCAATCATTTCTACATTCTATCATTCATACCCAGTTCCCATTCACATTCAGCTTAGCGTATATTTGTTTAAATTTAAGTCATCAGCCAAAGGCCACACAGGACACAGGACGCGGGGACATGGTTCGATAGGTGTCGAGCTCCAGTAAAATATTTTCGTTAAAAGAGAAAAACATCGTATATAATTCAGATAAACCGATTTGTATATGTATATATATATTTTCTTGTTCGCACACAAGCAATACACACACAGATATACACACACACACACACACACACACTTGGACACAAAAACGCATCGATTGCGATCAACACGCCAACAAAAATGGAATAAAATTTGTGATACTAAATTGTCTACAAAATGATAACGATGAAAACGATAATGATAATGTTGATAGTGCACTAAATAATGATAATGATGATCACGTGTACTAGCTGATAATGATGATGCTGATGATCATAGACCAAATGTGGTGCTTGTGTCGCCAACGATAGATTGAACCAACCCATTGCAATCCTCAGTTGCTCCTAAATCCTTTTAGTTCTAAATCTGTACTATATATTGCATATATATGTATGTGTGTGTAAACAGGTCCTAATATATACATATATATATTATATATTATTTTTATTAGTTATGAACCATATGCAAAAGCTACAATTCTGATAGGGAAGCCAAAACAAACGACTAAGTGAAGAGTTACCTATAATATACCTAAAATAGAGGAAACGAGGGATAGCCAATTGATCAGTTATGGGCTGCAATAGTGGGCAGCATTATGTACTAACAATTGTATTAGATTTAGTTCAATTTTCAAATAAAACGCATTATAATCAAAGTTCCTGAGTCTATTTCTTATATACTAGAACATCTTGATCTCATTTCCAATAAGGATCAATCGAATTGACGAAGTTTGATCTCAAATCTGAATTGTGAATCAATGTTTACCCTGGAATCTATATATCGTACTATCAGCTGATCAAAATATATATCTATATACCTCTTGGATAATCAACAAATTACTCCTGAATCTCTTTTATGTCCTAGAACATCTTTATCTCAGTTCCAATAAGGATCAATCGAATTGACGAAGTTTGATCTCAAATCTGAATTGTGAATCAATGTTTACCCTGGAATCTATATATATAGTACTATTACCTGATTAAAATATATACATATACCTCTTGGATAATCAATATATTACTCCTGAATCTCTTTTCTATATCCTAGAACTTCTTGATCTCATTCCCATTAAGGATCAATCGCATTGATGAAGTTTTATCTCAAATTTGAATTGTGAAGCAATACTTTCCCATGCTTCTATATATAGTACTATTACCTGATTAAAATATATAGATATACTGGATTAAGAAATAAAACTTTAATAATCCTGACTCTATTCTTTATATCCTAGAACATCCTGATATAACGCTCATTAAGGATCATTGGATCAGCTTTTTCTGCTGCAAGCAAATCTGAACTCAACACTGAATTCTGAATCAAAACTTACCCTGGTATCTATATATATATATATATATATATATAGTACTATCAGTTCTTGGATTAAGGTATAATACTTTATTTGTATGATATATATATGTATGAATAATACATTGCATCGAGTAGGATTAATAAATACGAGTATCTATAAGAGAAGAGTTGCTGCACACAAACTTTAAACTATAAAAAAAAATATCGATAGAAGATTATTCGAGCTTTGGAATCTAGAATCAAGAATCAAGAATCTAGAATCTAGATCTACAATACGTAATTGTGATCTAATTGTGTAGCGTCAACCACGCGTACGATCTCGCAGCTGTCCTCGTCCTGATCCAATGGTTCGGCATCGGATTGCTCTGGTGTATCAGTAACATGTTCCTCGTCATCGCTGTCATCATCGCTTTCCTCGGTGTCCTCCTCGGTTTCGTCGGTATCTGAGCACGGCTCGGATTTGATCTCGACTCTTTCCGGATTCACCTGTATTACTGGCTGTTGGCTACTGTGGTAGCACTGCAGTGTGCCCTTCGATGGTAAGGGATACTTCTTTTGGAGCAGCATATTGTATGCGGTTGTGCTGGTCGCATACAGAGCCCAGGCATCTTTTAGATCCTCTTGGGGCCAGGCAATGCGTCTGCCTTTTTCCAACTTTTCGATTTGTGCCTTTGAGAAGATTTCGGCCAGATTGCCATATAGTTGACCATAACGCTCATTTGACCTATCCAACATCTCCTGCAGATTGAGCCTTTCCGAGGTCTCCTGGATTGAGACAGTTCTCAATGCGTAGTTCTGACGCTTCAGATCAACACTAAAATTCAAACCCAATAAGATTGAGAAGTTTTTTGAATTCCAATTATCTTTACGTACATTTCCCTCTCCAAATTAAAGAGGATCTCATTGGCATCTAGGGCAAGGTCGAGGGGTGTCAGAAGTGGCGGAGTTGGGGGAAGTGGCGCAACTACAAGTTCATCCTCGCGAGGAACATCGATAACCAATTGCTGATCGTTTGGTCCTGCATACCGATCCCCAGGAACATCCATGACCAATTGCTGATCGTTTGGTCCTGTATACTGATCCCGAGGAACATCCATAACCAATTGCTGTTCGTTGGGTCCTGCATACTGATCCCGAGGAACATCCATAGCTAATGGCTGTTCGTTTCGTCCTGCATACTGATCTCGAGGAACATCCATAACCAATTGCTGATCGTTTGGTCCTGCATACGGTTCCTGCTCTCCGTCGTATTCGGACAGTGTCTCATCAGAAAGTTCGTCCCTCTGGTCTGCATATACATTTGGAACTGGCGAGTGCCATGCGGGCACTAAGCTAGGCTGAATGTATTGTACTGGCGTATCTCGGTCCTCTTCGAATTCTATGTCAGAGTCCTCTTGACGATATATGGTGGGCAATGCACTTGGCCTTAGTTTGGGGGGTCGCGGGTAGCTGTAAATGCCCATCTCGTATGGTATATCCCTCTCAAAGTCGGTGCCGACAAAGTGCTCAATACAAATCCTTTCCAGGCTGGTGTTAATCCTGTCTCGGCGGTTGCAAAAGCGCACCCATAATTCCCGCAAGATATCGTCCCTGGGAAACTTGAAGCAACGGAATCTTGACCGGGGATTTCCGCAAAATTCAACGGCGCAAATCATTTGTGAGCGCGAAGCGAAGAGAATCTTCAAACGGTTTTTTTCACCAAAATTAACTCAAGGCGAGAAAATTTGACGTCACGGACAAAGAACAGTGTTGGACAGCGACGAAACTAACAAAAAGCTCACTTTACATACTAAAAAATGGTTTGAGGGTATTCTACTTAGAATTTAATTTAATATATTTTAGTTTTAATAGAAGTAAATGTATTTATTTGTTACGTAACAAAGATTTCTTGGCCTAAGAATATTCAAAGTTCTGATTTTTATTCAAGAAGTTGCAGTTTTTTTTATAACTCAAAAGTATAACCTAAAATTATTATATATATAAATATATATATAAAAAAATAACTGAGATAAAATTAAATAACATATTTATATACAAATAAACTGAGTAACGAACCTTTTAGTCGTGTTATTAATAATATTTAGACTAGAGAAACTGGTTCGCAGCACATGAACCGGAACCAGTCAGCACTTGCTGCGCTGCGTTGTCCAGTGTTGTTAAGCGTGCGTTTCGTGGCACATCAAAAACATATGAAAAAATAACACATACAAATAAGTGGGTGACGTGCCTAGTGCCAACACGTAGAATTATTGTTATTTGTAAATTGAAAAAACGGCCCAGAGCCCTGGCAGGTTGCATCCAATGCGCTAGGCACTCGTCAGCTTACAGGAGCGCAGCAGCAGCAGTCAGCAGTTAGAGGAGATACCGAAAAAATGGGTATTAACGTCAGCAGAAATGCCGACCTGGCGTCGAATGAATGGCTTCAACGGTTTGTGGGACGGCAGCACATACCGCACGACGATGAGGGCTACTGGAATGGACTTCTCAACTACAACATAGTCATGCCAGAGAACAGGTAAGCGGAGCAATCACAATCTTAACATGAACACGTCAGCAACTAATACTGTGCCTTGCAGCCAGGATCAGCTGAGTCTGGATTCGCGCATGGAGACGCTATGCCAAGCGTTCATAGGCAACAATCTGAAGACGGGCAACTTTGGCTCGCTGATTACCGTATTTCTGGAGAAGGCTACGGAACTACTATCCCTGTCCGACCAGGAGAGCAATATGCATGTCTGGCAAACGTTTAATGCACTGTTTATCATCCGCACACTGATCAAGTACATCAATGAGACGGGCTCAGAGTTCCAGCTACTGCAGCACTTCGAGGCCATGCCCAGTGCCGAGCTACTTAAGGCGGCTGAGGAGCAACAGCTGCACCAGGAAGCTTCCAGCATTGCCATGGAGGCCACGGAACAGGCGCAGCTCGCACCGATCATCGTGGATGGTGCCAAGTTTGAAACGTTCATCGATGCGCTGGTCAATCTAATCGTTGTCATACCCGTCAAGGAGTTCACCTATCATCTGCACCTGGAGTCCGTCAATACGTTGATCACTTTATTGGCGGTGCACCTGTTTAACCAGCAGCAGGAGCAACAGCCCACGGACAAGTCCATTGTCTTTCGCACCATCTACAAGTGTCAGCATGCGAATGTCCTGATGTCGGCGCTGCTGCACTTTGTGTCGCGGATGGTGGTGGTGCCACACACTATGTTCGGCTCAAGTTCGGCTGGTTCCTTTGTCTTGGGCATTGCGGAATCGTTGCTGTCCATTTTCACTTTCCGTAAGCAGCAGGATGTGCTCAAGACGAGCACAGCCACTGGCGTGGAGCTATCCCAGCAGTTCCGCACCCACTATCCCTTGGCCAACCAGAGCCTTCTGCTTATATTGATCCTAACCAATCATTGTACCGCCCAGGATAACGCATATCGCACGAGCTTGTTTGGTTGTGCTGATTCCAAGGACTCGCCCAAGCAGGGCACCGTCTCCTTTCAGATTGATTTCTCGGCCGTGTACGAGACTTTGTGTCATATTGTAACCATTGACCAGGCCACGTTGTTGCTGTACCTGCTGCTGCATCGCAACGAGCGCTTCTACAGATTTGTTATGCAACAGCAGGATCTGGAGCAGCTGGTTATACCCATACTACAAACGCTGTACAATGCGCCGGACAGCAATTCACATCACATTTACATGTCGCTCATTGTTCTGCTCATCCTCAGCGAGGACGAGGGATTCAACAAGAACGTGCACAACATTGTAAGTAAACCGAACGTGCTCTTATGTAATCAAATCCTAATTGTTAATCTTCTTGCAGATCCTGAAGAACATAAGTTGGTACACGGAACGCACGATATCCGAAATATCGCTGGGCGGCATTCTCATACTGATCGTCATACGCACCATTCAGTACAATATGCTGAAGATGCGGGATAAGTACTTGCACACCAATTGCTTGGCCGCCTTGGCCAACATGTCCGGCCATTTCCGTGCACTGCATCCGTATGTGGCGCAGCGTTTGGTGTCCCTGTTCGAGACGCTGGCGCGCAAGCATACGCGTCTGGATGCACAGCTCAAGGAGCCGGTGGACAGTGCTGTGTTTGTAAATGTTTCCACGACACCCGAGGATATGATGCAGGATCTGAGCGTGCTGGAGGAAGTGCTGCGCATGGTATTGGAAATCTTAAATTCCTGTCTAACCAATCAGCTTGTGTACTGCCCAAATTTGGTTTACACGCTGCTCTACAAGCGTAGCGTCTTCGAGGGATTCCGCAGTCATCATGCGTTCCAGGATGTCATACAAAACATTGACATGGTGCGTACTCAGGATAATAAATTATAGCAATTATAATTTTTATGCTTTGTCCGACAGGTGGTTGGTTTCTTTTCCTCACGGCTGCAGCGTGTGCAGGAGCAGCAGGGGGAACTGGGCGTCAATGAGGTGCTTGAGGTGATAACCAAGGGCGCCAGTCAATGGTCCAGCGATCGCCTGAGGGTAAGTCTTGACGATGAGTAGCAATCGTTATATAACTTTTCTTATACGCTTGCAGAAATTTCCGGATTTGAAGTTTAAATATGTCGAGGAGGATGCGCCCGAGGAGTTCTTCATTCCATATGTGTGGACGCTGGTCTGTAAATACGGCTGCGTTCATTTCAGCTCCGAGAGCATCAAAAGTGTCACCACGGATATTGCCTGCTAATATTAGCCCAATCTTCTTTCTCCTCCTCCACCCTAAACACTCGCAGTTCGGCTTTCATTTGCTAATTTGCTTTGCTCATCGCTGGAGCACAACTTCTTCAACTGCTTCCTAGTCTATGTCCTTAACGAATATCGTATCCCAAAAACTACAAGAGGGAGCCTGGCTCGAGCCTGTTGCCCCATATTTTAACTAAAACCCAAGCCAAATGGTCAAACATAAGCAGAAACTATACAAAAAAAAGGAAAAAAATACAAAAAAAATAAAATAAACGTTGACGTTAAAGAAAAATTCAAAATGAAAAACAATTAAGAATCACGAACTTAAGATAATGCATAGTACTAGGCTGCAGAGCATAGCGAATCGGATAAACATATATACAAACATAAATATATATATATATATATGATAAAGAAAGGAATCTAATATTTTGCTGGATGAAAAGAAAATGAAGAAAAGAAAAGAAAAGTTAAGCTCCAAAACAACTATGAATCGATTGCATTGTTATCTACAAAGGCAACTGACCGATAATACATATACATATATACATATATAATATATTAAATTAAAAAACAAAACAAATATTGAATATATACATATATATTTACATTGTGTGTGTGTTAGTTATAATAATTATATTATTGTATTTATCTGAGAAAGATCCATAAATTAAATATTAACTAAAGTTGATGAAATTTCCACCAGCCTTTCCCCCTACCAACTGCATATCCAATATAACGTTGGGCTTTTTCTTTTATCTATAGAGGATTGGAAACATTGACACAAGTGCACCTAAAGCCCAACAAAGATATCGATGAGCTACTCCAACTGACAGGAAATTGCATCCAGTAATGTCTATGCCCATTTTCAAACTGCATTATGCATATATTTACTTTATCAGCTGAAACAGCAGCAACAACAACAATGAATTAGTCATGTTTATTTCCTTGTATTTTACCCATTATCAGAGGCAACAACTATAAACAAAACAAATAAGGGAGAAGCGCGGTAAAGAATAATATTAAATGCAGTGGCGAAAAGTTATTTACAATACAGTGGAACCTGGCTTATCCGGACTTTAAGTAACTAGGAACAGTGTGTAAAGCTTCTTTTATGCTTATCAAACGTGATTAACCTGTATCAGCCGTATATGTTTATATATATATATATATGTTTATAGGCACAGACTTGCATGTTGTAAGTTGAGTGCAACCCCCTATTGAGCGCGACTTTCGATTATCCGAAATGAGTTCGTTGCGTAGCGTCATGGATAATCAAGGCTGAACTGTATATAGGTAGACGATCTTTGACATTAACTGTATCTACAATATATAATTATATATACCTAATATGTTGGCCTGCAAATGTCGTGACTTAATCATAATTCCCGCTTGAGCAGCAAACTATAAAATAAAGGGATTTATTTTAGGCACAGACTTTCATGTTGTTTGATAAAAACTTAACCCATCTTAAGTGGGGTCTTGGATTATCCATTATCAGCTTACTTCCAACTGTATAAAGTCACACGATCTCTGACACTGGCAGTATCTATATATATATATGATATGTTTGTCGTGACTTAATGTTAATTCCCGCTTTGCTGTAAAATAAAGGGATTTTTCTGGCATATGTTAAAAGTTCGTTGACTTTTGTCACTTTACCATAGACACAAACCCGCCGCAATGTGTGAGTGGGAGGGGGGGCGGATGGGCTGCATTGTGGTCGGCTGACTGCGCGATTGTTGATTGTTTGTTTGGTTGTTGCATTTTTGTGCGCGCTACGTGCTTTCAATAAATAAATTTGCACTGCAAAATCATAGGAAAAAAAGAAGAAAAACAAATAAAAACTAAAACATTGAACAAAATTCATTTGCTGTACAAGGCGGAAAATTTGTTATTGTGCGTTTTCATCGCTTTTGCGGTGCGCTTAGTGAATTTTAATTAATTTTTCTAACAAATTTCCTATCGAGTTGCTGTTGTTGTTGTTGATGTTGTTGGCCGATATGCAGGTTAAAACAGTTTATTGACTTCTCTCGCCCGCATTTTAGTTCAAAACATTTTGTTTTTGCCAATTTTCCATAGGCGCGTAGCTAATGCTGCTTCTTGCTCAATTTGCCGCTTAGAATTTGCTAGAAGCTTAGCCGAGTTCGCAACCCAATTGCGAAAAACTTGGCTAAAAATCGTTGCGCATGCGAAAAGCGAGCAAACACAATAAAAACTTAAATTACTCTTCAAGCCGAGATTCGATTGGACTTGCAGCCGCAACTGGACTCCACCGAACTGGCCACAAAACGTGAGCAATCCAAATATGTGTGCCGCCTCGAGTCGCCCCGCAACGGCAGTGCGGGCCCCCCATTAGCGGTACTAAATAACAAATTATTGTGCAAAGTTAGCCCCATTGTGAATTAATAATAAAAACCAACTGCCATATTATGACATAAATATTGGCAAAAGCGAACAAAATATGAAAAATATATAAAAAAAAAATAAGAGCATAATAAATAAGTTATATCCCATACGATTGCAACTTTTACAGCTTGCGCTCTGGGGATGGGTCATTGATCCATCAGTTTTGACTGCTACCTAGGACTATATATATATATATATACATATATATATTTATATTATTATAGCCCGTAGATATTAAGTTCAGCTAAATTAGTGGGTTGGCCCGCTGCCAGGCTGGTCTGAAATTGCCCATGCCCTGAGGTTTGCCCTCGCTTTCGGTTTCGCTTCAAAGACTTTGACAGAGACTCGACCCGACTCGAGACATATAAATATGTATATAGACATTTATTTATATGTATATATAGACAAATTATGTTTATTGGCAATCGACTTAACATAAATTCGCACCTTTCAATTGTTTATGTTTACTTGACACCGTCCGGCTTTAGTTTTGCTATCAAAATTATCTGTCTCCGTCTCTGTCTCTATGCGTATTTTTACCGCTGACGTCTTGTAGTGGTTTACCTAGACCCAACTAGGCATACATTGATGTCGTCCAGTCCAATCGTCATCGTCTCTCTATGAATGACCTTTGCCAGCTATTGATCTGGTTTGTTTACGATCACATTGTTTGTTCGCTGTCATTCGCAAATATATCTGTCTCTCTGTCTGTCTGTCTGTCTGTATATACTTTTATTTGCATGAATGACCAGCATTTTGTTTGACTATGAGAAATGACTCTGTGCCATGAGACTTGGGCCATTTCCAAGTGAAATCTATGAAAGTTGCACTGGAACTGGTCTTTATTATTATTATTATTTATTGCGTTGCTTGAGCCGCTATTTGAAATGTAAAGTACTTATGCTTCATCGATAATCTCAGTGTATGAGCTCATAAAATCCAAGCAAAATCCCCAATTGATAGTGAGTTCTTCTGATCTAATTTCTGCCAGTTTATGTCAACTGGAATTGTTTGTTATTTGATATTGTTTCTGGGAAAGTACATATTGTTGGCTACTTTTAAGCTTCGAAATCTTATTTGCTTTTGATCTTTATTGACAGCAAATAGGCTGCAGATTGGCAGCTTTATTGCTAGAAAATTCTAGAACATCGTTTCAGTTTATTCATTATATATATAGTATTTAGTTTATATCAGAAATATACTCATAATGTACTTACATATAATCTGTTTGATACTTCGAATCACATAAATGCAACCTATGAGTAGCTCGGATGATAAACTGCAGTCTGAAAAGGAATATGGATAAAAATATAATACAAATTTCCAGATCTTTCGAATATATAATAGAAAATACAAGCTCAAAACTGAAATAAAGTTTATACTATCAAATATACATAGATATATGAGCATGTCCAATAGATCTCTATAGCCCAAGTACATATCTTCAGTTGCTGCAAGAATTCTTCAATTAGCTTCCATCTTTCAGCTTACCCAAATTATCCGAAGCCAAAAAATTACATAACAAATTGTGGTTTTGGTTTGTGTTGTTTCTTGTATTTTGTTTTTTACAAAAATTGTTTATTTCATCATGAATATTATTTATCACAATAACTTAAGAGCTAGAAAGGTGTTGAACACCTCTTTAAGTACAGTTTGGGTGCCTTAAATGATTATTATTAAAAAAAAATGATGCATGAAATTACTTACAAATAAGAAACTGCATAAATATTAAACGAAATAATATTAAAAACAACAGTTACTTAATGGATTATGTCTTTGTGTGTAAGAGAATGTGTTTTATGAATGTGTGTGTTAAATTTAAATGCTGCCTTTGATTCGCTACTTTGTAGATGTCGAAAGAAGAGCACGCGCCTTTGGCAACGCCGGCCAATCGGATACGGTAGGGCCGACCAGCAGTAATCCCCGCAAATCCAGTTGCTCACATGCCCTCGCAGGTGGCCATGCAGGACTTGTAGCTGGGGAAGTTGTTCTCGTTGCCATCGCAGCCGCCGAACTTGAACTCGACGCACTTTTTCTGCTCGGGATCGTAGCGCCAACGCGGTATCAGAGCCCGGCAGACGCCTTTGCGTGCCGGCATCATGCAGAACTGCTCCGGATGCGTATTGCGGCCAGTGTTGGCCACATCGTCCAGGGAGATGGCATCAAAGAAGTCGCTCACATCATCATACAGATCCATGGGTCGCGCCTGGCAGGCCACCAATATCAGCAGCACCACTCCGATGACTTTCAGTTGACTCAGTTGGGCACTCATTCTGGCTCTAGCTCAATAACACTTTTCACTTGCTTCACACTTCACACTTGACGCGGCGGGGAACTCCTCTCTGTACTAGCAGCACTCGCTTTCTTTCTTCAACTTGTTGGCTCTTCACCTGGGGACTGTCGACTGACTGATTGCATTACAAGCATCGCATTTGGTTTTATACCACGAACGTGACGTGACTGTTGGCTCGCACCGTCGACTCGACGCAACGGTCCCAGCGATCGGTAGCAGCAGAGGCCTCTATTCACACCGATTCGCATAACTCTCATTTAATGCTCTTTCAGTTACAGTAGCGCTCTATAAGTTGATCAAAAAGCGTTGCCAGATCAGGCGAACTATAAAAAATATAGTTTCGACAATAATTGGATAATAATTTGTGGATAGTTTGTTGGGTATAAAATTGTGTGGATAAATTACTTTGGCTAATTTGAAATGCATATAAAAAGTGAATACATTTGGGATAAATTATTGTGTATAAACTGTTCCGGATAAGTTTTTGTGGATAGCTTGTGGTGGTCTTAATTTCTTGTGGATAAGTTTTTGTGCATGAATTGTTATGGATAAAGTAGACAAATTGTATTGGATAAGTTGTTGTGGTTGAAGAATTGTGGATACGTTGTTCTGGATAGATTGTTAAGGATAAAGTAGAGTGGATAGGTTGTTGTAGATGAATTAAAGTGGATAAGTTATTATGGATAAGTTGCTGTGAATGAATTGTGGATAAATTATTGTGGATAACTTGATATGGCTAAAGAAGAGTGAACAAATTATAGTGGATAAGTTATTGTAGTGGTAACTCCCATCTGGATAAGCGATTCTGAATAAATTGTTATGGTTAAGCTGTAGTAGACAAAGTAGACTCAATAAATTGTAGACAACGCGATATGAAACGAATATATTGCACTGTATTAACCGAAGTTTGTTGTGGATAAAAGATTATATACTCGCATTTATTCTTCTAGATAGATTGTAATGGATAAAAAGGAGTAGATAAACTGGATGCAGGTTTCGTTATGTAATTTTACAGACAAATAAGCTTTTATGTGTATAATAAGTCTTGATGAACTTTATTGGCAATAGAATTCAGTGTAGAGCTGGGATTACAAACATCCTGGGTGAAAAGGATACTGTTTATGAAGTAAACACATTGCTGTGGAAGGAAAAGATCAAACCGCCTGCAGCATTCAAAGTAATACCAGGACAATAAAATAAACAATTTTAGTGCTGTTGACTCATTTGAGAATTGTCTGTCTATCCGTCTGTGTGTTTACCTCTGTCTCTGCAAAGTCGTTGCATGAGGAACGTACTGGAGCTGAAGCTATGAGGTGGGTGTGGCAAGCAGCAGAAAGCAACAGTCAGCGCCCAGCGGCATTAATTTGTGCAATTGCCACTGACTGCTCACTGCTCACTGCTCACTGCACGCGGGCCGTCAAGGTAACGCACAGGTTGCGGAGGCTACGCTGATAATAAGTACGAGCTGGTGTAAGAAGCAAGGAATAAGGGATAGATGAGTTCGAGAGGAGAGGACAGGGGGAAGGGGAAAGGGAGCAGCTGGTAGATGATGTTGCGTCGTCTGCGTTGCTTTTGTGGCCATGATAAAAATTGCATGAGCTTGCACTTGGCATTTTATGCTGCCTGCCTTTGCTGCTTGCAACTCGCAACTGGCAACTGGCAACTTGCTGCCCGCCAGACGTTCCCAAGTTGCAGTCAAATTTTCATTTTTCCGCTCACGTATTTCGATTAAATTCTCATTTTGGTCATAATTTTGCCATTTTTACGTTTCCCTCAACATTAAATTGTAACTTTTCTCCCACTCCCACTTCCCCTCTCTGTCTCTTTCTTTCTCTATTTGAACTGCGTTCTTTATGTGCGTATTGAAATCGTCAAGTTGGCCGAATACATTTAGAAAGTTAAAACTTTTTTTCCCTCCTGCCAGTTAACTTGGCTAATACCCGCCTGGCAGTTACCACACACACACACACACACACAGCGAGGCTCGTTCGATTGTTTCGACTTATTGTTTTTGCCCACATAAATCAATTTGGCTTGCGCGACACTCTCCTTCTTGCTTGGCTGCTGCCTCGTTGCTTCGGTTAGTTGGCAAGTTTTATGATTGCCGCATAAATCCGTTAACAAAGCCCAAGCACCTGATACCCTCAACGCTGCGCTGCGCTGCTCTGCTCTGTGCTGCGTTGTGGTTTTCTGTATGTTTGGCTAATTTCCTCGGCACGCACACATTGGCACGTCACATTGGTAGATTCCCCATGAGCATTGAACAGTTCGCAGGAGCAGTCCTAGCCGAAGCAGGAGCAGCTCCTGGAGCCGCTGCAGTCGCTGCTAAAGCTTAGCAATAAACTTTTGTTATGTGCGCGTAATAAATTGAAAAATAGTGCGCGTAACATATGACACACAAGCTGCACCCTCCCACCCCCACACACCCTCCCACACACACACACACAGACACACTGCATTGTGCATTCAACTGTTGCACATATCCTGTAACTGAAACATTGCATTGCTGTCTGAGAGAGAGAGAGAGGGGGATGGGGAGAGAGAAGATGCGCATAAAACCATATGCAACATTTCTGTAATCGAAGCCTGGAATCTGTTGCAAGTGCAGCCTAAGAGTATGTGGCAGAGGCAAGTATCTACTCTCCATACGTTGCATACTTTCAAACCAAAACCAAGTCGAAAACTTATCCGTTTTATCTGTTGCAGAATGTTTGCACTGAAACGGAATCTTGCAGAAATAATTGTTTGGCTTAAAAGCTAAGTAGCATTTTGCAACAGCAAAACGAAAACAGGATAATGTGGCATGCCTCAGAAATGTACTTAGCAGGGCTTACACCGAGTCTATTGCAATGCCAATCAATAAAATTTCCCATATATCATTTTGTTTGAATTAGAGTTCTGTTTTTCCTAAGGATTGCATGAAATCAGTGGCCTAAACGGATAATCCAACTAGCATCAACGTGAATTGCAACAATTTGAGCCGCCGCCCGGTTGCAGCTTAACTCAAACTATGCTCTCTATCAGACAATATGCTATGGAATAAAGCATATTGGAATAATTTTGCTGCCGCAACGTAATTAAATTACTTAGTCGATAGCCTGATAGGAGCAGCAGAAAGAGAAGGAGAAGCAGAAGGACGAGTATGAAATGCAGTGCGCAAATCCTTTTAAAAGGCCGTAAACGCGTAATACCAAGCGAGTCCCGGGGCCCTGGACATATTTGCAGCAAAGCCACCGCAATAACCGCTGTCAATATGCGGATTAACGCATCAATTACATGTCCAGGCGCAGTCAGCAGCAGCAGGAGAAGGCAGCAGGAGGCAGCAGGAGGAGGCAGCTCCGGGCTGTATATCGTGTTTATTAAATTTGTGCGCGTGTGTGTCTCTGTCTCTGTCTGTGTGTATGTGGGATATTGAGGCATAAGCCCAAAAAAAAAGGAGACAGACTGTTGCATGCAACGCGCGTTGGCAGCAAAAATGTCATTTTCGCTGTAATTTAATTAATTGCAAATTTTGCAATCAGCCTGCCAGCCGCTCGCTCGACTGAGCTCGCACACGGCCAAAAAGTGTAAAACAATTTGAATTCCATTTCGGGCAGCTGACGATGCTCTCAAAGCCATTCACATTTATGATGTGCCGCTATGATCCTGGGCCCAAAAATGTAAAGCAGAAAAGGAAAATAGAAAAAGAGGAAAAGGAAAGAGAGAAAAAAGTAGAGAAAAAGAGAAAACAGTTAGAGCTGAGCCCCTCATCAAGTCAGGTCAGTGGCAACTAAATTAATACGATAATTGACTTCCACTCTTCTGACTGGCTTGTCCGGTCAGTACTCATCCTTCTGGTCGCCACGCCGGCTGCTGGTGGCGACTCTGGGATGCTCCTATGATGCCTCCCACTTTTGGCTCGTTTATTTTTTATGTGCGTCGCACACAAAACATAAAAACGTCTGTTGCGTGTTGCATATGGAAAACTGCCAAAAAGACTGAGAAGGCGACACACACACACACACAGCAAGAACAAAGCGGGAGAGAGAGAGATGGCATGAAATGGCTTAAAGGAAATGTAGCAAGTCGTAATGGCCTTCTGACAGGGCCCAAAACACAGGCATAAAAAAAAAGAAATGAGAGAAAAAAGATGAAGAAATAGTAGTAGAAAGGAAATACTCCAAGTTTGGCTACGAGTTGTTTTAATAGTTGTGCAAGTGCATGTGATTGCTTTATGGGCTTTGGATGAACTTTGAGGCACGTGCCACGTGCCACTTGGCATTAAGTTAATTATAAGAAATTAGCCAGTTTTTGCTGCACAAATTGATTGCCGACCTTCTTTTCCCATTACTATTTCTTTTTCTCTAGTGCGAGCATTAATCTTAAAGAGCAGTTAACAGGGTTATAAAAAGTTACATATCGCACTTACAACTCTTTTATGTAACTTTTCTCTATATAAAAGGTATTCCAAGTGTTTCTATCCTAAGTTATCTGCGTTTATTGAAGCAGATTGAGAAATTAGAAGCTGCTTTCTGAACTGAGCATAAAGAAACATTTAACGTTCTTTTACCCAAATTGATTGACTTTAAAGCATATTAAAGTATCGTATGCTAACTGGAATACCCCTAATATAACTCAGTTGTGCTTTAAGAACGTTTTGTTGAACAAATCTTTGAAATATTTCTGTCAAATCGATTGACTGACTCCACATTTAGTTTTTATCCAAAAGTCTGTTGAAAATAACTTAAGACTACCCCTAATGATAGTCAATTGTGGTATTCCATATTCTAATACCTGTTTAATAAACTATTTTGATTAAGCTTAAGATATATATATCTTTTCCTAGCAATATCCACATCTACTTTTAGTGTGTAGCTCACAGCTTTCTTTGCCTTGAACTTTCTTTAGGGTTTCCATTTGGAAGTGTTCTGTGCTCAATTCTCTATTCTCCATTCTCCATGCTGCATTCTCCAGTCTCAATTTTCAGTGTTCTCAGTTCTCAGCTTCAGTTCTCAGTTCTCATGTTTATTTAATTTGATCAATTGGCGCAGCGTGTCACATAAATTTTGCCCATTTTAAAAATGCACAAAAGACACTAAATTTGTCGGTTGTTTGCCTTGGCAGGCAGACAAAACTGGAGAAGCTGGCGAAAAAAAAATGGTCCAGCGGCAAATAGACGACACTTGTGGACGTTGCCACTGGCTGTAGCAGTGCCACATGCTGTTGCAGCTCCTTGACCTGTCCACGTAGCACATACGTCTCAACACCTTTTGGCCAAATGAAAAGAAATTGCCAAGACAGTTGTCGATATTGAATGTGGATGCAGCTGCTGGGCGGCCAAGGGGGTGTGGCAGTGGCAGCGGCAGCGGCGCTTGGCCATTCGATACCTTTTTTTATGCAACAATTTGGTCGTTGCACGTGAGCGGCATCTTCATCTGCTCACAGGACATTCACCAACATCCTGACAACATACTTCAATGCAATTGCATTTAAATCAGTTGGTCGTGCGTTGTGTCTGTGTGTGTGTAGGTGTGCAGGTGTGTGTCTGTGTGTCTGTGTGTGTGTGCGAGTTCGAGTCCTTCGTGTGTTGCCGCCGTTGCGCTTTGCTCATAAATTATGCAAAATTTTTTGGAGTCAACATTATAGCTCAACGTGTGTGTGTGTGTCTTTGTACATGTGTGTGTGTGTTGGTTGTGTGCTCCATTTGTTCATTTCGAGACCAATAAAATGAAACATTTCAGAGTTGTAAATATGCAACCCATCGACTTTTGCCTTGTTGTCTGCGTCTGCGGCTCGTAAACTGTCCGGGCTGTTTTTCCCTCAGTAATTTTCTCATTTTCCATTTTCTATTGCGCTTAATGAATTGCTTCTGTGTGCGCGTATGTGTCTGTGTCTGTGTGTGTGTGTGTGTGCGGTTAGCAGCCCCCCAAAGCAGTTTGAATATGCATAAGCAAAACACTACTATGGAAATGCATTTAGCTAAATTTTCTGCTTTTCACTTGTTTTTTATAACATTTTTTCCCCTTTCTCTTCTCTTTTTTCTATTTTCCAGTTTTCTATTTTCATATTTCTCACACAGCCGCCAGCGAAAATGCAAAAACAAAAAACAATGCAGAAAAAAGTTTTGTTTGGCTGTAACATAATATTTTACTCAAAGCGCAGAAGAATATAAAAAAAATATGTTTGGACACAGTCGAAAAACACTGGCAAAGGGGGCGTGGCAGGGGGTGTTGCAAGTGGTGTGCGGGTGGTGTGTGTATCTCCAAAGTAAGAATAGAAAAACAAACCGAAATGGCTCGTGCCATGTCATGTTTTTTGATGCACGCCCGCGCCTCGTCGCATTGTCTAGAGTGTCCAGTATCGCAGTGTCCTGTGTATCCTGTGTGTCGCACAGTCGTATCTCAGTATCCTTTTTCATTTTGTCATGTCGCTGCGTCGCTCTGTCTCCCCTCTGCCTGGACAAGGGAAAAGTATTGAGGCATAAGTAAAAATTGCTGTAGCATTTGCTCAAAAACTGCCGCCAAGTTGACGAAGTGGAAACATGGCCAAAACGGGAGGCTGCACCTTTAAGCCAAGACAAAGCGATAAAAGTGCACAGATTTAAGCGTAAGGATATGCAGAGTACCTATAAGGATACTATATCTATATATATAGATAGATAGATTTGGAATATGGCTACCTGAGCAGCACTTTTAATCAGTTGCTGCTGCAGCAAAACAGAAGCTCAAGCAGAGCTGCGCCTGGAGGCGTCGCAGTGGCAGCTGTGGTTGCAGCTTAGGTGTTGCAAGTATTTCAATTAACACAGGTTGCGGTTTCTTGGTTTGGCTTAGACCTCTGAGCCACCTTCAGGCAGTCATCGCACTCAGAAATTTCGCTCAAATCTCTGCGGGTGCGCTGCATGTCGCAGAGGCTTAGAGCTGCAATTGCAATCTTGCAACTCGCAATATGCTGCTTATTATCCTTCATGTAACCTGGGGGCAGGTTACCTCATCAACTGTTTGTTTTAACTGTTGAGAGGTTTTCGCTGCGTTGCTTGCTGCCTGGGATAAGGGAGATTGGTGTGTCATCAGGCTGACTGTTGCCTTCGTTTCAGTTTCCAAGTTATCCGGAAGAAAATGTTAGTATAAGGATATGCTAAAGTAATATATAAGCAAGCTTCGATAATTTATGGATAGTTTATATAGGAACAGACGAAAGTTATGTAAGTGAAAGTAACGAGTATCTAGAGCCAAGCAGAAATATAGTCGATAAGTTACCAACATTTTCTGAAACTGTTGTTTCATCTCCTGCGGATTTACCATGAACAAAAATGCTAACAAAACAGCTGCTGAGGGTGGGTATGTATGGGTGTGTGTGTAGTGTGTGTGTATTATGTGTGCAGCAAAGCACATTTCATGTTGCGACTGCCAACTACTGCCAGCGCCTGTAGAAATTCTAAGCCAATTCTCAGGAACATCAACAATATTTATTATCCTTTATCCTTATTGCAGGGAAAACGTTCCAAGAAGCAGTTAGGATAATAAAACAAGCACAGGATTATATTATGTAAAGCATTTCAAGTAAATTAAAACCAATTGCCAGCGACTTGGATAAGAGTAACAGTTAAAGATGAATATTTTAAATTATTCCCAAAAACTGTAAAGTTTTCCCTGAAGACAGAAACATGAGCACAAATATCCTATATACTCATTTAAAGCTCATCATCTATTCATCTAATGTGAATAAATTGTATTCATTCAATTCTTAACTAAGTTTTGAGTGTCTCCTTAAGTGGTTCCTAGGGGATTTCCACGTAAGTTTACTTCATTTTGATAGCTTTTGTTCAATGGATTTGCGCTTTAGTCAAGCTGCAAAAGTTTTAATCAAATGAAAATGAGTATTGAAATTAAAATGCGAGTGTGAATGTGAAGATGAATACGAATATGAGTGGGAATGTGAATGTGAATGCTAATTACATTAGTTTCGACTGTTGCTCAAAGTTGTTTTTGTTGCTGTCGTTTTGATTATTTTCAATTATTTCGAAGCGTTCATTGTGCTGACTCTGGCATTGACAGCGTGGAAGATTACAGCTATATGATGATAACACACACACACACGCACACACAGGCAGACTGAGAGACAGACAGCACGGAAATAGGAAATGTTATTGTCGTTGCGCATACGCCCCCTTAGCCCACAGCCCACAACTCGTTCGAGGCGAAAAGTTTTGGCATAAAACAAAAATGTGATTTACATGGGGAAACGCAGCTAACAAAGCGACTGTGTGTGTGTGTGTGTTTGCGTGTGCGTGTGTGTCGTGTGTGTTGTTTAAGGCAACAAAGAACATTTCATGTTAAACAGCTGGCATCGCCTGTCGGAAGCCGCCGGCAGAGAGAGAGCTTCGTGCAAAACTTGGCACAATACAAAACTGAGGCTCAATGCGACTCTGAGGCTGAAACAGTTGCAGGAGGACTCATGACAGCCTGCTCCTCCTCATCCTTGCTGGTGCTGCCACGACTCAACTCTTATCAGTCGTTGTCAAAAGTTGTGGCCCACAATGGAGCTGCGGCAGACACCTGTTGCTAACTTAATGAAAACTCAATCGAGTCAGTTGGCGCAAACTTTTCAATTGAATTCCCTTTTGTCTCTCGCTTTATATACATATATACAATAGATATATGTATGTATATGTATATTTTGTAAGTAAATTATATCACAAGTTGAAAGAGCGCCAGGATGATCTTTCTGCAGCTCTGGTGGACTTTGATGTTGCTAACCACATCCCATACGCAGCCACCCGAAGCCCTGAAAGTGCCAGCGCCCAGCGAGAAGCTGCGCAGCTTTCACAGCGCTGTCAACGAGGCACGGGAGCAGCTGCATCAGATACACTCGAACTTTGGTAACACGCAGAAGGTGGAGCATCAGGATCAGCGACAGAAGCGCAACAGCATTGATGATCTGCTGGCCAGCTTCGCGGAGGGCGACGCCACGCAGACGGGGCAGGAGACGGACGATAAGGAGCTGCAGCAGGCGGCAGACGATTGGTTCCGGGAATTCCAGGCTGGCCTCGTGGCGGGTGTGCCCTCAGCAGCAGAAGCAGCAGTTCTGGAGACAGCAGAAGCTCCAAAGACAAAGCATACACGCTCCACTAGCAAAAAGAAGAAGAACGCCAAGATTAAGAAATTCATCAATGAATACAGCAAAGCTCTGGAGGAAACGGAGATTGCGAAGGTCAAGAAGAAGTACAAGGAAGTGGAGGAACCGAATCCCTTGTATGCTGTCAGTGAGAGGCAACAATACGAGGTGGATACACCCAGCGGCGCCACGCAGCTGGACATCAAGCTGAAGCATATGCAGCACCTGCTGCATCGCCAGGAAATGGAGGAGCACGATCGAGCGAATAACCCGCGTCCCGTTGTCAAGGAGCAGAAGGAGCAGTTCAGTCTGCCACAATTTGGAGATCAGCCCGTTCCAGATGGCGTCTATGAGCGGACACTCCAGCGCCTGCAGTACTCACGCATGAATGCCAACAATCTGTCGCATGAGGCCAACTATAAGCTGTCCAAGATGGAGCAGGACGCAGCCGAGCAGAGTGCCAAGTCACGCTATCCCAGTGGCATCCAGAAGCGCAACTCCTTAACCGGCTTCAATCCCATGAATGAGATCAAGCTCAAGACCAGCACGCGTCTAATGCGCAAAGGCATGGGACCCTCACTGCCCAGCAATGCCCTATCCGAGTCCTTCCGTTCCCAGTTTGCGGATGAGCTTTTGTCACGGCAGCGGGAGCGTGAAAGACAGCAGCAGCAAAAGATCCAGGAGCACGACGATGATAGGAATACATTGTTGGCTCCATTAACCTCACTGGAAGACAGCTCCAGTGGCAACGCCATCGATCAGCCCAACATGAACATGCTGGATACGCCGCGGAGCTACGACTATCGCATTCCCCCGTTCGACCAATACCATACGCTCACCCAGCGCACGTTGCCCAATATACGGGACTTTGGACAGAGCAATGCGAAGTTGACTGCGGCACTTGAACGCTTCAAGCGACACCCGTTGCAGCTGAAGGAAGAGGAGCACGAACCCAAGCTGGAGCAGTTAGAGATCAAGACGGAAGTTGGACTAGCGCCCAGCAAAGTGGAAGCGAATGTAAAGCCAGAAGCTGAGGAGCAACAGGAGACCAAACTGGAGGAGCCAGCGTGCAAGGAGGATGCCAAGCTGGATGAACTAAAGTCTGCAGAGCAGCTCGCTGTCAAGGATCAGCTGCTTGAACCCAGTTCGGGCGACGACAGCAAGCCGCAAGTTGCGGCGGTTGCCAAGTGCGACGCCGAGGCGAAGGCTAAGCTGGAACTGGAGGATAAGCAGCTTGTGGCAGCAGCTGTCAATGTGCAGACAGCCAAGGATCAGGAGCAAACGAAACTAGCAGAAGACAAGTCCACGGGTGCTGTCAGCCCAGGAGCAGATCCTGGCGAGAAGTTGACGGAGGTGCAGGCAGCTGGGCAGCTGAAAGCCAAAGACAGCGCTGAGACGGTGTCGGTGGAACCAAGAGGCGTTAACTACAGTCAGCATCCCGAGGCAGTTGTCAAGATGGTGGCCAATAAAATCTCCTTCCATGGCAGCGAAAGGGATCGGGAGAAGCGCAATGTCAAGCGTTGGGCCTGGCGCAGAAACCACAGCTCCAAAGGAGGCCACAGCGGCAACACAAGCGGGCATCGCCGGAACAAACGTTCTGTGGAGCAGCCGCCGCCACATGCCGAGCCGGAGGATGAGACACAGCTGGAACCACATGAGCTGGAGAAACGCAATGCCAAACTGGATCACACGGAGAATAGCAAGCGTTTAACCGAAGTGGAAGAGACTGAACTCTATGAGGATGCCAATGCCTTGGGTGATTCATTCGCTCAGCTGGCGCCGTATAAGGAGGAAGCAGGCATTTCAGATCCAAAGTTCTTCAACAACGTGAGGTATCAGGTGCCCCTGATGAGCCACCGGCAACCGACGTTCACGGAGTATGCACAGGAACAAAAGAAGCAGCAGGAATTGAAGCAACTTCAGAAGCAGCTGCAGCTGTGTCAGCCGCAGATGCCGTCTCAGTTGCAGCAACAGCTGCAGCAGCAGCAGCCAGCCCAGACGCAGGAGCAGTTGCAACAGGGCAACGCCGTAAAGAATGGCTTCAATTTGACACACTTCTTCCATGAGCTGGCGAAGCTGCAGCAGCAACAGCCGCAGCATCAACAGCAGCAACAGTCGCAGGTGCAGCTGGTCACACAGCATCAACAGCAGCAGCAGCCACAGCAGCCACAGCAGCAACAGAAACCAGCAGCACCAGCACCGCAGCAACAAGTAAGCGTAGAACATAATCAGCATAAACAATATTATGGCATGCATCGTTATTTGGGTCCTTTATTTAATAAGGTGGTCAAGACGAATGTTCTAGTCGATCCTTGCGGGACGTTGGGCAAAACAGCCAAAGTAGACACCGCCACCATGAACCCGGACTGTGTGCCCATTGTGACAGCAACGACAATGGCCGCAGCGGCGCCAGCAACTGACATGCCCATAGACACTGGAAAATCAGCTGGGGATGGCTGGAATCCTGATGGAGTCAGGCTGAATGTATCTGTGAATGCGAATGTCTGCGGCGATCCAAAGACAAAGGGATTCTATGGCAACGGTTCGATCTGTGTGCAGCCGGCGAGCGAAAAGGCGATTCGGGAGACAATTGTGAAGCTGGAGGATGCTGAGGATGGCTACTCCAAGGTGGCTAAGCGTCGCGTGCAGCAGGGCAAGTCAGACAGGCAGAAGAAGAAGGCCAAGAAGAGCGGAAAGGAGAAGAAATCAAAGATCCAAAAGCCATCGCCAACCGAGGCGTGCAAAAGGTAAGTGATTTGCTTACTCCACAATCCTTTCTAATCCGAAAGCGTGTTTAGTGACAGAAAACTGGAGACGGATCGCAGCGAGTCTTATCCGGGTAGCTTTGATAAGCTGATAACTGGCACAATGTCCGAGGATATTGTCCATGCCGTATTCGAAATGGTGAGCAATGATCCCAGCATGGATCCTTTGGTCTCTGTCCTTGCACGAAATCGCAAATTTGCGAATAAACGGCCAAAAAACTTCTATCAGATACGCACGGACCAGAGCGAGAACAAGCTGCTCCAAGCCGAGGAGATGATCAAGAAGACAATTGACTCCATCAGTGAGATAATCGATAAGCAAATGCGTCGACGCTCCTGCATACCACTGCGTCCCGATCTTGTGCAGTTCTACGACGTCATCCTCAAGTCCATGGCCGAGCAGCAGAAGACCAGAGAGAAGCGCGAAATGAACTTACGCATTCTCTCGACTGGCTTCCAACCGGATGAGCATGCTCTAGATGTGGGCAAGATTGAGCAGAAGTCACGCATTGTCAAGAAGCTGCTGCGCCAATACGAGGAGCTGCCGCCTGAGGAGCAGACCAGCGCTGCCCCAGTCCGGGACAGCCTGCTCATGGACCTCATCTATCTGCGCAAACTGGCGGACACTGCGGAGCGCAGCCAACGGAACGCCCAGCTGCAGAATGTTATCCGGGATAGCAACTTGAAAACGACTCCTGATCAGGAGGCCTTCAATGATTATTCACCACGTTTTATCAAGCTGCTGAAAACGGCGGAGATCTTCAAGGAAGTCGGCGAGCAGCAGGCAAAGGAATACATTGGCCTCTAAACTGAATCACAATTTTATTTATTTAAAGCTTTCAATGATTTTTAGTTTATTTTCTTTATTTTTATATCGAATGGTATATATATTATTAAATGATAAATATTACTGAAATAATCCATAAAAAGGAAGTTAATTATTGTATTTTTCCAAGAAGTTAACCAGCTATCGGATAGTACGGATAATATCGGATAAAACTACACGCAGAAGAAAGAAGTTCTAGCTAAATTCTTATGTGTCAGATAGGAGTTAAGCTAAAGTTAAGAATGTATTACTAAGAACTATATAGAAACTGATATCGGATATCGGAAAGGGATATATAAACTTTAACTGAAATAAAACTCAGTCTTACTCCCTGACTTTCCATAGATGAAACTAGTCTCCAATCTGAAGTTGCTGCCACAAAGTTTATGCAGTTTACTTCGATTGGGTTTCTATTTGGAAAGGAAAGTCTAATCTTCGTCAGGATAAAAATCTTGAGTGAAAAGCATTTATTAAATAATACATAATTAATTTCTTTTTTATAAATAACAAAATGTAATTAAAATTCTAACTGCCAATCGGTTTAGAATTGATGCGAGAGTCCCAGATTGGCACCAAAGTCCCGTTGGCCGCTAAATGGACCACTTAACCATTTTGAGGCACTGCTGCTGAGGTCGAGGCGTGTAGCGCGATCCTGGGATTGCCAGAGATTAGCACGGGCGCCCAGCTCCAGCTGTTTGCCAAAATTAGGTATGTTCGTGTGTGTGGCACTGGCGCCCAGTCCGTTGATGTTGGAGTAGTCGATGCCGGCGCCATTGCGGTCGAATTTGAAGCCATTGGCGAGTACGTTCTGTGAGGCAAATGCCTTGGCATCCAGATTGTGTACGCCATCATTGAAGAGATTAGCTGTGGCTGTCTGCTGGAAGGTATCACGTACGCCGGGGGTATGGGTTTTGGCCAGCTCGAGCCCGAGTCCATTGCTGTGTCCATTGGGACAGTGGAGAGTTTAATTAAGCTGCCAGCAGCTAATTGCTTTCGCAGAACTTACCTGTTGACACCCAAAGAGGCTCCACTGGTGACAGGACCTGCCTGTGTATTGCCTGCGGCAAACACTTGTCCAATAACATTGTTCTCCGGAGTGCCCAACGCTTTGGTTAAGGCCACACGTGCATCAGCCCCTCCAGCGGGATTCGAGCTAACCGAGCCGCCTAACACCTGGCGACGCACACGAACTGTCGTCCTGTTGCTGCTCAACGATGGCGGATAGTTAATCAAAGGCTGTGTCAGAGGACGCTGTGGCATGGCCGCCACATAAACGCCCAGCAATCCAATGCTGACCACGATGAAGGATGCAAACATTTGGCTCATATTGAATAATTTATTGGTTGACTCTGCGTATGAATCTCTGTATTGTTCTCTGCGTCTGTTCGACTGTTGCTGATGCTCTGAAACTGTAGACAATCTTCTTATATAGAGATTGTCTTCCACATCGGCTGCTGATGCTCTGTGTGTGATTTACATTGCGTGAACTTAGCTGGAGCTCGTCTTATCAGCCGCCGTTTAGATTTCGTACAAAATACACCGTTTCAGTCGGTGCTTTACCTAGCCCAAAGCTGGAGGCTTGGCCCAAGTGATTCCCTCTCGTAAAGGTAAATAACTTTACAGGTGGTTTTTTGCTTCTTTCAATTAATTATGTTGCACGCTCTTAAGATACAATTCCAAGAAACGAACGAATTAACTTGGCTTAAAACATTCACAAACAATTTTACTTCGCGCTGCTTCAAACCGGTTTCGCAGCGTAAATTTTATGTGAAAGAACTTTGTTTTAGCCAGCAACAATTGGAGCTGGTCTTTTAATTTATATAGTATATTCATTAAATGAATGAAATTGTATAAGAATAAGAGTAAATATTATAAATAATATATATAAATAGAGTAAAAAACATATTTAGCAGATGTTTTGTATATCTAGCATAAAGCAATCTTTCGGATAAAAGTATCTACAGTATAAAGCTATCTCTAGTATAAAGTTAGCTATAGTATAAATGTATCTATATATATATAAACCTATCTACAGTATAAAGCTATCTATAGTATAAACCTATCTATAGTATAAATCTTTCTATTGGATAAAAGTATCTATAGTATACATCTATCTATAGTATAAACCTATCTTTAGTATAAATATTTTTATTGTATAAAGAAATCTACAGTATAAATCTATCTATAGTATAAAGTTAGCTATAGTATAAATGTATCTATAGTATAAACCTATCTACAGTGTAAAGCTATCTATAGTATAAATCTGTCTATTGAATAAAAGTATCTATAGTATAAAGCTATCTGTAGTATACATCTATCTATAGTATAAATATGTCTATAGTATAAAGCTATCTATGAAATTGATTTCTTTTGATTATATTTGTTTCTAGCTCATAAGATTTGTCCCAGATTCCCACAATTAAACAGGTTTTTTCTTTAAGTTTAACTGTCAAAACCTTTATATATATAAATATAAGATATATATAACTATAAATACTGATAATAATATATAATAAATATATATCCCGAAGTAGATTAACTCAGCTCTGATAGTGCCTTTTATAAGATTGATATAAAGTATTATACTTCAGGTACTTCAATTTAATACTTTGTATATTTTCTTATATTATTTTATTACAGTTTAAATTTAAATAAATAAAAATTAATTGTTTTGTTTCTGTGTATCAAAAATATTACTTATTTTTGTTTAATTCGGAAAAGTCTTAAAGCCAAAAGGAAACTTAATGCAGATTTTTAAATGATTTTTTTCGTTTTAGAATTTTAGATTAATTTTTGAGTTTTCTTTTTATTTTCTCTATAAAAAAGATTATTAATTTTTATTTAATTCGCAAAAAATATCTGCAAGCCAAAGAGACCTATTTATGAATATTTTATGCAGTTTTTTCTAAGCCTTTTTTTTGTTTAACTTTTGCTTAATTTCAATGTTTTGAAATTGCATTGAAAACATATTCAAAATTATTTATAAACGTATATGCAAAATTTTAAAGGTTTTCACTGTCTTCAAAAAACGATAGAAAATGCGTACCAGAGCAGCACGTTGGGTTCCGATGGTTCTCATCAAGAAGGAGATGAACCGCAAGGCCCGCAGGTTGAATATGTACAAGAAGCAGGCGAAGAGGCGTCTCAGGCTGATGCACCAGGTGCGGGCTGAGCTGCTGGAGAAACTGCGCCGGTTGATCAATGTGAAGCTGGTGGGTTCAAAGGTGGCATCGAAGCAGAGGTCAAGCCAGATGCTGAACAAAATGTATGAGACATACGGATTCAATTTGCGGAAATTGCAAATGTTCATTAAGAACCAGGAGAAGAGGATCGCCGACAATCGGCGCAGGGAGCATCAATTGAACGGGATATTGCGTCAGTTGCGCAAAGCGTTTAATGTATCTCCGACTAGACAACGGCTACTGAGAAAGTGTTTCGTACAGTTCTACAGAGCCTTGGGCAACGTGATATCCGTCGGAGGTTCCGATGAACAGGCCTACGTCTGGAAGCAGATTATAGACAAGATCAAGCTGTATATGTTTGGCTTGAAGAGAAGGAGAAGCAGAAAGGGAAAGCGAATTTCAGCAGATTTTACACCGGCGTTTACTCAGTTTTGGGAGATGGAAGTGCTCCGGAAGCATCCATTTAAGATTTCTAAGATGCAAACAGAAAAATATCCACATATAATAAGTCAGCTAAGTATTACGTTGGATGAAAAGCTTCCCGATTTGCCCATAAGGATTTTTAAAAGGAAAAGTAAGCGGCAAAGCCAGAAAAGTGTACATGATATAAGAGGAGAAAGTATTAGGGATATGTTGCAGCTCGCTCAAAAGAAAAGCCGTACCCGGATAGTTCACGAAAAATATACACCAGACAGTATCTCGATGGAGGAACTGCTTGCCATGAAGAGGAAGTTGTTGAAAATGGTTAAGGAAGACACGCAGAAGTTTCAGGAAATGACATCGAAACCGAAAGAAAAACGACGCGAAACTCGGATTAAGTTAAAGGATATGTTGGACTTCGACGTGGATCTCAATGCTAAATTGCATCCGAACGAGAGGAGAATTTCAACTCTCTTATTCAGCTTAAGGCGCTTTAACCATCCTCAATATGGACGTAAGAACAGAACTAGTATACACCAAATAGACACAAGGAGAGTTACATTTGACGAAGGTAGTAGAACCAGTTTACGCAAGAGGAAGTCCCGTGAGAGCCAAAAGGGCCCGAGGCCATACGTGGAAGAGGTTACACTCGAGGAACAAACCAGCGAGGAGCTGCTGAATCTGGCTTATAAGAAAATGCGGAAGTCTACAGGCCTATCGCAACGGGATAGTGAGAAGAGTGTGAGGACTTCTAAGAGTTCTAAGAGTTCTAAAAGTTCTAAGAGTATTAGGAGTTCTAAGAGTTCTAAGAGGATGAGTGAGAAAAGTGGGATGAGTGAGAACAGTGAGAAGAGTGAGAAGGATATTGAAGAAGGGACACGTAGAAGTTCACCCAAGGTAAAAAAAACATCTATACTCGACAAATTTATAAAGAACAAATTTGTGCCAGCTGGCATTAAGTCATCTACAAAGATAAGTTCGCAAACGAAGAAGTGGGACGCCTTTCAGGACGCGATATTAAAGAAAGGAAAAGAGAGGAGAACCGAATACAGTTTTATTAACGAAGCCGAAGCACACAATTTGGATGGATTCCAGTTTCGTGCCGTAAAGTTAATGCTTAAGGATGTGATTCAAGCAGTTAGTAATAGGACGTTCGTCGAAGACAAACCTGTTGTCCTAACCAAATCTTATATGTGGCAGAATCTGCATTTCACGATGGAGGATCTACAACGTGGAGGCGTACCCGAAAATGAAATCCATGATATACTTAAGGAGGAATATATACGGTATATTGATGAGATCGTTGCCGACGAGGCTAAGAAAGGTGCACATGTTGTGGCATCTCATCTCGAGGAGGATGATGATAATGAAATGAATCCAACAATATTCCCTAGAGTGTCCGTAGACAGTGCTGACACATTGGAAAGTTACCTAACTGAGGACTTCTACACACGGGAGCCCACATTCGTCGACGCACGACGAGCACAGAACTCAGTCTATGCATATACATCGCACGCCAGTGTAGATAATTCAGCCAGTGCTAACGATCTCAAGAACATGGATTACCGATACTCGCCCACGTACCTGCAGGGCATCCTGCAAGCACACATCAGATACTTTAAACGCAAGAAGGGCAAACTGAGCTCTGAGGAGGCAACCAAAGAGCATGTGGAGACCAAGCGGAAAAAGAAATGTTGCCAGTTTCCCAGGAAGCAGAAGCAGAAGGAGAAGAAACCCAAAGCTCGTGCCGAGAGCTTGTTCTACGAACCACGTAAGACTTGCCGCCAGCGGAAAGTGGACCAGAGATCCATGGAGTGTGAGTGCGAGCTGGAGGTTGGGCAGCTTGACAGATGTCCAAAGCAAAAGTGCGTCTGTTGTGGCAAAGAGCTGTCCTCTCTGCTCTGCTTAACCGACGCCAAAACCGATGGCGACTCCTCTAGCCTGTCCCTCTACTCGCTGGCGGCTTGTGCCAACAATTCGAATCTGCTTAATTTAACCGCCAACATTTGTCCATACTGCGGCTTCGTGCATGACCAGAGGAATCCCTGCCCCCTGCTGACCAGTGCACCCAACTCAAAGACCTTGCGGCAGCTGCGTCTCATCAGGCAGTACGCGGAATTAACACAAAAAGGCAGCCTGCACTCGCTGAGCAGATCGCCATCTGACGACATGATTTGCCGCTGTGAAGAGTGATCAGTATCGACTTCAGTTGGCCATAAAGTGTTGCAAGTACAGTTCTTCGTTTTAGCATTAAGAGCTGCACTTGCAACACTTCGTGGGCAATAGTTGTGGTGGTGCCTCTTGGCAAAATTGTATTGCTCTCTGCAGGCTGCAATCAAACTGCTTAAAATACGAGCGTCAAATCATGCAATTGCTGCTGTGGCAGCTTCTACAACTGCTGCTGTTGCTGCTACAACTGCTGCTGCTGCTTCGGCTGGTGGCAAATGAAACATTTTGTTTAAGTGCAAAATAAATTCAAGTAATGAGTTTGCAGCGTTTATGGCCAAGAGTCGACTGCAAATACGAAAGTTGCACATACGCAGCGTGGGCTGCGGGGTGTTAAATGCTCGCCAAGTTTCATAAAATATGCAAAAGCCAACACACACACACACACACACACACACACCAAGTTGCACTCACGTAGTGGCAAATGGGGCTGGCTTTTAATACACTTGCTGCCGGCTGTGCGCGCCTTCAGCGTATGCAACAAATTTTTGGGCCAAGTTTTTAAGTCAAGCGGCTGTAATGGAATTTTATTGCTGCACTCGCATTCTGTTTGCGCAGGCGAAACATGTGCCAGACATTTTCATAAACGTTCTAACCAAAAAAAAAGAAAAACTAAAGCGAAAAAAAAGTAAAAAGAAAGACGAAAATACGTAGAAAATGACTTGGATCATTGATTTAATTCACTTTAAGTTCGGTCTTTAAGCTGCGCCCAGCGACCAGCGACCAGCGGGTCCCGCACAACTGTCGAAGGCGAACGCAATAACATAATGTTGAAAATTGATGCCTGCGATCAATCATTTAGCTTTTGCCTCTCCACTATGCCCACGGACCATCTTCTGGCCAGGATGGAGGCACTTTCATTTGGCCAGCAGCTATGGCACCATCGACACCAACGAAACCATCTTCGACCACGACCCCTCAACCCACCGACCTCAGCCTGGGCCGCATATTGCTGGCCAGTCTGGGCGTAAGTTGAGACGTTTTCATTTGCATTTTCTGCGAAATGGAATTCCTTAAGTGGGACTGAACGACTGCTGGATACCCTGTAACTATGATTTAACTATGATGAAACATTTCTACGCTGTTTAGGTTTACTAGAGAGAGAATTGTGGATCCAATTCAAGCTGCTTCACTTTGAGTTGTGGAAGCAGCAGAGCGAGAAGTTTGGGATAAGCAAGCTAAGTTTTCATATCGAGAAGCATATTTGGAGGAACTTTGAAGGAGCAGATTGATTGGAGACACTGATAGATGCTATCGATATCTTACCTAGTATCAAACTGAAGTCAATCGAAGTTCAGGAGACTTGTCGGAGGAGCACAGCGATAAGCTTGGGAGAAGCAAGCTAAGTTTTTTGGGAGTAGAGAGAAGCAATTATGGAGGAACTTGGAAGGAGCAGGCTGAATCGAGTAGCTGGTAGCTGCTATCGAGAGGTTTGAGAGCAGTAAACTGAAATCAAGAGAAGCTGCTTCTATCAGAAAGACTTTAACTGAGGTAAGTTTCATGGTATTGCCTTTATATGTCCTTTAATATCCAGAAATATATGCGGAATCTCTGTAAGTTTTCTTATTTATATTTGAGCTGGCTACAGGGTATCCTCAACCGGAATGCAGTGCAGCGTTGGCTTCGTTATGCTGCTCAATTTGCGTTGACTGGCTGTAACATTATCTTGTTTGCTCATGACACGCGCCGCAGCCGCATGGAACCAATCCAGCAGCAGTTGGACCCATACTCCCAGCCGGAGCCAGACTTTGACTCCGCCGTCTGCCTGCAGTTGGTTGGCATTGTCCAGCTTTTGGCATTTTACTCATTTCTTCGCTCGGTTGCGGCTTTTGTCATTCTTCTTCGCGTTTTCTCTCTCTCTCTCTTTGGTTTTGTTCATAAGTCATTTGTGATTTAAGTCTTTGGCTTGTCAAAACAAACGAAATGGAGCGTTGAAATAACTGACAGCTCGCAATGCCCATCGGGTTTAGTGCTTGTAATAACAACAACAATCCATTGTCCTGCCATGTTCCATTGGGTAATTGCATTTTATTAGCGCTTATCGCTCAGTTGAGATGCGTCCTTTGCTTGGACTATTGTCATGTCCATTGTCCATGTAACATTCAAAATTTAATTAATTTCCATTCACTGAATTATGCACTATTCCCCACAAAACAAACTCAGTTGTTACTCATCCTCAGGCACTGCCACTGCCACTTCCACTTCCTGTTGTCATGTTGTATAACACATGTAAGTAGACACTTCATAATGCCTCAAAAACATTTCATAATGTTGCATAACAAAGGAGGAGAACAAACAGAGAAAACAATAGGCAGCAATAGCGCATAGAGTAATGTATATTACCTGGGGATTAGCTTTACCTTTACCTTTACCTTTATTGGGACGCAGCTGTCTGTGTGGGTGGGCAGTACTCAGCCCAAGTAGCCCATAAAGTGCCAACAAATTAGCCTGCTTAAAAGAATACATAAAAAAGTAATGTAAACCGGCAAGATAAATGTCCTGGCTTACAAATGGTTTCAACTAATTGTCCTTGGATGCGCTTCTGCCCATTGTTTCTGAATGGGAAAAGGATCTTTGGATTTTCTTATTTAAGTTCCAATTAAGGTACAGTACCTCTATGTATTGTTTATAGTTGGAAAATCTTAGATAATAAGCTATGGAATTTGCTACTTTAAGCCAGTGTCATTGGAAATGCTGGAAATAGTTACGATAACTGCAATTTGCACTTAACCCTTGCCAGGCAATGTTCTTGTGGCTTTATCTAGTCATTGAGCGTCTTCCTTCCTTGGACAATTAAAGCAGCATACACATTACTCTCACACACACACACACACATAGCTAGGAACCACTCAAACCACTCGAAAAGTTGTCCGCAAAGTGCGAATGCATAATTAATTCCAATTATGAGTTTACCCAACAACATTGGCAACATTGGCACTTGCCTTGCCTCTGAACTCGAGACGACACAAGATGCGTTGTGGGTGGCAACACACACATACTTATATATATATAAATATATATATATATATGTACTAAGCAAAGAGTTTGGGGCAGAGACTAGAGACTTATCAGCGCATCGACAGCAGCATCAGCTACTGCCTGAACTTTCCTGATGTTGTCAACCCTGTGCAACTGTTGCTGTTGTTGTTGCTACTGTTGCTGCTGTTGCTTGTTGCATAGTTTGAGTGAGCCAAGTGCTTGGCGTGTTTAAACACATGCTTAAGTGTCATTTAGACAGTTATCTGCTTGGCAGCAACAGGGCTAAAGGATGCGGCCCTAACGTTTAGCCAGACAATTGATGGCCCTGTGATAAGTGCGAGAAGCGTTTTCTTATGGCGCTTTAAATTCTTTTTGCCTCAATTACAAAATGCTTGAAAAAAAGAAATGCAATATCAATAACATTTTACGTGTCTCGGTTACTTTACTTTGGCCAGCCTCAGGGGCCAACAACTGAAAGTGCTGTTTCTGTCTAAGTGTTGCAGCAGCAGCAGCCTTCAAAGCAGCCTTCGCTATAAACGGAAATGCATTTTGATGTTGCTGCTGTTGTTGTTGCTGCTGCTGTTGTTGTTGTTGTTGTTGCTGCTGCTGCTGTGGTGCCTGCTGTTGTTTTGGAGAGGTCCGCTGCGTCGCGTCTGCCAAAGACTCAAGTGTTTTAATGGATTTTGAACATGTATAGAAGCTGTTCATTTACTTCCCCTTCCAACACACACACACACACACACTCTCCCTCTCTCTCTTGACACACCACATAATGAACTTCTGGGAAAAGAATTGAAGAAATGTCAAGCTCTGCCTTTACCAGGCAAACGAGTATGACATTTACACATGCAATGGAAATACGCATCAATCATGCTCTATAAGGCTTTAGCGACAATCTACAGCCCTAAGCCAATCCCGGAATCCAATGGAAGTTCAGTTCATAAAAGATAATAAGCCGGCTTACCCGCATGCCACTCAAACTTAAGGCAGTTCACAGCTGCCACAGCTGCCACAAGCTCTCCCTCTCCCCCCTCTACCCACCGTCTCAACTCAAGAAAAGCCTATAAATTTTTAGATTATTTGCATATTGCGTCGAGCACTTGGGACAACATTTTCTTTTACTTATTTTTCTTTTCTTTTCTGGGTTTTTTTCACTCAGATTTTTGTTTGTGCCGCAAATTCAATTTGCTGTTTGTTTTCGTTGTTGTTTCCTTTGGCTCAAACTAATGTAAATCAAGCGACATTAAACGCACAATGCATACAACGGTAAATATGACAGGACAGACAGACCAGGACACGCCGACGCAGGATCAACATAAGAAGCAAAAGGAGCAGCAGCAGCAAACGGCGGCTGCAATTTATTTATTAGCACATACAACGAGACGCCAACTGGCTAAAAGGTGTGTCCCCTTTGGACCTTGTTGTTTTGGCTAAAAGCATAAAATTAATATTTGTCGCCGCTGCAGCTGCGCATAAACCCAAGGAGCACCCGGCCGGGTAGAGGTGGCTCCTGGTCTAGACCTGCTCAGGCAGTCGCGTGTCTAGCATGCAAATGCTTAATCAGATTTGTTGTTGCAAGGATTTGCACAGAAGTTGCAAGCGGCGACTAACATTAGTTAGACTTAGCTCAGACTTTAGCAAATTGATAGGAATCAACATTATTATAATCAAGGCTTGGTATAATCAGATCTTTAACAAAGTAAACAAAGTTCTAGAGTGTATCTGATAAACTTTTAGATTGAAAAGTCATCTGCGGCATGAAAAGATATAAAGAAAATATGCTCAGAGCAGTTTGAGTAGGTTTATATGGCAGAGCTATGTAATTTCTGTTACAGTTCTTATATGATTCATATATTTAATCATTATATATAGCTGATTCTATTAACGAAAGCAGTTCAAAGTCTTAAGCCATACGTAAACTACAATTAAGTCCTCTGCGGCATGAAAGGACGTAAGGAACATATGCCGAGAGCAGTTTGAGAAGCTTTTAAAGGCAATATTGTGTTTTATCTTTCACGATTTTAGTTCTAAATATATAGAACTGATTCCATTAACGAAAGCAACTGAAAGGTTAAAAAGAAAAGATGCTGAGAGCGCTTTGAGAAGCCTTCTATGACAGAGGTTAGAGTCCTTAAACGATTCATATATTTAATCAATTTATAGACTGAGTACAATTATGTCCTCTTCTTATATATAGAAGGGATGCTAGGAGCAGTTTGAGAAGCTTTAATAGTAGATGTAACGATTCCAGTTCTATAGTAAAATCAAATCATTATATATATAAAGTAATACTGATGTCAATAACGAGAGTAACTGAAAGGATATTCAGACATGAAGCAGACAGCAGCATTTTAAGGGAGATATGTGAACTTTCTGCTACGTTTTCAGTTCTTAATGGATTCATATATCAAATAATTATCTATGTATAGCTGATTCCATTAACAAAAGCATCTGAAAGCCTTATACCATACGTAGTCTGAGTACAATTAAGTCCCCTTCGGCAAGAAAGGATATAAAGAAAGGAAACTAAAAGCAGTGAGAAAGATTATATGGCAAAGATGTATAACCTATGTTACGTTTCCAGTGCTTAAAGTATTCATATAACGAATCATTATCAAGAGCTGATCATTATCATTATTTATAGCAACTGAATTAAGTCCTCTGCGGCTTGAAAGAATATATAGAAGGGACGTTAAGAGCAACTTGAGATGCCATTTTAGTAGCAGATATGTGTAGTATCTGTTATGATTTCAGTTCTAAACTAATACCATATCAATATATACAGCTGATTCTATTACCGAAAGCAACTGAAAGGTTATAAAGAAAGGAAGCTGAGAGCGCTTTGAGAAGCCTTTTAAGGTAGAGATGTATGCTATCTGTTGATATCATATCATTATATATAGCTGATTCCATTAAGAAAAGCACCTCAAAGGTTGTAAAGAAAGGAAGCTGAGAGCACTTTGTGAAGCCTTTTAAGGTAGAGCTGATAGTTCTTAAACGATTCATATAACAAATTATTATGAACAACTGATTCTATTAACAAAAGCACCTGCCAAAAGCCTTATGGCATATATAAACTGAACAAAAAAAACCCAGAAAATCAACTAAGTATAGATTTACATAACATTTATGCGGCATTAAGCTGCCCACATTCAATTTAGCCACAATTTTCGCACATAAAATGCCATTCAGCAGGCATTAACATTCAGTTTATGGTAGAAAAAGCAGAGGATAAACATGAAAATAATATAAAGTAAATACAAATTGAGGCTGGAAAATGTATGCTGGAATGTATCTTTTGATCAATATTAAATTAATTGAATATTAGTTTATTTATGGCTGGCATAAAATGTTTTATAAATGTATAAATAAACGTGATTAATCTATAAATTTGCAAAATGAAATCAAAGCAACTTTTAGCGTATGAGATCAACTGGCGGAGAACCGAAATTGAATTATCGAATTGTCAGTGAAACAAATAAAATTCGAATGGTCAATTAAATGGCCAATGGACAATGGCGAATGGACAATGGTTCGTTGATGGACATGATGCACTGCCTCCTCCTTCTCAGCAACTCAATCAACCCAATCAACACTTGGCCCATGGCGCAAACATTTTAGTTTATGCGCCCGCCAGCGCTGGACCAGCGGGTAGTCTCTGGTGAGAGGTAGGGGATGGAGGGAGGGGGTAGGAGGTTGGCTAACTTGTCCAGCAAATTGCCTTAAATCATTTTTAATGAAATTTCCATGGAAGAGAGACGAGAGCTGTGGAAGCCAACAGGCGATTTGCGTGGCGCAGCTAATTCACATGTGATGAGTGTGTGTGTGTGTGTGTGTGCTGTCAGTGTGTGACAGGTCGCGTTGTGCCTGGGCTGTAAACGCATAATTGGGCTGTTGGCCAAGTTGTCAATGGATTGAACAGCGCCGAAGGCCACTTGATAAATGAGCCATTTGCTCAGTAATTTAAGCATCATTTCAATAAGCGTTGGGGGTCAGTTTGGCAGCTGGCAGCTGGATGAGTATGGTATAACTGGTAACTGGTAGCTGGTAACTGGTAAGCCCTCCCTCATGCTGTCAGAGATTTGTGTAACCAAATACTCATTACATAAGTCGAAGCTGGGGCGAGTAGCTAAATGCAAACAAAATTGCTGGCAAAAATATGCTGATGCTCGGGCGATGGCAACTAAGCAAATTTTGAGTGCTAGACGAGTAGGGTGTTTGGTTGTGCGAGTGTGCGAGTGTATACGTGTGTGTGTGTGCTAGTTAAGCCAAAGGCAAATATTGACAGGCAAAGTCAAATGCTCGACAAGGAAGCATTTAAAGTAATCGAGTGTTAAAAACGGCAAACGCAGGCAAACATTGGCCAGGCAAAAAGGCAAACACACTCACGCCTCACACTGCCCCATTCACCCACACCAACACCCCTCCCCCCTCAGTGGTTGTGCAAATATTTAGTTGCTCATAAATTACGAGTGTTCGTATGTGTGTGTGTGTGCTTCGGGAAAGAGAATCACGCTTTAATGCCTCATTAAAATGTGCACAACGGCAAATAAATTCAAGCTGACGTTACTCGAAAATTTTCTTTGACGCGACCTGCGGCGGCAGTGCCAGAAAGTCATAAAAATCTAAAGTTTTCACATAAAATCAATTGCTGCCAATGCCACTGGCAGTTGGTGTGGGGGGGTGGGGGAGGCAACTCTGGAGTCTGGGGCTGTGGCACACAATCCGTTGACGTATCACAGTCAGAGTCACAGTCCCAGTTTTGGCCAAAGGCAGTTCCGGCTCAGCCTTTTTTGGTTTATTAAATTACAAATAAATAATGAGACGAATGCCAGGGCAAAGTGTGTTGACTGGCAGGCAGCTCCTGCGGCTGCTGTCCTGACTCCTGCCACCATGCCGCTGCTCCTGCCTGCAGTTATTAAAAACTTAACAAAAACAATTAACACAGTCACAGCTTTAGCTGAGAGTGTGAGAGAAGGAGAGGGAGGCGGGGTGGGGTGGTGGCTGAGTGTCTAGGGGGTTGGTTGCTAAAAGGGGTAGCTTTTACTTCCGTACAAATACTTTAAAGCAATGACAAATTGTTCAAGGATTCACTTAAAGGCAGCTGGAGCAGCAGTGGCAGCAACCGAAACCCAAGTCGCATCCTTTGCATCCTTCGCATCCTTTTGCTGTGGCCACAAAATGCAAAGCATTAACCAAAGTTGCAGCCGCAACAATAACAAATGCAACTCTGGAATGAGACGCTCTTGCTGCCTGATGGAAAGTGGTAGATAGAGAGCGAGGGAGCAGGGGGTTGCACCAAGGCTGGAGCAGAGGAGGTTGTACAACGGGAATTGGAATTGCAGCCGCAAATAAATTTGTGCTGAGTAAAATATATGGCAAAAATATATATATATAAAGCATCGCATGTGCAACAGCAGCAGGAACAATGCCAAAAGCAACAAGCAGCAGCAGGCTGCCTCCTGCCGCCTGCCCCCTGCCCCTTGCTACTGCCACTGTCCCCTTTTTTCATTACAATACCCGCACCCGCAAACCCGCAATCCGTAACCCGCACCCTCTAATGCCACTCCCACTGCAGCAAGGCTGAGGGGTGCTGCCTCTGCCTCTGCCTCTGCTGCTGCTGTTCCCATTGTTTGCAGGCGCGCTCTGATTAGAGGCGAGCCCCATTCATAAAAGGTATGCGGCTTGTATTTGTTTTTGTCTTTCATTTTGCTCCTAACTGCAAATGGATAAACTGAAATATACGAGACCATTTTAAAGACCTCCATACAAAAGATCTAAGAAACTTTCAAACTGCGAAATAATTAAAACTTATTTTGAATTATTAAATGGAAGACACATATATCTATTCATTATGTTAACTACTATTACTACTCTATAGAGTTTATATATATGGATCTTAATCAAGTTCAAACTGTTTGTTGCTGTTCATGCAGTCTACTTCTGCTCATCAGCTCAATCCTAGTGTCCATTCAAATTGAGGAAGGCAACAGTTCTGGATCAAATTGATGCATCTCAATCTTGTTTACAATCCTTTGCATAGTCCAAAGATCTTAAGATTGTCTTAGATATATAATTTACTGGAGCAAGCCTACAATTTGGGTTACTTTTAAGTCTGGAATTGGGATTCTAAGTTAGAAATTCTAACTACCTTTTGATATGCGGCAGACAAGGCTATCTATACCCCTGTCTCTCCCTCTCTCCCTCTCTATCTCCCTTTTTCGCCATAAAGTATGAATAAAAGATCATATATAACTATGATAATATCCCAATAGTTCAGTCGTAGACTAATCTCAATACACTTCCTTGGATAAAGTTGCCTTTCTGATAAGTTGTATCCACCTTTCTACAGCTTTTAGTTGCTTGCCCAAAAAGCAGCTGGAAATTGCTTAAGTTATCCCTCCCGTAGTTAATACTATGATAATTTTATAGCTAACATACCTCTAATCCATTCCTACTTTAATATATCTTAAAAATCTGCTCGTTCCTTTCATTTGAACAGCTTTTGTCCTTGTGAAACGTAATATATATTTGATATGCTTATGTTTCCTGTTTGGGGAAGAGCCCAATGATTGCGCCTAACTTTGCCATTAACCAACTGCAGCTGTCAGAGGCTTTTCAACTAGACTCTCCCATGTCGCCATCTTACTGGAAGGACCAGTGCATCCCATTCCTGGTCTCTCTGGGTGGCCTCAGCCAGTCCAGTTGTCCAACGGAGCGTGCGTTTTGTGTTAGTCTTTGATTTGTCACACCAAAGCGGAGCTTTTCATGGCAGCCTGTCAGAGTTTTTCCTACGTTTTTTCATGTTTGCTTCTTCATTTTTTCCTCAGTCCAAGATGGGCCAAGATGTTGAATGGAAAGGGAAGGCGGCTTCTATGCCTGTCCGAGGCAACGTTGCGGCTGCTGCCTGTTCCACGTCCAGTTTAGCCCTTGGCTGATTTTTGATGAAAAGTTTTCAGTTTCATATTATTCATGCGCTCTGCCACCCCGACGCCCAGCCACGCCTTTTTCCTCCTTTTTTTTATCCTCTCTCTCTCTCTAGTTTTTGTTTTTGTTGTTTTGCGGTTGAATGGCGCTTGCATTTTCTGCTGTTGTTGTTGTTGTTGTTGGAGTTGTTGTTATGTTCTTTATATAAAACACAATTTTTGTTGTATTTTAATTTTGCGCAAATGGAAAATAATAATCAAGACAAATAATAAAATGGACGCAGGCGAAAAGGTGTTGGCACTGGCAACAAATAAAGGACACACAATGCCACACAGTCCACTGCCTCCCACTTCCCACCTCCCGCCTACCGCCTGCTTTTGCCTGGGCGTGGCACAAAAAACGCACTGCAGGGCGTAATATGTCCCGGTGACGACCCCAAGCTCCAGCCTCACGCCAGAGCGACTGCTTCAAAACCAAGTCGCAGTCATATTCAGAGGAGTTAGAGCTGAAGCTGGAGCTGGAGCTGGGGCTGGGGCTGGAGTCGGTGCCCGCATCAGCTCTTGGCTTTGTTTGGAGTGATTTTCAACAAAGCGCAGCGCACTTAATTCTCTTTACACACGCACACACACATGCCGGAGCAGACATGGTATGACAGGCTTTTTATGCCTAAGTATCTTAAGTTGTCAGCTTGCAAAAGGCAAAAGAAATCCTTTAATTTGCAGTAAAATGCAAAACGCAGCGCCACTTTGTCACACTGTGTTCGTGTGTGTGTGTGTGTGTGTGTGTATGTGAGTGTGTGAAGAAGGCAACAAGTCAGCGTACATTGGACTTTGCCACTTGGCATGCGAGGCAAAGGCGAAGGCGAAGGCGAATCGCCTCAAGGTATGCAGTAAATTAAAATGCAGTGACACAGTGCGAAAAGGGGGAAGACGATGGCAGAAGAGGACAGCACAGGACAGGCGCAGGCCAGTCAAATGACATGTGTGTGTAGAGTGTATGTGTGCGTGTGTCTAAGGCGAGTGCATTTTCTTTGCACTTTTCACATTAAAAGTTTTGCCCGCAAGCCGAGTTAGGAAACATCTAGCAAGAGTAGTAGTGGTAAGTGAACTTCGGTTTTGACAGCACACACACCCACACTCACACACACACACACACTCAACACACATACACATCTGTAGCTCACAATGCATTGAGCCATAAATGAATGAGTTTGATTTTACGCCGGTTGTCAGTTTGCTTGTGGAACATTTGTGATAAGCGGAAGAGAACTTTTGTGGCACATCTCGTTGACAGTTTTGCATATGAATAGCAAACAGCCAGCTCGACTCTGCGTGTGTGTGTGTGTATGTGTGTGTAGGTCTGAGCAACGCTTATGGCCACGTTAATGGCAAACTAAACTGCAAACTTTTGCTTGCGCCACCGACGCACGCATACGTAATAAAAGGTGTAAATGAGCAAAAGAGCCAACAGGCTGCCAGGCGAAGGCGATGTGGCACGGACCTGAGACTGAGGCAGCGGCTGTGGCACTGGCTGTGGCTGTGGCAGAGGCACTCAGGCGCATAGGCACACGGACGGACGAACGTACGGACGGATATGGACTTACGCCTTGGGCCATTATAGGGGCCACTTGCTGCCGTTACAATACACCTGCCTAGGCGGCCAGGTGAGCTATTTATGCCGCAGCGTACAGTGGTTGAATATGTGCAAGAAGCGAATCTAAAGTTATTGTCCAGGTGAAAGATGCTGGAAGGCTTTCAACAGCCACTCAATGTACTCAATGGAGGACCAAAAAGTGGGTACCAATTGTTTAGCTCTAGAAACTAGAGTTCATAGCTAAACTTGCTGGAAACTAACGCAGTAATTATGGATAGGGATTAGCTAGTATATGACTAAGTAGTATATAATATATAAGTATATGATTAAGCCTTAAGAAAGCAGCTTTGAAAGCAGTTGAAAGAAAGAAAGCTGTTAAGAAAGCTGAAATTCTATAGAGTAACTTCAGACGAAACCTTTCCCTATCCTTTATCCGATCTATGAGTTAAAGCTTAGCTTAACAAGTGAGTTATAGATCTAAGAATATATATTCCACTCCAGACTTGTTAATATCTTTTCCCTCTTTAACTAAACATATAGAATAGCCATTATCTTAGATACTCAACAATCCTTCTTCTATATATTCCTGTCATGAGATCCCAAAGAGTTTCTATAGCTAAATTTATATTTGTCCCCTGTTTACTTCCTTAATCTGGCTGGGATTACAGTGGTGCTAAAATGTTTGCTGCATTCCTATGACAAATTTCTGCATATGTTTCCACTGTAGATTTTCATGTGTATTAAACTAAATTTAGCGTCACTTTGAATTACGGGCGAACAACGTCGACGACGACGACGATGAGGACAAGGACGATGTGGAATGAAAGAGCTGTGGCAGGCTATTATAATAGAAGTAGTGCTGGCAGAAAAACCAGGAGCTACCTAGAAAAGCCAACAACTTATGTATATGGCAGCTATAATGCTCCTCTGCTCGGAACGAAGCAGTTCTGTGGCAGCGGCGACATCATGTTTGCAAATTTATGTAGTTGTAAGTTGCTGCTGTAGGAAATGTCATAAAAAAAGCATAGGGAGAGAGCAGAAAAAGAATGCACACACACACACATACATATATATAAATAGTGTGTATGTATGCAGAATAAGTGGCAGCAAATGTGCGGGCAGAAGGAAGAATGCAGCATGCGGCATGCGGCAGGCAGAACGCAGGACTGCGGCGGATGTGAAGCGTTGCCGTGACAAGCTCGGACGCGTTTAAAGTGCAATTAGCGCACGTAATTGTAATCGAGTTGGCCGCCAGCCACCAGGAGCAGCACCACCAGCGGCGACAACTCCTGACATTAAGCCCAAGGCGAAGGTTTGCCACAGTCGCTGCTGCCGCCGCTGCTGCTGCTGCTGTTGCTGCCACGCGGCTTCCGGCAGGTGGCCGCGGCTTACGAAGGCCTTTAAAGGAGTTGCGGTCTGTGTGTGCTTCCTTCTCCCTTTTCTCCTTTCTCCGTATTATTATTTTTTTATTTTAAAGGCAACCGGGGAGCTGTAAATAAATTTGGCACTTAATCATATTTACGGAATTTGCTGCGCATTTATTTATGTGTCCCACAGTGGCAAATGCTCAGCTCGGACGAGCAGCAGCAGGGCCAGGGGCACTCAAGGATTTCGGTTTCTTTTGGCCGCTTTCCGGCTGTCACAACGGAAGTGCAATCCCAGTCGCAGTCGCAATTCCAGACGCGACAAACGGCTCAAGTATGGGCGTATACTCTAAGCCACAAAATGCGCCAATTTGCGCTATTTTCAAGTGTGCCAACAACAACAACAACAACAACAACAACAACAGCAACAACAACTACAAACAACAATCAACAACAACTTAGAGGCAAAAGGAGCCAAAGCCAACAACATTGCCTAATTATGCGTTTTTGGCTTTGTTATTTATAGAGGCCGCACGCGATGCGACCGTCTTTCTGGCCCTTTCCGAAGCTGATGCCGCCCATGAGGCTAATTAGGCCTAAAGCGCGCCCATTGTGAACACCGTTGCAATGTCGCCTGTTAGTCCGACATTGTTGTGGCAACAATCGGTCCCCTCCCTGCCCCCACCCACTGCCTTTGCTGAGCCACATTTCCGCCTAGTTGCGCTTTGGAGTTCATTAATAATTTAAGTATTCAACAAAATGTCAACAGTTGAAAAGGCTTTGGCCAAACTGAGGCAAATTATTTGATTTATTTGCCACTCAAATTCGATTTTATAATCACAAATATAAACCAATTTATTTACCATTGTTGACGCTCCATTAATACCCTATCAAAATATCAGTAAACTGAGGTATATCGCCCAATAAAGCGCTTTGTATTATTTAGATTGTTCTTAACATAAAAATGTTAAGCTGCTGTTAAGTTAACATGAGAAGTCTCAATATCAATAGGAGTCGATACTATTGATATTTTTACTATGGTTCATCGCCTAAAGGAGTTGATTTATGACAATGGGTTGACTCCTTTGTAGATAAACTTGTTTATAGGATAATAAGGATGTTATCCGTGTGGTTCTATATGGTTTATTCTATTATATATATTCATATTCTTTACTTACTTTGGTTGATCAATAGGAAATTTTGGTTTTCTCTCTAGTAAATCTCTAACTTAAGTCATAATTTGACAGTTGATTGTTAACTGGGATATAATATTGTATCCTTAAGGACTTTCCATAAGAAACTGCACTCTCAATGAACTAAAAGCCTGTATCTATTCATATGAACAACACTTTGAAGCTGCTTTATTTATACTGATTATTCTCTTTACTTTTCCCTATCAATCAATAGCATCTTTAAGGACTCTATACAGGATATTACTTAGTTGTATATTATCAACTATTAAATACATATTGCATTGTTATTTTGTGGTTATTGTCAGCCTGTTTGTGTATTGTTTAATTTTAGTAAGTGTTTCGCTTTCATCTAAACTGAAATTTGTTGAATTTGTGGTTTAGCTTCAGTATTTAGGATAATATTTATAACGAAGCTTAGTTAACTCAATTATCACTCAGATTGTAGAGTATAAAATGAAGTTAGGTAGATTTTAAGACAAATATTTGTGCAAAGGAATTGCCTTAACTGAGTTGCGATTGAAATTAAAATGCACTTAGCTCCTCTCAAGGATTGCATCTCAGGGGCATTTGCTTTGATATCTTTCATTATTGTTTTAACTACAGATTAAAGTTGTTGTGTTTGTTGTTGTTGTTGTTGTTGCTGTGTGTGCTATTACAGTTGATTGTGATTATTGTTAAGTGCAGGTGGAAAAACTGTCAGGCAGAAAACAGTTGAATGCATTTTCATTACACCTCATTACATTTCACTTCATTGCAATTGTGCGTCGCAGATGATTTGTTTTTATTTTCCTTTTTTTTTTGAATACTTTTGAATCGCTGGCAGGGACTGGAGACTGGGACTGGGACTGAGTGAATGGATCGAGTACTCGTTTGCATATTACTCTCACAGTCATACATAAGCAGAATGTGTGAATGTTTTGCATGTAAAATGTTTTTAATTGAAAACAATAAAGTTTCTGGCTTTGGGTGTTTCCAGCTGCCTCTGGCGCCCACTTCCTGCCACCCACAGCTCCTGCTTCTGCTACAATGCATAAAATATTCCATTCAAATATGAAATGTCGAACAAAATGAACAGCTTCAGCGAAAGTATTAATCACAACCGAAGATTGAATACCCTTACAAATGCTGAAATGAATCTTATTCGATGTGAATAAAACCATTTTTTGGGATATTTTTTAACTGAGAAGTGTTCTAGGTTTATCCCTTGGGAGAGAGAGAACTTCAGTATATTGTTTACCTGTTCTCTACAGGTAAACTCTATATCTTATAGCTCCTATAAATATTACTTCCTATACCAAACTCAGTTACTTTATCCTGTATATAAAAACTTTCTCCTTAGAAAACTCTTTCTTAAGAAATTCTGAAGGCAACTTCCATCCACCAAAACTCTGATCTGCCTGGCAGTAATCCTCGCTTCTACTAAGCTCTCACTACAGCCGAAGATTCAGTATTTCCTTCATATATTGTCCAACCTCTCTACTGCACCAATATGCCCTATTCATATGTGAAGTCAGAGCATATTTCTTGGCATGCTAAAAGCTGAGCATTCATGGATTGTGTTTCTTTGTTTCAGGCGTGAAAGCGAGCTGAATGAAAATGGAAATGGAAATGCAGTGATACCCGGCGATAGATGATAGATACATGTACTTATTCTACACTTGTGTGTGTGTGTGTGTGAGTATTCAGACAGCAATAACAATAACAACAAGAGCAGCAGCAGCAGCAGCAGCAGCAATCAGAGAACGTGAAATGCGAAAGTGATAATTAAAAATCGCGCTATAGATTGTTCCCGTTCGAGCTGTATATGTATATATATATATCTGTGGTAAATGGGATATATGGTTATTGTATGAGTATTTCTTGTTGTCAGAAGTTGAATATTGCAATCAGCAGGGGAAGAGGTGCATGCTGCATGTGGCAATGTGAATGCGAATGTGCAACATTGCGAATGAAGTGATCAATGCGCCTAACAATGATTGACGGCATTTCAATGGAGGCAGAGACACTGGTTTGGGTGAGAACTGGAGGCTGAAAGCTTTGGGGCAGACAGCACAGCATGAAAAGGCAGCTAAGAGCTGCTGAGTGGGTGGGCGGGTGGCATGTTGCATGTTGCATGTTGATGACAAACAATTATGCAGAATTGCAAGCGTTTGCAATTTTGTGCAAAATTAATTTTGCATTTTTAATTTTACATAAGGGGGTTGTATGCCGTTATCTGGCTATGTGTGTGTGTGTGTGTGTTGGTGTGTGTTGCCAGCTTAAAGTCAAGCGTGTGAACTCTTTAAAAACACAAAAAAATAACCAAAGATTATGCTGAGACAGCAACAAGAAAGAAACATGCGACGGCCGCAGCTCAGCTACAAAGGATTGATAAGTGCTCGACCTCGTCTGGCATCGAAGTGCCACTGGAGGGGCCTATCAATCTCTTGCTGAATTCTGCTTGGACCACGTAAGCTGCTCCAAGCCACCATGGGCTGATGTTCAGATCAGCAGATGCTAAAGTCAGCTGATGCTGCAGCTAAATCTATAACAATCAAATCTGCCTAAAGTCGAGTCATTCCCTTCCAGTTGACCATTGCGGCAGGTTGTGTGAGATGCTTCCGACTATGGTAGAAGTGAGCAGGGATTTGCAGCAGCAGCTGGTGCTGCTGCGTGTGTCCTCGGAGCAGGCGGAGCTGCAGTTTCCAGAGATTTGGCTGCGCGACAATTGCCAGTGCCCCAAGTGCTACATGCAACAGACGAGAAGTCGCCTGCCACATGGCTGGAACTACTTGGACACCAAGGTGCTTGTGCTGAGCCTCAGCTGGTCTGTGGAGCAGCAAGTGCTGCACATAGACTGGTCGGATGAGCATCAGTCGCAGTTTACACTCGCTTGGCTCAAGGAGCGGGATTTCTCGCAGGCGAATCGCGCGCGTTATTTGCGCGACTTTTATCGCCCCGAGCGCAGACACTGGTCTGGGCAGGAGTTCCAGCTGATACAGAGGGAGTTCCAGTATGAGGAGCTGCTTAACAGCGATGAGGCCTTGCTGCAGTGGCTCCACCATCTGGCAGTCTATGGTTTGGCACTGGTTAGGCAGGCGCCACTGGAGGAGGATGTCCTGCGAAAGCTGTGCAACCGCGTGGGCTTCATCCGACGCACCACCTATGGCGACGAGTGGAGCGTGCGTGCCCAGCCTGGAGCCAGTAACTATGCCTACCTGGCGGCACCGCTGCCACTGCATACGGACATGCCGTACTTTGAGTACAAGCCCAGTGTGACACTGCTGCATACGCTGGAGCAATCGGAATCCCCGGGCGGTTGGAATCTGCTCAGTGATGCCTTCCACGTGGCAGACCTGCTGCGGCAACAACATCCCAGTGCCTTTCAGGTGCTCAGTGACACGCCCGTCGACTGGGCGGACATTGGCAGCGACCAGGAGCTCTCCTTCCACAACATCTGGCGTGCACCAGTCATCAAGTAAGTGCGAGCTCTGCTTTCTCTCTCTATCTTTCTCCGTTTCTTATGGGACACCTTCTTTCATGCTCCGGATAGCCTGGACGCCAATGGTCGGTATCTGCGCATTAACCACAGCATTCCGCAGCGCGACAGCCACTTTAGCGTGGCAGCGGACCAGGTGCGTCCCTGGTACGAGGCGATGGCCCTGTTTATCCAGCTGGCCAACGAGCAGGCATGCACATTCAAGACAACACCCGGCGACATCCTCACCTTCGACAACATCCGCATGGTCCACGGACGCACCGGCTACGATGACACGGATCACAATGTCCGACACATTGTTGGCGCTTTCCTCGACTGGGACATTGCCTTCTCGCGTTGGCGTGTCCTAAGGAATTCGCTCGGCTATGGCAAGTAGTTGCCAGTTGCAGAATGTTTCATCAGAGTTCACAGTAAACAAGCTGTGCATAGCGATATATTTATATATATATATATATCGTTATATATATATGTTATATATATATATGTATATATCCCTTTTGTATGAAGAGAGAGAGAGGGAGTCATAGATAGCAACAGAGAGATGCCAGAATGCTGATAAAGCTGATAAAACATATAGAAATATAATAGTTGCATTGCTTCAGAAAGAGATAAGCAGAGGGCAAAAGTAGTCGACTAGGAGATACCCAGTCTTTGGTCTTAAGTAACTTGATATGATATGACGATATGATAATATGATATGATATGATATGATATGATATATATGGTATATAATAAATGTAAGTGGTTTTATCTTTCGATTGGGTCGAAAGATCATGGATATGTATATATTTCGTATGGTATCGTATAATCTACGTACTTACCAAGTATTCCCAGCTACTTTTCAGCCATTTATAGAGTATATTCTTGCAGAATAACAGAGCATTTCCTAGTCGATCAGTCGCATTTTGTTAGATTTCTCAGTTGATTTGAGCTTCTGTTCAAAGTGAAAGTCTGAGACACGTCATTGTTTACGCAACTCTCGAAACTGAAATAGAAATAATAATTAGATTATATATTATCGAATTATATAGAACCTCTTATCAGTTGGCAGTGAATCAGCATGTGTTCCATATGAGAGTCTAGTGTCAGCGGATGATTAGGTGTTAGAGAGAGAGAGAGAGAGACACCAAAGATTCACCTGTCTGAGCTAAATCGAAAACCCTTTAAAGAAGCAACAAGCCGAACCCAACTCAAACTCCAAATTCAAATCCCAACTCGAAGTGTAACTCCAGGAAATGGGAAGAGATTTTTATGGCATTGCCACATTTTGACGGCACCTTTTGGCAGCGCCGGAAGCAGTTCTTGTTGCTGTTTTTCGTTGTTTTAGGAGTTGGTTTCTGGGTGCGGTTACCCAGTGGCAAATCCTTGGCAAATCTTTTTATTTATGTCATTGATGCCAGAGCACAAAAAAATACATATATAAACACACCCACACACACACACACTGAAACATGGCATGTGATTTTGGTGGCACATGAATTTGTGCATGGCAGCCAAGTAAATCCCTCTAATAATCCACATAATAAGCAGCTGGAGAGTCGGAATACAGCAACAACTGACAAAAGGGTTGCACTTGCCACCCTTCCCCCTTATACATATACACCCTTTCCTGTTATCCTGTTAGACGGTTAGCCGCTGCCTTGGCTCTTGTTTATAAGTTCATAAAACTCAACGAGCTACAAGCAGGAGCAGGGGGCAACCTAAAGGAAACATAGCACTGAGAAAACAAGTAGATGTCCTTCAATTGGGGTTGATTGATAGCATCGATAGATACCCTGTAGACTAGGCATAACATATATGTTTATAAACAGATCTATATGGAGTGTAATCATAAGGTATGTACATATCAAATATGAAGATCTTAAGCCTTAGAGCAAATGCTCTATAGGAAAACTGAATGGCAACCTTTGAGTCCTTATAGAAGGAAATGAATAGCTTCAAATCAGTTTTTGATGCAGATCCAGAGAATATTCAGCTATCTATATCTATCTAGAATGGGAACCTTTGATTCTTTATAGAAGGCGCTGAATAGCTTCAACTCAGTTTCAATCAAAAGTATTTATATCTTTACCCACATCCTTTCACTTCTTTTGCAGCCTCCCTCTACTTCTTTTATGACTACAGGGTAGAGAAAAAAAGAGTCACAAATCCAATTTCTGTTTGCGGATTGGGCCAAACATTTTTTTACTGCTGCCACTGGCCGAGCATAATGTGTAATTGAAAACCTGCGCTGTATTGCACCCCTGGGTGGGCCGTGTGTGTGTGCTGTGTTCGATGTGGCCAACTAATTGGCACAGTTGTAACCGAAGGGACAAGAAAAAAAGAAGAAAAACCATAGAAAGAGGTTACATTTCACACTGTGTGACACTGACACCGCTCTTGGCCATTATGTAAACACGGCCAAAAGGCAAACCCTTGCCAAGAAAGCAAAAAATGAAAGAGCTGTCAAAGCTGCAAATAATGCGCTCAATTTGTAGACAGTTTCAAGAGCAGACAGACAATTGCCAAACTAAAACGCTTACATACAATTTCCACAATTTCCGCTCGCCCCAAGCCCAACCCCTCATTAGATTTATATACAGGCAGAAGGACATTCAAAGAGTGCGAAGGAGTTGGCCCAGTTTCGTGCCAACAAGATTTGGCCAGAAAGCAAACTGAAAATTTGGCTCTGTCTCTCGCTCTCGTTGCAAACTGACAGAATGACAAACATGCGGCAATTGACGCAATCATTGTCTGTCTTCCATGAATTGAATTAAATCAACTCAAGTGCGACAATCCCCCATATGGATGAGCTTAAGCAATATGAATACATGTCCTGTTCTCTCTATGCCCAATTTTTATCAACCATCTGTCTGTCCGTCCGTCCGTCTGTCTGTGGCAAATGAATGGCTTGTGTCATGCATGCGCGACGATTGGAATCACACAGGAGTACATTAAGTATATGGAGATGGCGACTACAGGCATATCATACAAATGATTGTCAATCCTTTTCAGAGCGAAAGAGAGAGGGAGGATAACTGGGCGTATGCGTAATGCGCCCTGTAATTCCGTTTGATTTCGGTGCAGGACATTAGCGCGGCTCAACGGCGCATTTTGCTTATTAGAATTCGTTTGTGCCGCTGGAGTGTAATAAATTTTAGCGAGCTGCTGCTGCTGCTGCTTCTGCTGCTGCCACACGTATCCACGTGCTACTTGCTACATACGTTCTCAGCAATTTCAAAGTTTTATCACCAAAGCGTTGTGTGTGTGAGTGTGTCTCACTTGGCTGGCTTGTTGTTGTCTGCACGTCTGCTGTGGTTATGTGAAATCACATCGTAAAAATGTCCAAGTCCAAATGCTGTGCGCCAAAGCTCATAAGTCGTCCTCATCCTGCGCTCATCCTACTGGCTCGTCCTTGGGGTTGTCGTTTCACCTGTCGGTTGGAATTGGCATTAGCTGGCAACCCTTTGGCATTGCCTTTCAATTTATAGATGGCGCGCATATAAATATTTATTTCAGCTTTGCAGCTGCCTACCCCTGCACCACCCACCACCCCTTCTCCCCCCACCACCACCAGCAGCAGCAGCCATGCCTTTGCATCATTATTATTTTTATTATGGCCTTAAAAGCATCGCCTTGGCGATCAATAAACATTCATGTCTGCGTCTCGCAGTCTTGCAGTTTTCAATGTTTTTCAATAAGCGAAAGTGCTTTGTGCCCCAAAGTTCTCGCCTTCACTCTCTCCACTCTCTGTTGCAAGTTCTTTGGACTTCTGTGTGTGTGTGTGTGTATGTTTATGACATCAAATAATTAAAGGTCAACAACGAGGTTTATGTAACTGCCCCGCTTAATAGCCGATCAAACGATGAGCTCCCCTTGCCCCAAAAAGCAAACAAGCCAAAAAACCAGCTGAACATTTGTGCCACATCAGCGAGTCCAGAAAGGATATGCGAGTAATGGCTATGAGCCTTATCATTATTATCATTTTCATTTTGCATTAGCTGCATTTTATGTCCTGCCATAAAACAATGCAAATACGGCCACAGGAGCACACACACATACACACAGAGACACACACAGGAAATTTTAATTAGGCTAAACACAGCAGCTGCAGTTGTTACGCTGCCACCAAAATGGTTCCAATTGCGAAAGTGAAATCAGCAACAGAATGTGGCACGACTCGCGCAAAGGATGCATACAGCCGTAATTATACTCTTAAGGTAGAGATAGGGTATAGCACTGCGGCATATTAGAAATGGGAATCGACTCGAACTATCGTGACACAGTTGAGTCATAAGAATAGAAGTTGTTGTTGCAACTAGAGCAAATATGCGTAGAGTTGTTGCAACTAGTACATGCTGTGGCATAAAGTGAAGTTTGTGTTCTTCAGACTAGAGATGAGAGTCGCTGTTAAGGCTCTGTTAACGTTAACAGAAGCTGCGTATACACATTGAAAGGCTGTTAAAACCGAATGTAGATGCTTTTTTCAGGTCGATTTACAGGGTATTTGCTAGTCTATCATAGTTTGTTGTATAAGATTTGGTTCAAATGGGAATTCGTGCGAATTTGAGGGTAATAGCAACAGCTGTGGAAATGTCTAATTACTAAAGATATGCAGATGGAGACTAGAGCACAAATGACTCACCTGCAGGCAGGCCGCCCACCTGGCTGCATTTTACCTGTGTTACCGCACAGCTACAAGCATTTATGTACACCCAAACAAACAACAGTGGGAGGAACAATAACAACAACATTAATAAGAGAAGACTGCAATTAGTGCAGAGATTGAGAAGCATTTTGAATTAATTACATTTCCGGCGCAATAATTTCGATAATTTATCATTGGATGCCAGCGCTTTGGCCGCCGAGAGCCATCGAAGAAAATGTATGTTGCAGCTTCTTGTGGCATGCAAAATACGTAACGGTAAATTGGTTAACAATTACACAAATCTCATAATGAAGTTGCAACGGGGAAATGGCAATGCGATGCAGGTTGGATAAGCTGCAGGATGAGGATTATACTGCAATTGCCTGCGGTTGGTAGATTCTCGCTCTTGTTGGAAAGCTTCTGCTTCATTTGCACGAACGAAAACAAATCTGGGGGAAAATTGATTGGATGTTGTTAATGGTTACCGGTTACGGATTGCTGGTTGCTAGTTGCAGGTTGCAGGTTGCTGGCTGCTGGTTACAGCTGCTGCTTGCCCTTCGACCTGCTTGCAACACTTGCCACCAGGCAATTTGCAGCTTTTGTTCTCTAAATGAAAACCCTTAACAGGTGTTGATGTTTGCTAAGTAGCTGCTTTGCTTTTCTTTATCCTTCCTTCTTCCCTCTCCCTCTCTCTGCCTCTCTGTTTATCTCTTTCTTTCTGCAACTTGTCTCGTTGCATGGTCAGCTGCACATTGCTTTGATTATTTTCTACTATTTGCAACAAATTGTATGTAAATAGTTGCGGCCTGCCCCCTGGATCGTTGCAGCTACAACAGAAATGAAAGACATTTAATATTTTCCAGTTGCAACCACAATATTGACTTTTGCACTCCCGTGTGTGTAACTGTAACTGTGTGTGTGTGTGAGTGTGAGTGTGACAGGTAGGAAAATCTATCGAGTACATAAAATTGCCAGACAATTGGCTATGCTCCAATTTTGTTTGCCTCAGTGTGGCATGCGGGCAATTTCCAACTGTGCAACCGAACGAAACCTTGCAGCAAAAAAAGAAAAGGATATATGCATGTATCCTTATATGGAAGCATCCTTGTATCGATTCTTGGGCTAATGAAGAAGGCCTTAATCATGGCCTCAATTGATTAGCCATAAACAAATTGCGTTGCAATTCCAATTTGGAAGTTCAAGTGCTCTTGCAACTTGTTACTTGCCGCAAGCTGTTGCCTGGCAGCAGTTCAACTGCAATTTGGTTAATTGCTTTGCCGTCGCACAGGTATTTCTCTATGTGTGTGAGTGTGTGCAGTGTGTGTGTGTGTGCCATCATAATTTCATTTATATGAAAATTTGTAGCTTGCTTTAAAATTACTTCAGAGTTTCCAAACTTAATAGTCAATAAGCTAAATATTTATATGGCACACTCTCTCTGTGTGAGTGTGTGTGTGTGTGTGTGTGTGTGCCTGTCAACCCTTTTGGCAGCTGTGTGTATATGTATGAGGTTGCCTCATTAGAGGGCGACACATTTTGGCATTGACGTCGGGGGCGTTAGAATAAAATTCAAGTTTTTTATGTGCGCTCGTAAACAGAATTGAATTGCCGTCCCCACAATAGAGTGTGTGAGTGTGTGTGTGTGAGGGTGTGTATATGTCTAACTATTGTAGACATTTGGGTGTGCGTGTGTGTAACACACATTTGCTTTGCCTTTTTAATAGTTAACGAGCTCAAAAGTTGGCGCCCTTTTGTGTTGTTGCCTCTGTCGCTGCCGCTGCTGGCGCTACATCCTGGCAATCTTCCAAGCAAAACCCTTCACTGGAACATGGTCAAGGACTACTCCATTGTTAACCATTGTTGCAAATTTTCTTTTATGACCCTTAGCAAGAGGTTATAAAAATGGCATGACCGGAAATTACAAATGTCCATATAATGTCAATACAAGTGCAGATTAGTGGCTGTCATGCGGCTCGTTCCGATGCCTCACAATGGTGCGACTGGAGGTGGGCGTATATGTATGTATGGGTAGTGGTGGGCGTGTCATCAAGCGATTTGGCAATTGTGTTAAATTTAATACTAAATTGCCAAACTGGCCCCAGTCAGGCAGCCACCCTGGAAGCCCTCTCGCTATTTGCTTTAAACAAACAACTGCCAAATGCCGGAAGTCATTTGCATGCACAGCGCAGCTATGTGTGTGTGTGTTGGTGTGTTCTATGTGTGTGTGTGTGTATTGGTCAACTGGTTCTGGTGCTTGCATGTTTAGATGGATTTGTCGATTTGCGGCCGGACTGCAAATGCATTAAATGCCAGCGTAAACACTGCAACTTGGTAATCCTGCACAGCCTCTCCACAAAACGGTCAGCAGACAGGCTCTGCCCTGCCCCAGCCACGCCCACTCTTTTTCTGTATGTGTGTGTGTGTGAGTGTGTATATAAGTGTGTGTTTGTGTGTGCTGCTGTTGCTGGTGTTTTGGCATTTTGTGTTAATTTCATGCCAACCTTGTTGTGATACACACACAAAACAAGCTCACACACACACACACTCACAACTCACACACACATACACAGAGCGAAACAGACTTATTGTGGTCGATGTGCGTCTCTGAATTATGTTTTTGATTTTAGTTAGTTGACAATGAGCGGGCACAAATTTATTGCCTACAACTGCAAAATCGAAGCGCTGACAACAGCAACAACAGTTGTAGCTGTAACTGCAACTGCAACTGCACCGTGGGCGTTTTGCAAAGTGCCAACTGCGACAAGGCGTGGCCCTGACAGCTGCATACACAAACGATGACACGCACACACACACACGCACATTGTTACACACAACGGCGGCAAACCGCCTCAAACGTATGCAACACGCCACACAGAATTGCCCCAAACCGAATTGCGTTTGTTGCTGCAACTGCAACTGCAACTGCAACTGCAACACGCACACAAACACACATAATCACTTGATATTAAAGTCCATATGGGGAGGCATTTGGTGGTGCACTTGCGGTGCCTCTTGTGGCGCTTTAGCACCTAAATATCAGCTTTTGTTTTTGTCACCAGTTTTAATTGAAAATTTTCAGCTATTTATGCGCTCTGCCTGGAAACGGACAAACAATTAAGGTTCTGTATAATTAAAGCTAGAAAAAATTATTAATATAATCATCAAAACAATGTTCGAAATATGAAATTAAATTGGAATTCGAAACACGAAAATGGTAGAGTAATTTGGGCTGTGTTTGTTCTCTCCTGTCTATGAGAAGGAAACTCAATTTGATCACATGAATCCGCCTCTTTTTCTCTGTTAAAGCTGTGTATTAACTGGGAAATTCCAAGCTGATAATATGAAAAATTATGGAAATTGAATTGTTTTAGAATTTTGCATGATTTTCGCTTTCCTTTCGCCCAAGGCAGAAAATTCATTCAAAAAACCCATTTGATTGATTTTTGTAGCATGCTCTTAGGGGCTACATTTAATTTAACATAGCGCTAACAGACTGCACCCAATTAGCATGAGAGCGCACTGTTAATTAGCTGCGCTTAAAACTATGCTACAATTTTATTTATTTATTTTGCAGCAGCGACTTTCGACTGATTTTTATATTTAAAGCTATTAAAATAAGAGATGAGCGTTACTTTTATGACTTTAGAGAGGGTATCTAACCAGTCGAGCAATTTTAATAGCATTTACACTTAGAAGAAGGTTTCTTGCAAATAATAAAATCAAATAGTTCAATTTGTAGTTTACATTCTGTTTTTACATTCGGCTGACTAAATTAGTAGACCGTCCATTAGGCGACTTTATTTGTGTGCTGCATAAAATTGAAGATGAGATCATAAACTTGCGGCTCTCAGTGTTGCCGCCACTGATCCCTGTCACAAACCGTAGCAAGGGCTGGCAATGGGAAAGGGAATGGGCGGGGTTGCTGAAGTGCAGCGTTGGAGTAGATTTTGGCATGCAGTCAAGATGTGGTCCCAAACACGCGACAAGCAAGCAGACGGCAGGACCAGCCGTAAAGGTGTTTTTATAGTCGCCATGACAACACGGCAGGACTAGAGGATAGAGGGAACTAAGTGAAGAGGAGCATAAGATGGGGTTAAAGGTAGTCGAAGTAGATGGGCAGCATGTTGTTTGCGCCGGAATGGGTAGTCGATATTTGCACGTTGCGCTGTCCTTTCCGATTGTCCTGTGACTGTGACTGCACAGAGGTTTGGTCTGCTGCCAGGACTTGTTTACCATGCTAAGCGCCAAGGATTGGCTGCCAGGAAACGGACAGAGAAAAAAAAGAAAGACAGAGAAAGAGAGAGACATACAGAGAGAGAGAGGCAGACTGATAGCTGCTAAGTTGGCTTGCAGGTGTGATTTTATGCAATTTGCTTTCATATTAAATGAGTAGCTGTGCGAGGTGGCTGAGCTTTGGGGCCAGGGGCCATATAAAGAACTTTCATTCATTGCTCGGCAGCCGGCAAACTGGGAACTCCAATCGTGGCCCGGGTAATGGGTAACGGGTATCAGCAGGGCCCCTATGCTAGTCACTACTTCTGTCTCTGCTGGCAAAGTAACTGTGCAAACGTTGCAGCTGCAAATCCGCAATCAGACAAAGCAAATAATTTTGTAAAAATAAATATGAGGGATTATTGTGCACTGGCAGTGGGGGAGGGAAGGGCAGCCTGTCTGAAAAGTATGCTATAATAAAATGCAGCTAAGTCGAGGCTTGACAGAGTCGTCGGCCTGCGGTGATATTAAATTTCAAGTGCATGTGTTAAGCCGTCCGTCGACGTCGTGGCATGCCACTATTTGTGGCACTGACGACTGCCATTGAAAATGCTTGTCCTTGTCTTCTGCAGCAGCTGCTGCTGCTGCTGCCTGCTGCATCAGCGAAAAACAGACGTCCCCTACCCCAGATGCCGCCTTAATATGTACCTCAATATGACGACATTCATTTGAATGCATTTGCTACTTGAGAGATTAGCCTGCTAGCGATACCCCCTGCCCCTGTCCTTGCCTCAGTGCCACCCCCTTCCTACACCCCTTCCCTGTACACTTTACATTTGTCATCGCTTTCTATTTGTTCTTGTTATTTTTATTGTTATTGTCTATTTTCTTGGCTTAGAAGCAACCGCAGCCACCCCTACCCCAGCTCTACTCTTAGTCGTACCCCTCCTCAGCCCCTGCCCTCCCCCTCACCAACCAGCAGCAGTCATTATTTTGATTATGTAACGGTTTCTGTGCTGTCTTTTTTCGACAGTTTGTTTGCATTTGCCCTCACCTGCAGCGACCCCTCCCCCTCCCCCTCTAACTCTACCCAAATGATATTTTTATTTTAATATTATTCTTCATTTTCTTTTTGTTGCTCTTCCTGCCTGTCATTGTTTGTCTTTGTTTGTTGTTCTTCAGCCTCTCTCCCTCTCTCTCTCTATATATGTGTTGGGTTTTTCAAATTTACTTTTAAAATATTAAAAAAGAAACATATAAATAGAAATAAAAATAGAAATGAAAATGCCTGCGCTCTAATGTCGTATAAATTCATTGCAAAAGTCCGGAAAGTAAAAAGGAGCCTGACTAAATCCAAAGGAAACGTCAACATTCAGCGGAATTAGTAAAAATTTTTAGCCAAATTAAATGACGGCCATTAAAAGGGACCATTGTTTGCGTCTGACTGCACCCAAAATGGGACATGCCCAACTTTAAGGATGTCTGCACAAGTGTTAAAGCTTTCCCCGAAAGGATAAACTGAGCTAGAGTTGATTATGCCAAAATTTCTTTTGTCAATTAGGGTTATCATTTCATATAAAATTTGGTCCGATATATGATATATATCTTCCCTGTCTTGCATCTACCTAGACTGTTAACTCCCTGTTAATTATCTGTTAACTTAAAGAGAACTTGAATATAGCTTTCGATATGTTTTCATTGAGAGTTATCTGAAGAATCAAAGGTTTAACCTTAATATATCCTATAAGAAACTCAATAAAATATATATTTATAATCTCATAACATAGCGCTATCATTTCTTAGCAAATTCTGCCCGATTTCGAGCTGCTCATCATAATATAAACGCTTATGAAAGAGGATCTTCTATGCTTACTCCTAGACTGTTAACTGTCTGTTAACTTCCTGTTAACTTGAAGAGAAAAGGCTTGCGATATGTTTTCGTATTAAATTATCCTAAGAATCAAAGGCTAAGCCTGTATACATCATATAAAATGCTCAATAAACTGAAAACCAAATGGGTTTATTTATTTTCATACAATATTGATACAAATTTGCAGGAAAAGCTGACTTTATGTGAAGTGACAGATGAGCTATAAGATGAGATTCAGAGTATCCTATGAATAATTGATGAAAAAATGATTTATGTGGCCAAAGGGAAAATCTTATGAATAAAAACGAGTGTTGTGTATGCGATTAAAGTGACCAAAGAGGACACCTTTCAGCACATTCAAGTAAACACAGAGGAAATATGTGAATAAAGCAGAAAATTATATGAAGAGCTGAAAACTTAAGTGAAATCTAATCTTATAAAAGAGCTGCCAGCATGAGCCTCAGCTGGAGGGAATGTAAATAAATTAAGGAAATTGGATGATTTAGTAGCTAATTAAATGAAAATTTCCAGATAATTTCGCATGATTGTTTATGTGTGGGCGAAAAAGCAGATTAAAGATACGCGAAGAGTCGAATTCGATTCAAGCTGCAGGCAATGCTTGAAAGGAATGCAGAAATCGATGGAACTACAATTTAATTAAGAGTCGCTCAAAATAATGATTACGCGCTACAGAACGGAGCAAACACACACACACACATTCGCACACACACACACACACTGATGGTATATACCATGACAAATGCACGTCATTTGGCTTATTAGAGGGTTTATTTCGCTCTTGGCACTCAACTACAATACAATTACGCCAACTAATACACACACACACACACACACACACACACACACAGACACACACATGCAGAGTGTAGTTCGCGCACGCCTTTCGGCAATGAAAACCCGAGGAAAATCAAATCCAAATTCAACTCCACCCACACAATTCAGGGCAAAGTTCGGCACTGCGCGGCGCCAATTTGCAATTTCATTACAATGCTTAATCATCATTACCTGGCCGTATGTACAGCTCCTGCCAGCCACCCACACCCTCCCCCTCTCGCCCTATAGTATAGCTATAAAGTGCACAAATACAATAACACACACACGCACTTATTACACACACTCACAATATTGCGTTCGCACTTCCGCTTACATAGTACAAGAATAAAAATCTCAACCGAAAAATGCCATTCGCCGTGCAATTTCGCATAAGTGTGTGTGTGTGTTTGGGTTAAGGTGTGTGTGTGTGTGTGTGTGAAGAGCTGCCATGTCACCGTTCACATGGCTGGATAGCCAGTTGCAGGTCCTCGCATTTGTTGCTAGTGTGGTATTTGATTATATATGTAGCCATATCATGCACCGTGCCACGCCAACGTGCCACACACACACACACACACGTCACGCCGCTTGCTGCTTGCTGTTTGCCGCTTGCCGCCTTCATCCTTCACCCATCATTCTCCATTCCTGCCCCTGCAGTGTCGCGTCAAATGCAGTTTATGCCCCGGCAATAAATCAAAATTTTTGGTTTCTGCTGTCAGCCACTGGCAATGGCTATGAGCTCTACTCTCGACTGCCACCAGCCATGTGAGGTGTATATGAATGTGTGTGCTTGTGTGTGTGAGCTCAGTTCCTGGATGATGCAGCTGCTACTGGTTCAGCTCCTGCTGCAGTTGCTGTTGCCTTTGCGTAACTCGTTTATTTTCGTGGTCATAATTTGCCGATGCCAGGCAGCTCCAGCCGCAGTTGTGCTCCTCCATTTGTTTGTGGAGTCCTCTGGTTGCCACCACTTCCGTTCGCCATTGTCCTGAGCGCTGCTAAAATATTGGTTTAGATTGTGTCAAACAAATTGAATTTGCGATTTTTTGATGAATCCAAAATCGCTGCCAACGCTCGGCTTCCACCAGACCACAGTCAAAAATGGCAGAAAATGGGAAAAACGGCAACAAATGCATTTCCATTGAGCTGAACTGAAGGTCCTTTCGTTGGTTCAGCACAAAAGGTATTCAGTTTACCGTTACGGCTATCACTGACAATGAGTTATTTGAGCTGTTTGACTATCTGAATCAACAAATTATAACCTTAAATGACAGCAGCTTATGGCTTAAACTCTCTCCCCCTTCTCCTCATCTCAAGCGGATCCTTTTAAACAGACAGTTAATAAATATTTCAGTACCAATATCAATATAGAAATATGTTACGAATAGTATTGAAAAGCGTCTCTTAATAAGCTTTGCTCTCTCTTTGTTTCCACTCTTAATCAACTCTCAGATGTCTTCTCTGTTCCTTTTTTTTTATTGCTATTATTGAGCCGAGCTTAAGTTCTCATATGAAAAGTTTCATGGTTTCTTTTAACAATCTCGCACATAAGCTGCCTTGACCAGACACACGAGGGCTTACGTATGACTGTATGTGTGTGTGTGTGTGTGTGTGTGTAAGTATGGAACATCATTCGACATGCGATGCGCGCCTCATTTGTTCAGACTTTCAACGTCATCATCAACAGAGGCAACTTTCGTGTGTGGGTGGGCAATTTGCTGTTGCGATTTTCACGTGTTGCAAGTTAATAGAGGCAAGAGTATGAGCGAGGCAAGTTACAGCCTGCAAGTGAATATTGTAGCCAGTTTTATATTATAAACATAAAATTTGTGCACAATGCACTAGACGAAATTTTCCACATGAATGGCAAATACTTTTTTGACCAACAGGCACAGAAAACTTGTTTCTATTTCTATTTTCTCTTCGGGTTTTTCTCTGCGTTTGTTGGCTTTTTATCGGGGCCATCGATCTTTGCCCTTGCGTTTGACAGATCAAAATTAGAAATCGCAACAACAACAACAAAAACTACAACAACAGCAGCAACAAAATTGTAGTAAAATCTTATTTTGTGGTTATGTTTGCCTTATGCCCTTTCATAGCTAATTGAATGGCTGGCAAATAATTTGTTGCCTGCTTTTAGGCACTGCTGAAAAGTGCAAAAAATTGTATCAAGCTGCTTTTGTTGCGATTTTCTCAGGCAGTCAGCAGAAGCCAATTGGATTGGGAGTGGGAAATGGTGGTAGATGGTAAGTGGGAGGTAGGAGGTGGGAGGGGTGGCGGTTATAGTCGCTCGCTCGCGCGCTTATCGACATTGTTCGCTGTGGCAGCCTTTAAGTGATTTTGATTTCAGTGATTTGCCTTTCATATGCAAAGCAGGCTGCAGGCAGCAGGGAAAAGGCAAAGGCAAAGGGAAAAGGCAAACCGTGAAAACTGATGACGCAGCAGGAGCACTTGAGTTGACTCCACTCGACGCGCTACTCGACTTGAACTGGCTTTGGGGCGTGCCCGAAAATTGCCCGTTTAGCGGTTTATTTTAATGGCAACAACAACACGAAACAGTTTATGCATTTTGTCGTTTCGAACTGATGGAGGGAAAAGCATCAGGTAAAAATTTTCATAGCCTTTTTTTTTTTTTTGTGTATGTTTGTGAAATTGCGACACTTTTGGGTGCTGTTTACAAATTTGATTTTCGTGTTTGATTTGCTGCCGGGGCGTGAAAGAGGCCACACAACACACAGGACATGCTTAGGGCACAGGAGCGGGGGAAGTCGAGAGGTGTGTGTGTGTGTGGATTTCGCGTCGCACGTGTCTGCGAAATGGAAAGCCAAATGGCAGCCAATGTCTGATGTCGACTATTTATAGTCTGACCTCCGTTAAATGAAACTGTAAATTAGAGACTACATTTAGAGAGAAACAGTGGGAGTTCGAGGTAAAGGGAAGTGGCCGAGGGTGGGGGCTGGGGTTGGGTGAAGGGGGTGGCAGTTAGACAAAGCCAGCGCATAATAATAACTGCAGCTAAGCAAAAAAGAAATGAGGAGAATAAAGGAAAGAACATAATCAAAGCAGCGCCTAAAAGCAGCAGCAGCAGCAGAAACAGCATCAGCAGCAGCAACGGCATCAGCAGCAGCAGCATCGGCAGCAGCAGCATCGGCAGCAGCAGCATCGGCAGCAGCAGCATCGGCAGCAGCAGCATCGTCGGCAGCAGCGTCGACGCAGCGCAGGGGAAATAAGAGAAATGAACGCTTCGTGTTGAAAATGAACACCACACGAAGTCGGACACGACGACGCTTCCGACGGCGACAACGACGAGAAACGAACTGTAAGTCGCACGAAGCCGAATATTCCCCAGCAAACAAAAACAAAATAAGAAAGGGAAGGAAGACCCGAAACGAGTGCAGAACGATTGGGCCAAAAGCGTTGAGATTTCGGCTTAGAGCTTTTTGGGACACGAACAAAGCTCGATGCGTGCGCAGGCGGCTGCGCTGCTCTTACTGATGCTGCAGCGGCGGCGGCAGCTGCAGAACTGTTAAATAATTTCCCCTGAAAATGTATGCCGGCTGCTGCGCTGCCGAGCTGCGAGGCTTATCTTTAGCATCTGTGTGGCGGTAGTACGTATACATGCATATGTGTGTGTGTGTGTGTGTTGGTGAATGTCTTTGTGCTCTTCAGAGATTCGCGCACTCTTTTCATTTGCGGAGTTTTCCTTTTTGCGTGCGTCTTGCGTTGCTTTTCTTTTTGCATATCCCCACCCGGAAAATTCATCCTGCCCGATGCGACGACGTCGGTATAAAAACGCCCGCAACGCATTTCGTTTCTCATAAGTTCAAATCATTGCGTCCAGTGTGTGTGTCCTGACTCCAGTGTCCTGTGCCCAGTGTCCTGTGCTGTTCTCCACTTCAGCCGCAACCGCAGCCGCAAAGTCGTTCGTTAAGAAACGCATACACGCACGCACGCACGCACACGCACAACCAACGCACCAACACACACACACGGACGAGACGCACAACAAGAAGCCAGTGCAAAACTATTCAAAACGAAAAACTCTAAAACAAACTTTCAACAAAAACAAGTGCAAAAAGCTGTTAAAAATTATAAAAGAATTAAAACACATAAACTATATATGGGGTAATTATATATATATATAAAGATATATATATATATATATATATGTATGTACATAAAAGTAAGTGACGCTCAACTTAAAATTTCGGACTGTGATTTTAGTTGGTTTTAGTTTTCTTTACTTAACAGAAACATTGCGAAAACTTTTTTAATTTTTGATTGTTTTTCAAGTAATTTGCATAATTTATGTGCTGCCTGCCAGTTACACCCTCTAAAAAGAACAGCTAAAAAGGGTGTTTTAAGCAGTGAGAAGCCAAAATCTTCCAAGTCGATCATAGAAACTATAAATAGCTAACTTAAGCTCAAAATTTGGAAATGTTCCATGCAAAGATCGCAGAACCAAAGAGAAACATTTATATTACAGTACGAAAGAGCTGCCTCTGTTAATGTTAAGCTTAACAGTTGTTGCGACTGTTAAGTGTCGTTCTTAGGGTATTTGACAGTCGTGCAGACGAAACCAGTTGCATTCGCTCATTTGGTTTTCCAACAATTATTTTAAATATATATTTAATTTATTTGCACAAACTTTAACACAGGCAATTAACAAAAAGGCAAACAGAAACGAAACCAAATTCAATAAAGAACTGAGAACTGGGCTGGGGCGGGGCGAGGCGGGGCGGTTGCGGGGTAATTGAAGGACTTGAAACGGGCAGCTGACCTCTATGTGGCACCTGTAATTACCAGACAGAAGAGCATTAAACAAATATTTATATAACAAGAGAGAGAGAGAGAGAATGAGAAAACGAGAAGGTTGCACAAATGGAAAATGGCAAATGGCAAATGGAAAATTGAAAATTGAAAACTGATTAAAATGACATTTGACTGCAATTGAACAGCTTTGTTAATTATTGCGCGAACAGAAGACAGCACACAAAAAAAGAGAAATAATGAGAGAGATGGAAAGGAAATACAAGCTATAAAAATTCAATTGAAAATCATTTAAACATGAAAATATGCAAATTTTCACTAAGCCGAACTCAGCTGCAGCAATTTCCAATTTGAAGGTAAGTAAAACGAGCATGAAATTTACCTCTTCCAATCAATTCATTACATAATTTCAACAGCTCGTAAACAATTGCATTAATTATACATTTACAAATGCAAATTGCATATTACAAAATACACACACACACACTCCCACACACACGCACAACATTATGTACACATTTAATTACAGCTGAGTTTTGTCAGGCGTTAAAAACTGCAAACAATTTCCTGCAATTTAATAGATTTTTACCTTTTCACAAGGATTAAAGCCTTTCCCTATTGTTTGAGTTTATATGTAGTTATAGATACTGAAACATCTGTCTGAGAATATGCCATATACTTCTACCAGATTTGTCTGACAATATGTCATATACAAGTTATTCCTACCAGATCTGTCCACACAAGTTATTTCTACCAGATGTTGATTCAGAGAGGAAGACAGTCGATTAGTTCGACTCGTTAGTTCAAGATTTATGCATAGTTTGTCACAAAATTCTATATTATATATATTCTATATGATTCAGCTTACGTTATTATAAAAGCTGTATAGAGGATGATAATGAGAGAGATTCATCTATCTAGTTACACTCCAGACAAGTTTGGCAGGTTCCACTATTAGTTTTCTTCGCTCCTTGTCAAAGGCTCAACGATTCTTAATAAGGGTCAAAATCTAGATCTAGACTAACTTTAGATAAAGTATAATCCTTTCTTTTATGCACAATAATTATATCTTTTGCTCAGGCAGAGTTAGTTAGACAAATCTCATCAATTGAATCTTATTTATACATTCATTCTTCTAAAGATAAACTCATTCATGGGACATTCAGATATTTTAGTACTCATCAATCGATTATATACGAAGAATAGCTTTAGATCAAGCTAAACCAATCATTAATTAGTTATTTAGATAAGTAATACAAGAGATAGTTAATTATAAATTAAACTAATACAGAAGAGAGAGTCCTACAGAGTCCTAGGAGAAGAGATTTTCTCTGGTTTAAGATCCTTTCTTATAATTATCAAAAAAATGCCAAATTACGTTAGTTTCTTATTAAGAATCTATACTCGAAGAATTCAATGAATGATAACTGTATATAAAGAAGATAATCTTAGCTAATATTGAGACAAATCGTTTCTTTCCTAGTAAAATATATAAATATATATAAATTTAGCCAGTCCTTGCCATGTTTTACCTTTCAATATATCAAACTCTAAATTGATTGCGAGCCACAAGACGAGGTTATACCTTGAGATGTGTCCAAGAAGAGGGGGAAAAACTTTGAAGTAACTTAAAAATGTCGCTACAAGAACTTTTCCGAGTTGATTAATAGAACATAGAGAAGATAAAGCCAAAACATGTTCGATTCGAGTGAAACAATTGCGGAACTGCGCTCCAATAGAAGTTTATAAAAAGTTTCCGAGTCTCATTTAATTATCGCCAACGGACATTTGATAGATGAACGAAATGCATTTAAAATGTTTAAGGGAAAAAAAAGAAAACAAATGAATGAAAATCAACACGAAATGGGCGATAAATAAAATGTCAATTCAAAGGGGAAATTAAAAATAAATTTAAATTAACAGAAAACAAAACAAATTTAACGCAAATTTGTATCAAAAAAAAGGTAGTCCAAAAGGAGTTGAAGGAGAGGAAGGAAGTTGGAGTAGGGAGCTACATGAATAACGTGAATAAATGCAACACTTTCAGTTGGGTTATTCATGAATATTTATGTGTGTATGTGTAATTCATATGGGCAGTCGATTAATTAAATAAAACGAGCAGTTTTAAATATTATTTTTTGCATGTGTTGAGTGCAATAAAATATGCAATAACAAATGTAATTAAGCGGCGATCAAAGCGGAAACGGAAGTCAGCGAGAACTAACACACACACACACACACACACATAGAACAAAGCTACCAAACAGCAATCAGGTGTCTTTCATCAGAGTAGAAGCAGCAGCAGTAGAAAAAAATAGGAGAAAAAGAAAGGAAAATCCAGCGTGAAAATTCCGTTGAAGCACTTTAAATTCCAATTAAAAGGAAAATGTGAATAATTGCAAAAACTGCTTACTAATGCAGCATATGTGTATACGTATATATATGTGTGTGTGTGCATTACAGTGGCTGCAAGTTTGAGGCTTTAACGCAGCTGCAGCAAAAAGCCTTGTTTCAGCTTTGACTTAATTGCATTTTAGTTGCCAAGCAGAGCAGGGCAGCGCTTCGAACTAATGCCAAAAGGCAGACTCTAGCAGGCGGCCACGCCCACTACACAACAAACAAACACACACCCACCCACACACACACACACACAGATGAACAGTACTCTAAAGGCATCCATACATATCGCACTTGACTTGCCACAAGCTTCGACGCGCGTTGCTGTTGAATGTTGATTTGGCGCCTTTTAGCGACTGCCTTTTGGCCAACTGACTGAATGACAGACTGACTGAATGACTGAATGACAGACTGACGCTTACTGCATTTTCCGCTGACATTTTTCGTTCATTTTTCCGATTTCCCTTCATGCCAAGTGTGCCGTTGCTCAGCTTCCGTCGCATGTCCTTGCGTCCTGCCTCTAAATATGTTACTTTGTTTGGTTCCCTCTCAAATCAGCTTCCGTCATATGCCAAGCGACAAAAATAAACAACGAGCAAGAGCAAAAGGACGAACAGAATGAACACTCGATCAAATATTGTATACCCTTACTTAACTGAAGAGTACTATAACTTTTCCAGAACCTATGCAAAGTCTCTGAAGTTATAATAAGAAAAAGGCACTTCAATTTATCTGTTCAAAAGGATCAAGTTTATATAAGATATCTGCAAGATTTTAATTAAGAATATATATATTCTATAATCCTGGCGTTACATTTCGCCTTGCAAAACTGAAATGCCCACTCGTTGCCAAAAAAAAGAAAGAAAAGAAAAGAATCAAAGCTTCAACTGAAAGGAGCAGTCCGTGTGGTGGCGCTCGTTAAAGTTTGCCAGCATCCTGGGCGTTAGTCGTCCTTCGTCCTTGCAGCACTGGCAGCAGCGATAAAGTGCAAATTTTGTTAATTATTCGTGCGTTGCCTTCAGTTTGACTCTTCCACATTCTTTCTCCCCTTCTCTCTCCCTCTCTCTCTATCTCTCTTTCTGTGTGTGCTCAGACTTGTGCAAACTTTTTTCGGCATAATTGCCACAATTTTAGCAGGATATGACAACCCCCCCCCACACACACACACACCATACACACCCTGCCTGACACACTGTACTGTCCTTCCACTGCCAGTCATTCATTTAGCTCTTCGCTTTTTGTCAGGGTTTACCATCAATAGCCACATTTCTTCTGGAAGTGCACTTGGAAGACTTTAACGACCCTGCGAATTCTGTGGAACTTTTATATCAGGTAAGCTATATATACATATATTTGTGTGTGTGTGTTTGTTAGAGCAATTAGACTTTATTTAATTTCAAATTATTCAAACGCGTGTTGTGCGACAAAAAGGGACAAAGTCAACGGGCTTCTGGTCAAACAAACACATTTTCTGCCAACTTAACAGATTTTTCAGTTCCCTTTTTTTTCTACTTTGTTGCGACTAAGTTAACTCTCTTCCTCGCTCACTCTTAGTAAGTGTGTGTGTGTGTGTGTGTTTGGTCATGTGTGTGGCATTTGGAGAATTTTGTAGTCAGAGTCCATGTCAACCAGAGCTGACATGGCTATCCGCTGAGATTTGCGCTTTGTAAATTCATTTGCTTTCTCCTGTCTCTAAGCATGCCACACACACACACACACACACTTGCACTCGCCTATGCACACACACACACACAAAGAGAAGTTCTGCATAAATTATACAGTGCATCGCAGAGTAACACAAAATATTAACTGCAACGTGGCACCCGGCAACTGATATGCCCACCCAATGCCCTCAGCCCCTCTCTGTGGCAGGACACGCCCATCAGCCCACCTGCCCACCACGATGTCCGTAACCAGGTGCCAGGCAACCAAACACAGACCACACACCGTGTGGCTGCCTCTGTATGCTCACTGAGCTTTGGTGTCTCCTTGTTATACCCTCACTTAGTGGTCGATTTGCCTTGTGTTAAGTTCTATTGTATGTTAAGTGGAAGCTGGTCTGAGGTTTCGATCTATGTTAGGTTTAACAGAGCTCTGTTATGTTAAGATCACTGCTTTTGGCTTTACACTGGCTGACATATGCTTATGTCTTGCTTTTAGTTAGCTTCTGCTACTTTAACAGCTTAGCTATGTTAGACCACAGCCGCTGTTAGCTTAACATAGGCAGACTGTGTTAGAGCCCAGCGATTGATAGCTTAACAGCAGTCGTCTTAGATAAAGGCCTAGCTGTTGCTTACTTAACAGCAGTTGAATTCTGTTAGTGTACCGCTGCTGTTAACTTAACAGAAGCTGCGAATTTGTGAGTTTTCTAAGGTTTCTTTTGATTACTAAAAAATAGTGTATAGTCGTCGGTGTGCTAAGACTTTTTATCATGTTTCTACTGCACGTTCTCTTCTACTTGAGTCTGTGTGTGCGTGTGTGTGTGTGTATGAGTGTGTGCGAGTTCGTAGGAACTACTTTTGAGAGCTGATGCAGCAATTTATTTTGTTAGTCAGTCGCTGGCTTTACATTGCATGCTCTTACATGTAGTGGTACAGGATACACACACACACACACACACACACACACGCATAGCGAAATAAGCGACTTAGCATAAAGTGGGTTTCAGCTTGGCTTTTGGCTTTGCATTTGACATTTCCTTGGGCCAAAAGTTGGCAATTTGTAGAAAAGAATTGCGAGACGAACCGAAGATGATATAAAATGAGTTGTGCTAAAGATGAGATTAGATCAGATGCGATACGATTCAGGCTAAGTTGATGTTATTACCAGATATACACTATATATGCAAACAAATAGAAAAGAAAGATCATGTGTGTAATTTTCAGTCAACAATTCTCAGTCTACATTTTAGTTGTCAATTGTTAAGAGCTTCAACACAGCAAAACAAAACGCTTTATTTATTTTTTTATAATTTCATTTCCAAGAACCAAGATGATTCGGCATCGGAGGTTTCGTTCCAGAGATCGATGTGTCATCTGCCTGGATGCGAAATGCAATCCGGAGCGTTTGATATGCAAACATTCGTTCTGCAAGGAGTGCCTGAACAAGTATCGAATGAGTTGCAGATGGAAGACTCTGAGGTGTCCCATATGCCGTTGTTATATAGCTAAGTCATGTCTCTATTGGCCAGTAAGTTTGGAAGAGATCCTTATTTCTAATATCTCTAATGTAAGACCTGCCACAGGAGATCGTTTTATTTGGGTTGATGGTGGCGTTTTTGGTACTAAGTGTGGGCGTTGTGCCTTGTCTGTGAACCTTGTTGAGAATGTGAGTGGAGGCAGCTTCAGGAACCTTGTATCCTTGCGCTTATCCTTATCTTTATGCTCTAAACTCGTTTACTTCTATTATATCAGTTATATGTACCATATAGGAATTGCATGAGAAACTTCAAAAGTGCCAACATAAATTCAGCTTATTGTGTAAAGGATTCAACTAATTTCGTATATTTCTATCTCTTCTTGTTGTGTGTGCTGGTGTGTGTGTGTGTGCTGGTGTGTGTTTGGTTGTTTGCTTTACTTATGGCTGGCACTCTAGGTCTTGGAGTGTCCTGCCATGTTGGCAATATAAATTGCATTTCATTGCACATCTTCCACTTCTGCTCCCCCCCTCACCCGCTTTCACTCTCTTTGTGTGTGATGGAACTGTCTGTCAGCGTGTTATGATTGAAAATATACGAAGAAGCAGACGAGCTCGAGTGTGTGTGTGAGTGTGTACAAATATGGGTACTTGTATAGAAGTTGAATTACTAACAGCTAGTCACTTACGACAGACAGTTTATCAGCAGCAGTTGCTTGGGCTTTCAGCCAATTTTTTTGATATACTTTGTGGCAACGAGATCTCATTAACTGTTAATTTGTCAGGGCTTTTAGCCATTTGCACCTGCCTGTTAGCAACAAGCTGGCAGCAACGAAAAAAATGTTACTTAAGCTGCAAGAAAATTGCGCTGTAAGCAGCTAACAAAGCCAACAACTTTTGGCCATGACCAAAGCGTATAAGCCACAGTCCTTCCCCTCCTCCGGCCGAGTCCTAGAAACAGCAATAATAAAGTAAACTTTGCTTACAGCTCAAGTGCAATGGCAATTGTATTCGCGCTGCCAGCAACTCCATTTTATAGGCAACTGTAAACAAAGTTAAGTAATCCCTCCACTCGGTGGTATGGAGTGCGTGGCGTCTCATTTCCACAATTAGAAGCAGCTCAGCAGCAAAAACAACAACAGGAGGGGAAAAACGCCCGAAAAATTTTCAACTTATTCAAACGCAGCTTTTGTTTTTGCCGCGTTTCCAGCTCAAAAAATGTTGCCTAAAAAAAATATAAGAAGAAAAAGAAAGTATATACCGCACTTAGGTTCTTTTTTCCCACTTTTTTTGTTGTATTTTTAGTATATTTTTTATACTCTTTTTCTTGTGATTTCGACTGCTCTTGACGTTCGTCCTCGTCGTCGTCGTCGTCCTTGTTGAGTGCAAGTCCTTAACGTAGTTGTGGCATGCTTGGAATTTGCTTTGCTTTATGCTATGCTTTCTTCTCTCGGTCCTCGCAGCTTCTGAGCTCTGAGTTCTCGCAGTCTCTTCATCTTTTAGATTTTTCTTCCATTTTTCCTCTGGGCGGGCATTTCCCTCTCGTAAGTGCACCTTATTTCTTTCATTTTTGCATTATAAAAGGTCGGAATTAATGCATAGAGCTTCTAGGAGTGGCGAAATACTGAATAGCTTTGCCAGCTGCGATGGCAAAAGTCCTTTTCGGAGGACTCCGGCTCCATCGTGGACGCAACTGTCCACAAATTCGTGGCGCCTCCTAGAAAAGTGTCTGCAAGCAGCTTCTTTTTTTTGTTAAACACATTTTTTTGTTTTATGGTTTTAATTTTCAAGTGAAGCGTCAACTCAGCAATAAAGGACAACTTTATGTTCTGAATAGAAAAGAAAACTTAAGGAAAATGTTCCAAAATGCAAAAATTATGAACTGAAAAGTGTGAACGCAAATCACAAATGTTTTACAATAAGCGATAGATAAGTGTGAAGTTGGTCTAAGTTATAACAAGACTTCAGCTTAGACTTTTAAAAAGGATCCTTTCTATAGGCTATAGATATATGATTTAAGTAAAGGATATATCTAGGATAGAGTCTAGAATCGTATAATGAAATGTGAAAACCTTCTAAAGATATAATTTCCATCCTTGACTCACTTCTCATTTCCTGCAAGCAGTGAAAACTACTTTTTAAAATAGTTAAATCGCAGCTGAGAAACACTATTTCTAAGCCTTGAATTACCATCAGGAGATTCCCGCCTAACTTAAATATTTGCATTGGAAAATTGTAAGAGTTTTCCAAGAGAGAGAGAGGAAGGAGAGAGGAAGACTGCTTGAACATATTGCTTATCATTTAAAGTAATCGCAAATCGTTTCGCTTTGCATAATGGCATTGGAAAAATTATTCAGCTATTTTCAAATTTGCACAAAACTTTGGCCATCGTCCTGTGTTGTCCTTGCGGGGACAGGCCCCAAAGTTTTGCCAGCCATGTCATTTGCATAGTTTTCCCACAGAACACTGTAAGCTGTTCCCTCCTCTATTGCTGCTGCTGCTGCTGCTGCCGGATGCTGTTGCTGTTGCTGTTGTCAACAATCTTTTATGTGCCTATTGGCGAAATGTATCTCAGGATTCGAGAGTCGAAAGTCGAGAGTTGAGAGTTGAAATTCAATTGTCAAACTCGAAGGATATCACAGGCTTTCCACTTGAGTGCGCAATGCAAATGCAATACGCAAAAATTGTTTGCTTTACTTATTATGGCCTAAACAAATTGCTAAAGATCCTGTTAACGCGGCTAAAATGAAATACAGCAAGTCGAGTGGCAGGATTACAAGAACGAGACAAATTAGTTAAAATGAAGTTGCATTCGGATGATTTATGGGCCCAAACAATAGCAGCCCCAAAATGTGGGTCATCCGTGCAGGCGACTTCACTTGAGACGCACAGCAACAACAACAACAACAAACAGATAGAAAACAATAAACAATGCAACTAAATGTGCAACCTACTTTTCAATTACTCGCATGCAGCGGCGAGGCACCAAAGAGCAGGCACGAAGGAGCAGGCAGCAGGCAACAGGCCTCAGGCTTAAGCCAAGGAGCAACCACAACAAGGAAACGGCCAGTGGAGGCGCAATGGAGACGCCACCGATGCGCAAAGACAACGAACAAAGCATCCTGGCAGCACAATGGACCCGGGGCCGTGTGGCTGAGAGTGCATTTAGCTGAATTACAACTGCGTTTTCTTCGTATCACACACACACACACACACACACACTGAGATACACCTCAAGGGCCAGCGGCACACGTTGCTGCCACACCCAGCTCCCCTTCCGTGTGTGTGGCTCTGTGAAGTGCAGTGAAGTGAGCTGCACTGAGGCAAAGTGGGTGAAGGCCTGCACATGTCTAAAGGAGCAAAAGGAGCACCTTTTATGCCATTGTCTCTCTCTCTCTCCCTCTCTGTCCCTCTCTCTGCTCGCACATAGAGGCCACTCAATGCCAACCCAAGTGGGTTTGATGCTACTCCTTCAAGCCAAAGGCCAAAAGCTGAGTACTCGCTGCTGCATTAGCAGTCACTTCAGGTGCAGCTCCTCCTTGAGCTATCGCTTTTCGGTTGTGCCACAGTTTCTGGCTTGCATTCAAATGGAATGAAATTTTCATAATTTTCTTCACTCCGCTGCTAATTAGCTGTGCATTTAGTACTCGCAAAATGGCAGAACGTACTGCAATAAACTTCAACTAATTGCTAAATAAATAGAAATTCAACTGAATTTCTCTTCCAGCTATTGCCTCATTTAATTAGAAGTCCTGTGAAAATGATAACATTGTCTATCCATAGAGAGATATCAGGCAGAGCCTTGCTTTATTTTATAGTCATTCTTTCTACCTAGCTGCTGCCACCTTCTGCCATGCTGTTGGTGCCTTTCCGTTGCTATTTCCGTTTCCGCTTGCTTTGAAATATTAACCCACTAATGCCAGTGACTCCTCCTGGGCATGATTCATTTAGCGTCACGTTAACCCATTAAGCACACGATACAGTTGCCTGTGTGGCTGTCCTTGTTCTTGTTGTTATCCTTGTTGTTATACTCGCTGCTGTTGTGGCATAAATGCACAAAAAGCTTAGCATAAATGAGGACAACGCCGCAGTCGCCTCCGCTGCTAACAACGCGTCCGGTTACAAAGCTCATTAGCGTGCAACATCTAGTGGCATCCACTAGCGCACAGAAAGCCAGCTGTAACCGGAAATACTAGAACATTGCATTACGTAATATACATATAAAAATAGATATATCCCCATAACTGCCTCAGAGATTATTTCAATTCTAAAACAACTTCACAACGCCAACTGCAACTATGACAGAAATAGCAACAGAAACAGCAAAGGACCCTCAGGGACTCTGTAATCCTTTAATCTAAATATGCTTTTGTTCTGTTTATCAGCTCAAATTTCGCTTAAATCGAAGCAAATCTGCATAAAGTACCTAGATAATACAATTTATATATATAAGTCTGTATAGAAGTTATAAATTTATGAATAGATGCGTCTCTGAAGGACAAAGAAGAGGCAGAATATGTAAGTTCTTACTAAATTTGATTTATCCTTAAATAATCGTTGTATAGAGAGGGAAGTTTGTTTAGTTTTATAAGGTTTTAACATATATAATAACGATAGGCTATAAAACAGATAGTTTTTTATATAGATAGGTTCAAATATGCACAGACAATCATAGAGATAAACTATTGTAATAGGGATAGGCTATAATTGTGCTTAGAAAGAGTTCCAAGTGAACCCTAGAGATTAATAGAACTAGCTTTAGGGGCAGCTTAAGCTGATACTTATGATATAATATAGTCATTATCATATCATTAAGTTCTAAAAGAGGTTTCTCAATGAGGTTTCTTGTCTGAGATACCGCAACCTAAAGGACTCAAATGATTCGAATATATCTGAAATGCGAGTTGTGTTTTCTACAATGTCAGTCGCTGATTTTGATTTGAGGATAATGCATAGTTTGATATGATAATAGTGCAGGATTAAGACCAAGTTAATATCCCTAATGAACTGTATAATCTACTCCTTCCTTACACTTTCAAGCTACTCATTCCCCCATTTAATACTTAAAACAGTTGAAGTTTCGGTAATAGTTGTGATTGTAGCTCGCCTCAGAAGAAGATGAGTACTTGAAAAGCAATTTCTGGTTGACTTTTGTAATTTGTAAGGTAAAGAGAAATATTTGAGAATAACTTTTGGGAATCTTCAGTTGGTTCAGGTTCAGGTTTTGTGCCTTTCGCTTAACTTTCGGTGCAAACTTACAGATTGATGTTGTTTATCTTTTGGGCTCTGTTTTTTCTTCTCTTATTGGGAGGGGGAAAAGTTTGTACCGTTGGCATTTAACGAGCTACTGTGAAATTTGTGTATTTTTTTTAACAATTTCCAAACCATTTATAAGCATAATTAAAGGGGGGGGAAGAGGGGAAGAAAACTCAGTGCGAGCAAATGAATTTCCAGTGAAATTTAAGCAAACTTGCAACAAGCCGAAAAACTTTGCAACACGAATACAAATCAACAACAAATAAAGGAGAATAACAATTTTTATCCCTGGCAAACAATAAACAATCAACTTGAGTCCAATGGGTGGATAGCTGCAAGGGTCTGGAGGGGGGTTCGAGGGGGTTGTCCAATGCAATTGACAACTTTTTAATCAAGTTGCGAATGCAAATCAAATTGCTGATGACCATGTTTGGGTTTTTACTATATAAAAGCAAAGTAATTGGCCAGATCGAGGCGCTAATAATATAGACTACACACAATTGTGTGTGTGTCGGTGTGTGTAGGGGTGTGTGTGTGTGTGGACAGCATGTTAAATTACAAAGTAGAATTGCGAGATAAGACGCTGCTGACGTCAGTGATTCAATTTGTCAGCTTGTTAACTGGGAGGTGTGGCCAGAGAAAGGACGATTGAGGCAGAAGGAGGCAGTGTCCTGGCCAAGAAATGATGTGACTTTTAGCGCCTGCCAGCCAGACTTCTAGTTTGAGTTTGAACTTAATTAAAAACCTTGTCGCCGTCGTCGTTGCCATTTCCCATTTCCCTTTTCCCATTTGCCATTTGGCTTGCTGTCCTTGTCCTTGCTGTTATCCTTGGGAGCGTCGTCATCGAATATCTTGACGTACGAAAAGTAGTTGTTAAGTTCGATTTATTTATATCGCAGTCTGCTCTGCGGTTGCCTGGCTCAAAGTGCAAATCGCTGTTTATGCCCTTTCCACTTCTGAAGGAATGTTGCGAAAAAATTTGTTGCCAGTCGCCGAGACACAAGACAGATGCCAAATGAGCCAGGGCTGAGGGGCTGAGGGGTGGAGGGGATGGGGGTTAACAAACACTTAGAACTCAACTCGAACCCACTCCGCAATGCTTAGAGTCAACGTCTAATTGAGTTGTACAAGGCTCTTACTAATTGCATTCGATGCTTGCCGCTTCAGTTGAGGCGTCGGCGTTGATATAATTAAATTTTATTGCGACTTTCCCAAGGATCCCGGGTACAACGACATCGTTTACCGCCAAGGTGTGCTACTGTCCTCTGGCTACCAGCTACCAACTTAGTGGCTCAGCTCAATTTATGGCCAGAAGAGTTTACATTTTAATTAAAAAAGTAATCGCAAGATCAGAGCACAGGCTTTCAGGCAGTGAAAAATTCAGGCAGGCAAATCGAATAGTTTCTATTCAAAATGTTAACTTAAATTTTCTACACACACCTACACCTACACTATTCGTTGATTTGTTTTCTTTTGTACTCTTTCGAAAATGACAGTGAAGCGCAGGTGCAGCAGTGCTGCAGGCAAAGATGATAGGCACAAGCAGGAGCAGGAGCTGTGCGCCTTCTGCCTGGATGCCATACGTGATCCTGTCCAGCTGAAACACTGCAAGCACTCTTTCTGCAGGGTGTGCTTGGAGCTGTATAGCGAGGCGCGTGATTGGCCGGCGAATCGTTGTCCGCTCTGCCGCAGCAATTTGGGTCCCTTCACGAGCCTGGGACAGGATAACGTTATCAATGGCGTAAGTCTATTATCCTTGCTGCTGAGCGAGAGTAACTGTTTGCACTATTTAATCCACGCAGAGTTGGCGTCAGATGTTGCTGCTGTTGGTGGCGTTTCTCACTTTAAGTTTGGGACCCTTTTATCTGCTGCTGATCTACTGGTAGGATCAGCAGCAATGTCCTGACAGTGCAATGTCCTTGCGTTAAAATAAACCCGTATATTTTTCTACAAAACATTGATCACAATCGCATTTGTTCCAGCGTTTTTCAATTACAACTTTTCTAGCATCTAATTACAAACTTAATCCTTTTCTCTCTGTCCACCTGCTGGTGCATTGTGTGTGTATAAAATGTGTGTGTGCGTGTGTGTGTGTGTGTGGAAAGTTTCTTGCTTTCTGTGTGTGCGCCTGCATTTAACCACAATCGAATTAACGCCTCAGCTGCAGCTTCCTTCACTGTTTTGCTTTGTTTTAATTGCATACTTTGTGGCATTACTCATACGCCGCGTTGTACCAGCGTCTACCCAGCGTATCGAATGCATTTTAATGCAATTTTCCACATGAATAAATCTATCAAAATGCGAAACGCCAGCTGGGGTGCCTGTCCAGTAACAAATTTTTATAAAATATTGTTACAATATCAAGCGCAAAAACAAAAGAAATCTAAACAAAAACCAATAATTTGGTATAACAGACTTATAGACTAGCGAATACCCTGTAAAGCCAAGTGAAGGCAACTAAAGCTGAGTTGATGTGAAGATTGAAGTATATAGAACATATATAGAAGCAATATAGGCATATAATTGAATTACTGGGAGACAACTCGAAGCAGACTTCTATTGGGCTTTGTGTTCAGTTTTCGTAGGTTCAGGTTAGACACTTGGAAGAAAGAGATGAATAGACTGATATATCTGTGATAGAAAAGGATAATAAAGGATGCAAAACAGGATGGCAGGTCATATATGTTATATATATAAACATAGAGATAAGTTGTTCTTATAATAGAGAATAGTTTCAGATTCAACCTTATACAAACTTGAACTCAGAATTCAGACAGACAAATCGAAGACTCGTCTGACTAACTAGGAGTTGCTTCTCTTTAGAGACCCTCTGTCTTATGCCACCCTTTATCCGTTTTATAATACCATTACAGGGTATGTTTATAGAGAGAAAGCAAACACTAGACGAAACGCGTATCGCAACCACGTTATTCATATATTTATTTAAAGCAGTAAATCAAAATGCTTCGCAAAAAAGTTGTGCGCTTTAAAGTGCAACATTTGCAATTAAATGAGTAGAGGGAAAAGTGGCCGCACATGGAAAAACTGCCAGAAAATGCATTTGAAAATGATTTTTGGGCAATTCTACTCATTTTTAATTTTCGTTTTGTATTCTGTTAGCGAGTTTGTACGTGTTACTGTTATTGTAGTTGTATTTTGTGCTGGGTGTTTGTTGACTGAGTGCCCATAATATGAGCCCAATCAGCTTCTCCCTCCCGTGCTGCAGCTACAGCTAGTTGCAGTTGCAGTTGCACTGGCAGTGGCAGTGGCAGCCACAACCACATGGCACAAACAAAACAATATGGCAAAGTGCGGTGAACGCTTTTCGATTTTGTTATTTTGATTGTTGGGTTGCCTCTCGGTTGCGGCTGCCCACATTGTTGTTGCTGCTGCCGCTGTTGCATAGAATTTGATAGCACGATATGAACACCTGAACATGTAACCAAATATCTGCGCTTTGCATGCCAAGCAGCCAACTAAAAAGCGAGTCAAGTGCCAAAGATGGGCGCGTGCTGATGTCTCTAAGGACCCAAACACTGGAATAACTCTGTTATGTGTCTCTGATACACAACGAAGCTCTGGACTGCATAATAAGTGGGAGAGTCACTAAAAATGATTTTAGGATCTGCTTTAGATATATCTTTGTATATAGGAAGAGTCTGTAAGGAGCTAAATGTGTGTATTAACAGTTCATCTGGTTTTTTGAATAGCTTCAGCTTTCTTTTAAACTGAAAACAAAAGAGTAGAGCGTGAATTTCTGCTTAACAGACTTTTAACAGAGAGTTAACAGAAGAAATCTCTAACGATCGATTTAACTAACAGATGCGAGGCTGTTGCTTAACAGAGCTGCAATGTATGAGCGGGACAGCTTGTGTTGCACTCTTTCAACACAGATAAATAGAAGGAGAGAATAGAGGGAACTTAAGCTAAAGATAAAGATAGGGATAGAGATAAAAGAGACAGCAATAGCTAGCTCTCTGTAGGTATAAAAAATGCTTATAACTTAACAGAAAAAGTATATAGATTAGAGAAGGACCAACGCAGCCTGTTTGCTATATAGGTTATAGCTTTTAGGGTGACCATATATGCAGCCACTACTTCGCATATAAATTAGAGTTATTAGGGTGACCATTTCACATATTCTACATCGTTAAAATCGTTAAAATATGTGACATTTTTTAAGCTTTTAGGTATTTATAATTAAATTTGTAATCATAGAAAAAAAAATAATTTATTAGCAGCAAATAACAGTTAATAAATGTCAGTTTTAATTGAAAAACAAAGCTAAAGCAGCATAAAATACAGTTAAAATCATAAAAGTAACGACGTTGCGAATATTTTGAGTGGATGTCGACGATAGTTGCGCTTGTCACGTTGGCAACTCGGTTTAGAATGCAATTTGTAGCCGGAGATCTGCGACAGTTGGCAACTACCCCCGAACCCCTCCCCTACCCTGGAACACCCACTAATCCCCGTGGCCATGTCAGTCGATGGTGGGCTTTGGCTTTGGGTTGCACAAAGTCCCTTTGGCTGCCACTTCCGCCGCTCGCACAGGATATGAATTGGCGTTTTTTGTGTGCACCATTTGTCCGATTTGTGGAACAAAATCCCATTCACATTTTTTTTCTGTTGTTTCTGTTTCTTTTCTATCTTTCGATTTGGATTTGTTGTTGTTTGGCTTTTGTGCTGGGCCTGTCGGCAGGAAAATTGAAATGTTTGCAAGGACTCCACGCTTCCACGATCTTTGACTCAATGCGATAATTGAAAGTAGCGCGCGTTAAGCGGAGCCTTTCAAAGGATATTCGAGCTATAAATGCATTTCGCTTGCTTGATTAATTCTTATAAGTGCAACGGGGCCAGGTAATGGGCTCTGTTTGGGCGATGTAATGTGATGCGATGCACCTGCAGCCACGCCCCCCGCCGTCTGCTGTCCAGCAGTGGCCGCCCATTTGCCACGTTTGTTGGCAAGCGGCTTTATCGCTGAGTCTGTGGCTGTGTGTTTGTGTCCAGCATCGTTTGGTGTCCTGTGTCACGGCCACAATTTCATCGATAGCAAGCGCAAACTTTGTGCCACATACAAGCACACACACACACACACTTATATACACACACCTTGTGGTGTGGCAGAGACGCAGCCAGGACACAGGCTTTGCCTTGGCTCATTGCCAATGCATTGTGCGCGATTATTTTGCCGTTTATTTTGTGCGCGTTTCTTTTATGTCTGTGTGTGTGTGTGTGTGTGTGTGTGGAGGAGCAGAAGGGGTGTGCTTGTGGGCGGTTCCATATTAAATTTTTGTCACTTTGCCATGTCTATCTTCGTCCTCGTCCTCGTCCTTGTCTTCCTTCTCCTGCTCCTCGTCGACACCAAATTGGCTGCTTTTCAACAGAGATGCAACATCTGTTTCATGGCTTGCATATCCTTTGCATATCTTGCCCCCAAATTGCGGTGCATGTTGCTCTTCCTTACCCCTCACCCGCCTCACTCCCGCCCCCTTTCCACTTACTGTTGCTGTTGTTGTTTGGCCGCAAATGGAGAAAATCCTATTCATTATGTCACCGTTTTGCCAGCAACTTTCCTCTGCTGTTGTTTCACAGTGCCACAGCGAAGAGATTTGCCCCATTTGCCATTTTACATGTGCTTTTGGGTTTCGGGTTGCGGTGGGGGGCAGGAGGGCTATACGGCAAATGGGTGGAGTTTCATTAAACGAGCCTCAGCCGTCGCCTTGTGCCGCATCAAATTACCAATTTATTTTCTTGGCTTGTTGGTTTTTGTGTGTGTTTTATTTTTTGGCAACGTTTTGTTGCTCTGTTTCTCGGCGTTTCTCTCGGTGTACGAAGCATACAGCTGATAAATTTTTGTGCATTTTTTATGACCGCCCCTCTACTTACAGTTGCTTCTTCTCCTTCTTCTCCCCTGGCGAATAGGTGCAAAATTGCGCTGTGCATTTTAATGATATAATTAATTAGTCAAACAGACGCCCATTGCATTTTCCCTGTAAGCCACAAATGCACGCACACACACACACACACACACACGTACAGACATACAGAGACATAGGTTGTGGCACGTGTGTCCTTGTGGCACTGTGTTTGCTCTGATTGTGTCCGGACAAGGCAGGGCAGCGAGGCGACGACCTCTGGCTGCTTGTCAAAGATTAAGCAAACTAAACTAAAACGAACAAACAAACATGCCACAGCCTGAAGGGAAGTTGCAGAAGAAGTGACACACACACACACACACATATAGACGGACGAAAAGGACATGCAGGCGCTGCATTTAGTGCGCTATAAATTCACTTTTAATTTAGTAAATGTGTTTGTTGTCTCTCACGCAGTGACAAAAGGCGACCGCCATGTGCATGTCCATGTCCATGTCCTGACCGTATCCATGTCCATGTCCTTGTGGCTCATGCGTTCTGTGCGTGAAAGAGACAAATGCCTGCACAAGATGGATGATGCGATTGTCTGGCTTCAGTTTTAAGATGAATCTCTGACTTGGAGCATGCATTAATTGCACTCCTTTCAATATTCCAAGCAAAAGGCACAACTTGAAAGCAAGATAAATCCTGCCAGAGTGTGTGCAATCTTTTAGAGCGAGAGGAGGCTATAGTAGTCTTAGATTAATGCTGCTATCTGTTAGTCGAAGCTAAAAGAGTAGTAGTTAGTACTAAGTATAAAGCTAATGAAAGGATCTTTCTAGAGAGGAAGAGGATAACCGACTAAGTGTGCTTCTATTGGGCAAAGAGAGAGGATAATAGTAGATAGATAGGTAGATAGGTATATAGATAGATATATTAAGATATAGATAGATAGAAAGATTGAGAGATAGATAGAGATATAAATAGATAGACAGATAGATACATAGAAAGATAGATACATAGAAAGATAGATAGATAGATAGATAGACAGATAGATAGATAGATAGATAGAAACAGAGTTAGATAGTTAGATAGTTAGATAGATAGTTAGATAGATAGATAGATAGATATATAGATAGATAGTTAGATCGATTGATAGATAGATACATAGATACATAGATATATAAAGTCTTTTAGCTAGAACGAGAGCAGAATAGATTCAACTAGAGACTTTAAGCTGAAGCTTTAGTTAAGAATCTTTATTTCCTTTTCCACTTTTCCAATAACATTTATAAGTGACAATTTAGCATCCTTTTCATCCTGTGCACATTCGTCCTGACACATTCTGTGCATGATTTCATTAGGTGAAACCTGTTAGGAATGAAGATTTTATAATTTTTCAATTGTTTTGATTTTCATTTATGCAAATTTTGTGACTTTTGCCCAAATTAAACACAATTTGCCAGCTTATCCGCTCTGTGTTTGTGTTATGCGTGTGCGTGTGTGTGTGTGTGTGTGTGCTTGATGGCTTTGTGGTCAACATGATTTGTTTTTGCGGCTGCAATTGCACTTCCACATACATGCTATCTCTATGCATGTGTGTGTTAGACCACACAATTTCCTGTCATTAGGGTCAACCAGCTGCTGTTTGATTGCAAATCAAAATTGGCTCATCAGAATCCAAGTTCTTGTGCTGATTGGTTTATTAATTGGACACATTTTCTTTAGGCCGACAATTGCAACACTTTCTGAGAGCATTGGCAGCACAACAGGATCAAGGACAAAGACTGTTAACGCATGGCAGTTATGAGGCTCGCATTAACCTAGATTCGCATAGGCCTGGACAGATGGAAAGATTGCATCCATTCGGGCTCATTAGCAGGCGTTAGTCATCATCATCAGAGCGAGAGAGTGAGAGAAAGGACATGAAACGTCGTTTAATTATGTTCCGTAGTGTCCTTTTTCGTTGCTGGGTGGACAGGGACTCCTGTTGACATATGCGAGCTGCGTTTGTGGCTGTGAAATCAACGTGAAATTCATCAAACATGCAATGGAATTGCTCCCACTGGACACACACACGCACACAGAGACAGGTTTGGCCATAAAATATCCAATTAGATTTTCGGCCACAACAGAATCCGGTGCGAGGGTGAGTGTGCATGTGTGTGTGTGTGTGTATGAGAATGTCAATCAATTTTTAATGAGTTTGAAATTGTTTGGACTTTTCTTTTGGCCCCTTGAGCAGCCACAATGCAACATAAACAAAAGCTAATTTACGCGCTTGTCCACACACAACCGCAAAGTGCTGGCCCAAAAAAGTATGCTATAGAAATTAAGTTAAGCTGTTGCACATTCAATGCGCAAGCGATTTGAATTAGTTGGCAAAGTTTATTGGAAATTTAAAGCTCCCCAAACGCTTGAGAAACATTTATAATTTACAATTACACTTGACTACATTAGACTACACTGTGCTACACTGATTGTGTCACATTCAATTAATGAACACCAACAACAACAACAACAACAATAAGAGGAGGAAGAGAAGACAACTGTTGTCTTAATTGCTAACTTAGTTACATAAGCAGCAGCCAGGGAAATCGGAAAATGAGTTTCGTTCTGTAGCAGGACTCGCAAAGGACGAGCACAGGTGGCACAACTGCGTTGGCTCGACAATTTTAATGCCCATCTAAGCCCAGTCTGCGCCTCCCGCGCGCCTTGTAAACATCATTAGCCAATATTATATGCATTAAATTTTATGCCGAAACGAGAAAAACGCAGGCAAAAGGACGCTTTTTGCCTGTCTGCCAGGACGAAACTTTTGCCTTGCCTTAGTTAAAAATGTAAACATCAGTTGCGGCTTAATGCTGCTGCTGCTGCGTTGGCGTTGCTGAAGTCTCTCCCCACAACCACACACCACAGTACACTACACAAGCTACCAACGTACCTTTCCCCCTGCTCTCCCCCTGGCCCAGCTTAACGTTGGCATACAAATTGTCTAATCCCCACATAGTTCTTGCCACCTTCTCGGGCTTAAAAACTTTGTCCTGGAGTCAGTTGTTGGCTGCTCTTCCTGGCTCACAGAGTTTGCCCAGTCGAAATCTAAGCCACTTGGCCAATGTCCTTTTTCTTTTTTTTTTGCTTTGTCTGTCCGCTTTGCATGTGCCATGTGCCCAGAGAACTGGAGTCCATCGTTGTGGCTGCATATTTGAAACAAATGTGCAAAGTTTAAATTGTTTTCTAAATAAATTTTTGCACACAATCGCACACAACAACTCCGAGGGACGTTCATTAAATTCTTTACGCTATTAAACTTACTTCCAAACAGATTACTCAAAATTAGTTGTGTATCTTTTCATAATTAAAATATATACAATATATAATCATAAAGCTAAGCCAATTAGGATATATCTAAGCAGCAGATTTGTTACAGACAGTTAACTTTATGCACCACCCTCGCTGGGTGGTTGCACTTGAAGTGGAGCACGTAAATTTTATTGTATACAATTCTCATTTCATTTAATTTTGAAACATTTCATTACATTTCGCCTTTCACTGCAATTCGTTTTATTTTCGTTCTCATCTTTCGGTTTTACGTTTTATGTTTCGTTTATTTATTTTGCCTGAGTGGCTGCTGGGCTCCTGGGGCACAAAAGTGTATTAAAGTTTGCTAATGATGTCAGTTATGTTTTGGCTTGGCTTTGCACACAAAATTCATTTATTTAAAACTTTTGCACTTTGGGGCATTTAACACACACACAACAGGCTCACCTACAGCGACACACACACACACACACACGTAGGGTGAAAATTTATTATTGCATGTCAGATATTTTTAATTAATTATGACCGTGGCAAAATATTCGCTGCGCGTAAAAGTATGCTATAGTTTTTTGTGTTCGCTTCATTGGTGGCAGGCAGCATGTGGCAGGCGACAAAGACAGCGGTCGCCCACTCTCTCCTACGCTCTCTGTATCTGCTTCTCTTTGGCTTTTTAATTAGAGGCAACCACAAAAGATTTTTGTCAACGAGTTGCAGCCACGCCCACTTACTTTTTTTTCTAGTTTTTCCCTTTACCTACGCGACTGCAGGCACTTTAAGGCGCAGCGAGCCGCAAATTGTTTAACCCACTTTACACACACACACACACACACACACACACACATAGAGAGACAGAGAGAGAGAAACAAAGAAACGTTGTGAAAAGCTAATCCAAAATATGATATCCTTTTCTATGTTTCCTTACAGTCAAATGCGCAACTGGCTGCCAGATATCCTTGTCGTGTGCTGCATGTCCTGCCAGGAGATGCTGCTAATTAAAAAGGCATTGCCCCAAGTGGATCGGGTGAGTTCTCCTTGTTGCTGCTGCTGCTGCTGCTGCTGCTGTTATCCTTGTTGTTTATTTTTTATATTTTTTTATTATACGCAAATTTTTTTATTTTTCGTGTTTGCAAAGCTTTTGACATAATTTTATTGTGAAGCCTTTTGTTTGTCCTTGTTTCAGGTGATCCTTTTGTAACAACTGTGTTGCCGCCTACCTTGCGCCCTCCGACTGTACGGGTATGTCCTGTGTGTGTGTGTCCTGTTTCAGGCACTTAACAAATATTTACACATGTTTAATGCGTCCTTCGACGCGTTTGCCATTTATTTGTTTTGTTTTTGTTTCTGTTTCCGTATTTTTTACGCTTTTTCGCTCTGCATGAGAATGTCCTTTGGCTTGGGCGCTCATTTAAATATTTACAGAGTTTGCCGATTTCATTTTATATATCCTGCCTAGGCACAGGGTGCTTTTTCACTCCAATGTGTGTGTGCTGCTGTGTGTTGAAATTAATTTAAGTAATGCGTTTGCATTTTGCGTTTGCGTTTGGCCTTTGGCCATTTATCTGCCAGCAGAACGGCAAATCCTTTTTAATATGCCCAAAGCATTTTTCATTTGTCACTTTGGCTGCAAGGACTCGTTAGCTACGAAGCACAACCACTGGCCTAGTCCTTGCTAAGTCCTCGCAAAGCCACACAAACTTTGTCCAAATCGACCAGAGAGCAACCTGTGACTTTCGCTTAGTTTTTGGTTAACTTCGAGCGAAATGTGTGTTTCGTGTTCGTGTCGCAACCTCATCAGGTTTTGGGTTCCTGCTCAACCCCATCCCTTGTCAGGGGCAGGACCTGGAGCTGGAGAAAGAGCAAGAGCAGGAGAAAGAGCAATCACTATCAAACATCATTTGACAGGTTTAACATTTTTTTTCTCAGTGTGTTTTTTCCATTCGGTTAATTCGTGAAGGGAAATTGCAATGCCTGCGTTTGTCGCATTCCCTTTGTGTGCAGTTCTCCGTCCTGTGTGTCCTGTGCGTCCTGATGAGTTGCCAATCCCAAGGTTACTCAATCAACTGACTGCAGCCCGTAGCCTGCAGCCTGCGAGGACTTTCTACTGCCAGTTACTCGAGATCTTTTCCCGTTTGCCGTTGGCGTTGAAATCAAATTTCATTTCCAGGCAAAAGTTTTGGCCTTTAGTTTTACTTTTACCCCCCTATATCCTTCTCCTGTTACTTCCTCTTGGTTTCTCCTGCTTCTACTTTTCTATGCCCTGCCATCGACAACTGTGCGAGGCTCTGTTGACATCTCAAAGTTCTCGGCAAATCAACAACAACAACAACAATGCATCACAAAACGGTCATTAATCATTTGAGCGCTGCGAGTGTGTGTATAGTGTGTGTGTGTGCAGTGTGTGTGTGTGTATCTCGCATATGAAAAGCTAGTAAAAGCTGCCGAAAAAACATAAGCTACGTGCACTGAGAAACTTAATGCCGACGCCAATGCTGTCCAACTGAGATTCAAGTTGCTCCCTAGGGAGCAACGGGTGCAAGCGGGAGGGGTATACACATCATCTATAGACATCTTTCTTCCTCTTGCGCTGATAATTGATGAAATTATTAAATTAAGAGATACTTAACGCTCCAATTTCCGTCAATTTGGAACGCGTTCCTAAATTTTTCCAACTAATTTTAACTTCAATTCCTGAAACAAGTTTTAGAGAGAAATCACTTAAAAGAAAGCTTCACTTAGACTAGAGAGAGAGGTCTAAGTGACCGCATTAGTGAGACTGGTGAGAATTAGAGGTTATGTTCATATCTAAGCAAACTGTCTATAAACTGTCTTGGGCTTATGGTTTATATCAGTCTTATCAAGCTCATTAAAGTTCTAAGTGGCAGGGCAAGCTTAAAGAGGCAGAGCTTGTGGCAAGTGTGGGGGTAAAGAGGCAGAGCTTGTGGCACGTATGAGGGTGCACGTGGAGCGTCGATAAAAGGGCATTTGGTTTGGTGTCTCGGCAATTAGTGGACGCTTTTGTAACGCCAATGAGGTCCGCAAGTCAAGTCTGAAGTTTCGTCTTTATTTTTTGATTAATATGTGAGCCTAAAAGTAGGCAGCACGCGCTGCACGAAAAATCTTTGACTTTTTTCGGTTTTTTTTGCTGCTTTTGTTGCGTAGCAGTGGAAGGGGAAAGCGAGAGGCAGGGGGGGGGGGACAAATTTGCCTTCATTCAGGGTTTGACGTGGCGAAATGAAAGCTGCTCGGATTTCGCTGGCTGATGGCAGGCAATAGGCAAGTTGGACAAGGGTCTGTAGTGGGTAGGGGGCAGGGGGTGGGGTTGAGGCGTGGGTAAGTAGGTGTGGGAGTCCTGCTCGGTGCTCCTTTTGCCTTTGTTTTGTCTCTGAGCTGCTGCTTTTGTTTGTTGTGTAATCTATGCGCTTGATGGCACAGCTGTTTGTCCAGACAGCAGAAGAAAAATGCCAACAATTAAGTGGGCAGCAGTGGGTGGACAGTAGGTAGAACTACAGATGAGAGGGGTGGGGGAGGGGCAGGGGAGCAATGCATTAATTTAATTAAATGCGCGCCGCAAGTTGCGGTAAATTTGAAATTTGTGTAAATTCAACTTATTTATAAAACACTCGAAAGCATTTACCGAAGGCATTTAGCATTTAGTTTTGTCGACTGCACCAGACACAGACGTATATGAAACGGTGCTGCCAACCTGATTTCTTAGCTAAGGCATCCCTCCAACTGGTACAGCTGCTCCCTCGGACAGGACGCCACTGCACACGGGCACAGAGGTCAGTAGCCTTATCAGCAGCGCGCTGCTGTTGCTTTTGTTGCTGCTGGCACACATCCACCCACGCAATGTTTGCTCTCTTAACAGCAGATGCTTTCGCTCTTACGCACACGCTCTCTCTTAAGTTTGGTGCGCTCTCTACTGTTATATGCAAGCGGTGGCTAATTAAATGCTACAGCTTCCCATTTTATTGTTTACATTTACCCCTCCAATTCGATGACGCTCTCTCGCACTCATTTCCCCGCTTTCATTCGTGCGCTCTCTTGGGCCATGTCCCACAAATCTCTCTCCCTCTCACTCTGTGTATCATGCTCTCTCGCTTTGCCTCGCAGTTTAGATTGCGCTTTGTGCCAATTCACGAAGCTTTTGGGCAGCTTCGTTGGCTTCGTGCATGTTCGCAGCATCTTTGAGGCAGAATTCACTCAGCTTGCCGATTCCGAGATTCATTTGGCTGCAGAACTCGCTCGTGTCCAGTTGTTTGGCGCGGCAAAGCGTCAATTTGCTGCCCAGTTAAGCAGTTATACAGTTATACAGTTAACCCATAGACTACAAATTGTGTTAGCAGTTACTTACAAAACGTTCGCTCCATGTGCCTGTGTGTGTCTCCCCTGCCTGTCAGTATGTGTGCGGCTGTCAGTGTGTGCGGATGGGTGAATGCCAGAGGCGAACAATCAATATGAAAGAGCAAGAGCGAGAGGCGGCAAGCAACAGCCGTCGGCACTTTTGACAGCCAACTATTTAAAATGTGGCGTTGATGATGATGACGTATGGACACGAGACTTCGCCACTTAAGCTAAGCCACCACCCACAGCCACCCACCGTTAACTACGGAAGCATTCAACGGAAATTGCAAATGCGTTGACAGACATCGAACCTGCAACACTCCTGAAATCTGCTCACATGTAAGTAAAACTATCATTTTAAGCCTTAGTTCTTAAGCAGAATATAAAAGTGAAACAAGTCAGAATATCAAGTGCACTTTCCGTGTGTGTGTGACACTCTCTTTATTTAAGTTTCTTGCAGTTTTCTGTTGCATACTTTTAAGCTGTGATCAAAAGCGAATGCTGTAAGTGCGTTGTGTGCGTGTCTGCCATATGTGTAAAAGTTTTCCTCCATTTAAATAATAATCTTGCAACTTTTTAATGCTGCACAATTTGTGAGAGTTTTGACAACTTTTAGCACACACACTGTCTCTGTGTGTGTGTTGCTGTGTGTAAATTGTTATTTACTGCTGCTAAACATAAAATGGCTTATTTATGCTCCTCCAAGCAATGCAATGAATTAAATAAAAATAACACAAAAACACACACACACACACTCGCAGACACACACACACAGTCAGAGGGGGTGTAGAGCTCCCCATAGGCAGACAAACAAACGCGTGAGAAACCAAATTGAATTGAATTGCTTGACATGACGACAGTCTGCTCAGCAATTCCCCAGCCTCCTCCTCCTTCTTCTCCTGCTGCTGCTCCACAGCCAACAAAAACCTGCCCTGTAGATATTGAAACTGTGCTGCAGGCAATTTCATACACCCTCTCTTTCACTCTATCACAACCTCTCTCTTACACACTCACACACACATCCCCTGGCATCTTTTAGCTGCACGCTATTTGGTTTTTGTATGCGACTTTTGGGTAAAATTTTATAGCAATTTATTTGCTCTCAGCTCTACGCTATCTGTGGACAGGATTTCAGGGGGTGGACGGGGTGTGAGTGGGGGTGCTGAGTAGTGGGTGGGGTTGGGCTGGCAGTAGGGCAGACTCAGCTTCATTACAAGCTACCAGCCGCGCCTTTAGCTGCCACTGCTCCCGTTTGGGCCTGGCTAAAATACTTGTGCACTTACGACTAAAGCGTGTGTATTTGCATGGCACACACACACACACACACGGAAAACAAACGCTCTCCGAGCTGGCAGAGTCAGAAGAGTCCTGCTCCTGGTGCCTGGGCACATCATCATTATTTATTTATGATTATTTTATTACATGTGTTTCATCTCTGTGTGCGTGCGTGCCCAGAGGCTAAAATTGCAGTTGAAAGCGAGCTTATAAGCACCCACACACACACACACACACTACACGAAGAGATCATATTATGTATATAGCATATCTCATACGTACACTTATATGGCATATCATATGCTGATTATCATCCATGAATGTTAATTTAATTAATTATTTAGCTAATGTTGTGCACAGCAGCAGCTAACCAACTGATGTGTGTGTGTGTGTGTGTGCATCCCCACAGACTCAGAGCCAATCAGTTGCCAACCAGAAATCCTTTTCTGCCACCCACTCCTGCTCCCCCGCCCCCTCTTTTACGCCCAGCTTGGCAAATTGTTTGTTATTTGCGCACAAATAGACGACACTTGCGAATTGGCAGCCGCCTCTGCTCCGGCTCCGGCTGCGGCTCCTCTTCTGCTCCTTTGCCATGTTTGACTGTTGGCTCTTGGCCACTTGTTGATTGATTTTTATTTTTATTTTTATTTCTTTTTTTGTGTGCTCTTTCTACAGCCTGATTTATATGCGCTATATCCATTACAAATGGCCCAGAGTGGGGTATAATAATCGCTTATTATATAGACTATATATTCCAGCTCAGCATCAGCAGACGAGGCCATAAAAACTTATATAGATCTCTGAATATGAATAGCTTTAGGAGAGAATAAGAGTTAGAAAGCTATTAAGTCTGAAAGTGTATTCTACTTAGCTTCCTTTAGAATCATATACAGGGTATCTGTAAGTCAATCTCCCCCATCAACCGTGCTCGGTCGCATGTTTCCCGTTTCATTGGTTTGACATACAATTTGATTTGAGATGTGTGCGAGAGATTTGCAGCATTCCATGGGGAGTGGGTACAGAGAGTGTGTGGGGTGCGGTGTGAGGGGATAGTTTGCATATATATGAATAGGCTTTGAGAATTGGTCTGGATTCGGTTTCCGTTTTGTGGGTCCGTCTCGATAAGCCGTCATTATCATTTGCAGGCTCGTTTGAGCTGTCGCTTTGCATATTTCGATAATGAAATGAGCGACATGGAACCCGCACAAAAATCAACAAGCGGCAACAATGTGCGCTCATTGTCACATTTCACATTTCACATTCCACATACAGATACAGATACAGATAGATAGAGATGCAGATACATAGCGACAAAGCTACAGCTACAGATAGAGATACTCCACGCACTGATTTAGTTGTGCCCTCTCTTTCTGTGTGTGTGTCTGACAATCGCTGGCAGGCACGAACAACGACTCTAATCTCAGTCATGACGCATGCAGATACATAGATACATAAGTAGTTACAAGATACATAGATACACATAGCTCATACATGGAGGATTGCCCACACTCAGCTGCATTTCAAATGGGCAACTGACTGAATTCTCACATGGAGATGCGAACATAGCCGGAAATCATTTATTAAACAGTCAGCGCCCCCACCCCCTATACCACAGCCTCCGCCTCCGCCTCTGTGTCTCTGTATCTACACCCCCTTTGTCGCTACGCTCGCAGTTTTGTTAGTTAAATACGTGTAGAACTATAAATGTACTCGTTTATTTCAATTACTTTATATCGTATATACACAGATATGCATTGACAGCTGCTCGCTCTATCGCTCGCTCTCTCTATCGTTCTCCCTCTCTCTCTCTCTGCCTATCTTTCCGCCTGCCAATTTTCCAATTGAATTGCCTTTAATATTTTAATAATACGAAATGTGTCGCGTTTGGCTGCTGATATATGTATAAACTGCCTTCTGACTCCTGCCTCCTGTCTCCAGTCTCCTTCTCCGCTGTCAATTCAAGTCGAGTCCTTCGCCTTTGGCCTCGACGCGTCCTCGTCCTTGGCAACTCAGTTGGCAGTTTCTAAATCACTGGCAACCTCGTGACTGCCGCAAATTAGTCACAATCGATTTAGCAGCTCGTTACAACAGCCACCAAACCGACAACCGGCAACCGACAAGCAACAAATAAACACTGCAAATGCGTGAACTAAACATAAATTGCTTTACGCATCAACTAAATTGACTTCTTGGCGTCCCACTTAATCCTAATGTTGCTGTGACTAACTGTAATTGTTCAACTATACATTAACATACATACTCCAAAACATAAACGAGAGCACTTTCGATGGCAGCTCTTAAAGTTCTACCACAAATCTGCAGAGTAATTCTACTTACGCAAAAGTTTTCCAACCAAGCTAAAAGCAGCTTAGAACTATGCGGAAAATAAAGATTAATCAACAGATTTAATGGCTTCAGAAGGGAAGGAAAAGTAGTGTTAAAAGGGAAAGAAAAGTTGGAACTAATCTAGTAGGAAAGATCAACACCTATAAAGATCTTTAGCCTTTAAGAAACAGAACTCCGTTTGTTAGTTTTCTCATCTGGCAATCAATCCCCGCCTGCTTTCTGGATATTGTAAACAAATCCTTTTGATATCCTTATATATTCGAATGGAAATATCCAGAGATACTTTATAATCTTCTAATACTATGAGTATTATTTAATATTTCAACTTTTGTCAAAGGCTTTAGGCTTTAGTATTGCGGCATGTGGGATTACCCCTAAAACTTTATTCACCAACCGAATAACTCTATGAAAATCATCAACTACAACTATTATATTCATATTTATTCACATTTATAACCCAATTTGGGTTCAGCTTAAGCCACACACTCAAAGAGATGATATCCACAGCAATATGTGTTCTCTGTTAAAAAAATAAATTTTACTTTGTGAACATTTCCTAATAAAAGGTTTATTTCATATTTAATCAACCTGTTGTTTTCTAGTTTAATCATTTTTCGTTGTTAACGTATTTGTTGTTAGCCTTGTTTTGTCTGTCTCTCACTCACTTTTTAAACTCATCAAAAATATGGCAAACTTTGCTAAGCTACCAGCTTAACAGGCCATACGCATAATCACTGAATCCTGACCTGGTCCTGGCGGGGGAGCTGGTGCGGAAACTGGGCTGCTGCTAATCCTTTCCAACAACAATAACAGGAAGAGAGATGTGGCAGGGGCAGCTGTATCTACTGGTAGTGGTAGAAGCCCAAAAGCGCCACAAAAACCCAGAAAACCGAAAAACCAAAAAACCCTTAAAACCGATGCTCATGCAAACTAAATACCGTTATCGTTTTTTCGAAAAACTTTAGCGAAACAAACTGTGCGGTTTCACTTTGTTAACAGCTCAGGAAAATGTTTTGGCTAGAATCAAGCCGAGGAGCAGAGGAGCTTGCCTTCAAAAATACCAACAGCAGAAGCCACAAATAATGCAAACAATCTTTTAAAAGACCACAAAGTTGCACGCCATTCAACGCACATGTCCTCTGTGTGTGAGTGTGTGTGTGTCTGTGGGTGTGTAAGAGGATAAAGTCAGGGAGAGGGAGGGAGGTGTCTCCCTACATATCTATATAGTTTTGTATAGTTAACGCCACACACGAGTACGAGTATGTATTGGCATAATATAAATTCCCTCATAACTTTCTATACCCTTTAAAAGTAGATGAAAAGGGTATACAGAAAGTAGTGTAACATGACATAAGGTAGCAGCTACGATACTCTAAAGTATAAGCATAAGAAGCCAAGACGACTTCAACTATAAGTCGCTTACAGAGACTATAAAAACATATCCTGTTTATCCTTCGCATAGAACCTAAGATACTGCACTGCTTAGAGCGCGTGAGTGTGCAGCACTGTTTACAGGGTATCCTGCCTAGGGCTTCAAAGTTGTTAAAAACTAAAACTGCAACAAAAAAGCTGAAAATAGTTTCTATTTTTATTTATAACTTTTGCTGCTGCATCGAGTTTTTCTCTAGTTGCGCGTTATATTTCGATAGAGTTTTTTCTGCTCGTTCATCTTTTAGAGGAAAAGCAGGAAAACATTTGCACCTCACGTGCAACAAAATATTGCTGCATAGTTTTGGGGCAGCAGCAGCAGCATCTATGGATTGCCAGCAGCTGTTTCGCCTTATAAAACATTTCTTTTCCAGTTGATTTCTCGCTCTCTGCACAAACATCAAACAACTTCTGACGTGCCTTTGCATAATCCTTGCAATGCCTCGTCGCAATGCTTCGGTCAGCAGGAGTTGTGGCACTGGCAGTGGCAGCAACAGCAACAGCGTCACGTCCTTGTTATCTTCCTATTTCCTTTTTCCTGGGCCACTGCCACTGCTGCCACTGCTGCCACTGCTGCTGCTGCTGCTGGCGTTGCTTGTTTTCGCCTTGACTTTAATCATATTTCCATCAAGTACACGCTGCGCATATTGATCAGGATCAGCTCCCAGCAGCAGGAGTAGAACAAACATAAAAACACACACACACAGACACACAGGCACACACCCATTCACAGTGCATGTTACCCGTTTCCCTTTTGTCAACAGTGGGTAATTTTTTAATCTCCGCTTGGAATCGAATGCAGCTTTAAGCTTATAGCTCGCACATGACTTGACAGCTTTTCTGATACCCTACCATGAAGTACATGGACTTTGTGATGGAATGTATTACATTAAGTTTCTATAAGCAAAGTTTTGGTATATAGAAAGAGGATCTATATCCTTTTATACATAAACTATAGCTATAGTTAACCCTTCCAAGAAAGAGCATTTAACATTCGTTGCTTTCTGCTCTTTGCACTTCTCACGCTGCTGCATTACATTGTTGATTATATTGCTGTCTCTGTCACGCTCTATCTCACTCCCTCTCGCTCTTTGTCACTGGGTGAAGAAGTCAACGCCAAAAAGTTCTTGGAAAGTCATGAAGCGCACACAAAAAGCCACAACAACAACGAAAACAATAAAGAATAACGAATAACGAATAAAAAAATAAGTAAAGCAACAACAATAATAATAAAAAAGAGAGGAAAAAAATACAAAATGGCGTCGCCTCATATGAATAGTGCAAATTCTGCACGTGGTCGCCATAGTTTGAGGCGGAGTCGCACAATGGAAGTGCAGTTGTGGGCAATGAGAAGAATATTGCGGTCCGACAATGGCTGTGTGGCAACTCTGGCGCAACTAGACAACTCTAGTTCTTTTTTTTCGGATTGTGCAACATTTGTGTAGAACTTTATTCAATTTTTTCGCTTGTGTTTTGTTTTTTTTTGTGTTATTTTGTTCGGCGAGAATTGCCTCAAGTTCTGCTCGGCGTCTGTTGCACCTTGAAGCGGAAACATTTCCGGCTGTGGCAGTGCGAGCCGGGCGGATGTCGAGTTTCAAGTAAATTAACGTTAATTAACGGAAGTTTTTCGGTAAAGTGCGCGAAAGTGGCAAAGTGGCCCAGGTGCGCCACCAGAAGCATCAACCGATGCTCACTTTTGCCCTATACCATCCATCCCCCCTCTATTCCCGACTCTCCCTTCACCCACCCTAAGTTGAAGCTGGAGCTTAAGTTAAAGTAGCTGCTGTCAGTTGAAGTGGCCCTGGAGGAGCTGCAGGAGCTTTAGCTGCAAATTAGCCACGTGGGAAGCCTCAGCACGGGACGCCCAGAGATGTTGCAAGGACGAAGCAGCTAAGGACATGTGCATGTTGATTCAGCTCTTGGTGCGGATGCTAATGCTTGGCACTGGTTTCGCCTCTGGCTTTCACTTTGCTTTAGGCTTTGGCTCTAGCTCTGGCTCTGGCTCTGGCTTTTGCCAGGGTATTCAATGCGCGCTTTTTAGACAATGGAACTTATAGCATGCTTCAGATACTCGAAAACGCTCGACAATGGCGACAAACAATTGAAATCTCCGGGCTTTGTTTTAAGTCGTATGCAAAAAAAAACGAACGAATGAAACCTTGAAGGTACGTTTGCTAGGGGTTGTGTGTGTGTGTGTGTGTGTGTGTGTATCTGCAGCCCTGCCCAGCCAGCAATTTGCTATCGAAATTTTTGTACAGATTTTAATTAAGGCGAACGCAAAGCAAAGACAAGTCCAGAAATCTCAGAGAACGCTCAAATGCCCAGTCAAATGAGCCCCGATCCGAATTTAAAAAAGGAATCATCATCGAGCGAGTGACGAAGGACAATCATAATTGCGGAAGCAGCAGCCAAGGGTTATGTCAGGAGCAAAGCCGCAGCGGCAAAGGACTCGCCAAACAATGCAACTCACCAAAAAATGCGAATGAGAGTTATTTTTCGCCTCTACTTTTTTCCATCCAACCTTTCCATTATAATTTTTTTCAGCCGTGCTGTACCAGAAATTAATTATCGCATAATTTTATGGCTCACTGACATCTGAAGAGTTTCTCATTTACCACTTTTTGACAGATTTTCGCCCTCATTGTATTCGCATTTGTATTGATTGAGTTCTGTGGTGGCCCCTCAAAAGGGGAAACCCAATATGCGATACCCAGCCAGGTGCTAGCTTTGCCTCTGCCAGGACGAGCAGCAACAGCTACTACTCGTCCAACAACTACTCGTACTCATAGTGCTACAGCATCGGCAAATTGCATGCAGCATTCAAGGATTGGAATTTAAAATGGAATTTCAATTGAAAATTCATTGGTTGTTCGAAAGGTTTCATAAACACTGTGCAAACTGAGTGGGACCACCCTACTGCATACTGTATATCCTTGAAAGTTTACTCAAAGTTCAGCCATTAGATATACATTTTGTTTGCACTTAAAGGTAAATTGTATACTAATGGTATTATAAAGAGGAGTAGAAAACGCAGCTGGAGCTCATTTAGTTCCTATAAGGAATCTTTGAATCGGTTTATAATATACTTTCAGCCTAAATATGTTAGGTTTGTCTTGTATCAAATCTTTATTCGATACTTCAGCTACATTTTAACTGTCTTTTTACTAAAAACCGCATAGTTTATTCCTTCATCGTACTCAAAGCAAGCTAACTAGTTCCTACTCAATAGTTCATTTGGTTAATTTTAGGGGCTGATATTTAAATCAATTTGCCCACATATTATCTCATCTGACAGCTCCAGCATTTAGAGGCGGCTGTCACGCCCACATTCTTGTTATTTGAGCATCATTATCAAATGATGTTTGGTAAAAATCATGGCAAATGTTAATTCAATAGCTCAATCAGGCCCCAGAGCCCCAGAGAGAATACAAAAGAAATTGCGCCTAAGTTCAATGCCAAGTGCCTATTGTTGTTGCTGTTGTTTTTTCTGCTCTTGTTGCTCTTATTCGGCTGCCCTTAGACATTGAGTATTTCCATTGTGGCTCATCCTTCACCCCGCCCTCCCTCTCACCCACTTCCAATGCCTTCAGCGTCTTGAATTTTATCTGTTTGGCGCTTTGTGTTGCGTCGTGAATGAACATGAAAAAACAAATAAGAAAAGGAAAATAAGAAAGAAACGTGCAATGTCTATTGAAGATGATGTTCCCATTCTCATTTCGTATCCGCGCTCCTCTTTTAAAATGCTTTCTTGCAGAGAGGGTAGTGTATGGGTGTGTGTGTGTGTTTGTGTGTGTGTCTCTTTTGCGATATTCAACAGATGTTGTAATTGCTCATAAAACTTGATGACGCTGGCGCGTTTAAAGCAACAAACAACAACAACTTAGAGAGAAAAATATTCAAAGAGTTTGCATATGGCCATGGCAATTTGTGTGCCCGAGCGGCTGTCCCTGTGTGTGTGTGTGTTTGTCTTCTTGTCTGCCTTCTACATTGTATTTACAGTCGTAGGATATGTGTGTGTGTGTGTGTGCACATTCAGTTGCTTGACATCAGAATTCATACGTCACGCACAAGCACACGGCCACACACACACACACACCCACAGTCACAGAAAGACTTACAAGTCAGATTTGCATATGCTTAGATAGTACAATATGTGACTTGGCATTTTCTTGATTTTTCTCCTTTTCGGCCAGCTTTGAATTCTGAATTGCCTTTTAGTTGTAAAGAAAAACGTTGGGTTTTCCATCTATATTTTTTTTTATGTGGGCTCAGCAAATGTTAACTAATTTTTATGCAATCGAAACTAGACTCTGAGCCTGCTGTGTGACGCAAACAAAGGACTCGCCTTCCATCCCCCTCTCACTCGCAATCTTGCCATTTCGTTAGGCCGGGCAATTCCCAGTGCGAGCGTTGTTCGGAACATGCCGTTGACATGTGTTTTGCAAATGTTGCCCTGCGTTTGCCATTTGCCATTTGTCTTTTATTTAATTCATTTTTTCTTCTTTTAAATGCAAACGTTTTTTATGCGCAAAGCTGACGCACACACGCATACAAGCGCACAGCAACAGCGCAGTACAATACAGACATATTTTCTAATGCGCGATAAACAAGAATTATGATTAAATGCCTAATATTGCCATCTCATTCTTGCAGGCAACTCAACAAGCGATCAGCAGCGTCAACGTCGACGTCAACCTCGACTGCGACGCCAACTGATAAGCAGAGCGCGCAGGCGGTACAATATGGTAATGGAACGGCTGTTAATGCTCTTAAGCCAACGCTCTCTCGCTGGATACCCTGCCAATGGAATTGCGCTCTTCTCAATTGTGTCACAGCGTTTAACCAAATGGAGAGGAACGATGCGGAGATCTATACACCAAGAGTAGAGTATACAAGCTTCGAGGTGTTATATTTTCGTTCCACGTCATTTTGTCTCACAGTTTGTGTTTCATCTGCTGAAGCGTTTCAAAAAGTTTTTCAACGTTGTTTTGTTTTTTCTTTGTATTTTAGTGTTCAGTTGCTACTCGTCAGCGTTGGCGTGCAGGGCGGCGGCAGCAGCGGTGGCGTCAGCAGGCAGCAGCGTTTGCTGTTCAAGGATACCATTGGATTGTGGGTGTGCTGATAATAAACATAACATATGTATATATATACATAGGAATTTGTATATTCTTTATCAAGTGTTTAAAATCCAAGCCAAAGTCAAAATTCTGCACTCTAATAGAATATTAAGAGCAGAAAGTGCTTATATATCATATATATACTCTCTATATAGTATATTATATACTCGAACAGACATTTGCGCGTTATCATTTGGGCACATAATTGCCCTCAATCGGGTTAAATGAAAACAACTCGTTGACTCGTTGCCGCCCCACAAAACTATAAATGTCTACAAATATGAATACGAATAAAACGACTATAAGTAGTCACACTCGCAGCACTCACTCACAGAACAATTAAGCGCCCCGCGAGTCTTAATTGAAATGTTTTAAGGCAAACAAATTAACGGGGCAGACGCAGACGCAGGCCTCCAACAATTGTGGCACGCAAATTGGAATTTCGTTGCCTCTTCTATGGGTGAGTTTTCTTTTCTACTTTCATCTACTATACACAACACACACATACATATATACATAGACAGACTCTTATGTATATATCGAACTATATCTATGGTCTGTCTAGGCTTAAAAGGTTGCCTCCTTTCTGGCTACGTTCGACCACATTACGCATATTTGCCACATGGCCATGATACAAGCACACGTACTCTCTATGGCATATAAGGGCATGGTATACATACATAAATATATACATATATATATGTATGTATGTATGTACATATGTACCCACTTATATGGTCGAGTAATACCAAAAATACATACACTTATCGCGCTACAAAATGCTCAGCTTGAATTGCTGATAACAGAAACGCTGCACACAAAAAAATACACACACACACACACTCATTCAAACACACACAGCCATGAATATACATTGAAAATGTTGATAAAAGTTGATTTGTAAACTCTTTTTCTAGCACTCACATATTGCTATGAGTAGTGCTTCGATTCTTTACAATCGGATCATTAAGTTTTTTTATAATGACAAATACAAAATTTTTATTAACTGTGAAATTTCGTTTTTCGCTTTATAATTCCTGTAATCGATATGAAAAAAACCCTATTTCTGGTATTAAATCTCTGATTAATGCCCAAAATATGTCAACAATTTCTATGAATCAAGTTGAAACTTCTTAAATTTCATTTAAACTTCTTTATTATTTGCCAGCAACCTTTGAACCCCTTTTAAATACCTTTAAATGTTCGGATCCTAAAACTGTTTTTATGTTTATCCTTTTGCAAGCTCCTCTGGTTAATTATTTGTTCTTCTAATTATGGGAGAAATTGAAGTGGAAACCAAGTTTCCCAAGAATGTCTCTTTTTTTTTTTTTTCTTTTTTGTTACTTCTTCCTTTTTATGCTACAGTTTTCATTACCCTTTGGCGGTTGTCTTTGTCCTCGGCTAACAACAAACACCTTTCAAACTTTGCTTACGAAAGTCCTGCCCTTTTGTTGTTGTCTGTATGAACCCCAGCTCCTTGTGCTATATAGCTGGCCAAACAGGATATTCGGGTTGTTCATTAGTCCAGCGAACTGCAAATTGCGCTGCATAAACTTTGAACTGCCCTCTAGACCACACACACACACATAAAGATACATACCACAAGCAAAAGATATTTCAATAGACTGCAAATGTCGCATCATAATTGATACCCTGCGGAGTGAGGGGCAAAAGGTATACAGGGGTTTGAGCTAAAGCAGGAAATCTGATAGATATCAGGAGTTGATAGACTTAGATATATGTTTACGTTCCTATATGAAGATATAGAAATAAGAACAGATATAGATACAGATCAACTTTTTTCCCTTAATTATAAAACAAAATCTTTCAATGAACAGCGCCAAGAGATAAGATACATTCTATTATATATACAATAGATAGAAAAGTATCTCATAGATACTTTTTTCCTATGATATAGAAATAAGTACAGATATAGATACAGATCAACTTTGTTCCCTTAATTATAAACCAAAATCTTTCAATGAACAGCCCAAACAGATAAGATACGTTCTATTATATATACAATAGATACAAAAGTATCTGATAGATACTTTTTACAGGGTACTTTGTATATCAGACAATCAGCTGAACTTAGGTATTTATATATATAATATTCTTTAATTTTTATTTACTGTTTTTTTGGCAGTTTCGTGTTTCTCTCATGTGTCATAAATTTTGCTTTTATCATATTATTTAATTTCATGTTTTTTTGGCGCGCCAAAAGTAACGGAACAAATCCATATACACACATAATGCAAATATGTATTTGTGTGTGTGTGTACTATATAGAATAAACAGTGCTCCAGTGGGAAATGATAGCGACTGGCACAGAACACACAGATACACAGAGGTAGTATATGTTATATACATATAGTTGTGTACAATCTGTATCTGCAGCTGCATGGATAGTCGTACACATATGTAGATACTTGTGTATATACACACACATACATACATACATATATATATATTTGTATATGGAGTATAGTGGCATATTCGTAATGCTTGTTGAGGGGTTTTGTTTGCGCGCTTGTCTGTATTGCATGCCGTAGCAATAACAGTTAATTTATTCCAATTAAGGGATTTTCCTGTTGAATATGCGACTCTTTCTCTGTGCGAGTAGGACCCTGCCCCTGCCCCTACCCCCCGCCCGCACCTCTTGCCCTCTTCTGGGCTACCTTGCCAAATAAAATTGTCCAGCTAGTCTTCATACTCTCTCTATCTCTCTCTGTCTTTCTACCTATCTTTCTCTCTTGCTCTTTTTGCTGAATTATTTGCCTTGTGGGTTTGCGTTGTTGCTGTTGTCATCAGCTTTGTCATACACCCACACACAGCCACAACACACACAATTTTTTTCATTAAATTACAATGGACAAAAAATTAGCAACATTTTTGCTTATGCGTGGGTCCTGGCTTCTACTCCGCTTAATCCTTGCGGGATTTGCCGCAACATTTCACCGGGAATTCCTTTGCCTTTGCTCGTGCTTTGTGCTAATTTTATGTCATCTCCCGCACCTGAAAGCCATTTCCTTCCTCTTCTTCTTCTTCCGCTGGCACTCCTTTCCCTCTTCCCTCTTCCCTTTGCCCTTTTCACTAATTTTATTTATGTTCTCATTCAGCCTCCAGTGGCAACAGCTTACAGCTTACGGGCACATGCGGCATATCCATCAGCACTGGCCAAACATTTTGATAAATACTTCCCCCTGCCCCACCCCCTTACCACCGCAGCCCCTTTCTTTCTTTCGTTCGGAGAAAAACGCGTTTCAAATAAATAAAAATGCCGCACAATTTGAAAATTGTGAAATGGGCAAACGGAAGCGAAATTTATGTGTGCACATTGAACGCACACACCACAACTACACACACACACTCACACACATGTTCAGTTATTAAAATTCTAATTGAAATTCAAATGTGCGTTGCTGTTGCCTCTTGTTGTTGTCGCTTATCGTTCAAGTGGCCGCCGATGTAGGCGACGTCGTCGCGTCGCTGTCGTCACATTTGCCCCATGCCCTGCCTCCCTGCCCGCTGCCCCCCTCAGAGTTGCCCCTTGTGCATATGTTTGTTGCTATCCAACGCTTTGCTTTGACTGCGTCTCCAGCTCTGCGCCTCTGCTGCTTCCGTCATGCGGGCCAGGAAGTGGACAGTTAAGCGCGATTCGTTCCCTTCTATTCTATCCCACAACACACACACACACGCACAACATACACACACACAGATGAGTAGAAGTACTATACTATATATGGCTAGTCCGACGATTTCAATGGTCCCAAAGAGCTCCAAAGTGTGGCACCACTGCAAATGAGGCGCCTTCAACGCAGTTGACAGTTATTTTCTTTTGGCTTTTGTTGCTGTTTGTCGCGTTTGGCGCACGACCAAATCGCTTTGGCAGTATCCATGCCATATACGTTATCTATCTATGCCATATATCTATCTTTGCCATATATCACTATCCAAACACGCAACCAAAACAACATTCAATCAATACGAAATGGTCAATCATATTGACACATTGATTGAAAATAGGCAAAAAGTGACAACTAAAAATAGATTCTAGCATATATAAATCTCGCTGCGATATCAGAAAACTGCTCTGATCTGTTATATATATAATAGATATTAGCTATAGTTGTCTCTGGTTCCATATCTGATTGATAATTGAGCACTTTTTCGACGCAATTAATCAAAAGTGTATTCCTTGGGAATTAATTGTTGTGTGTGTGTGTGTGTGTGTGTGTGTGCTGGGTGTGTGTGACAGAATACGCCTCAATCTGTGTGGCAATGCCAATGGCCAATGCGAAGTAATCTGTCAAATTACTCATGCAAATCACACGGCAAATTTTCTGCAGTCGAAAATGCGACGCTGCCTTCTCCTTTCGCTTGCCACATCCCTTCAAGGATCTGCCACATGCTGATGTATCGCTTGCTGTTACTGCGGCTACACAGACACACACACACACACCCAAACGTACACATGTAATTGAGCCTGCGGTTGGTTTCGTCCTGGTAATCCTTGACTGCCTCAGCTTCAGCTTCTGCTGGTGGTTGTTCGTCCTGTGCTCCCCCTCTGGCTTTGAGTTCTTTGGACATTTCGCAGGCATCGCCATCAATTAAATTGACTTTCCTGAATGAATTTCTGTTGTTGTGGCCATGTCACAGTCCCTATGATTAATTAGCCTCTTGCTCTGACGTTTTTCCCTAACTCCACATCCAAATCCAACTCTCAGCTAAGCAGCTCAGTTGAAGCATTAAAACATTTCCAATTGATTGGCTGCACTGTCAGAGTCTTGAGGCGATTAAAGGAAGGCGAAGGAGTAGTAGCTGTATATCAATTATGCATGTGGATTGTCTGGACTCGGCAGCACTCCAAGAACTTATCTGGAATCGTCCTGTAGCTAATCTTTATGAGGGTTTACGGAAACCAGCACTCATTTCCCACTTCCCAAAACTCCGAACCGAGTTCTCTATTTATGTTTGCACTCTTAGAAATCCCTATTTGCATAGCCTTTGAGTGTGTGTGATAAGGCACACTCACACTCACACGCACACACTCCTATCTCTACTCCAAGAAATGCAGCTGAATCATACCCTCTCCACTTCTCTTAGAGATTAGCTGCACTCGCTTTCAAGCTGTGGTTTGGCTTAGGGATTTGGGGACTTGTTTGTTTCGTTGTTTTCCGAAAACATTTTATCAATTTTATGGCATATTTTCTGCTGTTGTTTTTTTTATCAACTTTTAAAGGGAAACACCAGCTAAAAACCCGTTACTTTTAAGCTGCAGTTCAGAAGAAATCTCAAATTTCTGCTGAATTCTGGAACACGTTATTTGATCGCAGCAAATTCCAGCAACAAAGCAACAAAACAAGAAAATTGCGCTCAGCCAAGCAAAATATCAAACAAATGACACACAAAGTTGTCCAAATAATAACACACACACACACACACATAGAGAGAGAGAGAGATAGAGAGCAACAAAGTTTTCAAAGGGTTTTGAATGACAGTTTTGGTATGCAAAATTTTGCAGATTGTGGCAACAATTGTAAACCCTGCGCCCTGCACCGCCTACTCCTCAGCCCTGACTCCTCCTCCTCCTCCTCCTGCTTCAACTTCAACTCCTATAGAATTTCATTTGAATGTTTCATGCATAATTTGTGTGTGCATTTTGTGCTTATCGTTAAATATATATCAAACAATTGCACATTTCCGTAATGCATATTTGTTTAGGCACCCTAACAAAGGGTACTTCAGTTCAGTCTCAAAGAAGGTTATGCCTAACTATTAGTCTGTCTGCAGTAATAGGTGCTTAATTATATATATATAATGTCATATGCAGAGCAGCTTAAACAGAATCAGAGCAATGTATATATACCTTAGATACTAAAGCTGCCACTGGAAAGGTGGAAGTCAGTCTTAAGTCTAGTCTTAGGTATGAATCAATATGTTGGTATAAAGGATAACTCAGGATAATTCACCTTCACAAATACAGATTTCATCTATATAATTTCAAAGATCTGATCTAAATCGGAGGTACCATATCATATATGCAGATATTATACGAATAATCCAATCCCAGTTGCCAGGCAAAACTTTTCTTTAAAATCAAATTTAATTTCATATTGTTTGCAACTGTTTGAGCTCACACTTGTTAGGGTATCAAATCTTCGACTTTGGGTTATGATATTGCTATCTAATTTCTTGTTGAATTATGATTTAATGTTAATTACATGAATATTGCAAAATTTGTGTAAAGTGCCAGGCAATGAAAACAACTTCCGTTGATTTGATTTTGTGGTTGGTTTCAGAATTTTGTTGAGCTTCATTAAACACGGACGGACTCGGGTTTGGGGGGCGGAGCTGTGGTATATTACATAATTTATGAGCGTTTTGTGTAATTGGTAAATTTTAACAGTTATCCATAAACAAATTATGTGCACAAGTGTTTGTGTGAGTTTGTATTAGGTGTGTGTATTTAGGCTTTTGGCAAATCAACAATAAAAATCTTTGCATAGTTTTTCTGCTAATTAAATGCAAATAGCCACAACATACACACACACACACACAAAGATACATACCAGTTACAGTTACATTTGGGGATTGTGCCTTGAAATCCTTTCTATACATTCTAGATGCCACCCTTAGACCCCCCTTTAGCCGCTGTCCATGCGCTGCTGTATCTATCGCTCGATCTGCTTTCAATTTGCATTTGATTTTATATTTATGACATTTTGTTTCGATACGTTTTCGTTTTGGTATTTGTGTTTCTATTTCTATTTTTTCTATGTATTGCTGCTACCCTCTCTTTCTTTTAGTCTCTCCATCTCTCTCTCTCTCTGCTCCAAGCATTTGCATTTTGTGGTTAGCCTAAACGCTTCAGTTGATTGTTTTGATTTTCACTATTTGAAGCATTTTACATACGAAATTCATTTGAAATTCATTCGTATTTGCATTCAACACACACGCACACACACATGCTCAGCTATTCATATGCAAATGTGTGTGTGTTGCACCTGGGTTCTAATGTCAACAGGCCATGTCCATTCGGCCTTAGCCCTTTACGACATTGTCAACAAATAATCCAAAGTTGAAAATCGTTTTTAGGTTTGCGACTCAATTTTTGTTCCCCCTTTTTGATCGCTTGTCGAAGCTATTTGGACAACAGGACTCAAAGGATATGTGCAACAAGGAGCTGATGTTGTTTGCATTTTGTTAAAATACCAAGAATTCAATTTATATTCTTTTTTCCGTCCAGTTGTTTATGTCTATTCACATTAATAGATTCATCCTCCACTGACGCACAATTTTGAAACGTTGCCAAAATTCGCCAAACAAGAGGAAAAAGAAAAGTGGAAAAACAAACAAAATTTTTACTTCTTATTTCTGAAATGATGTTCGAATTCTTTTTATTTTGTTTTGATTTGTGTATTTTCCTTAAGAGCTGCATTTTCATATTGAGAATTTTACTCTTAAATATGGTTCAGTTTCTATCAATATAATTTTCTCTCTATAATCCTATTATCCTTATGGAGCTCACTTTATATTTTATTTATGTGTTCTAGCTTCTCATTTTATCTGAATTTCCCTCTTTAACTCACATCTTACAAACACAAGCAATTTCCATTAAATTTTCCTAATATTTACCTACCGAAAATGCCTTCGTATCAGAATTTCTAGGGGAAGCCTTGCGCACTTAAGTACAAGCTATTAAAATCAGATATTCAAGAGAAACTCATTCATAAAGAAAGTGAGTGAGAGAGAGAGAGAGAAATAGTTGGTTAACTTGCCACATTGGCATCTTAACTGTGCAGTTCATTGGGCTTGAGCCACATCCTGCGGCAACAACTCACAATGCCACAAAAGTTGTGGCAGGCTTTTTGCACAAGTTTCGAGCATAAACCAAATCACAAAAGCAACCGCCGCACATCATAGAAAGCTCCACAGCGACATCCTGCAGAGCTGCCCCCAACAACAACAACAACAATCATAATAATGATGATGGCCAGAATGATGATGGCGATGATGATGATGTTGCTGATGTTTGGCTGCCGCTGGCGTGAAACCAAAAATCTATTGAAAATTCAAAATGGCAAGCGTAAAATTGTTTCAATATTCATAACGTTCGGTGCTAAATGCCCATTTTTCAGCAAAAGTAACGGCACTGGCATCGATTCGGTGCTCAACTAATATGCAAACTAAGGACAGGACCTTCCGCATACCAAAGGACACCAGAACAAGTGACAACGGTACATGGGGAGCCGAGCAGGAAGGGACAAAAACTGTGCTTTTTGTCACATACCATGACCACAGGCACGCCTAACAGTGTGTGAGTGTGTGTGTGTGTGTGTTGGTTGTTTGGTCAACATGTTGGAAATTTGAAGCACCTGCGCCTGCCCGGCAGCGTCTGATAACGCAGAGTGGATTCCAGCCAAATGGAAGGCCAAAGGGCAAAAGCTACCACAGCCTCCGGCGCCAACGCCAAACCCAAGCGATTTGGTGGCAGCCTCGTGCGTGGCCCGGGGAGATAGCGAGCGTCGAGTGTAGAGGACACAACAGGACAGCACTCCGGCCATGGCCTAGCCAATTGCCATGGCCATTATTGGTTAGCCAAAGCGCGCCGCATGGCCCAGATGCAAACAATAACCATGTCCAGATGCGATGCTGCCTGCTGCCTGCTGTCTGTTGTCACTGTTTTTGTTGTTGCCGCTGCCCTGCGGCTGTTGGTGCCGCCTCTGTGCTAAATGTCGCCACATAAAAAGCGCATAAAAGCCGATAAGCGAACATTTATGCTCGCAAAATCGCTGCAAATGCCAAACACTTGGCCAAATTGAATGTCCTTTTCTAACCAGCAAGTTGAATATTGTGAATAGCGTACGCTGCGCGCTAATTGAATAACAAAAGCAAATTGACAATTTTCTGTTGCATACTTTTAGGGTTGAACATTTAAAACGAGGCTATGCGCGCTGCGCAGCTTTTGTGGCACAGTAGCTCACATTTCTGTGTAAGCTCTTTAACTTCCGGCGGAAGATTTTATGCATGGCAGCAACTGCAGCAGCAGCAATGCCACTTGCACTGCCAGCCCCATAAGCCATCAACATCAACAGCCGGAGTTACGTGGAGACATCGGGCTACAGGCTAGAGGCTGCAGCGTCCAGGGAGCAAAAGCAACACAAGCTTCGCCAGAGTGTTGCCATGCATCAGCGAGCAGTGAGCATGTTTGTGCCGAAGATTAAAAGCATGTGTCCGGTTTTATGTGCAGCCCCCGGAGACCCTTGTGCCACGTGCTTGTGTCTCTCTTCCTCTCTCTCTCTCTCTCTGTCTCTCTGTGTATGTGTGTTAAAATTTATAACCGTAAAAGTGCAACAGTGAAAAAACACACACAGCATAGAGCCAAAAGGGCAGCTCCTAAAACCCAACCCTGCCTCTGTCAGGACTCCTTCAATGAAGGCAACTTCTGCGCTGGCTCGTTGTTGGTTTTTGCGGCTGTCGCCTGACGAGGTGAACCAGCTGCTGGTTGCTGCTGGTGTCCAAAGCGAGCATTGGGCAACCTTTTAACGTTTTATATACGGCACACAGATAAGTCTTTTGGCATGCTTGTGGCGCGTTTTGTTGCATAGTTTTGATTTATTACACAGCAGCAACAACGGCAGCAGCGAATTCCATTTCAAAATTCATAACGGCGCACACATAAAGTGGTTCTCGCATAAAGCTGTAACAACAACTGTTCTTTCCCTCATAGTTTATATGCACAATATCGCCAGCTAATTTTAAGGTTTGCCCCGGCACCGGCACCGGCTTCGGGTCCGACTCTGGCTTCACCTGGCAACAGATTTAAAGCTAAACACGTAACGCCAGCCCACAGCAGCAGCAGCAGCAGGTAAATGGATGAAATGCATTCAGCTTGGCTTGTATTATCTGAGAGCTGCTCCGGCTGCTGTTACTTGTGCATTCCGAAGGATTTGTTATTCTCTGCTCTGCCAGAGATTTTCGTTACAATTCACATAACATGCGTCAACTCTCGAATGCCAAGGACAATAAGCCGGCTCAATATGCACATATGAGTTTTGGCAGTTATATGAAGCAAATTCCTCAACGCTCGAGCAGCTTTTGCCAGCTGTAATTGGATAAACAAGCATAGAAACAAACATATACATATGCATAGATATATATGTTAATAGAGAGAAGCATAAAATCTAACATAAATCCCTCTGATATCGGAGATCATCACTCTTGATGCATTTTTAAAGTTTGATAGAGTGGCTAATAGAAATCATTTGAAATAAACTCAATGTGATTTATGCTCTCAACCAAACGAAAGCTTTCAGCAGTAAGCCAATAAAACAGCAGTTAAATGTTCTGAGCAAAAGCACTTCAGATTCGACGAGTTTTGAAAGCGAGTTAACTTTTTAACCGATAAACTGTATATACGAATAAATCAATTAGTGCGCTGAGAATGCACATTGCAAAGCATTTTTCAATCGATCAAAACTTTTCAAATGAACAAAATCCTTTTTGAAAAATGCTTTTCAAATGCTTCACAAATTGCATTTTGTTTTTGTACTTGTTTTTGGGGCGTTTTCGTCGAGTTTTGTTCTTGTTGTTGCGCGTATTCAAAAATGCATTTTATTTTCCGCTTGCGCGCAAAAGTAGGCAACAATTTTTGAGCTAACAAAATATTTGCGCTCAGCTCTTTCTCTTTCACGCAGAACTTGCCTGTACCCCTAGAACGCTTGATTGCTGAATTATTTATGTGTGTATGTTTGTTTAATATGTATGTATGCATATGTATGTATATATATACCATATGTACACGCATGCAAATACAATATGCGAATGAGCTTAAAGCGTTTGTGGCTTTTGCTTCGCTTTTGTTGTGCGGCTTTCATTTGCAAATTAGTGTGTGCCTCTTGTATTTTTTATGACACTCTTAGTTTTTTTCTTTCGTTTTTTATACTCTATGCAAATAGCGCATTCTCCAGCTGGCATTTTGTCAAATATTTTCAGAGCTGCCCCAGCAACCCGCATCCCAGGAGCTACTTCACAGTTTGTAGTCATTTAACATTTAACTTTTTGCAGCTGCGTTGACCCAAAATGATTGATTGACAGTTGAAAGCCAAATAATGGAACAGCATCAGCAGCGGGTGAGTATCAATAGCAACAGCAATTGTTGTGCGTGTGTTTGTGTGTGTTTATAAGCTACAATGGTCGGACTACATCTGTGTCTGACCGGTGCATTCGTACCCTTATCATTCTCGCGCCCCGTGTGCATATCTAGACAACTGGACGGAGAACTGATAAGGGCTCGTATCACCAACTCATCAAAGCAAAAGTAAACTCAACCAAAAGGTATCCCTTTATGGATCCCAAGTGAAATTTAATCCCTCTGTAAAATGAAGCCACAAATCCCCGAGTCCAGCTCAGCTCTGATCCCCAGCTGCCAGCCAGAGTGCATTAGATAATGGCTTATATAGCATGTTACTATATTTTATGCTGTTTTTATTTTCATATTTTTTCCACTCGATTGGAAAATGGAAAATGAAAAATTGAAGAGCGCCACAGAACTCTGACACTCTGGCAGAAGATAATAATAAAAAAATAAATATGCAAATGACAGAAGCAAACATAGAAAATAAATACGTAACTGGCGAGCGGGTGCACTAGATGCGTTGGAGTCGACTTGGAGATACCCTGTAGGCAGCTAACAGTGCAAAGTTATGTTAACAGTGTAAGGGAATGTTAACTATAATGAAAGGAGGTCCTGCAACAGCTGCGTTCCAAGAAGGAGGAATCAAGGACAACTGCAAGTTTCCTTTTCGAGCCTGTAACATACCTGGTCACACCTTTCATATACACCTTGCCAACCAATCCCAGTGTACAGAGTATTTAGAGCAAACAAACAGCATTCATATTCCTCCAGGGCCAAACAAAATAATATGCAGAAAAAAAAGAGGTGAAAATCATTTACAAATTAGCAACAAACGGTGCACATAAATTTCACACATGGGAAATCGAGAAAAAGGTGTGAGGAAATATAGTGGAAAATGTGGAAATGTGGTGTGCAAGTGAAAAGCGACTTCAATATTTGTGCTTGCAATTTAGCGCGTGTGAATTGCAAATTGAATTAAAAACACAGAAATGAAAATAAAATGAAATAAAGTTGAAATTAAATTAAAAGTTCAGCCATCGCATCGCATCGCATCGCGTTTCATGCGGTTGCTAAATTAATTAATTAATTGCTTTGCTTGTCATTTAAATGCGTTTCGCAAGTATTTATGCGATTTATAATTAAGAAATTCCGCACTCAACAAAAATGCGCTTAAAATTATTAAATAAACGCGAACAACAATCACATAATCATTCGATTTTCCTCTGTGGTTTTTTAACTTAATCAACAAATGTAATGACAAAATAAATAACATATTTTTATATATATTCAAAATTATGATAAGCCATTAGTGGGAAATAAATATAGAAAATAAATACTTATACCAAAAACTATAAAATTAGTATCTAAATAATTAAAAGGGTTTCAATGTGGAGGGCTTCAGGCAAATATGGTCACCCTAGCGAATATTATCTTAGGTCTCAGCATACGTTTAACCCTTTTGAGCTAGTTGTAATGGGACTTGGCCCTTTCTCACCTATGGCCAGACCTAAGACTCTCTGGTAATTGGTTCTTAGTTTGCGCTGTTAATCATCTATTAAGCACAAAGTATTTCTGTTAACCAGCTGTTAGGCACAATCTACGTTTATTCCTTTTGAACTAGTCTACGTTATTCATCTCCTACTCTAACCCTAAGACTAAGACCTAAGCCTTTCTGTTTGCTGGCTGTTAAATTGCTCTGTTAATCATCTGTTAAACGCAAAGTATGTCTCTTAACCAGCTGTTAAGCAAAGGCTAGTTTAGCTCTTTTGAACTAGTGTACTTTGTATGATCGACCCTCTCTCACCTATGGCTAGACCTAAGCCTTCTCTAATAGATATTGTAGCTTTCACTGTTATTGATATGTTTAGTGTAAACTTTGTCTGTTAAGTAGCTGTTAAACATTAGCTACGTTCATTCCTTCTGAACTACTGTATGTTGTATGCTCAACCCTTTCTTGACTATGCCTAACCTAAGACTTTCTGTTAATAGGCTGTTAGCTCCCTCTGTTAATCATCTGTTAAGCGCAAAGTTTGTCTGTTAGCTAGCTGTTAAGCATATATTGTATAAAACCTATTTCAGCTCTGCCCACAGCAATGCATTTCATAGTTCTTATTAGGTATTAAGCAGATGTACTTCAACTGGGATTTGAACTTGCAAGATCTGAGAGCAAACCAGCAGTAGAACCGAACGATAAAGGACATATACTTGTATATTGGGTGAACACCCTTTATGAGAGCATAAACAGTGGCCAAGTCAGATTTCACTTAATAGAAATAAACAACTCTTCTGTTACATGTCGCTGGTTAGCTTTAAGTTGTGTCCTGTTGCATTAAAGAGGACAGAAAGAATCCTATTTAAATGAATATTGCCAAGTACAACTAATTCCAGACAGCTTTATGTAAAAATTGATCAGTCTTGTCTATGTTTGATATGATAAACACACTGATAGAATCTCTGATACAAATAAACTTTGAATTAAACATGATCTCACTACAATCTCAATACAATATATATATATATATATATATATATATATGTAGTATATAGCTGCAACTCTAATAGTCATCCAGCTATATATAGAAACTGAATTGTGGATGACGTGAGATTTCCATATGCAAGAGGTGAAGCTGCTTCCACTCAATTTATACGAACAAGCAACCCCTTTGAAAGTGTAATTGAATATGGAATTCGAGTTGATTGAAAGAATTGCGTAATAAGCCATCAAAAAATGTTGTTGAATCATCAGCTCAAACAGCAGCATCAGCAGCTGGAGCAGCAGCAAGAGCAGAGGCATCTCCAGTATTATCTTTTATCATCCATTTGGCCTCATCAGCTGGCGGGTAATTAAGTCACCAAGAAGCAGCAGCAGCAGCAGCTCGCCGGGCGCTGTCTGCCGGCAATTTCATTGAGTTAATCTATCAACGCACTGGCGCGTCCGCGTCTCCTACCCACTGAGTGGTTGCCTGGTCGTCTGACCAGAGCACAGCTGGGCTCGGCTCGGCTCCTCTACCTCTGTTTGGTTGCCGCTTCAGTGCCTCCACATATCATTCGCTTTAATTACTTGGCCGTGCGGCAAAAACGGCACAAACAATTCCCTGTGGCGACATTGACCGGGATAAAGGCTGTCGAGGGGGAGGCGGAAAATGCAGTAGACGGGGGGCGGCAGGATGCGAAGGGATGGAGCAATCTTTAATAAACAAACCATTGGCACTTAAGAAATAAGCAATATACATTTAATGTTCAACGGGCAAGCAATCAGCGGGCAGCCGGAATTATGCCAGAGACGAAGCACTGACAGAACTGAGGCCAAGCAACGGATGCAGGAAGGAGCTGGACGTAGAGATGGAGATGGAGATGAAGGCAAAGATGCTGGCATGAAGTTCTGTTTGAAGACTGGCGACTTGCGAGAGTTGCGAGAGCGACAAAAAACAATCCGACTTTCATTTATTATTTAATACGTAAACGCAATTCGTGCATTCACCTGGAAACCATCAACAAACGTCACCAGCGGGAATACGAGTACGAGGAGTAGGAGGGGAAGGGGCCGGGACGTTGCCACGACGTGGCAGGATACGCAGGACACGCAGACAGACATAGTACGCCCCGTGAGAATCGCTCAAACACACACACACACACAGTAAACATTTGGCGTTGTCCTGCGAGCTGAAGTTGCTTTGTCCTCGTCCTCATCTTCGTCCTGGTACTCGTAGTCGTACCCATTGTTCGTCCTGTTCGTCGTCCTGTACCCAGTTCGTTCCGGTTACTTCGAGTTGCTCTAGCAGTTGGCTGGAGGCGCAACGCCAGCGCACGCAGCCAAGCAGAACGGTAAACCAAGCTGACGTTAACTGGCAAGGCGATAAAGCAGAGACACACACACACACTAGCACACACACACGCACACACAGTCAGACACACAACGAGACACAAATGAAATTCAAGCAAATTGAAATTTTATTTCAGCAAATGTCTTGCTCTTTATGCCCTCGCTCCAGGACTCCAACCCACATCCAAATTCTTGTCCTGGCGCTTGTCTACTGTCTGCAGGCTGTTTCCCTCAACCTCTCTGACTATCTCTCTCTCTCGCACACATTCGTGCTATCTCTTTCGTTCACTTTTAACGTCTGTCTGTTTGCTTGTCTGGCACTTTTGCCTTTTCATCCTTGCTTGGACCCTGGTTGCTGTTATCAGTAGCAACGCTTTTGCGGTTTGTGCGATTTGTTGCACTTTTCAATTTAGATAAATTAAAAACAATACCACACAAAACTTGCAACTTGCGGTGGCGCCTCGACAGCTCATTCTCCCACTCTCTATGTATACACCTGAGGCATCAAAGTTTCGAGTGCCCCAAGATAGTCACCTTAGCTGCCTGCCAACACTTTGGCCAAGTTGTAATCGCCAGAGAATTGTGCGCTTTGCCACAACAACAACCCGTTGCTTGCTTCACTCCTTTCTGCCCCTCCTCTCTCTCTCTCTCAGTCTTGTTTATAGCAGCGCCGCGCAACATGCTGAGTCTGTTGGGGCACAACATGCAACATACGTGCAATCGATGCTGCAAGCAATTGAAGTGGAAAAAGAATATACGAATTCTGTCTGTGTGTGTGTGCGATTCCCTAGATGTTGCCACGTGCTGTCGCCGTTGCCCCAAAACTCCCCAACCCTTTTTCTTCTGTTGTTTTACTTGCTTTGTGCTGCAATTGAAAGTGCTGTCTTATCAGCACAAAAGTACACAAATCGATGTAAAAAAGGCGGAGAGGGACCGTGTGGCAAGGTGGCAGCTGCATTGCTCATACGCCAGGTGTTGCAGGCTCACTTAATCGATAGCCTCCAGTTGCACCGCAGTAACTTGGCCATAATGAACTTGGCTGGATTCCAGGGGATGTCTGCACAAACGGTTTGCGCTTTAAGCCATTGATTGCGTCCTTGTTGGCAGTTGCACTAACTGAAAAATTCTAACTAACTGCTAAGCTGACTTCACTTTGTCAGATTTTGTGACTCCTTCTTGCCACACAGCAGACAGACAGAGAGAAAGAAAGAGAGAGAGAAAGGTAGATACAGAGAGACAAAGCCATTGAATATTTATGGCATTGCCAGCGCAGATTATGCGGCTAAAACTTAAGCAACTTGCCACGAAATGCACGTTCACCTGACTTCGTTTGGGCCAATGAAATGCAATTTGGTTTATGAACTGAACGCTCAGGCATAAAGGTGGCCAAAAACAGGCTACAGGCTACAGGCGGCAGTAAGACAGAGGACACGATGCCAAGACCGCGACCGCGACAGGGACAGAGATTTGCAGAGTGCAAAATGAACTTGGCAGTTGCCCCCGAACAGAACGAATGGTAAGCAAGCACAGTAGGTGGCACGTTGCAGGTTGCGGGTTGCAGGTTTGCAGGTTGCAAGTTCAAACAACACTTTCAGCAGCTAATTTTCTATTTTAGTTTTGCACCAGAGTTGCGCAAGTGGCAAAGAACCTGTCACGACTTTCCGACTACTTCAACCAAAAATATTTTGCGACTTACTTTTCCCATTCGCAAACAAACACATAAACTTCCAACTGAAATCTCGAATTAAGTTGGAAAATTTTTAAGTGCCGCGTTTTACCGAGCACCGAGCAGCGAACACCGAGCAACTGCACCGGACTTGATTTCCAACTTACAGGGAAAACAGAGGGAGGCGGAGGAGGAAACTAAAATACCATAAAATATGGTGAACAAATGGAAGACAATTAATAAAGTTTCACTCGCTTTTGGGGCTGCTGTTAAGTTTATCAAAGAATTAAGGTCAAACTCTGTTCTAAATATATTTTAATAGCAAATTTTTAAGTTTTAAAGTGCGAAAACTGAGAAATACACTGAAAAAATGTTAAACGCTTTTGGCTATAAAATTTACTTAATCAAAAATTTGCATATAAATGAGCTATTTTTATATTAAATTAAGTATGTATACTAATATAAAAGTTATAAATTATCTATAAAAAAACAACACTGCATTTCTTTTCACAAGTTTTTAATTATATTTGCTGATGAAATATAAAAGAAAATTTAAAGGTGCAAAAGAACTGCATGAGGGGAAGCGGGATGGCAATTATCGTAATAGCAGTTCTTAAATATATTTATCTTTATACTTAAAAGACATATGTATATATAAATTGATATATTTAGAGTAAGAAATCACAATAAATGTAAACATAGAAAGTGTCTTTTAATTAACATAAGTTTAACTCAAAGCTTTGGCTCTCAATGTTAAGGCTAACAGTGGAGCCAGATTTGATTAGGTCACATTATATATATATATTTATATAAGAAATACATATATATGTTAATTTATCTAATTAGAGGTTGAAAACACAAGAATAGAAAACATGTAAAACGCTCTTTAATTAACATAAGTTGAACCTAAGAATAAGTTTGCTGATGAATGTTAAAGCTAACAGTGCCATCAGCGTCTGATTAAATCATATTATGTTAAGCTTAACAGAAACAAACGAAAGCTTTAAACACTCTGTTAAACATAAAAACTAATGAAGTGAATATAGCTTGGCTCTCAATGTTAAAGCTAACAGTGAAGCCAAAGTCTGACTAGATTACTTTTTATATACATATATTATCTCTTTATAATTATAAGATATGTTAATTTATATATAAAAGGATCTATTTAAAACAAGAAATCACAAGAATATGACACATATAAAGAGTCTTTTAGTTAGCATAAGTTCAACCCATAAGCTTGGCTTTAAATGTTAAGCCTAACAGTGCAGTCAGATTACGTTATGTTAAGTTTAACAGAAGTAAATGCAATGTATTAAACAGCTTGTTTTCCGTTCTAATAAACACCTTGAAGGCCTGCAGCTGCGTTATGGTAATCAAATTATTAGCTTCAATTATGCCAATTTGATATGTTTATACAAATATTTCCAGGCAGATTCCTATTAAGGAAAATGTATTTGGCTTTTCCTGTTATTTACATGTATAATTCAGCCTAATATTCATAGTTTGCATTTGCCAAATGTCTCGAATATAATTGAATATTTGTAAATAGCTGCTCGTATGTGATAAAAGTTGTAAATTGGAATTTAAATGCTTATTTCTAGGCATTAGGAAATGAGCAAATCGGTTATTTTGGTAGCAGAAGAGCGCACATAACCCAAGGCTGGATGAATCTAGAAACTTTTGAGTCTAGCGAGTGTGTGTGCGAGTGTGTGTGCGAGTGTGTGGCGTGTGGCATTTGCAAGGCAAATATTTATAAATCAACACACACACTCACACATGCAGAAAGAAATGAAAGACAGACAAAGAAGCCTTCAGAAACTGCTAACAGCGACACGCACTTGACTTTCGAAACTCACTTCAAGTCCTGTTGAGAGTTGAGAGTTCAGTTGAGTTTTTCGCTGCTTGTCTCTGTCTCCATCTCTGTCACTATCTCTATCTCTATCTCCGTCTGTGTTTGTTTGTGTTGCTAAAGTTTTCAACCGACTGCAAGTTGTGTTCTCAGCCCCAGCCTCAGCCTCAGCCTCAATCTGAATCTCTGTTACAGTTGCAGCTGCAGTTGCATGTGAATTATGTTGCACATTTCGTACATGTTTTCAGTATGCAGAACAGAAGCTAAGCTGCAAATAATATTTAATCGTGTTGTTTAAAGTGGGTCGCCAGCTGCCTGCAATAAAAATAGCAGCAAAGGTGCAACAGCATAAATATAGAGAGGGTTGCAACAGAAGAGAGGGGCAGGGTGCGGCTTTGGCACCCACGGCAAGCGTTAAATGAGCAAAATGCAGTTCAAGCGGAAGGCAGCGCCACAGGCCTTTGCCCCACCCCACCTTTCCTCTCTCTTGCAGCAGCTGGCTCTGCTGCCAAAGCAGCTTGTGTATGTCAACACATCTTGTTTGGGCCCCGTTGCACCCTCGAGTAACCCGCATTGACCCCAAAAATACGAGTATGGTACGTCTAGCCATCCGGCGTGGTCTGCTACGATCCACCTCGTACAACATTGCACTCATTCATTCACTTCATTTACCGAGTTACGCACACTCATACAAATGTGAGTGTGACTGTGAGTACGAATGTGAATGCGAGTTGTGGGCTGTGCCCTGTTGATGACATCAATTTGCGTAAATTGTGCTAGGAAAACGTTGCCGGAAACTGGCAGACTAATGGAGCGGAAGTTTTTCCAAAGCATTCGAATGACTGGCACACGCCCCCCGCCCTCCCCCTCAACAGCACGTCTCCAGCTCCGCATATAACCCTTTAGCCTGATAGCATAGCATCAGACCAGATATCCAGTCCACAACCAGCCAGCCAGCCAGTCCTCGAGTTGGCCATTTTCAGGCGCATTCAAACGGCATGCAGATGAGCTGCAGCCCATTCTTGTTGCTGTTGACTGGCTGGCTAACTGTTATTTAGCAGCGCTGCTAATGAAGCTGCTGTTGTCAGCAATTAAACATTACACACACACAACACACACACACTGATACACGCACTATCTCACTCTGAGTCGAGCTATCTCTCTTACCGTTCCGCTTAATTTGCTGTGAACGTTGTAAAATTAAACTTGTCTGCTGTGCATTTAAAATGTCAGCAAACATAACCTCACACAACCCACACTCAGCGGCTTATCCGCACAGCGAGTTGGCAGTCCCAATTCCCCCCTCCTCCTCCCTTTATCCAACGCATGGAAAACGAAAATTTTATCAGCATCAGCATGAAAATGTCGCCGCATATTAACCTGTCATCCATCACTTTTGATACTTTAGCATCGCGTCGCCTCGCGTATCACCTTCCTGCCCAACGGATGAGCAGCTCTCACTCCACGGGGAGCCGGTGAGTTGCAGGTTGGGTGAGCTGGGAGCTGGTTACGGAGCCCTGTTAACCCAGCGTTCGTACGTTTCATTTCGTTGCTGCTACCGTTTCATGTCACGCAGCAAAAAGGGTCAATTCCGTTGCACGACACACAAAAGGATAACGAGCGCAATATGAGTTGGCATTATAATACAACAACAACAACAAAGACAATAGCAACAACAACTATAACATCAGCAACAACAACAGAAACAAGAACAACATTCGTGAATGACAGCACAGAACACAAAGAGAAAATAAAATGTCCTCGTTGTCGTCGCCGTTGCTGTTGTTCCTTCAGTTGTTGTTGTTGTTCCTGTTGTTGCTGTTGTTGTTGTTGTGCCTGTTGTTGCCTCTGCAGTAGCTGAAATGGTAGAAATGCCAATGACGCTGATGCCGCTGCTGATCCCCAAAGCAAAAGAAAAAAGTTACCAAAAAAAAAGAAAGAAAGAAGTTTCAATTTACAGTTTTTGCCACTTAACAGTTTTATTCAATAAACATTTCAGCTCATTTGCTTACAGTGGAATGTTAAGGCACTCTACAGACTGTTAAGTGCGCTGTAAGCCTGGGAATATCAGACTTATAGTCTTAGTTCTTAAACTCAACAAAACTTTCTTAAGAAATTTTGACTTCACATTTTTTAATCCCCAAATCGTTGAATATTTCACTAGGAAAAGAAATGTCCCGACTGATTTATCACTTATTTAGTTTATCAGTTATTCTATATATCATTTATGCTGGACTAGAAGTTATTACAAAGTAGTTGAAATGACTTTAAAGGCAAATATTTTACACACATTTTGATACTCTTTCCCAACTTTCTGTTTTGCATCGCAAAGTTTCTAGCTGAAATTGACTGTATTGCTTAGAAACAGCAACTCACAATACCAGCAAGGACAAGGGGATCCTTTAGAATGGCACACACACACGCTCACCCTCTCGTAAGTGAGTACCACATTTGCCTGCTTCCTTTTCCCGCACATCCTTCAGCCCCTTTCAGGCAATGGCTTAGCCGTTGATGCGGTTGTAGATAACTTTAACGTAGCAAAAGGCCAAGTTTAGAGGCTGACTACATATATAAGGGTGTGTGTGTGTGTGTGTGTGTGTGTGAATGCTGATGGGGCGTCAGTGCTGCGTGTGTGTGTGTATGTGTGTGCTTGTGTGTGTTTTTATGACTAAAATTGTAAATTATGTCAACTGGCCACGACCCACAGAGCTCGTTATAGTTGGAGTGCGATATCCAGGCACATACACACACCCAAACTAACACTCACACCCACACCCACACCCACACACACGTACTGGAACAACACGAAGCTAATGAAAATTTATTGATAATAAATTTAATATGTTTTGCGGCTGCGTGTTTTATGTGCATGTAGAGGAGACAGATCCTTAGAGTTTTGAATTTTCTATGTAATCGACACTCCAACCCGCCCAGAGAGCTGCCTTTCGATTCGGAGTTTGAGCTTTGGGTTTCTAGTTTGGGGTTCGGGTTCAGCTCGCAGCGCCAACTAGTCATAATTAATTTATTGTAATTAAATGATAAAACTAAATATTCGAACCATCTCCAGCTGCTGATGCCAATGCCGCTGCTCCATACCCCACAGCTATTTTCCATAAGTTTCCCAGAGTCACAAGCTGTTGCAGTTCGTTTTTTTTTGTTTTTTGATGCGGCTGCTGCTGCACTTTGTAATATGATATGCGTCATAAGGAATCGAGGCAATTGAAGCCATACTGCCTGACAACACACCCCATAGGGATAGCCACCCCCAGCGTTGTTGCCTATCGCCTATCGCCTACAACCCACCACCTACCACCTACCGCCTACAAGCTGCAGAACAATCACATTGTCAGCAGCAACAACGTTGTTGACAATTCATTGAGTCTCCAAACTCAAACTTCATTATGTCCTGCAGCGTCTGGCGCCAGCCGGGGGAAGCTCATGTTGTGTCATGTCCTCATGTTCCCTTTCAGGGTGCGTGTCTTACTTTGTCACTCTCTGTATGTGGGTGTATGTGTGTGTGTGTGTGTGTGTGTGTGTGTAGCTGACTTGGTCTAAGATTGTTTGCATAACCTATTTGTATAAATATTTTGCCTTTGCTTCGCTCTGTTGCTCAACTTATTTGCACGTCTAGAACGTCAGCGCCAACGGCAGTGGCAACATGCCTCGCCCCGCTCCTCCCCCTAAATGTTGATGGCCTCCTTGATGGCCTGCTTGTTGCTCAACTGCTCCTGTTGTTCTTATTGTTATTGTTGTTGTTGTCAGGCTGTGCTCTGTTTTGTAGGTGATAACAATGTTTGTCTTTATTTCTATAGCAAAAACTTTACTTTTAACATTTTCACTTCAACTTCAACAACAAATTTGGTTTATTATTTTATAGTTTGGCACGTGTGAGCATGTATGTGTGTGTGTGTTTAGGTGTGAGTTGATGTGCCAAAGTTTTTGCTGTTGCTGCTGAGCTCAGCAGTTTCTATGAGCTTTAGAAACAAGAAACAAAACTTCCCCATACACAAAAATTAACAGGACTTGCACACATATTAAATTAAATTTTCTAACTCTATTTCAAACAAGTTCTGGTCAAAATTTATTATGCACAAAGTATCAAAAATTGATTTATATGTAAAAGCAATTGATTATATCCAATATTATATATCAAAATGTTGAATATTAAATTAAATAGTCATTAAATATGCCGCACATAAGTATGCAACATAATTTAATATTTGCAGCTAATTAAAGCAACATTTATTATTGCATACTTTGGGGCAGTTCGATTTAAAGCTGGCAGATATGTCACTATAAATGCTAATGCAAAACCAATTGAATGCCAAAGTGATTTGTTGACATTCCAACGATCTAACCAATTTGGGCCGAGCAAATTAACGTGTCTGTCTCTGTTAACTGTTTGATCCCTTTGGCTAATGCCGACAATGCAATTTACGCGCCTGTAAGCAGCTCAAGATACAAGCAGATGGCGACGCTCTGCCACTTAATGAATTGTCAAACACTTTAAGCCAATAAACGCAGTAATGGCAACTCACACATACTTAAACACACACACACATCGGGAGACAAACACAAACAGACAGCGTACACGCAGTTGAGTGCCAGTACATGAAACAGGTGAGGCAAGCTGCAGCAAGGTGAGGCAGGTAAGACAACTGCATCGACAGACGCTTAGCAATTGCAAGGCGTTTAGCTGTAAAACTTGCAAAAGTTGTGCAACGGCAACACCAACTTTTACCTACAAACACACACGCACATACACTTGTACACACTCGAGGACATTTGTCACAGTTTCTTGCTTTCATTTATTTCTTTTTTTTTTTTTTGCGGCTATGACTGTCAGTGAAACTTTGCTTTGCTCTGCGCTTCTTTTGATATTCGACGGCAGCAACAGCAACAGCAACAAGGCAGATACAGCAGCAGCAACAACAACAACAACGAAAGGAAGAACTCAAGTGTTTATGTTGGCCGGAAGACATAAAAGCAAAGCGTTGCCCGTTCCCTGCCAGAGCTTAGGGCTCCGAGTCAGTCAATAGTGGAGCAATGCCAGCCACACGCAACCGCAACAAATTCAACGGAAATCCACTTTAAAGTTGGGGGGCTGCAAAGGAGCAGTAGCTGTCGTTATCCTGCTCCTGCTCGCTCCTCTTTCCTGCTATTAAATCTAATCCTTGCAATGCTGCACTTGCACTTGCAACGCTGTCAAGTGTTGTCGAGCACGCGATGGACACACACACCACACACACACAGAGAGTCCAAGACAATCACAAAGGACCAGCAAAAGACTGTTACTGACTGCCGCCGGAGCAAGCGAGATGGGGCAAGCAAGAGAGAGCGAGAGAGAGAGGGGAATATAAACTAAATCTTTGTCATTTTTCATTGGGCAATAATAGAACCGAAGCGAACCGAACCGAACCCAACTGAACTGAACTGAACTAAATGGAGAGCAAAAGCGAAAGTGTCTGGTGGTAAATGGGCTTATGTGGCCCTTAGATTGGAAGTTCTTGCTGCACTTTTATGGTTTACTTAAGGCCAACAGCTGTATACAAGCATCGATGCAGCTATGCGCTGACTACAATATGGATAGACAATCAGCACAATCCATTGAACAATGACCGGATGGAAGCTGCTCGGTTAAGCACAAAGCCATAAGAATGGCCATAAAACAATTGCATATCAAGTATCCTGGCTGAATGCGTGTGTACTCAATGCGACTACAATTTTAATGGAATTTCCAAAATTTGCTATTTGATATTTCAGTAATCTTCGGATGAATAATGGTATGTACTCTGTACTCCAGCTGGTTTTACTGGTTTTATTTACAAAAATGCTTAATTCCAATTCGAATCAAATCAGTTGGCAATGAGCAATTTATTCGTATGAATAGACACAGTTTTCCAAAGGATTTTCCCACTGCCAGCAATGGCTGGAAATAAATCCTTTAAAAATATGTTTTGTTAACATAAAAATGTGTCTATTTCATTTGAAATATAAATCAAAATTTAAATATTTCCCACTTTTAAATATGAATTTATATAAAATGGGAATTTTCTTTAGGAAAAAAATCCAAAAAATTTGGGAAATTTGGGAAAATATCATAATATTTCAATGTCGTATATGCAAAATATAAATCACATATCATATCCGATAACAGGAATAACAACAACAACAACAACAACAATGAAAATAGCAATAAAAAGGAACAACAAGAGGGATAAGAAAAGCTGAGGAAAAGTGACAGGCAAATAATTGGCATAAAATGACACCAGAAATTGATTAAAAGCAAGCAAAAATAATACAAAAAGTAGAGGAAAAAGTGGATGAGGAGCAACAAGCGAAAAGGGGAGGAAAACGGGCAGACATGAAATATTAAATAACATTCTTTTTTTTTTTTAAACAAACTGTTAACAAGCAAACAGCCAAAGAAATGCGATAAGAATGCACAAGAAAGGTGGAAGAGAGTAGGAGAAGGAGCAGGAGCAGGCGATGAAAGGAGCAAAGAGCAAGGGGCGACAGGAAATGAAAAAGGAAAACGGCACGACAAAAGTTAAAAATCAATTCGTGGCAAACTGAAAGCTGATTTATGGCTGCATTTATGAAATGGCCCAAAGAAAAGTGGCCTGGCAATGGCTTTGCCCACAAGCCGCGCACAGCAGCAGCAGCAAAAAAAAGTAAACACCCAAACAAACACACACACACATAGACAGAGAGAGAAACACCCACACAGTACTTACTATAGGGCAACTGTAGGAAATAGAAAACTAAGTGATTGAGAGTTATAACGAGTCCAGCAAATTTACCAGAAAATTGACTTTTTCTGTTTGGAATTAAACCGCCAGCAAAAATCGAAGCCAGGCCAGAGCGGGAGATGTCTCTGTGTATGTGTGTGTGTGTGTGTTGTGAGGGGGCGTTGAACATGCCACAAACTTGTCAACGAAGCAATTCGAATGCTTCTGCTGCTGCTGATGTTGGGGCTGTGGAAAGGCGAAATTGAACTGTTTGCAACTACAAATTGCAACTTGTTTTCGCCCGGTTGAATTTTGTTTTATTTGTCGACAGGTGAAATAACCGCAATTACGCTGATGCTACCTGGGCTAACAGTTTTCGGCCAGAACTGCAAAGTGCAAGCCATAAAGCAGCGGGCAACGTCCAAATGGCCAAATGAAATTGCCAGCTATGCGCGTTGCACGAACGTTGCACGAACGGTAGCTGGTGGCAGGGTGTCTCAGCATTTGAGGCAACATATTTGCTGTGGCAAAAAGTGCGCTTAAGCGCCGCTTTGCCAAGCATTTCGTTGCACATAAGCAGGGCGGAGTTGAGGCCAGGCTGGGACTGTGTCGCAGGAAGCGCCCACTGGAGTGAAATACGAGTCGCAGTTCAAGTCGCAGTTGCAGTCACAGTCGCAGTTGCCTTGTCCTCCTTGTCGTCTACTCGAAAAAACTAACAGAATCGGAAACGGAAGCGCACAAAGCGCCAGGGCCAGCACCCAGCAGCCAGCAGCCAGGTCCAAAGTAGAAGCGCAGTGGAGCAATAGTAGCAGCAGCATCATCATCATTGTCGCTTCGCTGGCTGCGGCAGGAGAGGATCGAGGGGCGCCTTTGGGTGGCCAAGAGAGAACTGCTTAAAAGTCGCTGCAAACAAAACGACGAAAAGTTACAAGAGTTGTTGCCACAGTTTTCTGTTCTTGTTGTTGTTGTTGTCATTGCAACTAAATATAGAGAAAAGAAGTAGAAAAAAAAACGTAAATTTGTTGCTCATTTGCTGCTGTGCTAATTTGTTACTCCTCCCCTTCAACCCCACTGTACTCCCCTCTCCAGCAACTCGTCCGCCTGCTTGACTCAGCATACCGCCACAGAGCCTATGGCTCCACTCGAATGCTTTGTTCAATTAATGAGACTCTTGACAGTTTTCTGCTGCTGCTGCTTCAGCTCCTTGGCCAGCAGCCATTTGATGTCCTTTTTATATGGTATATAGTGTATATATTTTTTTCAGCTCTTGCTTGTTGTTGCCACTGATTGTTGGCAATTCGTGTTGCCAGTACCCGCTGTCCGCTGTCCGGTGTCCACTGGTTGCCTCTGCCTCTGCCTCGTCTGTTTGTAATTTATAATGTCAACTTTTTGATTTTTCAGGTCAGGGCGCACTTAATTAATGGAAACAAGCGCAAAACTCAAAGGATGATGGGGGTTGTGGCAAAAGGACTAAAGAGGGTAGGGGCAGAGCTCTTTCAAAGATGGCAGTTTGTGCAATTGAAGACAAATACATGCATATAAATTCAATTACGCAAGCAAACAAAAATCAATAGCTGAGTTTTGTCGCTACCAGTTGAGGCACCTGCCACACCCCTTGCAGCCGCACCATAAGTTGTGTTGCCTTGCCACGCCTCGCATCGTTTATTAATTGCCGCACGTACATTGCTCATACGTCACGTTGTACGGCAGAAGGAGCAAAAGAAAACTGTCAGCTGTAATTAGCACAGCTGAGCGAAAGCCGAGAGACGCGCTGAGTGTTAGCCACGTTGTTGTTGTTGTTGTTGTTGCTGTGTTGTTCTTGTTAACACAACTTGACGCGCTGAAATTTTTTGACTGAGTGATGCGTTGCGATGCGATGGCAGCTTAGAAGGCAGCCACAGAGGACCAAAAAGCATAACACACACAGGACAGACACACACACACACATCGTAAAAGAAGCGGAATGCTGGCGGGGTAGAAAGGAGCTGCAGCTGCCAAAAGATGAATGTCTTTGAAACGGGGCGTGGGCGTGTCAGCATAATTATGAATACCATCTTTGCTAATGATAATGTTGCCTCATGTGTGTATCTCTCCGTGTGTGTGTGTGTCGCTGCTTTTGCCTTAAAGCCGCTTTAATTTGTTTATATAGAAAAGCATGCCCCAAACTTCAACCTGCAACATGCCGCGCCCACCCTCAGCTCAGCCGCTGGCAAAAAATAATAATTTGCAGTGCAAGTTGATGCTTCTTCTTGCTTTACTCTCAGTGTGTGTGTGTGTGTTTTTTTTTCGTTGTGCCACTTTTTATTTACCAGCGCTGATGTTGCTGCCTGCCTTTATGTTGTTATATTTCAACTTTGCATACCTATTTTTTTCAGTGTCCTTTTTTTTTTATTTTGCCTGCTGCTACAATTTTTCTCGCCGATTTTCACACATATAAGAGAGTAGATAGACACATAGACAGTCAGACGGAAAGACACTTGGACACGTGGACATGGCTGGAGCTGCCTCTGAGGAGGAGCAGCAGCAGAAGTCGGAGCTGGAGCTGGAGACGGGAGCAGGAGCTGAGGCGTTCATGTTGTTTGGCGCCATTATTAATAAAGTTCACGAATGCAATGAGCGTCGAGCTGAGCGCGTTATGAGTGAGTTTGCCAACAAACAAACACACACACCCGCACACACACCCACACACACACGTAGTATGCACACTCATGAAATGCAAGTTTTCCTGCTCTATGCACTGTTAGTCAGCGGCAGCGCGTAATTCAATGTGAGCCCTGGTCTAAAGCTTGGGGTATTGAATACCCTAACTTAAGTCAGCTAGAAAGCACAGCAGCTGCTATAAGAACCAGGTCCTTAGATCCTTAGAAACCATCAAGGATTTCTAATAAAAAGACGAGGAGCAGAGGGAAACCTTTGGGTAAAAGCTACCTCCAATTCCTTAAAGAAATTATCTGCAATTATTTGATCTAATTTCGACTAGGCATAATTCTAGCAAGAATAAAGAAAAGGTTTATAAATAATCCTGGCTTAAAGCCTGTTAAATGTCTGTTAACTGTTTATTATGAAACCAGCTTAAAGTGTATAAAAAGTTCGGCTTAAATCGTTTTCAGTCTTACTATTTGCAAATTATGCCACTCCCGCTGCGCGTTTTCTTTCCGCTCTGCCCAATGCTCTGTTATCTGTTACTGCGGCAAATGCAAACCACACAAACAGTCACACACAAACACACACACACACCAAGGACACACATATAAACATACATATATACATATATAAACGAACATGCTCACACTTGTAATTCTGTCTAGGTGCATGGCAGCCCAAAGTGTTTCTGTTTCATGCCCATTGCAACAGTTGCAACTTGCAACGGCAATGCCGCACAGTGCACATAAATACACACACACACACACACGCACACATACACACATGCTGTGGCTCTGTCGAGTTGTTGGCTGGTTGGTTGATGCGCCTCGAGTTCTGTCGAGTGCGGCTTTTGTGGGAAAAATTAAAAATTTCGAGTGGGCCGCAAGTGGTTTCAAGGATTTGCATTAAGCGCATGCAACCAACTCGCTCAGTCACAGAGCGAGAGAGAGAGACGGAGAAAAAGAGAAAGAGAGAGGTGAAACTCTAGCGGCCTTCATATTCATCCCAATTCCATCCACCCATCCGCTTATACCTCCTCCTTCTGCCTCTGCCCTCTTCCCTGGGCTTACAAGCACATTAACGATACGTTTGGCTGTTAGTTTATGTGTCTGCTCCTGGCTGGGATCCTGTTGCAGGACTCTGATGTCATGCAGCTGCTGACAGCCAGCTTACACTTTAATGATTGTCCATCAAAGCGCACAAATGCCCACGAATACGAAACTAACGACCAACTCACTGAAACATTCATGTAACTCGCAACAGTCTCCAGCAAAACAATCGCGTTTCAAGCTAACTTTTATTGTGTCAGTTAATATGTCCTGGAAAAGGATATATATAATATGGAAAATGTGCAAAAGAATAAATAAATTTATGGAAAACAGGAAATAGACTTGAAAATATATATAAAATTATAATTAATAAGTTTCCATTGGAAAAGCTTTTAATTATCATAGATTTCATTATTTCTTTATTTCATTCATTCATCAGTATTCATTATTATTCATTATTTCATTCATTTATCATTATTCATTATTATTCATCATTATTCATTATTTCATTCGTTCCTTTTTCAAGAATAAATATAAAATTTGTTAGCAAACCTTCCCTTTGAATATTTTAAGTGATTTTAAATAATTTATCGAATATTATTTTATTTAATTATAATTTGGAGTGAAATAAAAAATAAAAGTTTAATTTTAAAAAAATGAATGAAAGTTTAATTTAAATTAATGAATGATGTCTTTTGATGCAAACTGTAGAATAAGAACTTTCCATTCACTGAATAATATAATCCTCGAATTTCCCTAGGTAAATCTTTAAGTTCAAGTTTATTTAAGATCGCAGATCTGAGATCTCAGATCTCATTTTATACTATAGAACTATCTTTGTAAAGCTTTCACTATCGACGTTAATTTATTATCTGTATATTAAACTATCAATAAAGATCTATCCAAATATTATATTTTAGTGTAAATATAATCCGAGCTATAGAGAATTATATTGTCTTAAGATATATATAAACGATTTTCAATTAACCTATCAAGTGATATATAATATGCAGAGAAAATATCAAAATTGAGTCCCTTTTCATACAATCCCCTTCCCAGAATCCTTCCTATCTTGATTATATAGTAAAACTTCCTAAGTTTATATATATTTAAACTCATATATCCGAACATCTGAAGGATATTTCCTAGTTGCACTCCAGTTGAATTACTTTCTAAGTTTGAAGTTTATAATTCCGGAAAACGTGAAGAATCGCCCGCCAAACTTAAGAGCTGTAAATATCTTCAAACTGGCTGCCATCAGTTGAATGATAATCTCTGCCTGCAACATTTTTCCAGCCAAAGTCTGTGGCAGAGCAGCACCTGGCCGTGTACCTGTCTCAGCACCTGCGCCTGCTCCTGCGCCTGCACCTCCACCTCTACCTGGTCCCCACTTAAGTGCTTGAGTGGTGCCTAGCTATAAGACCATAAGCACTGGCAACCAAATAGACGTATTCGTATGAGTACTCATTCGTAGTCGTATGACTGTTCGTATGAGTGTTCGTTTCGAGTACTCGTATTCGTATGAATATCAACTGCTCTCGGTTGCATTCCTAACAATTACACACAGCTCAGACTCACAAAAACCTTTGCACGGCCCACTAAGCACACTTGTCAGTTTGTCTTGTAACTTGTAACATGTATCTCTTTCTCTTTTTCTCTGTATTTCTGTCTCTTTCTTTCTATCTTTACCTCCTTCCCCCTTGTCGCTGCTTAGTTTGGTGCGCTGTTTTGGGCTCTTGTTTCGTATTCTATTCTGTTGTTTTGTATTTGCCAAGCGCTTCAGTCGACTTTTGAATACACACACATATGTACACACACACACACACACATACATGCATGCATGCATACGTGTATAAATGCTATTTTTATTTATTTTGCCTTTGTTGTTGGCTTCATGTACTTTTGAATCAGGCAAGCAAACGAGCCCTTTCCCTGCCTCCAGCCGCCAGCAACTGCTCCTGCCTGATCCTGCCTTCTTGACTCCTCGCATCCTCCTCCTGCTCGCATTGCATCAGAGCTTGTGAAAAATTTCATAATAAAGTTGTTGAACTATTTCTCATAGCATAGTTTTTTTCCCTCTTTTTTTTTTTTAGTTTTTTAGAGGTTGTCCCGTGCACTTAAGCGTATTAAAAGGGCCTCGCCTCGACGACGAATGCTACACTTGAAGTACGAGTATTCAAAGCCGAGTATTCAAATGCCAGATAATAATCGGCATCAGCTTAAAGTGAATAGGTGCAAAGAGAAGGACATGGCTGGGTGGCAGGGGGGGTAGGGAAAGTGAAAATGAGTGCTTTGGTCTTGGCTACGTGTAATTAAGTTGGCATCAAGGACGTGCACACATCACATAAGTATTTCAGTGTGTGTATGTATACGAGTATGTGTGTGTGAGTGTGTGTGTGTGGCACGCTTCAGGGCACTTTAAATTGCGTTCACCAAGAGAGAGAAACAAATGGTCCTGCACCGCAACATGCCCGGAACCAATGTAGAGAGAACAGGTGCTAGGTGGCTGCCGAAGGGAGGAGGGGAGGAAGGGCTAGGCGAAATGGAGGGCTGGCCTGGAGGGTGGAGCGTTGTGCCAGGGGACAAGTGAATGCACAACGGTTACATGCACGTACTTCCTAATCCTTTTCTTTTTTTGTTTCTTCCATTTTTTTTGGTATGTGGCAGAACCAGCAGCAGCCGAGGACTCGACAAATCGCGTCGACTGCTGCTCCTCATGCGGGCCTCAACAGCCAAACAAACAAATCGACTGGCGAACGAGTGGATCCCAAAAGGCCAAAGATGTAGCCATGGGTCGAGTGGTGCTCTGTAGTGGTGCGAGGTCGAGGCACACTGTGGACTGGAGTGGAGTGGAGTGGCATAGTGTGGTGCAGTGTGGCGTCAAGCAACAACGTGCGACGAAATCAAAAAGTTTGAAACAATTTTGTCGTAAATCTTCGAAAATAGTTTTACACACAAGCGCAGGCAGGCAGGCAGAAACAGACCCACAACAACAACAACAAGGATAACAAAAACAACAACAAGAAGAAGAGAGAAACAACATTGGTAACAGAGAAGCAAACAAAAGTTCCGATTTGTGTGTTGGACAGTTTTCGGTAACCAAATGAAATTGAGCTTAAGGGAGGGGGAAATGGTCTGAACAAATTTTCTTACAGCGATTTGTATAATCGTGAAACGGTCACACTGCATAGCTGGCAGCCACACTTTAATGAACAAAAAAAAAGCTCAGCTTAGGGACCCCAAAAATCAAAAGCTATCCACAATACACAATCGTATTCAAACTCTTAAGTAGCTGCTGCTGCTGCTGCCTAAGCTGTTGAGATGATGCCCGCAGCAAAAGGCAGCCACACACACAGACACACACACAGACAAAAGGCAAACAGCATTTGGTTTTGGGGCGTTTGTGCCCCGCCCTGAGTTGTTGGTAACCGCAAAATGCCAGAGAACTAAGCTGGACTGGCAAAATAAAACTAAAACTAAACTCAAACTGTAAAATCCGTAACGAACAAATAAAACGTTTAAAATGCTCACAAAATCAGTTGCTGACAATGTGTCCAGCCGCTGTCCAGGGCCCATCCCGTTACGCCCACAGATCCTGTCTGAGGTTTGTGGCCAACTTTAAACTGCCAACATGCCATGTGTACGATTGTAAGTGTATATGTGTGTGTGTGTGTGTGTGTGTGTGTGTTTTGGGTGGGTGAACGGTTGGTAAGTGTAACTAATGCTCGGACAGTGGCACTAATTTAATTACGAAAAACGCAAAAGTGTCGCCTGGCCACATTCTGCAGCTAATGCAGCGTTGGGGCACGTCGCCTGCCCATTTGCTGATTGCCACAAATTGCTCTAAAGGGGCAGATTTTTTGGCGTAACCAGGGTGCAAGAAACTGTAGCACAAGACGACAGCAGTAGCTGCAGCAGCAGCAACAGCAAAGAGCAAACCATGTTGGCAATTTGGCTTGATTTCCCCAGGACCCAACCACGGCACCCTATCAGCGACTTGGTCGCAATTCATTTGCAATGGGGTTTCCTAATGACCCGCAAATTTTAAATGAACGCGTACCCCTAATGTGGTCAATATAGAGATGGCTCCTAGGGCTCCAGCACAACAACCAGAATATAGCTCATAGTAAAGATTAAATTGATGGACCCTAGCAAAAAAGGGAAATTCAAATGAAACTTAACTTTTGAAGCTTTCATATTCATTGCGTGGTATCTTAAAGTCGTATACTGTGATTGCAGCTCAGTAAAACAGTTATCTGTGCAGTATGTCGCTTGGTAGATTACATTTTGGCAGGCACTGTGACCATTGCATAAGCAGCAACTAAAAGGAAACTCAAACTCGCATTGAGCGCCATCAACTCATTAGACCAGACACTTTCCTAGGATTTACTCTGTCAGTGTAGTTGTGTGTGCATGACTGTATGTATGTGTGTGTGTGTATGGTGTGTGGCAAATTAATTAATTTAAGTCTTATACAATTGCAATGGCTGCTGGAACTTGCAGCTTGCAGCGTGCAGCTTGGTATCTTCGTCTGAGGCCAAACAACAATAGCAAGAGGCAATAAAACATTAGACAAGTGTCTGCCTCAGTGTCCTGCCCTGCCTTAGGATCCAGTTGCAGTTGCTGTTTCTATTCCTATTCCTATATCTGTTATTCTTGTTCTCTCACTGTGGTTGTTGCTTTTGTTCGCTTCACGAACGAGGTTAAACATGCCGCACACTAGGGAATGCCAGACACATTGCTGCCTCCGAGTATGGACAAGCACAGGCTTCACATTCAATATTTTCCGGCAATTTTCCAGTCAGACGCCGAGGCAAAAGCGATCAGCACTCTGACGTTGTGAAAGAGACTGTGTGTGTGTGTGTGTGTGTGTGTGTATGACAAGGGGGAGAGGTTCACTAGGTGCAGTAGAGGGCGTATGAAAAATCGATTTTGGTACAAAATTAACAGGCCTCCAATATGACAAACATTGGCACTCTTGCGCCCAATTCAGAGAAGTGCCAGTACCATACAGCTATGGTAAAGCCTCCAAGTCGTCGCCACACAGGATATTGCATATTTGCACAGAAGCACACACATACACACATACTCAAATATATCCCGACAAATACTGCACACACACACATACAAAGACATGGGTAACAGTTTGCCAGGCGCTGCAAATGAAAAATGTTACTTTAAAGCGAATTTGGAGCCTCAAATGGCAGCACGGACAGCAGTTGAGGGACATTCAGAGGAACTGTGCAACACATCCGAACAGGGCCACTACACGGTGGTGCAGGGCCAAATTCTGTTGCTGCTACTGCTGCTGCTGTGCGGGCTGCCTGCTGCCAGTCATTTTAAACATTTGGTTGCAATGCGCACACATTTTCACATGCAAAACGAAATTGCAATCGAGCGCGTGTCAAAGGGCGCAGGCACCAAGATATCCACTATTCCCTTTCTTCCACCCATCTACAATCCGTCCTTCTTTACTTTACATGGCAGCTAAATGCCCAATCCTTTGTCCTGCTACTGCTGCTGATGCTGATGCTGGTCCTGGCAATCGTATGGCAGCTCCCTTAAAGTGAACTTGTCCACATTGACACATGTGGGCGGGCCGCATGTGTGACGGAAATGTGAAACAAACGACTGTGTGTGTGTGTGTGTGTGTGTGTGTGTGGGTATAAATGTATGCATGCTTGTGTGCGTGTGCCCAAAAATGCAGTTGTTTCATTGTCACAATTGCCGATGCAACCACTTCTGCCTCTGCGTGCGTCTGCCCCAAGCTTTGCTGTTGCAGTTACAGTTGCAGTTGTTGCACTGTGTTTGGCATTGTTACCGATTTCATTGCTGCACTGTTGCTGCGGAAACCGGAAGTGGTAAACATTCATGCAAAGACACAGCCTGCGTTTAATGTCCTGGCCATGTGCATACCCTGGCCTCTTGGCCCCAACGGATGTCGCTCATATGTAATGAAAAATCAATCAGTGCAAAAAACATTTGCACACACGTCCTGCGGTCACTTTGGATCCGGTACAAGCAAATTTACTTTGATTGTAAGGCAAGTTCAGCCCAGTTATTGCATTTCAACTCAGTTTGCGCTTATACAAATAAATTTATGTATGTAAATTGACGAACTCACCACGACTCCATATTCTGTTTCTTTTACTTCCATAAAATTTACAAATTTATTTCTGCATTGCAATTTCTTCTATATACACACAAACATATCTATATAAAAGTATCAAAGAAGAAGTTTAGTTTGGTCAGAGTATGTTGTTAATAAACATAAGAAATTGCGTACTCACCACACTTTGCAAATTAATTCGGTGCTCCTTAAAACACCAAAACGCAAGTGCACAAAGAAAGAGACACACATATGTCCGCATGTAAAAAAGTCCATTAGGCATTGGTATTTAAATATTTGGCGTACTGCCCACACTTTTTTTTAGTTAAGTCGCTGCTTCTAACACTAATACACTTCCATAAATACTTTTTTAAATAATTAATTACATTTAACACCGACAATTGATCACCAACGTATATTCTGCTTTTTAACATAGATAGACTCTAAAACTATCGGTCGGTATCGATTTTCACTCAATTATGTTAATGCAGCGCACTTAACATAAAGCTTAACTGGTAAGTGGGAAATATTTAACAGAGATTAATTATCGGTAGCTATCGATCCTTTTTAACAGAAATTGCTTACATTTTGCTTAAATAAAGCTCAACTGGTAAGTGGGAAATATTTAACAGAGATTAATTATCGGCAGCTATCGATCCTTTTTAACAGAATTTGCTTACATTTTGCAATTGGCAAGTTAACAAATCTTCTTTTCTTTAGCAATTTGCATGGCGTGATTACATTTATTATTCGTGCAGCAGACTTTGAGCAGACGGATCATAAATTTGGTCTCAAGGACAATTACTATCAGCATATCGATCGAGTTGCTGAGGAGCGTCTCAGTGTCAATTGCCGTGGCAGTTCATGTTCATTCACCAGCACAAAGAAGCAAACCCCAAAAATTACCCCCCACTTTTTTACACACACACACACACACACGCACACCCCTCTTAAATATGCAAAGTTTCGTGAGCCAGGAAAATTCAAGCGCAAGCGAATGAAGGGAATGAGAAAAGAAACGAAACGAAAACGTGCGACAGACCCAAAAGGCAGTTAAAAGACAAAAGAATTGTAACTGCTACACGGACAAAATAGCAACAGCAACAACAACAACATCAGCTATAACAGCAACAACAACAACAACAGGTATGAACCCGCAGACCGTAGACGGTAAATTGAAATAAATGCAAGACGACTGTTAAAGTTGCCGTCGCACGTTTCAATTGCGTTTTGCAGTGGCAAGGCGTGGCAAAGGCGGTGGTGGAGCGGCACGGAACATCATCCACGAAGTGTTCCCAAGTAGCAGGCAACAACAATTTTTCGGGCTTATTAATAATGCAACGGCCGCAATTCAATGAATTTTTGACTCTACCGCCACGAAGGAAAGGAAGGGGAGGGAAGGATGCAAAGGACGACGACGTAGTAACCAGTAACCAGTAACCAACAGCCAGGAGCAACGAGAGAAGAAACATAATTTTCTGGGCTATCTGATGAACCTTTTAGTCACGCAAGGAGTGCGGCTGCAGCGACGGTTGCTCTCCGATGCTGCGACGGTGCGGTGGAGCGGCTGAGCGAGCAGATGGGTGGATAACATCGTAACATGGCTGCTTAAACCTTTACGTGCGACAAATTTACGACTTGAAATGTGACCGCAACACATACAATTCAGTGTGGCCAAGGAAGAAGGGGAGACATAGTAAGTGAGAGAGTGAGAGAATGAAAGGGTGTCGGAGAGGGGTTGGGGGTTAGAATGGCGGATTGGTTGAAGGTTTATACAAATTTGTAGATACAGATACAGTTACATATGTAGCTACTCCATCTGCATGTCGCTTTTGCTCACTTTTAAGCGCATGTTAACCTTTAGTCCAACACACACTCACACACACACTCACACATATGCATGCACACATACAACAAACAGTTCACTGTCCATTACATAAATATTTTATTTCAATAAAACGTGAGCAGTTTTTATGAATTTCATCGGCATTTCATGCAAAGAATTTTGCACTTTACTGTCGCTTAGTGGCATCGTTCGTGTTTTGTTAGTGTTATAGATGCTTTTACCGACTGTTGTTGTCATTTGTTGTTTGTACCCATTGTTGTTGCTGTTGTTGTTGCTACAAAGGGTTGCTCGCCCCATTGGGGCACATCTGCATACATACTCGCACTCCTACCCGTATTTGTATAGGGGTTCTGGTCTGCACACGCAGTAGCTGTAGCTGTCGCTGTCCATTGATGTATGAAGCATTTGATTGAATTGACAGCACACACACTACACACTACACACACACCTTTCCACCTCCTGCTGCTACACTCACCCACCACCTGTGGGCCAATCAAGCGCATATCGCATATCGCCACCGAAGCTGCTGGCCATAAAAAAAGAACAAGTTGTCATAAATTTTCAACGCTTTTATTTCTTTTTCCATCTTTTTTTTGGCTTTACTCAGCTCTTATATATTAAGCACCCGCTGTGTGTGTCTGTGTGTGTGTGTGCGTGTGTGAGTTGTGTGTTTTTCCGCTGTATTCATTTTAAGTGGATACAAAAACAATGTTGTCCCTCGCTTAACCGCTGCCCCTCCTGGAAATAATTAGTTCACGGAATCTCCACTCTGGTGCTCCTCCAAAGTTGGAGGGAGCTGAAGCTGCATTTTTTAATTGACTCGGGATGCCAGCGTATCCTAGTTGATGTAGTTTCGTCCATAAGTCAATTTTATGGGAGCGCAAGGATTTCTGTGTTCTGATCTGATATATGTATGAGCTTTAAGTCTCCTACTCCAAATGGTTTTCTAATAAACGTTTTACTTTTAGATAAGAGCTACAAAGAAGCCCCAGCAATGGCTTTGTCCTGTGATTGTCTTCCTGTTCAAGGCATTGTTCGTTCTGTTGTACAAGGACATGCCGATACTCTTGTATGCCGCCTTGAGGACACAAAAAGTTAATTAAAACACTGGAAAACGTACATGAGGATCATTTGCTTGGCCTTTGATTGAGCTTGTTAGACACAAACTGGCCTACATATTGGACTATCTGTATCTGTCAGATGTATATGTGTGTGTGTATGTGCGTGTGTATGTGTGTGTGTATGTGTTGTGCATTTGTTTGCCTTAGTGGCAACTAACGAAAACATTAATCTCCGTTTGCCATTGGCCAAGGACAACAAGCCACAAAAATGCTACAGGGCTAGCTAATGCGTACTGACACTCATTCAAACACACACACACACACACACACACACACACAAGAGCAGCGTGTGGAGGTACATCCTGGTTGCATAAGCATTACTGATACCCCCCGCAATGTCGCTGGTAAACAAACAAACGTTACGAATTGCTGCGCTTATGCCTCGGAAAATTGAAAATTTTTTAATCTCTGTCGAAAAGCGGAAACACGCAACACAACAACAACAACAACAACAACAACAAGAGCAACAACAATGGCAGACAGCGTTGACAGCGTCGACCACAGGCAGCATTGATGTATGGCAGGCAATGGAGGGTCCTGTGCAGAGAATGTCCTGCCAGCGGGCGGCTAACAAGCCAACAGCCACGTCGCAGCACACAAATTGAAATTAGACAGGCCCCAAAAACTGTCAACCATCGACTGCCTCCGACACGCCCACCGACCATCCTCCAGTCACGCCCCCTCCTACATACGTATATATTTGCGGCATACATTTAATGGCTCTCGCAGCATATTTAAATCGCACTAAAAAAAGCCAGAAAAGCCACGAAAAAATAAGTACAAACTTTTCACGAGCTCATTTTACAAATTAGTCGAAAATTTATTTCAAAATTTTGTTGCCTACTTTTGAGCGTTCGAGCGTTGCCTGTTGACCAATTTCTTTCGCTAAGTGAAATGAGCAACAAAATGTGGCAACAAAGTGCCGCACTTAGCGGTTATAAAATGGAAGCAGCGTGAATTGTGATGTGAAACTTAGTGAGTGACTGCTATTTGTTACATGATAAGGATGAGACTCTATATATATATAGAATATGATATGAGCTAGCTTTATTTTATATCCAGACAATATCCATAAGTTATGTAGGCCTGACGAGGTTCTTTTTAATGTCTGTGACATCATTTCCATTATATTTAGTTATTGCTTTAACAAACCAACACTATTAGGGATTCTGCTCAGCTTCAATTCAACTTTAAAATCTTCTCATGAAATTTTCGCAGAGTTCAGCGTGTTTTTCCCGGTTTCCGCATTTAAATAATCAAAGTTTATATTGGCCATTTCAGGCTCTAATGTCGCATTTGACGCGTTTATTTTAAGCACATTTAGCACTAGAAAGTCAAAGTTGATGCTATCAGATGCGGGCGGCAACCCTGTTAAGCGCCGCTCAAAAGAGCTGGCAACACTTTTCTGCACACTTGCGTTAATTGCAGCCGTGGCAGGCAGCGAAAAACTGTTGCAAATGCAATTAGAAACTCGCATTTTTTTTTGTTGTCAGCATTTGCTGGCAATTTGGCCTGGGGGCAGGGCAAGGACACTGCGGGCAAACAAGTTGCGCATTATCCTTATTTGTTTTTTGTGGCCGCCATAAACGCGTTGAATTGCCCCAGTGCCAGGACACTCGCTGACCATTTAAAGTTAAAGTCCTGACAGCAGTCAGCGCCAGCGACAACAAAAGTCAAAAAGATCTCATTTCGAATTCAATCTAATAATTAACATGGCCATAAAAAGCACACGGACCGCACAGTTCATTCATTATGTAAGCCCCTCCCCTTTCCGCCTCTCTCTCTCTTTCTGTCTCTCGCTTTCCCCGTCTCTTTGCACTGTCATCTATCCGGGCATTTAAACTTGAAAAGTTTCCGTCAGTTTTTTTTGTCATTTTTATTTGAAGCAGAGCCAGAGACACACAGCCCGAGCCTGTGGAAAGGAAAGGACGCACAGAATGAAAAGCGACCTGGCTGAAACTCATTTAAGCCAAACAAACATTTGTAGTCTTAATTTTCGTGGCTCATCATAAACTTGGTTACATTTCCCTATTCACCCCCCTCATCCAGAACCCGCCCCCTTCTCAACAGGCTTTAAGTTTCAGCCAGTTGTGGGCTACACTTTCTTAATGATTTTCATTAAATTCTGACGCTTTTGTCGACATTGTTGTTAGCTTTTAATGCCTTTAAGCAGACACATACTTACGCACACACATTGAAACAGATAGAGAGAGAGAGAGAGAGAGAGAGTGCGTAAAAAGGAAAAGAGAGAGAGTCCTTGGTTTGGTTTACTGACGCTTCGCCCCGCGCTTGCAGTTAACTTTGTGTTTTTATCGTTATTTGTGTTGAACACGCATACTTAACACCAACACCATCACACACAGTACACACAGCACACACACACACCCACTCACTAATACACACCCTACACACAGGATGCTTCGTGCACAATATGGCCAAATTCTCATCAAAATTTAATGCTGAAATTAACAAATCTGTTTACAAATTTATTAAAACGTTCGCTCAGCTCGCTCATTTGACTGCCTGCTGCTTAGCTCGGGTGGAGGAGGTGGAGTAGCTGTAAAGGGGAGGATGCTGGCTCTACCTGGGGTTGCTTTTTAATAGCTAACATCATGCCACATCATGGACAAGGTGCTTTTCTGCTGATGTCATGGCCAACGTGGTAACCCGTTCATGTTGGAAGTTATGATCGTTGCAATGATGAGAGAACATTTCTGAATGTTGCTGCTGTTGGAGTCGATTGCAAGTTGCAACTAGGCGTATACATAATTTAGCTTAACAGCAGCAACAAATAGACACACGCAAACGCATAACGGTAATTATTCAATATGCAAACATGCAAACGGCAGCGATTAACATATTATAATTCATACAACAGAAACAAACAACAAACACACACACACACACAGAAGGTGTCAAAATAAATGTGTGTGTGTGTGCTTGTGCTCGTGTGTGTATATTTGGGTTGCGTCGGCAGCATTTTGCATAATTTCCGAAAATTCTATCGATGAGAATTCCATAGTTCAAATAATTGCCCAGTCTCGGCATGTGTATTTAAACAGTTTCTAGCCTGGGTTGGGTTATTGTGGTAGCGAGCAATTGTTGGGGGGCAACAATTGGCTATATATGAACTCTAAACATTGTCTATTCCGGACTTGCGTACGATAATGATGTGAAGAACAAATTGATTTAAGCTGCCCGGCAAACAAATCAACAGACAACACAAAATCAACGTTGCGCCAGCTAATTGCTCAAATCCGTCTACCGAAAATGGAAAACAATCATAAAATGTTGTTACGGTAATATTTTGTTTAGATTCCCAATATAATAGTTAGATTTCCCACAGATTTGTATATTTCAAATATTTAATAATCAAACAATTTGACAACAGAATAAAAATATATGTCACAGTTGATATCCATAGAAAGATTTATTGGTTTTAGGTGTCTATTTCTGTATACAGATTATTATTTATTGAAAACGGAATTGAATTTTGATATAAAGACGGAATTATGAGATATATTTTTGGTGTCGCTGGTTATAATTTAGTTTGAAATGTGTGAAATTATTATTAATTGCGATACTTATCATAGATTAGAGTATCGATTAAGCTATGTTAAGTTAAAAGAATGTAGTGAAGTATCGAACGCATGCATCGATATATCGATTATTTTATGTTAGTTTAAATGCACTACGAAGCAAGAAGAAGACTTCTCCTAATTGGCGCAATATTGGAATATTACAGATGTAATTCTCAAAAATAAAGACGCAATTAGTCGAAATCGTGATAAAAGATGATATTTTCATATAAAAATAATAATTTAATATTCATTATTCGATTTAAGGTGGAGCATATACAAGGACGTATCTGGCTTAATACAAAAAAGGACAACCCCAAGGTTGAAAAACAATCGACAACGGGTCGAATATCAGAAATTGCCAAAGCAATGCCAAAGGTATGGTCAAACTTTTAATGAATTTTGGAAGCTAGAATTAGTTTAGGTACATAATATGTACCAAATGTTATGGAAGGGCGAACGCCAGTGAGCTTCCTAGGCATTATATAGTATATAATATATATATATATAGTGCATTATACAGTAAGTTGACATATCCTAGAAACAAACTACTTATTTCATATACCCTTCACTATTCTTTATACATCATTTCTATATATATAAAATATAGATATTAATCTTACCTAGAAATAAAAATCTAATATAGAAATTGTCGTCTAAGTTGTTCGAAATCACTAAAACTTTATACATTCCAAAGTTCGTAAGTCATTTGACAATCACTTGACTTATAGCTTATCCAATTCATGCCATAACTTAAGCACTTTGTAACCCAGTTTTTGGGCCAATGTCAAGTTGGTAACTGGCTTTAAGCCAAGCGGCTTAAACACTTAATCAGTTAATTGTTGTTGGCATGGGGCATGTAATATGATGGAAACTGGGCATGGGTGCGATTTTTTAATTAACAGCGCCATTTACACAGCATTACCGTGTACACACACTGCACGCATACATTCAGACATTCAGACACTCCTCCCACACACACATACACGCACACACACGCTCATGGGGCACAACAAAAACGAAAAATGGCCGTTATCACGCCACAATAACCTCAAAATTTATTCACTTTATTGATAATGCAATAAATCGCAGCCAGTGGGCGACTGCAACTGTGTGCGTACGTGTATGTGTCTGTGTGTGTGTGTGCATGCAATGGCCGATTGCAAGTGTAAGTGTATGGTATACATATAGAGTAGGTATATGTGTGTCATAGTGTGCGGGTTGGCAATTTTTTCGTAGCATATTTCGAGTTGGCGCATATTTTTCATGTTTGCATATTTCATTTCAATTTTATTTCTTGCCAGCACACACAGATACTGTGCCGTGTGTGTATTGGTGTGGGTGTGTGTATATATTTACATGCACAGTAAAATATGCCATGAAAATCAACAAAAATGCACACCCAAACTCACACACACACACACACACACACACACACACACACAAAATGCACGTGAATGAGCCTCAGTTTGCAGTTTTCGGTTTGCAGCAATCGTAAAATTCTCACGCCGAATGCCGATTCAAAAAATAGAGAGAAAAAAGTAATATACCCATACATAAGTGTATATATGTGTGTGTGTGTGTGTGGGTGTGTGCTCATTGCAATTGTATTTCGATTTTATTGCTTTTGTCTTTAGAAGGGACAGGCTGAAACCACGCCGCTCCATAAAAGGACCCTATGACAAGGGACAGTTGCAATATTTTCGTTTCATTTTCAACGCTCTTCGCCACACAAAATGTGTTGATAAGAACAACAGCAACTGAACAGAGAAGGGGTAGGTAGGAGGTGGGAGTGGCACTGGGTGGAGGATGGGGATGTTGTCACAGGGCCAAGCATGCGGCCTTACATAGCCGTCACAATTTCCGTTTCCGGTACCCAATGGACCAGCCCCGAAATATTCAGGCCGCTGTCAGCTCTGATCCACTTTTGCATACATTTTGCGAACTTAATGTCATGCGTGTGTGTGCGTGTATATATTTATGGGTGTGTGTTGGTGTGTGTGTGTGGCCATGACAAATTGTTGTGTGTGCTTATTAGCCAAAAAGCTTAAGGCTTTAAATCCTTAAAGTTGACTCTGTCTATGCTGGTCACACTTTATTAGACATCCAAGGACTTGGATCTGAGGGTCCAGCTTGCTCAACCCACCCCGCCAGCATCCCATGTCCTTGTCCCAGCTGCACGCTATTCGCACTTCCGGTTACAGTCCATTTAGGGGCACCATATTGCGGTGTTGCTGTTGGCACTTTTGCGCATATTTTGCAAAATCATTACTTAAATACACAGACACAGAGAAGGAGCAGAGCATAGAGAAGTGGGAGGGGTGGGAGTCGGTCCAGCAAGTGGCAAGTGGCAAGCAACGGCAGGCAGCAGGCAGCAAGTGGCAAGTGGCGAATGGCCAGTGAACTGCCAAGTTTCGCCCTGTCGTCCTTCGCCCTTTTGCCTCGTTTGCTTTTCGGGCAGTTTTAAAATGCATTTTCGTTATTTTCACTGCAGCTGCGTCGCGTGTTTGGTTACTCCAGGAACATCATCCCCCCCCCCCACACTCCATCTCAGCATGTTGCCTGCCACAATCCTTTTTTGCCTGAGCTGCACTTTGTTTGCACCTTGTTGCAGTTTAGTTAGCACTTAATTTATGAGCTGCATCTTATACCCAAGCCCTCGCTTAAAGCCATTTCCTGCTCCAAGGGCAACCCTCAACCGCCCATAGAAATTGTGAATTGTGGCCGTATTGGCCAACAAATTGTCGACCATCATGAATATAACCTTTATTTTAGTCTTCCTCTTTTCTTTTTTGGGCTGCCTTTAATGCAAATTGACATGGAACGCTGCCATATTCAGTTTCGGCTTTATTTTTGTTTACTTTCATGTTTTTGTTGTTTTGTTGTGCGGCTGCTCATGGCTCAGGTGCGAACATGTTAATCCATAATCCATCTACGGCACAGAAGCACTTCGCTGCTGACCAATCATTGTCAACACTCGTATTGACCATTGCTCCCATTGTTGGGGGAGACTTTATGCTAATTCCCCCGACCGAATTGACTCCAAGTAGCTGAAAAATTGTTTACACTTGCTTCAAACGCTGATAGCACCCACGGCTAAGTGTGAAATATTCCGAGTAAAAGAATTTCAGATGAAAATAAATAGTTATAAGCTGCACTAGGCTGGATACAGCTCTATCACTTAGCGGAGTCTTAATGATTTAACACCTTGTCAAAGTGAAAGGTCTACCGCTCAAACACCTGAACCGGTGGGTGGGGCCTCATCTCTGCCAATTGCACGTTTCATGCATCCCCCAGCCTCCGTCTCCCTCTTCACACTTAGCCTCAAATTGTTCGAGTGTCTAACAAAACAAGCTTCGAACTTTCCTATTGGATATTCCTCTAAGTTGCGACTCTTATAGGCACGTGTGCTTTATATACCCTGTAGACTTTCTATAAACTAGAGAATAGGGTATGCTAAAGGAGTCCACAACAAATCTACCTAATCTTAATTTATGGGTTCATGATCAGATAAAGATAAAGTCCAACTGATGTGGAAGTGCAGATATAGAAGCTACAATTTACTGAGAAAGAGAGAAAAGCTATTCAAGCAGCGCTGCTTGAGACGTTTCTGTTATATGTACGTATAGAGCATCTAGTAGTCTATCAGACTCAACCGGGACATGCTCCTACTTAAGTGCAATTGTATTGATATTTGTTGGGGGCAACATGTGGCGAACTCAGCCCCTGCTTAACTCTGATGTCCTGGCCAAGGCTGCCTTTAATCACACTAATCACATAGTTAAAAGGATAATCGTGTCGCATAACTAGTTCAGTTCTGCTTTCAGCTTTCTAATGCGTTCTTGAGTAAGTTTTGGGCAGCAGAAGTTACTGAAAACTATTTTCAAATTCTGATTAGACTAACCTTATTTACTGACTAAAAGCAATAAGCTGTCTTTAGCTATTAGTTTGAATATATAAAATAATAATATTGTAAATCTGAAAATAGAATATTCTATTTGTTGTGCCCACACAGAATATTTGATTGTTGTCATGGGATTATTGAGTTTGTTTCGTAGACATCAACTTGAACTATCAATTATATTCAAGTGAAATATCTGGGAATTTGCTCTCATCGTTTATTTATGCATTTGAAGGGCTCTTGGGGAAACCGCATCTCTCATCATATGAAGCCTCTTGTTGAATTATTTCAAAGCCTTAAACTAATTAAGTCCTTAAGACAACAATAGAAGGAAAATTCAGTTGAATTTTGTTGCAACAGCAGCTCGAGTTGTGGCCTGCTCGAGTTGATGTGGCAGGCACTCATACGGATTTAGAGTTTTGTATTCAATTTAGTTTATTAAATTCTAAGGACATGGCTAAAATGTTGCTTAATTTAATGGCCACTTAATTCGATAGCTTCACTTGCACCTTAGAGTATGGATGTGCGAAGGCGATAAGTCAAACTGAAGCCTGTCTCCTGTGTGGCATCCGAGGTTAAGTCATCGCTCGAGAAGTGAATCATGTACGGAGCAGATGCTGAAAGCCAAACAAAAAACGATATCACAAACAGGTCAAGGGTGGCAGGATGCAGCATGCAGCATGCAGGATGCAGGATGCAGTACTTACCATAGACAATGAAATTATCGTTGGTGCCGCAATAGTAGGTCGGCTGGAAATCCATGCTCCTGGCAAGTGTGGACTGTGGTATCATCAGGTAATCCTCCACCCTGCCCGCCGTATGCACTGTGGGATGACATGCGTCATCATAGCCTTCGGCGTCACCCACTTGCTGCGACATCGAGAACCTTCTGAAGTTGTATCTGCCAATGGGAAAGAGATTTGAGCAACCCTCAGCTGCACAAGCGCCACTTGACTTACTCAATCATGCTGGCACTGGGTGTGGACTTGATGCAAATGGTGTAGCTCGTCTCCGGCATATATGGCGTACCCAGGGTTGGCTGATAGTTAAAGCTTTGTATATTGCCCGTCAGCTCAGTGTAGTACTGTTGACAGCCGGCAGGTGCCAGCAGGTCGTAGTCCGCGTGATGGGAGGCAAATATATTGCGCAGATCCTGCAAGTTGTTTGAGGTGCCCGAAAAGCCGCTGGAGAGCATGCTTGACTTGCGCTTGGAGCCGGACTGTGGTCCCTCCAGCTGGGTGACAATCAAGCGCCAGTTGGTCTCACGCCAACGCGTCGGCACCGCAAAGGTCAGCGTGAGCTGATCAATGCCAGCGGCCACATTGAACGGCAGATACAAGTGCTGGCCGGAGTTGTAGCCGCACAGCCTGAAGTCGCCTGCCTCAAAGTAATCCTGACACTCTCGCATACGTCCATCCGTGGGATTAACTGTTGGCTGCTCCATCTCGAACTGCTCGAAGTCAATGCGTAGCTGTTGCACGTTCACGCTGTATGCCTCAATGGTGTACTGGCAGGTGTCGCTGCTGAAGCTTGCCGGACTCTTGATGATGGTGCGCTTCAATCGCGTCGTCGTGCCACATGCCATGTTGGCTGCGATGGATAGAAATAAAGGAAATTTAAACCAGTTGCTGGTGAGGCACAAAAGTGTGGCACGTACTTTCACAACAGACGCCATAGGTGCCGCAATAGCCATTGACGGTGCCACCTTGACGCATGCACTTAAACCGCGTGAGGCAGGTGCCCGTGGCGCCACCATTGGTGGTGCAGCTGTCCGCCAGCACAGTACGCCGACGCGCCTGCCGCCAAGTACCTGGCTCAGTGGGCGCCTGCGGCTCCGTCTGATTAAGTGGCACGGCCACAGCTGCCACCGGCTCCTGTTGCGCATATACGCAGGCGCAGAGCCCAAACAAGTAGAAGAAGCTCAGTATTTGCATAATCCTTGTGATCCACCCTAGATTCCTGTTAATGTCGTAACTCTTCCCGTTGCTAACGCCTGCACTTTCACATTGACTATGAACAGGTGTGTCATTCGAGCTGCTGCTTTTATACGACGCCAGCGTTGACTGCGCCGGCGACAGCGACTGAGGCAGCGGCAGAGGTTGATGTGATTTTCGTGTTAGAAGCAATGCGTGTAAATATTTGGTAAGTAGAATCTAAAGACCCAACAAATCCGGCATTGGTCACATTCGTGGTCATTTACCATGAATATGAATATTCAAACTGTTTGCCGAGCGCCGTGAGAGTCATTGAACCGCGCAAAGTAAATTAAACTAAACTATCATCCTCCTCCTCTCTAATCGAGATCTGAACGCACTGAAAACAATCTGAACTGGGTTATGTTTACACTGGAATGTCTCCAGCTTCGTCATATCAGTTTCTAATGATAAAGTGAAATGCTAGACATTCTTTTTCTACTGTTAAATTGGTGTGAAAAAGCTATCAGATGATAAGAAAGAAATTGCGCAATTTTAATTGGAATACGTTTTCGATAAATGCAACACCCAAAGAAAACGGGAAGAAAAATATTTGAAAAATAAATAAAAGAAAACTTTTGCGTCTTTTTCAATTGTCAAAAATATTTATTTTTTCATTTAGAGTCAACTAATACTAGAAATTAAAAAAAAATAATAATTTCAATATTTACAATTCAATTAAATATAATTTATTTATTATTAAAAATTATTTATATATTATTAAATATAATTTATATATTATTAAATATAATTTATATATTATTAATATAATTTATATATTATTAAAAATATTTTTATATTTTTAAAAATTATTTATATTTTTTTAAAATTATTTATATATTATTAATATAATTTATATAATATTAAAATTTTTTTGTATTTTTAAAAATTATTTATATATTATTAAAAAATTATTTATATATTTTTAAAAATTATTTTCATATTTTTAAAAATTATTTATATATTATTAAAAATTATTTATATATTATAAAACATTATTTATATATTAATAAAAATTATTTTTATATTATTAAACATTATTTTTATATTATTAAAAATTATTTTTATATTATTAAAAATTATTTAAATTATTTGTTGCAAGGAAAAACCTAATCAGATCAATGAAAGTTAGTATATAGATTATATAAATAAAGAAAATTGTATAGAGAAAGATAAAAGTAAGTAGAAGTAGATTATGGAAAGTTAAGGGTAGAAATAGATAAAGATTTAAGCAGAATATGCAAAAGAGATAAAAATATTTTAAGTGATTCCATTAGAAAAAGATAAATATTAATTTAAATGAACTATTTAAAACGATGCCTGCACCCTTCTTTACTTTTTTCTCTAGTTTGTTTGCCTCTATTTCATTGAACTTAACGGAACTTAACTAAAACATCATGAGTAGAAATCGATAGTTTCGATTTCCAACGCCTTTTGCCAGTAATTGATCATAACTTTGTTTGACTTGAATAATATTATGCATATTTGCTATTTACTCGTGAATTAACCTAGAATAGTTGGAGCTAGAGTCTATAGGGTAGAAATACCAGATAATGCCAATAAAGTTAGTCTATAAACAGTTATAGAAAGGGAAAATTTTAGTTAATTAATAAAAAGTTTATAATGTGATTTGAGAGTATCGAAATTTTTGTTGCCACCCACTTTGTATCTCTATGGAGCGCGTGGCTTATCATTCCAGTCAAGTAACACGCGTTCTAATTGGAATATTTTCTAATTACAGTGGTAATTAGTCGTTACCCGATAAATGACAGTAGCACCGATTGGCAACCATATAAGGCAGACAACAGTCTCTGGGAGAGTCAGATAGTAGAATGAACTGTTACGTTGGAATCGTCTTGGTTGTTGTGGTGCTCAATGTGGGTGCACAGGCGGCATCGGTGGCTAAGCCTCCTTGTGGCGGCACCACCTCTTCCAAAAACATCAAGCTGGAGAGCCCGAGTATTCCACCACGTTCTTGTGAGTATCATATCAAGGCCTACAACAGGAATGTCTGCCAGGTGCGCATTGATTTTGGCTATACGCTGGCACAGCCGACGCTGATAGATCGGAACACGGCGGGATTGAAGTCAGCGGAGTGCTTGCTGGATTACTTTGAGGTGAATGGGTTGCGATTCTGTGGTGTGGAGACTTGGCAGCATATCTATGTACCCTTAAATGCTAGCGCTGGGGAGTCCATGGTGGACATAAAGATTGCACTGGCCAATCGCCACGGTGGACTGGACTTACCCGTGCCAATCTGGAACATGGCTGTGACCCAAATGGAGTGTCCAGACGGTGCTGCCATACGGGAAATGCCTGAAGAGCGTGGCAAAGCCATTAATGATGGATTCTTTGTGGCACCACCAGGCTGCCTGCAGTACTTCCCGGAAACCAAGGGTGTGGTAAAGTCCTTCAACTACAACAATGGCTACGGCATGTATCCTTCGAACATGAACTATGCCATCTGCTTCCGTCGTACCACCAAAACATCTGGACTCATGTGAGATACCTAGATTATTATATAGTTTGCAAGCTTCTAACGGATTCAAATTATTATTCCAGCACTCGCATGTACTTCTTCAAGGTGGGTGTCGAGGCGGGGGGCAGCACTTTGCTCACAGATAGCTCCTGCTATCGCAGTGGCAGTTCCAACGTGCAGAGTGCGGACTTCCTAATGATTCCACAGGGCAAGCTAGTGGACACCAACAGTCGCGCAACTTACTACTGTGGCGCCATCAAGAAGGATGTGGTCATTACCAGTAAGAACTTCTTAGCTTTAAGCTTTTTGGAAAGCTTTCCTTTACTTTTCTCTTCTTATCCCAGGCAACAACCCAGGACCTTTGATGATGGTTTTCAACAGCGATGAAATCTACAAGAATACCTCGACAGGTTTTGCTTTCACCTACACCATTGAATAAAAGCTTATTGGTTGTAAAACTCTCTAGAATAAACATTGAAAACTGCAACCTCTCAGTAATTGATTTGTTAAGAAAACCAACTGATAACTTCATGCAACCACTTGTGCCCTATCATTGCCTTTCACTATCAATTATAGATACATTTCAGTATTTGCGCACCCATCAAAACTTGAGTCCGCTTGACGAAACTTATCGCTGATAATAACAGACAAGATAAACAACGAAACACATGTACAAGTTCTATGTCATCTTGTCTAGAGACACAAAAACCACTCGAAAAGAACACATCAACAAATAATTAGAATTTAGAGCTCAATAAATAGCATAAAAGCTTTGCGAGCTTTGCAAGCTTCGCATATGCCAATCATCATGAACAGGTGCGGATCAAAGATGTTTTAAAGTGCAGGCAAAACCTCATTCGAAGTAATTTGGCGCCCGCGTGCTTTGCCTTTGCTTAAATCCGCCCCTGTGTCTGGTCGATCTTCTTCTTGACATTGATGCGGCCAGCCACAATCACAACTCAAGCGCACATCTGCAGTCTGGCAGTTGCTACCGTTCTTATAGGTGCGAACGAGATGGAAAATAAAACGGGAAAAGGGAATGGCCAATTACCGTTGCAATTATGATACATTCATACAGAGAGCATTATTGGATCTCTCATCAGGAGCGGATTATAGATAATTTAAGCTGCAGGTAAAATCATCTTGACTATTTGGCGCCCTTTAAAATGTTAAATCCGCCCCTGATTGTGAGTGAATATTTGGGAGTGCAACAAGTGTCTGTCTTTAGTCATTAGAATAATCTGAAATATTTACGTCACACGCGCCCCCTTTTCTAATGGATCAGTTTAAAAATAGAACAGTGATAATAAATACTCAAAAATTATGTGGCATAGCATATTTTAATTAGACAACAATTAGAATAGATTGTGATTTAAGTACAATTCAGATTGATTTACGAACTGCGTCAGTCCTAAAATAAATTAAAATCTTCGTTTGCTGATATGGAGAGTACTTAAAGCCGTCTGCTTATCAGCAGAATGTCTTCAATGAAGTGCTTTAGCTGATTGATTAGAAAATAACAGACATAATATTTGTAGATCAGGATTTATATTTGTAAATAAGTCTAACGGAAAACACAAACACTAATACAAATGCAGCGGCACATTTAAGCACAGCGCGCCAACTTGTTTATGTTATACTCGAAATGGTTATGTTAACTCAATATGAGTCTGTTAAAGCGCTGTTAGAAAAAGAAGAGCCCCAGTGGAAAATGTGCTAGGGCAGCAGCAGTCGAGGCGTCTAGCAGCCGGCCGGCGCAATTGTTGCGTGGCCTTTGGATTGTTTTTTGTGGCATGCGGAGCTCAGTTGCCGTTCAACTGCCGCGAATTCAAAACGTCCCGCGCGGCTTACAGCAATATTTTATATGTGCGAATGCGAATATTGAGTGTGTGGCGCGCAGCTTAAAGAAACGTTGCGAATAGTTCAAGTGTTAATTGTGAATGAGTCGAAAGCAAACGCAAGTATTTAACTGTAAGACTCTTATATATATATATATATATATATATATATATATATAGAAAAAAACACGCAAATTGCTGGCAATCAAAGGAAAGAGAATTTCAATAGCACATCAAATTGAAGCACCTAATAAAAAGTGTCTTCTTTGTAACAAACATACAGACATAAATATAAATATATAAGTGCACACAAGAGGCCATTAAATAAAACGTTACTTGGTCGCCTCACCGATTAGTTATCGCCGCTTGCAGTGGTGCGTGCCGCTTAAAAGCCAATTTAAGTGGCAGGCATTTAATCAAGGCAACTCAAGTCTGAGACTGCGGCGCAGCATTGTCACAAAGAACGCGACGCAGCGGCGTCCTTCGCACGCGTCTTCCTGTAGCTCAGTGTGTGTGTGGACATCTAACCCCGACTACATATCCGGGATCTGCAGCTCACGAAATTCGCAGTGAAAACATAGCCATAAATTAACAACTAATTCAATTAACTGTTGGCAAACGGACCACCAAGCAGGGTTCCGTGTAAGCTGCTGCACTGCTGCAGGATATGCGACAAGTTTCATAGAGAGGCATTTGCTACTACTCCTCGCATCCTCCTAGACAACCCGGCACGGCCACGTCGTATACAACGCACACACAACGAGCCAGCGCCGCCTTCTACATTCCGGTAAGTTGATTAACAATGCGGCGCATTCTCAAAAGAATCCCCTTTACGTACCCTTCCTGAGTGGGCGTGGGTCTAAGCGTGGGTGTAAGCGTGGGTGTTGCGCTTAATTATGTAACTAGAAATGGCAATACATTGTCCTCCAGTCGACTAGGTGCTAACAAGAGGATTCTATTTTCATTTTTACCATTGTTATGGAAAACTTTCCTCTCCCTCTCTCTTCCTCTCTGGGTGGACCCCTTCTGGGTAGCAGCTGAAGCAGCTGAGTCCTGAGTCTTGGCTGCATAAATCAAAGCCAAGTTTTTGACTTTTGGCCATTTGACACGCCCACCTCTCGCAGAGGCTGACGCACGTTGCAAAGCCATAAATCTTGTCTTTAATTGTTTGCCGCTAACAAATTCAAATTCAAATTCAATTCGATTAATCGACAAACAAAAATCGACGATGATTTCAGGCGAGGCGACGCAACGCGACGCATTTCCATTATCTCTGTGGCACGATCATGATGTATCTGCAACCATTTGTCACTGCTTTTCGTTTTTCTTCGAACAAGTTGAGCCTAACGAGCGGGCCAAAAGCCAGAAAGCCAAAAAGTAAATACAAATGCCGTTTATTGTCTATTTGACATTAGGCGCTTACCTGGCGCTGCTCCTCACCTCCACGTCCACCCCTCCCCTGCTCTTGCTCCTCCTCCTCTGAATATACTTGCGTCTAGCAATCAGTTGGTTTCAACTTATTTATCAGTCTTAGTCTAAACAATAAACTTGGCAGCGGACAAAACTGCACACGAATCTTAGCCAAATGCGACAGTGCGACTGCAGATGGGTGGGTGGTTGTGCGGTGTGTGTGTGTGTGTGTGTGTGTGTGTGTACGTTGCTGCCTTTTGTTGTTTCAGTGCACGTGGTCGCTAATGCAACCGCAATATGTAAATAATGGCAAACACTAGATTTATTTGCTAATTTACGCAAATAGTCGGCAATTCTGAGTAAAAGAAGGAAAGATATAGGAAACGAGTCTTTAAATCTTTATATTGTATACACATACATACATATATATGTATATATATATATAGTCAGCTGATTCCATCACAAATCAGCTGTGCTTGAATGCTCTTCAAAATAAATCTTAAACTTTTATACATTTCAACAGAGAATTGCACGTTCTGAGTAGATTACAGCAAAAACTATAGATTACTTTGCGTTATCTGTTCGTTTATATATATATATAGTATATAGACGTCAATCTCTTGCCAGACCTGGTATTAGTTATTGTTGATATTATCTAGACCAGAACTGCGTCTGTCAATCAAAATGTCAAGAATTTTGCTCCATTAAAATAAAATTATGTACACACGATGACAATACGAGAGTCCATTTAGTATCTGAACAATATAAACAAAACTCTTGATATTAAATATGAATAGGAATATATATAAGGTATATTATACTTATACAGAAGGTTAAGAAAATCTTTACAGATCCTTAAGCTAATCTGAAGATAAGTTCTAATCGAATAACTTAACTCTGCTCGAATAACTTAGAACTATCCTAAATGAAGGCTATATACTATAGATCTTGACTATAAATAGTATTATATAATCTGATATAGACATCTTTACAAGATCTTTAAACTGTATACTATAGATCTTGAGTATATTCCTATATATAATCTGATATAGACATCTTTACGGCTCTTTAAACTGCTCGAAAGAAAAGTTCTTGGAGTGTCTACTTTAAAAATGATGAAATAAGTTGGAACCATAAGCTATTAACCTAAGCTAAAGCTATATACTATATATACTCTAGATCTAAACGATAATCCTATATAATCTGGTAGGAGCAACTCAGAGACTCAAATCTGTCTTATATTCATTTAAATTTGCCAACAGATAATAAATATCCGCAAACAATTTGATATCTCAACGCTTGTTGCACATTTAAAACATCCTTCCGTTTATTCATATATATATATATCAGCTATATATATCATATCTCTGGATCTTTGGCTGTTGGCCAAAACAGATTTAGAACAATTAATTTTCTCACTGCAGGTCGCTGTGATCGCAGATATAAAATCTTGTTTATTGCATGAAACATTTTTAATTAATTGCAAGCTGCGAACTATTTTAGGCTACAAACATCAAAACCGCATTTTCCATCAAAACTGAAAACTGAAAACTGAAAAGTAACCAACAAAAAGTCTAAACAAACAATAAAAAAAAACAAAAAAATAGCCAAAGATTATCGAATTGTTGTTATTAAATTTTATGCCGAGCTGTTTTGTGCACGGGTTCAATCAATTTTCATTATGCCTCGATTAGGAGCCGGATCAAGGGGGAGGAGTGGGAGGAGGGGGTGGCTAACTCGTCATCATTGGCAATGGTCAATCATAAATACTACGTTGCCTGCCCACATGCTCACAGTATACAAATAGGCAGGCAGCGTCAGTTTTGGCCAAATGCTAAAAGGTGAAATTAAAATTAAAATTAATTGTTATTAGCCTCCATAAAGAATTACAATGAAGAATGAAACGCAAGCGAAACGCTAACGAAACGCGCCGGAAACGCTAGGAAAACGCTAATGAAACGCGCTTAATGTTTGCAACGCGTTGAGTCAGCCGAATGGGCATTTTGGGCTGTAAATGGACTTAACGTGCAACATACAAGCTGCAAGCTGCAAGCTGAAGCTGCAAGCTGCTACGTGCAACGTGCAACAGTTGCGTGACAGCGAGACGAATAAATAAACAAACAAAGAAAGAAACAAAAAAGAGGTAGACAGAGCGACAGGTAAACAAACTACACAACTAATGTGACTCTTACATGGCCAACTGTGTGCGGGTTCAATTAACGCGAAGAGATCGCTAGCTGCAACTAGTTGCGGCAGAGTGGTACCTGCCACATCTGTAAAAGGCAGCGCCTCGCCAGGCGGCACACAGCAAATCGCCAATCAGACGAACTGGCAGAAAAGTTGTTAATTGGAATTTAACAAGCACTAAAAGCGTCTAATGGAATCGATGCCCAAGAATACCCTTCTCTCTATCTCTCTCCATCTGTCTTTGTCTCTCTCTCTCTCGCTGCGTTGGCAGAACCCTTTGCTACTGTTACCAGTTTGCCCACTCAACCGCTGCAGTAAATCCACTTTGACAGCAACTAGGCATATTTTTTTATGCCCATTTCTCTCTCGATGTTGTTATCATGTCAGCAAATGTAGAAATTAAGTTTTCTTCCTTCCCCCAACCCCGCGGGTGATGAAGGTTGATGGAGGATGCCGGATGGACAGGCATCACCATCGAGAGATTCAGCTGGCAGACGCCTGTCAGTATCATTTACGTGCCGACTAAAGCACAAAACAATCAACTTATTTGTCTGAAGCGGCAAAACATTTCAAAGCCAAGCAGCTGCCTGGCTGATACCAAAGGCCACAGCCAGTTCCAGTCCAGCTCCCAGATCCCAGGTCCCAGTCCCAATCGCAGTCCAAGTCAGAGAGAACAGGCCTTGCCATGACCATTCCCAGCAGCAGTCAAAGTCGTGATTTCTGCGCTGCATTCCACTGCCGCAAGACATCAGCATTCAATCGTGGGCTCTTACAGCTACAGTGAAACCTGCCTAATGAACACTAAGCACAAAGTAATTGAGTAGTTAAACAGAGTCTTCAAAGTATTTAAGTAATTAAGCTCTCATAAATATGAATTGAATTATGAATTGGGTTGAGGGAAAACCTCTCTAGAAAGTCCTTCAGAGTCCAGTACAGACTGTACTGAGTTCAAGCATTGTAAAGCACGAAAATAGTTTCCGCCCAACTTTTGCCGTTTGCTTTGTGTTGTTGTTTCTGTTGTTGTGCCTTTTGTTGTTTGTTTCGTGTTGTTTCTGCTGCTTTTGCCTTTTGACAGGCAGTTGGCAATGCGGGCTTCAGCTTTTTGGTCAGCGGCCTCTAATGTTGCTGCTGGTGGCATAGCGGATGATGCTGACAGCTCACGCCGCAGCCCGAGCGCACCTTTGTGCCGCTGTCAACGCTAATGAAGCACAACACCAGCAACAAGCTGCAACAAGCGGCAGCAACACCGAAAACAAAAGCTGCACATGTCACACGTGCCGCATCTTCTGATAAGCTCAAAAGGCCGTCAACTGGTTTTCAAAGCTAAAACTCAACCAACCATTGAAACAGCCTTCAACTGCCAACTGAGCACACCACCCCACCCCCCGCTCTATTTGGGCCGCACGCAGCGCCGCTGACATTAATCAATTGCAATGTGTGTGCGTCCGCCTCAGCAGGAGCCGCATGAAGCCGCAGCCTGTCAGTGTTCGAGTTGGCCATAAATTATAGGCCTGGCCAGGGCGAGATACCAGCTACACAGCTATACTGCTACACCTGTTGCCAGGTTGCATGCACTTTGTCGTCTGATGGCCACTTCCGAGTTTAGCCCTTGCCACGCGCAGCTGCCACGCGATACCAAAGATGATTTGCAGCGTCTCTTAAGAACTCTGAACACTGATATGCTCTTTAGATAAGAAGTCTCAAGTCTCGCCGCAATGTTTTACATATCGCTTAGCCCATATATCACCTGCGCCCCCCACACCCCACCCCTCCTACATGTCAGACACTTGTTACCGTTAGCTGCAACAAGAAGCCGCCGCCGCAAAGACATTAAGACCCGTTGCTAAATTTGTTGCCGCCCCAAAGCCTTTGACTTCTCACACACACACAGGTTGATTGACACATCAAGCGTTAAGTGTGTGACACATTCACACACTCACACACACATTATGATGGGCTTATCTTGCTGCTAGCCGCCCAACCGGAAGTCGCTTGTCAAACATCATTCGGCACGTTGACAGCTGCAAATCAAAATAGCGCCAAGCGCAATGACATTTCAAAATTTGCACAAATCCCCACGCAATCTTCTGGGCACGGCTCCAGAAATGTAAAGACTACAACAACAACAACAACAACAACAAGTACAACAACAACACTACCAGCAACAACAACAACAGCAACACCAACAACAGCAACAATTGCTATAAACTTTGGCGTGCGCAACTGCAATTAAATGATGCGTGTTCGCTGTGTTGCGTGTGTGTTACGTGTGTGTGTGTGCGTGTGTGTGTGCGTGTGTGTGTGTGTGTGGTGCGTGGGCTACAATGACTAACTATGCCAAATGTGTCGTTCGGAAAATACCAATAGTTTTCAGGAAAAGCGATAAATTTATCACGTTTGCTGCCAGTTTATAGAAAAGCTTTTTCATAACATTTTAAGCGCGGCAGATAGCCCAATTAATCAGTTATATATATATATATATATATATATATATAAAGCGTGTTAGTAACAGGCTTAAAAGCTGGTTTAGTTACTATATCAAAGGAATCAGTGGATATATATGTATAGTTCAGAGAGTTTCCTAGTCAAGCAACAATGTTGCTTAGTCAATTGCTCAGATTTTAAGTCTAAGGGCAACTGTTATCTATTTCCTTATCAATTTTAGCTCTAAGAGACATTATCTTACCTTTAGTATATATATATATATAGTATATACTATTATTTCATATATATATATACATTTATATACATATGAATTCTGTTCTGCTTGAATAGCTGCAAAGAACTTAAGCTTTAGTCAGACTTCATTTGAAATTCTTTTGAATTTTAGCTGTCGTTTGTTCTTGAGCTTCTCCGAATTTCCTTAGGAAAAACTCGGAAAATGCTTTGATATGCTATCAGAAGTTTCTGTTTTTTGGTAAATCCCAAGTTTTGTTAGTAAATCCCAACGTAATGTCACCTTTGGGGCCTCAGCTGGTGAGGTCCCTTGCATTTTGTATGCTTAAATCAGGTTAGAGTTTTGGCAGCCGGGCGACATTACGCGGCGTATGCGTAATATTTATGCGATCTCTGGCGATGGCTGGGCACATGTGGCAACGTTCCAACTGAGACACTGGCGTGTGGCATAAATAAACACATTAAGGTGTTCTACCTCTGTGTGCACTCAGAGTGCAACATGAAAATTGCATTAGACCAAGGCAACACCCACAGTATATATAGTATATACACCCAGCCGATGTCTTGTTGCCACAATGTATAATATGTTGTGCTCATTCGCAGTTGTAATGAGCAATTAAAAAGCCGCATGTAACTTAATTAAAGATGACACTGCATAAATTTGTCTGCCACTTGCAGCAAATTTCAATGAGTGTCCATCATTTGCTTTTATTTCGGGTTTTCCACGCTCGTTAACTGCTTTCTGAGCTTCGAGCCGACAGGCTCTAATTAGTCACAAAGTGTTGCAAACAAATGTGTCGAAAGATTAATTAAAGCCACAGAAATCATTGTTCAGAAATTCTGAATTCTGTTTCAATTAAACGAAAACCAACAGTTTGGCTCTGTGGTCTGCACTGCTTCAGAACTTGCCACAAGTGGCAGCAAAACAATTCAAAAGTTAAACATTAAATCCAGGCCTATACATGTCCCTTTTTCTAGCCCGTATGCCGACCTGCTTCTGGCCACTTGCTAACCTGGTTCTGACTTCCTCACATCCTGCACGGAGGCATATTAAAAATGTTTTGGGTCAAACAGAAATGGCCACGTTTAAGCAACAAAAGTGGCAACAGCAGCTGCTCTTAATGTGCTCACGACTTTAATGATACCCTTTCGCATAACAAACTATGAGCAGGCATATTAACTGAGCCGATTATATATCATATTTTACGATCAGCAGCAGCTATTAATATGCCATAGAAGGAGACTGTAAAAAGTGGAGACTCTTTAGAAGGCAGCTCGTTAAATCGAATTGATTCCAGCTAATAAAAGTTAAGCATAGGAATTATCATATTTAGGTATAATAAATATGAACTACATTGTGTACCATATATATATATGACATATAAGATATATGTTTCAAGAGATGAGCTCAGTGGAAAGTTGAAGCTAGAATCGGAGGCTATAAAGGAACTCCAATCTGCTGCCTACCAGAGACAGCACTTAAAGCTGCTAAAAGTATCTCAAAGGACCCAAATTGATTTCCATTTATATCCAACTTCAAATAGAGCTATATATATCTGACATATCTAAGCTGTACTTCCTTAGACTCTTACTATAGGAATAAAAATTATGCCTAACACTCTGTAAGTCTCTCTCTTATGCATAAGACATATGTACAGAAGTGTTCAAAAAAATAGTAGTGTCACAAAAAATTCTAACTACTGCAGTTCTTTTTAAATCAATACAGCTGCACATCAGTTTAGGATACTTTACATATTAAATATGTACGTAGGTGTTCAAAAAAATAGTAGCGTCATAAATAATTCTAACTACTGCAGTCCCTTTTAAATCAATACAGCTGCACATCAGCTAAGGATACTTTACATATTATATATGTACGTAGGTGTTCAAAAAAATAGTAGTACTCACAAAAGTAGCTTTAAATGTTCCCAACTGCTGCACAACTTATTATGACCTAATAGTTATATGATATATACGTCAACACTTCAGAAAACATGAGAGCACACTTAGCTTATACATGTATATATATATATATATATTTATTTATATCCTTAAACAATTTCCATTTACATGTAACAAACTGTTGGCAGGGCAGCTCGTAGTCAATCAAAGTAAACAAAACTGGAGATTTTGTGAGGACAGGAACTTTGAGGGCAAAACGAAATGGCAGCTAATGAGTTTGGGTCTAACATTCTGTGGCTATGCATATAAATAATGCAAAGCGTTTCGTAACTACACTTATGGCCTGACAGACAGACAGACATCCGACAGATAGATAGATAGATATATAGAGAGACAGAGAAACAGTTGTGGAGTGAGACAGACTTGATGCAAATTGAACAAGTGGCAGTGACAATACTCATACGCCATGTTAAACATATCCAGTTGTCGATGTTCACATGCTTATGGCCATCAAGCAGACACATTTAAGGATGGCCAAGTGCCAGTCACAGTGCTTTGTCTGGGCCGGCTCAGGTTGTGTCTAGGGATATTGATATCCAGACGATATTCGCATTGCACGCAATGCCAATCAAATCCCGACGCTGTTTACTTCTGTTATTTATAGCGGTGCCCATCAAATTGTCGGGCGTTGCTTTGTGTTTTTGCCTCACGGCGCAACTCGACAATTGCCTTTCTGTTTGCACACACACACACACACGCACAACTATTCAACTGAAAGCACACACACATTTCTTTTGGCAAAAGTAATTTAAGTTTTTTGGAGGAGTGTTTGTATTTCGTGCCTAAGCATGACATTGCTTACTTTTCTCCTACTGGGCGAAGATTTATTTTCTGCTGCTCATTTTTAATTAAATTCTTGCCAAAAATACCGCAGCTTCAGCTGCTCGATCAGATATGCATAAAGTATCCTGCATGCTTATCCTGTCTGCATAATTTATGCTAAATTATTGCATATTATATGTCTGACTTTTATGGCCAGGCGAGGCAATAGCCAAAAAGAGAAAAGCATAAAAAGAGTTAAAACAAAATCCAAAAATTAAGAATATCCTTTTTACCAGACAGCAAACAAGAAAAGGACTCTCCGGCAACCGTTGCCGACCACTGAAATTAAAACGCTTAATTGAAGTTGTTGCTGTTGCTGTTAGCCTTTTGTTGCCTTTTCGCTTTGTGGCCTGCAATATTGCAGGTAATTAAGATACCTGCCCCTCCCTCCCTCCTCCCCCTTATCCCAAAGCTTTTCCGGCCACACTCCTAGGCAAAGTGTGAGGAAAATAGAATAAAAGCCTAGCGCCCACATAATTCACTGCCTGAATTCCATTTTGGAATGTTCCTTTTTAGCGCCTACTCCAGCCCTAAGTGGGCGTGGCTGCTTTGCCCTGGAAAAGGGGTATTCATTGTGCGTGAAGGCTTAGTTTTTTAATTTTATGAAGACCCTTAGCGGCACGCAGCTAAGGCGATTGAGTGTGAATGGCTTTCAACTTGAGAACATTTCTTTCATTTGCTAATGGAAAATGGGTTCGAGGGGGAAATTTTCTCTATTGATTTTCTTAAAAAGTTTTTAAGACTCTACTCCAATAATAATTGTTAATTAGTTTCAATGAGACATTTATTGGCTTTGGATTGTAATAAAAAAGGATATTTTTTATATCACTCAATCAGATATTTCCAATATAATTGCATTAAAAAGTTTATAAAGAAAATTTGCTTCAGTTTTGCCATGGAAACAAAACTCGCATCGACTGACCGAAAGTCGAACTTTAGACAGAGTACTTTGGCAGCGAAAAGGAAAAGGCAATCAAAATTGTTATTCAGATCGACAAATGTGGCATATAGTTAACCCAGTTCGGTGCTGTGTGGCATGCATGTCTGCCGCATCCGTTGCATGCAACATGAAATATGCAAAATTATGCAGCACACAAAGGAAAACAAAAATTCTTCTGCTTATCTGAAGCGAGTTTCCATTTTGTGGCTAGCTTTGGTCTGGCAACGTTGCCATATAATGCCATACATACAATGCCATATAATTTTCTAAACGCATAAATATATCTTATTGAATTAAGAGCTGGCAGCAGCTGCAGGAAATATTCTGGCCACATCGCGAGCGTCATTTTAATTGGCAGCCAGGCGAACAGCAATCAGCGTATATATCGGAATGTATCTCACAGATAGATAACATATGAGACAAGGTTCAAGGCACAAAAGAAACTCAAATTCACTTGGCAGGCGGCCACAAGCCAAAAGGCAAAAGCCAAAAGGCAAATCAGATAAAAATAAAGCAAAACACAATACGCGTTCCACTCGCTGGACAAGCAGGCAGGCAACTGGTTTCAGGGCACAGCGAATACACGTCTTGTAATGAGCTTGTGATTGTATCCGACAGATACATTTGTGTTACACACGCACACACACACACACACACGTTGCGTATTGTGCTCAGATTTATGCTCATGTTGTGTTGTCAAGCGCAGTTACTAATTAAATGTCCGCAGAGAGCGCATTGAGAAAAGTTGCCCAGCAAAACAAAAAGTTAGAAACTTCTGCTCGAGACTGATTGATTAATTGACTAAAAGATACCCTGTATATAATTCCTGGAAATCAGAACAGAGCATCTATATATAAAGTATCTGAAACAACAACTTTGCTTTGTATAGCGAAAGAAAAAGTCTGGGAAACGAGAGCTTAGACCTGGCAGCTATTTATAGAAGTCTTAGATATAAAGATAGTATCTATTAGATACATTAACGGATTCTTTTATTTATATCTCAATATGCTAAGCTTGTGCTCCTTGCCTTTTTCCTACTCCATTCTGCCCAGCTCCTCCTCCCTTTTTATGCTGCTTCAATTGATATCCTAAGTGTTGCCTCCTTCTCCATGTTTATGTTGCTACACATGTTGGCTAAAACGTTAGAATTTGCGTCTAGACACAAGCGAGAAAGGGACAGGCTTAGTCTGCTTCATGTGAAAGTGTAATTTACCGAATACTCTTTCTTGATTTTCTTTCAGTTGACAGGGTATAAAATAAGGCAAATTAGACTACACACAGAACCGAATTAATTAAGCCAATAAGCAGCAACTTCATTAGCCGCCTGCAACTGTTAGTTGTGGCTTTGTGGCTAATACTAATACTGTTACCAAACTTCGAGCTGGACACTTCCTTTGGTCAACAGTTGAGCCAAAGCGAAAGTTTCTGCACGTCTCGGGGCTTAATTCAACTTGTATCTGCTACTGATAGATACTTTTGTATCTATTGCAACGGCATCAATAAATTTAATTAATTTTTAAGCCCATGCTGCACCTGAGCTTAAATCGTTATTCATTTTGAGTTTGATTCTTATAGTTTCACCTTTATGTTCGACACCGTGTTTAACTTTCATTGTGCAACTTTTGCTTTTAATTAAAAGTTTATCCAATTACACGAGAATTTTATGTCAAACCGTAGCAAAAAGTTGAAAGGGTGCATCGCCTGGTCACTTGATAGTTAAATTGCTGAGCTCGAAAAAAAGGTAGAGTAAAACGAAAAGGTGCCAAAGTTGAAAATACACAAATTGGCAGCAAAAGAAAGTGGAAAAAATACTTCGAAGAGTATCTGAATATTGAGCAGAGTTTAAAGAGACATCCAGCAAATGAATTATAGTTCCTTTAAGAGACTTTAAACAGTTGAATTGTATCTGCATCTTTTCCAGCAAATGTTTTATTTACACACAGACTCAGCCTCAATTGCCTGAGACCATAAATTTGCTTTAAGATGGGAACAATTTAAAGTAAATCAAATTGCCATAAATCACATAAACAAATTGAAATCGCACAAAGCCAATAAAAAGTTGAGGCAACAAGTAAATAAATCGCCGGACAATGCCTAAACTTTTGACTTTACTTAACTTTTACTTGTTGTGCACAGCAAAAAGGGAAGTGCCAGTATTAGGTTGATTCACAGTCGTTTCGAGAGTTCGCCAAGGGGGCCTCAAGTTATTGAGAATTATGGAAAGAAAGCTGTCGGGGACTATTGTTCAGCTATTGAGGCCATAACACTTCATTATGCAGAGACACAACCTCTCTCTCTCTCTCTCTCTTCCAACTTATCCCCCCCCCCCCAGACAAAGGCAAGAGGAAGATTTCCATATGAATTGAGCAACAATTGTCTCAAAAAAGCTGAGAAAATTGCAAGAGGAGGCGAATGAAATGAAGTGAAATATGAAAATCAAACCGCCTTTCATTGACATTAAACGGGGTTTCGAGTAGCTGCTACAAAGTCAGAGTAAAGTGGGTAAAATGTGTGTGTGTGTGTGTGGAGACCCAAAATCTGCCACCCTCCTCCCCCACATCCTTCTGTGCGTTTCCCAAATCGTTGGCAAGTCAATTTTGAAAGCATTTTTAAACAAAACCGAACAAAACGTGCGGAAAATTGCTGATGTCTGCTGGCATCCTTTTTAAAGGACCAAATATACTATATAGTATCTGACTTGAAGTCGAATAATGTTATTTCTGCGATATTTAGACATGAATCGGAAGTGCCAGCGCGTGGGGTTCGAAAGTCAATAATTGCGTGGAATTCTTCTAACGAATCTAAATCTTCTGGAAGCTATGCAAATTGCTACCTAAACAATCGAATCAAATTGCGAATTGTTTTTATTTTCTGCCATTTCTTTTCTTACTCTGCTGTGCTTAAGTTGTGGCTTAACTTTATCTAGGCTGAAAAAATAAAGCAAAAGCTGTCGAAAATCAAAGTACCTTAAGTACAATTCTGTTGCCAAACTTTCGACTTAAGCGCCAGGAGACAAAGCGCAAAAGAAATGTGTATAAGTTGTGGCAAGAGCCTGCGGCAAGGATTGTCAGGCTGGCACTCTGAAAAGGATATTATGTGGTTGGCATGTGGCTGTGAGCAGGACAAACATTCCGAGCAGCTGTTGTGTATTTGTATCTGTCGCGAGACAATTAAAAAGAACAAACAGCTAGAAAGCGACTTTAACAAGTTGCCAGCTTGTTTGAGGCAACATAAGAGTATGCAAATTTTGTGTGCAATTGTTGGCTGTAGGTGAAAGCCGCGTTTAACACGTGTGGCACGTATTTCATTTTAAAACCCCAAAGATGTTAGTCGGTTAGTTAAGTGGGAAGCAATGAACCTTGGGCCTGGCCAGCAACCAACACGGCGTATGCGTAACAATGCCCAGGCAAGAAAAAATATACCACATACAAGTATATATATGTGTGGCACAACAAAAAGCGGCACGTAGTTCATGAGAAAATCCTGCTCACTCTGACCGTAGGCAGTAAGCCGGAGCAAAGGAAAATGAGACAGTGAACGTGCAACAAAGCGAGTATGTGGCACAAAGCAGACCACAAGCTTGCAGCTTGTTGCCAGCCGCCTTTGTACGTTGCAGCAGTTTGACGCTTGACCTTTAACCCAGACTAACTTCTGCCTGGCTTACTTAAGCGTGCCTAAGCACCTTTTCTGCGCTTTATAAATTATTCCATTTACATTTTTAGCTCACCGTTTAACGAGTCGCCGAAAGGATGTCAAAAAAAACATGTGCTAAATAAATAAATTGGCTCCAGTTCGTAATCTGCAGCAACATTCGTATTAAACGCTGCCCCTGCCACACACACACACAATAATCCTCGAGCGCATTCCAGACACATTGTGAACAACTCTTGTGACATTGAGCTGGGGCAGAGCAGCCCGAAGGCTATATCTGCCATTTTTTGGAGTGTCATTTCATATTTTCACTATTCCTTTTTTATGCGATATATGGCGATACTTTTGTGTCTGCACTTCAAATCCTCAAACATACGAGCATAAATCAGTTCCCATGGCAGCTGTCAGTTAAACTTCTGGGTAATCACATTTAAATGCTTTATTGTTGCTAGACTTCCACTATGAACATATATATGTAAATATTTCTCTTATGATTTATGGACTGTGAGATAGAGTTGCTGCTTCGAGGCGAACGCGTTGTCTGTTCAATGTGGCGTATGTGTAATATCTAGATATATCTGTAGCTTCCTGTCGCGCGTTGATTTGATACAAAATATTTTATGCTTATACTTTTTCCTTCAAGGGGAAAATTCCACAGCTGAAAATCTGTGATTGAAAAGCGATTCGCATCCTTCCGCTGATTGTTGTTTCCTTTTGCCTTGTCTAAACTATCGAAATTTCTTGTGGACATTAAAGCATTCATTATTTTAGACTGCTTTCTGTTTGCAGATTTCCTGGTTTTTGCTGCACACTGGAACTGTTTACACAAGTTTTCCATTTGCAAGCTGCATTCATTTAACGAGCAATTGATTAAATCGCCATCAGCTTATAAACAGATCAATTTTAAATGAGAATCATGTCCTTTATCCTTTGTCAGCTGCAACAACATCAAATAGTAAACAAATCGATCGATTCAATATTTGTTTTACTGCACAAATCCCTTAGTTGACATTGCTTTAAATATATATATATATACACACTCGATTTAAACCCAATCCAAATCGAATAAAAACAAAGTTTCGAAAGAGCTAAAATAAATTTGAGTTGAACTCAAGGCCAAATAAGCATGAATAATGCTTTTAATAAAAGCCTTAAATGAATCGTATAATAGTGCCGTATTGTTTATTGGAAGAGGAATATGTTTTTTATCCATAAATAACAGGAAAAGCACTGGAAAATTGTAGTGTGGGAGGGAGGGAAATCTGTGTCTGGCCTCTCTTATGATTTATGTGTCTAATAAATCTGAAATAAAATTGATTTACTTTTAAATGAAAACTCTTGAAAGATATGCCATAAACTATACATAGATGTTGAAAGTTTTGACAGCAAACGAATTGGAAATAACTCACAGCACACACACACACACACATTTTCCTTGGCAGTTTCATTACACATACGTCACGTGGGGCGCGACCTGTCAAAGAATTCGATGCGGAAAATCAAAGTTTTTCCTTTCATGCAAAGAGCCAAAAGCATTTTCGTGCGCCTGGCTACGTTTTTAATATGTTCTGCGATTTTTCACGATTTTCACAATGATTTTCACTATGTGTGTGTGTGTGTGTGTGTGATGCTTCACTTAGAAAACTGTGAGGCGGAATACTCGTACATTTGCTGTTTTATGTCGACTTTGCCAGTTTTTATTGAACTTTTTGCCATGCCTCACACCACCTCCCTCTCTCCTCCCCCTCAACTTACACACAAGTCCCAAATTGTGGTGCAAGTTGATGAGTGTTCCGCCCACTTCTAGGCCTTCTTTTTTTATTGCTAATTTCTGTTATTGGCAAAACGCGTTCGGTGTGCCGCACACTGTGCGCACTCGTAAAAATATTTTTATTATCACAGGACGCTTAGGTCCTATAAATGTATCCTCGACCAGGCTTAGTGCGCTGTACGTTAAGAGCCCTAGAAAGTATGCTATGATATTTGTACAGGCATTTAACGTATGCTCTGAAGGTCTTAGATATCGATAGCACTTCACCTATCCGCAATTCTTCATTAGGTCTTAACTTGACTTGGTTAAAAAGTGTTTTTTTATGGCCACAAAATGTCGCCACGTTGCCATAAAGTGTTCCCTTGCTTAAAATTAAACGAAGCAGACAAGTTGGCAAGTTATTTATGGCCAATTAATCAACAACTTATTTAGCTTCTGGCAAATGCTTGTTAAATATATAAACATGCACTTTAATCGTTATCATAACAGCACGAAGAGGAAGCACGAGCAGAGTAAGTGTTGTTGATATTGTCATAAAACACTTTCGGTGTTGTGTACACACAATCGGCACAACCAACCCACAAACAGCCCAAAGCCCACCCGCTACTTTGGCCACTTTCATGAAATGGTTTTATGCATTTGCCGCAGCTGCTTTAAGTGCAAGCTGCAATTTGCCTAAATGATAAGATTACAACATGCCAACCCTCTCCCTAAGTGCATGTGTGTGTATACGTATGTGTGTGTGTGTGTGTGCATGTGTATTCATGTGTGCTGTTGTGTCACTGCAAGCGTGTTGTACCTGGTTAGCTGTGTCTATCTTTCAGCCCATGCCACTTGCTGCTGCCGCTCACTGGATTAAGTATCCTTTTCCCCCGTTCAGCTTTCACATCTCTGGTTTTTGCTGTGTCAAGGGTACTGCTGACTGTTGCGGCCATCGATTTGGTTTTTGTTTTTGAGCTGCTTCCTGGCTTCCAGCTAAACGCACTCGCACTCGCATCCTAATCGACCATTCGACAGGAACTTGTGTGGTGTGTCTATTTGCTCAGCTCTACGCACCCATCAATTGAGTCTCTGATTGTGTGTGTGTGTGTGTGTTAGAATGGTGTGTGTGTGTGGCATTGAGATGCCAATGTGACTTTGTATGAACTTATTTGCAAGTTTCTAAGCTGCATGGGAATATTTGCAAGGAATGCAGTAGCTGTCGACTTGTTTGTTAAATCCTATTTACAAATAGTTTACGGAATTTGTGTGCAAGCAATTGGAAACATACAAAAGAAAATCTCAAGAATTTCCCCATGCATGATGGAAAATTGTACCTAATTGTTCGTGTATTTAAAGTTTCTTTTCTGTTCTTATCGAATTGCAGTTATGCCATTGGGGTTTGCTTTCTTATTCTGAAATAAACTATATATTTTTGTTAGAATCGACTAAAAGATAAAAGTTTAATTATAAAAAGGAAAAAATAATATATTTTATTATAATATATTTTTATATTAACTAAAATAAAACAAATAAAAAATGTTTAATGTAAGATGTCATTCAATGATAAAGGAGTTAATTAATTTATTTCGTCATTGTTCCCTTTTCACTTTATTTAAAAATGAAACTAAAAACAAAGCTGGTTTATCGACAGCTTTATTCAATTCTACTCTCAACTGACCATATTTATCGTTATTATTAAACACTATCTCTCTCCTAAATCTTCTGCATATTACCAATTGGTAAAACGTTAAAAAAAGCCATAAAATAACTCGATAATTAAACTTTATCACGTTTGACATCGACGCGCGTAAATTTCATTGCATACTTTTAGGCGGGCGCATTAAATTGCTTTACTCGGAAGAAAAACTCATTAAATGAACAAAATGAATAAATTGTCCAAACGTAAAACATGCCCACAAGCAAGTTTATACACCCACCCACACGCACACACACACACACACAGAGACACACACGCACACACATCGAGAGACACAATGTAATCAGCAGTGTGTGAGAACTGGCCGCAAATCCAATTAAATTGCTGCTCAAACGAACTGTAAAACACAAAAATATGCACGCAAGCAATGAAGTATAAATGGCACACACACTCTTACAATATCTGTGAGAGAGAGGGGACGGAGGGGCGGGGTAACACATAAAACATTGCCTAGATTTAATCGCTTTCTAAAAGCCATTTCGTTAGCGAACAAAGTAAAAGTGAGCTGCCCCCAAAAGAACTAATTGCAATTATTTGCCTCGCTTGCAGCAAAGTTTTTGGATGCCGCAACCCCAACCCCACGATGGCTGAACAAAGCAGCAACAACAGCATCACTGGAGCCACCAGCAGCACCAGCAGCATCACCAGCAGCAGCAGCAGCATCAGCAGCAGCAACATTGCCGCCGAAAGTGGACCCGATTTCGATGCCTTGCGTGCCGCTTGCAATGAGCATCTAAACCGCAGCAGTCACCAGGTTGCAGGTAAGGCCAAAGCATGCAACTGCAACTGCCACTTTGTTGCAGGAATAATTCAATTTACAAATTGCTATCTGCCGTTGCAGGTTCCTATTGTGCTGGCACGTTTGATGGTTGGCTTTGTTGGCCCGATACCGCTGCGGGCACATCCGCCTACAAGCTGTGCCCGGACTTCATCACCGGCTTTGATCCGGCCAGTAAGTGCCACAATTTGTTGTTTATTGAATTCCACAAAGCAACATCCGCCCCTTGGTGCTGACCCTTGGGTCAACCTCGCTGTCCTTTCTGCTGTTGACAACAAAACCAAATACGAAAACTGAAATTTATTTCATAAGCAAGCGACGCATTCAAATGACAGGCACAAAATTACAACGGAAGCGGAAACGTTGTAACATCGTACAACCCCAAAGAGACCCGCCTAATGAAGCCCCGCTTTGGTATAGACCCAAAGCCCTAGGCAAAACACACACACACATTCAGTGCGAACCCACCTGGTTTGCTAATTGGCTGCATCCGCTCCGTGTAAGCGACTCCCAGAGCATGTTTGTCGCTTGTATGCAAAGATTTCTTTCATATTTTCTGGCCTGTTATTAAAAAATCCAACACAAATCAATTGGAAGCTTGTTTTATAACAACTCACACCCAATTTTGTGTGTCCTTGCGCTGTTTTTCCTTCCTTTTTCACAAAATATGTACATATATTTGTAAGTCGAGAGCTCATAAGCATGTAAAAATCTGTTGTGGTTTGGTTTCTGAGTGCCTCAAATCAATAGCTGAAGCACGCTTCAGAAAAATATGCTTGAATATACAACACATGACGTGCAAATTTAGCCCAGAGTTTGTTGGCAACACATTACTTAACTGGGCTTAAAGGTATTTAACTGAATTTTATATATAAACGCCTGTCCTCAAATGATGTTTCTGGCACTTCTATTTAGTAGCTAATTACAAATTGTTAGGTGAAGTGCAGACAATTTATTGGCTTACAGTCTGAGAAAGCTTTTCGACTAATTGAAAACAGAACTGGAAGAAGTATTTTCAGCAGAAAGCGAAAGATATTAGAGGAATCAAGTCCTAAGCCTTTACAATTTGATGTGTTTAGGTAAAATATCTTTCAGGCAGACTTTGGCAATAAAAGTTGCTGCTGCTCTTTTGTATTTTAACTAAAATCTTAGCTGAAGTTTCTTTATAAAAATTATTGAATAATTTATCTGTTATTTCTATGTTGTATTTCACCTCAAACCTCAATTAGCTGCTTCCTAGTAAATATCCTTAAAAGCGCTTAAACTATTGTTTATGATATTTAAAATACCTCTTTACCCTTCCCTTTATGTAGATAAATTGCTGCAATCTCAACTTTATTTAACAATTAACAAGCTGCTAACGCTTAATTACCGCTCGAAACTAAACTGAAAATTTAGCGTTTAATTTAAAGCTCTCAACAACAGACAGCAAACTTTTAGCTGGCAACAGTTTTACACTATATAAACTCGCTGCACATAATTAAAGAGTTATTTCAAACTTGGCGGATTATGGCCCTTTAGAGGAATGAACAAAGCAGCTTGTTTTCGCATTGGCTTTTGGCAGTTCAGCAAACAAATCTGTGTATAATAATAATAAATTTATGCAAAAGTTTATTTGTGATTGTGTTTCGTGTGTGCAACAAATATAAATGTAAAAACAAAACTAAAATAAACAGAAATGAAATGAGAGCAAGGAGAAAGCGAAAAGCGTTGCAAATGATATAATGTTAATTAGGTGCATAAATGCTTTTGTGTTGTTTTGTGGCATAAATCATGTGGCAAGTCGATTTGCATTAATCGAGGCAGAGCCATGCCTTGGCACCCTCGAAGCAACAAGGCAATGAGGCACAGCGACGTCACGTGAATAGGCAAAAGTTGAATGACTTTTTTGTGTGTTGTTTGTGCCAAAAACTGTGGCAAGTCGCCTGGCAATGGTCGGTCGATTGGTGGGAGGAAGTATTGCTTTCACTACATTTGGCTTATGACTATTATATGGCTCAGCTCACCCGTGTCCCGTGTCCTGTGTCCGTTTCGAGGCAGCGCCTCGGGGTCGCCAGCTTGTACAAGATTATGTGCTTTGCACTGCGCCGCCATTAACTTTTATGGCACTTCCGTTCGGCGGATGTGGTTGGCGCTGGCAACAGCAGCAGCTACTGCGTCGAAGGCGTTTTTCTCGTTCTGTCTACTTATCTGGCACACAGCGCGTATACGTGATTTTTTGACGCTGCGTGCCAGCTGGCGATAAAAACGGAACACACACATTGGCAAAAGGTGTGCAAACGTGACACATGCCTGCAAATACCCCAACTCCAATCGAAACTTCACAATCCCCCGGGACTCCTCTGGGAAGAGTTCCTGCAACAAGTTTGTTGATAACTTGCCACTTTTAAGTTGAAATTGTTTTCCCATGGCCGAATTTAATTTAAACTTAATGTGTCTGGCCCTAGTTTAATTAACTATAATAACAACACACCACAGAAAATGTCAGCGTATCAATTAGTTGCGGTCAAATTGATTACGTGGCGTATGCGTAATCTCGCTGCTAATGCAATTTATTGTTTGCCCTTCGGTGGGCGAAGCGAAAATGCAAATTTGCAAAATATGAAATAATCTAGAAAACTAATTTAAATTTGAAAACTTTATAATTAAAACTAATTATCGAATCGATAAATAAATTACACTTCCGTTTCACAGGATACGCGCACAAGGAGTGCGGCAACGACGCCGAATGGTACAAGCATCCGCTGACCAATCGCACCTGGTCGAACTACACCACCTGCATCAATCTGGATGACTTGGCGGTAAGCCGTGCACATTCATGAAGACCCTAACACTCAATTCTCATTATTCTTTACTTAGTGGAATCACAATGTGAGCTTGATCTATGAGGTCGGCTATGGCATCTCCCTGCTGGCCATCCTCCTCTCGCTGGCCATATTGGGTTATTTCAAGTAAGTTGCCATTGCAACAATTAGTTGCAGTCTTCATCTACACTAAGTACCTATTCCATGATCCATCTTATGGTCCGCCAAATTGGCAAGAGCCGCACAAGGATAACCACTCAGAACTAATGAGCTCCATTTGCCATTTGCTGTTATGAGCGCGCTGTGCGCTTGGCGCCAAATTTTATTGTTAAACAAAGCTGACAATGGCCTTTAATCAGCCGGCGAAACAGCTATGTGCGTGTGTGTGTGTGTGTGTGTGTGTGTTGTGTCTGCTTCAGTAAAAATGTGAGTTGCTGTTTTGCCCACTTCAGCGTTCATTTAATCCGGCACACTTCACGCCGGAAATGAGAAAATATTTGCTTTCTTAGCCGCCTTTCAGTCACTTGACAACTGGGTATTAGATATAGTCTGTGTGTGTGTGTGTGTGTAGGTGTGTGTAGCAGGATATCGATTAATTTCCACTTGTCTGCAGCACAATTAGTGGTCTCAACGTGTTTATTATCAACTCCCACAGACAGACAACGTTTTAAACTGTTTGCCAAGTTAAATACAAAATGGGAACTTCTTCTTTAAAAAATAAATAAGTAAATAAAGAAAATTGAATTGAGTAAACGCTTATGAATGTAGACAAATATTTGCATATTGATATATTACCAAGGCTTAAACCGAAAGCCAATTTCGGGGGATTTATGCGCTTGAGCCGCTTTGCATAGAAATGAGAGAAAAAAACTTTGTGAAAAGTCTGAAACAAAAACAGATTTCACAATTGGCAAATCAATTTAGAGAACAAAATCGAGTTCAAAAAGTCAATCGGTCTGGAAATTGTTGCCGTTCTTTGACACAAACTTTCCAAAAGTGACTAAACATATTTTATATACTTCGTCTGTCAAGCATTTTGATTTAAGAAATCCCCCAAGAACTTCCTCTTGGGATTTGCACTCAGCTCCAGGATCTCTGGCCATTATGACCCACATATTTGATTGAAGTCCTTGGGGACGAAACTTCTAGCAAATTTCAACTTCGTTTCACTTTCAGCTTTAACATGAATCAGACGAAGTTGTTTCACCTTGTGCAAGCTGAAAACTGATTTAAATTAAAAACCTGCAAGTCCACAAAGTCTGGTCACACAGTAGGGAACCGCTGAGTTGTACTCAATATGCATGGCATGGCATTAATTCAGCCGGAGTCCACGGGGTTTCCATTAATATGCAGCTCGGCTGCTGGACGCCTGCCAAACTGGACAAATGCAGTTGCAGGAGCGCAGCTAAAAAGCGAAATGAAAGTTCTCGCTCTGAAGTAAATCGAGCCAAGGCACACGTGCGGTCAAAGTTGAGATCTGTGTCCTGTGCGCGTCTTGTCCTTCCATTTCCATTTCCATATCCAATTCCCAGCTTCTGCTGTCAGTCCCATGTCCAACTCTGTGTGTGAAATGCAAACTCGTGCAAAAATGTGTGTCAACAAACAAACGAATATACGCTTAAAATAACATTTGCCACAAACTTTCACACACACACACACTCACACACACACATATAATTCCTTCACTATTTTATCCACAGATCACTTAAATGTGCCCGCATCACACTCCACATGAATCTATTCAGCTCCTTTGCGGCAAATAATTCACTCTGGCTCATTTGGTACCTGGTGGTGATACCCAACGCGGAGCTGATGCAGCTGAGTCCGGTAAGTAAACACACACACCCACACACACACTCATACACACAATATGCAATCCTAAACGTATTTCCCATATCGCTTGCAGGGCTACTGTGTGGCACTGCATATCATTCTACACTACTTTCTGCTGACGAACTACTCGTGGATGCTCTGTGAGGGATTCTATCTGCATACGGTGCTGGTGGCCGCGTTCATTTCAGAGAAGAAGCTGGTCAAATGGCTGATAGCCTTCGGCTGGTGTTCGCCGGCCATTGTCATCTGCATCTACGGCTTGGCGCGCGGCCTCAGCGGCAGCAGGGAGCAAAATCAACAGTAAGTGCAGAGTGTGTGTGGGTGTGTGTGGGTGTGTGTGGGCAGTAGCTAAATTGATTGTTAAAGCGCACACATGCCTGAAGTCTCCATACACTTGAACCTAATGGAATCGACCTCGTTTGTAATTCATCAAATGACATTTTCCCCCCACCCGCTGCTCATTTTTCTCGACTTTTCCCATTTCCCTAGCTGCTGGATGAACGACACGGATTTCAACTACATTCTGATTGTGCCCGTTTGCATTTCAATATTCTTCAATTTGCTTTTCCTCTGCAACATTGTGCGTGTGGTGCTCCTCAAGCTAAACGCTCCGGCCAGCATTCAGGGCAGCTGCGGACCATCGCGCACCGTCCTCCAGGCGTTTCGGTAAGTTGCCAGAAAACAAGTGAAGCCAAGTTAAGGCAACAGAAAAGAACTTCAACTTCAATTCAATAATAATAACCATAATTTGGCTGAACGTATGGCCAAACAAAAGCCTCTCACTCTCTCTGAAGTGCTGGCCGCGGGGCGTATGCGTAATAAGGTTGTTTGTTCGCTTTTTATTTTTTGTTTCTTGAACGTATTTTTCTTTCTTTGTCTTATTCGAATCGTTTCGTATCGCTGCGCTTGGCTTGCCTTGGCTTTGGCTCTGACTTGGCTTTGACTTTGCTTCGTTTTGAAAAGTTTGCCTCATTTTACATTTTAAATTACGCATACGCCGCGTTGACTTGCATTTTAATACGCTCGTCGACAACGAATTATTATAGTACATGCTCTAAGCATGAGTATTACTCGTATAACAATGCTCCCCTCCGGCCTGACGAATAACTCATCCTCAACTCGCAACCCTCTATTCTCTTGCAGAGCGACGCTGCTGCTGGTGCCGCTGCTCGGGCTCCAGTATATGCTAACACCGTTTCGTCCTGGCCACGAGCATCCCTGGGAGAATACGTACCAAGTCATCTCCGCATTTACGGCCTCATTTCAAGTAAGTAATTTTTTCCCTTAGCTTAAATACCCTGCAGTATAATAACTTTAAACTGATAGTATGCGATTCACAATATCCTTGGGCCTATTTACTTTTATAATATGTTCAAAATGTTCTCCTTTGCTCCAGCTACTCCTCTGAGTATAGAACGTCCGCCTCCTACTCCTCTTATATTAAACTATACTGAGTATAAGGCATAGATAGTCGAGGAAACTAGTCTAAGTCTATACTGAGTCTAGCGCATAGTCTTAGTCGAGCAGATCCTGTTTAGTTGCGCGCTCTTCCTGGTTTTAATATTGTTTTATGGTCCAGCACAGGTTGAGCACTTTATGATGTTAGTTATGTAAATTTTCACAGCTGCTTTGGCTCCACTAGGGGAACAACTTATATCCTTGAGTTGGATTTAAAATTGGGTGTGCGGTTTCCTTCCGAGAATTACAGTCTGCCTCGAAACGAGTACAGATAATTGGCTAAATAAAAAACACTTCTGATTTCAGCCATCAGTTATTTATGCATAATTTATGCAAATACAAAGGACGCAAGTACTCGAGTATAGCATTAAGTCATGTCAGCGGTTGTTTATTACAACAACGCCCCCAAAATCATATCCATTGATCCAATGCCAAGGGCTAAATTATTAAAATGCCAGGCACATGCCTGGAACTCCGACTCCTGCGAGCCGTCTCCAGTTAGCTGGACGAAGTCTGTGGGGAAAATCAATATGGATATGCGTAATGCAACAATTTACTTTGGTATTTTCTCAGTTATTTCCATCAACATATTAAATTGGATCAAAACATGTCAAAAAAACACCAAAACCAAGTCTGTCAGCAACTCGAGCATGAAATGCATTCGGAGTAAAACGTAAAAAGTAAAATGAAAAACGTAAAAAATACTCGTAATGGAATAAGAGCTAAAGGCAATGGCAAAGCGCGTGCAAGGACGCATAAGAGCCATAAAAACTATAAAAGCCAAATCGAGCTACATCTCGTCTTTATCTGCTCTTTTAGTTTAGTGCAAATAACTATAAAAAGCTGTTCAACAATTGTCTGGGCAAAAGAGAGGCTAAAATTCCAGTGTCTCTCCGTTTTTCCATATAAATCTAAATTGTCATGTCTTGTGGTCGCCCGCCTCCAAGGCGTGGTCGTAACCTGCACTTGAATATCTGTTACAAGCCTTTAACACCAACTATTGCATGAAGCCAGCTGTCCTACCCAAGGCTCTCAGCTGGGACATACCCTGGACTAGGGAGAAGCAGAGGGAAGACTACTAAGAGGAGGATTGAATAGATTCGGACAGCCTACGAAGAGAAATCTGGAATAGATTCGTTTTTTGCTTAGAAGATAGTTTACAATATTAACTTAATATGATCCTGCATATATATACTAAAGCATCTATTGATAGATGGGGAATTATATAGCAAACCTATATCTATACCTATATCCAGAAGTCGGGAGAGTTTCGAACTCAGTTTGGCAGAAGAAACTTATTTTTTATTACCTATGAAATGGGGTCAAACGTCTTGAAGAAAAACAAGTTATGAAAAGCACAATCGCTATAAACATTTCTAATTGGCTAGAAAATATGAATAGTATGAATAATATTATAGTATATAGTTATAGCCGATCTGTGAAGCAGTCGAAAAGTTGGAAGAAGTATGAACCTATACACAGAATTTCGTTTCTCTCAGTGAAACCAAAGGAAGATGCGGCTACTTCAGCTGTTGAACTCAATGTTGATCTGGAATACATATCTAGATATATATATATATATATATCTGTTATATATACCTCATACTATACCCTTTTACTGACAACTTATGTAAGCAGGGTATAAATACGATACGTTGTTTATCTGTAACTCGTCTTCAGTCGAAAAAAGCTTCCAAAATAAAAAGTAAGAAATAAAAATAAAATAAAAGAAAAGCAAAGCAAATGACGACAAATGCCGAAAGGAAAATACTTTTGTGGAAATTTTGTTTAAGCCAGTGGAATAGCAACTTTTTATTTGTTGTTGCCTCCACACAAATTGCAAAGTTTTCTTCAAGTGGCAAGTGGCAAGAGGCACGGGGCACGAGGCACTTTCGCGTGCCACGGATATAATTTGGATTTATTGTGCCAGCTGCATTTCAGGTCGTAAAAGATTCGGGCACAACTTTTAAGCACCATAAAGAATATGTATAAAATGAATTCATCTACGGAATGCATTCAGGGATCTCCGCGTGCACCAACTTATTTCACTCACTGTATATTGTATGAGGGAAGGAAAATTATAAAGAATTATCCTGCAGAAGGACAGAGTAAGAAATTAAATGAAATTCTCTCATCAAACTGAGGCTATAAACTAAAAATTATCTCTTCAAAGCCGTCCACATAGTGGGACACTAGGCTTGCTTGGGTTAAGGGTGCTTCAAGACGCTTAAACTCCTATCAGAACTCACTTCATTCTCTGTCTAGCTTGAGCTCCGTATAAACTGTTGTTTTAAGTATTTAATTAAGTGTTGTTCTACGTGCTAAAACTTGGCTGGAAACGTCTGAAGATGCCGCAGGACTCGCATAAGTTTAAGAGGAGCGAACTGAAGAATCTGTTGGCTGTCGAGTTGCAAAGTAAAGCTTGCCAATTTGCGTTAATTTCCTAAAATTAAACAACCTTTTCCAAAGCGTTGAGAAGGCAAACAGAAATTTCGCTTATTCAATAGAAATTTCTTTGTTATTTATAAAATAAACTGCCGCTTGCGTTGGTCATTAAAACCACGGAATTTGTTGAATGTGCAGAGTGAAATTCTTTCATAACTTTCATCAATTTCCTCTAATATAACTGAGCAGCAATTAGAGGCAAAGCCCTTTAACCAGTAGTTTATTTATTTTGCATTTATTTAATTAACTTGCCAACTGAATAACTGAAATTTCCGCAAAATATTTCAGCATATGGGAGCAGAGTTAAGGGGCAGTTGCTCATATTCCCAGCAGATGTTGTTTTTCTAGAAAATTGAATTGGAAACTTGGCACAAAAGTTGCCCAGACTCAGACTCAGACTCAGACTGAGTTCTGAAATTTGGGGCCAACAAGTTTGTTGCTGGTTATTACTAAGTTTGGTAATTAGTTTTGAAAATTTTGTCTTTGACATGGAACAACTATGCAAATAATTGGCCAACGCATATGAAATCAAAAGTGAACATTACAGCCATTAGCTTTGCCTTACCTAATCCCATTTATGGCCAACATTATAACTAGCTGAACGTAGTTGAAGTTACAGAGCCAGGGAAAGCCACAAAAGGGACAACAAAATGAATATATAAACAAGGAAATGCGATTTAATAAACTCTGATTGACTACGTAATATGCTCTGCAATAGAAACAGAGTTTTTCGTTATGAAATAAACTTCATACTGAGTCCTTAGATATATATTTTTTGACTATTTTGATATGCCCTTTATGCTCGGTCTTAATGGCCAGAATAAAACATAAATAAGCAAGCATTAGTCGAGTTTGAGCTACAATGTGGCCAGTTCTGGTCTTTTATTTCGTATTCTGGCTCTTAAAGCTTTAACAACAATATGTACAAAGCCACATTGAGAGCTTATCCTTTAATGTCCCTAAACCCAAGGACATGATATACAATTTAGTCACAAAAAAGGAATATAGGAATATGCAGAGCTAGTTACAAATACTTAAGGACTATAACCCTACTATAAACTGTTTTTGTGTAAAGCTAAAGAGTAAGCAATATATAGAGATTAAAGTATAAAGTTCATAAATAATTTCGAATATATTTTTAAAAGTTTTTTGCACACATTGAAAAGTTTTTGTTATTCAAAGGGAGAACAATTATCTAAAAACTCACAATTGCAAATTGCCAAAGGACGCAAAGTTTTTATTCTAGTGTTTCGAATAGCAACCCGTATGAATGTGTGTGTGTGTGTGTGTGTGTGGGTGTGTGTGATTATGTCTTGGGTGCTGGCTGGACGTGTGCACTGTGGCAATCAAATGAAGCCTTTGCCAATTCCATTTATATGCAGGCAATGTGTGAATAAGAAATCCAGCTCCTGCACGTTCCCGACAACACAACAATCACACACACACACACACATTTATATATATAAACATATAGTTGGACTCAGACACAGTTGACAAACAACTCAAGCTGCCCTTAAATGGCAACTGCTCTCACAAAGATACAAAAGGAAAATTTAGATACTGTTTCACAGGATACACAGGACCTCAATTGGGGCTGGCAAAACTGAATTGGAAACTGTTTGAGCCTGCCAAAATGGCAAATAAACAAAATTGCATTAGATTTTATGAGTGTTGCTCCAGCCGCCTGGAAATCTAATAAGGACAATTGCTATTCCAGCTGCGACTTCGACAGCAACTGCGTCTGTGATGGCTTTGATAATAATTTTCTCCTACTGTTATTACATCTCTCTCAATTTCTATATATACTTCGCAGGGCTTGTGTGTGGCCACATTGTTCTGCTTCTTCAATGGCGAGGTGATTGCTCAAGTGAAGCGCAAGTGGAGGACATTGTGCTTCAGCAATAGGCCGCGCACCAACTCCTATACGGCTACTCAGGTCTCGGTAAGATTTGTAATGAGCTTCAGATGCTTTTGACTAATATTATTCAGCTTGGGTTACGGCGCGTATGAGTAATGCAAGCAACCAATACATAAGCACACACACACACATCTCTCACAGACACAAGCACACACCAATTGGCTAAGACACACACGCACACACACACACGCACACAAGCTTTTGTTGGCAATAATCGCATGTTAAGCATACGCCGTGTTGTCGCAGTGGCTAACAAATCAATCAAAATTGCAAAATTGCAATCAAAATCAAAATGCAGCGCACCGTTTCCAACCTGCCAACCATCATGATAGCAAATTCTCAGTTCTTTTGATTGTAGTTCGTGCGCTGCGGTCCTCCACTGCCCGGGGAGGAGAAGGTATGACTAAAGGATTTGTCGTCATCGGCTAAGCGACGCGCCTCCTCAGGCCCCCAACACCACCAGCAACAGCATCGCCAGGAGCAGCAGCAACAACGTGCTCGCAGCCAGAGCATGGCATTGACAGGCGCCACATCCACATCGTCCCGCATCATCGACGGTTGGCGCAACAAAATGCATTTCCTGCGCCGCCAGACCATCGACAATGCGCACCAATGCCAACCGCTAATGGAGGAGACGGCTGCCAACGCACTGCAGCTGGCAGCCAACATGCAGACGGACTCCACGGAGCTGGCCAAGCCGACACTGATGACGACAATAGAAGAAGATGCCGCCGAGGCAGCAGCTACAAGTGCTGCAACAATAACAACAACAAACAACACAACTGAACAGCGAAACGGAATGGGTATGGGCATGGGTATGGGAATGGGTGTAGGCTCAGGCCTAGGCATGGGTGTTGTTATCGTCAGCATGGACGCGGATGCTGACCAGCAGAATGTTGCCGATGAGGCGCTTTAAGCAACACACACTTTTCACCCAGCTGCACACACAGCAACAGTCACAAAGCTTAAAAGGAAATCTCATAGTCTAAGCAAATAACTATATGAAAAACCAGAAAGAAGGAAGTCCCAACTAGGATCCCGCCCCCAAGATAAACTGTACAAACAGATATACCAAAATAGTAGTCAAAACACCCCACCAACAAACATATATCTAGATCCCAAAGCAGAAATCTGATATAGAAAGTTACATTTCCAGCAAAACTTAGACGTTAACTAAAACTTTTTTGTAGCACTCGCAAAACTATTAAACCTAAATGTTGTGCTCTATATAGATATATATATATATGTATCAGATATATAATATTATATTTACCATGTGTGTACCTCAAGCTATCTTCTAGACAGTTCTGGGTCGAGAGCGCCCAAAGTATGCTACACTTATTATATTATTATTATAAGAATTTATGTGGATATCAAATATCAATGTTGTCCTAAGTGTTAGATGTCTATCTATATAATATATATATGATGTATCCCTCTGTGTGTGGTAAGCTGAGCTTTCTAAACGCTTTACGTTTTCCGCCATAATAGATGAATGCTTCAAAATATTTACTATACACAATATAAACTAAATATGTGAATTATATTATAATCCCCAAAACACTAATTTGTGCCTCATTAGTATGAATTTTTTGATATGATATTGGGGTAAGTAATATAAGTGTTATGCGGTGATTAAGTGCTGCCCGAAACTCAGTTAATTAGCCAACTTTTATGAGCCTGGCCAACAATGGCCGCCCAGGCACATCTCTCATGGCAGACCCACTTCCGAGAGCTCTTCAACAGTTTCCACTGTACGACTACGTCTATGGAATGAGCGGGTCCTTTGTTTATTGGGTAGCCGCTAATTTAGTACACAAGAGTAACGCAACAGTAACCACAACAACAACAACAACAACAGTGGCAGTGGCAGTGGCAGCAACAAAGGACGGACGTGGTCGTCAGCATTTTGTTTGACATTTATTGAAACTTATTTGTTGAAGTTGACTCTTGTTATGCCACGTTGGAGGTGCTGGCCACGTTAGCAGTTGCCATTTGCCAGTTGGCAGTTGTCAGTTGTCAGTGGCATTTGCACACACACTTTTCATGCGGCATTAATGATGTTGCTGATTGTGTGGCAGGTTGCCATGGCAGGGCAGGGCGTGTTGCATGGCAATGCAGCAGCTGTTGGTGCCAACAAAATTTTATGTTCTCACCTTAATGCTTGTAAATCTACGTGTTAAGAGGCCTTTTATTGCCACTCAAATGCGTGAAGTCGCACACACCACTCGCTGCCAGCTTCATATTTCATATAAGCGACTCGCAGACACACTCGCCCCCCTCCCCACCCCACCCCTCTCCAAACTCCTAGCTCAACACTTCTCAGTTTTCAGGCAGAGATGCGTCGCATACGCCAACGGAAACTTTACTCATCACAGAGGCAAATGAGCTGCTTAATAGGGTATGCATATGTGAGTGTGTGTGTGTGAGTGTGATTGAGTTGTGTGTGTGTGTGTGTGTAAGTTAAGTGCATGACAAGCGGAATGCGCCTGCAGCTATTGAAAACGAATTTACTGAAGTGAATTTCCTTTTGTTGAGCTCTCAAGCGCTGCACTCGCACACAAAGGACACTCGCAGTCGAGCACTTTAGCGACCTGAACTGGACACCTTTTGCCATAACTTAAGAGTGAGTCAAACGGACAGCTACATTTACCTGCAGACTGTGCAGCTACACTGGAAAAAATGACACAGCTAGGAGGTAGACATGGTTAAGCAGAGTCTCAAAGTTTTCTGATTTAAACTATTAGAAAAAAGCAGTTTTGGCTGGAAAATAGCTAAATAGGCAACACTGATCGTAGCTTTATATATATTTGACATTGGAAATAATAGAAATTTTACTTAACTAAAGTATAATTATCAATTTAGGGCAACTTTTGTTAACTAAAGTTAATTTTCTATACCATTATTTTATCTTATTTTTTTAATTTTAACAAACATTGCGAAAGGCTTTTTTGTTTCCAGCTGCTGCTCCGAAATTAATATATTATATTTATATATTAAAATTTGTGCTTAGTTTTCGAATATTTGGCTTTTATTTTGATTCAAAATATTCACAAAATATTTGTATAAATTAAATAGAAAAAGCTTTTAAATCTACAGCAAGTTGAACGTGTGAAAGAAAGAAGTAAATGATGCAAAAGGAAATAAAGTAAATTCCATGAATTTTACGCATAATAAAGTTGCGGTGCTTCGGTGCATTCTTTTATATATATACTCCATATATATATATATATATAGTATGCTATGTTATGTAATTAGAGAACTGACAGATCTGTGGTTAGCGTTTAGTTGCGCATACGCCCTGTTGTGTCGCTGTGTGTGGCACTTTGGCTGTTGGCTGTTCGCTGTTGGTTTGCTGCTGATGGATTTACATAATAAAGTCAATTAAAAGTTGGTTGGTTGCCAAGTGCAGCGGCGGCAACACACACCACACACACACACACACCCAGCACACACAGAGCGCGACACGAAAACTAATAATGAGAGAATACGAATAATAAGAGTCGAAGAAGAAGTGTTGCTTAAGCCTGGCGTGAATTATTGCGGCTTGTCCTTGCGCTGGAGATCCTGTTTGGCCAGGAGCTGAATGCGCTGTCCCACAATTCCCAAAGGCTTGCGCGGCACCAGATGACAAGTTGATTGCCTGCCAGAAGGAAAACACATTAGCAAACAATTTCAATTGGCCTGCGGGAAAATGTCGTCGCCTGGTTGTGTGCTTACTTGTAGATGATTTTCTCACGATCCGCCCAGGGCCAGGAGCGCTCCAGGTTATCCAGCTTGAATAGCAGCTGGAAGATGTGACAATGTCATGAGGTTGTGTGTCCCTAATGAGGGCAATCATTGATTGGCTTTACCTTTTGTGCCTGCGCCTCCGTTGGCTCAGCTGCTGCTCTCGATGTGGATGTGGGCGTAGGAATGGGTGTGGGCGTGGGCGTGGGCGTAGGTGTTGGTGTTGGTGTCGGCGTCGCAGCACGCACCTTTGAGGTGTCAGTCGCATTGTGGTGCTCCAGCTGTGGGCTCAGCGTCAAATCACACACGCCCTCAGCATCATTTATACGCAGCCTGGGCACATTTCTCAGATTCCATGTGTAGGTTGTGCTCAAGAAGTCGCTGTCATCCTCGTCATCATCGCTGCTGGCGCAACTTATGTTCTGCTTGGCTGCAGGCGCTGCAGGCAGCTTTATATAGTAAACATCATCATCCTCCTCGTACTCCTCTTCCTCCTCGTCATTGTCTGGCTCATCGCTCGCCTCATTTGTCGCGTAATTGGCTTCCGATGCATAATCCGATTCAGGCGTCAGATCCTTCAGCTGCTTTGATTTTAATTGTTTCTCTGTCAGCTCATCCTGCACCTGCACCAGATCATCTTCCTGTTCAGCATCCTCACTCTCTGTCTCACTTTCGCTCTCCGTCTGCTCCATCAGGTCATAATCGAGGGCATCCTCATCGTAGGAGCACTTCCGCTGCATGTAGGCGGCTTCCTCCGCTGAGCTTAAGGCACCAAAGGATTGCGAGACTGTGGCCAGAGTTGAGGAAAGGATTTTTGGTATTTCCGCAATGGCCGACAACTTGCGTTGCATTTCGACCAGCCGCATCTCAATGGAGCTGGGCAGCACGCGGCCTGAACAGAGAAGCATTTGGATGCAATGATATGACAGACGATAGACACTCCGGTTTATGGTTAAGGTTTTTATTGCAAGACGACGACACACACACAAGAGAATTACATATGCTTAAGACTTAAGTGAATCAGTAGAAATCAGAGAGATGCAGGCGTTAGTGGGTTAAAGGGTTAAGGGTTAAGGGGAAGCCAGGAGTTGGGCCATCAAGTGGACTTCGGTGCAGTGGGCAGGGCCAGCAGCATGTTTTCGATGGTGCTGCTGCGCAGCTCGTGGTTGTCTCCGACCTCCGCAAAGAAGCGTCGAATGTTGCGCATAATGCGATGATGGGGCAGCTCCTGCAGGTGTTGCGGATTGGTTGGCGGGGGATAAGAGAGAGGAACAGAATCGAGGGTTAATTATCGTTGGAATGTGAATAGCTTTGCAAATGTTGTTGGCATATCGCTTCACCTGCTCCTCGTCGTCGGAGGACTCATCCTCGCTCAATTCAATGATCACCTCGTTGCCCTCCTCATCGAGTTGGGTTTTGGTTTTCTTTTTCTTGGGCTTGGGCGGCTCTGGTGGCTCTTGCCACATAATCGGATGCCAACAACGCGAGCCAAGCAATGGGGTTGGGGTGAAGTCTACAAAAAGATACAACCAAATGTTTTGCCAGGTGAGTACCACAAGATGCAACACATCAACACATCAACATATCAACAAGTCATGCCAGTCTTTGGGTAATTCATGCTCTTAATAAGTCTTTAAAACTCACCACTTGGCGGCGGCAAGGGCTTCGGTACACGCATCACAATCGACTTCTCCTCGCCGGCCTCGAACCTGCCCGTGGGATCATCCTCCTCCATGCTGTACATGTTACATAAGCAAACAACAAGTGATTGAGTTCAGACTACGGTCTCATGGACAACTGGGACAACCTACTTGCGCATGAGGAACTGCACCTTTTTTGGCGTCGCGTTGATTTGCTCGTGTGCCTGGGCCAGTGTCAGCTGTGTGGCGTCCGCCTCGTTGATCTCGAGTATTATATCGCCCAGACGTACGCCCGATTTATCTGCCAGACCATTGGGTGTTACCTGTTGAAGGGTTTACAAACAGTTATTGTATATACTCTAGATCCCACAGAGATTCTTCCACTGACCAAACGGGACGACAGTCAACGCGCAATTGATTCAAAATGCTGCGTAGCTCGGGTTTAGGTCGAGACAGTATCATGTATATGTTCCTATATGATATATGACAGACAGATACAGATGGATATATGCATATATGTGGATTTGCTCCGAAAACACAATGTGCTACTTGCATGTATATCAGAATTTGTCTGCCTAAAGTGCACCCTACAGCGCCAGAAGCAAAGCCTTTGCGTTTCTATATATAGACACTTTAGTACATGGACAGGGATGGGGTTGGGTGGTCGGGTAATCTGTTCCAAGCTGTCAATCACTTTGTGTCGGGTCTAATTAAGATACATGAACATAAATCCAAACTCTCGAGAGAATCGTCATGCCCAATTTGTAGCGCATGCCCTGCTGGCACAAGAATAACAATTTATTATTTTGCTTCTTAAACTGAAAAGCAGACGTCAAATCCGAAAGTATAACCAATACATGGACAGCAGAGTGCTAACCCAAATATTGTACATTCCCTCGACCCAAACAGTGGGCAATTGAAACGAGCACAAAGCGATGTTGCTACCCCTCGATCCCCTCCCCTGTCGCATACAATTGTCGCGCATACGCCCCATCGAACGAGAAGCGTCGAGCGACAGCAGAAAGTAAAATATTCATTTCGCTGGCTGCGATGATTTCGTCATGAAAACTTGTTTGTGCGTTTTGGCCAACAACCAAAACCGTCGAAAGCAATGACAATACGAATTCTCATATTGCAGCTGTGCCAGGCCAAAAAGCAGAAGGAAAATTGGTTTGATCCCATGATGAGTACTGAGCACGCGACAGTTGTTACAATTCTCAGGCTGGATACGATTTATGCATAGTTAACCGGGCGGAAGAATTGCGACTCACCTGGAATACGGTTAGAGGCATATGAAACTCGGCTCCGCCGGTTATGAGGAAGCCCCATTTAGAATCATCCTTGCAATCGTAGGCATCCGACTCAACGTCGAAGGCGGGAAATCCATCCGTATCGCCAATGCCGCAGGATACCTTAATAATAGGCGCCTTCTTCATTGTCTCCGGCATGGACCACAGGATTCCCACTGGCTCTGGCATCCTGATGATGTTATCCTTTTCCCTTTGTTATCCTTGCTGTAGCTGTTGCTGATGCTCCTCCCCTTCTCGTTGTTTATTTATGTTGTTTTTTTGCTCTTTTTACTTTTTCTTTTTGTTGCTCTTTTTGCGTGGCTGCTCGTTTTATTTATAAATCTCTCTCCCTCTCTCGCTCACTCTGTTGCTCTTTTTATGCCTTTCTCTATTTTTTGTTGCCGAAAGTTTTCTTTTTTTGTTTTTGCAATTGGATTTGCGTTTGTTTTTCCTTTGCTTTTTTCTGCGCCTGTCAAAATTCAGCTGCCAAAAAGTAAAAAAAAATAACCCGTGCAAAATAAATTTTACTTTGTATTTTGCCGGCTTCTGCCAGCCCGTTGGCCAATGACTTTGCACAAGTACTTTAAATCGCGTTCCAAACAAATCCCATTCAATTCAATTAGCTCTGCTCCTCTTATATAATCATCGTTCACGCATTGCACAATGCACTTAAAGCAACTTTTCTCTGGGTTCTAATATCTACTCTTCCCCTGGAGATTTTCACTCTGGTCAAAGGCTGTGGAACTAGCGCATTCCTCCACTCAACACATAAGCCTGTAAATAATCTTCAATTATGACTTGGATTCCAGAGCGCAAAAATTTAATTAGAGTTGAATCCTTCTGTGCTTTATTTGAGAGAGATTTTCACTTCCCTCTGGCTTCCACACGATTGCACACGACTCGACCAACTAAAAGTGAAAAAGCAAAGCGCTAAAATAGTTTCGAGAAGTTTTTCTTTGTGGTGCATTCGCCTTTTTTTTATAGTTGTGCATAGCTGCCACACGGCGACGGATGCTGTCTTCATTAAATACCCCAACCGAGTAGGGTATATCCGACTAATATCAGCTAATAGATAAATTCAGTTGAAGAGTTGGAATGCGTTCAGTAAAAGTGGATTAACAGATTCCTAACTAGAAGATGATGGTCTGTTGTACCCTAAAGTTTATCTAAGAGATACTTTTCGGACTCAGATGTCAGTATATATCTTTTGTCAAATGATTGTTAGAATAGAAATACTTTTAGTATAATAGGATAATGCTGATGATAGTCTCTTATGCCCTAAAGAAGTAGAGTGCGTATTTGTTGTATTAGAATATATATCTAGAAGATACTTTTCGAACTAAGCTAGGGTATAAAAGACTTCAGCTATTGTCAGCTGATAGATAAATTGACTTGAAGAGTTGAAATACTTTGAGTAAAATAGGATTATTATGCTCCAAATGAGAGATGATACTCATTAGGGTGTATTTCTATTAGTCAAGGGTATATTTAATAGAAACTTTTCGGACTAAGCTAGGGTATATCATCCTTCAGCTGATAGATAAATTGAGTTGAAGAGTTGAAATACGTTGAGTAGAATAGGATTATTATGCCCTAAGAGCCTTAGGGTGTACTTCTTTTATCTTAGGGTGTATTAAAAAGCAACTTTTCGGTTTGCATAATGCAATTAAAACTGATTTCAATCTAATTGTCGGGTATTTGCAGGTTGTTGTCTCCTTTTTTTGTCGCATATTTTGTGTCTTTTATTATGTTGTCTCTATGTGGTTTCGTCGGGATGAGCATTGGGATAGGTCTATGGAAAGTTTTTTGCCGGCTGCAAGTTGTGTTTTTTTAATATTAAGTTTATTTTAGCTGAGAACGCATTGTGTGAGGAGAAGAAAGCCTTTATTGGCGTTTATTTATATAGAGTATTCTATAAAAAGTTTGTTGTTGCCACATTTCACATTCGATTTCATTGGAATTCCTCTCTTACAATGTTGAAATACGTAATTGGGAATTATTATTGGATGCTGTTTATTGTTGATTGTTTTCGTTTCAGCTTTATTTTTGTTATTAAGTGTGTGGCTTATCTCAGTGCGGTCAGTAGGTTGAAGCTCAAGGGTCTCCAGGAATTCATAGTATAAAGTTTGATGCAAGAATTCAGCAGCTTTCTTTCTGTGTAGGGAATACCCAAAAGATAATCAGGTGACTTCTTTCATTCGTATGTTGAGGTTAAGTTAATGTTTGACTGGAAATTAAAATTAATTGATAAATTTATTATTCAAAACAAACGTTTTTCTTCTTCTGACTAGCTTTTCTCTTATTCAATTTTATTTGTCTTTAAACTTCTACTAAGCTCTTCAGCTATTGACCTACCTAGATAGTCGTTATACTCCCTATACTCCTTATCAAGACTTCAACAATGAGAATGTGCAAAAATATATTTGACAGCTGTCAGGCAGAGCAGAAACCCTAAAGTTCTTGGGAAAACTTTTCAATACGTAGATGACTCCCCAGGCAAAAATTCAGACGAAAAAAAACACAGACACAAAAATCGACTGAGAGATTTCTTATCAAGAGGCCACATCGTCCGTTTGCCCACTTTCAAATGAATATGTAGATGAAGGACAGCCAAAGGTGACAATTGGCATAACGGGTACAATGGAAATGATGATGATGATGACAACGATGACGATGATGATGATAAGGAACCAAGCAAGAAATGTGAAAAGTTTTTGTGGTTTTACTTTTGGGATTTGGTTTTTATTTGCTAATATTAAAAATAAGAGTATTTAAATATAAGTTGGAGCTATTCTACGTAGGTGGTTTCATTGTTGGCATATTCTTTGGAGTCCACCTCAAGGACCTCGCAGCCCTGGGCGTAGTCCTCATTGTTGATTTGCTCGATTGCATAGATCACTGGGAAGCCCTCGCTTGGATCAGCCTCGCTGTCAGCCGCCTGCTGTGGCTCCAGCTCTTCGCTGTCATCTGCCTGGCTGGTGTCACGCTTGCGACGCGCCGCCTGGCCAACCGCATCCTTTTTGTGCTCCTCTGATGAACCCGAGTCGGGCTTCTTGTGGTCCGCGTTTTTCTCCTCCGATGAAGCCGAATCGGGTTTCTGTTCGTTCTTCTTCTTTTCCTCAGATGAGCCGCTGGAATCTTCACCTGCGGCACGCCTACAGCGCAGCAGAACACGGCTGAGCCCACCCTCGTGTGCCAGTTCATCAGGATGAGCAATCGTCGGACACAAAAGTATACCCTCATTGGAAGGCGCTGGTATGTCTTCGTCCACGTTCTGCGCCGCCAGCAGATTAAGCAGCTGTTCATCAGTCTTTGTTGAGTCCTCCCAATCGTTGAACAGCACCGGCACAGCGAACGCTGCATTCACCAGCAGCGCCGCCGCCAGCACCAACATTGTCATCCATGAATTCATCCTTGTAGCTTCTTATAGTAGTAAGACTAGTCCCTGAATTTGAAAATCGCTTCCAATTGCCTTTTTCTACCTTATACCTCGCGCTTCGACTTGCGTTTTTCAACTGAATACCGATGCTGTCGACAGTTTCTTATGAACAGAATCGAATACTAGCATACATATACTCATACTCAATCATATATACTCATAGTCTGAATACTATAACCTATTATCATTATATAGACTTTTGCTTTGCTATTTGTTGACACTCTGCCAAGCAGCATCGTCAACGTTGAGCAAAAGCTGCAGCCGATCAATTCCATATCGGGAATCCCAGACTGACATTATTTCGCTCTGCTTGCACTACAGACCTTTCCCATTAGCTTAATACCCTCACTATAAGTGGGTGTTACAGATCAGTTGAGAAATTTGTTATAGGGTATACAAGTATACATGATAGAAGATAATTCAGCTCAGCTGCCACTGAGTCAGTCGAATAAGGAGAAGTATTTTCTAATTAATTTATTGCTTGAGTTCAAAAAGAGTATCCCAGCTTCGTTAATTGGTTTTGTGTGTATTTCGGAATGCGCAATTTACTGGGCCTCACTGACCGATTTCTGTGCAAATTTCAACTTGACTTGCATAATAAATACAAATTGAGCTGCTTCTCTAGAATTGATAAGGCAGATCAAGAAGATCAACAAATGAACGCGCAATTTGCGTGATTATCGAAGACGCGAAAGCTTAACACACCAAAAACAAACTGAAACTGGAAACTGATGAAACTCGTAAATATTATTATGAAAACAAACATTTTCCATACTCGCTTACTCCGGCTGCCTCTGTTCGTTTAGATAGAAATCTAAAGGCAAGGCGCTGTGCGTACCACAGTGCGGATGGATTGAATTATTGGTTGGAAAAGCCTTAAGAGCAGACAAGATACTCTTGGCCAAAGCCGCATAATCCACAGCGGCGACATTGGCATCGATAAACAAAGCAAAAGGGATTTCCAATGATGAAGAGCGACGTGAGCGGCATCCTAAAACGATGCTTGAAGCTAATTCTGTATCTTAAAGGAAATGTTTGCCTAATTTTGAAGTATTTTCATTATTATCGAGTATCGTATCAGACACTTGCCAAGGCTTAAGCCTCGTTTTAGCCACAACAAAGTAACTCGTTGAACTGGGCGCAGTCAATGTAAAAATTGGTATAAAGGATGAATACTTTCAGTTGGCGGAATGAAAAGTAAATATTTAACTTGAACTGGAAGCAAATTCCTTAAAGCTTATAAAAAAATAAGTGAATTCATAGCAGAAGCTGATTGAATTTGATTCCCTGATGGATGTCCTGCCACTTTCAGCTCAAAGCGTATCCATATTCCATTTTACGGGTTAGAAACATCAAAAAGCCAAGTGACGAAATCAAACGAAACGAATTGAAATGAAAAGCAACTGAATAATTTAAGTGAATTTACAATTTATACGATTCGCTCTCTAAACCCTGTGAGGGCAACAAAAAAGGGTTAGCAGAGGGTGTTAATTTCGATTATATTACATTTTGGATAAAAGAATAGAGAATGGGCGACCTCATACCGAATCGGAATATTACTATATCCAATACATACTGAAGCTCTGAAATGCTGCGCTGCGAAACATATAAAATCAATATGTATATTCACTTGCTTTATCGCAATTTCATTCGGTGGCTATCTCAAAGCAGCCACAGAGTTAACAGTCAACAGCAAAGTGAATTGGCAACTGTTCAAATATTGCAGTTTATTTTATATTCATGCAAATTTTGAAAATTTATTCGAGTGCGGAAAACGCTCACTGCACCATTTTATGCAAATCCACTGGCACCTGATGTCCATCAACAAAATATTTGCCTTACACACTTTATGCTTTTCCTGGTCATATTTACAAAAAATTAATCAATGTCATAAGTTGGCCAAGTCATCAGTCAACATTAAAGCGGAAAACCAAAAAAAAAACAGCTGAAATTGCTTTAATATAAAACTAATTTATTTCCAGCCTAGAAGTATGCAATGGATTTTGACGAATTGAATTAAAATTTTTATGTAAACACTTTTTCGATTAAGTGTGTTGCGTATATTTAAATATATACCATATATTAAGTAATTTATAATCTACAAAGATTAAAGATTATATTTTTAATAGCAAGTGCTTTTTTATATAATAAATTAAACGTTTCTGTGGAATGGAAAATCATAGGAACTGATTTTTGGCTTTGCGTTTTCGGCGAAGACAATCACAACAGCCAATTCCCAGCTGGGAGTTGAACCCAGATCCCTGGACGAGTTGGCTTTAACTGTATTAGTCGACAATTGGGTGATTATATAGATTATATAAATGAGATTATATAATCAACTTGCTTTGGCGTTGTATGTAAGTTAAAATGATTGTTTGCATGAGTTTGTTTATTTTGTTATATAAACATAGACACTGACACAGACACGACACAGACACACACAAATACATACATACATACTAAAAAAAAATATATAAAAACATAGGGACTTAGTAGAGAGTTACACACCGTTAATTAACACACTACAATGGACCACAGCAAAACCAAAAAGCACAAAAAAGGAGCTAGCCACGCCACATCAGGTAGCCCACCTAATGATATCCCGGACTTAAAGCTGTTGGAAACGGAACACACGGAGGTCACTGAGCCAGGTGAAAATACTGAACCGACAGTGGAAATTCAAGTATTGGAGACCGAAGTCGATCCTACAATTACCACAGGAGTCTTGGAGGGCGAGGAAGTACCTGATGGAAATGAAAATGTGGAAGGAGTTGATGATAACGCGGCTACAGGCGTATCAGAGGATGTTAATCCAGAACTAGATGCGAAGGCAGCTAAAAAGGCGCGTTTCAAGGAATTGCAAAAAATTCGTTTTTCGATTGGAGAAAGTGTGCCCGAAATAATAAAGGATACACTGGAACAAACTGAGGAGGAAGAGCAGGAGCAGGAAGTAGACATTTGCCTGTCAGATAAATCAAGCAGTGATATCGTGTACCCGGAAAGTAACTCTATGTCATTAGGTGAAATGATAAGCGAGGGTGAACTCAATCGAATGTTGTTCGAAGAAGTGTATTCAGATGACGAGGACTCCGACGAAGCACAGAAGCCAGTAACAGGTGGGGATGCGATTAAGGCAAAAACAGATTTCTTAAATTATTTCGCAATGCCTTCGTTATCTGATATATCCGAGGAGCATTCTGCGTCGGAGGTTCAGAGGACCAGCGCAAGAATGTCTAATGCACCATCCACTTACAGTCAGACATCGGTTGTAGGTAAATTTGTAGATGCTACAGGGGGTGATGATTCGTCCTCGTCCAGTTCTTCATCAGATGAGCCAACAAAGGCAGAGGATACCGATTTGCTGGCATTCGAAGATGACGATGATAGTTTGTTTGGGGATGACACTGGGCTGTTAGATTTAAGATCGGCCCTCAAGCCCGTCGATGAGGATGATATGCAAGTGTTTGTGACATTTCAACGTAGCTTCATTAACCGTGAATCGATTCACGAAGATCAAGAACTATTATTGGCACTCAAACATAAAAGAGAAGTTATTCAAATAACAATTGATTTCCTCCACGATCTCTTCAACAATGTAGTAGACGAGGCAGAGGATATTCATGATGACGACATACTTAGGCAGAAAATTGATAAAGAGAAGCTACAGACTGCTTTAAAAGAAGTAAAAGATAAGTTTATGTACGAAAAAGAGATAAATGTGTACCTAAATAACAAAATGTCCGAGTATTACAAACGCATGAAGAACTTTCGAGCATTTACTGCCCTCTCACCTGCTGAAAAGGAAAAGGAAGAAGCTAGATACCAGGAAGCCCTAATTAGATTAGATTATCAGAAAAATGTGGCTGCCGGAGCCAAGACAAAGAATGCCTTCCTTATGTCCAGTGTATTAATGGATCTTGCACAGGTGGAAAACATTGTCATGTACACCGAGGAGCACCTCGAAAATATAATGCTTAAAACTCTGACAACCAACAAATCCGATTTACTCAAACGGATGGTCGAACGCGAGCTGAGGCTTATGACCCAGAAACGCTGTGAGATCAGTGATACTCGCCTCTTCCTCATCACAAGGAAGCACACCCTAGGCAGAATCACCGATGTAAGTACCAAATGGATGACCTATCACCTATTCATTTATGGTATGCTTACAGAGAATCCGCAATCTGGAAAGAATCAGTGACGACCTTTGTATGGATGACTTTATACATATACAAAACCAAGTAGTCGCATTGGATAAAAAGATCGAAGGTAAACTCAAAGGCTAATTATACAATTATTATCAAACTAATACTCCCCCTTTTAGAGCGCAACAGCGATCTGAAGCGGCTAAGATATAACTATCACACCGAGCTACATCTGACCCAACATAATCGCGAGAAGGCACTGGCTCTCATTAGCAAACTTGAGATCCACAGAAGAAAATTGGAGAAGGCGCAGGCACGTCAGACTCAGCTGCGTGAAGGACTTTACAAGGCCAAATTGGATCGTGGTCGAATGCGGAAACTATACTCAGATCTGACCTATCAGGGCGGACTTCTATCCATGCCAGCTCTGATGCATGACTTTGATGAAACTGTGGCAAGGGTCAAGGCAAAGCAGACATGTGTCAAGGCACTGAAAGACACCTTTAAGAATCTAAATCTGCGCATAAACGAACTGGAGTCACGTTGTACTTAAACTATAATCGTAACACCCTTTTAAACTCGTAAAATAAAGCTATGCTAGGAGGTCCATAACAACACCGGGTATTTATCTTATGGAAATTGTTAAAATGAACATTTACTAACATAAATAAGCAGAAAACATAAAATTAAAGCCAAGAAATCAAATAAGAAATTATGATTTCCTATATATCAAACAGACCTAGGATGACCATGAAATGTACCAGAAAATCTTTTAATGAACAAACAAGATATATCTGCACATTTTCAGTGTCAAGTTTGATACTTTATGTGTGCTTTATTCTAATTCATATGCTGGTGGCATTCATTTAACACAATATCAAAATTAGCCGAAAGAAAATGTGTTGTTAATATGTAGGGAAATATATAAAATACGAGAACTATGTATATGTATACACAGTTTATACTATATGGTTTTTTGCCTTGAATTATTATAAACAATTGTGCAAATCTTTGTATTCTAAACAATCCAAAATTCTGGCACGCTTTTCGATGTTTGTATTTTCATTGGCAATATAGCGCAGCAATAAATATATATATATATATTATAAATACATATATTTGCCAAAAAGGGTGGAGAAAAATTCAATTTTCATATGAATTCCTTCCCAAATTGAATTTATGAACAATTTGCTTACTAAAAGAACTATAAGAATTCTATATTTAGACGACACCCACCCGTTCGCAATTAGCAAAAACTCATGAAGCATATTATTCATTTCAGTCATAGAAACATACTCGAAACGCAACTACAGTAGAAGTCCGGTTTAACGAACGTTAAGGTTAGGTTCCTTGTCGCGAATCCGTTAAACGGAGTATACATTAAACTAGAGTTCTATATTATTATTATTTGCTATAAATATAATTACTATATACATATAATTATTAGTTATATATAGTATATGGAACATATATTGTTCAGTTCTTAATACAAAATTATCTTTTACACAACAGAAGTGCGTTTTGTCTTCAATTTGATCTACTACTACTTCACCCAGCAGCGCTACAAGCATATCTAGACGAGATTAAGAGCTGGGCAGAACGCTGGTGTATACACAAAAATCAGTTATAGATAGTAGAAACAACATAAGCCTTTCAGAACAATTAAAAACAAGACAAAAAAATGACATAAACATAGTTATAAAGGCAGTTATATGTTAAAAATACAGTGATAAATGCGCTATAGAGTCTGAAAACAAAAAAAAACCACAAAAAAAGTAACAAGATACCAAAAGAAAAAAAAAAATTACCCGTTTTAAGTGGGTCAACTGCCCTTCTCGTCGATTCTCAAATGTAGTACTTAAGCTCATGAAAGGCCATGCATTTTTCAGTGTCTTCTTGTGTGAATGTGTTTGTGATATGTAAGTGTAGTTGACAACGTATGTGTGTGTATGTGTCTGTGTGTGTGTGTATGTGTGTGTGTGTGTATGTGTGCGTGTTTGTGTGTGTGTATGTATGTGTGTTTGTGTGTGTGTATTTTTTTTTTTTTTTTTGTGTGTATGTGTGTATGTGTAAATCTATTGCCAAATAGTATTGCATACTTTTGGGCTGAGCATTAAACTAGCATTACTTCAGCTGTTATGTTACAAGCAGTAAAGTGTATGTATGTATGTTTGTTTGTATGTATGTATGTATGTGTGTGTGTATGTATGTTTGTATATATGTATGTATTCTTTTGACAGAAGGTTTCAATTTGGCAGCATTTGTGGCTGTTAACATACCAGGCGAACAGCAAAAGCGCTTGTAAATCGATTGCCAAAATGTATTGCATACTTTTGGGCTGAGCCTTAAACTAGCATTACTTTGTCTGTTATGTTACAAGCAGTAAAATGTTATGTTAGCAATAAACTTGCCATGTAATGTTAACTAACAGCCCGCAAGTGTATGCTGTTAGATGTTGGCAACTGCAGCTCGCTTTGATTTATGGAAAATAATTATATTTTAATAAAATATACTTAATTGAATTCTTAGTAATTTGCGTGTTGAAACTGTTTAATATACGATTTCATTAAAGCGACAGACATGTTTACGCCTACTCATTTGTTCATGCCATTCAAGAATATACTTTTTATTCATTTCTAATGTGTAGAGGGTGTATAAATTATGGTAAATAAATCAAGAATTCAAAAGCAATGACCAGCTGCAATGAAATTAAATGGGGGCGTGAAATTCTGAATCTGTCAGGGCTTTCAGACATTCGAATAATTCAATGTCTATCACACCTGCATTGAATACTATAAACAAACTTTACGGTTTCCTTTGCCAAAATTAAAACGAAAAAACAACAAAATAAAAAAGCAGAAAATTAATAATAATGAAATCATAAGATCGCTGTTGATTAAGCGGCTAACAAAGTGTCGGCCTGTTTTCCTCATTTCCATCTAATTGCTAAAGTGCATACATATATATTATTGTATACTAGATGTTACCCGTTTATCTTGTGATACTTAAGTAGGTGTCTGCAACGACCTCAACACGCTTCAGTGGAATGCTCTTTTCGCACACACTTGTAAAACAGGCTGTTTATATTTTCCACAATGTTCAGGTATGTATATATATATAATGTATAGATAAATGTATACATATATGGCAGCCATATTTAGATCAGATATATATATATGTAGGCATGTACATTGAGCAGATTGAGAACGTAAATAGATAGAATACAGACGAATAAATAAAAAGATACACCCACACAAGCGCAATACTTTGTATCTGAAGGTTATACGTAGATGTGATTAGAAATGCGCTGCTGGAATTGTATTCGAGTTGGCCAAATGCCTTGCAAATGAGCCATAAAATTTAATGGCCGAAACACGATTCGCTTTCATTCTGAGTCTCATTTCAACAGTTGTAGCAATTTTCTCGAATTCATTTTCATTTTTCTTTTAGTTTTCTTCTTCACATTTTCATCTTCTTTATTTGTATAAATAAATAATCTTAGGCGTATACTTAATATAAGGCGCGTCTACAAGCCTTTGTGGTGCATGTTTATATGCATTTGCATTTGTGTGAGTGTTTCTTATATTTTGGGTGAGTGTTTGTGAGGAATATTTGTGGTTTAATGTTGGTATTTAAACTTAACAATTAAACATATTATAAGATATATAAAGACAGACAGACAGAGAGATTTACAACTCCACAATCGACTGTGTGTGTGTGTGTATGTGTGTGTGTGTGTGTGGTGATAGTGCACGAGCAATTTACTTGCCGAGCAAGATCTTGCGGCCAGCGCCAAGGTTCTGACCAGCCTGTGTGGCACCCTTGTTGGAGCCAGCCTGCAGACCAACGATGGTCTGGCCAGCCTTCAGCTGCTCCTCGCTGAAGTCACGCTTGCACTCATCAGCGGGCTTGGGGCCCAGGAAGGGACCCTTGAAGTCGTCATGCTTGTAGGTCTGTAATGGATCGATTATTGGCAATTAGCCAATGGAAAACTTTTGGACAAGATTCTGTTGAAAACTTACAGCACGGCCCAGAGCGAAAATGGTGTTGGTTACGTTGGCAATGTCCTTCTTCTCGTACAAGTCGACAGTCTGGAAGACATCAATGTCGGGTACACCGTATTCCTTGAGAGCCTTCTGGAAGTTGTTGATGTTCTCCATGAACTTGAACTGGCCGCCCGACGAGTTGACCTTGGCCACAGCATTGGGCTGCAGGGTGTTGATCAGCTTGCAGAGCACCTGACCGTCCTTGAGCACATCCTCGTATGCCTGACCAGCGGGGAATTTCTCACTAATAATGGCCTCAATCCATTCCTGGGCCTCTTTGTCCATCTCGGGATTGCGTTTGCCGGCAATCTACGCAATAGACAATTAAAAAAATCTCAACTTTAGCATATTCAACATTTTCCTTGCACTTTTAATCACAATCAAGTTGGTTTTGTATCTAATTTAATTTGCTTTTTTCATAAATTTTTCAATCTAATTAAACACTTGTATTCACCTTGGCACGAACAGCACGTTCTAGAGACATTTTGTTTTAGGTTTGTTGGGGTTTCTTTTCGGTTAATAAGATCTTCACCAAAGCTATTGCAAGCCTACACTGATGCCAGTTCTCAAGGCGTATGCGGCTTTTAAAGCGCGGGAGCGAGAGATGAGCACATAAACACACACACACACACACACACACATACACACACATTTGCGAGTACACCTCTGTTCAAGAATTTTCCAAAAATATATCCGAATTCGGAGTCGTCTATATAAACGAATGTTGTGAGATTTTGTGGCCAATGCGTAGGCGTTAGGTATACGAATCATCAATGTTTATGGCTGTGTGTGTGTGTGTGTGTGGGTGATTGAGTGTGTGCATGAGAAATATTTTTCTCACTGATCCGACTTTGAGCGTCGCCATGGCGCTGCCTGCCATCCCGCATGAGTCGTCCATTTTAAATATAGACCAGACCATCTCAAACTCAGCAAAATCAATTTTCATAATTTTTCACACATATTGTGGAAATAGACGCGCGACTTGTATACAATTTTCACTAGCTGCTTCCCCTCCTTTTTCGCTATATTTTTATTATTGTTATTGATGTTCTTCTTACAATCCAATTAACATATTCGTGCACAAAATATCGTCATGGGAAACTTTCCACATTTCGGACTAGCAACATTTTCTTTTTTCGGCCAGCTGTCATAATGCATTTTTTTGGCTTTCCGAGCGGCTCGTGCAAAATGTTACTCGCAATTTCCATTTGGAATTCAAAATGCATTGAATCATGCTTAAATTTGGCATTGAGATATTTTTAATTGTTAAATATGAGTACTTTGCAGTTGTGCGCAGCGAAATTCAACAAAGAAATAATATGAATACTTTACACATTTCGGAAGCAAAGTTCCGATAAAACTGAAATACTATTTCAGCTGTAATATGCAAACATAAAGTAAGGAATCTTTATCGAAATTTAAGATAGTTTTTCTTACTCTCAGTCTAAGCTCTGAGCTTGAACTATTTGATTTTAAATAAGTTTGTTGAGTCAAACTGAACAAATTTTTATTAGACAAAATTTTGGTTATTTTTAAAACAAATTAACACAAAATTATCCACAAAATTAATGAACATCGAAGCAGATAAGCCAGTGGAAGAGAGTGAAAGTAGAATCGATGAGAACAGAACAGCAAAGGACGAGCTCCTGACAGTTGAGACCAGCATTTTGGCGACTGAGTCCGAGTCTGAATCCGCGTCTAGTTTCGGGTCTGTTGGGCCGCACCTTCATGAAATTAGTGAGGAATCCGAGACAGAAGCAACAATGAACAGGAAATTGCCGGAAGCCGGGGACGATACCGTTAGAAAAACATCTAAAGCAAATAGCAGTAATTGGTTGTTAAGCAAGGGGCAGTCAAATACTGAAGACACAAAGCAGGCGGAGCGCAAAGCCCGCCTGAAGGAAGCGCGAAATTATCGTTTTAATACCGGAAGCTCTGAGATTTCCCTGCCAGATGTTTCTCAAAGGCAACAAAAACAGTTACAGTTGCAACACAAAGGAGAAACCCGTTCAACTAATGCAATTAAATATGAAGAGCTTGCTGGCGAGGATGAGAACGAATCCGACTTGCTCTTCGTAGAGGAAGAAGGCGAGGAAGATGAGTCAGACTATATGCTAGGACCACCAAAAGGCAGAGACTCAATCAAAGCTAAAACAGATTTCCTAAAATTTTTCACAGTTCCTTCACTATCTGATATTTCAGAGGATTAACCTCTCACTTTTGGTATCCGTCTTATAGTTTTTATCTAGAATACTTGTATGTAACTTCCCAAAAAGCTTTGTATTGATATATTGTAATTCTATAAAGATTGGTTTGAGTACCCAACTGGCTGATGTCCTGTTTATGTCCTTCAGACATTATCCATCAAAACATTTTTGTATTACAAGCGAATTTGAATATAATGGATGACACATGTTAATGGATTTCGGTCAGAAGCCGAAAACAACTTTTAAATATGTAAGGTCAAAGCCACTTTTATGCCCAGGCAATTAACTTAATTTATATGCATTGCGTTATTGAAAATCGCTTTAGGCCAGGCAACAAATATAACTAATGGCAAGAGACACAACGAACAACAAATATACAAAATTGTTGTCAACGAGTTCATGAAGATTTAATACTCTATTTCATCTTTGGCAGAGCTCCAAAAGAAGGTTTACAATCTTCTTTGTGATACATTTTATGGTTATCCAAGAGAATAAACAGTATTATAAAAGAAATTCCTAAGCAAGTTATTACACATTTAATAACTAAATTATATTACCTTATGTTAGGGTATAAAACGAAGGCAATTTTGGTTACAAGTCTGGCAGAGACATTTCTAGTTTTGGCTACAAAGCTACAGCCCTAAATGAATGTAATGCTTAATTTATTTTCCGAGAGAAATAACATTTCGTTCAAAAACAAAAACAGCCTCAACAAAGAACGACAACATAGCATAAACAACAAAGTGATTAATATGTTATTATGAATAATCTTCCACTGCTAAAAATATGCTTCTGCTTGCGGCTCCTGCAGAGTCTGAGTCTTATGCCAAGCGAAAAGTATCAATGGGGCCTATCACCTGGCCAAAAGAGAACCCAATCATTCATTCACTTGACTTTCTACTCTATTATATGTATATATATATTTCTATCTCATTTTTTTGAATGTTTCTTGAATGTTCGAGGTCCAGTGTCGATGGTCCTTAGAATACCTCATATCCTTTGATTTCCATCAACCCCATTAAAGCGGTTCTTAGGATTTTTGCAGGATGATCTAGAATTATTCCTCTTTTTCTTATTATTTTAGGTAACAAAGAAAATAGTTTACAAAAAAGAGAAAAACCATCTACAAACTATGCCCTGAAAGTATGCAAGAAATGCAAAAGATTGCAGCGGATGACTTCACTCAGTTTCCACTCAGTTTCCACTCAGTTTCCACTCAATTTCCACTCGTTTTCGACTGATTAGATTAGATTATATTGAGTGAAATACAGATCGCAGCTTTCTTCTGCTGTTTGCCTGGTGCTTGATAGTAGACAGCGCTACATATTCGGTCTACGAGAACAACATTTTTAACGAGGGAGGTGTAAAAAGTTCTTAATCATTTGATTACCGAGAGAAGTATGATATGTTTCTATAAAAAAGAACACAGATTTCATTCTTTATTAAATTTTTTAAAATTTATTATTATATAAGGCTTGTTTATATATTTTGCTATTCTATATATTTACTATGATCTATTTTTAGACATTCGATAATACAGTTGGCACTCGATAGTTGGCACAGATCTTGTCTGCCGTATCGAGCGGATAACCATCGCCGAGATAAACATCTAAACTGCGTAGAGCATCCGGAAAATTTGTGCTCTGGGTTGGATCTATTTTTATGCAATACACTTCGGCATATTGAACAGGTGGAAAGGCATCCGAAATAGTTGCGCTGCGTCAGAATTTGAGATATTCCAGGCCGCTCTCTGGCACTGCCACCGGCTGAGGTGCCATTGGACTCTCGAAGTCTCTAGAATGGGAATGGGAATCTTCCACTCGGTTGTTCGGTTGTTGTTTTCACACATTCTCGCCGCATGGCGTGTTGCTTTATTTATACAGGCGTTCCACTTGTAGGGCACCTGCCCCAGACTCTGCGAATACATAAAGCAGCCCTCAAGGCAGTCATTTTTTTTAATTAACAAAATTTGGTGCCAGAATATGGCCTACTGTCATTTTATTTAAGTGAATTAAATGTGCCTTTTGGCGCTTTTTGGATTGAAAACCTTCTTAAAATTTTAATGAATTGCCGCAGTTGGGCACAAATTTTGATTAGAATTATATTATAGTAATTGCATTGTGTTTGGCTTAGTTTATGCAATTACACCAAAAAACATAAATAACAATTATCGATGCAATGTCAATGTGTTCTTTAATTGCCGAGTTGAACATCAAGTGAGTCGCTTAAACAGTTTCGTGTTTGTTGGATAAATTTGATTTGCAGTTGACTGGGTAAACATCTTAAGAGCCAACAGTCTAAAGCCCAGGCTTAGCCTAAGAGAACGACTAGCACTCCATGGTAAATGTGGCAGGATTAAATTCACATAAATCAACATAAAAATGTGACAAAGGCCAACAAGAAAGTGCCAATAGCTGGCACAATGAGCAACAAAAATATCTACACTTAAGACGATGAAGAGTAAATACTCTTACAAAGTGTTCAACTGAATGATAGATACTAAAAGCTTATTCGTATTTCATAGAAATCTTAGGTAATATAATTTTACAGTCAGAGATGGTTTTATTCATGTGCTACCAACTTTGTGACAAAACTGACATACCCTCTGCTGAGGTCTATAGAAAGGCAATGCTTATTTGCAAAATGAAGTCAAGCAAAAATGGGATCGATGGGTTTTTGGCTATGGGGCATGAATTTTCATATTCGTTGAGCACTGCCACTTGTGGATATTGTTTAGAAAACTCTTCTTGCCAATGAAGTTTCGACTTCCGTTGTTTTTCATTCGAAAAGCGGAAATTAAGTCAAAGTTTGCTGTGTTCAATATGAACACTTGACTTCTAACTTATTTTAATAGAACCATTCAATAAACAAAGAGGCAACACTAGTGACACTCGAAAATAAGTTTTTCATTTTAAAAATAGAAAAATTATTTATTTAAACAACAGTCAACGGCGGCTGCTAAGCATTTAATTGGAAAATCTCGACCCAATGTCGTCATATCGCTATAAAAATAAACATTGAGTATACGACGTGTTGGCCAATGCTAAATCATAGACAACGGGAATAGATAGGAATATGTAGGAATTGGTATATTTATAAGTTTTTATTTTCACAATTCTGTTGACGTCTGTTTCGCGCTTCGGTAATCGTAATTAAAATTTTATGAATATTTCTATGCCGAAATGAGCATTTACAAAGAAACAAAACAACAGTTGGAAATAAACGTAAACATATCGTTTTATAACCTTTTTTGCATTTGCATTTGTTTATTGACATAAAATTTAATTATTTTTATTTTTTGATCTACTTTTTTTCTATGGCTGAACTTTTCTTTTGAACTTTACTTTCTTTTTGGATGTTGTTTACTTTGGTCTTTCTCAGCTGGAAAAGAATTTTCATCCCCAAACATTGTTTCTAACTTTCCATTTGGCCAATACGACTGTTTTGCAAACGAATGCTGGTCAATACCTGTTGGCCCATTACTTAGTAACAAAACCTTAATTATGAATTCCCAGGTACAAGAACTTAGCCCCAGCAAACTTGAAAAGGTCGATGCAAAAAAATCCCCAATACTTTGAGGTATATTGGCGCTCATTCAAGCTTGAAGAAGATAAAACACTCCGAAAAAGTAAATAAAACACGTTCAGGTAATAATTGGTCAAGGAGCAGAACGTTGAAAGATTCTTTGGGTCACTTTAATCAATAATTCATCTATGACTGAATTTCAATTTGTTTCCCAAAACGCTGTCAATATGGGGAAAGAAATCTTTTTTTTTTGCAAAACTTGTCTGACCCAAATAAAATCGACAAATGTTGCTTAAAGCGATGATGGAATGCCTGACCAGGACCAGAAACCGCTTACCATCAGTGACCATAAAAGTTTGTCAATATTTCTTTAGCTCACGCATCGTTGGGTGTCGCTGTCTGGTGAGAATGTGGATCGCCTAATTGAATTTTCTGAATAACACTTTAAAGCTGGCGCAGCTGGACTACTTAGTAGCAGTCCGTAATGAGATTTGAGACCAACAGAGAGCGAAGCCTCCAATTCAATTGAGTGAAAGGCGTGTAGGCAGCTGAAGCTATATTTTGGGGCTCTGCACATTGCGACTTCAAAGAAACATTTTCAGTAAATCAATTTGCAAAATATATTCTCTAAGCATTCAGCTCAAGTTGCAAACCTGCAGAACGAATGCGCCTAAAAAGTTTCAAGAGCACAAGAAAAAGTTGGTTGCTGGTGTCGTTTGTCATTATAACTCGATTTACGGAACACAAAAGCAGCAACCCCATCTTTAACATTTTTAACAGCTTTGCTAATTTGAACTCATTATGCGCTTAATTATGGCACCTCTTGACAAAAGGCGTTGCCTACTTTTAGGCATTTGTTTGTTCGCCTTTGCCTTTGCCTCTGCCACTGCCGCTGCCTTTGCCCACTTAATTCGTTTGTTCTGTTTTTAATTTATGCTCTCAGCTCACTCCACAAGCTCAGACTTCACTATTTATTTGGTTAACAGCATGTAATTTTAATATAAATTCAGAAGAATATGCTGGGTACAAATTTATTTCAACCCGCTTTTATTACCACAGAACGATGATGCATCGAATGCCAATAAATAAAATCAATCGGCGGCAATGGCAATTTGGCTTTTAAACGAGCAAAATAAATGAATGCGAAATGAAAATAAAAATGTGGGCAAAACAAAACCAGTTTTTATATCCAAAATAAATAACCCTTCAGTTATCCTCCTCCCACATCTGCACTATTTGATTGGATCAGCAACTTCAATTATTTTATTACCAATATGTTGAATATTTAAGTTAATAACATTAATTTGATAACTGTTTGAATTTTTTCATAGACATACCCTGCATACCCCTTGTAGCTGCTTCGGGCAACCTTTTAACCTTAATATAATATATATTACTAAGCAGTTTTCATATATATTTTAAGGTATCCCAAGAAGCAGATATTTCTTGGGTCGTCTTGCCGGTTACCTTTGCTCTTTCGACCAGCTAAATTAAATCTAGAGTGTTGCCCGACTGACAACTAAACAAGCTTTGTCATTGTGGTTCAGATAAGTAATGGCATACAGCTTGGTAAATTGAAAAACTTTGTTGCTACAAAAAAGTTGTCTGCGTGTCCAGAAAAGATTTAAGCACAAAGCAAATCGTGTTGCAGAAACTGCACTTGTTGCAGTGTCTAAAGTCGCCGAGAGCTGACAGCATAATACCACACCTGAGATTAACGTAACTGAAAGTGGAGACAGGTATAGGAATTGTCATGCTCGGTTCTTGGAAAAATGGATGTAGGTACGTGCGTACAAGTACGTTAAACTTTATTTGAGTTAGGTGGCTGGAATGGCCAGAGCGGACACGTTTTTTCATGTTTTGGGGTGCGTGCAATTAACACCACGTACTTGAAGGATTACCCTACTCAAATGTACGCACTTGATATGGCCATTAGCTCTGACATGCTGTCATCAGTCAGTGGCCAACGCGCTGGTCCCAGTGAATATTAGCAAACATTTGAAGGGCAAACAGAATGCGTAACCCTCTAAATCAACAGGGTTCAAGTATATTATATTCTAATGAATGGTGGTCTATTCGCTTAACTGTTTTTAAATATCATTAGCGGTACATTTTTCGATTATAATACATATGCAGCTTTAACAAACAGAATTTGTATTTAATTATCAAAAAGGCTAGACGCAGTACACAGCACAAATTAGCTTGTTATTGGATCAGACACGATATCGTTTTGCTGCTTTGGAAACTCAAATTCACCCTTGAGCTCCACACTTTGTCGCAGCTTTTCTAAGCCTGGACGATTCCCTTCGTAAGCATCCAATTGCTGCATTGTGGCAAACCAACGCTGCAGTCGCGGCCAACGTTTGAACGACGCAAGTGGAAACATGAGATTCACGGTGCTCAGTGTGGTCACAACGGATATGTCGGCTAGCGTCAACTGGTGAAATACTAAACTCAATTAAACAGGTAGAAAAGAAAAACGAATTTTGTGGTTTTATTTTATAATACCACATACGAGTACCTGGTCTCCAGCCATATATTGCTGTTCGCTTAGGTACTGCTCTAGAGCATCATATGCCTCGCACAGCTTGCGTTCATGAGATGCCACATCCACGTTTGCGTACTTGTTGCGCACAATATCCGACTAGAAAGATGGTAAATGTGTCAGTAATAAAATAACTTTCAATTTATACCCAGCTATGTACCATTAAATCACTGTCGCGGCGAAACAGAAAGGAGCACTCAAAGAACATGCAATTAAGAACCTTCAGTCGTGACCTGTAGTCCTTGGGCCACAGTGTGCCGTCTGCATCAAACTGTTCCACCAGATGTATCAGTATCACATGACTGTCGGTTAGTACCAGATCATCATGCACCAGCGTAGGCACGCTATGCTGCGGATTTAGCTGAAGAAAAGACAAGTTGCTTTAGCCATTTTTGCATAGATTTACATGACTTACCGCCAAGTACTCTTTCTCAAACTGTCCTCCTTTGAATACATCAATCAAGCGCAGCTCCACATTGATATTCAGTAGCTTAATTAGCATAAGACAGCTGCGTACGGGTGGACTACGATCATCAATATACAAGATCAGCTTCGACATGATACCCTTTAGCTGTCCAAGGCTATTTAACTTAGGTTACCAAAACGGCAAGCGATCACACGTAGTGTCAAAAGACGACTAAAACCTCAGACGATAGCTGCTACCTGAGCAATGTAAGATCTTGAGTAAGAGTACAACTTGAGACAAGATCAAGGTATTCACCTGTATAAACTGATAAATGCAGGTAAATAAGATGCATGAAAATAATTGTATTGTGTTTTTTGGTCAATAGCACTAATAAATAATTATAAAAAATCAGATTATTATTTAGATTATTATAATTATAACGTTTAAATTTAAGTAGAGCTCAGTCAACTGTTAGTTTGATGTGGAATACTTTCGTTAAAAACTTAACTACTTAATATCGGTCGACCGCCACAATTAATCGACCGGCCACTATCAGCTGCGTCACATTCTTGGGACTGGTCACACTGCTTGTACCAATAATTAAGCGACTTTATATTGTAAATCGAAAAATATTAAGTTTTAACTGAAACTGAAGAGGTTTTTACTTGGCTTCGTTCACCATGTACCTTACGCGCCAGTTGAGGCTGTTGCCCAGGTCCAACCTTGGACGCCACATTGCAAGTGGCAGCGGCACACATTACACAACCGCTTCACCCTCGCCGGCCGAAGAGCACATTGAAATTCCAAATCGCATTGAGCGGTCGCCCACAGATCTGCTGCAGGCATTAGCCAGCACCGTAGGACGTGATCCGACGGCGGCACACTACAAATACCACGATGATCCTTTCCTGATACCCATGTCAAATGTGGCAAAACGTACATATGCACTGTCTAAGGAGGCGGGACGCAAGGCAGCCAAATTTATAAAAGAAGAACACCGCGAACTGTTCCGGGTATGTAATGCAGAAAACTATGTTATCCATTCAAGTACTGATTTAATTTTCAATTAGCATCAAGAAGCTCAACCAGCTATTGAAAAGTTTGCTCCACGGATGGTGTACACAGAAGAGTCTGAGGTAGATGCGGGCTCACTGCAGCAACTTATTTCTCAAGGTGAGCTAGGAGACGCCGTGCTTGTGTACAATCTTTTGGAACAGAAGGGCATCGAAGTGAGCAACTCGCTCAAGCAAAGTCTGCTGGAGCTCGTATGCTTTTACAATAACCAGGAGCCAGTTGCAGATGAGTATATAGAGGAGCGCTGGTTCCTTCAAAACAGTCGCCGACGTGAGCGAAACGGCAAGACATGGAAGGATGGTGATTTGGCTGAGAAACTATACGCTGCGATTGAACCAAAAACACCCCAATCCTATGCAGCGCTTATACGCGGCATGGCCAAATATCTGCAGTGTGAGCGAGCCTTTGCGCTTTTGCAGGAGGCAAACGAAAAAAAAATTCAGCTGGATACCAATACCTACAATGCCATAATACAAATTGTAAGTTTACTTAAGGATACTGCCGATCAGCGTTGGCAGCTGTGCAACGAGCTGCTGCAGCAAATGGCAGAGCAACAGTTGCGTCCCAACGTGGGTACATTGAACGCAGTACTGGAGTGTATCAGCTCGTTTGGCAACTTTAAGTTGGCTCGCAGCTCAGCTCTAAAAGTGCTATCGGAATTTAAACAACTGGATGTGACTCCTAGTCTCGGCACCTATTACTTCCTACTCATTATTTTCTGCCGCGAACGCTCTCCTGTATCGCACGTCATTGTGGACATTCTAAATGACATTGGGGGCAAGCAGTTCAAGATTGAGCATCCCAAGGACACATACTTCTTTGCCACGGCCATGGATGTGTGTCGCAATCACTTGCACGACAAGTCTTTGGCCAAAAAGGTGGACCAGCTACTGCATGCAGGCAACAACTACGATCTAATCGGCGATTCTTTTAAGGAGTCAGTCTACTATCGCAATTATCTGGCCCTGCTGTGCCAGACCGAGCCCATTGAAGATTTCATGAACACGTACGATCTGCTTGTACCCAACATTTACACACCGGAGCCGGGTATTATGGAGGAGATACTTCGAGCTATCGAAATCAATGGCGCCGTTGAGCATATACCCCGCATTTGGTCCGACATGGTCATTTTCGATCACACGCATAGGGAAAGTCTGCTTCTTTCTGTACTGCGCATTATGGTTGACAATCGTCCAAATGTAGAACTACCCGCACAACAGCAACTGCCCGAGCAATGTGCCAAGGTGGCACTTGACATGTACAACAAAATCGAGGAGTCCGCGAAGCGGAACAGAAAAGTCTCCTTCACAGGTCAAATGTTAGGCGACATGCTGACACTCCTCGTGCGTAGCGACAGTAGCTTCGAAAAAGCCACCGAGGTATTTAACTACATTGACAAGCAGCAGCATCGCATTCCCGGAACACCGTCTGAGAGCGCATTGCTCGAGTATGTAGAAGCAGCTGTGCTGTATAAATCACCCAGTCAAGCGTTATCCGCGCTTCAGTATGCAGTTGACAACAACATGGAAACGAATCCACTAACGCAGCGCATTCACGAAGGTTTCACTTTAAGTGAAGTCCATTTGGCCAAGTTAAAATCGCTTGTCGGCGATAGTTTCCTAGATAAATAAAACGCGAAGATTTATAAAATTCATTAAGTTCGATGTATAATTGCAATAAATATTTGATTTACAGAGATGATTGCACGGAATGCAGTTTCTAATACTTAAATATGAAGACCTTGTACTAACTGAGATTATCAAAGTGAGATTATTACGACTAGTCCTACGTTTCTTTTGATTATTCATTCCTTTTTTGATTCTGGCTCCCAGTTGATCCCATCGTGTGGTAGTTCACTTCGCACAAATGGCGACAACCACGTCATGTGCATTCGTTTTCCAAGCACCATTTCCATATTCCCACGCACTCCACGATTGTATTTGGAATTCCGACGCTCTGATACCACAGAGCCACGTTTAAATATCGGCAAGTGGTAGATAAGTAGCAAAGTGGACATTCCGAATGCTAGAAGATTAAGCTCGTACAACAGCAAGTAGAAGTTTTCCCAGCATGCGTTTATGGTGAAGCTCACCGCAGGCACAAATATGGTAATAAGGGTATACGGTCGCCAATAGTAGTCGACGTGCAGATACCACAGATAAATGCTGGCATTGATGCTAACATAGAGAGAACCAATGCTCATGTAAAGCAGAAAATAGAAAAAAAAGCGGTAGTTGTGGTGCCCAATACAGCAACAGGTAAAACGGCAGTGATGATCCCGTTTGAACACGCAAACATTGCAGATCTCGCAGTGCCAGGCCCGTGGCGGCACAAGCGCCTGGCACAATTCACACATGTGCCACCGGCTTAGAAGTTCTGGCTCCAATGGAGGCTTAAGAATGTGCACTACATAGTAAATTCTTTAAAAATTTTGATAAATACAATAATAACCGCTCACTTGCTTTTAATCGTCGTATCCACAAGCATGCAGGCTAGCATATTGGACGTCAGGTTAAAAACCACAAATAGTCCTGCCAGCCATACGAGTGTATACCAAAATCCACCCACTTGATGAAGTTCCGGCATAATCACAGTGACATGAAAAATATATGTTATTGGCACAAAAGTGGCAACTAGCATAAAACACGCCCCATCCGCAATGGACGGGGGCAGAAAGACCTGACCCAATGGCCGGAGAATCATTTTAAATTTGAAAAAACGAAACAATTTGTGAAGTTTTAGAAATTCATTCGAAGACCTAGGGTGGGTGTATACTATCAACAAATAAACATTGTATTGGTTAATCGATAGTATTTAATATTGTATATCGTTTCGATAACTTATGTTAGAGGTGCTCGATTAAAGCGGAACTTTCTATAGTTTAAAATGCACAACAGGCAATCTTGTGATAATACTTAATTTATTTTAAATTATTTTAATTTTTTTTACTAAATGTAATTTTGCACCGACAGCTATGTTAAATCTACCAGGTGTTTCCTTATACCTCGTAGTACAGACGTGGTGCTACAGTTATTGTTAAACTGTTATTGCGCATCTCTATTGAGAGAGGTGCTTGCGTGAGCAATGTCGAGTAGAAGAAGAAGAAGAAGGAAGTAAGAGGGGAGAGTGCAAAATAGCTGTAGCTAATCGACAGTATTGAAACCATAAAACATTCCAAATGCTAGAGTAGAAATATCGTATCAGTCGTGCCCACTGCATTGCGCACTGAACACCAACGCCTATATCAGCTCGGAGGAAAACAATGGCTCGGCAAATTGAGCTGGCACTTTTAACACTCGTAATATTGTGCATACTGAAGTTTAATTCTGCTGGTGTGCCACTAAAACGATACGAAGCGCTATTAAAGCAACAGTCAGAACCGGTGGACGAGGAGCTTGGTTTATACGATGACAACGACAAGGTGGTTAAGTTAACAGTCGCCAATTTTAATGACACTATCTTGGAGCAGAACCGCGGTGCGCTCGTGGAATTCTACAACACGTACTGCGGACATTGCAAGCGTTTTGCACCTACGTATAAGCAGGTAGCTGAGCAGCTGTACCCCTGGCAAGATGTGCTCATTGTTAGTGCTATAGACTGTGCCGCTGAGGAAAACAACGGTATTTGTCGCACATATGAAGTGATGGGCTACCCGACGCTTCGCTACATGGGACCGGGATACCAGCCCAGTACTAAGCAGTATGGCCAGCATTTAGATACGCAAAAGCCGGAAGAGATACGCAGCCTGCTGGCTGGCTTTATTGCCGCTGAGAACCAGACAATTAACAACACCCATTGGCCAAATTCAGCACCTGTGTCAGAAAATGAATCTTCCACGATGCTTTTCGAAGGCTTGAACAGCCGGTGCGAATACGTAGCGCTAATCTTTGAGCCAGAGAACTCCACACTGGCCACAGAAACGTCGCTGTTTCTGCTCCATTGGCCTGTAGTGCAGGTGCGTCGTATCATAGATTCCGCCGTAGCTTCCAAATATAAAATAGACACCACAAAACATGAGCTTGCGCTCGTGGATCGGGCAGGCAATGTCAAAGTGTACAAGCCAGCTGCTCCGACAAGTGAAGCCTGCGTGAAAGCCATTGAGGATGCTCTGCGTGGGCTTAACTTAACACCACGTCCACAGCATGCAGAACTGCAGCATAACGTGCCTCTCAAAGGCCAGAACTCGGCAGTGGCTGAAATCATAAAGGAAGTGCATAGCAACAAGCATATGATTTATCAAGCAGATCTGGAGCAGGCCATACACAATATTCTGCATAATGAAGTGCCTAAAGTGAACGAGCTCAGTGGCGAGCGTTTGATGGCCTTGCAACGCTTTCTAGCCGTGTTGCAGCGCTACAATCCCTTGGGTACGAATGGTCGCCAGATGGTAGACAAGCTCAAGGATTATGTGGTGCAGTTTAACCAGGAACTGACTGGTGCTCAGTTTGAAGCAGAGCTGAAACGCTTGGAAGCTAAACACGGCCCCATCTACTCAGCCACACACTATGTGGGATGCGTTGGTTCTAGTTCACGTCTACGCGGTTTCAGCTGTTCCCTATGGACGCTCTTCCATTTCTTGACTGTACAAGCGGCAGGCAACGAGGCTGCGCAGGATCCACTTGAGGTGCTTCAGGCAATGCACGGTTACATCAAGAACTTCTTCGGTTGCACCGACTGTAGCGAGCATTTTCAGGTGAGTAAATAGGCGGGGGCTAACACACACACAAACAGACAATCAAACAGGGCCTACGTGTTAATAATGCGGTTGAAGCTTTCTCGATTGAAATACGGTCTCACCATGAGATCACCAATTTTCAGCTATTATATTCGCATGGGTGAAAACGAATCGGAGAACTCGGCAAATCTTTATAGTACTTAGTTACGTGTTTTTATTAGGGCTTTTCCAAGCGATCCAACAACAACGCAATTTCTTAACCCAACGATCACAGTTATTGCTTCGTGTTGTTGTTCACAATAACAATAATATAATAAGTATATAAATAGGTTTAATCCTATAAAACGTAACTAATATGCATCACGTTTTTACAATTTGTAAACAGCCATATGATAAATCTTATTTGAAAAAAAAAGTGGAAAGTGAATATTTTACAAGCCAATTTGACACAAATGCCATACACAATATTTTTTTATCGCACTAATGCACAATATTTTACCTTGAGCAATTACTATTGACTATAGTTATATATAGCTACATTTGTTCCGAAGAATAGACTGAAAACAATAGATAGCGATTAAAGCTAGTTAGCTATTAGTTAAACTAACTATTGCGAATGCATTTTTAACATCCATTCTGATATCAGGCCAAAGGCTATTTGTTGCTACTTTCCATGCTGATTAAGCAGATGTAAATATACTTAGGGTCAAAGCCCTTTTGATAGTGATTGAAGTGAAAGATACAAATAAGCATAGTGCTGAGATATATATAAATAAATAAACTCGTCACGCTCACATGTTGACTTTGTGGCGAAATTATTACTTTTGCGATCTCTTCGTGGATGTTACGCAACAAGTTACCAGCATTTAGCACAAGTTTTTGATTGTTTATTCCAGTTAAAGTTATGGCCTGAATTATATTATACACGAGTATTTTTAAAACAGCTGTGTAAAGAACTAGAGGCACTTGGAACAGGTGTGTGAGTAAAGCAAATTTACCTTTATTGTTCCTTCTATTTGCAGACTATGGCATTGCGGCGCAAAATCTGGAACGTGTCCTCTAAAGACGAAGCTATACTTTGGCTCTGGGAGGCCCATAATGAGGTCAACCAGCGACTGGCTGGAGATGCTACAGAAGACGCACAATTTCCAAAGGTTCAATTCCCCAGTGCAAACAGCTGTATGGAATGCCGTCATAAGCCAGCGGTCTCTACAAAGGACAATGAGGAAATCAAGTGGAACAAGGATGTTGTGCTGAGTTTTCTCAAGAGAATACACAATCCACAGAGTGTTAGCCGATATGGTGTGCAGCGGGAGGAGCTGCTATTTGAGACGCTAGACAGGATGAAGCAGAAGCGTCAAATCTCTGGCGTGTTCTCCGATATAGATATGCGAATGGGCATGCTCCTGTATGCCTTCTGCATTGTCATGATGGTTGTGGCATTTAAACTATTCGCCTTTAAAGGCGGTTACCGCAAAAAACCGTATGGAAACGATCTTCTTGGCAAGGTATAAATGAATATACCGCAATATAGGCGCTTCTGGAGCTGACTCCCTCTTAAGACACGATCACCGATGGTGATTGAAATTACTAACAACCACCTCGTAAATGTTTTGTACTTGACTCACAATTATGTTTAAGATCAAAGTGTATATATTTATATCAATATTTTTCCAGTTTTAACTTTTTATCATAATGACTATATTCGCTTTTATAAATTTACGTATCTTAATGTACATTGTTTTATATAAATGCGCTAATGTGATTTTATCTTCCAATTTTACTGTGGTGTGCGTGTATGTCCAAATAGATTGATAAAATGCATTTTACATTGTTTATCTTTCCGTGTCTACCGGTAGTTTCTACCAATGTACGACACTTGTTTTGACTATTATCATCTGTTATGTTTGTACATACATAACTTAGATAACGACTGATAGTAGGGTCACTTAAGTGTAAATTGAATCCCATATGGAAACATATGTTAATGATAATAATAGAGTGCTGTCCAGGACAGCCAATCTAACTTGACCGGAACTGTGCTCATTTGACTTCGTTCATTAGAATTGAAAAGGACTTCTTAAGTGGTAGATAAGATTGGTTAATACCAAGAATTTATTTCCTTTAAGCGTATAAGATTAATATTATTTAAAGAATCTTTTAAAGTCTGGATGCCACCAGGGCAGAACTTTGTACTTTTCTATTCGCGAGTATTTCACAGTGATGCTGTATTGGTTGTTGCTATTATCCTCAACGAAGTCCAACTCCAAGTTCTTCGCTCGCATATCCGTGCAGAGCATATCGCGGCACGCCCTGAGGCGAAAGCGCGACTGCTGTGAGTTGTAGAGCAACTGCATCGGAAGTGGCACAAAATGACGGCACACCACAATCAACAGTACAGCACCTTCATGACGGTCAACTTTATTGTATGTTCTGCGTGTTGTTGATGCTTCATCATCAGCAAGTGTTTCCCAGTCGTTTACTACTTCCGTGTCTGGTTTTAATGCGGTGCTTTCTTCTTCCGAGGATGTGAAGGGAGTTCCAGCAGTCTGATGATTCCATAGTGTGTAACATATAATCCACAAGCACTGGTATTGTCTCTGCGAGCAAGACACAAATGTGCGGTGCAGCAACCAGTCCAGATTGTAGCCCACTTCAACTCGTATTTTAAGTGGCAGGTAGCAATGGAAAAGCGCCTTGATGACTAGAGATCGCAAGGCTTTCGTATCATAGTTACGTATTTGATCCAACTGTAGCTGGGCTGGCAAATCCAAGTTCCACCCCTGAGCTGAGCCATTCAGGCAGCAGCGTTTGTATAAGTTTCTCCAAAATGCTCTAGAGTTCACCAAGTTATTAAACTGTGTGCAAACAAGGGCAAAAGTCTGTACATCCTCTGGATCGAGGCGCATGGCAATATGAAACCAAGCATCATGTCCAATATCAATTCTATTGAAACACGCAACTTCGGCCATTGCTGGTACTGGCGCCCTGACATTCACACTGGGTTTTTCTTTTAACTTGACGTAAACATCCGATTGACGGGTATAAATTACTAGCGTTGGATATACAAGAAAATCATTCATTATATTTTATAAATGTCAAAAAAGTTTTGCTTACCGCATTTTTTTCCTCTACTGCGATATAATTTTTGTTGTATACATAGAACGCTTTCATCGTCAAAACTCATTACTTCAATTTTAGAAACAGCTGATAGCGTTACGGATACTCCTGTATCTATGTAATTTGAAGATATTATATTGGCAGGCAAAAAACATTACAATTAATTGACTATTAGTAAAAAACAGTCAACTAAGAATTATTGGGACACACTTATCAACAAATGCGAGAGCACCTCTACTATTATTTAAAATGTCTATAAACACTTATGCAGCACTGGACAATATTATCGATAACAATCTTTAATTTCATTTGATATATTCTGTGTACCACTAAAAACGCTTATCGATAGCCACTATACGATTAAAACAGCATGCTTCTTATTTATAAACAACATATTCTGCTTACTTTAAAAGATGCCAATAGATTGTAAAGCAAAATGTGGCAACAAAGCCGTACTAAAGGTAAGTGCTTTATATATAGATATAAATAGAATCATCGTATAACTATAATGAAATCGTCTTTCAGCGTCCCAAAACAGGTGATGCCCTATGCAAGGATTGCTTCTTTATTGCATTCGAAGCTGAAATCCATCACACTATTATCTCAAGTAAACTTTTTCGACGAGGCGAAAAGGTAGCTGTAGCTGCAAGCGGTGGAAAGGACTCCACGGTCCTGGCCCATGTGTACGTATTAATAGAATTATCGTATATAGATATATTTGTTATTATTGCTATTGCAGCTTAAAGTTGCTCAATGAACGACACGATTACGGTCTTGACCTGGTATTACTCTCCATTGATGAAGGCATCACGGGATATCGGGACGATAGTCTGGAGACGGTCAAGCAAAACCGCGATGATTATCAAATGCCCCTTAAAATTCTTTCGTACGAGGAACTGTACGGCTGGACCATGGATCGCATTGTGGCACAAATAGGCAGATCCAACAATTGTACATTTTGTGGTGTTTTTCGTCGTCAGGCCTTAGATCGAGGAGCAAAACTTTTAGCCGTTGACAGCATTGCAACTGGCCACAATGCGGACGACATCGCGGAAACGGTGCTAATGAATATTTTGCGGGGAGATACGGCACGATTGCGTCGCTGCACTGATATTAGAACAGGTGGCGGTGAGGACTCTATCCCGCGTGTTAAGCCGCTCAAATACAGCTACGAAAAGGAGATAGTCATGTACGCACATTATAAGAAGTTGGTCTACTTTTCCACAGAATGCGTGTTTGCACCAAACGCATACCGTGGACATGCACGTGCTTTTCTCAAGGATTTGGAAAAAGTACGTCCCTCTGTCATAATGGACATCATATACTCTGGCGAGCAGCTGCGCTTCAAGGACACAGTTAAGAAACCCGTGCGTGGCATCTGCGAACGCTGCGGCTTTGTTTCCTCGCAACAGCCCTGCAAGGCGTGTGTGCTGTTGGAAGGACTTAATCGTGGTTTACCCAAGCTGGGAATCGGAAAGAAATCAAAAGGCGATAAAATGATTGCTAAACAAGACAAAGAAATAGCTCTAAGGGAACGTGCAAATATAGTAAAAAACGATTTTTAATATTTAAAACAAGCAGCGTTTATTCATTGAATTAAAACATAAGTCATTCAAAATCAGAGCTATGTCCACCACTTGACCATGATCCGCCCGATTATCTGGAAAAAAAACAAAGAATCAGTACACCCGCTACCACAAAAGTAAATAAATTAATAAGTTTATGACTCAGTGCCAATTTATTAACCATGAGCCATAACATACTAAGCAAGACTCGCTATCTCCAAAAAAATATTGAAGAAGTCCGCCATCACTTAGTACTTATATGGTGTCTGTGAATGGTTTAAGTGATCATCATTGAAAACATAACTGAACCAAACAAATCCCAAGAAAATACTAACCTAGTGAGATAATTCCCTTCGAAGACACGTGTGGCCGGGATATTTCAACCCTGTCCAACTATTGTTAAACATAACCTAAAAAAAAGAAAAGAAAGAAAAACGTTTAAGTAATGTTCTTTTAAAAATACTTATATAAACTTGAAATTTTGATTTCAGTTTATAATTACAAATAAAATGAATCACAGTGGTTCATATGAGGTGTCAGAAAGTAAAATTTCATCAGAGAAAGATTTGCACTCATTTGTACTTGAAACGTGCACTTACCTTCTTTTTTCCACAATTGTGGCAGCAAATCCATTATGGTTGCCGTTTCATTTTGCCTGCAAGATAGAATAATAGTTTATAAGTATAAAAAGAAATACTCAATAATAATATAGAATTTTTGTAATTTTTATGTTGGCTACACGAAAAAATATGCACCGCAAATTTATAATAAAAATTTGGGTTATGCTTGTGTGAAACACATTTATTCTGTGAACAAGTAAAAAGCACTAGCTAAAGTGGAAAATATCTTTACACCAGCGACTCGTGTTCACATAACAGAAAATTACATAGAAATATTTATAACTTACACAATTAAATCACATCTGCCGAAAAGGGCTCAACTGGTACGTTTCACCTGTAAATATAATAAGGGAATACATTAACATAACATTCCTATACAGTTAGGAACTTGTACAGCAACAGGAGCCAGACTCTACACCACGTGGCTACAACATGAATTATAGTGGGTATACAGACATTGTCCTGCACTATAATTTGATTTTGCAGCGTTGAGTTCTGTAAATAGGCGTGGCATACACCTACCACAGTTATATTTGCCGCAATCTCATTATCAGATTTTACATTTGTTGTTCATACTTACATTTTCGTAGATTTCAATATTTAAGTGCGGCATGTTTAAAGGCCAGAACCAAAGTGACGGATATAAGCTAAGTTAGTTGCAACAAGAACATGCATATGGTTGCATGCCGATTGTTGGAGAATAGCTGTCCGCATATATTCGATAGCTAATTTGTTAGAAATAGATATTTCTCGTAATACTCCTCTGACCCACACATATTCATAGTCATATTCTAACTGTTCTTATAAATTTTGATACTGAATTTTACATTTTCTTTGTATAAACGCTTAATTTTTCTAATTTCTTCTGTTCTTTGTATAATTTGACAAATTACAATGACTTCATTCAATACTGAATCCGTTTTCATGCCGCTCGGTAATTTATCTCTTGTTATAATATCAAAATTATGCTAATTTGTCAAAAGCTTACTTTAATATTATATGTACTTACAGACGAGTATTATGATAACTGTGTACAGCCAAAGCCTAGGATACCAAAACGCTATCCTGGATACCAAGAGGTCTCTGGTAAAAAACAACGCCAAGCAGCTCGTTTAGAATCATATAAGGACAACGAAAAGGAGGATGACGAAGAAGAGTTTGATGAGCTAGATTCTGCAATAGAGGATTCAAACATGAATCAACTAAAATTTGAAACTAATGACTTTAATCAATTGTATAATGACGCTGATGGACAATTGGCTGAAGATAGAAATCCTGTTCAAGAAACTATGGCGGAAACGCCAGCCTGCTCAGCCCAGTGGCGCATACAGCCGAATAACGTAAACAGACCGCCAGGTGCGGCTCCTTTAGTACCCAAGGATGCGCCACGCGCGAATTCTCATCAGCCCGCTGCAAACGCAGGTCGTGGTAGGCTCAGAAACCGTTTAAATTGGGGTAGGCCTAAAAACGCACAAAATTATCAAAATAATTCGCAGCTCTCCATACATAATCGCCTGGGATATAACCAGCAACGAAATTCTCAACGTGCTCAAATACCAATTGAGCAACGCATGCGCAATGCCTACAGCGCCTTTACGAATACACCAAACCCAAGTGACAACCTCAATAAACAGCAGCAGGTCATAATGAACATAAATAATCATTTTCAGAATGGTCGATCACACATTAACCTCAGCTCACAACTCAAAACAGAACAGATTAATAACACATGCCCAACTTTTAACGAACGTTACAATCCGATCAGCAACCAATTTAATTCTTGTATTAACCAAAACAACCCCAATCCAAACAACTGGATAAGTTCACATTCATTAAATTCATTGATCAATTCAGCTAACCAAATTCCAAACATTAATACCGCGCGCCAACGTTTAGGCCCTCCGGCTCGAATGCAGTCTAATCAGACTTCAGTTGGAAATCCGATGAACCACAATGTTCAATTCCATCAACTTTCAAGTGGCAATAGTGGTGGTGAAGTCAATTCAAATTCAGTTTGTCTGGCAGATTTACTGAATATGGACAGAAACAGTTGCAAGAACTTGAATGTGGCAGAGGTGGCCAAGAATGCCATGATGGTATTGAGCAATGTGTTTCACAAGCCTGTACTGAATGGGGACATACAGCAAAAGTTGTCCAATCTACAGGTAAGTGGGCTGATGAGATAAATACCAATTTAGAGTGGAAAACAAAATATTTCCTTTACACAGCATAACGGGATGTCTAATGATGCACAAGGCCTAGATATAAACATTCAACCAGTAACTACCGATCTTCGAATGTATCATCGTTTCAAATAGTCACATCAAAGAAATTAACCGGACCCTATTATAATTTTTTAATTTTTCATTTAAATATTAACGCATATTCAACTTAAATACTCGTTCCAGGGGAATTGCCATGCACTCGCTGTGAATGGTGCGTAGGTGTAAGAATAAGAAGAAGAAAACGACTTTAGAGAAGTATTTGTATTTTGATTTGTTATTATTATTATTATTTTATTTTTTTTTTTGTTGCCTGATAAGAAAAGGCCGAGCCGCTTATCAGCAATGCACAACAAGAACGAAACGATGAGTAAAATGTGAAGCGAAAGCGAACAAAAATAGAAACAAACAGCGATAAATGACGGCAAAGCGAATTTTCATACACGAGAGATGTGACGACGATGGGACGAAAGCTAAACCAAAACCGAACAAAAAACAATCAATCAGTAAATCTAGTAAAGACTCAGAACGTGGACGTAAATATGGTTAATGGAAACGGGTAGAAATTATTGAGTGCCATAATTGATACACATCTAGTTAAAAAACAGAATTAACCTCCAATTGATGTACAAAAGTTTTAAACAGATTGTGTAAACACAATAAAAGCTTTGAGTGAGAAGTACATTTAGTTCAAAATCATATTTAAACAATTCAATTAATGTACAAACAACTTAAATAAAGTGCCTAATAACATAAAAACTTAAGAATACATACATAAATAAAGTACATAATAAATGCAATTTCATTATCGGCATTCATCATGTTGAAGTCGAAGCAATTGCTAAAACAATTTGCCAAAGGTAAGCAACCAGCCTCATTCCTATGTACATCAATCAACCGACCTATGTATAGTATATGTATATGTAGATGGAGGCTTATCATAATTTATAGAACACAGATTATCTGAACAATTTCACCCAGGAGATTTTGTTGTTTACTTTGCCAGTTTTGTTTTCATGCATGGATTGCGCCTCCAGCTCGTTTCCGTTTATTATCAGCTTAAGCTGTGCCATGTGATTATGAAGACATTGTCAGAAAACAAATAATTATAAGTAAATAATTAGCTTAAAAAAAGAATATCCGTTTCTTCAATTATTATTCATCCAATACGCACGAGTTATCAGACATTAATACGATTGTGTTTGACAATCTTTTAATTTGATATTTCTGTCAGGCATTATCGCAAAAACTAAATTTTGATATCTTCATTTTGTTCAAGAAGTTGCATAGAATTGCTTTTACTTAAAGAATCGTCGTCTGGGACTCCAATGTTTATCAGTTAATGACTGAAAGCCTGACCAAGCTTAAGAAAATAATGGCCGAGTTTTTAAGTACATTATATGATATATAAACACTTATATACTTAAATTTCTCCAAAAAATCTTTCTGACCAGAATATGCCAACTTTGCGCCTGCAAATTTTAAACTGAAGCGCGCGTTGGTCGTAACAAAGCTATCGCGATATGAAGTCGAGCAGCTCCGTCATCCGGAGCTATCGCGCGAAGAGTTGGAGCAAAAGTTACGGGACCGTGGCACCGATGTGGAAATGGTACTCTCCCTACACAATCTCCACAAGGACTTCGAGCGACGGATTGTCCAGAGCTTTCAAGATGTCGGCTGCGAAGTCAAATTATCCAGCAGGTATGTACACATCCCACTTGTGCCTTGCTGATTGCCCTTGTCCAAGTCAAAAGGCGACTACACGTACGTTTCTAGTAATTCTAACATTTATTGTTTATGTGGCTTTATGTGGCTATGTCTGCTGTGTCGTCATTGTCATCCTCATACGCTGCAAATCATCTATGTCGTAATAATTACCAAACTACAATACAAATTGTATTTATGTATTCCCGCCATTCACATAATGTGTCCCTGTCGCTGTTGACTTTATTAAACGACCAGACTTGAATTTAGAAGCTCTCTGAGCAAGGATATCATGAGCTGGGCAGATGTTATAGTGCCAGTTGGCGGCGATGGCACCTTTCTGCTGTCCGCCAACCGAGCCAGTCCCTTGTTTGCGCTCAGCCAGCAGAAAACACCCATTGTGGGCTTCAATTCGGATCCGCAGCACTCGGAGGGACGCCTGATGCTGCCCAAACACTATTCGGAAAATCCAGAAGATGCGGTTAACCGTATCAAAAGTGTAAGTAGCCCTCATCAGTCAAATAATTGAATGTTATAATTGAATGTTAATCTCTCAAACAGGGTGACTTTAAGTGGGTACATCGCTCACGTATACGCACCACGCTGCTAGGAAGCAATGGTACAATTCCTGAGTCAACTGACTTATTCAGGCACACAGCTGTCAAAATGGAACGGGTGAATACGTCGCCGGAAATGCTGGATGAGCATATGGCCTGCAAATATAAGGCCAAAATGAAACGTGTCCTACCCTATTTGGCGCTGAACGAAGTAAGCCTTTTATCAAGTACTTCGGCTAAACGATTCGACTATAACCTTTGATCCCAAAAGGTTTTCATCGGTGAGCATCTCTCGGCTCGAGTGTCACATTTACAGGTGGTGCTGGACCATGAGGATGTGGTAAATAAAACTAAATGCTCTGGTCTGTGTGTAAGCACCGGCACTGGTTCCACATCCTGGCACACAAGCATTAACCGGATAACCAGCCGTGATGTTGAAGACCTGCTGCGATCACTTCCCAATTGCGACTCACCGGAGGTGCTCCGATTGCGAGAGAACGTTGATGAAATCGCACAGCGTTACAATCAAGGACTGCTCTTTGCGGCTGATGATCCACGCCTATGCTATTCAATCCGAGAGCAAATTTGCGTCGGTGTGTGGCCTTCACCCAAGACATTCAAAGCACGCGATTTCGTTCAAAGCGTGTTCGTCAAATCGCATTGCATCGATGCCAGTAAGTAGATGGAATCATTTGAAAAAGACCTTCCAAAAAACATGTGCATTCCATTTTACAGATCTGGTAATTGATGGCAGCATATCATATCCCTTTAACGATGGTGCCAAGGTGTTGCTCGAGACCTATCCTGAGGATGCGTTGCTAACTATCAACCTAGACTGAAACTTTAAACTGATTCTTGAAAATTAACCAAGGAATGTGCCTGATTTTATGCTGACGGCTGCTACTGCTGCATTTTTGGAAGCATGTCTGAAATTTGGAATTTATACGGCATACACATTTAATGATGCGTTTCGCAACTGCTTAGTAGTGTAAGCTTGAAAGTTATTTGTTATAAACATATTCTATATATTTAAATGAATCACTTTGCTTTTGATATGCGCTTTACAGTTGCAGTTTTCTTAGGCGCAGGTTTTTTCGTGGAAGTATTGAGTTTACTTTGTTTTGAAGGCTTCTTTTCTTTAGGCGCATCGTCTGCATCTTTCGCCGGGCGCTTTCGGAATTTCTTTTCGAATCGCGCACTGTCTAAGGTCTGGAAGCGTTCATCACGTAACAGCGCCTTACCCTCTTCGCTGCCTGCCATCTGTTCCTGTTTTTCCTTGCGCTTGCGACGTATTTCCACTAATTTGTCCTTTTGTTTTTTACGATAACTGAAAAAGAAAAGTCGTATAAACTCGTACATTTTCCAGGTAGCAGATTTGTCACTTACAGTGCCTCCATGTCATCTGGATCCTTGCCTTCGATAAGCCACGTCTTACGTCTGTAATTCTGGGCACGTTCGTCAAAGTCTTTGTTATCAAGCTGCATCTCAGATTCTCGTCGCGTAACATTAACTTGCATAAAAATCCGTTCCACCAAGCGCTCTAAAGTAAACAAGAAGTAAATTAATAGCTTAAGATTGAGGTCCCTGTATATTACATACGATCAACGGGATGTTCTGTCAACTTAGTGTTGATGGCTGTTTCAATGTCGGACAGAAGTTCCAAATCACGCGGAAATCTAAATATGGATATTGCCATTCCTATGCGTCCTGCCCTGGCAGTGCGTCCCACACGATGTATGTATTCCTTCGGTGTGCGAGGCAACATATGATTCATGACCAGCTCTACGTTGGGTATGTCTAGACCACGTGCCGCTACATCCGTAGCAATCAGTGTGCGTACGTGATTTGACTTGAAGCGAGTGAGCGCCGCAACTCGCTCCTTTTGTCTCATAAACCCATGTAGACAAACGTTGTCTATTTCCATAGTATTCAAAGTCATCGAAAGCACTTGACAGTATCTGCAATAATAAAAAAGGATTACCGAAACTACAAAGTAAGCATGAAGTCTGGTGTACTTACTTTTTTGTGTTGGTGAAAATCATCACATTGGAATCTTCCTTTTCCTCGCGATACTTGCGCAGCGCTTCAATAAGGACCATATCACGATCATAGTCGGCGCAGAGCAAGTAGCGCTGATCAAGTGTATCCACAGTCGCTATGGTTGAATCCTCGGACCATTCTAGACACTGTATAAATCATATTTCTTAACAATATTAGTTGAAAAGAACCAATGCACACGTACTTCTTTTGAAACAGGAAATATGCTGGATTCCTTGATAAAGTCGTTCATTGTGGCTGAAAAGAACAAATTCTGACGTGTCTTTGGTATGCAGCTTTCGATTATGGCAAGGCTCTCGTCAAAGTCACCATTCAGCATGCGATCAGCCTCGTCAACGACCAGAAACTTTAAATTGTCGAACGAGAACGTATCACAGCCAGTTAGGTGATCAGCCAGACGTCCTGGCATGGCTACAACAATGTGTGGTCGCTGCATAAGCTTTTGGCTCTCGATCATTTGGTCAGTGCCACCAGAAACAACACACACACGAACGCCCATTGGTTGTCCAGCCACAAGAAACTGCTCGGAGATTTGGTAAGCCAGCTCGTGTGTGGGTGTCAGTACCAGGGCAAAATTACTAACAGGTTCTTCGCTTAGCTTCTCTAAAATAGGCAAGGCAAACGCGAATGTTTTGCCTGAGCCTGTTTTAGCAGCACCAATGCAATCTTTTCCGGACAAAATCGCTGGTATGCAGTTTTCTTGTATCGGCGTTGCTCCTTTGAGACCTGGCAAATGGAGCACGTTAGAGGCGTCGTATATATCAGTTAATTTCTTCCAAACTTACCCAATTTGGTTAGCTGTTTAGCCATCCAAGGACGCAAGCCCAGTTTAAGAAAAGGATTTGACTCCTTTTTCTGCATATTGTTATTTATTTATACGAAAACAACAAATATTTTTGTTTTGAGTACCAACACACGTGCATGTCAACCAGGGCTGACATACTCAACGTCTGCTCTGTTCCCGCTTACTCTGTTACTAAATTAAATTACGCGTACCGCTCTGTTATACTCAAATTGGCAGATACAATTTTTTATAGGAGCCAAATAAATGACGTCACAAATACGACTGAGCAGCTTACAGTATTTGTTGTTGTTTTTCTCAAAACTGCGTTTGAGGGTATAAACTTTTGTGTATATTCAGGCGACTTTCTATCGAATTGCATGAAACACAATTTTTTGTCTAAAACCCCCTTTTATTATATAATTGATTTTCCTATAATTAATTGCGACTTTCGGCACATAAATGTATCATGTATATTAAATAACATACTCATTACAAAAGCCAGGTTTACAGTCTTTTTAATATAAAGTACATAAATACTCTTACTACACTAGGGAGATTTTAAAATTTGAGAATTTGAGGGATCTTTGTTAAACAAATGGCTTAAGGATGAAACAATATATAAACAGTAAAATAAAACATGTAACAAATCACAGGATAAACTGAAAACAAATTAAACTTAATAACTAATAACTAATCTTTTATAAATGTACATATGTACATACATACGAAACTAAAGCTATCGTTAACCCCTTAAAAATGAGGTAAGCACACTTTTCCTGCGAACAGTTCGGATACTACCGTTATCCATAACGCTAAGACAAACATTATATAGGATATGCCTATTTTAAACGTATTCGGCAGTTGATACGCCTGTCCGCCAATCTCTTCAATATGGAAGCCCAGAGGAAAGATGACAGCAGCTAGACAAAACAGTACCATAGCAGCAAACCCCACCCATCGCGCGTATGGTATAACATTTCGGTCCCAGGTGCTGGATGCCAACAGAATGACCGTTGTTGTGATGCAAATACAGCCAACGAATATACAAACTAGCGCTACAAGCCATTCCGGTTGCAGGCTGGGTGTGTAGCAGACTTGTGCCCGGTTGTATAGAGTCACACACGTCCACATGAGACCTATCCGTATATCACCTCCTTCCTCTGTTATTATCCAGTCAGGCAACGCCAGACTAACAATTGCAAACACGTCGGCGGCCATGAACAATGTAGCACTTATGGTGGTTAACTTATCCATTTTATCCTCACAATGTCTGCCTTTATATCTATTTTGTATATTTGATTATTGATTCTTCCAAGGAACAGTATGACTGCAAGCGGGTGAAATGTACGGGTAGCATACTAGTGTAACAGCGGAAATAGTACACTTTTCAGCCGATACAACCTCGAATTTACAGCCATGTTTTAGCAAAGTGATGAACCTAGAATGCAATAGAATGAAAGAAAAAGAGAGAGCTTGGAAGTATTTGTTGTAAATAGAATGAGAACAAATGTAAGGCTTTTGCGGCTCTAGTGGTGAAATACAAAAAAAAAAAAGTTTACAGATAAGAAAGAAAATTCGACATAAACATAGTAAGAAAAGCAACAGCGTCACGAACATGGCAGCGGAAGTAGAAGTAGAAGCTAATCAAAAGCTAAACGTCTTGTGTGGTATTTGTAACGAATTTTATAAAGCAGATGATATCATATTTTCAACGGCTAGTTGCGGCCATGTTTTTCATAAGGAATGTCTTCTTCGTTGGCTGAGTCGTTCCCTAAGTTGTCCACAATGTCGTGCTGTGTGTCACCGACAACGAGTGCATCGCATATATTTAAATTTTGCAGAACGCACAGACGTCGAAGATGTGGAACGTCTTCACATTCAATGGGTGCCGATGGATTTGGATGATCAATTTGCTTCCAGCGTACCCGAAGGAGCCGTTCAATGCGGTACCGACCATGATGGTTTCGATACTTATGTAGCTCGAGTGTATTTACATGAAGATCTACTACCAGCCAATTATGTGTTGCAAAAGAAATACGTGTACACGCCATGGGATTGCAGTGCTCATCAACTTAACACAGAGGTGGACTTGCTGGTGTTGACCGATTGTGAATTTAAATGGGTGGAAGCACAAAATGGTAATGTTCCGCCAAACGCGCTTAAAACAGGCTACTCGGAAACCGGTGAGATATTGTACACCGGTCGTGCTGTATATGAGGGTATTACGATCCTGGGAAAAGTACATCAATCTCACAGAGTTATGTATATGCCATATCGTCGCGCCGAAGTAAGTGCGTCCAGCTATGAAGTCCTGGTAGTTACACCCAAAGAACAAGCGGAGCGCTGAGCAAACAATAACTTATCTTGGTGATCGCAAAGCAGAGGGGTCATTCTGTGGTACTGTTAATCTCAATACTCCACTTAGTGGAGTCTATTACTTAACAAATATATAAATATTATACACTGTTTACTTGTTATTCAATATGTATGTGTATATTACTTGCTTGAAATATATGTTCTAAATGATGAATTATAGTTCAAAAATAAATTAACATTTTTCGGTTTGAGCTTTATATATCTGTTAAAAATTATATATAAATGACAACTCAGAGTTTAAAAATAAATTTATTAGATTTTTTTCTTTATAAGTTTTATATACCTTCATATATAAACTATGATTTGAACGATTGTTATGCTTAAAATAGGTATGTATATAAAACATATACTCATACATATATATTTATATATGTGTGCGAATATGTTTATGTATATGTATATATGACTAAGACTATGTATTTTTTTAAATTGTAGTATTCAATGTTGTTATCTCAATTCTCATTCTGTCTATTTGTTTGTTGTTTCAACAAATTGTCACATTAATAATGCGATTATTCAAATTATTTATAATAACTTTTTAAGGTAACTATGCATGTGTATGCGTTTATATATGTATGTATCGTATGTATGTTTGTGTATGTATATTTTATCTTAATAAATCATCTGAATTTGGATTGTAACATGACAGTTATATGTATAATATATATTTATCTAAAATACAACGTGCATGTAACATTTAAACAACATCATACAATTATAATAGAAATAGGATATTTGTTTTATGCTGATGGATGACTTTTGTACTTAGTTAATAAGAAAAAAATTTATAAAACATGCTGGTGTATATGTATGTACCTATATGTATGTGTATATGCGTATGTGTGTGGGTGTGTTGTATTGGTGTGTTTATGCTGATAGATCATTTATGACCACAATCGATATTTACAATTTCTTTCTTTTCTTATGGATAGCACAATTTCTTACTGATTTACAATGTAGTTATTTATATGTCTACTCGGTTTATGCAATTTATAAGTTACTTGAGCCTGTCTTGGTCTTGATCTGTGATTATTTAACATTATATTTAATTTGAGACGGGACTTCAGAGAGGAAGATTAGTTGCAAATGGCCACAAGTTTTAGTTAAGTTTAACATTTAAGTTCAGATATTATAGATTAGAAACAGTCTCTGGGAATTTATACAGTATACAACATATTTAACGAACGGTACAGATATTAACTAACAATTTACAATATTCTATGTATATAAAAATTAAAATATTACTATCAAATCAAATTTTTTTTAATTCAGTAAGAGCAGTTACAATAATTTTTAAATGGGGCGCAAATTTTTTAACGGTTTATGTGACTGGGGGCGGAGGCAACTAGAAACATAAGAAACAGAGTCTCATTGCAGACTTCTTTTCCTTGAATAACTTTACAAAATCCTACTCATGCTTATTTTTATCCCTTTCATTATTTTTCTTTTTTCTGCGACGATTCGATCGTTTGTTCCTATATCATTTCTGCGAAGACAGGTAGTTCATGTACTTTGTTGTCTGTTGTGCATTGCGCACCAGCTCGCTTTCATCCTTGCCAGCGGCCTGCCATTTGTCGGTGTTCTGTTGTTGTTGGTGACGATCTGGTTGATGCTCTTGGTGTTGCTCTTGAGGCTGGTGTATGTTCGGCTGTGAGCGACGGGTGAAGTTACGATGACGCTGTGGTTGATGTTGATGATTTTGATGCTGCTGTTGTTGGTGAGGGTGTGGATGTGGATGTTGATGGGGCGGTGGTTGACGACGATCAAAAGTGCTAGATGCTTCACTAGCCAAGCTGCTCTGACTGCTGTAACGCGGATAGTGGCGCGGCCTAGCACTGCCACCTGGTCCGGCAGCATGTGTTGGGCTTTGACTATAGCGATACGCATTGGGATTGGACTTTCTGCCGCCGTCATCCATTTGGGATTTGGGTGGACGCGGTAGTGTGCGTGCACGCGATGAACTGCGGCTGTTGGACTCTGGTCCATTTGAGTTATGTGCGCAATTTTCATCTTGATATGCACTGTTTATGGTCGTATTTGACCGACGCCAGGTCTCGCTGTGTATCTTATGTTGATCTTTGTGCTGTGGGTGGTGGTTTTGCTGGTGATGGTTTTGTTGTTGCTGTTGCTGCTGCTGCTTTTGGAAACGTGGTGGTTTGTCGTAAGTGTTGCGGTTGTTATAGCGCCCACCGCGCTTATAGCTGTTACCACGCTCATAGTTGCTTATGTAGGACCGCTCACTGCGGTCATCGCGCTGGTCCCAATTGGAGTTAACAATGCTGTTGAAGTTGCTGCCGCCGCTAAGATTGCGCTCATTGCGCTCTTGTGAGTGCTTCCTCCGATCCTGAACGCTGTACAAACGCAGACTACCACCAGCATCGTCTTCGCAACTGACGCTGAAGCGACGCTGTTGATCATAGCGTGAGCGTCCATTTGACTGATCGCTGTCGTTGGCCCGATTAAAGCGAGTCTTTCGCCAGCTGGGCAAAGGTTTGGACTCGTCCCGGTCTTCGCTGCTGGCCATGGACGGATACTGATCAGAGCTGATGTTGCTGATACGAAAGTTAGGTAAGTCATATGCAATTATGTGTTTTTTTAATAATACTTACTCTGCCTGTGGTGCCTGTGAGTGATTCTGCTTGAGGGGACGCGGCGCATTGCGCGGCTGAAAGCTACGTCTGGTCTGATGTCCGATACCAGACGACTCGTTGCTTTGATAAGTATTGTTGGTGTTCTCGCTATAATTTTGCTGCCCATCGCCGGTTCCTCCCGCCTCCTCATAACCAATATCGCATAAGGAGTCCTCGCAGACCTGTTCACTCCACTTCTTTGGCACCTCCTGGGCCGAGTTATTGGCGCTGCTTCCGTTCTCTTCTTCACTGTAGCTTGCAGTTTCGTTCTGCCTGCTGTAGGAGTCATCCTGTGGTTGTACTTCTACACTATTGTTGTTATTATTGACGGTATCATCCTCCTCATCATCAACGACCAAATATTCTGTGTACATGGCTTCTAGATCGTTGCCCACATGCTTGAAATGACTGTAGAACAAATCAAGGACCATTAAAAGCATCGCTTTCACCTTGGCCGTCAGCGCGGGCTGCATGATCATATGTCGCCTAACATTATATAGCAGCTCGTCGATCTCCGTCTTGTGACGCGTTCTCATAATTTCGCCGTTGAGGGTGATCTGTGACAGCACCAGGCGCGCCAGGCGCGTATTCATCACCACAGTTACATCACTGATCTCACGCGTTAGTAAACTGAGAAGTGATTTGCCTAAGATGGTTATCGGCGCATTATCCGCCAGTCGCACACGATGGTAGTACTCGCCCAGCAGCGTTATCGAGTTGTACAATCGATTCTTATCGTGCTGCCTATAGGTATCCGCATTGATAAAGTTGGTCTCCAGGATTTTAAGCATGGCACTGCGTACTTTGGTCTCATTCATGGCCAGTGCATCAAAATTGCGCGAGGAGAACAGTATGGCGAACTTAAGAGCCGTTTCGGCATCAATTAGAGCTTTGCTGTTCATATAGTCCATGGATTCACTGCAATAAATTGATTGTCAATTGGCATTGTAATACAGTAGGAAACAATTGAATGCATAATATTACTTAAAAACTATTAAGGCGAACCGGTTATAGGTGTATCGCATGGTTTTCAATTTTCATTTAGTTATTTAGCAAATTAAAGACCAGTTCATATTTATTAAAGAAAAACTAATGTTTCATTTGTTGCTAAGCGAAAATTGTAAAACACTTTGGTAATTGTTACCTTAAGGGTTAACACGAAAGCACGAATGTGGTTGATAAGACGCATAAACTTTTGTTTAAACTACTTAAATAAAGCAAATAATATAATATGGGAGTATGTATGTAGACATGAAAGCATGCATAATTTTACTTTTTTTTATCCAACTGGCGGGAAAATCTATTTCTCATGCTCTCTCGTTGCTCTTATTCTGGCTATAAGTATTTCCCAATCTCTTATTTCTGACTTTGTTCTACAACTTGTTTACATACTTATGAAAAAAGCTTGTAAATTTTAATGCACGCTCTGACGTACAACTTTGATATGTGTGTTTGTGTGTATTTACGGAAATAAATGTATATACATATAAATTATATTATATATGTATGTATGAATGAACGTATACATATACATATACATATACAATATATATACATATACCAATGGATTAATCATCAATGTACGGCGACATGCACACACATATATACATACCAGAGCATCGATTCGTCTCGCACAATATTGCAGAAATCCGTTTCGATGGCCTTTATTTTGTTGTTCAAGACGATACCATCGTCCTGCAGGTTAAGGTCGCGCATCATCGTAATGATGTGATCATAAGAACAACCACCTGTTGGAATCATGTAATTGGTTGTGGCGCCCGTGTTAAGCATGTTACAGACATCGCGCAGAGTCTGCACCTCGCTGCCAACCACTACGCTGCTGTTGCTACCGTTGCTGCCGCCACTATCCGCACTTGTGCTGTTGTAATTGTTGTAAGTGTAGGCGGTACTGTTGATGTTGCTGTTACTGCTATGATTGCTAATCATATTAGTATTAGCCATTTCTTGTTGATCTGTGGCGCAAATATTGTTGTTCTTCTGGTTGTTATTTCTGTAATTGTTGTAGTTGTTGTTGTTTGCGTTATCCCCTTGCATCTGTGTCTGCCTCCGCCAAGCGTGCCAACTTCTGTGTGTTTGTGCTGGCCACAACAACTCAACTTATTATTTTGCGCAAATAAGCAATGACAAAGGTGTTGAAATGCGCACAAAATATCACTTTTCCTTCACTTTGCACACTGGCATGGAACTCACCCAAGTCTTTGTGTTGATTAAAACTTAACAAATGTGTCGCTTAAATGCACGAATCTATACGTTTCAGTTTTATTTTATTTATTTTATACCGAATTAATTTATACCGAATGCGTTTGGTTTAGGGGAACCTAGAGCCAGCTAGCGAACAGTGTGCCCGAATCTAAAAAGTAAAAATATACTGATTTTTGTTTTCTAAAAATAATCGCAAAATATATCGCTTTAAAATATACTTATTTTTTGAGCACATACACATCGATACTTATCGTAACATTGTAACAGTCAATTAATAAATTCAAAATACCACAAACGTTGGCAAGGCAACCTAATGTACGTCGTTTAAACTGTACCAACTTTTGTATAATATACGTATATACACTTACAAGACATAAAGCATAAAAATATAACAGATGTTTGGAGTAAACATTGTTTGGAGTAAACATTGTTTGGAGTAACCATTAATATCAACCCAGCTAAATCATTATGAGCAGATATAGCCTATTACTTTCAATTGCGTTTTAGAAAATAGTTTCAAATAAAATGCAAAGTTGTATGTCAGATTAACAACATGCTGCTGTTCTTTTATTTTAAAATTAAAAAACAATATATATAATCCTCCTTTTCATTTAAAACACATATATATGGGTTCATAAGTATAATCGTAGTTTTTTCCTTCGCTAATGTGAAATAAGAAATGTTTACCATGTTGACTCCACACCCAAGACAGTTTCTGTGGAAGACAAACATAAAATAAATATTTTTCCATGAAATATAAATTACTTACCGTCTGCGAGCATATATTTTGATAAAGATTAACATTCAGTAATTTGATTCGCTTCTTAATAATTTTTGATGCAAAAAATATGTAATTATCGAAGTCAAACGCACATTGCTCAAAGCTTACAAGTTCCACATTAACAATATTGTGTATTAGCCTATCAAGACTTGATTTTTCTTGTATACAGCAGCTTTTAAAATACATTTCTTTTATATATTCAAAGTGCTGCGTAGAAAATGTTTTGTCTATGTCAGTCAATAAATAATTATCTGCAATTATTTTAAGAGCATCCACGTGAAGTTTAGCCCTTATGACCGTGCATAACGTATCTGTCGTATTGCATGTTTCCAAAATACTAAAATTGTTTTTCTGTGGTAAGGAATCCAATTTCCGGCAGATTAAATTAAGCGTTCTCCTATGCCTAGCCTCCCCAACGATAAGATCTTTTAAATTGGGAATACTATTTAGATGGTCCAGAAACCAGGGCAGTTCGTCAGCATCAATTTTAATCGATTCCAAACTTGTCATACACTCCACAGGTAGACTTGTACCGCACGATTTGATTTTTTCTCGGCTAAATAGACACAGTTTTAATTCTTTAAGCTTATGAGCTTGCATGACTATTGCAAGATTTTCTATAGTGAATAGATTGCAATATGATATGGTTAAACGTTCCAATTGGCGAAAATCGACAAAATACCTTCCCGTAAAATCTCCTTGGGGACTAAAGGCTTTTAAATTTGGAAAGCTCACCACAATTTGCGGCAGATTTACATCGGATAGCAGTCTATGTGGTGAAGTTGCAAACCGAAAATCATATACTTCTGGAAAAACATTGCTGACAAGCACGTTAAAATGTTCCAAAGTCATCAATCTTAGTCGTAGAACTTTGACAGTTTCACGTATGCATTTAAAGAAATACGTCAAATGCTTGATAGTAAATCTTGCTTCATACAGCGACAGGTTTACAATTTTGTATTGAGTCCGCCAGACAAGTGACATTAAATGATAGAATCGTGGATGCAAAGTTATCATTACTTGTTGGGTTTTCAGATCTAAGTAGCTCAGAATGCGAATAACTATATCGTCGTTTATGGCTTCCATATTGTACTAAAAAAAAAAGCAGATGGAATAAAATATGATTTTGAAGATAGTATTGGTTTAAGAACAATATTTTTATCGACTAAATTTTGTCAAGAGCGTATGATAAGCATTAATCGACTCTTATTTGCGTTTACAACCAACTTCACGCGACGTATGTTTACTATGAGAATCTATAAGCAGCTGATTAATGACGGTCTGGCAGCACGCACGGTTTTTCAGGTAATCGCGACACAATTAAGTTATAAACATGCAGAAATATGACAAAATGGAAAAGATTGGCGAGGGCACTTACGGGACAGTGTTCAAGGGCCGCAATCGAGACACAATGGAGATAGTGGCACTGAAAAGAGTGCGTTTGGATGAAGACGACGAAGGAGTGCCTAGTTCTGCGCTGAGAGAAATTTGCTTACTGAAGGTTTGTATCACGTTATTTGTACCGAGATATGCTCAAAACTAAACGTCACAATTCCGTAGGAATTGAAGCACAAAAATATTGTCCGGCTATGTGATGTGTTGCACTCCGATAAAAAACTGACGTTAGTGTTCGAACACTGCGATCAGGACCTAAAGAAGTACTTTGACAGCTTAAATGGAGAAATCGATATGGCCGTGTGTCGAAGTTTCATGTTGCAACTGTTGCGCGGCTTGGCATTTTGTCACAGGTGTGTTATTTTGTATCTATGCAGGATCGCGGCTGAATCCATATCTTTGTCGTTATAGTCACAATGTTCTCCATCGCGATCTGAAACCGCAAAATTTGCTTATTAACAAGAACGGCGAACTTAAGCTGGCTGATTTTGGACTCGCCCGCGCTTTTGGCATTCCTGTGAAATGCTATTCTGCTGAAGTGGTAACGCTCTGGTATCGTCCACCAGATGTGCTCTTTGGCGCTAAGTTATATACCACTAGTATAGACATGTGGTCAGCTGGTTGCATATTAGCCGAACTAGCTGATGCAGGTCGTCCGCTTTTTCCCGGTTCTGATGTGCTCGATCAATTGTTGAAGATATTCCGGGTACTTGGAACACCAAATGAAGAATCTTGGCCCGGTGTATCGCACCTCTCCGACTACGTTGCGCTTCCAAGTAAGTTAGCTTGACAACTCTTAAATTTCTTTGGTAATTAACTATCATATTTTTTTAGCTTTTCCACCTATTACATCGTGGAGTCAACTTGTACCAAGACTGAATTCAAAAGGCCGTGATTTACTGCAAAAACTGCTCGTGTGCCGTCCGAATCAGAGAATTAGCGCGGAAGCTGCTATGCAGCATCCATATTTCACAGACGCCTCTTCTGCGGGTCATTAGTATGGCAATCAAATTTACTGTAGTTGTAACGACTGTTTCAATAATATTTAAATAGAAACTATGTATTTTTTAGGATCGTATTTTTAGTTATACACATTGTTTTATCCTAAATTCAATGCAATTCTATTACATAGTTTTTACCAAATTATACCATGAGAATGCCATCAGTTGTAATATTTTAAATATACATACTTAAGTAAATGTAAGAAAAAAAAATTGTACCAAACTGTACCTAGTTCACTTAATATTTATAGAATAAATCTTCTTAAATATACTATACATACCTCCTAATGCATTAACAAATACAATTGTCATCATTTGAACCATGCAGTTGATTCTTAGGGTTAATTCCTAATGCGCACACGCACGAGAATTTTTTAGTTGCTTTGAGCGTGTTTGACGGACCGGTCGCGTTTCGCTTGAATTCTTTTTATAATAAATATAGAAAGTGCGATTTCGTACATATAAATTTATATATATATATATATATATACACAAAAAATATTAAAATATTTAGATAGCAAACATCAGTACGTATTTTTGCTTAACCGGGTAGAATATCAACAGCCTGCATAAGTTAACACAAACGATAAGCAATAACAAAACACGAACTCGAAAGAAAAGGTTATTAAAATGACTTGGGGCTTTGTGACTTGTGGCCCAAACGAGGCACTAGTCGTATCAGGTAAGTGCAATTCCTAAATAATTGTTTGATAGATTAGGAGATTAGGAGAATTTGTAAATAAAACATTTTTGAGGGCAGCACCCCCAAATGACGTCATTGCTTATCGATTTTTCTATACAAGCGAATGTCGAGAGTCCGAAGCCGTGCGTGCGCACTATAAGAACGCCGTTGCGGCGAAATTTATCCGCCTATATGTATGAAATTATGTTTGGCTTTGAAATCGCAATGTTGCCGGCATTTTAAACATTTTTTTAATGATATTTATTTATATATATGTAACATGATATTTTCCCTTTGTATTAGGATGCTGCTATATGAAGCCACTTTTGGTGCCTGGCGGTCGGGCCTTTGTTTGGCCATCAATTCAACAAGTACAACGGTAATTAATTTAATTGACCTTCAAATATGACATCACGATGTGCTTAAAAATTGTTTTGCTTTTATAGCATTTCCCTAAACACCATGACACTACAAGTGGAAAGCCCATGCGTATACACCAGTCAGGGTGTGCCAATCTCTGTGACTGGCATTGCCCAGGTTAAGGTGCAGGGTCAGAATGAGGATATGCTGTTGACGGCATGTGAGCAATTTCTGGGCAAAACAGAAGCGGAGATAAATCACATTGCACTTGTTACATTGGAGGGTCATCAACGGGCTATAATGGGATCCATGACCGTGGAAGAGATTTACAAAGACCGCAAGAAGTTCAGCAAGCAGGTGTTTGAGGTGGCCTCTAGCGACTTGGCCAACATGGGCATCACTGTGGTGTCCTACACCATTAAGGACTTGCGTGACGAGGAGGTAGGTTATTTCGTTTGGAAGCATGACTGATTAGATATGAATAGTATTATGATGATATACCTAGCCATGAGATTGATATGTTGTGTATGTTTTTGTGGTTCACTTATATTTGAGTAACCGTTTTATGTATTTTTGCATGTACGACTCATTTGTTAAACTTACCAGGGCGACTCCAAGGTGCGTATGGCTTGGTCCGTGTTTTGGAGTCTAGATCCAATACATTGCGACTACTTTTGGTAACGGGTTACGTTTATTTTACATTTCACAGGGGTATTTAAAATCGTTGGGCATGGCGCGCACAGCAGAGGTTAAGCGTGATGCCCGAATTGGTGAGGCAGAGGCACGTGCCGAAGCGCATATCAAAGAGGCCATTGCCGAAGAGCAGCGTATGGCTGCCCGTTTCCTCAACGACACTGATATTGCCAAAGCACAGCGCGATTTTGAGTTGAAGAGGGCTGCTTACGATTTGGAGGTGCAAACGAAGAAGGCTGAGGCTGATATGGCATACGAGCTGCAGGCGGCCAAGACCAAGCAGCGCATCAAGGAGGAACAGATGCAAGTAAAGGTTATCGAACGCACGCAAGAAATTGCCGTGCAAGAACAGGAAATAATGCGACGTGAAAAGGAATTGGATGCCACCGTGCGCTGCCCAGCTGAAGCTGAAAAGTATCGTCTCGAAAAATTGGCTGAAGCCAACAAGCTGCGCGTGGTAATGGAGGCTGAAGCTGAGGCTGAATCGGTAAAAATATTATTAATTTGCTTGTTAAACACATCTTAAAAAAAACCTTGTGCTTTTACAGATTAAGATTCGCGGTGAAGCTGAAGCTTTTGCCATTGCAGCCAAGGCTAAGGCTGAGGCAGAGCAAATGGCACAGAAGGCCGATGCTTGGCGTGAATACCGTGAAGCTGCGATGGTGGAGATGTTGTTGGACACGCTGCCAAAGGTACGCTATATCGCATAGAAGTAATTTATAGTACATTTAACATGTCTTTATTTATTTTTTTTACAGGTTGCCGCCGAGGTGGCTGCGCCTCTCTCGCAGGCTAGAAAGATTACAATGATATCCAGTGGTCAAGGCGATATTGGTGCCGCTAAGCTTACCGGCGAGGTGTTGCAGATTGTCAACAAAGTGCCGGAGTTGGTTAAGAACATAACTGGCGTTGACATTGCCAGGGTACGTTCCAATTCAGAATTTATTTAAGTGAAGCTACATCACCTTCTGTAACAAAAATACAAACTAAAAACAAATGGCAATCAAAAGACTTGGTAGAAAATGTAGCAACATTATGTGAAGTTCTATGAGTACATATGATCCTTCTTCAATGTGACAGTTACATAATATTTACATATATTTATATATTTTTTCGACTTTGTAATTTTGTTTTTCTTTGTTTGATTTCAACTTAATTTGATTTAACTCTTTATTCTTCGTTTCAGTCTGTGCATGCTGGCTAAAAGTCCGAATCCAAAACACTCCCGAAAAATACCACACAAAAATAATATATATTTATATATATTGAAAAAAATTGAAACATATTCTTCAAGGCAAAAGCGCATTTACTCGTTGTTTTCATTTAAAAAATTTTTGTATGTAACAGTGTAATTTTGCACACATTCAAATAGTAAAACATATTTTGTACTCAATATAAATGTAAAAGTTATAAAATTATATGTATTTATATATGTCTTTATACAAGCGTTCTACACAACCATTGAATAAAGAATTTTCTCAAATGAATATACAAAAAAAAAAAAAACGATTTCTTATATCAATCTTTTAAAAATTTAAAAAAGAAATGCGCCAATTTATTAATCTGCCTTCACTTGGGGGCAGCCCGTACTATCGATAGCATTCATCTATAGCTATATCGATTAGTTTTTCTTTCGCAATGTCTCAACTCTAATTATCACACAACTCAGCACTTTTCGTTGGCTAAGCTGCCAACTCATTTCCTTCAAATAAGTTGGCAGCCCGTGCAGACAGTCAGCTAAATCATTTGTGATTTCATACAGAAGTTGTGCTTCATTTTTTAAGGCATAAACATAGATAATTAAATTTACACACGCAAACTTGTATATTTAAGTTCAAAAGTTTCATCACAAATTATTTACTATGGCAGATTCCAAGGGGTAAGTGTAAAATTGCAGTAAGAAATAAAAGCCGACAAAGATCTGGCGGCGAGACAGCTTCAATTTCGCGCAGTCATTGGCCCTATGAGTATGAGAAGAAAAAAAAACTCGAAAGGCCACATAGGAAAATTAACTGAAAAGTGCATACAAATGAGCGCTTTTCAATGTATGCAAAAACAAAGATGAAGGCTTTTAATAAATGTATTTTGTAACTATTTACAAATTAAATTGTTAAATTTACAAATACACTCGTGTCTGTTGCGAAACTGGGGTAAGCCAGCAAGCAGTGAAAAACGCCATTTGTGCTGTTTCTTGTTGTTGGTGTTGTTGTTGCAACCAGCCCTTTGTTGCCCAGGGATTATAAGTTGGGGATGATGTTAAAATCCTTCATACCCTGTTTTTTTTTGTTGGTTATAGTTAAAAATTTGACTGTTCTTTCCTTGGAAAGAAAATATCTCCATATTTTCGGGAATTAGTAAATGCGAACAAGTAAACACTTCTAAAAATTTTAAAGGGTATTTAAAAGTCTCAGTGGGCCAAGAACTTTTTCTATCTAAAAATTTCTTTTATAAACGTCAAACTTGCGAGGTGTTTGTCTGTTTTCAGTTAATAAAAAAAAAAAAACAAAATAATTCCAAAAAAGGGATTTACCTTCCAATTTTAAACAAGTATGAGCGACAACGATGAAAATAAAGCCAATAGCTCGCAACGTTCATTTGACAGTCCGCCACAGTCCACAGACACAGGCAATAATTGTAACAATAGCGGGAGTAATGGTGTTGACGTAGATATGCGGGATGTTACTGAAATGGTGCGAAACTATCGCATTGAGCAAGAAGCCAAACTGAAAAAGAAAAAGAACTTGGGGAACCCTAAATTACAGTGTTCTACTGAAAAACGGTGCGGCATCCGTGTTGATCTATTTGGGCTTGTTTATTAATTTCCGGGGTGTGCTTGAGTGCTAAATGTTGCCCTTTGTTTCAGCAGTGAAGACCTGGCAACGGCTATTTTGAAGCGCAAGGATCGCCCCAATCGTCTGATTGTTGAAGAGGCTCAGAATGATGATAATTCCGTTGTGTCGCTTTCGCAGGTAAAGTCAAGTTAAAGCCACGTCAGCAATTGGTTTCTGATTTAAAATCTTATCTGAATTTTCCGCTATAGGCGAAAATGGACGAGCTGCAGCTCTTTCGAGGCGACACTGTCATTCTGAAGGGCAAGCGTCGTAAGGAGACCGTCTGCATTGTGCTGTCGGACGATACCTGCCCCGACGAGAAGATCCGCATGAATCGTGTCGTACGCAATAATTTGTGTGTCCATTTGTCGGACGTCGTTTCGGTGCAGTCTTGCCCGGATGTTAAGTACGGCAAGCGTGTGCGCATCTTGCCCATTGATGATACAACCGAGGGTGTAACAGGCAATCTGTTTGAAATCTATCTTAAACCTTATTTCCTGGAGGCATATCGTCCTATTCACATGGGCGACAATTTCATCGTTCGCGCTGCTATGCGGCCCATTGAGTTTAAGGTGGTGCTCACCGACCCAGAGCCCTATTGCATTGTGGCTCCTGAGACGGTCATCTTCTGCGATGGTGATCCCATCAAGCGTGAGGTAAGTGCACCTAAGCGAATTTTTTCCATCTATCTCATTGGGAAACATGGCCTTATTCTAAGCAATTAGCAAATTTTAGAGAACTATTTTATAAGGTTTAAAGAAGACATACGGGTTTGGTCCGTCCAGTCACTTCTTAATCTTTAACCCCACTCTTCTGCTTTCCAAATAGTTTTTGAAGGTTTTGTCAAAAATATTTATTGTGTTTCCTATAGGAGGAAGAGGAGTCTCTGAATGCCGTTGGCTATGACGATATTGGCGGTTGCCGCAAGCAACTTGCCCAGATTAAGGAAATGGTTGAGCTTCCATTGCGTCATCCATCGCTGTTCAAGGCTATTGGTGTCAAGCCACCACGCGGTATTCTTATGTACGGCCCACCCGGTACGGGTAAGACCTTGATTGCTCGCGCCGTCGCCAACGAGACGGGTGCGTTCTTCTTTTTGATCAACGGTCCGGAGATTATGTCCAAGCTGGCCGGAGAATCTGAATCGAATTTGCGTAAGGCTTTCGAGGAGGCCGAGAAGAACTCTCCAGCTATAATTTTCATCGATGAAATTGATGCAATTGCTCCCAAGCGTGACAAGACTCACGGTGAGGTTGAGCGTCGTATTGTGTCGCAGTTGCTGACTTTGATGGACGGTATGAAGAAGAGCTCCCATTTAATTGTCATGGCGGCCACCAATCGTCCCAATTCCATTGACCCGGCCCTGCGTCGGTTTGGTCGCTTTGATCGTGAAATTGATATTGGTATTCCCGATGCTACTGGCCGCTTGGAGGTGCTGCGGATACACACCAAGAACATGAAGCTGCATGAAGATGTTGATCTTGAGCAAATTGCTGCTGAGACACACGGTCATGTGGGTGCCGATTTGGCTTCGCTCTGCTCGGAAGCAGCTCTTCAACAAATCCGTGAGAAGATGGATCTGATTGATTTGGATGATGATAAGATTGATGCCGAAGTGCTGGCTTCGCTGGCTGTGACCATGGAGAACTTCCGCTACGCTATGACTAAGTCCAGTCCATCCGCACTGCGTGAAACTGTTGTGGAGGTGCCCAACACCACATGGACAGATATTGGCGGTCTGGAAAATGTCAAGAAGGAGTTGCAGGAGTTGGTGCAATATCCAGTCGAGCATCCCGACAAGTTCCTCAAGTTTGGCATGCAGCCAAGCCGTGGTGTCCTATTCTACGGTCCACCCGGTTGTGGTAAGACTCTGCTGGCTAAGGCCATTGCCAACGAATGTCAGGCGAATTTCATCTCGGTAAAGGGACCCGAGCTGCTAACCATGTGGTTCGGTGAGTCTGAGGCTAACGTTCGCGACATCTTTGACAAGGCTCGGTCTGCTGCTCCTTGTGTGCTGTTCTTTGACGAGTTGGACTCCATAGCTAAGGCCCGTGGTGGTAATGTCGGTGATGCTGGTGGCGCTGCTGACCGTGTTATTAACCAGATTCTTACTGAAATGGACGGCATGGGTGCCAAGAAGAATGTTTTCATCATTGGCGCTACCAATCGTCCCGACATCATTGATCCAGCTATTTTGCGTCCGGGTCGTTTAGATCAGCTGATCTATATTCCATTGCCCGACGACAAGTCTCGTGAGGCTATACTAAAGGCTAACTTGCGCAAATCGCCTTTGGCCAAGGAGGTCGACCTCACATACATTGCTAAAGTCACACAGGGTTTCTCTGGCGCCGATTTGACTGAGATCTGTCAACGCGCCTGTAAATTGGCTATTCGCCAGGCTATTGAGGCTGAAATTCGTCGCGAGAAGGAGCGTGCCGAGAACCAGAACTCCGCCATGGACGTAAGTTAACAAATTCACATACTGTAGACACAAACATTTTTATTATCTTTTAATTATTTTGAAGATGGACGAGGAAGATCCAGTGCCGGAGATAACACGGGCTCACTTTGAGGAAGCTATGAAGTTCGCTCGTCGTTCCGTATCCGACAACGATATACGGAAATACGAAATGTTTGCTCAGACTTTGCAACAGTCTCGCGGCTTCGGTCAGAACTTCAGGTAACATAACACAGATAACATTTTAAAGAATGTTCAATAACTAATTGATTTTTTGATTTCCCTTCAGATTCCCTGGCAACGCCGGAAACACCTCAGGGTCTGGTACCAACATGCCAGTTAACTCACCAGGGGACAATGGCGATGATGATCTTTACAGTTAGATTTCTAGTTTTACACAAGACAACAAACAATTTTTTAAATGAATTTTTTCTCCTAAAAACAAATCGAGCAGCAAATTTTAAATATACATACAACAATGAAGGCATTCGCGCCCAATCAAGATCAACAGCAGAATAAGCAGCTCCAGAAGCAACTCCCAATAGGAGCAGCAGTAGTAGATACAACAAAAAAGAACAACCAAAACAAGAACACTAACATAAACTCAATGAAATTTTTGATACCATTTGTGGGTCAGAAAGTAATATGTAATTGGCGCGCAAAGAAAACGAAAAAAAGAAAGAAAAAAAATGAGCCCTCACTTATCATTCGTGCATTATCGATTGATATTAAGCAATCGATTTTGGAGTTCTATATATACATTATAATGATGATAAACGATACACATTAAACACATGCATACATATAAAGATAAATACATAACATATATTAATCAACGTAAAATTATAAGTGTATTTGGAGCTACGTTTTTAAGTGAATAAAAATTATAAAGTCGGAGGACAATTGTATTTAAAATATGGAAGTTCAGGGTGCCTTGGTGGTGCTATTGATGCAACTAAAACAATTTTAACTCGAGCCAAACAGGGATAACATCGGCCTTATCCTGGCAGGATAACGATTTGTCGCGAGGAGAACACTTTTAAAGCGATAAAAATCCTTTTAGCATCCAAATTCTAAGAAATTTTTCGTACACACATGAAAAATGGTTATGTCTCGGCCGTATCCTCAATATCCTGATATGTGCAAATGACGTAGCTCAATAGGGATAATGAACTGACTAAAGAACTTTTAAATGGTTCTGTTAGCATTCAAATATTTCAATAAGGACTCTGAACTGACTAAAGAACTTTAAAATCGTTTTAGCTTTCGAGTAATTCAAGTTTTACTAGCCCTCTTTTGTTCGGTTTCTGCACCTTGTCTGCAATTAGTTCGTCCACTCGCCGCTGCATTTTTCCATGCATTTTGGGGAAATCGGCGGTCTCTGAGTACCAGGCCAACAGCAATAGCAGAAGGCTGCTGCGCTGAAGCGAACAGTTTAGAGGCGACTGTGCAAGTGGTGTACAGTTTTACATCCACAGCACAGACACAAACCATGCAACTGAAACTGTGCTAAAAGTGTACTAAAAAAGCTTCCCACTCCATTTTTGATTAGTTCAGCTTCTGACCGCTAGTAGTAATTGTAGTTGAGAAGATGACCAAGAGAGGGATATATGCTTGGGCACCTGCTGCTCTGGGAAAACGAAAAGTAAAAAATTCAGTTGTAATTTGTGTTTTATCGCTTTTATTAAACTTGTTTATCAATCGTTCGTCATGTTTGCTTTTTGCACTGCATTGCGATCTATCTGGAGGATAGTTTCACATTCCTATAACTTATATAGTTTAGCTATGGTACGATAATTTTTCATATCCATGCCAATGCTGACAAAAGATTTTAAATAAATATTTTGGCATTGGTTGTAAATGAAAAAGCAAACAAATTTTCTTTAAAGTATAATATTATCAGCAGCTTCTGCGGCGTTTCAATTGATTAAATTTCTTTTGCCTTAACTTATTAACGCCTATTGCAAGTTCAAATGAAATGTTTTGCTTTTCTTTTTGTTTTGTTTTGTTTTTTTTTTGTGTTTTTTTGTTTTGTTTTTGTTTGCAGTGTCTACACTTTTTAAATATTCTCATTAAATTACATACACATACATAATATTTCTTTTTGTTTTTGTTACACATACATAAGTATTAATGAAATACGCTTTATGCATAATTTACAACACAACAGTTAAAATACAAATAGTTTTTTTTTTGTTTAATTGTTACAGTTTTAGCGCTTTTTATGTTGAAAGGTTCATTCATATTTTTCTTTTTACTCTTTTCTTTTCCATTTACTTTTTGAGCTTTGCTTGTTTGTGTGCGTGTGTGTAAGAGCGTGTGTGTGTATTTGTGTGTGTGTGTATGGCTGTTGGTGTGCGTGTAGTGTATGCGTGTTTTTGTTTTGTTTTATGTTTGTAAGAAAATGGCCAGCACTTTCAGCTTCTTATATAATTAGGGGGTCGCTTCATCATTTTCAATCAATGATTAAATGTATTTTATGTACGCCTTGTTTTTGTTTTTTTTTCTTTAAATCTTCAAATATGTTTTTAAATTTTTTTTTTTGAGTTTTCAAGAGTTTTTGTTGCTTTTAAAGTCTTGAACATAGACTAGACACCAATTATGTAGGATTAAACATACAAGTATTATTTAGTTTTTTGCTTATTTGTTTTTTTATCTTTGTTTGTTTTACGTGTAACAATTTTTAAATTTATGATATTTGCATTTTATATTTATATTATTATTTTGTTTATATATTTATAGTTGTGAACACCTGTCGACTGTTGGTATGCCAGTTAAATTGTTTATATATAATAGCTACATACACAATATATAAGTAATTGTATTTGTTTATGTTTATGTTTATGTTTTCTATTCTTGTTTTGTCTAAGATTTGTTACGCTTTTCATTTAGTAGAAACAATAAAGTAAGGTTTATAAAGTACTGGAGTTTGGGTTTACCATATTTAAGCTCATTTAGTTATAGGTATATATAATATATAAATACATTGTTTGTATAGCTGATAAATAGTTTAGATTAGATAGAGAACTGAAGGGGTTTTTAAGAAGGGGCCAAAACGCATAAACAAAATAATAACTTTACTAAGCACTGAATTCTAGGCCCTCTATATTGCTTTGCTTTGCTTTGCTTTGCTCTAACTAATATAGTCCAATACTCTTTACCATATTACCATTTATATAACTGAGCAGATCTACAACATTTTGTGTGTTGTGTGCTGGTTGCCCCACTAGATTTCATAATCGTATTCAAAGTTTTCTAAGTTGATCCCATGCAACATATATTAGTATATTGATTGTGTGTGCCTTTAGCCTTTTCATTCCGTTTCCTTTAAAAGAGCCAATTGAAAATTTAAATCAAATGTTTGCATAATGATAATAGTTTATAATAATTAAAATTTCGTTGAGATCGTTTTTCTTTTCTTTTTTTTTGAATTTGGTTGTGTTTGTTTCCGAAATAGTTGTGGAAGATTAGAAGGAGTGAAAACTTTAACTGAGCTGTAAACCAGTTTGGAAGAGCAAGTAACCCGGTTTGAAGGTAACCCGAAAGAGTCTTCAACGTAATTATTGATCTCTAGCATTACTCGGAGGGGGATTATAACATTTCATTTACGTTTATGTTTTTATCTTTTAACAATTCTCAAATATTTATATTGAATTATGTGCTGAAACATTTTACCAGCTTTTTAATTTAAGGTATTTTTTTTTAAATATATTTTTATCAATTTGTTTTTAGTTTTTTTTGTGTTTTGTTTTTTGTGTTTTGTTTTTGTAAACACTGCAAGCAGCTATTTTACGTATAGAGACTAGTACAATGATTGGTTTTTACTTTATTTTATAAATAAATTAGATTTGTTTTTTCTTTATGCATATGTGTGGGTTTACTTTATGTACTATATATATGTATATATATAAGTATTTGTAAGATTTGTATTTGTATTTGTATTTGTATTTGTAGATATAAACTCTTTGCTTTGATGTGTGTCCAGTTGCGCTTAACTGATATATTTGCAAGTTGCGTTTCTATTTGTTTTTTGTTTTTGGATTCTTTTGTTATTTGTATATATATACTATAAACTTGATTGATTTATTGTTGTTGCTGTTGTTATATTCTTTTGTTTTCTTTTGTTTTGTTTGTTGAACTTATTCAATTAGAAAATGATTAGGTTCGCAGCGAAGCGAATTTTTGCTTCTTTATATTGTGCTAAATTATGCGTAAATCAATTTGATAACAAAAAATTAGTATAATAGTAATAATAATATTAATAAAATGAAGAAAACAAGACTATAAACTATGCACTTAACATTTTTTCTTTTTTCTTTTGAGCTAATGATATAAACACACACACAACAAAAAAATACAAATTTGCGTTTTCTTTTCTTATTTTTTTGTTGTGCTTTTTTGTTTTTTTTTTGTTTTCTTTTCTTTTTGTTTCAATTTTAAATACATTTAAATTACAATTGCTAATACATACATACATTAAATCTTTTTTGTTTTCTCTCTAAGGGTGTGTGTGTGTGTGTTTGTGTGTGTGAAACAAGTAGCTTTAACATTTGATTAAACATATTATATCATACTCGCATCATTAGCGATTCTTATCGATTTTTATCATTGTTTATGAATTTCATTATTCAGCCTCAGCCTAAGACATATTTATAAGAGAATTTACTTTATTATAGGTCCATATGTGTGTTTGTGTGTGTGTGTCCGGTGTATATTGGTGTGCGTTTTTGTGTTTGGTTTGCGCTTTCATATTCATATTTGTGGAGTCCTTTAAACCCATTAGCCTGGTTCAGGTTGTTGTTGTTGTTGTTGTTGTTGTGTAGCTGCTGTTGTTTATAGTTGTTGTTGTTGTTGCTCAGACTTTTTATCGTGTATCGGTGATATTATTTTTGCTGCCAAATATTTTAACCAGCTGCGACTCATAGTCGTCAATGTTGCGCTTCATGATGTCCATGCAGGGTCCAAGCAGACGCTCAAATGCTCTCACATCGAGGACTGCCAAAACGAAAGACAATTCAACAGATTAATATATGCTGTATATATCAGTTATAATACTTATCGGTCTAGACATAAAACATGCTCGATAATAATAAAAATAATGATGATGATGAAAACCAGTCGAGAGAACGGGTAACTTATATTATTGCAGTTAGTAAACATGAGACTAAAATTAACATTGCATGCGCAGGGACCATCATTGGCAACGCCATAAAAGTCAGTGTTGAACCCGTTTCCAAAAACCGCAGGCGCCTCAACTCATAAATATTATATGGAGCAGCGCTTACCAAACGTTTTCTTTTGTTTTTCAGTTTATATTTGTTATTTTTTTTGTCGGTTTTGTCTGTGTCGGCATCAGAAATTTTTCTGCTCTGGGGTAGACGTTGCGTATACGTAATGTTAGTGTGCCACTGCATGTGCGTGTGTGTGTGTGTGTGTGGGTGTGTGTGTGAATGAAAGAACTACAATAAATAGCTTTTAAAACTGTGCAATTTTTAATGTTGACTCTTTTGCTGCGGTACATCAAATTTATGGCATTTAAACGAAATGAAATGAAAAATAACAAAAATATAATAATAATATAATCTATGGCTTGCTTGTTGATTGATTGATTGATGTTAACTGAAAATTGATTGATGAATGGTTTCCTATTCACAAATTGGTATTACGACGTGCCATCTCCGTGAACATCTGCTCGTACATCAGTATATTGCGCTTGAGCACATCGGTCAGGAAGCCCAGGATACGCTCGAAGGCATACGTGTCTAGGACTGGACGGAGTTCATTCAGATAAGATCTAAGCTCTAATATGTAACTACAAAGGTCGTGATGTCTACAGAGATATAAACAACAACATATGTGTGCAAACTTGGTGTGCAGTAAGAGATCTGATTGATTGGGAGTATAGATTTAAGATTGAAACAGGACAAAATGCAGCAAGAACAGAAAAAAAGAAGCTTGTGCTTATTATTTATATCTAAATCAGATTGTTAAAGAAGTTTGCACACACATGTTGTTTACTGTTTGGAGTCCTCCAAGGATGCAGTGGATGCAGTGGGTGATTCCCAGACGAACTACACGCCCTGCAGATTATCAAAGTAGCTGCGCAGATCTCGCTCCAAGTAGCGATAGTCGCATATGCCGCGCTGCAGGAGACGGCTGCAGTTGCCCAGCAGACGCTCGAAGCACACAACGTCTAAGACTACACAAAGTACACACACAATACACAATGAAACACAACACAACACAACAAAACAAAATACAACACAACACAGTGCAAAATGAACGCCAGGGAAAGTGCATAAACAGAATAAGTGGGGGGAAAAAAAAACAAAAGAGAGGAAAAAAAACAAACAAAATATAAAAATAAATAAGCAAAAGCATTAAAAATGTGCTGGCCAAGATTTTGGGGCCAAGCCCATAAGTGAGTCGTTTAAAAGGTTTTCAATGTTCGGCCAGGGATTGACTTACATGCCAGCTTAACGACGCCACCCGTGGCGTAGACGGAAGCAGCACGTGGCCGATGTGTGACCAGGGCCAATTCTCCAAAGTACTGGCCTTTGCCCAGTTTGGATATCTCAATTTCCGTATCGTCCTGGTCCATGCGCACCGAGACAGTGCCCTCCTCGATGAAGTACATGCCATCAGCAGCGTCACCTGCTCCCAAACAAGAAACCATAAGAATCATCCCTGAGTTGGCAGCAAAATGTCAACTTACCCTGTTTGATGATGCGCTCACCGTCCTCATAGTTCTTAGAGACCAAAGCATCGGCCAGATTCATGCGTTCGTAGTTCTGAAATTGAATATAGAAATTGGGTGATCAATTTGAGGAGTTGGAAGTGTAGCATCCTCTTACCTGTAGTGCCTTAAGCATGGGCACACTGTTCAACAGCTCCTCGTACATTTTTCGCTTCTTGAACGCCGACTTAAGCAAGATGCGTCGGAATGTCTGACGATCCATGGCCCAGAGTAGACCAATTGTTTCCGCCTGAACGGTAGCCGCTCTGCAATATGGAAACTTCTATAGTTAGCAAACGGAACTAGTCGGTAAAGGTAGCTTTTGAATGGGAACCAGCTCAAACGTGAACATTCAGTCAATGACTATATATAACTTCTCTCCACTTATATATAACTCTGGTTAACTTTAACTTATCCTGAACTAAATTCTCGTTCCTTAAGCAACAAATAAGCCCAAGAAGAAGCTATTCTTCGCTTTCAATTCTCAGCCCATCGCCTGGGTTAAGTTTATTAAGCATTCAAATAAAGATTAATTAGCACATTTCTGGCGTAGATTGGGGCAAAGCTTCACTTGATTCATTGGATTAACGACTATATATTGTGTGTATATCTATATATCTATTTGTCGAGATAGACTTTGCTTACCTGGGCATATTGTAGAGCAGCGCTAATTCACCGAAGAGTCCAGTGTGGTTGTAGGTGCTAATGTGTTTGTTATTAATGTAGACTTTATAGACGCCCCTGTGGATGAGATGGATGAGGAGGAGGAGGAGGAGGAGGGAAGGGTTATAAATTAAGCATAAATTGCGTAAATAAGTAAATACGATGATTGCAACAAATGCGAAATCAATGCAAATGAATTGCGCATACGCCGTGTGTCTGTGGAGAAATACTGCTGCCTACTTGCAGGAGTCTGGCTCCTGCTCCTCCGCCCGTTGGCCCACGCGGCGTATACGCAATCTAAGAGCATTGTTCTTCCACTTACGATTCAATAACATAAAAGTTATCGCCATCATCGCCTTGGCGTATGATGAAATCGCCTGGTTGCACCTTCCGCTCGAACATCGCATCCAGCACTTGGTTCATCTAAGTGGAAAACAGAGCGGAATAAGTACACACACATAGCACACACACATACACACACATAACACACACACACATTACATACACACACACGCCGCAAGCAACGTGATTGGGTTTTTGCGGCTTCCCTTATATAACCGGATAAACCCCGTTGCCTGCCTGCGTGTGTGTGTCTGTGTGTGTTGATATTACGGCGGAATCCACACCGCCATTTGAGTTGGAATTAGATTTATAGTTACAACACGCACCTGTTCCTTCTCCAGCGAACGGAAAAGGAGCACATTCTTAACAGACTCGACGAGTCGTGCCCGCTGGTCATCTGTTTTTGGGAAGATGGCAGTGGCGCCATCATCATCATCATCCGCCTCCGGATCATAAGCCTCGGCGAACACTGATTTGCGACGTGAGCTTTGTATGATTGGTGGTTCCGCTGGAAAAAGAGGAAAATAGAAATGAAATTAGTAACTTGGAAATGATTTCCATCGATAACTGCTTATCGATAGCTTAAAGTCGATAAGTTTAGCAGGATAAGACAGACTTTAAAATCTAGATAAAACTTTGTCTCTCTCTAGATTTCATGTGCATCCATTTAAGGTGCTTTGTCAAGGAGTGTTTAAGTGGAATCCCTGAGGATTTCAGTATCTAAGCTACTTTCCAAGTTCTAGTTAACCAATCGCAGGACTTAGCGAAAAGGATTCCATGGGAATTTACTTCTAACATTGAGTTGTAATTAGTTTTTAATTAAATTAATAACATTATTTGATAGCTTCGAGTAAAATATCGTTAAAAGTATTAACTTTTATGCCTAACTTAGTTATTTATGAACCTTCATTAACATTCTTATCTTTGGTGCTGCTGCTGGGGCAAAAGGGTTTTGTGGGTGGAATGCGCTTAATTAATGAAAATGGAAAATTTATTTGTTTTCTGCCTGGCTGCTTGACTAGCTGCCTGACTGCCTGGTTGGCTGGTTGGCTGGAGATGGCTATAACTCTATTGAGGACAATGTCCTGCTCAGTTGACTTTCATGTTTGCTTGTAGAAACACTCAAGAACACAGTTGGGTAGCTGTTTAGTATACTTGAGGGGGAATGAGACGGCATTCATAGACTTCAGAGCATACACACAATAATTGAATCAAACAGCTGCAGAGCTGCAAGCTGAGAAGAGGACCAACAAATGGATGACGACGAAATCCCCTGAGTCGTCCGATGTGCTGCCACACATATCATCATTATTATCATGATCATTATCAGCATCATCTTCATCATCTCCATCAAGTTGGGAGTGGTCTGTAGATGATTCGTATTATGACTTTCAGAATCCCTTGCGTCAGCAGTCGGAGACTTTTTATATTTCCCATGCAGCTGCCTCAAGTTGCTTGCAACTGTCTCAAAGAATCGCACTGGACAGCAGGAAATGTGGAATGTGTGGCACTGTGTCCAGAGCTGCCCACACACATATCAAGCGCTGAGATATGAGTGTGTACTCAAAAATAAATATGTATGTATATGCGACTCATAAATACCGATAGAAAACATCAGATACATTCCTATCTGAGTAGCTGCTGCATCTGCATTCCCTATAATTATGGCCAAATACCACTTTTATGGCTTTTACAAGTAGTATATAAGCCATATATGTCTATTGGCATGATATATATAGGAGAACATATATATATATAAATAGCAGAAAAAACAGAATGTGAAGACGTTGACTCTTCGACTAAAAGATACTCTCTAAAGTAGCCCAACTTCAGACTTAGTCGTGCATATAAAAGTATCATCATAATGTATATGCTCTTTGTTGGCAACTGTAGGGTATTATCTCAGATTTAGCACAAACTTCAGCTGCATAAAGCAACCAGAGACCTAATCTGATATGCCTACAACTTATAGATACTCAAATCGATTCACCTTCAAAGGAGACTAATCACAGCCTACCTCTACCTGTTACTTACTCCTTAGCATGCCCCTTTCTTATTGGTTACAGGGTATCCCAAGTCAGTTTTGTGGATATGCAAGCAAAATGTTTGCAATTCATCATCGAAGCACTTGAGCAGACAGACAAAACGGATGGATAAGTAAACCACTAAACCAATTGCACTAATTATTAATTTCTCTGTTTACATATTGAGATTGTTTTTATGGGGTTTTCCTGTTACTTTTTTGGCATTCCGTTCTAGATACTTATTCCAGTACATCTGCTTATATATGATATATCTCTAGCTGCAATATGTAACTTGGTTTACGTTCTACATTTCAAGTGTTGCTTTGAAAGGCTTCAGATGGGTTTATAAATGTTGAGCAAAAGTAACTATATTAACTGTAAGATATATACCAATATATACCCTATCTTACTCTACTTAAGATCTATATATATACCCTATCTAACTTTGCTTAAGGTATCTCAGAGTCACAAACACATTCTCACTTTATATTTCGCGATCTTTTTTCGACTTACCGGCCAATAAATTGCTAGACATTTGAGTAGACATTGTAGAGCAGTAGATTTTAGCCTGGTTAGTTATATATTTGTATGTACGTAATGTTGTTTTAACTATGTTTATGGTATGTTTTCAACTGAAGTTATAGTTTTTGGTTTTAGTTTGAGTTTAAGGCAAAAACCTGTTAAATGCAAGGTGAAAACGCGATGAAAACTCAACCGAAAAGATCTCTCTGTCACACGTTATAAATATGTATGCACTTGGCCAAAAGTAAACGCCATGTTAGCCAAGTTTTATTGTAGCGACATTTAAGTATCGATCACAAATCAGAAATCACAACGCGCCACTTCACACTTTTCGCACTTCAATTTATAATCAAATGCTAACAGAAAATAGTGTCAAGTGTGGCACTTGGCTAATGCCAGTTGCTGGATGACGTCTAATGATGCAGTTGCACACACACAATTACGCACACACACACGCACACACAGACAGGGAGAGTGAGTACTTGAGTTGAAGCTGTTGAAAGGACGTTTTTCTAGCTCGGCTGCACGTCTAGCGGTCAAGTGCTCGTATTTATTTGCGCCCGCATTGTGACAGGACGAGTTTAACGAGAAGAAGAAGGAAAGGAGGCAAAGGGGCGTTAAGTGGAGTTCACGCCCACATCCTGGCAGCATGACCACACGTTAAGCCTGCACGGTTAACAGTCATCTTGTGGTTGCACAGAGGCAATATTTGATTTGATTTGCAGGCGATAAGTTTTCGTTTGATTTTCTGATTTCCTGACGCCTCAAAGGAAATTGATTTATGTGGTTTTCCTTGCAGCACATGAATTTTCAAACATTTTCCGAACTATGCATACCTACATATCTACATACCATATATATGTATGTTTCTCTATTCGTTTAATTAAGAAATGGATTGGATTGCAGTTCGAGCGAGTAAAGAAAAGTTTAGTTGAAATGTAGAAAGGAAAATGTGAACTTTTCTTACGATATGCAAGTGCCTAACGTAGTCCTAGATATGCCAGGATATCTTTAGGTAATCCTTATAGTATATAAATTCAAATTATTAAGTTTTTCCTATAAGTTCCTGTATCAGGAGTTCGCATCATGTCTACCGATTTGCACCTGTAGCTCAAGTTGAATCTTCCTAGATTAAAAGTAATACTAAAGTTTTCCTTAAAGTTTTCCTATATAAAATTATGACAGAAGCACACACACACACATAACAACCACATACACACACCACACACACACACCACACACAGCTCGTTGCACATAAAGAGAAATTTAATTAAAAATTGAAGAAATAAAAGTTAACTGCATTAATTTCATTAGCAGAATGAGACGAAGCTGACATGAATGAAACTGAGGCAATGTGTATGGGCATAGGGAAAAGGGAAATGGAAAATGGGAAATGGGAAATTGTGAATGCCATTGCGATGATAAGGATGATGCTGATGACGACAATGAGAGTATACGCGACACACACGCAGCTAAATGAAAGACTGTTTGACTGACTGAAACTCTGTAAGTGACAGACTGAATGACAGTCCGACTGTCTGACTGAATGACAGACCGACTGACTGACTGTATGACTGAATATCTAACTGTGTCTTGTCTTGTGAACGCTATGACGTCTGAGTAACGACTAAAGTCGCTGATGGCACCGCAGCAGCATTTTGAGCAGGAAAATGGTCGCCACAGAAAGCGTCAAAAGCGAAGCGGAAATAGTGCCTGTAAGTAGGCAATGCCACAAGAGAAGCCTGTCAGTCACTCTATGTGTGTGTGTGTGATGCTTATATAAATATACACACACACACACATTGGCACACTTGTCAGAGACACAGCAATAAAAGCAACGCGTCTGTCTGATGTACCAGGTTCCATGTATATAAATATATATAAGGACAGAGAGAACAGCGCTTTGTCTCGATTAACATGAACATTTTTGTTTTTATATTTATCATTAAGCGCAACAGGACAAACACACACACACATACAGGGATACACATATTTACACAGATACAAACATAGCCAGCAATTTCCGTCGGTTTTCTCCTGCAAAGCGCCGCTGGCATGTCAATAATGTTGAAATGTAACTGCCAGGCAAAGCCTTGTCAGTAGGCGTGGCAGTGACACCATCCGCACACTCTGTATGTGTGTGTGTGAATGTGTGTGTGTGTGCCTGTTGAAGCGTAAGCTGGCCAGGCAACAAAACTGCGAAGCGAAGCTGCTGTCGCTGTTCATCAACATGCTTCAATGGGCGCTCAATGCTCAAATCCGTTTCTCCCTCTCTCTCTATCTCTCTCCCTCTGACAGTCTTTGTCTCTGTCTCTCGCTTTGTCTTGCATCTTTTTTTTGTTCTGTGGCCAACGTAAGCGTTAATAAAATGTACAATAGGCCCACACACAGCACTTAGGCTGGCGCACACCTTATTAAGCCACATTTTGGCACCCGTAAAAATTGCTGTGCGTACCGCATGGCGTATGCTTAATGTTTCATATAAAGCTCGTTTTTGTTAAAGTGAATTTAAATAAAGCCAGTCAAGCTGACCATAAATAGACTTCAAAGCGTATCAACACACACAAACACACACACACACACACACGGTGCGAGCTATTTGCGTGCTGCTTTCGCTCAGTTAAACACGCTCGAAACATTTAAGAGGCTTCACTGAGCAAAGCCAAAGGAAGCTGAGTGAAAAAAGGTTAGAAGGATAGCGGTTGATAGTGAGACGAGTAGGCTGAAATTTCAATCAAATGTCAGGCCTGTTTCAAGCGATCTATAACTACGATGGGTGTGTGCGAGTGTTGATAGAAGTAAAGAGAGAAGCTTGTTTGCACAGGACTTGAGCTGTCTGTGTGTATGCGCAATTAATAGATTTTTAATGACAAACGCATGGCCAAAGGATGCAGCAGGCAGGACATGGACCAGCAGCAGGAGTGGGAGACACACAGCAAGCACTTTCTCACTTGACACGGCATCCCCAAGAGCGCTGCGTGTTTGATTAACCGGAAGATAAACACGCAAGAAACACACGGAGCAAGCACAGACAGAGAGACAGAGAGAGAGATGGGAAAAGCTTCTCCTTGTGCCGTATCCTGATGGCTTTATCAACATTATTATTTAATTTGCTGTGTGCTGGTCGAAGATGTCCGACCTGAACGGGATGCGAGATGCGTGACCAGCTGCCGCTAATTGTTCGCACACGTGCGCCGTTTTATCAAAAATATAATAAGATACAATTACACACACACACACACACACACACACACACACATAGATATAAAGTTACACACAAAGTTGGTAAGGAAACTTTTTGGGCAAACAACAAATTGTGTTTCCTTATTTTTATACCTTTTATGGCTTGTGGCTTTCAGTTTTATAATTAACGTTTAGTGCAAAGTTTGGGCCAAGTTTTTGGTAGCTCTGCGTTTATTTATGCGTATTGCGCATACGCCACGTGTTCACGTCGAGCTGCATGAAAAGTTAAGAGCTACTTAAGAGTACGACTTTATATAGATATAGGTATAGAAAGCTAAGGAAAAACTGCAGCACGCAATTAAAGTTGCTGAGTTTTCTATTGACGCACAAACATGACGTGACAAGGACGTCCGAGGACACGCGATTGCCACATTTCTCATAGTTATATTATGATCCACCGATTAGTTATACTTAAGAAACGCTAATAATAGCTTTTCCATTGGCTTTTGGCCCGTATAACTAAGCGGATTAGCTATGCCGGAAATCAGAGTCAGAAGTTGAAAGAACTTTTAACGAAAGGAAAATCTATCTTCAGATTTCGTTAGAAACTTTTCCAAGTCGATCTTCAATCTGTATTTAAAGATGTTATTTGACCTTTGCACTTACCATCGCCTTCCTGTGAGTTAATGCTCAGCTCATCGGCATTATCGGTGCTGGTTGTGGCTGGGCGATTAGCCTGAAGTTTGTTAAAATAATCGGCAGCAAAGTCAATGAGATCTGGTGGCTGCTCGACCAGATACGAAATGGAGAACTGCAATAGGACCTCCTTCAGCTCGTCAGGAACCTGAATCCTTCGACTCGAATCGCTAGACATATTTGTACTGCAAGAGAGAAGCAAACAAATAGATAAGTACTCGCATATTATTATGATAATAAAATGAAAGCGCAGCTATTTTTAGAGCTGATTGTTCAAATTTTTATTGGTTAAGTACGTTGAGTACCATCAATCAATGAGCGTACAGTTATTTATAGAGCTTATATATCTATATATATATTTTTAATGTGATAGATAGGTAAACGATCGAATTATTTCCAGCAATTCGCATTTGGCAATTAAAATTCAAGCTAAAAATATATTTTACAACTAATTTTATGCAGTTCAATGGAAAGACGTAAAGCGGCAGATATAACCAATAATATTATATATATATATATATGTGTTTATATATGTTTATATGTAGTGTCAAGTATAGGGCATGGGAACGACATTTTGATTACAAAATCAATTTACGACTAATTGCAACAGAAACGACATCCACAAATCAAGTGGCCCAACAATATTCCGTACAGAGCTGCCACGGCTGACGTTGACATAAAGTAGGCTGCAAGCCCAGCACGAGATCATCATAATATATACTATATATATATATAAATATGTCTGTTAAATGAGTGTCTAGGTGCCCCGCAATGTTGCCTCATTTTGTGTAATTTGTCAACGCGCGTGTGTTTTACCTCGAACCAGTTGAGGCGTCCGTTGGTCAATTCTCTAGGTGACCCGGGGGAGAGCTCTATTCCCAGAGACCAGAACACCAAACACGAACACGACACAAACACCTCGCAACAACAACAACACTAACAACAATACAAATGTAAACATAAACAGCAACAACAATAACATTACCATAACCAAAGCCACATTCGTCTATCATCCGCGTCATCATTTGGCGCGTGATTCAACGTTGCACAATTTTCAGCATTTTTTTTATTATATTTTTGTTTTGGTTTTTTTAAGATTTTTTTTTTGTCGCCGGTTTGTTGCGTTCGTAGAAAACGTTGAACGTGAGCTTCATGTTAATTTTATGTTTGCAACGTTTGGGGCGCCAAAATAACATTATACACACACCAGTACACACACACACACACACACACACAGACCAACACACAACCTGTATCGATGTGTGTGTGTGTATTGTGCGAATAATGCAATTTTGTACAGTAACGCGTAGTTAAAGATACAAGTTTAGTTTGCATTTCATTTCTGTTGAATTTTTATGGCTTTTCGCTGAGTTTTTGAATGCCAACACTTAAGTGGAGCGTAAGAGAACCTGCTTATAAAGTGCATTAGTCCGATTTTGTCTGACTAACAAAACTTATATGGAATATACTTTTAGTTTTCGAAGCACTCGCTTGAGTTCAACTACACTTAAAACTTGGCTGGGAGCTGTTGAAGATACTTTTCGTATTATGCTCTCTGGCCAAAAGAGCTGCCCAGAAGATATTATATTATATATATCAGTTATTATATAATTTAAGCATGTTTATTAAGTTTTGACCTTCAGCCTTGGACATTAAACAACTATTAAACAAGCTAGACTATTATTTGAAGCCATAGCACGTGGTTGAACTGACTAATTGAGTCAGGTTTTAAGACAAAACCTCTATGGAGATGGCCTATTAAAACTATAAAAATGTTAAAAACATATAAATATAATGATTGTCAAGTCTATACTTTAACTATACTATACATAAACCCGATCAGCAGCAACAGCTGTGGTAATAAAACACACAGTGTTTATCTTTCTGTCTGTAGAACACTTCCTTCAGACTATCAGAGACTATCAGAGACTCTGAGAGATTAATAGAGACTATGAGAGGCTATCAGAGACTATCAGAGACTATGAGAGACTATCAGAGACTATGAGAGACTATCAGAGACTATCATAGACTATGAGAGACTATCAGAGACTAAAAGAGTATACAATATTATCAATGTTTAAGAGACTATCAAAGACTTCAAACACTTAACAGAGATCTCAGAGATTATAGGAGACAAACATACTTTAAGATACTACAGAGTCTATCATAGACTATGCAGGACTTAAGAGACGTTAAGGACTATCTGAGACTATCACAGTATAAGAATATATAAGAGACTATCAGAGAGACTATAGAGGTTATCGAAGAATCAGAGAATTCAGACGCGGAGACAATTTTAAACTATCGTGCACTATAATAGCATAAGCATCAAAATCGATCAGATACTACAGGAACTTCAAGGACTATCAAAGTCTATAAGCTACTACAGAGTAAATCAAATACTTTCAGAGACTACAGAGACAACATAGATCATGTACGACTCCAAGTTTATTTAAAATTTATGATTCTTTAGTCTAGAAGCCAAGTGCTATACAATAAATAAACTAAAACAAACTCATAAATAAAAGTTCTCTATGCACTACTTTTTCCACATATTTCTTTCAAAACACAGTCTACATTTGATATATCTGCTCGTATAATGAAAATTTATTAGTAACTTGTCCAATAACTGTCGCCAGGCAATAACTCTCTCTATCTCTCTGATATTCTGTAGGTTGTTGGCCTTTTGTCTGTGGTCAGAGCTTAAAAACTTAGCTGTCTACTGTGTAAACTGTGTACTTAGTTTCTGTTGTTGCTTATTTATTGCAGTCAGTCAAAAGTTGCTCCTTTTTGAAGTAACCGCAATTTATAAGTACTTAAATATCCTCAGTTACTTTAAAAGAAGTTTCCTGCAACTTCCCTGAAACTTCCGTTCTTTACTCTTCTGCATAGTTAAAGCCGCAGTAGGTGGGCGGAAGAAGCGGCCTGAAGAGCTCTACAGAAATCTGGGTACAAACTTCATTTGGAATACCGGAACATAAATATTTATAAGTTTACGCCAAATATGCGTAATTATGTAAATTGCTATCTCAATGGCTACAGTTATTGTTATCCCTAGCATTAACCCTCTGTCGAGAGAGTCCTGCCCCACCTGGCAGTCGCTACTTGCCCCTGCAACGTGTTGCCTACTTTGTTTAAAAGTTGCCCGCAACATTTTATTTGTCGTAATTTTGGGAAATTAATTTCTGCCTGTTGCCAGCTCAGAAGCAGTAACAGCAGGCATAGGAGCAGTTAAAGAGCATTGTTCTCCTGTATCAACACACACACACACACACCCATACACACACACAAGTGTTTACTTTGGAGGCAACTTTTTCAATTAAGTTCATTAATATTCAACTTTGCCTGCGGGCTGCAAAGCGACGAGAATAAATAAATATTAAAATCAAAATTACAAACTAATAAAAGCCCGGCCGCATTCCCTGGCCTAAATCTACTTGTTTGTTTTGCTTGCCAGTTGCCAATTGCCACTTACGAATTGCCAGTTGCCACTTGGCAGTTGTTATCCACCTTACACTTTCCACCTTAAACGCTTTTGACCAACTTCTGCACTAGGACTAAGTTTTCCCTATGCCTCGCCCACCAGCCAAAGGTGAACACGACTCATGCATAATAAATATGAAAATTGATTTATTATTGCCACAAACTGTCAGCAATTTTCCATACCTTCAACCATCTAATCATACCTGCACGTATACATATAATTAAAGGTATCCTGAGCAGAAACCCTTCTATTCATAAGGTTCCTACGAGCTTCTCTGTTGTAGCTAAAGCGCTTTTACTTTGGTTGAAACTAAGGCAATGTTTTGTCCGTAGAATCTAATGAAGTAGTTGGCAGGGCTTGTCATAAGGTGGCCAGTCTGGTAATGTGCTCAAAATATGGCAACGCCAAATCAATAAGTTAACCAGGACTCATTATAAAGTGCATAATCTAGGGAAATCACATGATTGTTAGATTAAGCATCTGCAAGTTGGCAACATCTTTAAAGGATAAACTCAGTCCGATACATTGAAATATCAACAAACTGTCATAATATTTAAAGTCTGGCAACGCCACTTATGTGAATGATCAACCTTATCCACCAGTTTGCAGGTTTAAAGCTGCAAAGTGACCCCAGCAGATAGCTGCATGTGCATTTCTGATATCAAATAATGCTCGATGTTGCCAGATGTTTAGCCAATAGAGACAGGCTTTACAAGGTGGCAGCTCTCTCTTCATCACAAGTTACAACAAGCTGGACTGGACTTTAAGGTGAGTTAAGCTAATGTTGGGAGGAAGTTTCAGTGCAAACTGCATTTTCTTAAAGTAAACCTAACTTTTACTTTAAATATGTGATATTTGCTACAGAGTGGCAACTCTCTCATGCTCAGCTGATGACAAGTATTTACAATGAATCCTAACTACATGGTAAATCTTTTCAGTCAGCTCTAGACTTCATAAGTTTCTGAGGCAACTTGCAGTTTTTTTTTAATGAAATTTAAGTTTGATTTGCAATATTTGAAATTTCTATTCGATTTCCATAAAATTTGTGTAGTTAAAGCTAAAAGTATATAGAAATATGTTAGCTGTGAGTAGATTTTTGCACTTGTGCTGCATTTTTCTGTATGAATAACTCAACTGGTGTACACACCTTGCGAATGATTGAAACAAGTGATTTTTATCAATAGGCGCAGCAAGAAAATGAGAAAAAAAAATGAGAAAAAACCGAAAGAAACAAACATTGCACAATTGAGAGAGAGAAAAACTATTTGTGACTAGGCGACTTTGTGACTTTGTTTGTCACCGCTGCCGCTGTAGCCGCAGTAGCCGCTGCCATCGACGAGGCGTCCAATTAGTGGGTCAAGGTGGTTTACTCAGCGTATGTACTCGCACACGTAATACGCAATGCACTGCATAAATAAATTACATACTTTGAAAGCAACAACTTAAAATAGCTCACAGACAGACTGCGACAAGTAGACAGACAGACTGAGCGACAGACAGACTGACCGATCGATCGCATAAGCTGAAACTGCGTGAGATATTCGCTGTTCAATTGAAACTGAGTTGCAGTTTGGTATAGAAAATCGGGCTAAGAGGCTTTAACTGAATGCAGGCACGCACCAGCAGCAGGCAGCGTTAACAATTGCAAACGGAGATGAAAACGTAGACAGAGGGTTTGGACGGGGGTTAGAGAAGTGTCTGCTATGATTAGGGCAAAAAGTAAAGAAAAGAAAGGAAAAAAAAAGAAACTTAAGCCATTTTCATTTCCTGACAATTTCCGTTGCTAGTTCCGACCGACCCGAGATGAAACTGCAACTCAGCAACGCAAAAAGAGAGGGGGAGTTAGAAATCTGCATTTCTATACTAGGCGTATACGCAATGTGCTTGAATAGTTCTTAAGTCCAAGCTCCAGACTGCTGACAATTTGTCAGGCACAGCTGCTGCTCCGACAATTGTTGAATTCGCAAGATGCAAATTGAAGATTTAGATAGACCCCGAGAATTAACTCAATGCTAACAAAGTCACGTCCAAAGAATTCCTACAGATGTTCTCAAATTGCGCTGATTTAGTTAAGCTTTAGCTAAAAATGTGAGTAAACCAATAGAAACCATATTAAATGAGTAATACTATAAATCCCTCCAATCAGCATAAGCTTCTAAGCAGTTCAATTAACTTTTCTTATCCAGTTTCTAAGACCAACTCCTAATAAATGTTGAGTCTATAGATCCTTAAAGTCTTACTAGACTTTAGAGTCTATATACTATATAATCAACTGTCTCAATCTAAGTTAAAACCAGATCGAAAACCTTTCTTTATCTTTCCAACAAATCTCAGCTGCTTTCTGTAGACAAATTGGAAAACAAGTCTTAAAAAATCTATAATTTCCGTTATGATTGCTAATTATAATATAAACATTTAGTTGCAGCTGTTAATTTATAGCTAATATATAACAAATTACTTTAACTTAACGTACTTTACAATATATTTACAACATTTTCTATATATCTGAAGCTTTAAATCTGAGTGCTTTTCCTTTAATAAAGTCACAATTTTTTCTAACTCTGTTAAGCAATTTTCCTAATGGGATGTGTGCAAGCTCTGTACAAGCACACACACACACACCCACACACAGCCATACACAACTTTAGCAACTCAGTGGTCGCTTCAGTTCACCTCGTGTCGGTCATCATCATCAACATCATTATCGCCATCAGCTGCATGATGATGTTTTAGCAGCGGGTGCAGCAGCGCTTTTATAAAATTAACCAACCTAATTTTGCCACATTTGTCGCCGTTGCAGACAGCACGAGCTCCATACACCTGCCACACACACACAAACACACACACACCTATAGCTGCCTACGCTTTACACCCACTGTACATTTACTATACACCTGTCCAGGTGTTTCTGATGTGCGCACAAAATGATTATGGTTTATTTACACTGCACTGATATACCCTATATACTTTCAGGATTTGCGAGAGCACTATAAAAGGGATATAACAAGGAGGCGGGAGAGACATGTCCTGACAAAGGATGGGATGCAAACTAAGATTGGTAAGTTTTCTTCTAGACTTTTGCCTCTGCTCTACACATAATATTATCCCCTCCAATCCCTTATAGCATAGCGACACTTCATATCCGAGTATACAGGGTATATGCGTGTGAAGCTACGTGTTCTACTCGCTTCTGTAACCTTTTGCAAATACGAGCAGGAGCAGCAGGATATGATACTGCTGTTTACCATGCTATCTGTAGCATTAACATTAATCAACAGTTGCCACTGCCACTGCCAGTGCCACATTTTGCGGGCTCTCAGCTGCCAATGGATGCGGAATCAAGCCACGTATTTGCAACGTACGTAAAAGCATCGAGTGGCACGGTGAGAGCTGCATTATCCGTAGGGCAAAATCCGTGTGTGCTGGGCTCAAATTGCATTTAAAGTTGTGGCGCAAATGCGATTCACCTTTGGCAATTGATACATCGACTAAGGATTCATTCTTACATAATATGATACCGCACACACTCAACACACACACACACACACATACACACTCTAAATATAGATGTGTATATTTGTGACCTTGGTTAAATTTCATTGTCGTCTCGCATAACAAACAATCTATGCGATGACCTTGAAGACAGCAACTGCCCAACCAAGTGGCAACAGATGACAGCAAGAAATGTGTCCACAGAAACTTCTCTTCCAGGTAATAACAGTAAATGGAAGAAGCTATCAAATTACGTCAACAAAACGGGACAACGAACATGGAGCACCTGCCTGTGTGTGTATGTGTGTGTGTGTGTGTGTTGGGAGGCTTTAAATGACGACTTCACTAACAAACAGCGCGCTGGGATTGTGGCAGCTGAATTGCTGCACGCATAATTAGCTTAAGTGGCTGGTGGCATGCAACAAAATTTGATGAGCCACACTTGTGGTACGAGTAATGTTGCTCTTTGTGTTGTGGGTTGCCCAGTACCAAACAGCCTACTTAGCTTTATGTGGCGCTGGCCAGGAGTGTCTTTGGGCCAAGTTTTGTCCACGCACCTCCTCCTCCATCTCTGTGACAGCTCAAGTGTGTTGACTGAATTGGGTCAAGTGTTAAGTGGGCGGCGAAATCAATTCCGCATAAATAAACTGAATACTCAAACTCAGCTCACGTCTGAGTAGCTGAAGTGAATCGCTAACTGGAGGCCAGGACAAATGATATAACCATAATGAACGAAAAAATTGCAACTGCATATAAAAAATTCAATTAAAATTCCTTTCTGACTTTCAAAATTCAACTGAAAAATTAAGTTATGCAATTGCAATTCAAATAAAAAACTGGCCAATTCCGCGGTCTGGTCAACATACATAAAGGATATTCAAATATTCAGCCTCCTCAGCCCATCTCCGAGCAGTTGGGCACAACCCTTGAATTGATTGTGTTTGCTTTTGTTGCTGTGGCAACAAACCTGTAAAAGTTGGCCCGCAGCTTTTGGCCAGAAATGGTCAGACGATGGCATAATTAAAATTTGATTTTTATTGCATTTGTTTTTAGCTGCAAACAAACTGAAAACTTTATGGGCTGCATACGAGTCATTAAATAGCCAAATTGTGCACCACTTTAACCACACACACACCACACCACAGCACACCAACATTTTCCACATCTCCACTCTCCACTTTCCACTTTCCACTCAACTTTTACACTTTGACCATTTGACCATTTGGCAAACAAAGACGACACCAAAAAATTTTAATTACCTTTGTCATAAAGCGGTTTTTATGAGTGCAACGCAAATTTTGAACTTGTGTGCATAAAAATGTTGGAAATATAAATGAAAAATCATGTCAAAGGGAAAATATGGTGGAAATTTATGTGGAAACTGAGTCAACAGCAGCGCAGTTTGATAAACAAACGCCGAATGATAAATTTCATTTATGAAATTGAATAAATCTAAAAAATGTGATGTTCCCTCTGTCAAATATTCTATCTATGCTCCTATATATGAGATATATATATACCATATCAGATATCAGATATCAGCTCATAGATATTATCTTTAGAGTACTTAAACTTGGAGTAAGCTAAATACTTTCCATGGAAGTTGGTCTCTATTGAAGTCGACCTCCCTTTTTATCGACTGCACATGATCTTTAGATTTCCCAGATGAAAAACTTTCCTAAGATATAGACCAACATCAAGGAAAAGTTTACATCTAATACTACTAATAGAACGCACTTTCAACATGTTTTCCACTTAACGGACATGCTTTCATCTTGGTTTTTTTTGTCAACTTTCTTTTTTTTTTGGGAACAATTCTGCATTTAGTCGTTTTCCGGTCAATGCATCAAAGTGGCAGGAAAAACCAGGAAAAGTAATGAAAACTAAGGGCGAAAAAAACGTGAAAGAAGTCGCTTTATCATGCGACAAGCACTTAATTTTCCGCAACTCAAGCAAAAGCTGTCCTGAGTGGATGCACAGACGACAAGAGGACAGAGGACTTACAGCTACCAGGACCATAAAGATGCCTCAGTGAAACACGCGTCTCGTTCATTGTGACAAACAGAGATGACACACACACACACACACACACACACACACTACATATATATATATATATGTATGTATGTATGGCAGGCATCAAAGCAATTTCAAGGCATACTTCAGGGCTACAAGCTGAAGCTGAAGCTGAAGACGAAGACCTAAAACCCAAAAAAAAAAGAAAAGAAAAAACGCGCACGGCAACAGCCGAGCAGCGCAACAACCGTAAATGTCAGAGGCAGCATACACTGGCACACACACACACGCACACTCACCCACATACACACACATACACACCTATGGATGGGGGAAAGGTGTTTTATAGAAAAAAAACGAGTCCCGCGAGTCTTTGGTGCAAATTTCTGTTCGTCACGCAACTTTAATGGCAAAATGCTTATTTGTTTTTGCATTGTGTGTGTGTAGCTGAGTGTGTGTGTGTGTGTGTGTGTGCGTAGGTACGCTGATCCTTTTTGCCCGTTTATAAGCTACACTGGTGTTAAAGTAAAAAGGTTATCAGCATCAAATGTTTGTCAAGAAACGACGCTTGGGTATTGATTTATTAACATGCATGAGGAACAAGGAACGAAGAACGAGTAACTGCTATCGTGTAACGGGTAACGAGTAGCAAGTAACGGGGTTACAAGCAGAACACGCACACGTGTCGTATGCGTAATGAGTAGATAGACATTCGGCAATTTCAATTCCATTGACATTAACAATTTCAGCCATGTCCTTAACACTGGCTCACAAACCAAGTCTGCGTATGTGAAATATTCCTTTCAAGGATAAACAGGCTCATAAATAAAGGCCACACAGATATATATATATTATGTATAGGGAGAGCTGGTTTAAAGCTGTCAGAACGCATTTCACAGTAGACAGTTAAACTTGACATTGGCAGCTGGCAAGGAGATGCAAAGGACTCGTGTTTCTGTGTGTATCACATTTTGAAATTAACTTTTGAGGTTATGTCTCAGTAGCTATCTCCATCTTTGTCCTTCACGACTGATTCAATTATATTATAATCTATTGGATTTTCTCTTGCATGCATAAGATTTAAAAATCGTTTTGCAATATTTCAATGCAAAGGCATTGCCATTGGCTCGAGGTTTTTTATTCGTTTTCCTTTTTATTTACGCTCATTTTTTTCTTGGTATTGCGCATAAAATTGTCTGGCAAATAAAATGTATTTGAGTTCAACAAAATTGTAAATCTTAAGGTGAAATATCAACGCACACATGAACTGAATATTTAAGTTAAGTTTAAGCTTAAAAAAGATTACTTTATGTATAAGATATGTCTCCAAGTATGACAGAAGCGACGGGATTTATGATGATGTTCTATTGTATTCTATATAGAATTGATGTTAAAAGTATATAGTAGAGCTTCAAAGAAAGAGCAAGGACATATGGAGGGTATAAGGAGCAGAGGAACTGCAGTCACAAGTTATAATTCCCTTTATATTCTACAGCTAATGCTCCATGGGCAACTGCTTTTTTCTGCACACATTACGAACGTTACATTTAATATTATATATAATATATTTTGCTGTGAAACTTTGTATGACAGTTGGCCCCCAGTTAAATCTCACACTTAATGTGCTTGACCTTAGCAAAAAGTTACTCTCAAAGTTAATGCTTTTAAAACTAATCCTTGAAACAAAAGCCAGACTGCCAGTTCTCCAGGCAGACAGCTGGGCTGGACTTGAACTTGCCTAGGCTTATCGAGGACCTCTGTGTCTGGTCTAATGGCAGAAAGGAGCAGCTTAAGTTGCTAAGGCTAAGGCTAAGACTAAGGCTATAAATAAATAGTCGCTTCAGATATGCAAAGCGCCTACGCTTATTTTAAAGGGTGCTGCCCCACCGCCTGCCTTTTTTGGCCAGATAGTTAATCAAGTTAACAATAATGATGCTGATGATGATGAAGTTCTTGATGATGGAATGGCAAACTGGCTTGGCTTGGCCTGGCCGAATAATTTTGGCGCTCATTAGCGTTAAATTAGAGCGCAATTACGACGGGAAGCAGATGCTTTAAAAAGGCAACCACCCTACGCACACACACAGCCCACACACACAGAGAGACAGAAAACTGTTGCCTGTGTATCTGTGTATCTATTTAGCTAAATAACGAGTATCTACAGCGTTTATGTGTTGTAACAAAGCGTTTATCTGACGTGACGTGACGCACTTGCCGCGACGCCTCCATAAAACGTTTCTACACTGTGTTTATGCCCTGTAACTTTTAAACCCTATAAGAGAGGGTATACAGTATACAGAAAGCCTGTAACTGACAGTGGCAGACATCTTGGAGCCCAATTTACGTAAAAGATAGGCGTTACACAACAGCAAAACGTGCGTTTCCATCACATACGTGACCTTCTATTGATCGACTTTAAGAGCTATCGAAGAGGGTAGAAAGTAGAGAAGTTGGAGGCCTACCACGCAGCTCCAATTATAGTTCAATAAAATCGATTTATAACTGATATGAGGATAATTAACTATGATAATTAGGTTAGATTCATTGATAGAAACAATTATTTAGGAGCAGCAGGGGTGCCGCCTCTGTGCGTGTGCGTATCCTCTGGGAAAGTTCGCAGCTGTTGCAGAGCTACAGGATATCTCCTAGTCTCACACTCTCCACAGATGCCTGCTGACTAGTTGTTGCTGCCGCATGTCGTTGTCTCCGTTTAATTTTAAACCCAGTTTTTTCTTTTTTTTTGGGCAAATTTGTTGCGCGTGGCTGTTAAACGGCGCGTGCTGAGGGCAATACAAGCCTCAAAAAGAAAACAACATAAAAACAAAAAATTGACAAAATACAAATAAAAAGAAGAGAGAAAGGGAAGAGGAAAGTAAAATAAAAGCCAGCTCAACTTGCGTTTATTTTTTCAGTAAAAATTGTTGTTGTTTTTAATTTTGTTTGTGGCAATTAACAACATGGCAAGTCGGAGGAGCAGATAATAACGAGAAGGAGGTGGTAAATGCTGAAACCTCCCAGACAAATGCTGTCAATTGCTGCCAAAAGTTCCAGTTCGTTGGGCTGCTTTGATTGCAGTCGATAACTGAACCTGCCACACACATGTGTGTGTATCATCTGTGTGGGTGTGTGTGTGTGTGTGTGTGTCTGGGGAATGATAATTAAAAGTGTTTTGTTGCGCCATTAAGAGGCCGGAACAGAAAAGCAATAACCACATCAGACAGCTATTATTAACATGGAAATTGGCAAGAGAGACGGAAAATGGAAAGGTAAGAGCTGAAAGAAAAAGCAGAAATATACGGTTACACCCACACACACACACACACACACATGTAGGCGTAATCTTCCCAATTAGCGTAGCATACATATCCGCGCACAATCATTGCTGCTAGCCACAAATACACACAGATACAGAACTCAGACAGAACAAACACACACTCACACACCCACACACACACACATATAGACAGTCGCTGTTGCAGTTGTGCATTGGAATATCGAATTTTGATTTGGCATACAGGATAAACCAATTAGCTCTAATTGAGTATTGTTTTCTGAGAATGGCATGAATGAATAATTCATTGGAATCCTTCAAGGACTACTGAGAGCAAAGTCTCTTGTTATTTTCCCACTTCAAATGACGTAATACACAACGAAAAAGTTGCTAAGTGCAGCTTCAGCTAATGATTCAATCAAATTCTGTTGTTTATACAATAGATTAAAGGCTTTCTTGTGTAAGAGAAGTACTTTAACAATCAAGAGGAAAAAACCTGAAGTTGATTTCAGAAGATTCGTTCAGCCTGATTAAACGCAGACTTGTTTTTAAGTGCATGAAAATCAAGATTTTGCACAACGTAACGTAACTGTCTCAGTTAAATTGTGTTACGTAACTAGTGTGGGAGTAAGAATGTGACGTAAGAGCGGAATATTAACAGAACTAACGAGTTGCCATTAAAAACTTGAACTAAACTAGGCTAATACTCGCCCCAAGCAGAGTTGAACTAAATCCGACAAAGATATAGAATGAGCCGAGCAGAAAAGCCTTGAAATGTATAGCCAAGTTATATAGCCAGGCCTTAGCCCAGAGCACAAGTTCCTGAACACATTCGTATGTGAAATCTCTTTATAAACTGGGTCGCGGCATTGCTGAGAATTTACTACTTTTACATGGATAATTATGCAAAAAAGCCGCTGGGAATTGCTTTGGTCGTTGTGCAAAATGGCCGCCGTGTGGGGAAACAATAGTCATAGACACACCTTTGGCCCCCCTTTGAATGCCCAGACCATTCCTCCTTATCCTCGGGCTTTCTTTCTTATTTTTTAGCATGTGGGTTAATGTGCAAAATGTGCTAAACAAGCGGCAAAATGTAAAACAAACAATTTTCAATTGTTTTCTCCCCATTGCCATTTGCTTCTATTTTTTCCAGCCATTTTTGTTTTGGTTCTGCTTGTGAGTGTGTGTGTGTGTGAGTGTTGTTTGTGCAGAGGCCACTTTGGCATTTGAAGGCGCATTTATGCAAATGACTCGAGCGACAAATGAACTGCATTGGAAATCACTTAACATGGACAACAACAGCCTCTCTCTCTCTCTCTCTCTGTCTTTGTCTTTTTGGCCAGAGGCTATTAATGTCATGTCCATGATGACACACGGAGCTCTATGGTACTCCTGCCCAGGAAGTGGGCATTGTGCAAGGTTGCCGCTGTGACTACTGACGTCAAGTGTATTTGTGTCCTGGCCATATCATAGGTCAAGTGTGGGTAGAACTGCCTACACATACACACACACACTCGCACACACACGTATGAATTATTGCAGCTAAAATTAGCTTGATTTGTACAGCTCAACTGAATACACAAAATTAGTTACGAAGTTGTACTCATCTCGCCCTCTCTTTCTTTCTCTGTGCTTCTCTCTGACGTTGGTAGTTAGCTTGTTGTAGGAAGTAGTCTTTGGCTCTGACGTCGTAGAGCCTAAATTATATATGCAGACCAGTCTGCCAATACCACCGCCCACTTCAAGAACAACTGCAGTCCATTTACACATATAACAAAACTGTGCCAAGTCGTAAAGATATCATATGCTATGCCGCCGCTTGGACGTAATGTTAGCTTTCGTTGTTTAGCAGCAAACAAACAACAAATAAACAAGAAAAGTTGGAAACCCTCGAGTGACATTTGCCAGAGCGATAAATAAAAGTAAATGCCACTTACACGACACACTCGCCCATATGAATATTTAAATATTCAAATATGCAGAGCAAATGCCAAAAAGAAACAGAACAAAAAACAGATCAAGAAATCATACTTGTAGTATCTATAAGTACTATCCGTGGTGGAAGAAAAAGTGAACACTCGTCTGTTCTGTGGATATGGACACTTAACCCAGAAGCAGAATTCAACAAGCAGAACAGCTCGGGCAATTACCAAATAAATGGCTAACAATTTGTTTTTGGCAGAGACCGCAAATTAATTGCATAATTTAAAAGAGATTATTCAAAACGAAACAAATACACACAAAATCCCAATGCCTTTCCTACTCGACTCAATGTTTAATTTTCGGCTATTTATTATGACATCAAATCTACTTAATTTTATGAACCTATTAATCTAATAAAACAAACTTGAGGCAAACAAGTAGTTAGTACTTGTGCTAAATGAGTTTATTGTGCTACGAAACACCCTGTACTTTGTTTAGGTATATATATTTATAAATAAAACTTGAAGTCTTTTCGTCAGACAGGAAACATCACTTTATCTAACATTTATTTCTACTTAAATTGAGGCTTTTATGCAGACAGACAGAGAAGAGAGCATGGTCACCCTAAGAGCTTTTGCTCTGTTCTTCGTTTCCCTTCCAGCAACTGTGCCTTCCAGTGTTAATGCCTTCCAGTGTTAATGCCTTCCAGTAACTATGGCTGCCACCTGATGTTAGCCTGTGCATCTCTTTCACGCACATGAAAATACTTAACATAAGCTGTTAATTGACTTTTAATTGTCTGCTAATTAAACGTTACGCATTGATATCTTACAGATCGTGCGCTGTTACGTTAAAAGGGAGCGAGAAAGAATGAGAGTCAATTAAATACTCGCAATCGAACTTAACCTCACATAGTAAAAAACTTTTTTATAGCTAATTAACATAGTTGAAACAGTTTTTGGGGTTATTGAAATAATAATAAACATAAAAGCGAGTGCCATTAGACGCAACTTGTGTGCACATATTGTTGTCGTGCACAGTTATTGGTAATATGGACTGTGTAATTTAAATATTTATTATGCAAAATAGATAATGAATATACAGCTTTGTATGGGAAATTCATTAGCATTTCCCACACAAGCAGCAGCGACAACAGTAGCAGAGGCAGAGACAGAGCCAGAGGCTGAGGAAGAGGCAGCAGCAACAGCAACAAAGCTGTACAAAAAGCACTTCAAACTTTACGCAGTTAAGTCCACAACAAATAGAACAACAAGGAGCGTATTGTGTGTCTGCCCAGGCACGCCCACACGCCTTTGACCAAAGGACAATGAAAAGCTCGCAGCACACACACATATGCAAAATAAAACGAGATGAAAATAAAATGAAAAACTGTTGCTTGTGGCATATATGAAAGAGAAAAAAATGGGAAAATGAAAAAAAAATTAGGAAATGGGAGCTAAAGCGACAACTTATGTTTATTTATGGGCACATATGCTGTGAGTCTGTGTGTGTGTGTGTGTGTGTGTGGGGGTGGTCATGCGTATGCACACACACATGGACGTGTTGAATAAATGCACTTTGAGGGCCACTACAAAAGCGCAACATGTAGCTGAAAGCCCTTAACTGCCTCCCTTAACTCGACCTAACCCCAAAGATCTGCAACACCACAAATGGAACTGCACACAATACATACTATATACATATATATATATATATAAATATGTATATGATATGTGTATATAGAATATGTACACCCTCTATTTGCTTATATCTTCCCAGTTTGTGTACCCGTTTTAAGCTTCGCATAAGAATTCATGCAGAGGGCCAAATATGTTGACCCAACTAAATTCCAGTTATGAAGGCTTCATTTCTGGAGACTGGAAACGTGAGAGCATAAGAGCAAAAGGAGGATGACAGCAGGAGAGCATGACGCTAAGAGTTGGAGTCAAATGTTATCCCTGACTTTGCTTGGGTCGCACACAGCTTTGACAAATTTACCGCACTTTAAGCATCTTAACATGCAGCAACATTTTAAACCGCTCAAGATAGCGGCAACAATGAAATTTGAACCTTTTTGTACCCAGAACCCTCAATATAAACGTGCTCAAATGTAAATTAGGGTATATTAGGCAGCTGGGAATGTATGGAACTATATACTTAATGAGTATAAAAAGTTAAGTGGTTTCAGCTGTGAATATCTATTGGAATAAGTGGAGTTAGTAAATTTGGTTTATGGATGCTAAAATAACTCTTAAGCAATGTATTTCTACAGGGTATTTGTTAGTCGCACGCAATCTTAACATAAAAACTTTTTCATTTATTTGTCTCTGAACTGAACAAACACAAAATTGATGAGAAATTGCGCAAGAGCAGAAGCCAAAAACCAAAAAAAAAATAAAAAGTTGCGACAATTTTTAACAAGCAGTAAAAACAACAATAAAAACAACAACAAAAAGAACATCGGGTGAAAGAAAAAAAAACATAAGCAAACAATTTGAAAACAAACAATGGAAGTCAATTTGAAACTTTTTGCAGGAAACGAGAAAAAATAAAGCAACTAATCAATTCGCTCTTTGTTGTGGCTTTTCACAGAGGCGAAGAAGAAAAATACACAAAACAAAAATGTTCACCACATTTTATCAGTTACCGTTTTATGCTCATTAAGTATGCAGCAGAGGTGTGAACTCCTTTAAAGGAAATCGATTAAGAAGCTCAGAAAAGTGCACTGAAAACAAATTTGTAAGACTGAAAACTACTTTTAATTGCTGCAACACTCTGTAAGGGCAGCAAATGCTGTTGATTCGGAATGGAAAATCGATTTAGCTAGGTGAAAAAAGTGCAGTGCAGAGTTTCGACTAGAAGATACCCTGTAGAGAGGTCTGATGTATTATACTGAATGCTGGAAGTGACAAAAACCTATTCCCAAGAGACAGAAATCGGATGAATATAAGCCTAAACTTAATACCAACTGTATGAACCTTAGCTCTGATCTGTTGGTGATCAGGAATATATATACTTCCTGTGTTCAAAGTTAGCTCTGCTCCTGTCTGTTACAACCAATCACATAACTCTTTCACAGCCCAATTTGAGATTGCAGTCGAGGCTGGCGGAAGACAGACAGGAAATCACTAAAAGCCAATGCCCAGTGAGGCCATCATTTTCTTGGCCAACTTTCGATAGTTGGCCACCACACTTGATGCCAGTCAATGTCATTGGCCATGTGGCCAGCAGACGGCAGTAGGAACATCCATTAGCTGCAAATGTCCTGTACAAGCTAATTAAATCAAGTTGTGTGCGACGAATGCAGATTGACAGTCAATGAACTGCACCGAGTGTACACCCACACACACCCTCCATACACACACATGCACAAACAGAGACAGAACAGAGTGCGGATAAAAGTTTTGGGCAAAGAAATTTAAAGAGAACTTTTGTGATTCAGCAGGGAAGCAGATAAAGTTAATTACTTCAGCTGAATACTAAGGAATACTTGGAAATATAAAGATCACAGTGACTTTTATCTAAGTTTTACACTCTTAACTTGTCTGACTCTTCCTTCTACTATTTATAGCTACTATTTGCCCTGGAAAATAAGTCAAGAGCTTAGTCATTACTCTGAGATTCCTCAGAAGCTGCTCAAGTAAATCCGCTTTAAGATTAGAGTTTAGAGATTAAATAAAAGCAAAACTTTCCTTACCATTTGAGGAAGCTGCTTTATTGCTACTTGTGGGTACTCATTCAAATATTGTTATTATCAAAGTGAAAACATATAATTGCTTTGTGTTGGTAGCAGCATAGAGGTAAGAGTAATGTGGCCTACACATAAACAGCAAAATGGTTATACACCTACGAGTACCTATTGACGGCTGTACTCAATGTAGGAGCTGCTGTAGAGCTCAAGTGATGTTTAAATTTGGCTTTGGCTCACGTTTTAAGCCCACTTGTTTTACTTGGACTATTGGTAAGAGCAGCAGCAGCAGCAATTGACGTCACGCAGCTTGTAAGTTGTTAACATGCCTTTGACGGTTATGTTTGCAGCTTGCAACAACAGCAACATCAACATGCAACAACAAGAAACTGAAACTGAAACTGAGACTGGCCTTGGGGCAGCCGCTAAGGCAAATTGTTAAATCGATTAAGCTCAAACTTTGCAATTGAGAGTCACAAAAGTTGCTACCGTCAACCGCAGCAGCAGCAGCAAGAGCATGAATCGTCAATCAGCCAGATATATATACCACATATATACTATATATATAAATCTCTTTATCTGTTTATCTGGCAAAGTACAAAGTTTTGCAATCAGCGAAGTCAAAAATAAAAGTTTTACTATAAAAGTTTTTCTAATTAGCCAACAATTTTCCAGAGTGAGTAAGTGTGCTATATCTGTGTCTGAGGTGTCTCAGGTGTCATTAAGGCCAAATCCCAGATAATTTGATTGACCAAAAGACGTCACCAAATGCGTTCCAAATGTACTTTGCATATAAGCTCTGATAAGCTTTAAATTAAAGTAGCTTTAGGCCAAAATACGTAAAACTCGACGAGACAGCCGAATGGCCCAAATGCGTCAACTACCATTGAAGATAGCTTATCAGCCAAGGGAATTTGGTTACTTGGATACAACACTCATACATGCAAACGTCAAATAAACTAAGACTCACTTTGCGAATGATATTAAAACGAGATTTGCGATTTCCCTTAACCCGCTTCCCCTTCCACTTCCACTTCCACCAAATACTCTTGGTCAATTCTCTAAACTTTTGTTATTGGGACATTGCTTTGCTCTATCGCGTGGGAGATTTGTGCACCAATTAAATGTATATATTTATATATATATATAAGAATATATGTGTGTATATATAAGAGTGTATATGATATATATATATATATATATATATATATAAGTATGTATACTGAAAGTGTTTCTGAATGCTTCAAATTTATGTGTGTTTTATAAAAGAACAAAAGACTAAGAGAAGAACAATGTACACGTATGTTGTTTATAAGTAGTAAGTGTCGACATACGAGGGTGGATCAATAAGTTTATGTAACTTATAACAAACAACGCTAGAGAAATCTTTAAATAGATATAAGTTTATTTCAGCAAGAAAACTCTAAACTAAAAGAAAGGTAGACTTACTCGTTGCTTTCTTCTACTTTTCACAACTTTATGTTTAACCCTCGTACAAGTAATCGTATATTTATAACGTTCTGTAAGTGGAACAACGACATAAACTCTTATTTACTGCTAATAAAAAAACGGCGAATGGAAAATTGTTTCAAACGTTTCTCACAGCCAAATAGAAATGAATAAAAAGCTAGCCAAAAGTGTGGCGTGCTCGTGCGACTATACAAAATTCATTTTGGGTCTGGCAAACAACACAAATTTGTCACAGCCACCCAAGCAACACGACAACAACGGCAACAATAACAACAATTTGCTAACAACAACAACAACAACAAAACCATCAAAACGGGGCGTCAAAATTGTTAAATTGTGCGGGCGTTGCGATGTATCGAGCGATTTTCCATTGACAGCAAGGCTGAGCATATTGACAGTTTAGTATTGAGAGTCCGTACTGAAGTATTGCCATATTGACGGATTGTCAGATTGCCAGATTGTCCGACTGTATGGCAGTCTCCTATCGTGCGTTAATTGGCTTTTAAAAGTCATTTAGTGTTTGCCTTTAGCCCCGTACAACGCGACGTATGCGCAATCTTTTTGACTCTTGGCTCTGGTATTTCTTTTTTTTTATTTGAAATGTGTCAAAATGAAATTGCCTTGGAATTGGCCAACTCACGTTCCCAGCGTGCTTATCGACTGTGTAACACTATCTTGGCCAAAGTTCTTATATGCAGACTCTATTATTATATACTATATACTATATAGTACTAGATTCTTGCTTTCTATTCTTATCTCTTTAGATTTCCCTTTTGAATTTGTATTTTTAATATTTAAACGGGAAGTGAAGGATGAACTTAGTAATTGGATCTGCATACATAGCGCTGTATATACTTATAGATTTAACAACTTCGTCCTTTGCTTAAGAATGTTTCTGAGTCACGACCGCATCTTCCCTAATTACTTTGGTGACTCTTTCAAAGGACATCAAGTAGAATGCAAAGCAGCAAAAGTTCAAGTAATCAAATCAACGTTGAGTCACAGACATCAAAATTAGCCAAGAACTCGAAATTATTCTCATAAAGGACAATGTATACTCTATACATGTGTATGTAGGAGGACCTTCTTTGTATGTGCGAATATCCTATTAAAACACAATGTAACTTTGAGTACAATTTCCATTGTTTTACTGCGACGAAATCCTTTTATGTTCGATCGATTATTATCCTTCTTTCCGATATATTCTTTGGTTTTTAAAGAATATTTCATTATCCTTATTTAGTCTTAGTTAGAAAATGTTTCTAGTAGTTTCTCTACTTCTTAAAGAACCATCTTTTGCTTAACTTATCAATTTCCTTATGCCTTCTAGCCATAACTTAATAGCTTGTCCTATGCTCACACTTCATCCCACACCTTTTACCCTTAAGCTCCGAAAAGATTACATTGTCAGGAGTAATCCTTGTTGAACTAAAGACAGCTCAGATTAGAGCTGTTTGTATATCGAATAACAGAATGATTTCTTAGAAGGTAAACTACTCCATTCAGATTTAATCTTTAAGAGTATTTCACATTTGTTTTTCTCCTCGTTGAACAAATCTGTATAACGTTAAGCTACTTTTACTAATACTCGTAGCTATCCTTATAATTGGCAACCAAGTCTTGGCAAGGCATCCACATTCACATCCACATCTCTTATCGATCTGACCTATCCGCAACTCGCTAATTGTTAAGTGCCTGAAATGAATTTTCGCCCACATAAACCAAAAATGCCAACAAAAATTAGATAGAAATATTGATGAACTTGGGAATTTGTTTGCTTGTTTCTGGCTTAGGGTGTAGCGACTGCTGGGCAAACACGCCGAGAGATAGATAATAAAGTGTGGAAGGGGGAGGTGTAGGGAGCTGGGAGGGAAGTGGTTGGTGGAAATGTGAACCGAACTGGGAACTGTTTGCTTTTGTCGAAGGTCGTTGCTTTTATTGGCGAACTTTTGTTTCTTGTTGGTTTTGCTTTTGTTTTTCTGATTGTTTTTATTTTGTTGTTGTACGAAAGCAATTAAACAGATTTTCATTTTCTGAAACAGATTTTTTAAGATGTTTTTATATCTACGCAGCGTTTCTTCAGCTCGTATGATATTCGTCTGTGAGTCAGTTGGAATTATGAATATAATTTGTGATGATGATTTTTGCTGGCAACTCCCACGCAATAAGCCAAGAAATAATTGGACGACATATTCCAGTAAATAAATGAATCACTTTATAATAAATAAAAAAACTTGCACTTTCAACTAGAGTTTTATGTGGGGTATTCCTTATAGGAAATAGGTCTTCAGACTGCGTCCGCAACGCAAGACTAATTAATAATATTAAGTTCAGTTAAGTAAAGTTAAGTTTGTTGAATTCATTAAACAAACTTTACGTAAATTGTATTAAGCCCCCACGACGCATTTACTTGTTTCTTTGCTTCTTTGCCCACCTGCCTGCCCAGGTACACGGGCAAAATTATTGCGCATACGCCGTGTAGTTCGTTCAGCTCTTTTTCTGTTCTTTTCTTGGTTTTTTGGTTCTTTCCTTTTGTTTCTGCCAAAAATTTTGTTAGCCTTTGTTTATTTAATGTGTGTGTTTGTACGTTCTATATTTGGCCTGTAGCTATGGTAAAATTTTATGCCGAAATTAATTTGCATATGCGCCGGGAAGTGCTGGCAACAATTCCCCCTTTGTTTTTATCATAACCCTCTAACCCCTAAACAGCTCCTGCCCCCTGCCCACCCTTTATCTTAGTCGACGAAACGAATTCTCATTGAAGCTCGGACATTAATTCCACCTGCATGGAAAGCTATTTGAACATTTTTTTCCTCTTTCTTGCTGTTTTTTTTTTTTTTTTTTTGATACGCATGAGCCAACAAAATGAAATAATACATAAATTGAAACAAGCGGAAAAAGAGAGAAAATTGAACGCTGAAAGAAATGAAAACGTAATAAAGGCAACAACAAAAACCTACATAAAGGTTGCTCTTGTCTTTATGATGGGATTTTCACGTGCAATACGAAGAAAAAAGGAAGATGAAACCAACAACAAAACCCTTGTCAATCGCAGAAGCCAAGCAAGCGCACACACACATACACTCACACACCCATCTTCAGCCTAAACCTGTCAATAAAAATACCTGGAAGCTGCTTTATACACATAAATAAAAAAAAATGAAAAACTTTTTCATAACTTATGACAGAGCTGAGCCGAACAGGACACCCGCTCCTCCTGCTGTCTGTACTCTATATACCTACCTTTCCCTTACATAATTAACTAGTGAAAAAATTGCTCCTCTCATGCTTTTTAGCTGCTTCATTATGCAAACGAGGAAGAACAAAAAAAGGTAGAAGACAAGCTCTTAATAAGCTTTAACGTATGCGCGACGCTTAATGAGTGCGACTGCTACGTAGGATCCTTTGCGGGAGAGAGGATGGCAAGCGTTAAGCTCCCAATAATGTATTACATTCATCTCAAATTCGCAGTACCAGGCGCAGTTCAATCAATAAAGCAACACCAACCACCCAGAAACCACCCCCAAGCCAAAGCCGAGCAGCCATCGAAAATGAAATAAGATGCCAGGGCTATAAGCGTAGCTCGACCAGGAAACGTGCGGACATGCAAGGAATCTGGCTTACAGGCAACTCAATGAGAGTAGATGGAGGAGGTAAACAGAACAAAAAAAAAAGAAGAAAGCCGAGAGACAGCACCGAGCTGAAGCCATGGCCGAACCTCGCTGCAGGCTATTGAATTGTAGTGTATACGATAGGTAAGTATTTGCTCTATCCGATTCCCAGCTATCCATACCCAGTCAGACCAAAGACTTTAGATCCAAGTCCAGGTCCCAGTCCCCAAACGATTCTCATTCCTGTAAATACGTCACCAGTTGGTCGTTGCTTGGAATTGTGTGCGCGTGACTAACGTGACTCGTATCCCGGGTAATGTTGATAGATGATGGAGTTTGATGGATGTCTGTGTGTGTGTGTGTGTGTGTGTGTGTGTGTGTGTGTGGTGTGTGTGTGAGATATGTCTGTCACATGAAATAAAATACAAAATAAAAGCTCTCACAACAAGTGCAACTATTTATGTACTTAAGGTTAAATGAGAGCATAAAACTGTCGGCGCTGCCACTTGATGCACACACACACACACACAGACAAATACACACATACATTAAAAAGCTGAATTAACAAATTGTCAGTGCTGCTGCTTCTTTTGGAACTGTCTCTTTTTTTCTCTCTGTCTGTCTGTCTGTTTGTCCCCCCATCCCGCTCTCTCCATGCTTCTCCCTCATTCACATTTTGTATGGTTATCAACGTATGCCCACCCTTGGGCCTATTGATAAGCGCGTTAAATATTTTTAATCGAGTACAATAAGCGTGGAGAAATAAACAGAATGCAACAACAACAACAATGACAAGTACAAACACTCACCTGACTTTGACGCTGCTGCTGCTGCTGCTACTTCTGTTGCTGCTTAACGTTGACGATTGTCTCTCACTCTCTGTCTTACTCACACACACACTCTCTCTCTTTCTCTCTCTCTCTCTGTCTTTCTGTCGCTCTGTCTTCACTTACTTCTGTTGTTGTTGTTGTTGTTACTGTTGTTGCTGCTGCTGCTGTTATTGGCTAAAACCAAATTAAATTTGTTACTCTTCAGTTTGTTTGTTAGGTTTATCGGGGCGCAATCGAAGGTGAAGGCAAAGGCAAAGGCAAAAGCAAAACCAAAACCAAAGGCGAAGGCAAAGGCTATAACGGCACAATCAAGGCTCTAACGTCTTGTTCTGCTTGTGCTGTTGCTCCGCCAATTCAGCCCGCGTTTATTCAATATTTGTTTGTATATAACTTTGATGTTTGAACAAAATACTTTATTAGATTTGATTGAAAATGAGAATTTCTATGTTTACACATAAATAAGAAACAAGTCTGTTCCCGTCTTCGTGTGCCCTGCGTCACTTAATCGATTGACACAACCCATTTTTGATCTCGATTTATCCTAGTTCTGCGCGTTTTTATATCAATTAAATAGTTAACCGACAGGAACAGAAAGGAAGTCGATAGCTGTTCTCTGAGTTCAATTAAAAGAAGTTATCGGTGTTCTGTGGGCTTTTATGTCAACCAAATACTTATTCGATATAAATAGAAAGTAAATCGATAGTTTTTTCCCACCTCTAATCTGTATTTGAAGTTCCTATCGAAGTTCTGCGGGATTTCATGTGAATCAAATACTTATTCGATTGACACTCCCATTTAGCGCTTCCGATTATAAGCTGTTATCGCTGGTTTGTTCATTTTCATATCAATCGAATACTTTTAAATATGAATAGTAAGATAATAAGACAATTTCCATTGCCAATGGCGAGGTTGAATAATTACTTTTGAATATATTTGATGATATCGGAAAGAGGCACAGGCCTGAATAAATGCTCTGCTTTACGGCGGGATGTGGATATATAACAGGCTTAAAATTTACAGTTAGCAACTGGTTCGAATTCCAATTAGACTCATTGATTTGTATCTTGTTTAATGTATCGTTTAGCCAAAAATGTGTAAAACACAAAATTTTATTCAGTTTTGTGTATTTAAAGGTATTCATATGTATTCACACTTTTGGCAATGTAATTGTTTAATTAATTGTGCTAGTATCTGTGAATTATTTGCGCTTAAATAAACATTTAATATTTTCTGCGTGTGTGCACAGTAATTTGTTAAGACTGTGTGTATGAATATCTGAACTAAATTATAGGTATGTGCACGCATACATACACAATCAGATAATATGTATGTAGGTGCGTGTGTGTATATATATATATTTATTTTGTACATTTGTTTGTATTGTTTATTTGCACTTGTGCTTTGTGCTTTTGGGCCTGTCTACAAGCAGTTGTTGCTCTCTTTCTCTATCTCTCTCTCTCTCTCTCTCTTTCTCACTCTCTCGCATTATGCTCTCGTTTCTGCTTGCACAACTCCCACACAGGCCTACAAAAGTTGGATGCGAATGCGTGTGTGTACACCTGCTGTGATTGCTATTTGACTTATTAAAAGTCACCCGTTTTAGAAAGGGCGGCCCACAGATATCTTCGATGACCATGACCCAATTGGAAAATGCATTTCGATATCTGATAATTGCACCAATTCGACTAGCTGTAATCACAATCAGTGTCGGATACCAATAAAAACAATCTTTTAAATTCAATTATTTTAACAAAGTCAGGAGCAATTAAATCATCAATGATTCCGGATTGCGGCATATATGTTCATTAATTAAATAATAGGGTCGCTCACATGCATTTGTATACCAGTGTGTGAGGGTAAGTAAACTTATCGCAATTCCAATTAGATCAACTGATTACAGAAGATAAGGCATTATGCGTGGGCACTTGTTCATTAAACAGCTCAAAACCGGCATTTGTTTAGCCACCCGCCTCACTGGACTCACTACCGAATGCCCACTAAGTCTAAGCCGCCTTCAAAGCCAAACGCATTTTGACCACGAGCAATAACGACGTCGACAGCAGCCCAACACTCAACAGCCTAGCCTAAGCGCGTTTATTGATTGTCCCCCCAAAGTAAGGCAGCAAACGAGGAGAAGCCCCAACAGGCGTCCCCAAAAACCTTGCCGACGACGACGGACGACGACAACGACGACAGCAACAACAAGCTGGCAAGTGATAGGTAGATTTTTGTATGTATATTTTTTGTGGGAGCCTGCCGACTGCTGCCCACCGCCTGCCGTTCACTCCTCGTGCATATCGCGCCCTCGTTTTTGGTACGCGCACATTTTTACATACACTTGCACAATCAAAACTTCCAATGTAAATTGTTGTAAGAGTCAAGGGTTTATGACTGAATTGTCTGTTTCTAGTTGCTAATTAATACTCTGTATGTTTAATTAAATTTTTGTGTAATTACTTTGTAATTTTTAAACGCACGCAGTACGCATAACCCGATATCCGACAGAATATATCTACCACTGGCGACGGCACACGTTACTATAATACTGAAAGCTGGATTCTTATTGAGCTGACTCGATACATTTGTCAGCCGGTGGTATCGGCTTACTTGCGTTGCCAGATCGCTTAAATATGGGGTAACTGGGTTGGTTACATATGCTGGCATCATTGAGTGAAACAACTTCATTTTACAATGTGGCAAGGCACTTACAAATAAAACTGATGTAGTTCAAAAGAACAGAATAAAGATTACTTTGATTAAAATAAAGAATTCCTAGTATCAAATTTAACTGGGAGGCAAAACTAAATGAAATCAAACTTTTTGGCGCTATTTATTTATTAGATAAACCAGTTTTGTAAGTGTGACCGTATTGGGCTGTTTCTTTTGGCGCGCTGTGATTTTTTAGCAAACAGCTGATTACTATCGATACCTAAGCAAAATCATTTAATAATCTCCAGGATATATTTTGTTCCCAGCATTGGTTTAGTTTTAAAAAGCCGCTTGTATTACTCATGTATTCAAAAATCCAAAACGTAGTAACTTTAGTCGTAAAGTTTAGACTGTTTTGATAGTTAGATTGTTTAAAATTAACGTAAATCTCTACATATCGATATATTTACAGCATACCGAGCATAGTGTACATCACTCATCGTCACAACGAGCCATTCCGTGCATGTGTATGCGTGTGTATGTATGTGTACACATTGTAATTTATACTTTTCGTTCGGAATATTAATGGTTGTCGCAGGAATTTTGCTTTATTCTACTTGTGACAAACAGGCGATGGCATTGTAAATACAGAGGTAATTCAGAACATGGCGTCCCGATAAATAAAATAAATTCGCCAGCTGAATCGCCGCGGGAGAAAGAGAGAAAGCAAAAGTTTCAAAATACCTATTTGTATATATGTGCATACATATACATATTGGTTCCAATGATTATTCGTGCTTGGCTGTGAATCACTAAGGAGTAACCCAAGTTTGCGGCGTGAGGACAAACAATACAACAAATTTTTACGAAACAAACCCACTGAGGATAAAGCAGCTTGGACGCACTTATAGTTATTAGTAACAATATCACCATCTGTGGCAAACCAAATAAGGAGGCAGAGTACAACACCCATACAAATCAGCATTGAGCTGTGTCAATAGGAATAGCATGGGCAACGACGACCATCGACGAAGGAAGACACCTTGCGGCTGTTGCATGTCTGTATTTAAGTGGATACCCGTACTTTTTATATTCGCCGTTATCGGCTGGTCCTACTACGCCTATGTGGTAGAGCTATGTATTTGTGAGTAGTGTGAATCGTCCATATATTAAAATATACCCGATCGAAAGACTAACTAACTTCTCAATTGCAGTTAATACGGAAAATCTTGTTTCCAAGATATGTATGTTAGTATTCTATCATATCGCACTCATACTATTTTTATGGTCTTACTGGAAAACCATTTCAACATCGGTGGGCCGCGTGCCGGATTCAGTAAGTGTAGTGATTCACGAGTCCCCTACTGATAAGGCAACGAAAAACTCAAAAAGCGATAACATAATTGAGTAGTCAATAACAAAATTCAATTAATAATCTCTATGATATCAGCAGCAATCTTGATATTTATGTTTAGCTCTAAACATATATCTTAAATTTCAGTGGCGCATTCCCGAGGATGAGGTGAATCAACTATTTCGTGCGGAGAATCCAGAGACGCAGAAACGCATTTTAAACAACTTTGCGCGTAACTTACCGGTTACGAATCGGTAAGTTTATAAACAAAAAAGAGTTATTTACAATGAATAATATATATGCATTGCATTCCCATGCACAAACAGCACAATAAATGGGTCTGTTCGCTTTTGTGAGAAATGCAAGATCATCAAGCCAGATCGATCACATCATTGCAGCGTTTGCAGCTGCTGTGTGCTGAAAATGGATCATCACTGCCCTTGGGTGAACAATTGTGTTAACTTTTACAACTACAAATTTTTTGTATTGTTTTTGGGTTATGCATTAGTCTATTGTTTATACGTAACCCTAACTACACTCAGTGATTTCGTACAGTTCTGGAAGGTGAGTTACAATTGGTTTTATTAGAAATGCATGCAGTTATCGCTTGATGCTATTTGATCTTAAGTAATTTCTGAATGCTCGTTGTTTGTATTTACTGTTTATAAATTAACCTATATATATATACATATATGTACACAAACATTGTAAAATCTATGCGATATAAAGAAAAACAATGCATACTCGGAACAGGGCCAGCTAAATGGAACCGGAATGGGTCGGTTCCATATACTCTTCCTGTTCTTCATCTCCATCATGTTTGCCATTAGTTTGGTGAGCTTGTTTGGCTATCACATCTACTTGGTGCTCGTCAATCGCACCACATTGGGTGAGTTGATTGAAATATAAGAACTATAAAGACCTATTTTTAATATATTTTAATTTTCTCCCGCAGAGGCTTTCCGTGCACCCATCTTCCGCATTGGCGGTCCGGATAAGAACGGCTACAATCTGGGACGTTATGCCAACTTTTGCGAGGTCTTTGGCGACGATTGGCAATATTGGTTCCTACCCATTTTCACCAGGTATGTCCAGACATATTAAAGCACCATCATATCATTCGATCATTGCACTTTTGTATATACAATGTGCGGCACTCTAAGCTTGATCTTATCCTTAGTTGTTGTTTTTGTGTGTTTTTGTGTTTTTTATTTGTTCCTGGCTTCTCTCCAATTCTTAAATCTTAAATCTTAAATCTCTTCCACTATTTGGCAAATTAAAAAGCATGTTTCAAATTAGACGCTTTTCTAATATTGAATTCTAAACGTGTTTCGCACCTAACAAATCACACAAAGTAAATACATTTCGTTTCTATTTGTATAATATAGCTTAAGATGAGAAAATATACTTGTAAATTACAATAAAATTAAATTAGTAATTAGGGATACTAAAAAACTGATAACTGTAAATCCACACACACACACAAAGCGAGACAAAGTGTAAATGTTATTTGATTTGTTTTCCTTCAATGTAAACGTAATTTAGTTCATAAGCAAATACCAAAATCGTTACTAAAATTGGTGTTAACTAGATATTAGTATAACCGAAACGGATAATGGAACCAGAACCCCCAAAAAACAACCTTATCATAATTATAATTTGTTTATAATTTCTTATGTAAACCCGCAAAGTGTGCAGTCAGTTGGTTCTAAGATCTTGTAAGAGTTCCTACAGCAAAGTAACTAATTATCTAAAAAAAAAAAGAAGCTGCTGCTAAACTAATGCTTACTAAAATTTACACACACCAAACACACTGTGACGCAACTACAACAACAACTGTATAAAATGCAAATAAGAAATCTAATCAAAATGCAAAAAAAAAATGCAATTTAACCACAAAAACAACAACTCCCAAACAACAATTCGATTTCTGTTTACATTTCTGTTAACAAATGAAAAACTTTTGCTTATTCACAAATTATTCGACCCATAACCAATTAGTAAGGGTGACGGATTGACCTTTCCAACGGCCACAGAGCAGACGGGCAGCCGGTACGAAGCGATGGGAAACACAACCACAACAGGCACCAGCACCAGGTTAGATGACCAACCAACAGATAAGTTGATCGACGCAATACCACTCAATAATCATCTGACTCACCTGGAGTTAGATAATGTTCAAGCATCTGGCAAGAATCATCCACTCTATCCGTCTAGTCAAGTCATAGTTGATATTGAACAAACAACAGCAGCAGCAGCAGCAGCAGCAGCAGCGGCGGCAGTGGCAGCTGCTAACCATTCCAACGTAGTCGTTGATATGATCGGGGACCAAATGGTTACAACTGTTGTTGCAGCATCCGCTCCCGCATCTGCGGCTGGTGTCAAGAATACCAACGTAATGAACGGCGGTCCGCCAGTGGTCACTGCTGATAGAATCGCATAAAATTCATGTAACTTATTGCCAGGATCACCACAGGTTCCCAGATGTTGTTCTCTAAATATATATATATATTTATATATATATATATATATATATTTTAATATAAATGTATATGTAAACGGTAGCTGCCAGTGCTTGCGCCAGTCGCTGCAGTTTTGTAAATGTGTATTTAATATATACTCGTAAGTTTTGTAAACGATGAGATAATGTATTTATATATCAAATGTATAACAACTGATTACCTATACCTCCCATAGCCCGCTTGCCCAGACGCCCCTCTAACCATTTGAACTGTAACAGAGCAAATTTTTTATATATATATATATATTATATTATATTATGTCTATGTGTATGTCAATTTCAATTTCAATCAGACTATCAATATATATTTCATTAAGTTTATGGATAAAGACCGACATAAAAGCGACACTTGTATAATCGATATAAAAAAAGAAAACCTGTGGCCCTACGTATGTATGTTATATATATATATCTATATCCATATCCATATACATATATCTAAATCGAAATTATTTAAACGAACTCTTTTTGGCAATACTAATTCGTAGCTTTATCATAAATGTTGTTATTTTGTTAAGCACACGAGACATTAAAATAGAATTTTCAATGGATATATAAGACTTGCTGTAATACCAAAACAAAACATCATTTACCTATACTATATAGTAAGTTAGGATCGTTTCAGCGCACACTAACAAACAAACACACAGCCACCATATGAAATGACACATGAATTTTGGAATTTGGAAGCATTTTCTCAATGCTTTTATTAACTTTACTTAGTGTTATTTGCGTTGACTTTTCGCTAGATTTATAGTTTTTACTTTTTGATATGACAATTTTTGTATTCCTAAAAATGAATTAATGTTTTGTACGCCAGAGGATGATGAGAGAAATATATATATATTTATGTATCTGAATGTAATATGCATACAAAATACTCAGGTTTGTTTTTAATTTGCCAATTTACATCTGTAATTCTACTCTAAATACTTCTCTACTACTTGCTTCTCGCACAACAACTCCACACACACACACACACACAACAAATCAAGCACACCTATAGCACACACATACAAACACACAGACATTTCAAATCATGCTGACTACATTTACAAATCTTCTGCTCTTATGTTGTTGCTGTTTCTACCTTTATTACAAATATTATATTGTAAATAATCTCATAGCTTCGGCGATGGCATTAGCTATCCGATACGTCATCTTGAGGAGGATACCGAATCACTATTGGGCTATCATAGCGATACGCGCATTGAACTGGATGAGGACTTCCTGCCAGAGGCACGCTTTCAGGACTCAATCATTCCATAGCTAATAATGACTAGCGACAATGTGGCCACATATTACATATAGGGCAGAAAGTGAGAGAGATTGTTTTTATCTTGCCGGAATAGGTATAATATGTTAGCATTAGATCTGTTGCAGAACTTCGAGTGTATATATATGAAGGTCAGCTTTTTAGGCCATTCGTGTGTTTAGCTTCTAGGTTTATATACTTATATACAATATATTTTGTACTAGTTCGTATATATTAAGTTTAACTGATAAAAAAAAAGCAACTGATAAAGGGAGCTCTGTATGTATAGCGCACCATTTGTTATCCAATACTTCTGACAGTGCAAAGTGACTGAATAATATCCATTAAATGCCTATAGTTGCTTCTCTTCAAATATCGGAACATTCCTCACGAAGTCAAGTTACGAATTACACGTTATGAAATATGAGATCAAGTATTATATATAAGCTAATGTTGAACAAATGATATAATAGACCGAATTCGAAAACTTTTGTATAGATTTATAAGTAAAATGTTATTAGAGCGTTATGAACAAATTTATATATATATACATATATCTGTGTGCTTATGTGTGTCTCTTTGTATGCCTAGACATGCATACATATATCAACATTTATATATACAGAGATATTAAGATACACATACAGATACAGCTATGATACAGTTGTACATCTATATGTATGTTGGGAAAGGATCGCTAACTACGCTACGAGTTATAGTTAACAATATAGTGAAAGAAAACAATAAACTGATTAACTAACATTGATTCTAAAAACTCAATCGAATCGACTTAAGTCCACAGCGTTGCGTGTGCCTGCCACTCCGACTGCAGCAGTTGCCGATACCACCTCGAAATCAGTCTGCTCATCAGTCGTCTCGGCCGCTGCTCGGTTGTTAAACGGATTTGGGTGCAATGGAGCCGCCTTTGGCAGTACAATGGGTGTTGCAGTTGGCGCTACAGTTGGCTCTGATACTTCCACTGGTTCGGGCTCTTCTTTCTCCTCGAATTTCCTCTTCTTTTTTTTGCTTACGAGCACATCGCGTGTCATTGTGATTCCTGTGTCTTCGCTACGCGGCAGTAGATCTGTTAGATCGCTCTCAATATCTGCGTGTTGGGGCTGCAGTTTCTCTTGAAGAGCAGCTAAGGCTATGAGCAAAGCCTCCTCGGTGCGTATGGTACGTGAGCCCTGCTTGGGCAACACATTTACATAGTGATCGAAGAGCAATTCGGGCTCTTCCATAGTCAGTTTATCGTCGTTAGCCAGGGCCTCTTCCAGACCCTGCAAGCCGCCAAATACAATCAAAATATGATTGAAAGGAACCGATTTGTTGGGGACCTCCTGTACGCTGGTGCCGCGATCTGAAGTGCCAAGCGTCACATCGTAGCCGCCTTCGTAGGGCGACTTAGTGAATATTTCTGAGAGTGAGTGCGCAATTCGCACTTGGTAGCCCCAGTAGACCCCAGTTTCACGACGGGGCTCGTCTGGACTGACCAATGTACCGCGCTGTTTCCTGCTCGCCTCTGAATGGAAAGAATAAGTGCAATCTATAAGTTGAATTCCATTGGAAAGGGCTTTGAATCTTACCAGTTGTTGGAATCATTTTGACAGTAACACGTACACCTGGATTTAATGCCTTGTCGATGAGCACATCGTTCAGCAGACCCACATTGGCATAACTTTGTCCATCCTTTGCCTGTTTGTCACATATAACGCCCTCCCGATACCGAAATTTACTTTGCTGTCGCAGATGATGTGGCGTGTCCAGTGGGTTAAGCAGACCGGAGTATTTCAGATCTTTGTGCAGCGGAAAAAAGAATTTGCGCAGATATTGTGGACACTCCAGGTATTGCAAGATTCGCGCCAGCTGTAGCGAGCTACTACGTACTGTGCCCGTTCCACTCCCGTCAGCATCTTGTTCATAGCTACGTTTCGTTTCGCGTGCCGTTGCCACACCCACATCGTCAAAGACAATCACTTCGTTAACCCGGAAAATGCAAGCTGCTCGCGCTATTTGGCCGGCAACATAGGCGCGCAGCTCCGCAGATTGTGCGTTTTCTAATATAGAACCTGGCACAGCAATGCTTACTGTGGAAGGATTTGGTTTGGCCTTTGCTGCTTTTGTTGCATCTGTGGCCTCCTTTGCTGCTGTTTCTGCATCCTGAGCTTTTTGCAAATCCTTAAGAGCTTTGTCCTGCTTTCGTTGTCGTTTTAGCGCCTTGCGTTCTTCATTTATTTTTTTCCACGATTTATGCGGCTCCGTGGGTTTCGTATTTCTACTGTTAGCTGATATCGCGGACATTGTTTGGTAAGTTAATGTTTTTAATTGAAGATTAACTTAATTTGAAGTCAAATAGCATTAACAACAATCCAACCGCTGCATCCGCACGTGTGAACAGTGTCGAGTGGAACTAGTACCTAATAGAGATGCGCGTGAGCGCAACGATTAATTTCCACATATAGATACATAAAATAATCGTAAATTAAGTATTATTATTATCTTTCCACATATTAAAAGCAAAAAATACATTCTGCTAATTAATTTTGTGAATTATACAATTGCTCAGAAACTAACATAATCTGAGCGGCAAATATGTTAATTAGCATATCGGCTAGACACTAACAGACCAACAATCGCCCAAGCTATCGATTAAAAACTATCCCAGTTCGCATATCGAAAAAACGCGCATCTCTTATTCAATCGAAAAGAATCATTCAACTTCGGTATTTTCCCCGATATAAACAACTACAAGAATTCGGTATACGTGTTTGCTACAAAATGAGCCGCGACGTTTTAGCACCTCCAACTCAATCCATGAGCCACAAACGTCGGTATCGCGTCAATGTTGTGCATGATGATTTCGGTGGAAGTAAGTGGAACTCATGCAATAAACAAAAACCTGTCAAAGGCTACGAGGAACCAGGTAAGAAATGCAACAAATATCTTCCACAAGTATATTTATAATTGTGTTTACATGTAGATCTATACGCCGAGGATGACATCGAGGACGATGAAGCCGAGTGCTGCATTGAGGAGTTACCCAATGGGACCTACAAGCTGGCGCTCCACGTACCCAAGTAAGTCATAGTAAATAGTTTTAATCCTCCTGCTTTCATTAAAAAGTTTTAAATCTTTTTAATCATAGATCCTTCTATGGTGGCCTGATTGGCCTAAAGGGGACCACAAAGCGTCGCATTGAAAGTGAGACACAGACTGAAATCTATGTGCCACGTTCCAATGAAAAATCTGAAGACGTTATTATAAATTCCAACGAGCGCAAGAATGTTTGTGCTGCTCTACGCAAAATCCGACTTCTCACAGAGTCTCTGCGTAAACGCATGAGGCCAACACATTTCCTGGCCGTAGCCCTAAATTCGGGCGAAGTGCAGCAGCGTTTTGTGGAGTTAAAGGTAAATTATGAGCTATCTTATTGGAATTTTGCTAATTGTATATCCCACAGCAAAGCATTTTGGATGCACAACTACCAGGCATCGATGCGGAGCTTTTTATATCGGAGCTCTGCATTCATCTTACATTGGGTGTTTATGTGCTCCTGGACGACAATGAGCGTAAAAGAGCTGTTGACGAGCTGCAAAAGTGTCGCCAATGGCTAACTGACTTCTCGACACCATTCGAGTTGAAAATGAAAGGTCTGGAAATAATGAACGATGATCCAAGCTCCACTCGTGTGTTGTATGCGCGTGTAGAATCACCAGAGCTTCAGCAGTTCGCCGATAAGTGCCTAAAGCATTTCCAAACCACTGGCCTTTGTGCCACTGATAACATCGAACGCGATAGCGTCAAGCTCCATATGACGGTGCTGAACAATCGCTACCGCAAGGAAAGTAATCACAGCAACTCCTTTGATGCACGCGAGATTCTCAAACGTTTCGGCGAGTACGACTTTGGCGCAGCACAGTGCAACGAGTTGCATTTGTGTGTGCTGAAATCCTCAAGGGAGGTCGATGACTTCTACAAGATCACAGGAAGCCTTAAATTCTAATATGTAAATCACGAAAATAAACACAATTTTTTTTAATTTATTTTTTATTTTTTGTATATATGCAAGTATAAGGTTTTGTGTGCAACTTATAAATATGTACATATTCTCTTTCTCTCTCTCTCTATACACAGTTATATACTCAATTTGTGCATATGTCCTTCAGATGTCCCTGTCATGTTGTGGGAACAATTAACAATCCCAAACAAGTGTGCGACTGCATTGTATTTTTGTGTGGTGTTTTTTTATTTATAAATATATAAAAAATGTAATATATGTGCTGATTAAGTTTTATTGCAAGTAACAATGATTCAAACAAAATACGTATATTTAAGGAGTGGGAAGTTAAATGTGCTTAAGCTCGGAGTTTTAGGATTAGGAGGTTTTAAAAGTGAATATATCATCAAAACAAATATATCCAGCAAAACATTGCCCAGGGAAGAAGTACAAGTACAAAGATCATTCACAGGCACACATATATATATATATATATATATATACTTAGCACAGGATTTGATTGGGGAAAAAACGATTTAATAATATCGAATCGGCTTTTTTCTTTATATATATTTCTTAATATCTAACTTGAACTACGTGTGTTTCGTTTGATTCTTTAAGTTTCATTTTTGTTTAACATTTTGTTTCTTTTTTTTTATCATTTTCAATAGCTTCAGTCTAATGTTGAGTTTCTGGTTGTGTTTGTTGTATTTTGTGTGATATTTCTGTTTCATCTTGTAAATAGTTTGTTAAGCCTTGGTGTCCCTTGCTTTTGATAAGAAAACATCAGCTGGTTTAGGTATTCAGTACATCAATATATAGACTATATGGAAAACATGTAAACATGGAAGAATTCTTAGATACATATTCAAACAAATAACGGAATACATACATAGTACAATTAACAACAATTATACGATTCATGCAAAATTTAGATAAATACAATAATTATATCATGTATCAAGATATATATATTTATATAAAATGATTTTCATATTCGTTCAGCAACTCGTTGGACTTTGAATATGAGAATCGATTAAAGTATTTCATTTATTTTGGCTATTCACTTTGGAAAACTATAAAAAAAATGTATTTTCATTAAATATACAATTCAATTTCAAAACTCGTTTGTTTCTTTTTTAAATATTAAGTTTTAAAACAAAATAAAATATTTGCTTGCTTTGAATTGTTTTAGCTTGTGTGCGTTCACTGTTCTTGTCTGTCTCTCACTCTGTCTCTGTGTGTAAGTGTAAGTGTAAGTGTGTGTGTGTGTGTGTGTGACAGCACCTGCTCCTTGCTAGACCCTTCCCTACACATCAGTCCCAGCCGTTGCAATTGTCCACATTTGTTGCAGTTGCTATTTGAATTTCTACTTGGCATGACCATTGCTGAGCACCGCTGGCAACACATTGGCCTGCTGGACGACCGCATTGATCACATCGATTTCCTTCTTCAAGAATGCAGCGCTGTTCTCCTCCTGGGCATGCTCGGGCAGGGCATCGCTGCCATCGTGGGCCGAAGATATGTTGCGTTTGCGCAGACCAGCAGCATCAACCAGATTGGCGCCACCAGTACCGACCGAGCCGGTGGTCAATTTCATTTTTGGAAACTCAATGTCACGCATCAGATCGTTCTTGAACTCAACGATGCCGCTAACAGTTTCGGTAACAGTCTTATCAATAAATTCCTCAATATTTTTGGTTTCCGCTTCGATCTTCTCCTTAAGCTTGCTGGACAACTGATCCATTTCGCACTGGTCATGGGGCACGCTAACCGCGTCGCGAGCGCAAGTTGACTGCTGCTGTTGCAGCTTCGGCGGCTTTGGGCTTTGGGGCTGTGCATGCTGTGGGCGTGGTGGGAGTATTACATTATTCTGTTGCTGGTTCTCTTTGTTGTTGTGCTGAAGCAATTGTTGTTTCTGTGGCTGTGTGTCATTACGTTTAGCGAGCTTGGTATCCTCATTCTCCTCCTCGTCCTTTTCTACATTGAGATCATCGGTGTTGGTCACAGCAGCTAGCGGCTGTTCAGCTGCACCTCCAACTGATGTGTTCTTGTCATCGCTCTCCGTTACCTCCATCACATCCGCTCCGGCGGAGTCTCTGGTCGGTCGCTGTGAGCGCGATTCACCTCGTATGAATTTTGGTAAAATAAATATGGTCACTAATGAAATAATATGAAGGCACAAATAAAATTTCAGGTACAATTTGATGCTGCCCTGTAATCCGTAAAAAGAAATCTTCGTTAAGTTTACATCCTAAAGGATTGATAATACGATCGACTTACCATAAATTCAAGCAGAACAAATGGGAATGTTGCGTAGCCCATCACAATACGTGTGGTTAAACAGGTAAGTATGTCGTAGAACATGCGAGTAACTTGTGTGCTCTGGAATCGATGGCGGAACATGCGACGTCCGAAACGTGCGGCTGTAACCAGAACGGCGCCAGTGGCAAAGGTCAAATAGTAACCAGGATAAAAGCCATGCCACACAGCGCTCAGTGTGAATGTTAAGAGTGTGCCATATTTCTTGGGCACACGCTCATAGACGAGTGTGCGGAGCCAGCGATTCGTGCCGCAATTCCAATTGTTAATGGCATCCCGCATATTGGAGGCAAACTGCAAATTAAAACAATTGGATTAAATGCTTGGAACGTTGCAAGGAATTTCATTGTTACTCACCTCGAATGATAGCACATTTATATTGGATATAAGATCCCATTTGGCATTGCCATCCTTATCGTAGCCCGTAAAACCTAATCCTGAGTTATTACATATGGCATCGGCCAGCAGCCATGCATGATAATACTTAAAGCGTATACAGGTGGTTGCCATCATGGCATACCAGAATTTGTACATTATGCCGGTGCCATTAACAAAGTCATCGTCCTTCATATTCTTTACAGGATATATTTTCACGAATTTCATAAATATGAAGGCACACACCATACTGCCAAGGACCTTACGTATCACCGTTTTCGTTGGGGATGGCTCCACAACCAATTCCGATTTGCCATTGTCCAGATTGGCCTGAAAAACCAAACAGGCGCTTATTGAGATTCATTGTGAATGAAAAAAGAGAAAGCCGCAAATTGAAATTGATGTCTCCCCACGTCAGAGCAGACTCTGTAAGACTTCCGCCCACTCCTTGTGTTAAGGAAACTGAGCAGTGGCGTACGTAAGGAATTCGATAAAAGTTTCTAAGCTTTGTTGAAGCGCCTGCCATACGCCACTGCCCATAAGAGCAAGTTGAATGACTGCCAGACATTTGTTGGACAGCCGCTCAGGAGTGTAGAATAAATAATAATTTCACTGCAGCAATCTATTATGCAGGTGTCCACATAATCGTTCAGACGTTTTGCATCCTCTGCAGTCCCCATGTGGGCATCTGTCAGAACATCTGCAGTCCACTTACATTGGTCGGTGGGCGCTTCAACAGATTGTAGCCCTCCACAAATTCAATATAGTCCTTGTAGAATACCAAGGGTCCGGCCATAAGACTCTGGAAATGCCACACATATGAAAAGTATTCCAGAGCTGAGGGCATCTTTCTGATGGCATGATATTGTTGTGCCTTGGTCAACTCCTAGTACAACGATTTGAAATGAGATTAGCAAATAAATAAATGAAATGAGGACAAGGGCAACTCACCTCCTCCTTGCGCACAAATCCATCGTGTATGCTAAATGCTAGGCTGGTCACCTTTTGTGTGATGATCATCAATGGGCCAGTTATATCAAGTGCATAAGATCCATAGTCGTAGAACTGACGCATGAGATGGACGCACAGCAAGTAGCCCATGGCCACAAGCAAGACGCTTCTGTAAACGGAATAGAACGTAAATGAGTTACAATTGAATCCAGTGGTAACTAGTTATGGTTGTGTCTCCCACCTCTGTACAATGCGCGGATCCTGTGTACGTATGACTATATAACATATTGCCGGTAGTCCAGCGATGTGTATGGCCTGTTGGCCAAAGCAAAAGTAGCCAAAGAACAGGCCCAGGGATAGGGCGAATGCGTGACGCAGCTCACAGGAGACTTTCGATGGATGCAGAAACGAACGGAAGAGCGAGGCCAGGAAGAGCGCCGATAATTGACAGATTAAAAAGTTTACCTGCAACGTAAATTGAAAGCAATTGTTATATATATAAGATACAGGTTTTAGCTATTAACTTTTCTAGCCGCAAAATGCAATATAAAATGGGCTGAGATGTATTCAACCTCATAAAAAGCAATATTAATTATAAAATATATAATTATTATAACGAAACTATTGACATGCACCAGCTCAACTGTACTGCATCCCATTGAAACTTCAGTATTTGCGCCCTAACTTGTTTTGTTGTGTAACACTCACTTTTCACTCAACTGCACTTACAGTTAAGATACATATATATATATATATATATATATATATACTCTATATATATACTGGATATTGCAGTTGATGACGTGCATTGCACTTGATCAAGATCACAAATCAGTAACACGAGCTCAGATCAATATACGGGCAGGTTGGCCTTGGCCATCGTTTGACTTTCTATGCAAATTGACTCTGTTCTTTGTTTAAATTATATACGACGTCAAATGTCTTCTAATATAAGATATACATTCATATACATATGTATACTCTATATACGAGTATACCCCACGTTTGTCATCGCATTGGGTTCTCTCGACGTTTCCCGTCTAATTGATAATTTATAGATTCTGTTTGTTCTAATTCTAAGTAATTGAAAATTTATAACCATTTAAGGGAATGCGAATGGATCGGATGTTTTTTTTATCTATAAAGAACGTTAACTCCCAGAGTATATTATAAACTCTTTCCCACTGTTAACTTCAGTTCATGATAACACAAACCAGATAAGCCCAGGCCCCGGCACCCATATCAGGCACTGATATGTCAGAATCACATGATTATTCATTGTCAAGGCGTTGTCTTTCTCCAAGAGGCCCGCTGAACCCTGCCCCCATTCCTTCATAAAGGAAAATATGTTATTGTGTTAGGTTATCATCTCAAGGAAACTAAATCTTTTCTCAGTATAGGAATAGTATGTCAGAAAATAGGTTATCTATAGGTTATTGTCTGAGTGCAAATATAAAGGCCAAGTCAATTTACGTTATCAGCGGTCGTTTACACTACAAATAATACGGCTTTCAGTGTTTTTAATATAAGAAAGTAGAGCATTGTTCAATGACCGATTACAGATTACCATATAATTATATACAAGTGTAAAAATATAGGAAGAAATGAAGTTAATTATAACAGAAGAAAGCGTGAGTATCAATTCTGTTATTATTATTTTTAGCGATAACTTTAATGTCAACGCGATAGCTTATCGCAATAACAAAAGTATTTTTGTGCGATAACCCAATTGGTTATCGGTCAGTTAATGTTATTGTTCTCATTAATGTTATCGAATTAAGCGCCAAGGTTGAAGTGAACCAGCTAAAGGAACAGCTTCTTTGAACTAGTTGAACAAAGAGTAGAAGGCACCCAACTAACTGAACTAACTGTAAGCAGAGATACTAGCAGAATACTCGAACTAGTTCCAATGGGAAGAATTTTTACTATGAATTTAGCAGCATTTTCTATTTTATTGGTTACATTTTAACTAGTTGCGTTGAACATTGAAAGAGACGCATCTTGCAGGCTTCTGCTTAATTAGCTGACAGCTTGGAGTAGATCGCGAATCAATTACGCTGAGCGAAACAGTTCTGCACCAGGCTGCGACGAAGGCACTTTCCGGCCTTGACATCGAACCAATTGCCTGATCTGCATCTGCGCGTCACACGACGACCGCTGCGGCACTCGAAATAGCGACGGCAGTGCTTGGCGTCCTGAAGGAAGATGCCATCAGCGCGGTTGCGGCAGTCCCGACTGGATGCGCTAATAAGGGTCTGCGGAATTTCGGGTTCCTCTTCAGCAGGTTTCTTGGTTGTTCCTTTAGATGGGGCCTTACTTGTACTCTCTGGTCGACGCGTTGTTGTTTTATGTTCAGGTTTGCAAGTTGTTGTTTTGTCGCAAGGCTTCTTTGTGGTTGTACAAGGAGGAGGTGGAGGAGTTCGGGTACAACGAGGAGTGGTTGTACAAGGAGGAGGTGGAGGAGTTCGGGTACAACGAGGAGTTGTTGTACAAGGAGGAGTTGTTGTGCAAGGAGGAGTTGTTGTGCACGGAGGAGTTGTCGTGCAAGGAGGAGTTGTTGTACAAGGAGTAGTTGTGGTGCATGGAGGAGTTGTTGTACACGGAGGAGTTGTTGTGCATGGAGGAGTTGTCGTGCATGGAGGAGTTGTTGTACGCGGAGGAGTTGTCGTGCATGGAGGAGTTGTTGTACACGGAGGAGTTGTTGTACAGGGAGGAGTTGTCGTGCAAGGAGGAGTTTTCGTACAGGGAGGTGTTGTTGTGCAAGGAGGAGTTCTCGTACAGGGAGGAGTTGATGTCTCACATGGAGTAGTTTTTTTCGGGTTGGGAGTAGTAGTTTTCGGTTTAGGTGTAGTTTTCGGATCAGCTCGGAGTGAGTCGTCATCTAAATTTAGTTCAGCATCTAACTGGACACGCATTCCCAATCCCTTCAAATTCACACATTTCACCAAACTGGCCAATTGGCAGGACTGACTCTCCTCATCGTAGAACTGTCCCAGACGGCAGCTACGACGCACAGCTCTGCCGTTCCTGCACACGTAATATCCACCACATCGAGCAGGATCGACAAGAATTGCGCCATCACCTTCGGCTTCGCAACTGGCCCGCATTTGCCTTCTGTTGGCACTCGCGGGTGCAACGACAACTGCAACTGCCACAAAGGCCACAAATAGAATTGGAACTGAAAGGAGATTCATTATGGAACTACTCCTTGGAACATTGCCTCCGTGAAGGTTTCACTTACGAGATTTCATCTTTTTGGCTGGCTCGAAAGGATAACTAACTGTAGGTCTGTTACTTTATCACTTTCGTAACTTAGTTGTGATATCTGGACCAAGTGCCCAGCCTTTTATACTCGATTCCCACATGGCCGAACCATGTAGAACCACTCCAAATTATTCAAGTGTTTTCCTTGCAACCAACAACCAACAACACCCAAAACAACTACCGCTTGGTCAGGCAATTTACCTAATTGGTCCATTCCAGTCCAAGATGTACCCAGTCTAGTTGAGCATGTGGACAACACATTAATAATGATAATGCAACGGCAGCTCCCAAGTTGTAAAACAATTCCATGTTTATCTGAGGTAAGTACTTATGTACTTATAACTTCCGCTTCCATGATTCTTATCTAGAACTATGACACCTTATCAAATTTCGTAATGTACCAAGCGAAACTTAAAAGTCATAAGTCAACTTCTCTCCAAGCAAACAGGTAGGTTCCAACGTTTCGCATTATACTTAATTTTTTATATACGATAATATAAAAGACATCGATAAGAGCCTACGCAATAAGTTAATCACAAAGGAGATTATGGCCTGTTTTGGGGGTCTATGCGTCATAAAGATTAGTTAAGGTTCCAAGTGCTAAGCAATATGCGATTGACGTGGATTTTTTTTTCAACTCTTTTGTTCTTTAATACTGGTAAACGCTGTGGAAATCAACAAGAAAATGATGCAAGCGCTTCTATCGCAATCAATGGGAATGTTGATCAACCAGTTTTTCCACAGAAACCTGAGTAAGCATCATAAACATCCCCAGCGAAAAGCCAACTCAAAGAGAAAAACATTGCAACCAAGGTGAGGGAAATCATGTCATGAACTCCGAAAGAAATCTTGGAATCCGAAAAGAAACCTTCAACTTTATAAATATTCTTTTCTTTGTTTCCATAATCGTTATGATTATAAGTTGAGGCTGAACTTCAACAGGAACTATAAGTTTAGCATACAAATTACATCTTAGATTACGTAAGAAATGAAATCTTTCTATTTCTAGAACCTAACAAGGAACGGGCCCTTTAACTATAAAAAAAAACAGTTCCGTAAGTCAATAAAAATAGGGTAAACCAAGTAGTCGATAGACTACAAATGACTCGTATATACAGTATATGCTTAGAAATCAAGTACGCGGAAGGAAGTCGTCTGCCGTCTGGTTGAACTAAGCCAAGGCTTTTGTTTCAACTTGCGTGGGGAACAGACACGACGGAAAGGCGGTGGCAGAGGACGGACGAATATAAGCTTACATCACACGTGGCCCCCACCCATTTTGTGGCTTAGCCCGAAACGGGTATTTCAATGTGCCTCAAGGTAAGATAGTTAAACCGAGCATGAGCTCAGCTCGACATTGATATTGAATAGGCGAGTTGCACGAATTGAGACTGGAATACGATATGCCCAATATAAAAATATATATATACAAGTACCTAGAAACAGCTATATATTGTATATATTGTTAATGTTAAACTAAAGACTTTGAATTGAAACTAAATTGAATATGGAATACAGAAATGTGTCCCAACAGTTCCTAAGTTATACTCCGAATTCCAGCAGAGTCAGAGTACAGTTTATACCTTAGTTAGCGGCATACAAGGGATATTCCTTAGTTCGTAGAATACTCCAACCAAACGCTAAGATATACCTAAATGCTTTTATAATCCTTTGCAATTTCAATTATAATAGCATTGTGTATTCTGCTTCGCCCTGACAAGGATTCAGGCTTATTGCAGATGTCAGATAAGCCTGTACTTCAGTGCACGCGCCGCAGCAATTGGTTGCATGCAGCTATTTGTGGCAAATTCTGCGCCCTCTTCCACAATTTCACTTGCCTTTGTTCGGCTTAAGCCACTTGAAGTGCTACCCGTTGCTATCATTGTCTAAGAATAAGAATTTTATCTAACAATTGATAATAAAACACATCAATCAATCCACTTAATATGTGAATGACGTTGTTATTGTTGTTGTCGTTGTTGCAAATGTTGCACATTCAACGAAAATACAGCATAAAATAATTTAATCAAATTTGCGAGGGGTTTGCTCTAAAAAAGAGAACAGCAACAATTCACCAAATAGCTGCGTAACGAAAGGTGGCGTGATGACTATAAATAAATAAATAAATAAAATACTCGTACAATAAAAGCAGAAGATAAAATTCTATGAGCACCCGCGATAAAAAAACTACGAATTTCAACACTATGAACCCATCGCAGCTTAAATACACTTATTAGGATGATCGATCGGACAAAACTATACAATATTTCAAAGAATCGAAGGGTATATATACTGTATATACTATAAACTATAAACTTGATTTCTCTCAGCGAGAACAAACAGTTTCACTTTAATCTAAATACAATTCTCAAGAACTTTTAGATATATAAACTTATATAAATAAACTAATAAGCACTAATGCAACTTCTCAGAATAGTTCAGAGTTTAAACACAGGGTGACTCCTACACTTTGCGCCCTCATAGTGCAATACTATGTGACCTTTTCTGTCGCTTTCATTAGATATATTGTAGCATTGTTGCGCAGTTTATGGCCAAGTTTTTAAGCAATACGCCGGCTAGGGTATTAAAGTCCAAAAATAATAAATCTAATAACAAAGTGGCGCCATTTGGCAGCAACAGCTGGCAACTGGCAAGTGGCAGTTGACAAGGCAAACAGCAAACAGAGATACAAAACGCAGCTCCGTACAAGTTCAGGCAATACTCGTATCATGTGTACACACATAACTCAAGGTCACAAACAAATATTAATTTCTATATATATATCTATATCTATACAATTTATGCATATCTATTCACAGTGAAATGGCAAGTGAGAGCATTGTTGATATAAAAAAAGAAACAAACACAAAAACACTGCTCAAATTATATAATTCATCTCGCTCTTACTCCAGCCCTCTCTCATTCTTTTTCACTCTCTTCTGGGCGCAACTGGTTGGCACGCATATTCAAGCACAATTAACAGCTGTTTTGTACTTCTTTTTTTTGTTGTTGTTGTTATGTTTGGCCTTTGCTTTCTGTTTGGGTTGAACTAGTTCACAGGTTCATATGTTCGCTGTTGCTGCGCATTTGCCTTAAAATAATTCTGCGGCGCAAAAATGCAACAAAAAGATCGGCAAATATGTCAAAAGTAAATATACTCGTTTAGTTGCATGTTTATTAATACGAACAGCAAACGCATTAGAAAAGGTGAACAGAGGCGAAAGCGAAGCGTGGGAAGAGATTGAGAACAGTTTGTTTATTACCAGCTGTGTGCTGTTGGCGGCAGTTCATTATTATATTATATAAGTACTGCTAATATGCATATACTCAGAAATATTTCTAAGAAATTGGGCAGACTTAGTTATTATTATGTGTGCGAGTATTTGCGTGTGCTTGTGCGTTTTGGCGTTCATATTAATTTGCATAATAAAGCAAACAAAAAGAGTGCTAATGATAAGCTACCAGCGGTAGCTCAATTACACCATACCAAAAGATACCATATCATGCCACAAATATCACGCCACCCACCTACACACAAAACACCCACACACACAAACAAGACGACCTTCTTGCAATTTGAAATGTGTCACACGTATAGCGAAAATAGTTAAAAGCGTGAACGAGCCAATTAACTGTTCATATAGCGCAGTCATGGAGTTTGAAACACCCTGTTAATATGTCAGCCGGGTCTGCGTCTAAATCTGAGTCATCAGCTACTCAACTCAAACTATTCACAGCTGTTGTTGCTAATATTTGTTTACAAACAAAAAGCAGCATTTCAAATTTGAATTCCCAACAGAATTTATGCATAACATATAGACGGCGCTCCAAAAGAAACAAGCAAAAACAATTCACCCGCAAAAGTTGTCAGCGCGTATCTACCTACATGTGTATGTATGTGTGTGAGTGTGTTAATAACTTTTTGTTTTATGTGCCTCACACTTCGCATTAGCCTAGGCTGACGACATGAAGATTAGATCATCAAAAAAAAAGAAAAAACTAAAAGTGAATTTAATGCGAGCAGTTTGTAATGTTGTTAAATCTCTTGCCAATTGGCAATTGCCGTGCACGCGCACTTGTAACGGATTAACAACCCAATAAGCAGCTCTCGTAACGGTTTTTACGATGTTTTCCAAGTACACCATAAGCTGCGCTTATAAGCTTTGCTACACAGTTAATCAGTTTCTATCCGCTTCTCTTTCTTTATATTGCATTCTCATTCTTGTTGGTTGAATTTGAAAACATTTATGCAAATGTGTTCATGTGTGAGAGTGGGGCATACGTGTCCCGGCTGCAGCTTCGGCTATTTACTCAATTGCCAGCGACAAGTGCTGTGATTAATTCGCAACCAACTCATTCAATTACACAATTTTATTAAATGATGCACAAGTTTTAAATACACGTGCCGAGTAAAGAAATAACAATAGCTATAGGTAATAATTATTGGAATACGAACATTTAAATATAATTAAAGTGCATGCATATTGAGTTGATGCTATACAAATATATATTTAAGAAATGAGACGGAGGTTAATGACAGCTTGATAAGGCGCAATACGCTCAATTGGAGCAAATAATATGAAAATAAACTAAAATACTTATTCAACCGGCAAACGACTACCTACAATATGTGTGAATGTGCATGTGTATGGGTGTTGGGTGAAACAGACAATTAGATAAAACTTACATTTGTATGCGTGTGTTAAGTCAGCATAAAGTTCAAGTTCCAACTTGACGAATTCGATTAGTTGCCGAAAACAAAACAAACCAAATCAAAACAGAACGAATATTACGACAGTTATTATAATTTAGTATGAGCTTTCACATTGACATGTTGCGCCTTGATGTTGGTCAGGAGCGTGGGAAGGGGAGTGGGTGTGGTGTTCCAAAGTTAACCTTAAAGCAAAATATGCAGCCGGCGTTTAGCCTTCACTAAAATATTTACTGTAGTATACAAACACAGAGAGGCACAAACACGCACACACATGGACAGACACGAACGCACACAGGGTGAGGCAATCCTTAGGTGCCGTTGCTTTGCAGTTGGCAGTTGGCAGGTGGGAAGGGGAAACTATGGGAATATACTGGTTGAAGACGATGCTACGGCTGATGTTTTGCATTATTATTCATAGATTAATAACAGGTGTATTAATCCATGTTTAATATCAAAAATTTTAACTGTATTGTTGGTTGACTTACCAAATCAACAGACAGCCCAACCATGTCGGCCAGCCAGGTAAATACCCGGCTGCCATCGTAACAATCACTATTTTCAAAATTTTGCGGTGATTCGAGCATTTTAGCTTATTTGATCTGCAACTTCTTTGTACACTTTATAACTTCATTTGAACAATTTGTACACAATAAAGCGTGTGGTGTGAACCAAGAAAACGCGTTCCAGTGAGAACGGAAAATTCTTGCACTCCTCTTAATTCGCTTGGTAGCTGTCACGTCTACTTCTGCCCAAATAAAAATGGGCCACGTTTTGTGCGCTTTTTAAACTTATAATTTTGTGAAGTAATTTGGAAGCTTTCTTGTATTATATATGTATATGTAGTTATTTAGCAATAGCACCATGCGTGCGTCAAAAATGGACGTTCTCTTTACGCCGCGGTCCCGTATTTACCGCACTTGCGTCCGACACGATTGAAAGGAAGAATGGAACTGCGAGTCGATTTAATTGAAATTGTTTGCTTTGTAGAAATTATGCATGTGTATATGTATGTGTCTGCGTGTTTGTGTGTTTGTGTGTTGAATGTTAGCCTAAATATATGTTAGAAATATATATCAATATATAATATAAATATTTGAATTTATGACATGTGCTACGAATTCCTGCCTGAATAATAATAATAATAATAAAGTAAATAAATAAAAATACCAAGCTGTTGCTATTGTTATTGTTTTGTGTGAATGAATACCGCCAGTGCTGCCAACCTTCTATTCACGCTCGCTCATATCATCCACACAATCCACACACCAGGCCGCTTTTTTCAAACAACATTTTTGACATGTTAACGCAAATTGATGCATATTGGTACCCAGTTTTCAATTAAACTACATATATATATTTATATTAATTATATAGTATTTATTTACCGTCAGAATCCAATGTGTGGCGCACTGAATAAAAAATTCAATAAATAAATAAAAATTACCAAATTATTATACAAATTATGAGCTGTACATCTGCATATTTTGTAAAATAATCTAGGATTAAATATTTAATATTGATTTTAGCTATTATATATTATATACCTTACATACGCAAATTAAACTTTATTGAATTTAAAAAAAGCGTTCTCGGATATTCCGATAACATAAGAGTTTTGCCACTATCGATTATTTCTTTATACATGCTCTGTAAGCAAATTTTGATGAAAATGTTCCAATAAACAATGCTTTAATAATATATTATATTTTAAATTTGCTTATTTATAAAAAATATTATGAAAATAATGTGTTTGTATCGTTGGATTGCACAGTGTAATATTCTTTAAAGTCGATAGTATTTCATGAACTTGTAGCTCACTAGTTCCATTAATTGTTGAACATCAATAACGATAGGCAACCAGCTGATTAAAGCTTTCCGATACTGCAATTTTCGATTGTCGGATTCCGAAACAACAGTGCATTTTTTGGCAATCTGAGGGCAAACAAACAGCCAAATTGCAATGGCGGGACGTGAACTAACATCATCGCCTACAAAGCGCGAGCGCCGTAAATCGCCTGCAACTGGCTTGGTTTCGGAGGCCACCACCGCGCAGCCGCCCCCAACATCGCCCACATCATCAATATCGGACAGAACATTTGAGGTAACAATTGACATGATGGTAAATGACTTTGACGATGAGGCTACTTTGAACGAAGAGGAGGCGCTCGCCGATATGGAAGCACACAATCCAGAGGATGAAATAGCCACGCTTCAGGAAGAAAGTGAAATGCCTATTGAAGAGTTGTTGGCAAAATATAGCAGCATGACAAGTGTCGAATTGGCGCCATCTCCGGCCACAACAAGCAGCTTTAAGCTATCAGGCAGCAGTTCGCGGCGAAGGCGTGCGGCAAAGCGAACACACCAGGAAAATGAATTGGACGACACACCATCCACTTCGATTGAAGAGCCGCCAAATAATAACACAGACATTGACACTGGCGTTTTTCTTGAAGTGCAACCACATCCAGAGGATGTTCAGGATTTCCTAGGGGATTTCTCAACTTTAACGTCACGGTTTTCTGAAGGTTTAATAGGCAACGATGAAACAATGCCAAGCGTCTTATCTCCAGACGTCGCTAAGATACAGCATCGATCACATTTGCTGGACCTGTACCGTGATGAGCCGTTTACCAACAGCGCTCAGCAGGCAGTGGATGCTATAGAAGGTCTTCAAGATTGTGAGTACTCATTATATATTTCATTTTGTTTACAAAAATAACATTTGATATTTATTTTAGTTACACCACTTGAAAAGATCTTTGGAGAAGTGGATGCCGAAGAGGGGGAGCATAGCGATGCTGAATCAGATGATGCGCGAAAAATTATAATGGTGGGACCCAATCATCAAGCGGATATACCCGAGGGTCTTTCACAGTACGGAGACGTTTTGCCCTATGAGAACGAGGATCAGCTCATATGGGAGCCGAGCCAAGTCAGTGAACGTGAGGTGGAGGAATATTTGGCAAAGATACAGGAAACGCGACCATTGGTCACATCGACAGAAGAGGGTGCCACTGCTGAAGCCCTAGAACGTGCTGAAGCTGAGGAGGGTGGTGCCGCTCAAGTGGCACCACCAACTCCACCTGCAGCTCCATGTGCACCACCGGCGGCTCACAGTTCAGATGGGGATTCGGTCGTTAAGGATAACGAACAGGCACTACATTTGCTCGTGCAGTGCGGCTACGATTTCAAGGAGGCGCTGCGACGCAAGCGATTAAATGTCCTACCCCTAAGCGATACGATGAGCAGTTGGTCCGAGGAGGAATGCCAAAAGTTTGAGGAGGGCATACATAAATTTGGCAAAGATTTTTATCAGATACGACAGAACCAGGTAAAGACAGTGACGCCCCCACTTGTACACAGCGACTAAAATGATCGTATGGGGGTCCTTTCAGGTGCGCACAAGAACCATGCGCGAACTTGTTCAGTTTTATTACCTATGGAAGAAGAGCGAGCGTCGTGATCAGAGCTTTGCCCTAAACGATACAATTGATCACATGGACGTTTTTATAAATGAAAGTGCCGGTACTGGGAACGTGACAGGGGTTGGGTCTGGGATTGGGATTGATAATGTGACTGGGTCTGGGTCGACGACTGGTACTGGGAATGGGAGCTGTTCACCACACGCCAGCAGCTGTAGCAGCAATGGTCACAGCAATGGGGCAGATCTTACGCTGGACAAAGATGCTGCAACGGGCACACGAAAACAAACATCGAAAAACTACTCGATTATGATAGGCAACGCTGGATCTCCATCTGGTACTAGTCGCAAGCGTGAAGCTTCCTTTAGCATGGACGAGGATAACGAAGACAACGATAATTTAATAGATAGCTTAAGCTAGATCAACAGATATCCTTTTTTGTTTGGGGTGGCAGCCATGGACATTGGCATCCCAGACATCGACAAAGCATTTGAGCCAAATGCGCAGGCGCTTTCGACTCAACGATGGCTGCTGCAAATGGCATGGCATAAGTTACTCAGCTGGAACATAAGGAAAAACAAAAACAAACAAAACAAAAACATAAACAAATAAAATCAACATTCAAAATATTTATATGCATGTATGTGTGTGTGTGTGTGTCTGTGTAGAATATAAAATATCGATAAACTAATACTAATAATATTATATACCAGATTCTTGATGTGTCGATATTTATGTCTATATGTGTATTTATAAATCTGCATGTGTAAGTAGAAGTTTTTCCAAAAAGCTCCTCGGAACTCTGTTATTCCAGTCTACGTTAAGCTTTGAGCTTTAAAGACACCAACATCCGTGTGGAATGTTGGAAATGTAGATCTATATTAATGTCTGTATGTCAATGCATGAATTTAAATAAATCTCTTCAAAGAAAACCTTTAATGTTGCGCAACAGATTTTTTTGCATACCGTCGACTTTCCCATCTTCTTATAGGCTCCTTCAATTTCAAGGATCAAATGTCATAAGCCCTGAAATGAGGCACTTCTTGCGTTGCGTTGCCATTTGCCAGATAAAATAACCCCCAGTTCCAGACGAGTAGCCAATTCTTCATATACGCTTTGCTTGCATTTTCGCAGACAAACACGCATACATATACATATCGTACATATATGTACAAACACGGACACAGGCGAAGACAGAAGAGGCACGTATACACGAGCATAGAGAACTTAATGGAGATAGCAGTAATACAGGCCCAGGCAAAACGGCGATCGCAACGATCGTGCAAAACGAAGTTTTCAGCTTGGGGCTTGGGTTTTGCTGCTGGTGGTGTAATTGTGATTGTACTGGTAGGTATTTTTGTTGTATGCAAGTGTGTGTTCATGTGTGCGTGTGTTAGTGTACGTGTATCTCCTACTCTCTTTTTCCGCAAGCTTCACTGGCGTAGCGTGAACATTTTACGTTCAGCAGCGGTCCAGCCAGCCGACCGTAGTGAAAAATCCAGTTTTGTTAAAAATAAACAAAGCGCAGCAAGCACGCTACCGTTCTCAACGTGCAGCATATTTGTGCCTGGGTTTAAGCCAAGCTAGGACTCTTCAATAAAATCTTCAATAAGTATATTGACGTGGCCGCTTGTTATGAAAATCAAGAGTGCAACAGCTGTTTGGCTGTGGTTACGTGGTGTACTTGTTGTACTCGTAATTTAGCTGGAACGGTGACAGACCAGTGGCAGCGCACATGCAATTCGTTACGGGCCGAAACCGCAGAAAGCAGAGTTAACAACCGTAAAGCGAACGCGAGACAGCAACTGCGAGCCAACCCACGACGCCAGCGGAAGCTTTACATCCGGATAGCAGTCGCCTCGACGTCGTTGCCAGTTTCTGAAGACCGTCGGCCGGTGTGTTCTTCCATCACAAAAGCCTGTGTGCTGCGGTGGCCCTGCCTTCGGTTTTCTCTGTCTCTCTGTTTCTCTTTCAGTCTATATTTTTGCTTGCTCGCTCGATCGCTCGCTTTTCTTTGCGCCTTCGCCTTTGCCTTCGTCTTGCCTTGCTGAGAAGCCGCAGCCAAAAGGCACGTAAACTGGTTGCTTTGCCGTCGTCGCTGTTGCCCGTACACCAGTGTCGATGTCGTGGTCGGCGTGGCGTGCCCGTAGTTTCAGTTTTTGTTTCTCTGTTGCGCTGTTTTAGTCTTGGTGTAGCGCTTGAGCTGCGCGAGTCGGACCTTAAAAACTGATGAACATCATGAGCAGCAGCATGGATCTGGCATACAATGCGTCATCATCATCAGCCTCGCCGCCGCCGCCGCCCGTCTCCTTCACCTTCACCAACACCGCCAAGCTGCCAATCGAGACAGTCAAGCGTCTCATTGCGGCCGTTTCACGTAGGCCAGTGCTCTGGTTGCGAAACAACGTGAGCGGTCAAAAGCGCAGCGATATTACGCCCATTTGGTTTGAAGTTGGCAAGGATGTCAATTTGCCTGGTGAGTTCACATGATTTGAAAACTCTCTGATTGTTATCCGAATAGGCCTGTAGATCTGTTTGACGCTGGTGATTGTGCTTGTGGTTAACTTGTATGTATAGTTATGTATAATATATTAGTAAATATTTATGTACAGTGCACATAGAGTTTGGTGCATTTATAGAAATTCACCTCTAGGTGTATGTCTGTGTTGGGGCAAGCTGTCCCGTTACCTTAAGCTGACTTATACACCTCAGGGACGCTGTTGCTTTGCAGAGCTTAAAGCATAAATATACCAGGAAAAGCTCAGATTGACGAGCTTTCTTAGATAAACGGACGCTACCAGAAGCGCGTCTACTAATACACTCACAACATATATAAGTGCAAATATTTACACGATGTTAATATTTACTTTGGATACTTTATCGATACTTTTGCTGATGATATGTTGGCTACCTTTCATAAACTTTTGAAGGCCATTTGTGTATAGAATTGTAAATATTTATGTACATAGATGTCGTGCATGTTTCTCTGTTCATGGGTAGCCACCATAACGAATGTGCACTGTATAGTTATTACGAATTGCGGTTTTCTTGTTGGCACAAACTCTGAGAGAGACATGCCATATATAAGACGTGATCACACATCTGCGAGCGCCTAACTATTTGCTTCTTCTTTTTACTTCTCGGTTCACTTGCAGCTGACGTCTGCCGGGTCAAGTGGGGACATTTACGAGACAATTTTCGCAAGGTGTACATCCGAAACAATCTATCGAATGAGTCGCCCTCTTCGTGGAGGTTCTATAATGATATGCGCTTCATGGAGCATGCGGTGCATGAGAATATCCTGCGTCAGGCACGTACGCGCGGCAACAACAAGAAGCACCCCCCTGGCCATTGGACGGAGAATAATAATCTTATACTGGATGATAGCATTAAATATGAACCCATTGTTGCTACCGAGCCCATATGTGAGCTGAGCGACAGCTACGACTCTGAGCTGCATCAGCCCAGTTTTTCGGATATCAGTTCATTTTTTGAAGATAGGGATTGCCAGCCACATGGAAAACGCGTCAAGCTGGAGCCCAGCAATGGCGACGCGAGCAGCATCCACGAAGATGATCTCAATGATGATGATTTCGATGAGGATGCGGCATCTGAGAACGAAGATGAACGCAATAAGCACAGCAATAATGGCACTCCAGATCCGAGTGTCTTCACCATTGAAGTACTAGACGATGATGAAGACATGTCTGTGCCTATTAACAAGTCAACCAAATCCAATGACATGTCCAACAGTAGCTTCAAAAGCGAACCCGAAGCAAAACCGCAGATAACGCAGTCAACTCCCGACCTGCCATTTAAGTACATCAGCTTGGATGCGGCCACCAATACGGAGCCAAATGGCGTAGAATCGCAGGACGATGCCGATCGCATGTTCCTGCTTAGCCTAATGCCATTCCTACAGCGCCTGGACGAGCGTCGGAAATTGCGCGTCCGCCAGAAATTGCAAAATGTTTTGATTGAAGAATTGGAATTTGGCTAAGACTTAGACTGAGTGCTTTGCACCTGTAGGATCTTTGCTTAGTTTTATGGTACATTATAAGCTTAGCTTACAGTATTAAAATTTATAAGTATGCGACTGAAACCCAACATACCTACATTATTACATAGAATGTAATCAGTAATCAGTTTTCTGCCTTAGTTTTAACATGGAAGAAAGAGAGACTTAACATAACATAGACTTAACATAAACCAGATATTAAAAACACGAAAATATCACGCAGTGTAATTATTTTTGGAAAGGATGTTTGTCTGGCTCGTTTACCTGTACGATAAGCTATGCCCGTGTTGAGCACCTGCGCTCCTCTACCTGAGCCTCTGTCCGCAATTCCATGAAGTGGAAATGGTGAAACGAGACAGCGCCATGAAATTCGTAGATGTTGATGATTCGCTGGTTAACAAACGAATTGGCCACGGACGGGGCCACTTAAATTGAATTTTCAGGCCAGCGAGTATAAAATTTTTGTCAGTGCAAGGCATGAGATGAAAACAAGTTCCTTAAGGGTGTTGTTTCTGTTTAACTACAACAACGAGCAAGCTGGCACAGCAACAACAACAAAACAACAACAACAAATGCGCGCCACCACCGGCCATATTTTCGCGCCACCGCCACATGCGCCGTTAATGTGCTCGCTCTCTCCCTCTCTTTTGTTTTGGCTCTCTCTGAATGCGCAAAATAAATTCAATGTCAATGCGGCTTTTGAATACTCTATAATATGAAATGTTTTTTGTGTATTAATTAGATTGTTTCTCCACAACTTGTTACAAATAACTACTTTATATTGTAAAAAAATATTATTTATTATATTTATTATGTGTAATATATTAATACAACTGCAATTACAATTAATACAAAATATGTATAAGTTACCTATTATATTTTCTGAATGTAGTTTTTGGTATTTATATGAAAGCAAGTTCTGTCTCGAATTCGATTTTAGTTGGACCGATAGTTGATGAGGTATTCACAAAACAGATGACAATGCGTCATATTGCCGGCAATAAAGAAGAGTGAAAATAACAAAACGACAACAAGCCAAAGGGGCAGCAGAAGCGTTGTCGGCGCATGAACGTGCATCCAGTTTCATGTTTAAATGCGTGCGTGAAGGTTGGATATTTCGAGAGTGCAAAAGGAGCCCTAGTCCCCCAGCGAACCAAGCCACGAGAAGTGGGTCAAAATTATTCAAAAAACTAAACAAAACAACACACCAAACATGAACATATACGCGTCAAAATAATAAAAAAAAAAGAAGCAAAAACACACAACTAACGAAGAGTCTACAACACTATAAAAAAAGTATGTTTATAATACGTAAAAAGTGCATGTTTATTGATAGACAGGGCGCATTTTGATTGAAAATCTTTGCGGCATAAGTGAAAATAAATAGGAGATAAAACAACCACGCACACATACAAGTAAATAGTTGTAAAATGTGCTCGTGCATTTAAACAATACATACACACGATAGTATACTTCTATGAGGAGAGAGAGAGGGAGAGAGAGAGCGAAAGAGAGAGATAGAGTGTAAGAGAGCGCCAGTGAGACCAACTGAATAAGCACGGCAAAAATTCAAAGAGCGAGCAACATTGGAGCGCGCGCGCACGCAAACATCAAAATCAAAAACTGACTGTGAGATACATTTGGGTTTATTTTATTTTTTGTTTAGCTACATAGATGATGAGCAAGCGCAGCAACAACAACAACAACCACATAGCAAGAAGCAACACTCATACACACACTCTAACCAAACACACACACACACTTACATATATATATATATATATATATATACATACACGTACATAAACGAGGAGGCATGATTATTATGTTGTGTTTTTAGTCGAATGTATCTTTTAGTCGGGAAAAGGAATACACGAACGTCGGAGTTAAAACGGGCCACAAACGAAATTACGCATGAGATCTCTCTCGGTCTTTGGGTACTACATATATAAAAGAATCTCGCATTTTGAAACGCACAAACAAAATACAAAATACGAAAGTAAAAAGAAAATCACGAAATTATCAACTGAGCTCATAAATCAATAAACTTTATATTTCAAATATAATCAAAGAAAAGAACATTTGCAAAGTAAAATAGAACATACATATGCATGCATGTATGTATGTATGTATGTGTCTGTGTGTACTGAAAATAAAACTACCTACTATTTCAGCGATAAACATCAACTTAAAGAACTGAAAGAAAAACAATAACAATAAAGCACAACAACAACTACAATAACATCGATATTTTCTGCGAGCCGACGCCACTTTTTATTTAACCATTCAAAGTGTGCAGTTGCGAGCGGCTTGCATGAGGCTGCTAAAAAAGGTGTGTAGAGCAATTCATTCATTAACAAAATCTAAAATCCAAGAGCACAAAACGAAAAAACACCAAAAAAAAAACAAACGAAAAGAAAGCAAATCAGAAAAACAAACAAATTCATTAAGCAAGTTTAGCAACAATTTTGCTCAGAGACAAATTATCGAGATTTTGCAATTACCATCGAGATTTCATATACCGTTTCTTTCCCGGTTTGTATGTATATCGTATATCGCACAGACACTCTCACACACACACATACATGCATATACAGACATACCACCTAGAAACTTGTATAAATACAACCCTCATCCCTTGCCTTTTTTGCGTCGTTGCTTGCATGTATTCCACACACACACACACACACATACATACATACATACAGAGCGGCGCACACACACACACACATTTATATAACTCTATGTGTGTGAGTGTATACAAATGCAAAAGGACTTTAACTTCTTGCTCCGTGTGTTTTTTGTTTTTTTTTCATGTTTCGAGACACATACATACACACACAAACACACACACACACACGTACAGACTGTTTCAATGGAAATGTTCAAGGGTGACAAGGGTAGTTTCTGCTCAGTGTGTCTACACGGCCCAAAAACTAGAAGTGCATCCTCCTCCTTGGGGCGTTGCATGTGTATATATGTACATGGTATATATAGTAGTTAGGCAGAGACGAGTCAGTTTCATTTGTTTGGAATTGGATTAAAATTATGTATATATGCATATATATAGACCTAATCCTTGAACTGTCAACATATTTAAGATCTAGAAATGTGTTAGAAAAAACACCCTTAATAAATGATCATATTTTTAAGGGATATGTCACAGAATATGTTAATTGAAAATCCCATTTTCTTTTGCCCAGTTCACCCTGTCTGACATTAGTTTTCATCAGAAAAGTCAATTGACAAACAATTTCTGTTAACCCCTTTTTTCTTCGAGTGTAGCCAGCCGTTTTGAAATCTACTTTATGTCGCTGTCGTTCCTTTTTCTGCTGCTGCTGCTCCTGCTCCTGTTGTCCTTGTTGGCGTTGTTGTTGCTCTTGTTATGAGAGGGGATGAAAGTCGGTCGGTTGGCCGGGCTGTCCGCTTGGGCGTATGTCGCTCCATCTTGAAGATGGCAACCGCCACACAACAACCAACCAGTTTGTTTTTTACGTAGTCGAACACGGAAAATGCTAGAATAGAGCTCAGAGCAGAGAAGGCTGGCGTTGGGGATACGGGGGTGGTTTTTGCCGTTATCTAGAATACAATGTCCTATAAATAGTATAGAGTACTCCTACTCATGTACGTATGAGCGTGGTCTCCATTTTATTTGAAAATACGCATTTAATTTGCGTGGCTTTATCAAAACGGAACTTTCTGCGTCGAGTACAGCCAGACTGAATGTAATAAAGAAAAAATTTTCAAACAATTTTCAATCGATAATTGCGCGGGTAAAAGCGGCCATTTTCCTCGGCCAGGAGAAAGAAGATCCTCTTAAGCGGAATCACTGTAACAATGGGACCAAGAAAACTGGTCATAAATTAAATACGTACAGATATTGCTGTCGTGCCAAATTCTAAGATTCTGCAGTGGTTATTCCATACTTTGATGCAACAACAACAACAACACCGAAAGGGAAAAGGAAAAAGGAAAAATCTGACCTGCTCCTTGCTCCTTAGACATCTGCTTGTCTTTCGGGATACAAATTCGGGTCGCTTTTCTTAAGGGATCAAGAAGCCCTCTAATACAATAGAGACGCTGAGTTTTCCCCTAGGCTGATTTTCTTTTTGTCTACCTACCTAGACACACACACACACACACACACAGACAGGCATACCAATAAATGCAGCTGCATTCAGACATAAGCTAGTCCTGGGTTTGCTGCACTTGGGACGACGCCATAAGCAATTTGGACTACTTAATGCACAGCAGTGTGTCTGGGCAATTTAGTTAGCTGCTTCCTCGGCATCCGTCAACTTCGTTCGAACGCGCGTGTTCCCTTTCCGTGTATCAAAATAATTCAATTTTGGCGCGTTCCAAACGTAGCTTGAATAGAATCAGAATCTAATCCTGTCAAGAACATCACATCATCATCATCATCAACGTAAAACGTTGCAAAAGATAAAATATAAAGTTCGGTGTTATTGCTTATCGATTGCAGCTTAATAGTGTCTCATTGACTGCCAAAGGCCACGCCTACGACGCCGGTGCAACAAACGTGATCTCAAATATTTTCTTATGATGGAACTCTTGTCAAACAATTCGGTTCCACAACAAATGGCCAGCAGTAATGCGCCCAGCGCCTCGGCCTCAGCCGTCAATGCCGCGTCCAATGTTGGAGGCGGCAGCGGCAGTGGCAGCATCAGCAGCAATGCTAGCAACTCATCAGAGCGCCTGCTGGCCGGCATATTGGAGTCGTTTCCCACCTGGGATCTCAATGTGGGTCTGCTGCCCAATATGGGTCAAAGTAATGGGTAAGTAATTGTTATACACACACACAACAAACACACATATCACACACACACACACACACACAGACAGACAAGTAACGTTGATCTTATGCTCTGTTGCAGCTCACCGCCACGCACTGATTTCTTTATAAACAATTTTCTGGGCGGACTGGATACACATGGTGATTTCAGCATTAGACCCATCGGTAGTGGCGCCTCGCGCAACTCAAAAATGTCACCAGAATCATCAAACAACTCAAGCATTAGCTGCGGCTGGTGCGAGGTAAGCGCCTCCATACGTTGCCTGGAGTGCAACGAGTTCATGTGCAACGATTGCCTGCGCGAGCATCGCAACAGTCCATTATCCTCAAATCATTCGATTGTCTCACTGCCAACGCCCATCGGTGCCTCACCCACCGGCGGCAACTCGACCAACCTACAGACGCCGCCCAGCAGCAACTTTATCTGCGACATCCACAACGAGATGTTGCGCTATGTGTGCGATTATTGCCGGAAACTGGTCTGCCAGTTCTGTACTCTGCACGAGCACAAGGAGCACAGCTATGCGTCCATTCAGAACTTTATGGTCGGCTCCAAGGAGAAGCTTGAGGGTGCCATAGAGAGCAGCCAAGTGGGCACACGCTGCATCAAGAGCAGCATTGACAAGGCCCTAGCCTTCATACGTCTCATCGAGCGCAACTGCAGCGAGCTGAGCGATAATATACGTAAGGCGTTCCGCCAATTTATCATTGCCATCGAGGATCGGGAGCGTTTCCTACTCGACTTTGTGGAGAAACTGCGTCAGCGACGTCTTGCCATATTGCACGACCAAATGGCCGGTCTGAAGTCGGCCCTCGCTGGTCTCTCGGAGACTTCCGATATGCTCAGCAAGGTGGCCGACAATGCCTGCGGCATGGATCAAATTGAGATTGCCATGAAGCTGACCAACGGACAACGACAGATGGAACAATTTGCCGGCATCTATAAGGACTTGCAGCCCAAGCAAGAGGTCTTTGCCTTTGCACCGCCCGACTACAGTCTGCTGCAGGACATACGCAACCAGGGCGGCGTCATCCTTGTGGATGACAAGAACATGCCCATCGTCTCGAGCAGCAACGGCATTGTTACCAACAACGTTGTCAGCACCCCAGCACCCACCACCATTGATATACCCTTTGGCTTGCCCACCATGCCCACCAACCAACCTGGACCCATGAACGTTGTCGCCACCTCTGTGCGCCGGCCACTGCTGCGCGATAACAGCTTCCGTATACCCTCGCCCATAATGCAGCCGCGTGGCGGCAGCGCTTGTGGCATGTCCAGCGCCGCTCTGGACTGGGAATTGAATGGACTGCGCAGCTCGCCGGGCTTGCACTTTAGCGCACCACGCACCACACAGGCTATTCCAGGCTGTATGGATCTGGTGAAGGTGCGGAACTCGAACAATCTATCACTCTCATTTGCCACTGAGGGCCACGAGGACGGCCAGGTGAGCCGTCCCTGGGGCCTGTGTGTGGACAAATTGGGTCATGTGCTTGTCTCAGACAGACGCAACAATCGTGTCCAGGTCTTCAATCCAGATGGTTCGCTAAAGTTCAAGTTCGGTCGCAAGGGTGTGGGCAACGGAGAGTTTGATCTACCAGCTGGCATTTGTGTGGACGTGGACAATCGCATCATTGTGGTGGACAAGGACAATCATCGGGTACAGATCTTTACAGCTAGCGGCGTCTTTCTGCTCAAATTTGGCAGCTACGGCAAGGAGTACGGACAATTCCAGTATCCTTGGGATGTGGCTGTCAATTCGCGCCGCCAGATTGTCGTCACCGATTCACGTAATCATCGCATACAACAGTTCGACTCCGAGGGACGCTTCATACGCCAAATTGTGTTCGATAATCATGGCCAGACCAAGGGGATTGCCTCGCCGCGTGGTGTCTGCTATACGCCCACCGGCAATATCATTGTCTCCGACTTTGACAACCACTGCTTATATCTAATCGATCCGGACATCAATGATGTAAGTACCACTCTCGATTGCTCTAACTGTACTTGATGTAAACTAATCTTCCTAATCCTCAACAGATACTTTCCGTCAAGGGGCATGAGGGCTCCGGTTTCCATGAGTTCAATCGCCCCTCTGGTCTGTGCTGCGACGACGAGGGTCGTATTATAGTCGCCGATTCAAAGAATCAACGCATACTCGTCTTCAATCAGAATCTTGACTTCATGTGGGATGTAAGTACAACTATTTCCAACTGATTTCCAAGACAAAATCTTTAATATCAAACTTTTCCCTGGTGTAGATTGAGGTGCGTCCCTCTATAAATCCACAGATGCCGCCAACATTGGACGAAAAGGATCGCACCTGCGACGTGGCCATAATGCCAGATGGACGTATTGTATTTCTCATAGAGCTGTCGCCAGACTCCAAAGAAGGGTCTAACCCTTACAAGCGGTTTGTGCACGTATTCTAAATTAGTTTATAAACAAAAAAGGGAAATGCATGCAAAAAACACAAAACAAAACAAAAAAAAACAGATCAAATTGACAGACGACGTTTTTTTAGACCCATTTACAAGCGCTAAAATGTTTAGCAAAAAAACAAAAAAAAAAGGAAGAAGGAAGGAAGAAAAACACGAAAGAAAAGAGAAAGAAAATCCAAAACAAAAAACAAAAGAAAAGGGCATTAAAATTAGTGAAAATTTTTAGCATAAGTGCTACAACGATTACCTCGATAATGCTTAAGAATTATTAAACAAAAACAAAAACAAAAACAAAAAGAAAAAGAAAAACAAAAAGTAAAACAGAAGTCGGTTAAGATTTGGTAATTTACATACAATATACATACATATGATGACATACATATATGTGTATATATATGTATATATTTAGCGAATATACAAAAACACACACAGACACAACCAACCAACCAACTAGAGAACTAAAAACTTAAAACATAAAACTAAAGGAAACCATACCAAGAGCAAAGAAAACGCGTTCAGTAGAATTTTTAGGGCTAGCAGCGAAAACTAGTGGGAAAACTAAAGATAAAAGTGACAAACAAACATAAAGGAAATTCGGATTAATATATATAACAGAAAACACTCAATAAATACTAGTTGAATATATATTATATTACCTGTTAGTTAGACTGAGGGGCAGTTTGCTAGCTAAGATATATATATGGCGATATGGTTCGCTTAGGAACTGAACTATATGGAGAGAGGGTTGCATCTCAAAGCGGAGCAAAACGAAAAAAATGATGTTTTTTTTTAAATTATGTTTTTTTAAAGTAGTCGAACGACTTTATTTGATAATTTGCCTGATGGTATTAGACTCTTATATATATTTTAGGTTTTTTGTTTTTTGTTTAGGTTCTTTCCCGAGATTTTAAATTGTGTTTTTTTTTTTTTGTAATTTCCTCTTTTTATAATTATTATTATTTCTTATAATTGAGACTGAGAATGTGAGTATGGAACTTTTGTAAAAGGTAATTAATGAGAAAGCAAAAACAAACAAAGAACGGTAATTTTAATATAATAATGAAACCCGCTGACTTTTGGTTGAACTCTTAACGAAGACTGATTAACTAAACGGCAATTGTGGAGCCAATTGAAACACCATATATGGTGAGGCCAAAAAAAAAAACATATAAAACATATAAAAGAAAATACTAAAAACATAAAAACAAAAATATAAATAAAAATCATTAATTGCAATGACATTGATAACGTAACGTAACGTAACTTAATACATAGCTTAAACATAATACTTACATATGTACTATATATACTATATGTGTATATACCATATACGATATATACATACATAGAAACCAGCGCCAATATACATGCAAGTCACAAGTCACAGGTCACAAGTCATTGAGACACACAAGTCATAAGTCACACATCAATTTCATAATAAGGGCATAGCTTAAACCGAGTTTAACTGACACACACACACACACCCTCACCCACACCCACACACACACACGTACATGTTGCATCACCCAAGAGAAGAATTTCTTTATCATTATTATCATTAACATTATCATTATGTATTATTATAAATTGTATTATTAATTAACTACGTACAGGTACAGCAGGTAATAGATGTTTTTTTTTAGCAAAAAGAAAAAAATCTAAACAAAAAAATTAATATAATTTTTTTGACTCAAATGTGTTCATTAGCATTTAGTAGAGAACTCAAGAAGCGGCATAGGAAAAACCTAAAAAAACAAACAAACAAACAAACAAACAAAGAAACAAACATATAAAGCATGAAAATATGAAAATATGAAAATCTGAAACAATCCAGAGCAATATATATGCGCGTATTGAATACATATTTAGGTGACATGTTCCTCGCAAGAAAAACAAAAGAAAAATTTACTACAATACTTTTTTATTAGCCGAATTGTCGCCAAACCTGGTAGAAGCCTTTTTTCTGTCTCTATCTGCCTCTTTAACGGGTTTGAGCTTATGAAAACCAACTGACGAAACTAACGATTAATCCGTAGACGTAGACGAACTAGATGCGAGTATATAGAGTATATATAATATATATACTATATGCAGACAGTTGCAATGCGTTTAAAAATGCGCTTAAAACAAACAAAATAATGGTATTAGCCAACTTAGTTAGTTAGTTAGTTTACTTAGTTATGTTTACTTAATTTCGAATCAATCATTTTGTTCAATTTATCTCTTGTTTGACCGATCGAACAATTTGAGTTGAGTTGAGTTTTGTTTCAAGTATTCCCTGATATAAAAGCTTGAAGAGATTACGCATTGAGCTAAAACTCCTTCCACGTCTAAAGCAACACGCATAAAATGCGCAAAACTAAAACACAAGAAATACATATATGATCTATATATACTATATATATATATATATATACGTGTCTGCAGTTAGCTCTACGAGAGTAAGTGCAACTATATATCGATCTATATACTTATATACCATATACTTATATACCATATATACAAAAGTCTAATGTCTATAACTAGAATTAAAACAAAAACTTGTATCTTAACGTTTAAGTGACAAAAACAAAAAAAAGCGGAACTTTTCTACATTTTTTGCATGATTCAAACTATGTGTTCATCATCTTTGATTATATTTAACTATTATTTTATTTTTTTCCCTTCGTTTACACGTTGCCATAATATCATAATATCAGCAAAACATACATATATATATATATATATATATATATATATATATATATATACATACACATACCTTAGAGCGCCGTTCATTTTTTGTGATTTCTGGCAGTAACCAGATCAAAAAACATTTCCTCACATCTTTGCAAATGAAAAAAATCCCAAATCCATACTTACGATATCCAATACTATACCATAAATAGCATATATACTATATATATGATATGAGAAACATATGAGAAATGCCATATTTTACTAATATTTCTACATGTGTGAGATTTACTATACATATATACATATATTGAAAACCAAGTAAAAAACAAAACAAAACAAAACAAAACAAACACAAAAACAAAAGCAAAATGCAAATACTAAAGTCATTACAAATGAGCGCCGTTTTCTAAAAGCCACAGTTTTGAAATTGTGTAAAAAATAAAAACGAAAAATGAAAAACAAAAACAAAAAACAAAACGTAAAACAAAAAAAAAGAACAGAATGGTAAAAACCAAGATTGAGATTTAAGTACTACTACCGAATGCCATAATTCAAAATAAAAAGCATTTAAACCACATATTGTATATATATATATACACATATATAGTATATATATATATATATGTATATCTAAAGATTATTTAACTAAAAGTCATGAATACTGAACAATTTGCCAAAGGCTTAAGAATCAAAAACAAAAAACGAAAAATACAAGAAACAAAATACTTATAAAAAAACCACTTAAGAATCATGAATATCATATAAACCACACACACACAAACACACACACACATAGCTAACTTATTCATTAAAAATAGTTAATTAAACATTTACAATACATACCAAAAAAAATTCAATTTCAAGCAGGTATTTTTATATATTTTTTCTTTTTTATTTAACAAAAAAGATAATGAAAAATATTCCAAAAAAAAAAATAAAACTTTGCCCACAAACTTATGAGTAATGCTAAATATATATATATAGGTCTCTATATATATATATATATATATATATATTGTACTATAACTAAATGCTCATCTACAAGTAGCTTAATAACGAACTAAAAACGAATCCAAAACTTAAATCAGGTATTCAAAACATTTTTTGTCATACTTACACATATATATGTATATATATATCTTATATATATATGTGTGTATTATATAGCTATAAGAATGACTAAACGATCTTAAGGAGTAACCCAACAGCAGCTACCAGCTAGTTAAAAGAATGAAAACAAAAACCTATTTATAAATACAATTTTTTATAACATGTCTTAAAAAAAATACCAAGAAAAAAAACAAAAAAAATATAAATTCTTATATCAAAATACAATTTTGAATAAATTTTTTTATGACAAACAATTTTCAAGCAGATCGATGAAAAATATAATAAATATGACGACTCCTACATACATATATATATATATATGAAAATCACACTTAGCATTAGCAATTAAGTTTGTAACAAACTCAAAAAAAAATCAAAAAAATCAAAAAAAAAAATACTTAATTCAATATTGTATCTAAAATCCCATGTTTCTTTTGACATAAACATACATACATACAAGTACATATACATATATATATACATAGGCATGCATACATACTAAATACATATGTAATAATTATGGAGCAATTGAGTACAAAACGAGTACAAATTTAACTTATAAGAACGATCACGGACGGAAAGCAGGAGGACGAAAAGGACGAAAAGAACGCTAAAGGAATAGAAAAAAAGAAAATGAAAAAAAAATTAACAAAAAAATGATCATCAAAAAAAAAAACTAATAATTAGTAGGCCAGCTACTGGTTTCGCATACATATATATACATACATACATACATACATAGCTATAGTAAACATACTTACTATATACATATAGTCATATATATATATACATTCATAGTCTAGCTGCGACTTGTATATATGTAATACGAGTACATACGACTCTCAAAATATGCTTGGTACATAAGACAACAGTAAAGCTGAACAAAATTGTATTCTCCCTACTTACAATATACATACATAGCTACATACATAACATACATACGTACATAGATACATACATACGATAGCAGCATACAACGTACATAATATACATACTATACTACATATATATGCATACATAAATACATAGTAATTACTATAAAACTACTACTCGAAATTACCAAAAAAAAAAACAAAAAAAAAAAATAATGAAAGGAAAGGAAAAGAAAAAGAAAGAAAAAAACCCTCCCCATATTTTGGCATACTTAGAAAAATACGCATAACATTCATCAATTTCTTACTTACTGCATTTACATATATGATATACATACATATATAGATTGAAGCATGTACTAGGTACACCCACATAAGAACTTATATATATATACTATCGATCGATCGACGATATATAGAATCGGACGAGATCAAATGCTCTTAGAACAAAGGCGACAGATTATATAACAATAACGAGTTGCAGTTAAAAATTGTAATTGTCAAATAGTGAGGAAATTCTTAAAAATGAATAATGAATATGAAAATGAATATTATAAACAAAGTCAAGAATACTACAATACTTAAAATTGTAATTTTTCAATATATAATACATTATGTATATATGCATATTTATATATATATAATTATATACATACATATATGTATATATAGTATATATATATTTATGTGTATATATACGGATGTCGGGCAAGAGTAAGAGTATATTTTATACGATAAAGCAAATTTTATAACATATTTAAATAATAAATTATACACTAATAAAAAGTCAAAAAAATATAGATGTGTTTTTATTTCTAAGGAATGCTGGATATCTTAGATATATATAAATATTTTTGGAATTTCTTTCAGCTCAGATGTTGCATTTTTTACACTTTTGGTTGGGCAAAGCCTAAAAGTATGCTTTAAAATTTTTGTAACTAAAATATTGAGTTGAAGTTAATTATTTAGTTAATGCTCATTCGGAACATATATCATTATTATCTACTGAGAGTCGACAGTTAGTTTACTCTTTAAGTATACAAAATAAAGCATCTTCTTCAGCATAAAGCATATATATTTCTGATCAGCATCAATAGCTGAGACGATCTAAGCTTATCCATCTGTCTGTCCATTGTAACTGCTATTCAATATACGGAAGGAAAGTGTATTATATAGTATATAGTTTACGATTTCAACTGATTTCAGTAAACGTTCCTTTAAACACAGTTATTAGACAAACTATTATATATATAATATTTCTATATAAACGTATAATAGAGATTTCACACTGAATTGAATTATTTCATGCTAGAAAAATTGGCAAATATTTGTTAGCAGCAACAGTTAATGCTTTGGCATCGCGTGACTTAAAGTTAGGCCAATTAACAAATAGTAATACGTACGTGTCTATCTAGTAAATGGAGTAATCCTTATATAAACGCTTTATAGAGACAAAGTCCAGTCATAAACTCATATAGTATATATATCGTAATCTCACAGTAGCTACGCTGAGTTTAAAACCAGCTTTCAGGGTACTTGAGTTGACACTGACATTCGCCATTTGACTGGGGATCTACTACTCTATGGGCTTAGCTGAGATCTTCATGGTCAGGGTTCGATATGACCAAATATCTCGTTAACAGCTAGCAAACAAAACTAGAAAAAGTTTTTCAATAACCGGTTCGGATTTTGGATTTAGATTTTGGATTTTTGTTTTTGTTTGAGACAACAGCTGATGCGAGTCTGAAAAAGTAAACAGATGATCTCCAGGCGAGATGGAGGAGGAGGAGAACTCAATTAAGACGAGTAGTAACCCCTGACAATGAAGCTGGTTAAGTGTTGTTATATACTCTATATTTAAGAGGCTATAATTAACTCATATATAATATATGTCACATTCTAATTGGAGTGTACTATTATGTATGGTACGCCTTAATCTTAGGTTTAATAGATATAGTAAACCTCTGGCTCAATATTATATCAAGGAGAACCTGTTTTAGTTCTAATATGCGCAGTGTAATAAATTAATTGATTTCAATTTCCAAGAGTACTCAGTCTTCGACATATAAAAATAGTTTACTAACTTTTATATTTCTTAAGTTTTGTAAAAATATAATTTGTTTTGCATATCTCATTAACACTCGTATCATCAGAGATTCATCAGAGAGTCATCAGAGAGTGCTCATAAATTATTGCTAACTGATTTCAGTTGGCCAACAGCAAAGCCTGTAAGGAATGTTTTTGGCCAACAACATTTTGAAAGGTAACATTTCTTAATTGAGCGTCTTACAAAATCCTCTTATTACGGATATCAATTGTAACAAAATTTCGTAATAATCAAGATCATAACTAAACTGGAATAGTTGATATATCACCATGTGCCGGCAATGTTTGTCCAAGAGAGTGAGCAATATGGGAATGAAAGAAAAACAACAAATTATAATGTGTGTAAATTGAGACTGGAACTGGCCAAACCCGAGACAGAGCCAGAGCCAGAGCCTCGACTGAAGCTGAAGCTGAATTGTAAGCAGCCCGTTTGGCCGGACGCGGACTCCGAGTCGGACTCGAGCCACAGACGTGTTTTCGACGTTGAAGCGGCAAGTGAATCTATTCGAATTAGGTGTAGGGGTACGGCACAGGCGAACATAATTTTCAGTCGGTAATTTGCGCTGCGGTTACACATTCAGTTTCAGTTTTAGTTTCAATACGAGTACTCGTATCGGTGCGTGCTTCCAAGATTTCGATATGTTTTTGATTTCGTCAAACTGACGACAGGTTGTGCATATCAAGTGGAGGCGCTGCTGCTGCTGTTGCTGGAGCAGGAATTGTAATTAAAGCAAGCTTGTAGTTAACAAATGCAGCGTTCCAGCTCTGGCCACCACAGCCACCTCCACCTCGACAGCTGGTCAGCTGGTCAGCTTGATTCACTCATTCAGTATACAAATAGCCTTTGCTCTGTGCGATTGGATTTTGTCACCAAACGCGATTAAGAAAAATAATAATAATAAAAACCAAAATAAACCTTAAGTACATACTTAGAAATCTATGAATTTGATAATGACATAAGTGTTATATAATATACAGCAGATGTCCGGTTTAACGAACCATTAGGTCATTATTTCAAGTACTCAACTGAGGAGCCTTGTCGCGAATCCGTGAAACGAAGTGTACCTTAAACTTGACTTCTACCGTATTATTATTTGCTATAAATATCATTATTATATACATATAATTATATACATATAATTATATATAATATAATATAGTATATTGAACATATCTTGTTCAGTTCCTTATTCAAAATTATCTTTTACACAACAGAAGTGCGTTTTCTCTTCAAATTTATCTACTATTACCATTTTTTCGACATCAGAAACAATCAGAAGAATTACCCGTTTTAAGTGGGTCAACGGCCCTTCTCGTCGATTCTCAAATGTAGTACTTAAGCTCATAAGGGCCATGCATTTTTTGGTGTCTTCTTGTGTGAATGTGTATGTGGGTGATATGTGTGTAAGTGAGTGTGTGTGTATGTGAGTATGTGTGTAAGTGAGTATGTATGTAAGTGAGTATGTATGTAGGTGAGTATGTATGTAAATTCAATACCAGTTGCCGCAGTTTAGTACTAACGCTACTATTTTTATGAGCACAACTGGACGATGTTATATATACATACATACAGTCATCAAGAGGGCTTTCAAATCCAACAAGAAATTTTTTTCTATCTAACACACAACTTGAGTTATTCAATAATGAAGAAATGCTTTTCAGCAGCCCTTCTCCGCGATTCTCATATGTAGTACCTAAGCAAGCGCATTCTGGTGAATTTTTCATAGAAGTGCAAGTTTATGTGTGTGTTTGTGTGTTTGGTTCTTGCAAGTGGACAAGTGTGTGTTCGTATGTATGTATGTATGTATGTATGTATGTATGTTTGTATATATGTATGTATGTATGTATGTATGTATGTATGTATGTATGTATGTAAGTGACATCAGAAACAATCCTAAGAGTTACCCGTTTTAAGTGGGTCAACAGCCCTTATCCTCGATTCTCAAATGTAGTACTCATTAAGCTCATAAAGGCCATGCTTTTTTCGGTGTCTTCTAGTGTGAATGTGTATGTGGGTGATATGTGTGTAAGTGAGTATGCATGTATGTATGTAAGTGAGTATGTATGTATTTATGTATGTATGTGAATATGTATGTATGTATGTTTTTTACGTTAAACCGGACGTCTACTGTACATACATACATATACATAATATTACGAGTAATTGCGATAAATGAAACAAAGTTTAACTACGCTAAAAATTATCAGGGGTGTAACCCAGTGACGTTATTTATGATTAAAGTAACTATTCCCATAGGTCTTATCTAGCTTAGTAAAATCGTTGACCTACATTATCAAGTGGAACCCATTGATAAATTAGCATGTAATGCTTATCAGTGATAATTGTTATAAAGTATGACGAAATCCAGATCCACCAAGCTGGGCACTTCCCCAGCTTGTAAACGACTGTGTAGCCTACCTTGGAGCAGATAATGGATTATGATGGAGTGCTAATACACCTTATTAATAAATACATCACTTATCCCATTAATGATTTGATTTAAAGAGGGTATATTCAAATTGTGAGAAAGTATGTTACCTCCAGAAGGGAGCTTCTGCGATGCTATAAACTTTATAGCATATATAGGTTCATTTATATGATGTTTCTTAATGTGTGTGGCTTGAAGGCCTATAGGCCTTACTTTGATAATGGATTTATCGTGTAAACAATATTTTAAAATGTTGAACTACAGCCTTCTAGGTTAATGGCTAAAGTAATTATTGTCAATAATTAAGTAATGCGCTTTTGCATATTTATAACATGTGTGATTTCCTATGGTTTTTCACATCAATCGATTATCCGTAGGAAAATGGTGACATAAAAGGGTACAGTCAGTGAGGGATGGGTTCCTTTGTTATAGGAAAAGGGTATTCATGTAATATTCATACACACAATTAAGGTAATGTGATATAGGCAAAGATAACTACGCGTTTTGGAGGAGCCGTCGACAGAAGGCATCTTAATTGCTTTTCCCTTAAAGTCTAATGTTTACTTTGTTGTTATTTCCGTTAGGCTTGAGCTGTGTGTGACTGTGTTCTAAACTAACATTAAAATCAATACACAATATTGAATACAGTATACATATAAGCTTGTAAATTATCAACATGGCTGAAATGGCAAATGGTAAGCGTTTAAATATTTTATTTTATCTTTATATAAATTACAAACAAATAAAAGCTTTTTTTGTGGATCTTGTTTCAGCTGCAGGCGATGGTACAACTGTTATTAACATTGGTAAGTAAGTGATATTTATTCAAATTTGTACTGTCATGCTGACTGTCATTTGGTAAACTTCAAATCTGTTCAATTCATCATTACCAGGCAATACTTAACAATACTCCTACTGTAGAACCTTCTATTTATATTAAAAGTTTCCAACTTATCGATGTTTAAAACGTATTATAATATTGTAGTACACACCTCATTTTATGGCTTGCCAGATAAGTCATACATTTAAACACATATTGGATTTCTGATGATTAACTCTATTACCAAAAAAAGCTGTGGGTGCACAGTTGCTTTGCTATCAGCTCATACATAAATAAATGAAAGCATAGCAATTGCAGATAACATACGGTGTTTGGTATAGAATCGCTGGTTTGGTAATATTCTACTCAGTATCAAGCGGAACTTCTGCTGGTACACTTGTGTTGCTCAGGTAATAGTGCTAGCTAAATTTAAATATGTGTTGCAAAAAATATTATCACAAGTAGGCCAGCATTTGGTAGTCAGGAAAATAATTTTTAAAAAATGTTCACACAAATTTGGTAATTTTTGGTTTGAAACTTAACGATTTCGCAAGTTATCAGCTAAAATCGATTATGCGTTAGCAAGTAATTATCGGACATAATATACTCGATACTTGTACTCGGTAGTTGAAGTCTTTTGACTCCAACAGCTGTTCAGCCCATCCAATTTGTTGTTGCTGATATTAAGCAAGGTTCGCGTGCGGTGTTTGCGTTTTTGAAACGGGTTTAAGAATTAAATAGCATTAAAGCAGCGGCTGCGGCTCATGTAGTCAACTGTTCGCTGTTTCAATTTCAATCATCTCGTCGCCGTGAACGTTGTCGGTTGTGTTGAACGTCGCACGTTAGTTTTTGGTCAGTCAATTTTTTGTTCGTTACCGCCCCCTTGCCTCTGACACACAGCCTCAGCGATTTGTATGTTTCTTCGTTCTCCAGCACACTAAAAAGTATATATGTATACATATATATATATATACATGTGTATACATGCATATTAATAATAAAAGTGAATGTGCTAGTCAGAGAATAAACAAAGTTTAATATTCTTGTTTTGTGCGTTTCTTCTTTTATTCCGCAGAAGCAGAAACAGAAACCGAAAACGTCGCGCCCGCACCGCAACAGCCTGACATAATGGCAAATTTCGATGATGTGAGTGTTATACCAGTTGCAACTGCAAATGTTTCGTAAATGATTTCAATTCACAAAAGCAAATAAACAAAACTATTTACTTATATATGCTGCATGCAATTTAATGCGAGCAAGCACAAGTGCACAACAAAAATAAACGATTATTAACGAACATTTGTGCACGTAACAAACATCAATCCCTATTTTGGTATAATTTTATTTCATTTTTCGTTTGCCTTTTTGTTTTTGTTTTTCGTTATCTTCCTATATACGTACATATTGTGTATACTCGTATATACTCTACGTACACATGTGTGTGTGTTGCATGTAACTCCGCAACACAACTTGATCATTGCGAATGTGAAAAACCACCAACACCAACAACAACAACAACCACCCATCAACAATTGCGATGGACAACGAGCAGACACTGCAGCGTGCCCGCCTCGCATTCGCCAGCGGCAAAAGCAGGAACGTAAGCTTTCGGTAAGTAACTGTAACCAAAGCTAAAGCTATAGCTAAAGCCAAAAAAGCCTCAGCAGCAGCTGCTAAGGCTGCTATTTTTGTGTTTTTTTTTTTTTAGTACAACTAACCAGGTCGTTGGCGTTGTTGCGGCGTTCATGTCAAATGTAATGTAAATTACAAGTCTTGTCGCAACAGCAGTCAGCGGCTTTTGAAATTAACTGTAAATGTAGTTTAAAATATATGTATTGTATATACATATTAACGTAGTACTTATGCATATGTCTAGTTTATTGTGGGATCACAGTACAAACACGCTCTTAATTTATTTTTGTTTTTGCTCTACACGCAGCAACAGAAAAGCTTTCATGCCGACAACTTGAACTTTGTGTCTTCCCTAGAGCTGTTGCTCTGATAACAAATTGTAGATAACTATTATATATACATATATGAATTGCTTAAGTCCAGCACACATTCACAAGACTGAAGTCTAGAGTCTATAGGAGCATACACTTAAAGAAATGTAAGGCGTTCTCTTTTCTAGTATGGGTTAATCGGGCTATGATCTTTGATCTTTTGTCTGTTTCGCATTTTAAATATAGCTCAAATTCAGGTTAATATATAAGCTAAACATCTGGAATAATTACCAACTTTAATAGCAGCACATGGATCTATATATTTGCACTACAAATATATACGTAGAAAATACAAATCAAGTTCAAAAATTGATATGTTAATAAACAAAAACAATATAGAAGTATACATAAATGAATATATATATATACCATATATATATGATTTGAGTGTTCAAAGTGTGAAACGGAAGTGCGGACAAATCTTTGGCCCCCACCAAGGTTGATAGCCATTTAATTTCATGATCTTTTTCTTTTTCAAACAAACTCCGAACAAACGTGTCGAGTTCTGCGATTGTTTTCGCTTTTTGAAGCTGCTGCCTTTTCGACTTCTTCATAGAAACGCATAGAAATATTTAAGATTGAATGCGATATATATATATATACATATATTATTATATACATACATATATATTTGTCATCCATAGAAGTTCCTAAATATACATTGATACTGAATATCGGATTTAATGCCGCATCATTGCGCACTTAATGGTTATAATTGCCTCATTCATATGCACAACGCAGATTTCTATATATGAATTTGTATATGATCATTATGAGAATTTTTTATTATCTATGACTTAATATAATGCTCAGATCAGGTGCAACTGGAATTGCACCTGAACTTGATTTTCAACATTTCCACTTATATCCATATGGAACTATCACTTGTTGAACTGGATTATAAAGAGTAATCGGTTTCATGTGTCTAGAAAATGTTATATACTTGTTTAATAGAATTCTTTGATATTTGTTGTTTACCTCTAAAACAACGTTAACAACTATATTTTTAAGAAGAAAAAACTTTGTACTATTGGCCTTCAAAGCGCCGGCATATTAACCGGTTTTACAGTTCTTATCGAAACTCAAGAATTCCATTTACATTTTTTTGTATATTTATTCTAATTTATATAGGTCGGTTTTCAGTTGCTAACAAGCAGCTGATCTGATCTGTTGTTGCGTCATATATGTTTATATATGTATATACCATAGACGCTTAAGATTATAGAAATAGATTTCAATATCCAACATTGCATAATTTATAGACGAAACGGCAAATTAGCATTGACCTTCTCCACATTACTCAGCACCATGACTTCAAGATATTTTCTATACTGCTAACTTGTCTTGCATTTGATATATACAAACATATACATATATAAGTATGTATGTATAGATATTAGTTTTGCCTCTGTTTTTGGCATCGGCTTAGCTGCAGAATCTCATTAGGCTATAAGTCTTAGCTTATTTGTAGCATTGACAATGGCATCTTAATTTGTGAAAACTTTATCATTTTGGTTCCTATCTTTTATATAGTATAGAATAGCTTTAATCGTAGATTATTATTATACGATTGATAAGGAGTTGACTTGAGCATTAACATACTTCGAGATTCACTGAGAAAGTATCTTGTTCCATTATTAATCTCCTTTTTCTTATTTTTTTAGACGCAAGCAATTGGAAAACTTATTGCGCTGCTATGAGGAGCATGAGAATGAAATTATCAGTGCCTTGGAGGCTGATCTGAGACGTCCCAAACAGGAAAGTTTGATTGTGGAAACGGAATTCATGAAGAATGACATTAAGCACATATTGTATCATCTCTCCGATTGGGTCAAGGCTGAAAAGGTGCGTTTCTCTTAAGATCTATCAAAGTATTACAACTTATTGATGAATATCTTCTATTTTAGCCCCCCAAGTCGTTTGTCAATATGCTGGACGATGTGCAAATCTTTAATGATCCATTTGGCGTTGTGCTGGTCATTGGCGCCTGGAACTATCCACTGCAACTGCTTTTGGTGCCCGTCGCCGCTGCAATTGCTGCCGGCAACTGTGTGGTCATCAAGCCCAGTGAGATTGCCGCCAATTGTGCCAAGTTCATAGCTGAAGTTATACCCAAATACCTGGATAATGTACGTGACCTAATAGCGAATCTATAATCAATTAAATTATCTTTAAATTTGTATTTATCGACAACAGGATTGCTTCCCAGTGGTCTGCGGTGGACCCGCTGAAACTGCTGAGCTGCTCAACCAGCGCTTCGATTATATATTCTATACAGGCTCCACACGTGTCGGCAAAATTGTGCATGCCGCGGCCAACAAGCACTTGACGCCCACAACTCTGGAGCTGGGTGGCAAGAGGTGAGCAGTGCGTCATTGAAGCCATCGATTTTTATCTATATTAACCTTCTCTTGTAGTCCCTGTTACATTGACAAATCAGTGGAGCTGCGCACAGCTGTCAAACGCATTCTGTGGGGCAAACTAATCAATTGTGGCCAGACATGCATTGCGCCCGATTACATACTCTGCTCCAAGGAGATGCAGGACAAATTCGTTAGCGAAGCCAAGGAAGTACTCAAGGAGTGGTACGGCGAGAACATCCAAAACAGCCCCGATCTAAGTCGCGTCATCAACCAAAACAATTTCCAGTAACTACAATTGTCCATAGATTAACGAAGCAGACTTATATATAACTGATTTTTAGGCGTCTTTTGGGTCTGATGAAGTCTGGACGTATTGCAGCAGGCGGCAAATACGATGCCAGCGAGCGTTATATTGAACCCACAATTTTAGTCGATGTAAAGCCAGATGATCCCATTATGGAGGAGGAGATCTTCGGCCCAATCTTGCCCATTTACACAGTAGAGAATGCTTATGATGCGATGAAGTTCATCAATGCCAGGTATGTTAATCAGTGCGCCAACACACACACACAACAACATCATCTATGTTTGTCCACAATTGTTGTGCCACACACACACACACTCATACATTCGTACACACATATTTATTTAATGTTTCGCTTCTCTTATCATTTGTCCAACGCATTTCTCAAAATTTTTTTTGATATTTGACCCCTGCCAAACAATTGAAATTGGACATAAAAAATAATTGAAAAAATTGTGTTTAAAAACGAATTTTATTAAAAAATGCAAACAAAACGCGATTAGAGAAAATCCGCTCGTTCTCTATATATTCACATCGGAAACAGACGTACTTGATCTGTTCGTTAACGGCACACAATCCGGCGGAATGTGCGTTAACGACACAATAATGCATTATCCCGGTAAGCCATAAACAAGTTTCTAAATAACAACGAGTAAATGGATGCTTTTCCACTCCAACTTTGGCTACGGTTAATAATAAATGTTGCAGAGCAAACACCCTACCTATTATCCGAGACCCACTTCAACTAAGTGTAGTACTTAATTAATTTAATAATGTATACGTACGGCCTGCTACAACAATTGTATAAAGCAGCTTCAATTATCTACGGTTGCGGTACAGCCCCTTCCCTTTCCCCGTCTCGTTTTCCCCCTTTTAAATTGTTGCCTGTCTGTGGTAGTTTATTTGTAATTATTGTAAATGTCTATTATATTTGGTGACGGTACTGAAAAATATTAATTACAGCTTAAACTGTGGGACATTACTTAGCGTTTGAAGTGCCCCTCCTCCCTTAGGACCTTTTGACCAAACTCTATTGATTGCCCAGCCCTGCACTCAGTCATTCAAATTGTAATCCATCAACTTCATAAGTTTGAAAATTTATTTTGTGTATCCGTTTTAGTTTTTATTCAGTTGTTTATCACAAACCTAGACACTTTTCATTACTGTAGTTAAACTGTATTTTAAATTGTTTACAACCTTTCCCTTTCCCCCAACACTTACGCTTAAATAGACAAAAACCACTTGTAGTTTACGTGTTCTCAAACTCAACAAAGTTAATTGAAGAGTTCAAGAATAACACCACAAGCGGAGGATTCTGCAGCAACGAGACCATTATGCATGTTGCAGGTATATATATAGCTTAACTAGTTTATATCGTTTATTGCTTAGCAGTTTATATACAATAGTTAATGCACTTGAAACGCAGTTTAAAATTATTAATTGCAAACAGTTTTATATTAATTTTAAGTACAAAATCCAAACAGCGCACAGATACATCCAGACACTGAGACACGCTCCAGACATAAGTACACGCAAACGCCTAAGATTTCGAAATATAATATATAATATAGTATTTCAATATTTTATTTGTTTATAAAGATTTACAAATTGCTTGTTGGATTCGGTTTAAACTTATTAATTAAAAAGCTTGAGGAACTTGTTAATAATTAAAATGCGTATATAAAATTAACATCTGGTGATAGATTTCCCAATTAAGACTGCAACTAACTTAAAAAATAAATCTACACAATTTCTTTCATTTAACTAACCTTTTGTGGATATTCTTAACCAGTTGACACATTGCCTTTTGGTGGCGTCGGCATGAGCGGCATGGGCTCGTATCATGGTAAATATGGATTTGATACGTTTACACACAAGAAGTCCTGCCTGGGCAAGAATCTGGCCATGCTTGGCGAGAAGATGGCATCGTAAGTATATCTTTCTCTGACTTACTTGATACGACTTTCAATTTGTTATCAATTTCAGAGCACGTTATCCTCCATATTCGGATCGGAAGAGCTCGTTGCTTTCATTCCTGTTGCGCAAACGCCGTCCTCTGCCCAATTTGTACCTGTCGCATGTATTTGCACTTGGTCTTGGCGTGGGTCTGACGGTGTTGTTCAACTATTACCTACAGGTAAGAAAGGTATAGTTTTGCAGTCAATGCCAAGCCATTGTTTATGCCAATATTAATAATTATTATAATTATTTTACATGCACACCATACGATCCTACATATATGTACCTACACAAATTCATCGGGCCAATCCTTGAACTGCACAAATAAATCACACGCCTTCTTTGCATAAATCCCAATTCATATAATACCTACAACTTTCTAGGGAAAGCTGTTGTCGCGTTAAAACAGATCTATGATGGATTTACATATATATACATCGTTACACCATGAGCCAGTGGAATTTTATCATTTACATTTGGAATCTATCGCAGTAAATGCACAAGCATTTAGAATTAGTTTCTTTCCTTTTTATTCTTATTGGGCTTTGCTTTGTACTAACTGAGATATGATATACTTGATACTTAATGTTACGCATTTGCACCCTTACATATATATAAAAACAAAAAACAACTAATATGAAAGATCTAGATATATCCATACTGATTTAACACTGGTAAAAAATGTTTTGTGTAAATAAACTATGTATTTTGCTTGTGCACCTAGGAAACTTTAAATCTATGTCTATAATATTATTTAATTTATGCCGTGTATCAATTTATATTTTCAGAAAGAATCAAACTAAATAAAAGAATGTAATTGTACTTTTTAAACGCAAATCGCTGGGTGATGTATTGCTATTTGGATAATCTGCTTTAAAATAGTTATTGTTATTTAGTTGCTATTTAATAAAATGTGAATGTAAAAATAAACCAATTTGAATGTTTTATTTATTTCCACCTATCTTAATAGTGTTGCCATATCGCTGCAATGAGCAACAGCGTTTACCAACATCGTCTTCAAGCAACCATGTGATTGGTATTTTTTAGTACATTTTTAAAAAACGATGGTGTCCCACTGGCGTAAATAATTATAGTTTAGAGTCACACTGAATTTTTGTCTATCATTATCGTTACTTGGATTTTTATTAATTTTGCTTTGTGAGAAAATAAACATAAAATATCGTAAGAATGGCCGCTCGCGGCGATTTAATTGCTCAATTCATTGAAATTACTAGTACCGAAGAAGACACTGCTCGATTCTACTTGTCTAGTTCTGAGTGGGATATTGAGGTAAAGTTAAAAATTGCATTCTACCAAAAAAAAAATAGAATCAGTGTACAATGTTAAACTTTAATACGACATAAAGAATGCCCTTGGCAACTACTGGAACACAATGGGGGACGTGCCTGCCGATCCAACTGACGGAGCTTCGTCGACTAACCCAACACCGGTACCGGCACCAACAACAACCAAAAGCAGCGCAGACGCCGCTGCCTCTACTGCAACTAAAAGTGGTGCCGGCGCCGCTGACGGTAGTGCAACTAAAAGTACTTCGTCCGGCAGTAGCGGTCCACCAAGAGCGTCTACTACTAAACCAAAGTAAGCATATGGTTTTTTCAATTTAAATATTTTATATTGTGAATCTATTTGTTACACAGGTTTGCTACAATGAGAGACATGTCTAGGCGGGATTCATCCAGCGATGATGAGCATCAGGCCTTTTATGCTGGCGGTTCCGATCGCTCTGGACAGCAAGTTTTAGGACCATCTAAGCGTAAAAACTTTCGCGAACAGCTCACCGATATGATGCGCTCTGCTCAAGAGCAAAATATTGCCGAAGTAGGTGTTGGCCCTTCGACCAGCGCCACTGCGACCGCCAATCTAGGCAATGTTTGGGGTCAAGGCATGCGACTAGGCATGACTGATAGTGATCATTCGGCCGTTGGGGGAAGTCGCACTGCACAAAAGTCAGAAAACAAACCTATAGTGGTACTCAAACTATGGAGCCAGGGCTTTTCAATCGATGGTGGTGAATTGCGTCATTATGACGATCCGGATAACAAGGAATTCCTTGAAACAGTGATGCGAGGGTTAGTCAAGCTTGTGCAGGTCCAAAAGTGCTTAATTTAAAGCTTTTTTTTCTTCTGCCAATTTAAGGGAAATACCTCAAGAATTGCTGGAAATGGGTCGTATGGTAAATGTCGATGTTGAGGATCATCGACATGAGGATTTCAAGCGTCAAGCTGTCCCACAAACGTTCAAGGGTTCCGGACAGAAGCTGGGTAGTCCTGTGGCCAACATTGTTACAAACAAACCACCATCTCCAGCTCCAGCTGCACCCTCACCTGTAGAAGTGGTTAACCATGAGGCTAATGCGCGCGAAGAAATCAATTTGAATTCTGAAGCGCCTTCAACTACTTTGCAAATTCGTTTGGCAGACGGTTCTCGCTTGGCGGCTCAATTCAATTTGACCCACACAGTCTCAGATATACGTCGCTTCATACAAACGTAATTAACCTTTCTATGCATTTCCATCCGTCAATTACTTAAAGGCACATCTCTTGCAGCGCGCGTCCGCAGTACTCCAACAGCAACTTTGTATTGGTATCGTCGTTCCCGACACGCGAACTAAGCGATGACAGTTCCACCATTGAGAAGGCTGGCCTTAAGAATGCAGCGTTGATGCAACGCCTCAAATAAGCTTAATACACAATTTTCAGGACTAAAACAGGAGAAGGCAAAGTAGCATCGAAACTGCAAATAATCACATTACTGGATATGGTGCATTCAAAGGGCATTCAAACTATACAAAAAAAAAAACATTCAAAACATTCGTAAATATTGAATATATGAATATAAAAATACTGTATCTTGCTGTTTCGATGATTTATAATTGTCCATTTATTACATGTATGTCTACAATATAAAATTGAATCGTATCCAATGTATGAGTCCATTGCTAAAGCGTCTGGCAATATGGCAGTCAGTCTAACTAGGGTGCTATACTTAAGGCTAGGCTTAAATTTAAATAAGCAAATCGACTTCATTGCGTATTCCATTGATGTACTCCATCAAATCTTCACGCACGCCTGTTCGCCAGTCATGAAGCCCATCCTGTCCCACATGCTGGCAATCCACATAGCGATGCGCAAATCCGCTCGATAGAGGCAGTTCAACATTTGTTGCGGTAGGCAACAGAAGCTGTGCTGCTGGCAGGTCCAAGCGATATAATTGCAATTTATACGAAGACTTCACTTCCGGATCATACTGAACATTATCGATTAGCAACTTTTTACGCTCGTCAAAGCAGACAGCAAACGTGGCCAACTCAAAGCGAGAAGTTTCCGTCGAATAGTGTCGCAGTTGCTGGGGCAGTGAACGATTAGGCAGGTCGCTGGTGAAGCGTGCACCTGGATAAACAAGTTCATTTGGTTGCAGCAGCATGGTAAAGCTGGCATAGTTCACATTGTGCAAAAGGCAATCCGATTGAATTATTTGGCGTATACGGGCAGCCGTAGTGTTCGTTTGTAAAAACGGAAAATTGAAAGGAAGTCCGTATATATGCATATTGGTGCGATCCAATAGGCGAACTATGTGCTCCGGCAGCTCATCGTAATTGTAAACTAAGAAATGCTCTACACCCAGTGCCTGATGAAAGAAAAAGAATTGAAGCATAGCATCCAGATTATGTGCGAACCGAGAGCTCATGTTAAAGCTAACAAGATCCACGCAAATTGTTGCCGGAAGTCGCATCTGTACAGGAGCCGCTGTCACTGCTGGCGTTCCTTTCGAGCCTTTGTTACTATTTGTATTCATATTTTCAGGTTTCAAATACCGCAAGCGCAATTTGACCTGCCTTTTCGTTGATGATGTTGTGTCGCTAAATAAAACATACTCTGGCTGGCCGAAATTGCGGCTCACTTGACAAAAGAAATTGTAATAGGTAAACGTAGAGTCCTTGTCGTCGACTACACCTTCGGTTGCATCCCGTTGAAAGCGAAACTTGCCTTGCACGCTACGTCCGCCTACATCAAAGCTACAACGAAAGTCGACCACAGCTCCTTTTATGCCAACGACGATAACGTGAGCTTCGCCACCGGCGACCAATTCATTCCGTTTCCTTATAACAATTAGTTAATATTGCGAAGTATTCAAAAGGTATAAATATACGTGACATACCAATAGGCGGAGTAAGCATGAAAGGAATCACCTATCAGCTGCCAGACTGGCAAAGGCTTGGAGAACGCTGACCTAAACATATTATGCTCATCTTCGGTCTCTGTTCCATTGTGAAGACGCCGCAAGACGGCCGCATCATTTCGTCCAAAAAAGTTGACATATTTTAAAACGTATTTGAGGCGACTGTTTTCACTCCTGTACATCAATAGGACGCCAATGCTAAAGCAGGACATAAGCAGCAGTGCTAGTTGCTGGTACTTGCGCATTTTTATTGATGTTTAACTTCCTTTCCGTATAAAAAACAATCGCCAGTGTTGTCCTACTAAAAGGGCGGAACCTACAATATAATCAAAATAAAAAATATTTTATTGAAACGTTATTTTTTGTTTGTTACAACTATTTACAAATATTTAGTAAACAATTAGGATTGAAAAAAATTACAATTAGAACATTATGTTGTCCCAGAAACTTACACTTAAAAACTCTCAGGGTATCTTGAATTCGGCTGGTCAGACCGTAATCGGCTTATTATTGGGAAATATTATTTAAGTAGGGTCACACTAATTGCCATCTTTGCTAATATAAATCGAAACTAAATTAAAGTATTTAAATGATTACCACAATGAGTTCTAAGGAATCAAAAGCCCTTATTAAGGACATTCGCGAAACAATTAAGCTGGCCAAATATGGAGACGCCATACACAAATGCCAAGTAAATGCCAAGATAAAAGCGAAACGAGTTGTTTTTGTTTGTTTCACTGACTGACGTTTATTTCAGCGGCTACTAAAAGGCGACCCAAAGAATCATATGGGTTACTTGTTGCTCGGTGCTGCCTATCAGACTGTTGACAAAACTGAAGCTGCAAAATATCTGCGAAAGTCCATTGAGTATACAGAAGGCCCGGTAACTGTTGCGCTACAAGGATTAGCCAACTGCGCACCGACAGCTGAGCTTCCTGATATTTATGATCAACTTGTTGATTTACAACCGTAAATATGCCGCCACTGGCAAATTTAAAATAATTATTGATGATCCTGAGTTGTTATATTATATTTCAGTGAAAAATCCTTGGACTACTATGAAAAACTTTTTTCACTGGCTTCCGATCCTGCGTTGGCACAATTTTGTTTGAAAATTTTTAAAAGGAGAGCTCTAAACCTGGATGACAGTAATCACACAAAAATTCAGGAATATCTGGGCAGATTATTGTTTGCCAGTGATACTGAAATATCACCTGCCGATAGTGAACTTGTAAGATTCTTTTACATAAATAACTAAATGAAGTTCCTAAAATTATTTTCCTCCTTAGTACAAATCCAGCATGGAAAGACTATTAATTGCGGGTGATGCAGATCTAAAGAGCCTGGTATACAAACGCTATCTAAAGTGGCTGTACAAGCAACAAGATTTTGTGTCTTGCATCCGAAACGCCTGCGAAATGGCTCTGTCTCATCCCCGGGATGTCTATGGTTTCGAGTGGATCTGTAAGACCTACTGTGAAAACCACGATAAACCAGAGAGCGAGGCTTGGCTGGGAGAACTGAAACTACCGATTCTGATATATGCCGAACAGCTTCTAGAACTGAATCCCAACTCCAATCTGGCATTACTTATAAAGGCATTCGATTTGTATGCTCAAGAGCAGTATATTGCGGCTCGGCAGTTGGCATTGCAAGCTCAGCAGTACCATCCTAGTTATAGAGTCACTCTGCAGCTACTGGCACGTATTCATAGTCACTTGGGTGCCCATAAAATGGCTCTGATGCTTTGGCAGGAGCTGGGCCTGGAGCACGAGGAATACGCGCAGTGTCTTTCATACGAAAAGGATGCTACTCAGTTAAAAGAGGCGGCCAGACTGTTGCAAAGCTTCCCACAAAACGCATCAAATGTGAAGGCCTTGGCACGGTTAGTAATACTTTTGGTAATAACTATTCCTTTCAGTAACAATGAATTGTTTTATCCCTAGTTGTTATTATACGCTCGGGGACACACAGCAGTTAAAGTCTTTGCCGTTGGACGATGTAACACGAGCGGAATATTTATTGTAAGCCAAAAGTCTAGCTATGTGGATTGTTTTTAAAATCTCTCATGCAGATCACCCACCGAAGCTATTCAAGCGATGGCCGGAAAGGAATCCTTTGAAGCGCTGCTACTGTGTGGAAAGATGCACATGAAGCTGCAGAACTATACCGAAGCGCTCAACTGCATGCTAAAAGCCACGCGGTTGCAGCCGCACATTGCAGAGTGCTTTGAACATCTGGCTCGTTTGTATCAGGCCAGCGGCGACATTGCCCGTGCACGGAAATGCTTCGAGAAGTGCATCAGTCTCAATGCACTGGCTGAACAGGCCGTTGATGCATTGAGCTCCATATATATGCAGTTGGGTGAAGAGGATCTTAACGAGACCCTGCTGCTCAATACTCTTCGCTTCATGGGCAACGACGATGCTGTTCGCTTGCAGTATAAACTTGGACTGCATTTCCTCCAAGTCAATAAGTGGGATAACGTATGTTTTTTAAGTTCCAGTTGTGGTGGTTACTTACCTATCCCTTTACATTATTTCGTAGGCAATTCAATGCTTTCGCATTGCCATCAAGTACGATTTCAAATGTATGGTCTACTGGGAATCACTGGGCGATGCCTATGCTGCACGCGGCTCCTACAACTCGGGCATACGCGTCTTTCAAAAAATTCTGGAACTGTCGCCTACAAATTGCTATGCGCAACTGCAAATAGCTGTCATTAAGACGGTAATCTATACATCTTCTTATTGTAATTTTAATATTTATAATATATATTCCGACCTAGACGATTCGCATGTATCCCGAGGCAATTGCGGACTTTGAAGCACTGCTTAAACAGCATCCAGATTACTTGCCGGCTTTGAGAGGCGCTGCAGAGGCGCATATTGGTCTGGCGCACAATCTGAAAGGACAAAATCTTTACGGACGAGCCAAGGATCATTTCCAGCTCGCTGTGGAGCATCTGCAAAGGTCTCAATTATTACATATATATGTTAATGAAATTGGTTATAACTTTTATTTTCAAATCATTTCAGTGCCTTTATGCAACCCAAAGCTCAGGGAATGGTTTGGCTATGGCGCCTCACGGCCAGCGTATTTGTGCAAACAGCGCAGATGCCTCATTCCTTGGCTAATTTGGATGTCGCTGGAAGTTTGGCCAAACGTGAGGAGGATATAGCTTATTTATCACGCAAGGATCTGTTGCAGCTGGCACAAAGGTTTTACCTGTGTGCCCTTAAGTTAAAACAAAACACATTTTTGTGGTACGAATTGGCGCTGTGCAGCTACTACAGCGCCGTCTACATGCCCGAAGATGCAAAGACTCACCTTGAGACGGCAGCGAAGATATGCAAAATGGCCATCAAAGAGCGCAGTAATCGCTGGCAAAACTGGAATCTATTGGGGGTTATCAACATGCACGCCGCCAACGAGAATCTGCCAGTAGCACAGCATTGCTTAATCCAAGCGGTTGTACAAGACCGCAAGTCCTACACGGCATGGACAAATCTGGGTGTGCTGTATATTAAGCTGGGCGACATTCGACTGGCTAATGAAGCGTTTAAGCGGGCTCAACAATCCAGTCCCATATATCCAAATGCTTGGATAGGACAGGCCATGGTGGCCGAGATAATCGGTGACCAGGAAGAGGCCTTTGATCTTTTCCGCCATTGTCAGCAATTTGAGTATCATCCGGAGGCAGCTGTTGGTTACGCGCACTGGGTTTGCCAAGTACTCTCAGATCCGGTGCTAAGGGCCAAGCCACACAATAAACATGCTATTGATCATATGTATGCGGTTGTCGTAGCCTTAGACGCCATAAACTGGTTAGTTATTTCTATTATCATTGAGTTGTTGACATATATTAGTTATATTGGTTATTCCACAGGTATGTCCAAAATGAGGAAGCGGATGCCAGCATCTCTTCACTTTCCCTGCAAGGATTTCTATGTGCGAAACAGAAACTGTATCAACAAGCAATCAATGCATTTAATCGCGCCTGCGAACAATCTGGTCCTGGTGCGGATCGGGACAAGCTTTATACGAACCTTGGGTACTTGTTCTTGAAGATCGGTAAGGCTGAGCAGGCGGTCAGCGCGCTGAATACAGTTGCGAATGCCACATTTAAGCCCATAATTGGCTTAGCCTTGGCATATTATCGATCCGGTATGCTGCAGGAGTCGTACTTAATATACAACTCTGTGCTTGAAAGTGTTGATGACCAGGAGGACGGCAAAGCAGCAACCATTTTAGTAGCCATGGCCTCAATGGTCTATGCATTCCAAGGAGAAACAGATACCAAAACATTACTCTGTCAATGGTAGCCTTGAAATTGTCAATTTTCTTGTTCAGTCTTAATCAAGTTTTCATTTATTTTCAGCATTCTTCTTCAAGGTGTGCCAATTCAAGCCTTATTCTCAGCTTGCGCCTTGGGTGTACTGCATCAGGACAGTGAATTGATTCAGACTATTATGCCTGAGCTTAAAGCCTATAGCTTCAACGAGGAACATTGCGCGGATATTTCCTACCTCACAGCTTACTGTTGTCTAATCAAGGTAAGTAGTAATGGGTCTGATCAGTTGAATATAACTTTATGTAATAATATATATATTCTTTATCTTCACAGGAGGGTCCTCTTCAGGCTCTTAAGTACCTACAGAAAAGGGTGCGCATGTTTCCTCATAATTCCGGCTTACGTAAGGTCTTTCTTAAGTTTTTGCTGGATTATTTCCAAGATGATATGTCGTATAATCGTGCTACGTCCAACATGGCTTTAATTGCCCTTACATTAGGACACTGCAATGTGCAAAGCAGGTAAAACATTAGAATATGCGTTATCCCGATCATCTTTTAAACTATTTCATTATATTAGCCTCAAAGCCACCGAGGAAGCAGAAACGACCATTTATGCCAGCCGTGCGTTAGAATCTGTGGATAAGAGTAAATCCTTAAAGCTCATTCAGTGCGCAATTCGTTTAAATCCTATCAATCAAGAAGCAAGGCAGTTACTTTCAAGCATTACTGTGTGCTAACGTATATATTATTTGTATTTAAGTAATAAAAAAATATTTATAGGTGTAATAAATAATAATAAAAAAATCCTTCGAGCCGGAGTCGAACCAGCGACCTGTGGATGTCTACCAAGAATAACTCACTACAGTCCATCGCTCTACCAACTGAGCTATCGAAGGTGGGTGTCATCCGAGTTCCAAAAAACCAGTAACAGAAAATGACAAAAAATGTTAATGTTAAGTGTTGTAAAACACAAAATTGTGTGTGTCTTTTGTGAGAAACACTTTATTAAATTGTGTGGTGACACTGGTCGCCATTCTTTTTGGTCGGGGTTGACGCGAAACGTGAAATGAATGAAATAAAAGAAGCGAAATGTGTGTAAAATAGTGAAATTATTAATGAAAACAACATGCATTTGTGTAAAAGTTTTATTGCATTTACTTGTTAAATATAAATATTAGTTTTTAAACGATTTGCATATCTATAAATGTGGTGTGTGAGAACGGCGTCTACTTGCAACTTCGACTTCAACAACGACTCCACCCTGCACCGCTTGCACTAAATACCTATGAATGTACATACATACAAACAAATGTACATGTATACGAAAAAACCTGCTGTCGTTGGCCGTAATTACAGTTAGACACTAAAATAGCAACACGGTCAGTTAATTAAGGAACAAAGCGAGTTCAGGCAGGGACTTGAACGGCGCCCACGCACGCTTCCAATTGCAATTTTGCAATGGAAAACGAATCCGTCAAGTCGGAACACAGTGGACGCTCGCGACGCTCTCGCAATCACAATAACAATAGCAGTGGAGGGGGAGGTGGAGGTGGTACTGTAAACAGCGGCTACCATAGAGATCGTTCTCGTCATTCGCATCGCAGCACCCACTCGTCAAAGTCGGGTAAAGGGGGAGGTGTAATGCCGCCTTATCAAACCAGCGTCAATATGACAGGTAAACCAGATATTTCTTATTTTGTTTGAAGACATTTTAGGTGTTTATTCGATTCTTCTTTAGGCGATGAGTCTCGTGACGGTCAGGAGGTCATCGAAGTGCAAATTCTGCCGCAGGATGAAAATTGGGGTGAGAATACAACAGCCGTAACAGGCAACACATCCGAACAGAGCATATCCATGGAAGACATTAACAATATGTGGCATCGTGAGAATGACAAAGGCTTTGGCTTTGCTTGTCGTCGGTACGTGGAATCCACTTTTTATTTTATGCTCGGCTGTGCGGCATTCTTCTCGCCAGTCGCCATGGTAGTCATGCCACACATTGGCTTCTTTCCATCAGCCTTCGATCATCCAGAACTGACGCAAACGGTGCGAACACAGTTACTGGCCTGCAGCGAGCAGTGTAAGGGTCAACTGGTTTCACTTGCTGCCCGTTTACTTCTTCTGGCCATTGGCTTGTGGGCGGTGTTCATGCGTCGAACATCGGCCACAATGCCACGGATATTTCTGTATCGCGCCATAGTTCTGCTCCTGGTCACAATCTGCACATTCGCCTATTGGCTCTTCTACATCGTGCAGGTCACGAACGGAGCTAAGATTGTCGTTGAAACCAACGATGCTGTGAACTATAAATCTCTGGTGGCCTATGCCACAAATTTTGTAGACACGCTGCTTTTCATACACTACGTGGCAGTGGTGTTACTGGAACTACGTCATCAGCAGCCCACCTATTATATTAAGATTATACGTTCACCCGACGGAGTATCACGGTCTTATATGCTTGGCCAGCTAAGTATACAGCGTGCCGCTGTCTGGGTGTTGCAGCACTACTATGTGGACTTTCCCATCTTTAATCCGTATCTGGAACGTATACCCATCTCAATATCGAAATCGCAACGAAACAAAATCTCGAATAGCTTCAAGTATTACGAAGTGGACGGTGTCAGCAATTCTCAGCAGCAAAGCCAAAGTCGCGCAGTGCTGGCGGCCAATGCCCGAAGACGCGACTCATCGCACAATGAACGCTTTTACGAGGAGCACGAATATGAGCGCCGGGTAAAGAAGCGTCGTGCACGTCTCATTACCGCCGCCGAGGAGGCATTCACACATATCAAGCGCATACACAACGAACCGGCGCCGGCATTGCCGCTGGATCCACAGGAGGCAGCGCAGGCAGTATTCCCATCGATGGCACGTGCACTCCAGAAATATTTGCGTGTGACACGCCAACAGCCAAGGCATACCTTCGAGAGCATTCTGAAGCATTTGGCGCATTGCCTGAAGCATGATCTGTCGCCGCGCGCCTTCCTCGAACCCTATTTGACAGAATCGCCAGTGATGCAGAGCGAAAAGGAGCGACGTTGGGTGCAGTCATGGTCCCTGATCTGTGATGATATCGTTTCGCGGCCCATTAGCAATGAGTGCACGTTCCAGTTGATACAGAACGATGTCTCCCTGATGGTCACCGTACACAAGTTGCCACATTTCAATCTTGCCGAGGAGGTGGTCGATCCCAAGAGCAACAAGTTCGTGCTCAAACTAAACTCAGAAACATCCGTATGACACCACCATCACCACCAGTATCAACAGTCCAACCCAAGAACACCGCCTATAATCACGCCCACGCACAGCAATCAAACTCAATCATCGTATTTGCATGTGTTCGTTTGATACTCCAATCAAAGACAGAAGCTCTGCCTAATCGAGATTATATATACCATATCAAAATTAGATAATCTAAGAAATTTAGGGACTGTTCCAATTGATACAATACCATCTTACCATTCCGATTAGGCAGCTGCTCATCAAATATTTTTACTTAAATTTTCTTTTTATATTCGAATTAAGTTTTTTATTTATCTATAACTGATTGAAATTAATGCCAGCATAACATATATTAATATATATATATATATATATATTATATGGATATGTACAATTTATGTTAACGATGCTCAAGCCCAGTGTAAAACCTAAGCCAACGCACACATATCACACGTCCCTCGAATCGACTTACAAACTGACTTACAAGTTCCCAAAGTATTAATCTTAAGTCTGGTGCTTCGGCTACCCAAACGAAAAAATGAAAAACAATCAATTTTCCAATGCAGCTTAAATTTTGTACTGCCTTTTTTTGAATTAAGTGTGCATAATTATTGTTTTTAGAAAATATCAATTAGCTATAAGTAATATAAAAGTCTCGTAATGCTATTCCATATGCCAGTTACTTGGCGTGGTTGAGGGCTAAAAAGAATATATACTATATATAAAAGATAAAAGACTTGCGCCAGGAGTGCTCTATGGATTTGTATGTAGCACTGTTGGCGCGATTCAACAGGCATAAGATTTTATAAGCTTAAAGAAACATGGAAAACTCTTTGAACAGTTTCCCCAACGTTCCCAACGTAGAATCGATAGAACTAAATGCACTAAACTCGAATGTAACTTGTGACAAATACATAAAATTTAAGCGAGAGACTGCTAGAAAACAAAATACGCATTTTATATAGAGAATACATACTCTGCCAATATATATTTGTATGTACTACCTACTAACACTACTACTAATCTGTGCATAGCAACAATACTACAATAGAGCACAACATATGGTATTTTTTAGAAGAAAGATAATGAACGTACGCGTAGACAACAACAGCATTTTAATGATAATGATAATGATTTACTTACTTATGACGTATTGGATTATACCTACGGTACTTACATAGAACGTTCCAGTGAAATCTATATATTATATACTTAAAACCTATATACAAGTACTTATTTACAATATTTACAAACTACTTAGAGAACTTTGCTTACTTATTTTGAGCTCTTATCAAAGCGGTTTTTATTTCGTTTGTGTTTTTTTTCTAGCTAAATGCTTTTTATCAGAACTTATTTGATACCTAATATATATATATATAATAGATATAAATGTGAAGCAATTTTAAACCGAATCCATATTTATAGACCTATTAAAACACTCGATATCATAATTGTAATTCTAACTGTAACTGTAATTGTAACTGTGTCTGTAATTATATAAATAACGGCACATCAGCTGTATAAATAAATGCAAAACGAAACCTTTTTATCAGCTTTAACTCTACCGTTTGTTTACTTAAACGCCTCCAATCTGATGGATCCACCCTGGGGTGCCCCGCACCAAGTCAGCTTATCACCTCTAATCAGTTCTTATCTGGGACTCATCGCACTTGTCGAGCAACCGCATGGATTCCGAGTGATATATTCCAAGTCGATGGATGTTAGATGACCTTCATTTGATAAAGGCGATCTTAATGTTAATCCTAACGTCGCTTTATCTCATTCGCTTCCTAAAAACTTGTGTCCAACGACACATCCCAATAAGCTCTATCAGCTGACGACTTGTTTGTGCACATTGGAAATGTTTTATTAAATAAATTCAGTTAATTGTATAAATATTGTGCTAATATAATGTTTTAGAGTTTATAAACGCGTTTATATATAATATATATTCGTTGATAACACATAAATATTTCTTTTGAATAATTCAACATCTTTGTTCCTATATATATTGATTTGCTATAGTTTATAATTGTTGTCATTGTCCATAAGGACAACGGGAAAGTGTTCACATTTTTGATGTGGCGTCCTATAAAATCGTTTGGTGTTTATTCAGTTGGTCTGCGCTGGAGTTCGTTCTTTTCGGGCTCATAGAATTCGTTGACGATGGCTTCGACCATGGTGTTAAGTGTGGCCGTAAGCTCATCACTGTTGTCTCCTGGTTTGCCGCATATTTCGGAGTAGTACTTCATCTTGGGTTCTGTGCCGCTGGTGCGCAATGTCACAACGACACCATTCCTGAAGGTGAACGTTATCATTTGGGAGCTGGAGCTGACTGGCAGCGTTGCCTTTTTATCAGCTTGGCTGCTGTCATAACCTGTGGTTAAATCGCGCACGTGCTCGATTTCGTATTTGCCGTTTATGATGCTTGTCGGATAGGTGTTTTCCTGGTTATTGTCAAATGTGCGCAGGCGGTTGAAGATTTTCTTGATCAGGACCTGATTGTCACAAATCACATAGGAGCTGATGCTTGTGTGGTAACCGTATTTGTCGTAAATATTACGCAACTGCTGCTGGAGTGTCATATTCATTTCTCGGTCCAAGTAACTGGCCATTGTGGCCACATGAGCCGCGGCACTGACACCGTCTTTGTCTAGTACATTGGTGGATACCATGAATCCGATGGCTTCCTCAAAAGCGAACAGCACCTTCTTGCCAGCCTTTTCCTCCTCTATCGCCTTGTTGGCCATCCATTTAAAGCCAGTTAGTGTCTCGTGAAAGGTGAAGCCTTCAATCAGAGCCATAGACTTCAATATCTTTGAACTAACCGTACTGGCGATCATAACACAATTGGATAAATCCTCATTTGGTGCGTTCATTTTGTGGAGCGTCATTGCCCACCAGCCAAGGAGTGCGCCCAGCTCATTGCCACTCAAAAGCTTGTATGTATTATTATCACTTATCTCAGCAACTGCAAGACGATCAGCGTCGGGATCATTAGCCAAAATGATTTCACATTTCTTTTCAGTTGCCGTTTTAATGGCCAAGTCCAGCGAATTCTTGCCTTCTTCTGGATTAGGCAATGGTGTCGTAGGGAATTCTGGATCTGGTTCGACTTGTTCAATCACAGGCACAACTGGCTTAAGATTAACTTGTGTAAAACCTTCCAGGATAAATGAGTAGCCAACGCCATGCATGGATGTGTAAGCGAAATTCAATTGACTGTCTGCATTGGCCTCTCTAAGTGAAGAGGGGATGTGCTCCTTCAAAGCTTTGAAATAGGCTGGCGTAACAGTTTCATACGGATCGCTCAGTAACGCATTTGACCATAATGCATCCGCATCAACTTCCCCATAATCATAAGCTGGTTCCAAATTGTTAAGTATAGCCTCATGGATTCCAGAATCATGTGGGGGTATAATTTGTGCACCGTTGCTGCCATAAACCTGTAAGTGTATTAAATGTAAACATCTGCGAAGGTGTAATAAGCGAATGTAATTACCTTATAGCCATTATCTCTTTTGGGATTGTGAGATGCAGTTACTTGGACTCCAGCCAGGCAATTGAGCTTAGTTATAGTATACGGAACGATGGGAGTCATAACTGCACGCTTAAACAGATAAACACGAAACTTATTCTTTAAAAAAACAAAGGCCGATAGCTCAGCAAATCGTCGACTGTTATAGCGTGCATCATAGCCAAAGACGATACCACGCTCGGACCACGATGACACGTCCGTGTGTTGCGTCTTCATGTATTCACACAGTCCTTGGGCGGTTCTATAAACAAGACGAATAATAACAATAAACAACATAAACTCTGGAATTCTCTTTGCTTTGCAACTTTAAGGGAAACTTACTGAACAACAACCAATTCATTCATGGAATCATTACCAGCTCTCATTTCAGCACGCAAACCAGCCGTGCCGAAATTAATACGCTTCAGAAGACGACACCGTAATCTGTTTAAATAATTATTATTCCTATGCATGTGTCAAGATATATATTTACTTACGTGTCCCAGTCTTTATTTTGAACGGCTTGTAAAATTTCATTTTTAGTTTCTTTATTAAAATCCCATTTGAGCCACTGCTTTATTTTGTCATCTAGCTTCGGATCTTCTGAGAGGGTCAAGCTCTCGATCTTTTGTATCTCGTCAGCCATTTCTTAACACAGTTGCGCTGTCAAAAATCGAATAAATATTTAAATTTAATCTATTTGTTCTTGGACTTGTAATAAATAAGATGAGCAGATATAAATCTATCACCGTTATACGATTTATACTCTTGTCTATATTAAATCAAAAACTTATAGTCAAAAAAAATAATTGATTTGACACACTAACACTTAGAGATCGGAAAGATCACTGTAGCTATGGTTAAGGTCTGATGATTCTGGGTCGAATTTAATTGATAGGAACAGTTGTATATTGACGACACACCCTTATTAAACATAATATAAACAAGTGCACGCACTTACACATAAGTGTATATTTATTTATGAACTGCTGCTTATCGCTGACTCACCCGGTACTTTTAATTAGACACACACCCGGTGCGAAAGACTTGAACTTGATTAATGAAAACAATTGCTCGCACTAATGAGAGTCCAAGCGGAAATGTGACCAAAATTGAATACTTACAGAAATACCAAGTTTTTTTTGATAACTTACATTTCGCTGTTTTTTTTAATATTATTTTGTTATGTTCATAAATGTAAATATTTATTTTGTCTACATCATCAACCCCCAGAATAAGCCTATAACAACCCCTAAAACCAAGTATTACTAAAATACCACTATTCTCTGTAGTTTCATATATAAAAAATACTAGACTCAAGCGAATAAATTTATTTTATTATTTAATAAAAGAAAGAAATATTATGCTGTGTGGATATTTTTATGTATCACATAATGTTTTTACTAATCTAAAAACACAATTAAAACTACTTGAGGAATTTTTTTTAAATTTTATAACTATATACAAATTAAAAAGCAGAACTAGTTCAGTTGCCTAAAACAGTGAATAATTGGAACAAGTTCATAAAAAGTGAAGTGATACGGTATCACTGATACGACACATTGGAACGTATTCTTCATATTGGCTCGTTCATTTGCATTTTCTCTGAACAATTTACTAAAACTTTGTGAGAAAGTTGAATTTACTTGGTAAAAGCAGTAAAAGTTAAAAGAAAATCATACACGGAAAATGGCTGATGTGCTAGATATCGACAACGCTGAGGAGTTTGAAGTTGATGAGGATGGCGACCGTAAGTATCAATCAAAACATAGTTTTCACCGCCAAGCCGGGTACTCATGCTGTTTTAATGCCACCCACACATAGAGGGAATAGTGCGATTGAAGGAAAAGGCAAAGCACCGCAAAGGACGTGGTTTTGGCGCCGACAGTAATACCCGTGAGGCTATACACAGTTATGATAGGGTCCGCAACGAGGACGACGACGAGCTCGAGCCGGGACCACAGCGTTCTGTTGAGGGTTGGATATTGTTTGTTACCTCAATCCATGAAGAGGCACAGGAGGATGAAATTCAAGAGAAATTCTGCGATTACGGAGAGATTAAAAATATTCATTTGAATTTGGATCGGCGAACAGGCTTCTCCAAAGGCTATGCGCTGGTAGAATATGAAACGCACAAGCAAGCGCTGGCAGCCAAGGAAGCACTGCATGGTGCCGATATAATGGGTCAAACCATTCAGGTCGACTGGTGCTTTGTTAAGGGACCTAAGCGCGTCAAAAAGTCTGAGAAACGCCGCAGATAGCTGTATGTATAACATTTGAAACTCATTGTATTCATAATTTTTAAATAAGCAAAACAAAACTTGTCTTAACATACAATTGAAATAAATTTATTACAGTGGCAATTCGTACAAATATTTCTACCCATTTACCCAATTTTACTTCATTTTCTTTTGGTGCAACAAATGTTTGCGCATTGCCATCTGCTTGTCCCGGAAACTCTTCTTGACCTTGGAGCGTGCCTTCTGCCGCAACATACCAAAGTTTTTCGTTTTGCGCTTCTCCTTGTTTGTTTTAGAACAGTTTTCGTTAACGCGGCCGTCCTTCCAGCCGAATCGTTCACGGTCTTGGCGGCCTGCTTGCACTGTTTCTAGGCGCGTCTCCTTGTCGTGTTTGCGTTTCTTGTAAATCATCTCAATGCTGTTAAGCTTGACGAATTCAGCGCGATCTTGCTCCAACGGACGCTTTCGGGCATTTGTCACAGTCTTTTTCAGATTTGCGGCATTAATACGCTTGAAGTCCTCGTCTGTGAAGATGCGCGTCAGCGCCAATTCTTGTGCGGCTTCTTTTTGGTTAAGCATTTTAATATTTGCTTTATCCTTTTTCTCAACTTTAGACGCTCCTTCGGTTTGTTCGCTTTTAGTTTCGCTTTCACTATTTGCGTCTTCATCAACGTCTTCCTCGTCGTCATCATCTTCGTCACCTTCCTCGTCATCTTCGTCGTCATCACTGCTTTCCTCATCGCCACTTACAGCTGGACCTTCCCCATCACTATGGTGGACGTTCACCCATTCACCATCATTGGAGTCTGTGTCGTCGTCATCGCTGCCTACATCAATAGTTTTGGAATCCTTAAGCAACGCCTCCGCACCAAGAACTGTATCTTGTACATCGCGTTCACCATAGGCGCGAACTTTTCGTTCCACCTGCGCCTCTGTCTGTCGTCCACGATCCTTTTTATGTAGCAGCGCCGGCAGCTGTTCACGGTACAGCGTAATCAAAGAGCGTGCTGCCATCATAACAGACTTCTCTTTGTACGTTTTGTACATGGCTAGATCCTGAAGCAGGTCCTCACTCATGGCCAATGGACAGCGCATGCAAATCTCGCGCGTCGCATTCAAACCAATCGCCATGACATCACTCGAGTTTCGTTCTGTGATAAAGTTGTTCGCAATCGTCTTTAATATAGGCTCGATAATATCGCCTGGAACCAGCTCGTGCGATGCCTGTGCAGCAAACTGGAGCACGCGCGTCACCTGACGCTGGTGAGGCTGCAGAAATCGAGTTATATATGGATAATACCCAAACAGAAATAAGTCATGAATGCCAATCAGTCGCGATATGACATCCAAGTGCATTAGTTTAACTTCAAATCGCTCGTTAGACGACTGCAGCTGCTTAAATAGTCCTTCAGCCATGCCCTGTGGATTGTGAATCAAATGTATGCCAGAAAAGTTGAACACTGGTGCGTTTTTCTTTTTCTTCTGTGCCTTTATAGCCTGTTTTTTGATTTGTTGGAGCTGCTTTTGGCCTTTTCTTGTCTTTTTAGTCACACGATTCGCCATTAGAGCACCTTTTAAATCCACCTCATTCTCACTATCTGAATCGGAATCAGCTTCATCTTCATCATCGTGACCGAGAAAGAATTTCAAACATGTGACCAGTACCTAAAAAATATTGGTATAGTTAATATGTCAAGTATGAAACTAGGAAAAACTTTAATGCAGACCTTGGTTATTGACGAGAAGCAGCCCACACCAGCGATGACGTTCACCGTCTTAGCATCATTCCAAATGTTCTTCTTGTAGAGCTCAATCATTATGTCAACTGACATTTTAGCGGCCTTTGGATTAGCATCCTTCAGCATGCCATACATAAAGTTCTGCAGACTCTGTGAAAGTAATTTGGATTGTAATTAGGTGGTTAATGCTGATTGAGCAACAGGTGTAAGGCACTTACCGAATTGAGCTTCATGTCCTTATGTTTGGCATTCATGTTCTTAATGTCTGTTACAATATGTGTCTGCAAGAATGTGCGTAAGTTTTTGTCCTGGCAACGCAGCAACTGGAAAAACAATTCGAGGATGTCCAGCGCTGGCACAAGATTTTTATTGCGTAGTAGAATTAGTGCCTTGACAAAAGAATTTCGCATTGCTGGGTCCAAAACGGTAGCACTGTTCCTTAGCAGATCGGTCAGTTTCTTGGGAAACTGCACACAGACGTGCGGATAACACTGTGCCACCTGTGCAATAAACATAACAATTTCATCCAACGATTTGTTTTCCTCGCCCGGATTAAGGGCGAAAATCTCAAGCAAGCTCAGAAAATGCTCATACTGAGTGTGAAACTCATCACTGTATGACTCCGGATCACGTTTGATTAGGTTTTGCAACTGTGGAAGATTCTCCGGCAGTTGATTATTTGGTCGCACCATTTTCAGACGTAAATTTTACGTCTCGCAACCACGTTCAAACTTAATAAAAGAATGCACGTGTCTTCTTCTTCTTATTGCATAAACAGGGTTGCCACACCTATACATAATGAACATATTAAACAGCTGATCATATGGTTTAACAATTTTTGCATTTACATATTAAACTGTTTTATTATATAATAAAGTTTCTTTAGAATATATTATATTTTCTTATGTATTTATAAGTTACTTAGATTACATGAAATGTTATTACCACAAAGAATCGATAACATACCTTAAATTTGTTATCAGGAAAAGAAGCATCGATTGCTATCGTTTTCCAACACAGCTACCGCAGAAGAATTAATTTTTTTCTGCAAGATGATGGACTTGCAGTCAAACGAAGACATCGATTTAGAAGATGGAGAGGTGAATTAGTACATAAAATTACTAATCAATAAGTAAGTAATATTCTGGGTTGCATTTCAGTTGTCAGCTAGCGGCGACGATGAAATTTATACGCCGTTGCAACGACCGGCACCTACTACCACACCTGCTGCAATGGGCGCCGAGGCCATTGCAAGTCCGCTTGCAACTTGCCACCAGATACAAAGAGCCTTGGATGATGATTCGCAGTCCAATACAGAATCTTCTTCAGGAGAATCATCTGAAGAGGGTTGTATCAAAAAGCTACGCACCGACGGCGCATCAGGAAGCGGTCATAAAATGAGTAAAAAGCACATCAGACGCACGGTTATGGTCCGTGTACCTCCTCCCACAGACGCAGAAACAGACACAAGTCGAGCGCGTTTCAAGAAATATAACGTATGGACAGCTGCTCTACAAGAGGAAGCACTCAGTGAGAATATGCGCGGATGCGATGTAACGCGCAGTAGCTCCGACCGAAATGTTGAAAATTACGACTTTTCACATAAATATCGACTCAATGGTGAAAATAGTTTGAAGCGTCGACTATCGAATTCATCGGATGAGGAATCCTCACATCCAGCGCATAAAAGGGGACGGCAAACCACACGTACAGATATGGAGAAGATTCCAATAAAAAGTCGCATTGGACAACGATCACGTTCGCGACGAGGTAACTCTTCTACAAGTGGCTCGTCCGACAATTCGAGTGAGCCGAGACATATACTCGACTTAAATGAAACGTCTGGGCGGGAACCGTCGGACGTGGCCGGGGAAATGGCCAACAAGCTCTACGAGGAAAAGGATGAACTTTTAGGTATTTTCTAAATAAGCTTAACATATTTTAGCTGCAATCTAAAACATGGTTTCCTTATTCGCAGTTAAAGTTGTTAATGTTGTTGGTCTGGAAATCGCCTTGGAGCTATATAAAGAAACTCAACGTATCGAAGCAGATGGCGGAATGATGATTAAAGTATGTATAAACTTTTGGCATATTATTTGTGAGTATTAATAATTTGATTCATTTCATATTTTCTGGCAGACTGGAAGACGTCGGCGTACTCCAGGTGGTGTATTTCTATTCCTGCTGAAACATCATGACAATATAACGCCATTGCAACAAAAGTCAATTTTTGCTGAGGAACGCCAAAAAGAGATTAAGTCTCGTAAAGAAATCGAAACATTGATACGCGATCGTAAGGTTGAAGAGCTAAAGAAATGTTTAAGTCGAAAAAGCACCGAGTTGCCTTTATTAACTGCACGCAAGGATCACTATTTGCAAGGCAGTGAGTCTATAGCCCAGACTGTACCCGGAAATTGTAAGTATAAATTAATGTTAATCCGATTGAATTATTTCCACTCATACCTTACATATGACAGTATCCAATCCACCGCCTTCGCCCGTTGGCCAGGAGCAGAGCAGCCCAGAATATAAGACACACGAAATAAATATTAATCTCATAGATAGCGCTGATCTACCGTCGACTTCAAAAGCTGCATCGGCAGCGGCCTTTAAGGAGTTGGTCAGCTATGATGATGACATTTTGGACGTTAATTGCGGGGAAATGGACTTTTTTTAAGCAAACGCAAAGCGTTTCCATGCGATTGGCCATCTATTATATTCAAAAATATATTTGAGGCGATAATTTTACATTTCTATAGCTAGACCCCTATTTTTACATATAAATAAATGCATAGTGTTTAAGATTTTTTTAGTAAGGCTTAAATTTGAATATACATGCATATACATATGTATATATATACAACAAAAACAACTTCAAAATTTTAGTAATATTTGTTCTCTTAAATTTTTCAAATTGCCGCCAAAGCGTAAACGTATGATATTTTATTGCCAATGTTATCGATATTCACGCGAATCACTTTTGCATCTATCGGAATTTCAGCAATATCGTTATCAGAGCTGTAAACATACGCAAGCAGATGATTTCCAAATTTCCAACTTTAATTGTTGCAACGTAGCAAAAGGTAAATACATAACTATAATTGCTTGAATATTTATATAGTACAGGTAATTATAAAGTGTTGGAGTTAGGCAATTGTTATGTGCATCTAAATATTTTGAATGTGTAAACAAAAATGACAACAACAACAACCTGTGAAATTGACTCGATCGATGATCAAAACAAGTTGAAGCACGTTCAAATTGTATCCAAAGCATATAAATACTCATTATTGGAAGACGTGCACCTGGGACTGCCAGCACCAGGTGACAGCCAAGGTGAGATTTTCTACACAAACGGTAAATTCAGTTATTTTCATTATGGCTGTGATGGAACCTTGGATGCGGGCTGGGGCTGCGGCTATCGCACTTTGCAATCTGCTATATCATGGATTATAAATAAGCGCAGCGGCAACGAAGCAGAAACAACGCAATATGTGCCCTCGATTCAGGAGATCCAGAGCATGTTGGTCAGAATTGGTGACAAATCGCCACATTTTAATGGCTCACGCGACTGGATTGGCACTTTGGAAGAGTTTTATGTGATTGACGTCATGTTTGAGGTGCCCTGCAAGATCGTACATGTACAGCAATTAAACTCTAAGCAGGTAATAGATCAGATTAGAGGCTATTTCGAAGAATATGGCGGTTTTATAGCCATGGGAGGGTTGAATGATACGGCCTCAAAGGGCATTGCGGGCCTCCATCTCAGCCGTAGTGGTGACGTCTATCTGCTTATTGTGGTGAGTTAATTGAACTTACTTGACTTCAATTAAAAGTAAATAACAATTTTTTTTATTTATCAGGATCCACACTTTTCCGGCGTGCCCAGTTCTAAGCAGCAGTTGATTGACAAAGGTTACGTACGCTGGATGCACATAACCGAGTTTCAAGAAGGAGCATACAACCTTTGCCTTATAATGCAAAAATAGGCTCTAAAATTCAAACTACCCAACAAAGGTTATTCAGAGCCCGCTAAGATTGCTCTCGATTGATCACTAGAGTAGCCAATAATTTGCTTATAAATAACTTGGACGATTATTATTAACTTTACTTTTTATACGGAAAGATCTTTTTTGCTAGAAAACAAACACTTTTACATACATTTTTAAATCTATTACAGTTTTTCAAACAAAAACATTGAATAATTGAAAATTCAATGAATTTCTTTAACAAAGAGTTTCCAAATAAATGAAATCCTTATTTAATATTTAATACTATCTATAAGAACTATCTGTTAATCTATAGGTGGAATGTATCCAATGTCAATATATCCTAACGTAGTGCCCATTTCTTAAAATGTTAAGCTTCCACATAAAACATTAATATTTGGTGGGAATACCGCTAAAATGTCACCCGTATATATAGAAAGCTCATAGTTTTGTTTCTCTTCTCTTTTAGCGCGCTATGGCCATCGACTCTATTGATAAGCACATATTTTAGCTGTTGTTCCATGACGATGGCGCTGATAAGCCAGCGACACTGAACTGTTTCCACTTTTATCATCGTCGTTGAAGAAGAAGAAGAAGGGGTTCACTACCACTGCCACAAATAAAAGACAAAACAGCAAGTTACAAGTGATACTAGGTGCTAAGCATAGTTGCTGTGCAAATTCCACTAACCAGCATGGACATAGTGCATCGCTTCTTGTTGACTGGATTGGGTGCTTTGACGCTCCTTTATGCTCTGGTAAAAGTAAGCCTGGGCTATTGGAAGCGACGTGGGATACTGCACGAGAAGCCCAAGTTTCTGTGGGGTAATCTAAAGGGCGTTGTGACTGGTAAGCGGCACGTGCACGAGGCTATACAGTGCATCTATGAGAGTTACAAAGGACGTGCTCCTTTTATTGGGTGCTATGCGCTGATAAAACCATTTATTCTGGTGCTGGATCTTGACTTGGTGCAAAGTATACTTGTCAGCGATGCCGGCTTTTTTACCAGCCGTGGTCTGTATCAGAATGTTAAGGGCGAACCGTTATCCGGCAATCTGTTTCAACTGGATGGACACAAGTGGCGTACACTGCACGCCCAGTCCAGTGCAGTTTTTCAGCCAAGCAACTTGCAAAAGCTGTTCCCCAGGCTGTTGCAGGTCGCAAACATTTTCCAGCAGAGGATCGGGGAGGAAAAGCTAAAAAACCTCAATGTAAGCAACCTGGTGGATAGCTACAACGTTGAGGTCATTGCCTCGCTGGCCTTTGCCCTCAATGGGGATCAGTCGCAGTTCCGCGAGATGACGCGCAGCTATTGGAGCAACTTTACCCTGTGGCGCGCATACTTGTCATTGGAGTTTCCTCTGCTAGCGCGACTGCTACACTTCAAAAGCTATGCTCAGGAGGCAACGGACTATTTTCATAAATTGGTGCTAACCCAATTGCAGCTGCAGCGTAAAAGGGATCGCCAGCCGTTGCAGAGCTTTTTACAATTATACTCCTCGACGGATGAAGTGCTGAGCGATGCCCAAATCGCTGCTCAAGCCTTTGGCTTCATTCTGGCTGGTCTCGAGCCACTGAATTCCACGCTGGGCTTTTGCCTGTATGAGTTGGCACTGCACCCGGAGCTACAGGAGCGCGCCAGAACAGAGATACAGCAAACGCTGCGACAGCATAATGGTCAATTAACGGCGGATTCCATCAAGGAACTTATTTACACGAAGCAGGTGCTAAAAGGTAAGTAACTTCTGGCATATTTGAAGGAGCTAGTCATTCATCTGCTTTTACTTTATTTAGAAACGCTTCGACTGCACACGCCGTATTCGTTCCTGCTGAGACGCGCCACCAAGGATTTTGAATTGGTCAAGTCGGTATTTGTGATTGCACGAGGCAACAATGTAATTATACCAACAGCAGCCATTCATCGGGATCCGGAAATCTATGCAGACCCAGAGCGTTTTGATCCAGACCGCTTTGAGGAAGCCGCAATTCGTGCGCGTCCAACAATGTCTTTTCTACCATTTGGTGAAGGGCTACGCGGTTGCTTCGCCAAGCAGTTTGCAGAGCAGCTACTTCTGGTTGGCCTTGTAGCCCTGTTAAAGCATCATAAATATGCGCCCTGTGCAGAAACCCAGATACCTTTGCACTATGACAATGGCAAACTATTGTTAATGCCAAAAACAGACATTCAACTGAGCGTTGAGTATGTGGACAGCTAAATGAGTCCTGCATGAGATTGTTGCCTTCGCTTCATTAATTGCTTCTTGGGTATTGTTAATGTGTACAAAAAACGCTTTATTTGTTTTCTTTATTTATATGCACCTAGTTATTTGGTTATTCTATGAGCATTAGGCTAATGTGATAACGCTGACACGATACTTTAAATTCTTAGTTTTTAAGCTTCTTAAAATGACCTCGGCCGGAAATAGACCATTGAACAAATAAATGCCTTGTTTTAGAATAAGTGTTATATTTAAACTAAAGCTGTATTAGAACAAAAAAGTTGTAAATTTAAATTCAAATTAACTTCATCTTGAATGCGAACATGGCGACACGAAATTATCGATGATTATCGATGAATATGTCGTTCAAGATGTCCTGAGACTTATCGCCTGATGGGCCGCTATGTTGATGATTATCGATGAATAAGTCGTTCAAGATGGCCTTAGACCTATCGCCTGGTGGGCTGCTATCACAAAAAGCTTTTACCTTCGTCCAGTACAACCTAAAATGTTACCATTGAATAAATAATCACCTTGTTATAGAATAAAAGTTATATACCAGCTAAAACTGTATTACAACAAAAAAGTTATAAGTTTAAATTCAAATTGTTATTTTATCTGAGCTCATAGAAAAAGCTTAACTTCAACTTGAATGCGAACATGGCGACACAAAATTATCGATGAATATGTCGTTAAAGATGTCCTTAGACTTATCGCCTGATGGGGGTGCTATCACAAAAGGATTTTTTTTCGTCTAGTACAACCTTTTAGAAGTCTACTGTGAAAAAGTTAGCCAATTCATTAGTTTTGTGTTGAAAAACTTTGGAAGTGAGGGTGTTGGTCAGTTTTAAGAAATGGATCAGGTGCAATATCGTTCGGTGGTTAGATTTCTGCAGATGGAAGGGAAAACGCGCGATGAAATCAAAGCTCAAATGGATGCTGTCTACGGCTCCGATGCTCCTCCCACGGAGCTGATTCACCAGTGGTTTAACGAGTTTGTCTGCGGCCGTAAGACGGTTCACGAAGTTTCACGCCATGTTAACCCGTATATAAACACTTCGGCGGAAAACATAAACAAAATCTTCGATCTGGTGCTGGCAGACCGCCTATTGGAGCCACGCGAGATAGCTGAAACTGTGGGCATTGCTGAAGTAACGGTGCTTCGTATTCTCCTTGACCATTTGTGGATGAAAAGGATGGGGTCGGAATGGGTGCCACGTATGCTCACACCGGAAAACATGCGCAAACGTGAGACCACAGCTACTATGTGCTTAGCGCGGTTTAAGAGCAATCCAAGGGTGTTCTTGCAGCGTTTCGTGACCGTCGGGGAAGCATGGATTCCCTGGTTCACACCACAGACCATGTCACAGGCATTTGAATGCTTTAGCGTCGGCGAAGGGCTGATGAAAACGGAGACATCGCGCGAAATGGTGAGGGCCACCGTTTTCTGGGATGCAAAAGGTGTGATTTTCATCGGTTTCCGCGAGAAGAGTAAAAGATTCACGGGGCATTACTATGCCTACCTATTGGACAAGTTCGACGCCGCATTGAAATTAAAACGGCCCCGTTTGACACAGGGTAAAGTGCTGTTTCACCAAGACAACACGCCAGCTCACACCTCCGTAGCGGCCATGGCCAAATTGTCCGAATTGCGTTACGAATTGTTGCCCAATCCACCGAACTCTCCAGATTTGGCCCCCAGTAACTTCGTTTTGTTTGACAAATTGCGAGATAAGCTTGCTGGCTATAGACATTCTTCAGATAAGGAGATCAAGAAAGCCGCGAAGCACCATTTATCATGGTTCGAGAAAAAGTTTTATATGGACGGTATGAAAAATATGGAGCATCGATGGGCCAAGTGTATCGAGCTAAAAGGAGACTATACTACGTTCTAAATTGAAATTTTTTTTTAAATTTTTGTTATTGTTTTTTAAGTTAAGTACTTGTTGATGACAATTTTTTTTTCTAAATACTTTTTTTTTATTCAGTTAGTAAGTTCAGGCATATCCTTATCAAATAAAGAAATGATACTCATTATACACTGGCTTATGGTCTATTTAATGTTCATCAAGGTGGGAAAACTTGACCCGTAGCTTTTCACGTCGCTCTTTTTTGACAAGGCGCCATGGCTTGGGTGCTGCTTCGCCACTAACCAGATTACCATCATTCGCCAGACGGATATGCGGAAAGTTGGTGCGACCCTTGACGTGAGCTACGCTGGGCTGGACGGTAAAAAACTTTTGGTCCAGCTCCTTGGATGCGTTTTTACTGATACGCATGGCACGTTGCTGTTGCCCGGGCAAGTTTGCTTCCTCCAGAGGCTTACGTTGGCGCTCCGGATGCGTTTGATATTCAGTCTGAATGACCGATGGTGGACCCAGAGCATAGAGAAGCTTACCACTAACATAATCCTTGAGAACGTAGCGTGCGGAGCGAGCTTGATCCGGTTGGCCATTAGATGTCATAAAACCGCGATTATAGCCATAAGCAAGCAGGAACTCCTCGGAGAAGGGCGGACGGTCTGGATCTTCGCCTTCTAAGGGTTTAGCAATCACAATGCCATACTTATCCTCGAGGACGTGTCGAGGAATGCGCTCGCACAGCAAATTCACAGCAGGCACATGATCCCGCATTTGGTCAATGGGCAATATGCCATTGAGCAACATGTCAGCCTTGGTCAGCACAAAACTGGGCATAACTAAGCCCGGACAGTCGCATAGCAGCATGTCCTTGTCCACGAAGAGAGTTTGGAAACGCTTCGTCTTGCCGGGCGTGGCCGACACCGACACCTTCTTCACCGTCATTAGGGAGTTAATTGTGCTGCTCTTGCCCACATTTGGATAGCCCACCATGCCAATGGTGACAAGCTGCTCCGTGTTTTTGGGACCCGTGTATATGTGATGCAGAAAGTCAATCAGCTGCTCGCGGGACAATATATGTGGGCTGTTCTTATCACCAGGTAGCCTGGGTAGCTGAACTACCTCTCCTTCCAGTTTGGGTTGGATTTTGCTTTCAATGGCGTCCAGTGTGTTTTCGACGGCATTCAGAGATTGTTCGATCTCTTCAGCCGCCTTGCGTAATTGCTGCATCTCTAGAGCCGACGATGGTGACTCATCGGCTTGCCTGGCCAATTCTGCCTCACGCTTAAGCTCCTCCTCCACCAGCCTGGCCGAGTAAAACGCAGTTCGCAAGCCTTCGCTGTCGAAATACTGAGCCCAGTGTTGACGTTGTTCCAGCGTAAGCAAATCCGATTTGTTCACCAAGATCATGTTCAGTTTGTTTTTGTCCACCTCTTTGACATAATGTTCTAGATCAACACTACGAAAGAGCAAAGGATTACGTGCATCCACGATTTGCACGACAACATCAGATCGCTCGACAACGCGCCAAAGCTGGCGCCAGAACTCCAGGTTTTTCTCGTAGGGCGTCATTAGAATCTCCTCGTTTTCTTGTAATAGCGCCAAGTCCCGACGCCACGATAAAAAGGCTTCGTTCTCCAACCGTTCTAAATCGTCAGCACTAGTCTCTTTGTTCCATTTGGGCCGACGCGGAATCTTCAGTTGATCCCGATGTTCATTGTGCTTTTGATGCATGCGCTGCTCCTGCGTCTTGCTGAGGAGACCCACGCGCTGCTTTGGATTCACAAATGTGATATTAAGTTTTTCTGCTTGAAATTCGGTACCCGCTAGCTCCGCAGTGCGAAGAAAAGCATTAAACGATGATTCCTCCGTTACAGATGATAGATTTAAACGGCCCCAGTCATACCCATCCTGCAGCTCCGTTGTGTGCAACATAGTGTCGTTGTCAACCTTACGGCGAGGTGTGTGGGCAAAGCGATCCTTGATTAATTGGCGACCAAGGTTGTGGCCCCCTTTGTTCTTTTTCCCCATTTTGGCAAAAAAGAAACTAAAATTTATACGCAATAACAATAACAAGACACGTGCGATCTGGTAAAAAGGCACTTAGTGCCAGTTTGAGTATAACAGACAACTGCCAAGTGGAGCTAGGGATGGAAACTCTCTGTTATTTAACATTTAAGTTCAGAAAATGTTAAGTCTTATTGTAATATGTTGAGAGAAATCGATAGTTGGCAACACTGGTTATATGTTGCCAGCAAAAACAAACAGAACGCCGAGCGAGTCAGACGTGCGACGACGACGGTTGGTGCGCGGGATTTTAAGTGTAATTGTTAAATAATTTAAATGCTAGTTGATAACATAATGCTCGATATGTTGACACTAGTGCGACTGTGTAAATTTGCGTTTATATAAAGAAAAAAAAGTGGATTAATTTGCTCGGCATTCGTAAGTGTGTGTGCAGGGCGTTTGTTTGCGGTAAATGCATTTCTTCCAGTTCGGTTGTTTTTTTTGTCTGCACAAAGTGTGTATGTTTGTACTTGAGGCGCGTCCCAATTGAATTAAATAACGAATATGCATCATTCAGCACAGGAGAATTGAAATCGAATCTGCTGTTGGATAAATTGAAATCAAAGTACGCACAAAATAACTGTTCAACGACGACGGCAACGGCGACAACGACTGCATTTAACTGTTGTTAGGTCGAAAGAGCAGTAGCAGTCCAAAATAGAAAAAGAAGAAAAAGGAGAGGAATAATAAACGTGTGCTGAAATCGCCAAAACTGTGTACATATTTAAATTTGAAGTGAATAATTTTATGCAACATACATGCACGTAAGTTCATCGTCTGTCTGTGCTTGTATGTGTGTTTTCGTGTGATTGTGTGCGTGTGGTGTCTACAACAAGAATAACAAAAACCCAACAACAACAACATCAGCAATAACAACAACTGTGCAAGGATCAACGACAACGCCGACGTCGCTGTCGCCGTCAGGGTAGTTTGTTTGAACAAAGCCAAAGCCTGACATCAACACAGGAGCCCAGAGACGGTGGTCAGAGACGAGAGCACTCCTCTCTTTTGTGCGCTTTTGCCGCCTGGAATGCGCTGCAGCCCAACAAAAACATTAGCAAGAGCAGCAGGAACAACAACAGCGGGCGACCGTGACGAGCACACACTCCACACAGACAGACTCACACACACCGGTATCGGTGGAAAGGGGAGGAAACGTTGTTTAATTGTTTGCAGGAGGCAGCACTCATCAAACAAACGAGTACACTTGGACTGTGATTCCGTGAAGCGCCTGCTGCTCCCGATGCTGATGTGAATGCATTTGGGCAAATTTGATTCACGAGCCAAAAGTTTGAATGCATCTACGGTGAGTAATCTTCTTCTCACACGCATTTGCTGTTGCCGTCCTACCATTTTCCCCTTTCCCAATTCTTCCGTTCTTTCTCTCTTTCTTTCTGTCTCTTTGTTTGTACCTTTCAAGTGCGCTAATTATAAAAATGATTTGGTAAATGTAATTAGGTTGAGTGTTGAGCTGAGAGAGCAGACAACGAACGATGCTGACAACAAGTATTTATGCACATAAGCTTCCAGCTCACACAAATACAAACACAGACACTGTCACACGCATACACAGACAAAAGCAGGCAGAGATGAAAGTATTCCAAGGCCTTCCAGTGCCCATTCCAGTTGGAGTAAGCCATGAAAACTCCTTTCATTGCCAGCCAACAACAACAAAATCAACTAAAGCAGCAGCCACAACAACAACAGCAACAAGAACAAACTGTGTGCTCCCTTTTTGAAGTTGTCGTCGCGCTATTTGCGCAAGTGCAGGGACTTGGCACTAGATATGGGCACGTGCCGTGACACGATATTCTAGTGATTATTTGTATAAACATATCGAATGTTAAATATTAAAATCTGTTTAGCTCTGAAAACATTCTGTAGCTAACATGGAACTGAAAACGCATTCTCTCTATTCTACAAATACCTCGATATAAAATATAGTATTTTAATCATTTTTAATGATTTTTTGTTCGTGCTTCAATTTTGGCACTCGCTCATCTCTGGTTTGTTTTCGTTACTTTGCTTCTGTCCTGCTTCTTTCACCTTTTCGTGTTTGTCTTGCGTTGTGTATGTTTTCCTCTGTCTTATTGTGCACATTTTTAGCCCAAACATTTTGCATTATGTGTGGAGCTACTTATTAACCATTTATTTTTATTGCAGGGAAACAACACACAACAAAAAGTTAAAATAAAAAAAGAATAGCAAAATAATCATATTGTGCGTAGGCGGTCCCCAACAGCATCCGAAAAGGTTCATTGACTTTGTGTAGCCAGCGAATTCATATCCATATCCATATCTATATCCAATCAGAATTTTCTAGGTTTCTATTCGTTTTCCTTTATGTTTTTACTTCTTCTTTCGACTTACCTTTTTTGGGGGTAACATTTATAGAAGTATTTAATGGGGTTGTTTTTTATATGTTATTTTTGTTGTTACTCTACTACAACTGGTTTTTGTTATGTCTCCATTTTGCAGTGTAAATGGCTGCGTGTGTCGTAATCAGAGCAGGAACCGGAGCAGCACGTTGCCACCAGTCGCCATGTCTAACTGTAAATGTTGTTTAATTAGAATTTTAGTTTTGTTCCCCCGATTATTATTGTTGTTGGCGTTTTTCCTTATCGCACGTTTATTTGTATCTGTGTGCGTGTTTGTCTGGATGTGTGTAAGTGCTCCTCTTGTCTTTGCATACCTTTCAAACGACATTGCTTAGGGATGGGGAGTGATAAGAATGTTTGAAATTTACTACGTAAATTTTTTGTTTGATAAGAAAATCATAATTATATTAATAATCAATAATATTTTAATTTTCATTTAAATCTATATGTACATATTTATAAGTAATCTTCTCAATTATTTCTTCAGATGAATTTTATTATTTATATCGGAAATGAGTTTCTATATACATATATATTCACATATTTATTTGCATTCGTCGTTTCATTTGACTATTAGAAGAGGTTTCATATTCTATAGGAATTCTTTTCTCTTCTACACATTTTGTATATGATACGTCTGGAAATTCTTTGAGATTCGGCTACATTCCGAAGTGTAATTGTATAAGTGTAGTTTTCATGCACTTCTTGCTTTTTCCAGCTAATTATCAGATTCTTCTTGGCCGCATCTAACAAACGTGTAACCCAATCCCACAAAAAAAAAGCCATTCAACTGCTGCTGCCGCACCTGTGCAGAGGAACTTGTGCTGAAATGCCAACAGCTGCTGGCATCGAAGCAGCTTTGTTCCTGGTGGTTATTGTTATATAGTTTGGGGTTATCTGTTTACTTTTCGACTGTATCAACATGCAAACAAAACTGCACAAATGTAAAGATCAAAAAAAAAAGAAAGAATGTTTATATTATAAATGTATTCACATTTACATTTCACATTCCCTTTCTCTCTTTCTCTTTAAAAATCTCTGGCTAAATTCGCTTTGCTGCAACAGAAACAGTTCGTTCTTTTGGCCAGCCGAGCAACTGTTAACTGCGAATGAAAGGCGGCAAAGTTAAGAAAACAACTGCAATAATAGCAAGTCTAAGAAAAGTTCGTGCTTGACTAACAGATACCCTGTAAGCAGCTGTAAAGATCAGAATCTACAAGCCTCAAGTTGTATCCTGAATTCATAGTATCTAAAGTTAGTTCATTATACCCCTTAAAGTGTATGTGTAATGGGTATACATGGTATAAAAACAACAAGAAAATTTATGTAAACTTTGTGTGCAACTTTTTGTGTTTATTTTGCTGTCGTTTGGCTTTTGCTTTGAGCCATGTAATTTTTAATTATACTTTTAGGCAATAGAAGACAACAGGCTGTGTCTACACACAAACAAATCTACATAGCGACTAACAAGTACAACAACAACCATAATAATAGCAGCAGCAGCAGCAACAACAACAACACATATGAATATGGTCGATAGTCTGGCCTGAGCCTGTTTGCTGCTCGGTGTTTGCATACGCCAACGCATTGTTGTAGTTGTTGCTGTTGTTGTTGTAGTTGTAGTTGTTGCCATTGTGGTTGCTGTAGTTGTTGGTAAACAGCTGAAAAACTGGGAACTTTTAAGACTGAGACTCTTGAAAGTTATAAACTGGCCTCTTTGAGCCTAAGTAACTGCATGAATGAATGCATTTGTTTTGCATCTGGTTTGCGGGTTGTTGTTGCTGATGTTGTTGCTGGTGTTGCTGCTGGTGTTGTTGTTGTTGTTGCTGTCTGGCACCCACTCGGGAAAACATTTTCGAATTCGATTTCGTTTTCGTTGCCTGGGCCTGGGCCTCTGCATGGGTGTATATGTGAATGTATGAATGAATTCATGAATATACATACATACACATACATATTTATTGAAACACATCGCATATTTAAGGAGAGGCGTGAACCCATATGCTATTTATAGTACTTTATATAAAGTTTTTCTGCCCACGCGCCATTTGGCAGCTGGTTTTATTTTCGGGTCTTTGAAGCTCCTCCAACCTCCAACCCTCCTTCTCTAGCCTCTAGCCAAAGTTTTAAGCCATAGCCTAAGTCTAATGAGCATCGTGTTTAATTCAACGCTGTCGCCTTTTGCGTGAGCTACCAAAAAGAAACCTCATTAAAAAGTTTTCAATTTTGTCGCACACCCTGTGAAATGTCAAACGAGCACACAAACACCCTAATGGACTTTTATCCAGCGTTCTTCTTCTTTTATCTATTAGTTTTTATTGAGTTCTTTTTTTGAACAATCAAAGCTGCTGCTCCGCACCATCTTCAACCCGAAATATACGATAATTATTTGTTATGCTAGCAAATTAGTTAAGCCCGACCTTAAGTCTGTATAAAGCATCTTCTGCATGCGAACCATTAATCGAGTTGAGGTTCGGGCCAAGCTTTTAAGCCAACAAGCAAACAGAACTGTGTAAATTGATATGTCTTGACTACAAAATTGCAAACACTCTATGTACATGAGATATACATACATATATATAGATATATATATAGTTTGTATATAAGAAAAGAAATCTCTGATGGCGACTTAGAAAAGCGCCAGAGCGAGCCGGCAACACGAAGCTTGAATATAACAAACATTCGAAAACAGAGAACACTAAGACAACAACTAGCATGTGCTGTCTAACGGTAGTTTAGTTTACCATTAACGAGTCTTCACTGTACCACACAATCTTTTATGCTTAAGGCCAAAGGCCCTAGGCTTATGCAGTTCATAATCGAATCGAGTGCACAAACATTAAATTGAGTTTATAATTTAAATGAATTTAATAATATATATAACTTTTTTCTTCAAAATAAACTAAAAGTTATTAAGAACTGCATAAAGGTTGATAGTTTGTTAACTGTTAAAGCAATTACCATAAGTTCGCAAGATGCCAGCATGAGGCATCAGCTATTCCAATGAGTATTAGCAATGAATAATGAATAATGAATAATGAATAATGTTAATTTTAACACTTAAAAGGCATTAACATGGTACAAGCACTACTCATCTTAGTGCGAACATGGCAACCCTATGGAGATAATAACCATTAACCTACATGCAAATACTATGTTGTACCTAATAACGAGTAAGAATATAATCACTTTAATGCGCTGCTTATGGCGATAATTTAAACAAGTAGAAGTGCTACAGTCGAGTGTGTTTGAACCAGATCGAAAATGCTATATATAGAGCCCAGGTCTAAAGTTCTTATGCGATAAACCAGTTTTATCCGGTTCAACACAAAGTTCAACGTAAATTGTAAAGAAAAGTTAGTTGTTTTTTATGAATTATTAATAGATAAGGGCATATATATATCTTTCTCGCTTAATCTAATCAATTTATGAAATATATAATATATGTGTGGACTATCTATTAGATTTCTCGTGGTTCTTTCCATTGTAAAGTTTGTCTTCTTGGAACTAGTTCATTAGTAATACTTTTGTTCCTCGCCCTTTTATGATAGTTTTTACTTAATCAACATTCATTTTATTGCATTATTATTGCTTAATCATAACATTTATCATATCCCTAGAAAGTTCAGTTATTATAAAGCTTATATTTTATATATAAATATATGTATGTATATTCCTTTCGTGTTTTAGTCATGTTTTAAGTGTGTGTAATCATATAATTTTATGCCCGATTAAGCTGTTAAGGCGCTAATGTGCCGAAAGTTTATTTCCAGAAACAAACCAAAAATAAAGAACAACTTATATAGGCACACACACACACATAATACACACACATAAGGTAGGGGTGCCCAATGTGGTTGTTTACATATTGTGGGCGTTGCCATTGCGAAATTTCTGTTGTTGTGTTCCACTTTTGGGCTTTATATGTATGTGTGTGTGTGTGTGTGTAGTTTGTTGTTCCTGTTATGCATCGTAATACTTATGATAAGTTTCGATCGATAATCGATTGCAACATTCGCACCAGAGCGAACTCCTCGTGTTGACATCTGAATAGATTAGATAAAGAATAACGTTCATTTACAGACCATGGCTAGTTCCAGTTGCTTATCAATAAACATGGCCAGAAAGAAGATATGGCTAAAAATACAGAGAAACAATTTGTTGTCTGTCCATGTGCTTCAATTAGCGTTAAATGGTTTTTCATTTTAATTTTTTGGTTTTTTCTTAATGAGCTGCGAAAAAAATGTAATTTCTTTAAGCATAAATTTTGCTGCATTACTCAACACTGTCGATGGGCATTTGGTGTTTGGTGTTTGGTGCCGTTGCCATTTCGTTTATCCAATTGCTAAATGTTATTAATAGAAATTTGGGTTAATGACGTAGAGCAGAGACTGTAGAGTATACAGAGCCGGGGCAGACGCAGATGGTGGCACTCTCAGCACTTAATGCAGCGTAAGATGCACAGATATACATAGATACGACCAGATACAGATACAGATACAGATACAGATAAAGATACAGATACGTTTGCCACATTCAGTTGTTTGCGTTCATCTCATTTTGTTGATTTGATATACATATATATATTTATATGAAAAAAAGAAAGAAAGAAAACTTAAGATTATCATCATCATCAACAACATCCACATCAACATCATCTTTGTCTGATGAGTTCTTTTCGCTTTTAAATGCATTTTCTAAAAAGAAAACACACTCGTTGCCTGCCAGCAAGCGCTTTCCCAAACAACGTTGACAACCTACGCCCCGGCCCTGTGCAACCCACGGATTGATAATGATGATGTTCATGATGTTCATGATGCACTTGGGGGAGGGTAGGGGCAGACTCTTCGTTTGCTCATTGTTGACCACAACTATGGAGTGTTGGTGATGTTGTTGTTGTTGGTGTGCGGTGAAAGTGTAAAGTCATGATGCGCACCATTCAATTTGCCATCCGTATATCGTTTACCTTGTGACTGCAACGACATCGACATCCACATCCACATCCATATCCACGTTCATATCCACAACAGCAGCAGACGTCTCAGCTTTAGATCTCTAGCATTTAGCTTGTTAAGCTCATAAATCTGTGGTCCTAATGTCGAAATGGGCTGTAAACATGTTTGTTTAACTAAATACCACATAGAAGAACTTTGAGGGTTCTGCTTTCCTCTATTTTTTCTAGCTCTGCTTCAGATAAATGTTATTCCAAGAGATTTATATTCTAGCACAACAGTTGATTACACACTCAATTGTCTGTTGGAATTCAAGTTTTTCCAGTTTTACTCAATTACTCAATTACTCATTACTAAATGAGTAGTATATACTGCATAATAAACACTTCGGTAAACGATTCACGGCTGCTGGAAATTGTTGCTTAGCTTCAAACGTTGTAAATGTTAACTTAACAGCTGCTTAACATAATATGCAAATGTTACTAAATGCAACAAACGGAGGTTGGACAATGCATTGGTTGCTTAGCTTGAAACTGATGCAAGAAATGTTTAGCTAACAGCTGTTCATATTCAAATGAATTTACCTGTGGTGGAAGCTTAACAGTTATGTTTAATGTTAAGCTAACAGCTCTTTAGCATATCATGTTTCTGTTAGTAACAAAATGCATCTCAAAAACACTTTAGGGCTTATCGTTGTATAACGCACTAGAAAACGAAACATTTGCCTAAGACTTATCCATAATTATCATCCGAAGCTTCTTCATTGAAATGTGACTGTTTCTCTATGCAAGTCTGGGCAAGTGTTGCCCTGACACGATGTCGATTATAATTTCAACTCGCTCGCATTCACGCATAATTACCGACATACAACATACAACATCATGGAAAACATATAGAGAGATACTCGAAACACAACTGAACTCAACTGGTGCGTGTGTTCACATCTTTGGTTGCAATTAGGAATACTCTGTGGCAGCTTCAACGAGCCCTCGATAAAGTGTCAGGAGGGGAGGCTGTGGCTGTGGCTGATGCTGTTGCTGTTGCTGGGGTTGGGGCGGCATAAGGCAGACGAACTCTGTCAAGTCACTTCCTGTAATAGAAACCAAACTGAGGCAAAGCGTGCAGCGTGCAGCATGCAGCATGCAACTAAAAACATAAACGTGTACACAAATGTATTTGCCGTATCAGAAAGGCATAGCAGCCCTTGTGGATTTGTTGCATCTACTACAACAGCTTCCGCCGCAACAGATGCAAATCTCAGGGCGCCGTTTAAACCACATGGAGACAGCGACGACGACATCAACCCAGACCAGACCAAACCAGACCAGATAGATAGATAGATATAGCAACAGCCGCAGCAGCAGCAGATCAAACGTAAATAGGGCGGAAAATTATGCGTAGATTGTTGAAATTGAAACGCATTCACAATAGCAACATCATCAACAACAACAACAACAATAACAAGCAACTTGACATTTGTGATGCGGGTTCCTTTTGGTTAGGTCGACTTGGTACCTCCTTTCCCTCTACCCCCTTATCGGCCGGCTTTACTTTACTTTAAATGGTTTCCCAAACAGTTGCCGCAGCTTGCAAAATTGTCGTTTTCCTGTTTGGATTTTTATGCACGATTTGGTAATTTGCCTGGCTACTGGCCAAGAATCTGGGCCTGAACCTGGGACTGAACCTGGGCCTTCTGTCCGCTGTTGCAGGAAAGCGGCATTCATCAGTAGATCACATCACGTTTTTCAGCGTGAACCCCATGGATGCGACCTAAGACCGGTCTTTGCAATTACGAACCGCTTTTTTCTCTCTTTATTTTCTTTGTATTCCTGCAGCGCATCTTTCTGTTTGGCTTTGTCTGCCCTTTGCGCTCATTTCCAAAGATCCAATCCATGGTAAACCCTTCCAGCTTCTGAGCCCTATAATCTTTAATAAGCACCAAAATTTCTGATTTACTCAGTCCTCGCTTAGATTTGACGCATTTTCGTTGTCGTTGCTTCCGCTGGAAGTTCAACGAAACGGAGCGCAATTTGCATGCCCCCGATAAGGAAATTAATATACAAACACAAACACAAAATCATACAGACACACACAAAGACAAACACACAAACACACACACACACACATAAGTTTAAGTACAACAAGTTGAAGTACAACCGCTTTGTTGACCGCATTCTGGAAACCAGAAAACTTCTTTTGCGATATAAAAACTCATTTTTATATAATTTGTAGGGGATTTAATGTAAATTGAAGCCAGATACACCATAATATGATATATAATTCTTGGAATATTCTTGATAATAAGTATAGATACATATATGCTTATAATGTTTGACTGCTGCTTTGTTGCATTTCGAGCGTGTTCTTAGCCTTGTTTGATTATGGTTGAAACCAGGTTTTTGTTTAGTATTTTTGCTTGTCCGAAAACTTATTTCCGCACTTGACGGAAATTGCAAGTCTACTGCCAGCAGCAGCAGCAACAGCAACAGCCACCACAAACAATGACAACAACAACAACAACAAGTGCCGCCATCGCGGCTGCTTGGTGGCAACAACTTTATCTTGAGAGGTCATTTACACTGGCCGCAGAAGAGACGCGCTGGCTGGTTGCAGCTCTTTCAGTTGCTGTTGTTGTTGTTGTTGGCGGTGTAGCGCGTTTTCTTCAACTTGTTCTTAATGCTTTTCTCTGCGCTTTTCCTAACACATACACTCTAAAACACACACACACACACCCAGAGATACACACAGAAATGTGCAGATACGCAGCGTGGCCAGGCAATCAGCTTTTGTTGCCTCTGCACTCTTTCTGACTGTGTGTTGTTGCTGTTGCTGATGTTGTCGTGCTTTTGTTGCAAGTATTTATCATTTGTGCATTGTGCATTGTGCTTCGAGCACTCGTCATATCTTTTGTGGAACAACTGCCAAGTGCGTGTTTCTACAGAGCTCTGTGTATCTTTGTATCTATGTATCTCTCGTTTGTAATTGCCGCGCTCAGAACTCGGCGAGCTCGCTGACAGTTGCTGTCAGTGTGTCATATAATCAGCGGCGACACTTTACCATTTGCCTCAAGTGTTGCAGCTTGCAGCCTGAAGAGTGACCATTAAACTTGAGCTGCCTCTAAAGCTCTTCTGGCCTTGTCTGATTTCAGATTTCAATATTTATCTATATACATATATATATGTATATGCAGCATATAACTTGAACCAGAGAGGCCTCTTTGGAGTGCTTAAACCCACATAATGCCACTCCACAGCTCAAGGCTTGACTTCTCGGTTTTGGTTTCAGTTCAGTTCAGTTCAGTTTATCCATGAATTTGAGTACGTTGCACAGGGGCTTTCTTCAGAGTGAGGCACGTAGCAGACACACACAAAATGGGTCAAATATTGCACTTCCTAACCAAAAAAACAAAACGAAAAACAAATATGAGCCGATTGACGAGTTGCTAATGGCTTTATTTATGTGTTCATAACTCATAACTCATGACTCATGAATCATGACTTAAGACTCAAAAAGAGTCAAATGATAACTGCAAATGCTTAGCTGGTTGCAACAACTTCCTGTTCACTGACTTTGGCATTGCCTGTTGGACACATACACAACACACACACCACACTCTTTCAGTGACATATCAATTAACAATTAACAATTGCATTAAGGCAATTAGCCTGCAATGATTCGATTGCTTCGAGCACTTGTCGAAACACGCACAAAACATATAAATCACAACTTTGATATCATTATTTGGGTCACAATGCGCACATTGCTTGCTCCACCACACACACACACATGTGAGTGTGCGTGTGTGTATTCCATATATGAATGTAGTTTTGTACATGTTTCTTTTTTATGTTGCCCAAAAACCACAAGACTCTGCCCCCCAATTCTGCCCTTTCTAGTGCCGCACTAGCTTTAGGAGCAAAAGAGAGAAACAGTAAAGAAAAAGCTTATTAATAAGCATAATTAAAACATAATTTTGTTTTGAAATATGCGCTAGTTTTCATTATATTATTTACGATCACATTTATTGCATACAAACTCCCTTTTACATGGCCCAAGACAAATTTCGTAAAAAATTTATGTTATGACTAGCGGCAAATGCATGTGGAACATGTGAATGTGTGGATATTACATCTGGTAAATCTTTTTTCTTATATACATATATATATATCCTATGTGTGGAGAGTTCTTTAGTTCAAATCGGAAGTGTGGGATTTGTGTGCTGTAAATGAATCATCATCGTCATCAGAGGGAAACTGTGAATTTGGGGGTTTTTCAGTTTTTCGGATTTGAAAACAGATTTCAGTTGTGAATATTTATAGATAAAAGATGTGAATATATATATACTATATCATACAATTGTTATACCCCATAATTAAGTCTTTTTTCTCCATTCTTCACATTAATTTTAATGAAATATTTTCTTTTAACTTTTCTTACAGACCCTGCCACATCTTCCTTTCTACGTATATCGAAGGTGAACCGCATAAAATGTCGATTAAACGGAAGCTTAAAGAGAATTTAATTTCCCCATTGAATGACAAATTAATCAAATTACATTAAGATTACCCAAGCTAAGAAGAAAGAAGACAACGTCAAAGGCCAGCAAATATACGAAAGTTAACGAAAATAATAAAAACGATTCGAAACTCGATCGATCGATCGATTGCATTGACATAGTTTGGTGAACTTAGGAACCCGAGGAACCCACTAAACCAGAGACAGAGACCATACAACCCGGAAATGGATCTCAGTCTCGAACGTGACAGCTCTGCGCTGGGCAGTCTGTTCCAACAGATCATCAACGATATGAAGGTAAGTTTATCGATATACATATCCTTAAGTCTCTATACGGAAGTGTTTAAAATCATATATATATTTTCTTAACTTTCCTCACGAACTGTTGTCGCTTTGTCTTTGCTTTTTTCTGACTTTTTCCAGTTAATATGGAAAACCGAACGTTTCGTTTTGTTTCGGTTAAATTTAGAACAAAACACGTGCTGTTAATCCGTGTTATGTGATATATAAATAGATCATTTGCAACCAGATGTTGCAATTCTTTGGACCTCTAGTTCATATAACAGTCATAGACATAAATCAGAAAACCTTTCATCTAACTCCACATTGTCTGGGTTGGAGTGCGTCAAGAACCCAGCTGGTGGTTTGGTGATTTCACTAGTGTAAATAAAAACCGTAGCAACTATAATTTAACCCAAGGTCAAACTATTATATGTGTGTGTGGTGTGTGTGTGTGTGTGTATTTGCTACCCGCATAAACAAAGCGAGGCACAAGTTTTTGAGATAAACAATCGAACAGAAGTTATTGGTCACCGTGTGTAACCTTTTGTGAAACTGTTGCGAATGTTCAGCGATAATGGATATATAGCATAGTTATATACAAAACTCAGGGATCCACACATATATATATATATATATATATATAGTATATTTGAGCTGGCAATCTACAAGTTGAGTACAACATAAAATGCTTCTAATTGATTTTTGTAGCAAAAATGCCAAAAATGTTTCAATTGAACGACGCCAAACGGCACGTTTCAATCCATCAGAGAAAAAAATTGAAACATTTGGACTTTATCATTAATTGATTCTAATACTCTTTAGGTATAGCTATAAGGGGTATACAAAGCATCATATTTTCGATATGATACGAGCTACTATGTTGGAATGAAGCAACTTTCGAAGTGATTTCATATGAAAAACTCTTCAATGCTGCTCGATCACAACTAGTTTTCCATTTATTTCTGATCATGCTTTGAGTATAGTATCTAAAAATGATGGCTAAAGGGTATACACATATTCGGCTATTAGTTTTTTATATTCTCTTGCGATGGTAGCCTTTTCTAGCCAATATTTATGCCATTACCCTGTAAACATAGAAAATAGATTAAAAGGTTTGTCATAAGAATATGCTGCTTATAGACTGATGATAATATATTCCTGTCTGTAAGGTATATATATTCTTGAGCAGCAAGAACATAAATTTGTATCTAAAGATATATCTCTGTCTCTGTCAGACTGAAGACTAGAGATGGTTCTTATATAGTTTTCTATGTGGTTTCAGACCTATTTACAGGGTATTCCTTATTCAAGCACAGACTCAGTGTTGTTCATCACATTGCAATCTATCAATCTATCAATAATTTATAGGAATCATGACGCCATTTGTGTCGACTACTTTCATACATAAATTTTTCGTATTATATCAATGAAGTATCTTAATGGCACTTTTAATTAACGAACCCAAAGTAAATATGTACCATAAGTATGTATTATGTATATATATATATATATATATGGATGTAACCTTTCAAGTTTATTTTTTCGCTGTATACCAATTAAAAGTTTTCTATATCCCTGTGCAAACTTTTCTTAGCTATTTATGGCCCTTGGCATAGATAGAAATCATGATGATGGTTTAATGCCTTGGCGCTTGTTTGGGCCAAACAAAGAAAAAATCGATGCATTACGTGAGCCTAAGCTCTGTTGTCAGGCTAATCCAAAAGGACTTCCACTTCAGGCACAGATCATGTATAATTAATGTTTGGAGCTGTGTGTATACATATATCTATTTCTATTTTGGGTCTTTGTGTTGATTTAGCTGGAAGAAAGCTAAGACGATTTCCATGTGCTGTGCCTCTGCCTTTCTGGAAAAGGCTATTGAGTGGAATGAAATGTTTTAGCACGTTGTCTTCGTGTCAGCTTCCTGGGCTTCCTGTGACTTATACACCTGGTATGCAGCAGGTGTGGAACATTTCGGGTGTACTCAACGCCCTGTCAGCTGCCTTTCATGCCGCTTTTGGGTGCAACAAAAGGCAAAACTCAACTCCAGTGGCAAAAGATAAAAGTGAACCGCTGCCAGGTTGCTACTATTTATAATTCGCTGTGTGTGCACCTTCTGGGACTAGACACACACACACACACACACACACATGGATACAATCTGTGGCAGTGGCAGACAGCTGTCAGGCTTTGTTGGATGCGGGCGGTTGCATTTTGTATTTATGAAATTTGGAAATGTGCGCCTGCCTTCAAGCCACGCAATTGTGCAGAAGTTTGTTGTAAGCTGGTTATTTACGTTGTTGTTGTTGTTGTTGTTAGCTGGTTGTTTGTTGGCTTGGCCTGAGTGCGAATTAGAGCAGAAATATGCCTTGAAGCATGTGCCTCAACACTGCGGTGTGTATATCTCTCTCTCTATCTCTATCTCTCTGTCTCTGTATGTGTTTGCCACAGCTGCTGCGCTTAGGCATCGTCTTACCAACAGTTGTTGCTGTTGCTGTTGCTGTTGCTCCCATTCATGGCAAAAGGTCTCCAAGTTTTTTCCCCCCTTCTCTGATTGAAAAGCTCTCGTCGAATGCCAATGTAAATGTCAGATACGAAGGTGTTTTTCGCTCTCAAAGATGCAAAATGCATTCGTATCTACATTTGTTGCAAACTTCAATTTCCTAGATACTAAAATTAGTTTGGTTGGGCTCTAATTGCTTGGCTGCGTTTCTATATATATATATATATATATATAATTATATGTATATATACCTTCTTTAAATTAGCTTCGTTTACTTAAGTCTATTTATGAAAAACATAAGGAAAAAAAAACTAAAATTAAATCTTAAATGCCATCAGACCAGAACAAATTTATGCCCCTGTCTGGAGGAGATCCACATACGAGTATACGGACTAACGGCATTCGCAATGTGTGTGTACTTGACTGCAAATAAAATGCGGCTAATTTCAATTAGTTAGCAGATTGCAACTAACAGTCCAAGTCCGCATCCGCATCCAAATCCAAATCCAAGTCCGAAACCAAGTCCAAAGTTGATCAAAGTTGCCGGCTAGCTGAGTTATAGCTGCCTCAAATACCCAGTACAAAGTTGGTTAAAGGTAAAGGTGATTATATAATGTATATATATACTTTATCTAGGGTATATATATATATCATATAAATCGTATAACAATAGCAGATATAGAAGATTCAAGCAGCTCAGCTGCTGCCGCTGCTTAAAGCATTTTCAGAGAGATTTTTGTGTGTAGTTTTTGCATTTCTTTTTCTGTACAGGGTATCTTCTAGTCGAATCAAGAGCATTTCCTTCTACCTGTTGAAAATTAAGCAAGTTTAAGCACTTTAAAAGGTTGTTCACATTGGAAACGAGCGTCTCGCTCTGCTGATTCCCTTTGCAGTCTCGAGTTGTTTCTGTGTGTGGAAACCAAAATGAATCTTTGCTTTTGTCATTCCGTCATTCTGTCAGTCCGTCAGTTAGTCAAATTGTCACAATTGTTGACACTTGGTGAATGTGTAACATTAAAATAGCGTTAAGTGCGCAATTGCAAACGCAGTTTGAATTTATTTTTAGTTTTTTTTCCTTTTCCTCCCCTTGGAAAAGTGAAAACTTTCTTAAAGCGACGCTTTCTTTGCCCGCTGGCAACTTTTCTGGCTTCCTCTCTAGCAATCGTTGTGTGTGTGTGTATTGCTTTTATTGTTATTGGTTGTGCCCCTGGAAATCATATTGCGCACAAAGCTCATTAACAGAGCAAAATTTATATTTTAAGGCTCTAAGCGGTATTCCAAAATAGAATTGTTTTACAAACTCTAAGTTCGTCGCCATCTATTACTACCTCCATGGTCAGTTTTTCTATAGTTTTAGAACTGAAGATTCCATCAGTTGGTAGCGTTGCTATCCGTCTTCAGCCTCGGTCGACATTTGCATTTGACTATCAGATAATACATGGCCAAATATATCAATCCGTAGATGGTCATAAAGCTGGCACCCAGAAAGAGGCCAATGGCACCACCGAAGCCCATAATCAGCTGATCCGTACTGAAGACCACACGTCGCTTCAGCCCCATTTTGGGCAGATCCATCTGTATGAGAATGGTACGTTCGAATGTGGTTCCACCATAATCAAAGCCGCCCTGGGAAAGGTAGAGAACTTTCAATGGATAGCGAAGTCTTGGAAGATGCAACACACTTACCCCACTCTGACCCTGTTCCTCAATCACAATGTAGGTGGTCTCCACACAGAGGGTAAAGCAATCACACGGCTCCTCCAGCCATTTGCGACGTGCCAGGCACAGCATGCCCTGGACATCGCAGATGGGTGCATTAGGAGCTGCCACATAGAAGAAGGGCTTGCACTTGCATAGATAGAGAGCCACATTGATGCGACACTCCAGGCGACACAGGCTGGGATTATACGGCTGCAAATGTAAATGGAAATGGAGTTGGGATTGGGATTGGAGTATATAATCGTTAGACTTACACTAAAGTACTTCAGGTTGTTCTCATCGGTGTAGCGACACTTGCGAAACGAGATGGGCACATTGCGCACCTCCTCCTCGGCTGATATGGGATTGACCAGCAGTTTGAGGATATATGAAAGCTTTTTACCTGTATCTATGGCCGCAGTGCGTCGATCCTGTGGCAGCATCACCTCAAACACATCATGAAGATACTGAAACAGAGTTAGGTTGAGTCTATGACAGGTCCATACCCAGTTACTGGTGCTACTTACTATTTGGATTGTGGTATAGTTGTGGGTTGGTTTGATAGTCGTCTGGCAATTGGCAAAGGAACTGCAATTACGCACTTCCGTCACATTAAGAGGTGTGCTAGGAAGAGAAATCAATTGAAATCTATGGAATTTCTTTATAAAAAGTAACTTACATTGTTCCATAGGGATTGCCATATTTTGTCAGCCGTGTGGTCGTCTGGCAGAGACCCATTTCAGTTAGAGTGGGTGCAAAGACAGGCGGACTCAGGTTTGGATTGGGGAGAACTGTTTTCTGCAGATAGAGCAACAGTTCCACAAAGTTCACATTCTGCAGGCTCGTATCGTTCTCGAAGGGTTCCAGAATCTCCAGATTTTGGTAGTTCAATTGATTGAGAATGTACAAAAAGTGGCGATAGTATTCACCCTTTTTGGGATCGACGCTGGTATCAATGCCCCAAGTGCTGGCAGGGAATTGTGTTGGTAAATAAAGTTACAGATGCTTTGGGAACTTTAAGTACTTACTCCGCAATCAGTTGATCTGTCGGCTCCAGTTCGGGAAATTGGGTACAGTAGGTGATGCCCAAGAAGGGGAAACTACGTAGTGCATAGAGATATTCATAGTTGTAGACAATGGGATTATCCCGGAAGCGTTCCCACTGTGCGATGCAGCTCCCTATGCCATAGTAGGCGGCTGCCATAATTGTGGCCAGCCAGAAGATGCGCTCAATCCAGTGCAGATCCTTGCGCGCCAGGTAGGGCATGCCATGTATAGCTGACTCCTTGCAGAACTCCGCCCACCAATCGCGCTCATCTTCGGGCTGCTTCTCTACATCCGACTCTGGACTTGTCCTCTGTCCACGACGTTTCATGACTGTGAAGCATTGCACGCGATTCACTTGCTTTTAAATGAGTCCTGTAAAGGATGAGCTACACTTTGGCTGGGGCGGAGCTCACCCTGAACATGTTTTCTACATACTTTTAATGGCATTTTGTTGTATTTTTGGTTGCATTCAACATGCATTTTTAATTAGCCTTAGATAGAAAACGATGTCCCCTAATGTAGGGAGTCGGATAAACTCAAAACTCTTTCGACATTGGAAGTATCTTTTGCCCTCAGGGCTGAGCTTATACTGAGTGATATTTCCTTTCTGATATCCGATGTATTACCATATAAATAATATCTTTGAAATACAAATTTCTTAAATTAATTTGATAATCTCGATGCAAATGTTTGAATATATTTAACACTCAATTCATTAGTTATTAATTAGCCAATTTAAAAAACAAGTTAACATCGATTTGCATTAAAATTGGGCTAAAACTGAGACACAAGGCTGAAACTTGCTCGTGGAATGTTTGGCCAAAGAAAAACTCCAAGAGAAAAAAACTAAAACAAATGGGTTATTGTCTTTCTCACCTTGAGGGAAGTTTGGCAGGTGTCAACTCATAGGTCGTTGGTATATTTTAGTATTTTATGGTATATTTTAGTATAATTCTGTTGGTTTCTTCGCGATGGAAACAACAATTTTCAGTTGGAACATTCAAATGCCGCAACATTGTCACATGAATTGCCGTCTGTACACACTTCTATGTGCGTGTGTGTGTGTGTGGGTGTGTGTGTAGGCTGTGGGACATAATTGTATACACAAACAGATATAGAGCTAATAAGTTTTTATTTATAGCACTGAACCTGAACACCAGCAACAGTAGCAATAATAACACCAGCAACAGCAACAGCAACAGCAACAGCAACAACAACTTTGTAATGACGCAATGTGCTGGCTGTTGGTATGACAACATCTCGTTTTTCTCGGATTGCTGCTTGAAAATGGCTAAAAGCCACATTCAAGGCCAAAACACTCGACTGGATGTGAAAATGGCACAGTGCATTTTGTTTTTTTCTTTTTTCTATATATATTTTTATTGTGTTTGGCCTCTGTGTTTCGTTTCTACTGTTTGCCAACTAATATGATTGTTCCTGAGCTGATACAAAGAGCCAGAGGGAAAGTGCACAGGATGTGAACAGGATGTGCGCAGGATATGACAGGATGTGTGAGCCATCAAAGCACTAGAAACTGGCACAAGGCCTCTTGGCCAAAGGCAACACTCGAAAGTGTCCTCTAGCACATATTGCGTCAGTCATATCAATATATAAAAAGCTATAAATATGAACAAGAATAAGAACAAAGGTTCTGTTAACATCGAAATACCCTGTAATATATATCTGATATAGGGTATATCAGTATAAGCTTCTTTCTCTAGAGTTCTAAACTCTGACAGCTCTTGATCTTGTTTGTAGCTTCTGATATATATCTTAGTATCTACGAAATTTCATATAATACGTTACTGTTATAATTTTTAACCATCTTTCACTCGTATCACAATCTGATCTCGCTCTCTCCACTCTCTTTAAGTGCTGTTAGACATGTTTAAGATCTTTTGTTGTCGTTGTTGAAAAACACTTTGCTGAATAAAATCTCAGTATTTAAACTAAATTTCACACAACGAAAGCCAGAAACAATAAACAAAAGCTTGTAATGATGATCTATGTGCATCTCAGTTGATCTCCAGACGATGACGATCCATCCCTCTGCTCCTCCACTTCCTCAACTGAACTCAATTTCTGCTCCCACCTCCTCCTCCTCCTGTAACCTGAGGCATGCGAAAAGCGTTTCCTCTTCAGGCGCCACAAACAATGCCCCGGCGGACGTCGACGCATTGTGGGATCAGACGAGGTGGAGGATGAGGAGCGGCGGAGTCCAATGCGACGTTGGCGTCAGCCTCATCGTTATATTAATTACTTTGCATTATTGTTTAAACCAAACTGCGGGCAACTGTTGCTGCCGTTGCTGTGTGGAGACTGTCGCCTAACTTGACATTTTGACATGTTGTGCATGTGAAATTGTAGCGTGATTGAATTGAGATTGAGAGACTCTCTGTACTTATAACCATATAAACTTTATACTATATACTCTTAACTGGGTTTGCTGCACAGATGCGGGTCGCTGGTTGAGGGGTTTCTGCATACTCAATTGGATCAGAGTCCATCCCAACCCGCGACGCAAGCTGCAATTAATTATAATGGATATGAAATTGGCACCGAGAGTTGTAGCACATATATATAATATCAAGATATATGCAAGATAGACTTGGCACGTGTGTGTATTACGTGTGTGGGTGTGCCGTCATCATCATTATTAACACACACCCAGTTAAGTGCTGTGATTGGAATTGGCTGCATTAAACGAAACGAATGAAATTAGCTTTCAATGTCAGGCGAAAGTTCAAGAATTGATATGCATATCATATATACCTTATAAGTAGAATATGACAAGACTCTCAACGACAATACTTAAACCGTTCATCATCATGAACATCATCATCATCATCATCCATTGAAACTTGTTTGTCGTGTTTTTTGGTGAATTCGCTGATGATATCGGAAATGAAGTTGTTTATGCACAACAAGTTGCAATGTAAACACACATCATGATTGATGATTGATTAGCGACCGTTACATAGTTTTCCGTTGTCCCTAATTAACTAGCGTTAAACATGAACCCAGCACACATTTTGGGATCCGTATAAAAGGCTTGTTGAACTGTGTAAATGTTCCATTAGAAGTTGTGTTTTTTCAAAATGTGGTCTACATTCTTGCTGCTTGGTTTGTTTGGCTGTATCCTGGTGCTGGGTGCGGATTATGAGATGATTATCGAGGATCCGGACATATTTTCCGATTGTAAAGATGGTCCTCCTGGCGCCAAAAACGTCAATGGACTCTTCAATTTTGATGAGTTGACATTGAGTTTGGATCGTGATACGGTCAGTGTTGAGGGCAAAGCCAAAACCGTTTGGAACATTCAACCAGGTGATAAAATCTCGGTAAATAAAGGATCAGTCTTAGCTACGTTAGCTCCACCTACTTAACCACTCAAATATCCTGTCCAGGCATCTGCTACGTTGATGCAGTACGATCGTGGGGTCTGGCAGCCCACAATCTTCAACATTGCCACAAAGGATTTCTGCAAGATGATGTACGATCCCGATCAATATTGGTACAAGTATTGGACACAATTCGTAACCAATGCGGATGAAGTTAAATCCAAATGCCTCAACCATGTGGGCGTAAGTTTAACGGAATCTTACTTTGTTGATTCCTGTGATTTACGTTGTTTTCCTTTTAGACCACGTTGATTCATGAGCCATTTGATCTGAAGATGGTCTTTTATAATGTACGTGGCGCCACACTTAGTGGCCGTTACAAGGTGGTTGTCACCATGGAGGCTGTCGATGAGCACAACATAAGGCGTCCCGACAGCATTTGCATTGAGATCAGAGGTGACTTCGAGGAGGTTTAAATCTTTCTTTAGACTTTTGGTTCATTATGTACCATTTTTGGTATATTTGGAATGTACCAATGCACACATAATGTACCAAAGCTATAAAAATAAATATAAAAACTTTGTTTTGTATCATAAAAAGGAAAATCAAAGTGCAAAGATCTCATTTGGGAGAGGAATTCTGTCTGGTAACTAAGCTCCAATTTCCATATGTTATATTAGAGTTGATATCTTTAATGTCTAAGCATATATATATATAATGTATGCATGACTTAGATCAATTTGAGACCTCAATCAAGCTGATTGGGTAAGGACAATTGGTTAGTCTAGAAATCGCTTTGGTTATTTGCATTTTGTGGCTGTGGCACGCGCGGATGTCAACAGTCATTCAACTGTCATATGAGTTGCCTTTTGTTTTGTTGTGCGAGTGTGTGTAACAAAAGAGTTTTTCAAGCGTGTTGTGTGCCGCATGTTGCAAGCCACAGTCACAGTTTTGGATTACATGGCTTTTTTACAGTGCCTGCTACCAGTATTCCATCTGCCACCATATGGTCGACGTCGCTTTGTATTACACTAATCGGTTTTATATTGATATATATGGATATATGCAAATATATTCAACTGTCAGTTATTAAATTACTTGATGAATACCAAAAATCGTGTCCTCTATTCGCTCTCAGTCAGTTGTTGCACGATTGCAAATCTATTGCAACTATTGGTTGATTGGACAATTGGACGATTGGACGATTGGTTGCGCCTTGATGAGATCTGCATAATATGAGTTAAGTATTCGACTGCTTGTTGCCGAGTCATTGCTTGGAACAACTGATTTGCCCCTCTGGCACAGCTGGACACAACTTTCCTTTCGTTGGGCCGCCTCTTTGTGGTTATGTGTGTGTGTAGTCGTATAAAGAAGTTGCCATCCATCAATGGTAGCAACAGCAGCAGTCATAGGAGTAGCTGCTGTTGGGTAGAGGTGGAGGAAGCAGCTGCTATTAGAGACTGGCTACTGGCGGGGAGGGGATTAAGAGGCAGCTGCAGCCTTAACCTTATCCATAAACACATTCAATCAAAGCAAAATCATCTTGCAACACTTTCATTTTGAAAAAAAATTCCTTTTATATACAATATTATACGATGTGTCTATATAATCTGTGTGCAACTTTCTAAAAACAAAATCTACCTGGAAAAAATAGGTGCAAATTAGTAGCGCACGATTTTGTCCAAGAGGGGCAGGCCCGTCGGCAAATTTATTGCCTGCCCCGCGGCCAGTGGGGCCTCAATATACACATATATGTTATGGAAAATCAATCGGTAGAACTTCTATATGAAAGTTACTCATAAAAGTGCAGCAACTGTTGCTGTTGTGATGCTGTTGCTGTTGCTCGTTTTGCATATTGTGCCAAAAACGTTTGTAACCCAAAAATTGCAATGTAGGACGCAGCTGAACTCGTTTGGCCAGGCAAGTCCCCAGCCAGCAGCTCCCAGTTTTCCAACTCATCTTTGGTCTCTAACTAAGATTCAACAAAAGTCAGGGAAGCTTGAAAAATTATCAAAAACAACAACAACAACAACATTGAAATTGTTGCATGAATGGCTGTGAACCAGCTGAGAGCTGAGAGCTGTGGCAACTTGGCGTGCAACGTTTTAAACTCGTGTAGGATGTTTGTAGGCTATTGGAAAGATCAAGAGTTTATAATGCCAGCCAGGCTAAGTATGTGTGTGTGTGTATCTGTGAGAACCTTTCCAGTTTGGTTTCTGCCTCTGGCTGTGGCACGTTGCCGCCTCTCGCTGCCGTTGTTTGGCATAAATTGTGGGCTTTTTTTTGTTGTTAGGTGTCTCGCACAGTTGCAGCTAAATAGATACATAGATACAAGTATCTAGTAGATACATTGCGCATAGCACACAGCTTGCAGCTAAACTGGAAAGTGTTGCACCTTTTGTGCACTCACACAGAGACAGTTTAAGCTTCCTCTTTAAACGTTTTACAACTAACTGCATAAAGTTGATTACATGGCTAATTTTAGGCAAGTTTCTTCTACTAACTGTCTGCTCCCAATACCAAAGCCTAGCCTCGAATTTGGTCTAGGGGTTAAACCACTTCTGGCTATAATGGCCGCATACATATACAGTTTATAGGGCCTACAGCCGATGGTTCCATTCATAAGATAGAAATATAGCCGAAAAGCGTAACCAAATGTTGACATGCGAGTTTAAGGCGCAGAGGAGCCAAAGCCAACGCCAACGCCACATCAACTTGGTCATAATACACGTAATGACAGCCTTGCGTGTGTTGCGGCTCTCTGTATGTGTGTGTGCGTGTGTGTGTGTGTTGGCGGCAATTGACCGGCGGCTTGTCTTGAGTCTTGGCTCTCGCTGTAATGCTGTAAAATGAGTTTAACTGCAAAAAGTATATAAAATTTTCATTCATAAAAACGCCGACAAGTCCAAGTCACGTCACGTCACGTCGCGTCACGTCGAGGCGACCCAACGACGACGATGTTGCCCCCACGCAGCGAACATTCAGCGTTCAATATCATCAGAGCAAAAGACGCTTATCAAGTTGTTTGCCAAAGTTGTTGTTGTTGTTGTTCTTGTATTGGATAAACAAATATATTTCGTATATCTCTGAAAATTCCTCGATTTTTGCATGTGGGCCGCCATTTGCGCCACGCTTTGTCAATCATCCGGAAATCGTGTGATTTTTTAATGATTTTTCGGCTTAATAGTCAGCAGCTTTATGATATATACTTAAACAAACACACATATAATAAAATATACACAAGCCTTGGGCTTTTTATCTGTTTCTGTTGTATATATATACATATAATATATATATATATATATATCTGTATAATATACATTTAAATAACCCACTTGTTATTTTAGGTCGACTTTAAAGTGCTCGCTGTGTGTAGAAAATACGAATCTATCAACAGTTTATTAGACTTTTTTGTTCTAAATAAGTTCTGCATATTATAAACAATAATTATATAGTTATAATCGATTTGAAATGAATCAGATTTCATATGTTTTTAGTACTTTAAACTACTCTTTGGCTTTTGAACACTTCCAGGAAAAACTCAAGCAAGTTTATGCTTTACTTTTTGAAGTGGGTTTCGTTTTACATGATTGCAAACAAGATGTATTATATGCCAATAGGTTACTGACCCTGCTGCATAGTGTTTCCCAATACTAGTCAGAAGTATCTGAAGTTTGACATATCTATAAGGAATCATTATATAACTTGATATCTTTCCTCTTACTCAACATCATTGAAGCGAAGTCAGAAGAATCCCAAGAACTGCGTTCAACGATTAATCTAATCATCAATTTGATATATCTCTAATATACTTTATCTAATCTATAGTCTATAGTTGATCCCCTTCACTGAAAAAGTTGCATCCATCGTTTAGGAACTTTAGTCAATATATCATTTGCTCAGCTCCAGATGTGGCATAAACTGATTTGTGCTCAGGGTAGATCAAAATATATTAGCTATACGTCTTGAGTTCTTGGCTTTAACATACAGTCGCTTGCGGTAGGTCAAGTGATCAATCTAATTGACCCACCAGCCGCAGACCCAGACCCAACCACATGGTAGAGATTACAGAACAGAACCGCAAATATAGAAGGAGAACCAAATATGCGCGGCGATATGCCAAATAAGGCGCATCAGTCAGACTGTCTGTCGCGGCCAATTGACTGACAACAACAACAACAACAGTTGTTGGTGCCCTGTCCCACTGCCAAGTTGCAACGCTGGCAACGACGTCGTCTTCAGCGTTTCCAACTTCGTGTTATGAATTATAAACCTTTTGCCGTTGCGTTGTCATCGTCGTCGGCGGCGTCGTAAGTTGACGTCTACCGGGTTTATTATCGTTTAGATGGCACTTTGTTGGGGTCCCATTAAAAGCGAAAAAAAAGCAAAGCAAACAAAAGCTTTTTATGCCCTGTAAGCAAAGCCTCAAAGGGGTAGCTGCCTTATATAATAAACATGAGCAAGCTGTAAGTAGACTTAGGTAAGAGTCTTTAACAGTGCTCAATACTAAGGACCACATATCGATGATGTGTGTATATACCCTGTAGATACAGCTTATATAGGGTATATGCTTTAGGTAAGCAAGTTTGCTTACAATCAAAACTAGACTATAAATATGGTTCTTACTTCCAGCGTGTTCTATCTCAACTGTGTAGGGTATCTAGAAGTCGACTTTATGCTGTGTTCTGCTAACGTTTCGCTGCTTTAGCCAATGTTTGTTTTGCAGAGGGAAATAAATGCATTGGCAGAAATAACCGAAATCGATTTCCGTTCAATTTTTTTTATTTTGTTGCACCTTTTTGTTGAATGCGGCTCAATGCACTCACTCGTCGTCGTCGTCGTCGTCTGACTGCGTCACCTTTTTATGCAATGCTGCAACCCCCCGCCCTCTGCACGTTGTCTGCCCCCATCCTCATTTGGATTTGCATTGTGGCTTTGGCTTTAAAATACATTTTGCATTTTTTTCTTCTTGCTATTTTGCCAATTGACATTTTGCGGGAACCTTTTGTTGTATCTTTGGCACAAAAAAAAGCAAAATAAAAAGATAGAAAAAATCGAAAGCGAATCGAAATTGAAATTGGAATTGCATTTCATGTGGCATTGTTTGTGCGCCTTGTGGCAAGCAACGTTTTGCCAAAAAAAAGGGCTGCAAACAATCGAATCGAATTGTATTGAATCGAATCGATTTCAAACCAAATTGAAGCGAATCGGTTTCGACTCATCACTTCACTGTGCATTAAATTGATGCATTGATGTGCCCAGTACTGATCAATCTTTCTCTTTCAATGTCAATTTGATTGTGCTGTAACTGAAATCAGAAAGAAAAAAACAAGATCAATTAAATGGTCATAACCACTTTTTGTTTTATTGTACTATTTTAGCTTTTGTTGTGGCCCGAAACAAGTTTTCACTTTTATTCGTACATTTTGCGCTTCTTCTGCATCTGTTTCTGGCTCTGACTCTGTTTTACTTGCGTTGATTCTTCTCTTCTAGAAAATTGTCTTTTGGCTACTTTTTATGGTCAACGCAATTTGCTGCCGTTTGTCTTTTATGGCCTGACAATGAAACTAGTAAAAAAAATAAATAAAAATAAAAATAAAAACAGAACTGGTTGCCAACTCCTGCTGTCCGTCTGCCGTGTGGTTTTGACCATATTCTCAGCGGCAACATTTAAGCCATTGTGTGAGAATCATTGGCTAACCATTGAAAGCTGGCAGCTGAGTATTATTAACTGCTTACTTGGCCAATTGCTGTGGTCATTGGCCGCTCCAATCACTTTCATTCTGCTTACCTGTTGATTGCAGTCGATTGCAGCAAAAACTACATTAAAAACGATTATAAAAACGTTAATATAGAAAAAAAGCTTAATTAACTGCGTCACCACAGGCGGCGGCAACAGCCACACAGCAGTCGCATCATCAGCCCTTGCAACAAATTGATTCAATTAAGTTCAGAGTCAAGGGCAGGAGGCAACATCGACAACAGGGGCAACAAGGTGTTAATTGATGTCACCCATGTTGCTGTCACCTAATCTAAGAAATGAACAAACAATAATGGCACATCATTGCGTCAGCCCTACAGATACCCTATGTAAAAAATCATTATACATATAGTATATATACATCTGACTAGAGGAAAGGTCTTTGACTCACTTTGAGACAGGTTTTCTGATGCAATCTATGAGTAGTATAGATAGTATTCTACTTCTATCAAAGTTATGTCTTAAGGAAGTTGACCTTAGATTTTCCAGGTTGGGAAATTTGTCTTTATGTATCTATTAGTCTAGCTATAAGGAAACTCTATGAGGTTCTTCCGAATATGATGTCTTTACGGATATTGTTTGCCAGATTGTATCCAGTTTTATAAGAATAAAATCTTGAAAGAAGGCCTGAAAATGCGATATAACTAAGTGAAGAGCTACACTTCGTTTGAAAGTCATGACTATATGGTATATATAGTCATTCCGCATATGAAAATGATGTCTATCTAGTCAAACGTCAGACTACTTTGAATGATATCCACGCCATTATGAAGGATACCCTGGAGTATACTCTACGAAAAGCTCTCCCTACTTTCTGATACCTCAGAAGGGTTACACTATATAAAGTATCTATATGTACCAGCCTTGCTCTACACTCTCCATAAGTCCTATCTGTATGCTTTCCATCTAGAAAAGTCTTTGTATACCCTCTATAAATTCTCTCAGCATTTTCATTTTCATTGAATTGAATTTAATTTAAAATTTAAACTTCGCTTTATCAGCGCATAAAGTGCAACCAATTGAGTTCATTCAAATTCATCAAGCGAAATTGTTGTGTATATATATATATATATATATGTTTACATATGTATGTATAAAGTTGACGCTTTTCATCTGATTTAATTTTAATTTAATGAAATGCACAGACAACAAAAGATTAAACACAACATGAACTCTTCTCTGCGCTGGAGATTTATGCTCATGGGGGCAATAATATAATATAATTTTATGTAGAATACGCCTCATATATATATATATATATATGGTATTTATATCGGATTTATGGCTTTAACTTTTAATAAGTTCAAAAGTTTTGACAGCCCAGCAATTTGTTGGCTAATTGGGAAGACAAAACAAGTCAAAAAGCTGTCGACAGACAAATCTGTCTTTAATCTTTAAAGACGGAAATCTCAACCCACATGTCATGGTTTGCTTTTATAACCCTTTTTTAAGTATGGCATAAACTGCCCCTCGTATAAACAGCTTTCTCTCACAATGCTAGGCTAAATAGTTGGTATTGGGCTAGTAACTGGCAGTGGTAACTCCTCCTTAACCTGGCCTAGATGGACGAGCATTATTTCCTGCTTTTTATTTGCCTGTTTCATGTCCTTTCGGAAACCTTTTTTCTTATTTCTTTTATATTCGCTATTTACGATTCAGCAACACGTACGCACGTTTATGTATATGTGAGTCTGTGTGTGTGTATAGGGGCGTGTGGGTGTGGCTGTTTGTGTTGCTCGCCTTTCATTTTAGCAGATATTTAGAGTCATTTGGCTTTCAACAGTTATTTATTGCACATCTCAAGACATATTTGCAGGAATTCTATTGATTTCTTGTACCCTTTGTCTTTTGCATAACCAAAGCGGGTATATTAAAAAGTAGACAAGTGTTGGTAACATTTTAAAGTCAGTAAGCCAATGGCCTTATTCGAGCTTTATGACCTTTGTTAAATCTATTAAAGGTAAAGCCACTAAATTTGTTATGTGGGTTGTGAAAACAAGTCAAGTTGCTTTTGATTGCCACCTTTTGAGTTAAAGGTACTCAGAGTTTATACATCTTGAGGGTTTTCGAATCTCAACTCAAGATGAGGGTAATGCTTAAGCCAGAGACTTGACCTGCTGCTCCCAAACATGCAACGTTGGGTGGGTCAAGTGCAGGTTGCAAAGCAACTTCGAAAGCAGCTTCCAAAGCTACTTCCATAGCAGCTTGGATAAAACTTATGTGTAAGCTTCAAAGATGATTTCCAAAGTAGAGTCTATAGCAGCTTATGGAGGGATGTGGATGTTTCTATACCAGCTTCCAAGGCAACTCCCCTGCCAATCCCTGTACCAACTATCGCTCCTCCACGAGTCTGTTCCAGATTAAGGTCTGTTAAAGTAAGCATTAGGTATAAACCTTCAACGATAACTTTCTACAGAGTAACTGCTGGTCAAGTCAGTTACCAAATGGACATTTTGACTTGTCTTTTCATGTCACAACACGACAGAATTTGATAGCCAATTGTTGTCCTTTTACTTTGGCGCACAGATGGCATTTATTTGCGTTGAAATTTGGACAGTCGTAAAATGAGAACCATTTCAGCTGTCGGAAAGCGACCATTAAAAGTAATTTCTATCCATATTTCTAGCATATATCGAATATATCCAATCGATATTCGCATGATTGATTGTTTACTAATAATTTGTATTTGTGCTAATCCAATTATTTTCCTCTTCCATTTGCAGAACACTTCGCCACTGTGGGAGGACTTTGTGGCAAAGGCCAGCAAGCTGCATACTTGTCTGCGGTAAGTAGACTCTTCTTCTTCTTCTACTTCATTGCGGCAACAGTCGTAGCATAAACATGTTGCAACATTTGAAACGCGCATAAACAAAACATTTGATTATTTTCGGTTATTTTGGCCAAAAAAACAAAAGTACCTCAAACTGGTTCTGCTTAATGCTCTCCATTTCCTTTTAGATATGTTTGCGTCTTTGTCTTCATTTCGCGTTTTGTTTATAGTATTTTTTTTCACATTTTTTACCTACATTTTTTCTGTTTTGTTTTCTTTCATAGTTTACGCTCAGACTTGGCCCCAATCTGTGACGCCAGCGGGGCAATGTCTGGCTATATACTATATACTTTATGTTATATACATAACTATAAGTATGTATAGAGCATACAAGTTGCATTAATCATTGCCTCAAATCATGCTAAATAGTGTGTGTGTATATGTTGTGTGTCTGGTGTGTGTTTGCCAAGTGAGAGAAAAAAGAAATTCTGCGCCAAGTGTTTGCACAATGCGCTTGACACACATACGCACCGTTGTCCCCACCCAAGCCCCAAACCCAGTCCCAATTCCCAGTGCCAGCATCTTCTGCTTCATCTTCATCAGCATTTGGGTGCAGTCGCCTCTTTGCTCTTTGGACTATCTCTCTCTCTTTCTGTCTGTCTGTCTCAGCGTCTGCCTCTGCCATTTTCAATTGAAATGTCGCCCACGGCCAATAAAGTTTGTTGCAAAAGTTTATTAGATTTGTAGACGTTGCCCATTCGCTATACTATAATCAATGCTATCTTTCTTGCTATTATTTTAACAATTGATTTCTATATACCATCTATATATATATATACATATATATATATATCTATATAATCTGTGTATTTTGTTTGCTTTTTCTCTCTATTTACAGCGCTGCTATTCAGGCAATTGCCGCCTATTTGGATGCCTTCCAAAAGATCGCCGATGCGGCCACCAATTCTAGAGGTAAGTTCAAATGTCTCGCAAACTTGGAACGCCTCCCATAATTGTCCCACTCTATTTATGCCCCGTCTCCTCTCTCTCTCTCTCTCTCTGTCTGTAATCATGTTTATAAGGTACATTTTGTAGCCATCCCATACAATACGATCTATTATTTATGCTTTTGCTGCGACGTCAACGTCGGTCATCGATCTGATTTTGTACACATTTCACGCCTGTTCAATTCTGTTCAAGTCTATTCAAGTCTGTTCAAGTTCTGTTCTGTCTGCTTACACGCATTTTCAGCTTTTTGCTATTTATATATTTACCCCTCTCACTGTCTCTCTCTGTCTGTCTGTAAGTATTGAGCAGGATGAGGAGAGCGGAAGCTACTCCTCCTCTGCTTGGTTCACCTCTGATTATGCAATATGTTGCTCACCTGGGCGAGCACAGGCACAAGCTTTGGGGGAAACTGTCCATAGGAATGGGAATGGGAATGAAAACGGGAAATGACAGCGTCAATTACACTTGCCACTTGCTGGATCCGTTCTTGACTGTGGGCAGTTAGAGAAACGAGAGATCAAAGACCACAAACGAATGATATAGTATGTTGTTAGATCAGGTATACATATATATATACACCTATGATTAACTGGAGTTGACATTTCCAATGGTCTATACTCTAGTTACAGCTTTAATTAATGGCTGCACTTCGAAAGTTGATACAAATTGAGACGAGACAGACACAGATCGATGAGCTATGAGCTATATATATATCTTCCTATTCCCTTTGCATATTTCTACTCGCGTATAACTCAATTATAAGACAACAATTTCCGCTGATTCTCCATAGATTCGCAATTTAAAATATGCATATTTGTTTCCAATTTTCAATTCCCTTTGGGGTTCATTATATTCCTATTTGATATCCGTTTGTTCTGCCTGTCTGAAGCTATTACCATGTCTGGTCTGCTGCGTTGGTCCCCGGCTCATTAGCATATATTGATCCAGTGTCAGAGAGCGTCATGTGCACTTTCCCTACGCCCAAGTGCATGCACATGGCAGAGCCCAATATCCCTTATGGCTACCACCAGCACCACCCACTTGACCACCCTTTGTATGTCTGGGCCGGCTGTCTGTCTGTCTGAACTGTTTTTTGCACTTGGTAAATGGTTTCATTAGTTTTTAGTGGTTACTTGGCCTAGTGGGGCACAGGCAGTTATTGGGTATTAAGTGTTGGGTGCTGGGCTTTGGGTCTTGGTCTGTGCTCGGTCAAGCAGCGCCAGCTACACAAGTGTCAAGCAGTCCTTTGGCGTACTTATCATAAAAGGAACGAGGGTGAAACCCTCATTCACTCACACAATTTCCCCATGCGTTTTTCCACTTGGTGGTTGAACCACTTCGCGCTCTCCTTTTGTGTTCCACAGCGTTGGGTGTCACTTGCAGTCAAGAATAAATGTCTTTGGTATCTTTTATTCAATTAGCTAGGATTTTCTGTGTGGGATTTGCTTTAGTGCTATTTTATGGACTACTTGGTTCTTTTTTCTTTTGGGGGGAGCTAATTGTGGGGATGGGCGCAGATATCAAAGGATAATGACGTTTCCTTGGCATTAACTTATACTTATGTTATATATAATTCTCAGTGATAATTAGATTTGGGGAAAAGCAAGAGAGGAGGAAGAGGAGTAGTGGGAAAGTAGGAGGAGGAGTTGAGCGTGCTGAGATTATTAGCCATGTGCTCCTGTCACTTGCTTTGATAGGCAGCCTGCCCCAGGCGGAGGCAGAGACAGAGACAGTGGCAGTGCCAGTTGCAGTTGCAGTTGCAATTGTAGCTGTAGCTGGCATAATGGGCACACACGAGACCGGTTGTTGACCGATTTTCCAAGCCGAATTCTGCTGCCGTGTGGCATGCAACAACGGGTGGCAGCAGCATATTAAAGACCCAACCAGACAATGTGGCATGCAACAATGGTCATGCATCTGCTGGCCATGAACGATAATACTTTAACATATCCGTTCACATAATTCAATTAACTAACTATACGTATGTGTGTGTGCGTGTGTGTGTCTGTGCGTGTGTGTGTCCATTTGCAGGTGCATCCAAGGAGATTGGCACCGCTCTGACGCGCGTCTGTCTGCGCCACAAGGCGGTGGAGACACGCCTGAAGACCTTCACAAGCGCCATTATGGATTGCTTGGTGCAGCCGCTGCAGGACAAGATCGAGGACTGGAAACGTTCTGTGGGCGCCATTGACAAGGACCATGCCAAAGAGTACAAGCGCTGCCGCAGTGAGCTGAAGAAACGCTCCAGCGACACGCTGCGTCTGCAGAAGAAGGCGCGCAAGGGCCAGACGGACAACAGTCTCCAGTCTCTGATGGACTCCCATATGCAGGATGTGACTTTGCGTCGTGCCGAGCTCGAGGAGGTGGAGAAGAAGTCGCTGCGTGCCGCCATGATTGAGGAGCGTCTACGCTACTGCAGCTTTGTCTACATGCTGCAGCCGGTCGTGCACGAGGAGTGCGAGGTGATGTCCGAGCTGGGCCACCTGCAGGTAAGTCTCAAATTGGAGTTAACCCAAGTGACGTAGCCAAACTAAATGAGTTTTCCCATCTTTTAGGAGGCCATGCAGTCCATTGCTCTGGTCACCAAGGAGCCAAGTGTGCTCCCACAGGCTTCGGAGGAGCTCATACACGATGCCAAGGCTAGCATTAATCTCTATCCCGAGTCCCCAGGCGGTGGCTCTGGCTCACAGGGCGGCGGCTGCTCCAATTCGCTGGGATCACGCAAGAGTTCCGTCTGCTCCATAAGCAGCATGAACAGCAGCGGCTCCAGCAACTCGCCTGGTCATCATCATTATCAGCGCTCACTGTCGCAGGTGCGTGCAGTCGCTAACTCTCAGCTAAAACAACACTATGCAACAAAATTGTGAACCAACTGATTATGACGTCAGCCTATTATAGATTGTTCTGAATGATTTACGCTTGTTATCGGAATCAGCCTTCTGTCTGTAAACAAGGGCTAAATGGATGTAATCTGCCAGATATAGGACAATATTTGCTTTAGATGAGTAGATGATAAGAGATAACAGGGAGAGTGTCTGTTTTTGCTTAATGCATTATAATAGATAACAATTGATAAAGTCAGATATCAGTGCACATATTGATATATGTTTTGGATTATATATATTTAAGGAATGAATGTTTCATTATCAGGAAAAACAAGAGAGAGATGTTCTTTAAAATTTATATCTGTTTCTTACTACAAGAGATAAAAGTCTGTAACTGAGTAAGAACTTAGTATAAAATATGTAAGATATATGTTTATAAAAGCAGATATCAGTTCATAGCAAATGTATATATATATATATATAGGACTAGATATATGTTAAATCTGATATCCGAGCTCAATATGTTATATACAATTTCTGTAATACGAAACGTTTAGAACTGAGATTCCAAAATTTATGTATAAAAAGCTACTAAAAACCTTCAAGTTAAGATCAGATAATGCTGGGAATATGTCAAATAATATCTGGAAAATATGTAAATTGAGACTTTATATATATATCTGAATAGTATACCCATCTGTAACCGATATCTCTCACTGGTCCAGGAATCTTTCTTTAAACTTCTGGCAGACTTTCAATACACTCAAAGTACATCGTATAGCAGAATCTAATGATATTTATCAAGTTTCCGCTAATTTGTTGCATAGTGTTAATTGAAATGTGTTTCTATTTTCATTTTTGTGCATTTCCATATCATAATTTGATTTGAGTTTTATTTTTCATCGCAAAATGTTTTTGTCTTTTGTGTTTTTTGTTTTTTTTTTAGTTTGTAACGCCCGCAATACGCTTGAAACCTGGTGAATCCAGTGATAGTGGCTTTTGCTCATCGCCAGCTCTAACAACACAGGTTTTCATTTAATTTTCTAATTTAATTATAATTAATTGATGTCTGCTTCTCCTTCGCTTGTGCAACATCTGTTAATCGTCTGTTTTGTGTGTGTGTTTTATGCGCAGGCCTCCAATCAGGCGACCAATCAGACACATGCTGTCTCCACATGGCCGCCACATTCCCAGGACGTTGTGGACACGCTGCCGCCGACTGCTGATCGTCCACATACGATTTCCACAACCTACGAGAAGGGTCATCAGCGTCCACCGCTTACGGTCTACACGTTCCAAAATCCGGAGACCATACACGAGTCGAGCAGCAGTGGCAGCCTCATTCCAGCTACTGCCACAGGCAATGCCTCGACCACATCCTCGGGCCAGACCACGCCGGCCACACAGAAGTCACCGGCAGCTTCCCTAAGTCGTCCACCATTGCCAGTTGTAAGTATTGCCCCCTGATCTCTCTGTCTACTCTTACTTGGATGTAGTCATTAAGTTGTTTCTTGTTATCGTCTGCTGTGGCAACCAAAACCAAAACCAATTAATAGAAGCCCGCACATGTGGTAAGTGGCAGCAGTAGCAACACTCCTAGAGTGCCTTCCATTGCGCAACTCATTTGCATGCGCTAATCCCCTGCCTGCTCCGGCTACCACTCAACCAGTTAGTCAGTTAGTCATCGCCTCATCTCCAGCCTCTGCTCGCATCCTTTCTCAGTATCTGTTCCTAATCGCTTTTGAATCTTTACAGCGCTGCTCGTCGCTGGAGCGTCCACTGTCGGCACAGAGCAATCATCGCCAGAACAGTGGACAGAATCTGTTGCAGCGCCAGTGCCCCTCACCGATACCGGCTCATATCACGAAAGGTAAGCTCCATCCAACCATGCCTCATCATCCGTCTGTCCATCTACTTTAATGTTGTGTCCTTGTGTCCATGTGCACGCCTTTAATCACGCCTAATCCATGAGTCAAAATACTAATGTCCATGTTATTATTGTGCTACTCTCTCTCTCTCTCTCCTCCGAATCCAAACACATCCAACACACCAACACCTTGCGCATGTCCTTGTCCAACGTTCCATGTTAATGTTACACAGAGCTGTCCGCAGCACATCATGCACAGCAGCAACAGCAACAGCAATCACAGCAGCAACAGCAGCAGCCGCCACAGACCCCGCCCACCTATGTTAACATGTCTGAGCTGGCGGCTATGAAACAAACTAACCAACAACAGCAGCAACAGCAGCAGCAGCAACAGCAACAGCAATCGCAACAGTCGTCCAAGTCATCAACACCTGTGCTGCAGCAGCAGAGCAGCTTCGATTCGATCTGTTCGCAGCACTCGAATGACTCGTCGACTGGGTCGCTGCAACAGCAACTGTTGCAGCAGCAGCAGCAGCAACAATTGCACATGAATCATCAGCAATCAGCACATGGCACTGGTGGTAGCATGGGTACACGATCCCATTCCATATCCTCGACGGCTTCGTCGTTGCACTCGCATCCATCCATCGACTCAACGGTTGCCGCCGGTGGTCACACCAACAACACCAACACAAATACCAGCAACACAACGCCATCTAGCGGCTGCTCAACGCCACAGAATCACTATTCACCACTGTTAACCAACTCACCCACATCCACTGCTGCAGGTACCCCAAGCGGTGGCAGCATTGCCAGCGGTCTCGGCTTCGTCTACCAGGTCAGCTCCCCCACACCGCCCGCCTCCGCCACCGAGGTGCTCAAGATCACGGAGCCAGCCAGCCATGCGACAACCCCATCATCAGATGTCAATGAATCCGTTGCCGAAACCGATGAGCGTTCCCGTCCCTCTGTGCTCCAAAAGGCATCCATGTTTGAGAAGCAGGCGGCAGCTGCCGCAGCTCCACTCATCCCAGCTGCCACAGGAGGCGGCGTCGGTGGCGGCTCCAGTGGCAATGGCATCGGTCGACGCTCCGAGGAGCTGCGCGCCGTCGAACAGCAGGAAATGGGTAAGTCTAAGAGGGATTAGCTCAAACTCCAGAGCAACTGCCCCCTGCCCACACTCTCCCCACCACCAGCAATGCAAACACCAAGCACAGTTTTAAATCCAACCGAGATTTGTTTGAATTCAACCCCTTTTTTTGCCACCGCCTCCGCCTCTGCCTTGCCTTTGCTCCCCCCTTTTGTTTATATATATATATGAAATTCGTGATTTCTATATTTAACCCGTTTTCTTTTTTCCTTTTTTTGTTTTCTTTTTCCCCACCAAACGTTTCTCTCTCTTTCTTTCGTTGTGTATCCTTCACAACCAACACCAACACACACACACACACACACACACACTCAAAAAACTTGCAAAATTTCGTTTAATTTCGCGTTTTTTTGTACACAACTTTCGTATAAAACTAATGTAAAAACTACAACAACAACAACAACAAAATGCACCACCAACAACGACACCACCAATAAATCCAACAACAACAACAACCAATTGCATATAATAATTAGACAAATCTTTCGAAGATTCGATCCAAGCACTAAATAATTTAATTGGCGAATTAGACTCCTTTCAACGTGAGATCGATGAGGGCAAGGGCAAGCAGCAGCAGCAACAGCAGCAGAGCAGCAACAAGAGCAACAACAACAGCAGCAACTGTAACAGCAACAGCAACAATTGCAGCAGCAACAGCAACAACAACAACAACAGCGGCGCCAGCAGCAGCAGCAATGAGAACAACAACAGCAACATCAATGATCTCCTCCTGCCCAACAGCAGCAGCAACATTGAGTGCTGCGCGATCAGCAACCAGACAAACTCCAGTGGATGCGGCACCGATATATCGGACACCACCTCGGAGGAGCTGGGCGGCGAGGAGTGCAACCTGGCGGCGACCAGGCGACATCAGCAGCTGGGCGCCAGCGATTCGGAGCTGAGTCGTTGCTATGTAAGCGAGACCAGTTCGCTGACCGGCGGCATCCTGGCTGGTGGCTATGAGAATCCCACATTCGCCCACTTTGCGGCCAACCGCGAGGATCCCTACGCTGCCAGCGATGGCCGATCCCTGTACGCGTCCGCCTCCGTCGCCGACAGCATCTCGCTGACAGCCTCGGACAGCGTGTGTCTGGGCCAGCAGCGACACGCCTATGTGGACACCTGCAGCGATAGTGGCAGCGCCGTGGTGGTCATCTACGATCATCAGATACCCAATACGCCGGACATTGAGTTCGTCAAACAGAACTCGGAGATTGTATTGCTGCGCACCAAAGATCCACAGCAGCTGCAGATGCACGAGATGCGTGAACTGCAGCAGCTGCCGGACAATCTGGCCGGTTCGCCAGAGTCACCAGATGGCACAACCGGATCCGGTGCAGCACAGCCGGCAACAGCAACCGTGGCGCCTGCCAAGCAGCGACTCTCCTCGTTTCGCGCCTCCAGCGAGCAGCAGCTCCAGTTGCTTGGACGTGCCAGTCCCCACAGAGGTACGGATAGGGTTAGGGTTAGTCTAGAGCAACAACAGCAGCAACAGCAACAGGTGATAGCCAGTGATAGCAGCAGCAACAGCAGCAGCAGTAGCTCAGTTGCAGGTCAAGTGAGGCGCAAGTTGCCACCAAAGCCCATCAGTTTGAGTATATTCAATGGTCCAACGCTCGATGCGACCCAGAGCAGCAACAGTTGCAGCAGCAACAGCAGCAATAAGCCAGTGATACCTAGAAAGTTTGACTTTAAGGCCGATTTAGACGCCAAAATACGCAAGCAGAAGCTAAAAGTGCAGCAGCAATTGCAACAGCAGCAGCAACAACAACAACAACAGCAACTGCCAAACAAACCACAACAAGAGCAGCAGCAGCAGCAACAGCAACAACAGCAACCACACTCACCACAGTCGCCCCCAACAACCACAACAACAGCAGCAACAAACTGTAATATCATTAATAAACCCGCAGTTATTGCATCCGCATCATCATCATCATCATTGTCATCATCATCAGCAACAGCAACAGCAACCACAAACCACAACCAAAATCATAGAATGCCAATGCTAAACCAATCACCAACAACAACAGCAACAGCCAATCATGCGCCATACAAAACGCCCACAACAACAGCAACAGCAACATTATCATCATTATCAGCTGGAGCAGGAGCAACACCTGGGGCCAAGCTATCATTGCCATTATCATCATCAGCAACAACATCATCATCATCATCATCGCTGCTACCGCCCAAACTGCCTGCTAAACCAACAACGCCAACAACACCACCACCCAATTCATATGTGTGCTCCACCAATGCCTCCAATGCATCCAATGCCTCCAATGCCTCCAATGCATCCAATGCCAATGCCAATCCCCATGCCAAGCCGTGCATATCGCCCAGGCCGGCCTCGTTGTCGGGTTCGTTTTGTTTTTTCATTTATTTCTTTTGGGAATTTTCTTTTCCAATTGTTCTCTTAAGTTTTTCGATTAACCAAAGAACATTTCCGTTGACTTCTTCAATGCTTCCTCAATAATTGTTGGCTTTTGGTTTATATCTCCCTATATCTATTACTATATCTCTCTCTATATCTAAATATCAAGTTTGTTTCCTTTTAATATGTTTTTTATTTTGTGTTTTCTTAACATTTGCCACGCTTCTTGGGTCTCTCGTTTATCAAGGTTTCTAATCCCGATCCCACATCCCATATCCATCAACTACTCCACACAGACAGCACTCTCCAGCTTTCTTATATACACACACCTACACCCACACACACACACACACACGCACACACAGTCATACAGCACGTTACTGCGACTAACTGCAACTAATTGCTTTGAACTAATCGATAAACGATACAAAAGAACGTTATCAAACTCTGCTTTTAACATGCATATTCGATTTGGTATTCATATTCGTATTTGTACTCGATATTGTGTATTCGATTCCGGTGCAGGGCAATCAAAATTCGATAGTTTAATCGATTCATCGATGTCAACTCAATGTTTGTGCTCACAGCTAACTTAGCTTCATACATTTAGAACAGTAGCAACTATCTATATATCTCTCTCTCTCTGTCTCGTGCTATCTCTCTCTTATTCATAAACTTGTGTTCTAACCGTTATTTTGCTATATAGCAAGATATATATATGTATATGTATAAATAAATGGTGTGTCCTGTGATTTGTGTGCAAAAAAAAGAAAAAAACTGTACATAATTGTTATTAACCGAAAGCGGAGTAACTTTTGAACATGCAACATGCCGCATGCAACATGTCACAGACATATGCTAATCGCTCAAATTCTGCCACATTTCGCAGGAGGAGCAGCAGCTGGAGGAGGAGGATTAGGATTAGGTGGCACCACACGCATCACACGTCGCTCATCCATTAATCAGGCCAAGCCGCCGCCGCCAGTGAGACGCAGCTCATCGGTGACACCCAGTCCCAACGTTGGGGTAAGTGCAGCAGGCCAGTTGCAGCTCTGGCCAGGATCTGTAATTAATTGCGCTCAATCAATTAAGTTTAGCTCATAAAACATAGTTTAAGTTAGGCAACGGTAAGCGAACGTTTGATGGATCGTTTGTGCCACAAAATCAAAAAGAAAAGAAAAGACACTGTGCAACACACACGAAGCGTGTTTGAGTTTTCCTTTTTCCTGTTTCATTTTCTTTTTCGTTTATGTTCTTCTTGTTCACTTATGATTTAATTATGCGTTAAATACAGCTGCCCCACAGCAACACAAACAGCAACAGCAACTCACAATCCAATTACCAAGTGCCACAGGCGCTGAGCAGCTCCAGCGAGCACTTGCCACCGCCGCCGGCGTTCATGCTGGAGGCTGGAACTGGTTACACCACAACATCGCCCACACCGCCGGCATCCATGCCCAGCTCAGCGCTTAAGGTGTCAGAGACGGTGCGCGCTCTGGCGGCCATGCGGCATCAGCCTGCCTCACCCGTTGCCCTGCGACGCATGCAACAGCAGCAGCAGCAGCAACAACAGCAGCAGCAACACTCTTCACTGCAGGTGTGTGCACATCTCTTGGCTTGGGCTTCTGTTCTCTTCTGTTTTCTATGATTTCTTTTAATTTTTATTTAAATTTCCTTTACCTCAACACACACACACTTCACACACACACTTCACGCACACTCCACACACATTTTAAATGCAACACAGCCCATGCACAAGCTACCCCTTAGAGATGATAGCGACTACGATGCTTACTATCACTCCTATATGGAGCTGCATGCCTATGCTCAAGCCTTAACCCCAGGCCCAACAAGCAACTCCCAGCAGCAGCAGCAGCAACGCTTTATCCAACAGCAGCAGCATCATCTGCCTCCTCCACATCAACAGCATCTTCATTATAATCATCATCAAGAGCTGCCACCAACGCCGCCTCCTTATCATGGCCCACCGCAGGTAGTGCCGCCGTAAGTGCCACCTCCCATGTGTGTCTTGCCACACAACAACAGCATCTGCAACGTGCAACTCGATCTCAACGCGCCCATTAAACCCTCTAATACTTTTATACTACTATTAATAATAGTAATAATAATAATAATAGTTATAATTAGCTTAGCCTAGAGATCATCCTAGAGTTCATCTAGCTTTATGCTCACTTTACGATTCACTTTATAATTTATTGCATTTTTATTGTTGTTTCTTTTACACACGCACACACACACACACACACACACAGTCGTTCCGCACATCATCGCCTGGTGGAGGTGCCGGCAGCAGCATCTATGCTCAGCCCAAATTGGTGAGCAACATGTCCAGCTTTCGCACCAGCAGCCCCAGTCCCAATGGACATGCGGCACATCATCCACTGCCACCGACACAGCCTAAAGCGAACCCGAATCTAATTGCACAGCTAAATGCACGACTCAACAGCAAGCAGCAGCAGCAGCAACAGCAACAGCAACAGCAGCAACATGTTGCCGAGGGCATCTATGGCAATGCAGGCGGGCCACAGACGGGCAGCGAATCCATTTATATGCGAGGCGGCAACGGCATCGGTTTGTCCATGACACAGCAGCAACATCATCAGCAACAGCAGCAACACTACGACGGTAAATTTGAACATAAGCTTGCACAGCAGCAACATAGAATATATGCTAGTTTCGGCACTTCATCTACATCTAACTCATCTGCAACATCTACTGCCACATCAGCAGCTGCAGCAGCAGCAACAGCGGCTGCTTTGATACCATCTTCTACATCTTCCTCCTCATTTAATGCTTTGCCACACTTTCCACTATCATCATCCACATCATCGTTGCTCTCTAAAGTCAGTTCATTCTCAAACTCATCAACAATATCAGCAACGCCAACACCAACACAACCAATGGCAGGCAACAACATTCAGTCGCATTATCAGCCACCTCAAGCGCCAACAGCAGCAGCAGCAGCAAACAGCAAAGATTTCGGCAATTATACAAATTCGTTTATAAAAAATTCAGCAGCTGCGCAAACAGCAAGCATCATGCGACAACAGCAACATCAACAACAGCAGCAGCAACACAATTATACATGTCCACCGCCGCTTGAGGATCCGCCACCGCCGCCCATTTACTCAGCAACATTGCCCAAGAAAGTCCGTGGCCAAGTTGGTCACGGCAACAGCAACAGCCACATGGGCAATCATCTGGCTGGCACCTATGCTGCAGCTTCGAACAGTGCCACATTGCCCAAAAACATATTACAACAGCAACGTTTACAGCAGCAACAGCTGCAACAGCTGCAGCAGCAGCAACAGCAACAGCAACAATATCAACAGCCAACAGGCATCGGCGTTGGCAACGGGCACGCTAATCAGCGACCTCCGATGCCACTGCCCCAGCAGCAGCAGCAGCAACATCATCATCAACAACAGCAACAACAACAGCAGCAGCAGCAGCAACAACAGCAACGTCAGCCGCCCATACCATCGCGTCATTCCAGTGTGCAGCAGAAGATATTCGTTTCAACGAATCCATTCATACAGACGACAGCCATCAAATACCATTCGCCATCCTCGGTGCACTCGACGCCCGCCGCCTCGCCCACCTGCGGCTCACCCGCATCCTCGAACCTGGCCAGCATCTATGGTACCACAGCGCGTGGCGGCGGCGGCTCACAGCAATATCATCATCAGCAACATCAACAACATCAGCAACATCAGCAGCAGCAGCAACAGCATTATTATCGCGATGTTGCTGGCGGCAATAGCAATGGCGGCGGTGTCTACTATGCCACTCACAACAATGCCCACGGCCACGCCCACGCCCATGCCAACGCCCACATGCCCCATGTCCCGGCACATCATTCAAGTGAGAGCGCGTTTGATTTGATTTGATTTGATTTGTTTGCAAGAGTCGTTTGAGCGCAGTTCTTTTTTTATTTATTTTTATTATGTTTTGCTGAGTTTTTGTTGAGTTACTTTTGATTATGATTTTTGTTGGATCGTTTTGATGATTGGCGAAATGAAATCCCTAACTCGTTGCGCGTCGTCTTCGCAAATTGCATGTTGCTAAAGTTATATTTTTGTTTGGTTTTTGACTTATGTTACGATACGATAAAGTGTTGCCCATTAACCTCAAAGAGCGTGGAAGCAGGAATCATTTGAATCATTTGGAGCAAGGAGTAACATGATCATCTCATCTACCAGACCAGAAGTGACCTTCATATCATATCACATGGCACTCTCTAAAGGATCATCTAACTATCTTTAAGCTGTTTCAATCATCTCTGTTTTTTTCTGATTATATTTTGCTTTTTCTTACATTGATTCGTTTTGCACTTTGCATTTTTCCTATTCTATAATTAATTTTCTAATTTTCCTTCAATTCATTTTGCACATTTTTCATTGTTAAACGCATTTATCAAACATTTCTCTGCTTTTCTCTACTTTCTTCTTTTGCCCCACTTTATGACAAATACACGCAAATATCGAATATCGTAAAACGCATACCGTATACCGTATATCGTATATATAGACTATGCCACAAGCACCAATATCGAAAAGACTGGCAGCATACGTGCCAAGACCAAGGCTGAATTTCTTGAGAATCTCAATGCGAAGCTGGCCAAACAGGGCATGTCCGGACGTGCATTTGCAGTGCGAAATCTCATCAATAGCAAGGCTCTGGTAAGTACCGCTCATAACGCTCCAGCACCCCATCTCCATATCCATATCCATAAACTCTCTCCTTCCACTCTCTATATCTATATATCTCTTGTATGTATATAATATATATACATGTGTTGTGTGTACATTAGATGTATCAAAATCCACAAAATCTATCGCGTCCAATTGCACAATACCGTAGACCATCATCCACCACCACCACCAACACCAACACCTATTCCCCACACAGCACTTGTGATGACCAGTGTTAAGGTATTTGATTGTTCGGTTTGAGTTTGCGTTTCTTTGTTGATCTCTGTTCGGCCATCTAATCCCCCAATGCGCTTAGCTAGCATTAACTGCAACCTACAATTATATATATATATATATATATCTACTATATACGATATGCCTTTAGCTTTCTATATAATCGAACATAATTATACATGAACTGATCCGATTCTGTACTCTTGCAGCCGGATCCACGCATTTGTCATGAGTCATTAATGGATCAAATAAAACGTGGAGCGACCCTCAAACGGAATCAGAAGATCAACGATCGCAGTGCGCCCAAAATACATTAATCTACGATAGTATCTAACTCCGATTAAACCAATATTATTTATTATAATTTATCCAAAAAAACAATTAAGAAAAGAAAATTTAACTATGAGGCGGCGGCTACTGCTCGACTGCAGGTCGCAGAGTTTAGTTTGAAACTAAGAGAAACTCGTGAATACAGTTTACATAACTACATACATACATATATTACATACTTACATATGATAAATGATACATATATATACTATATAAACGAAATATTTGCTAAAATTAATATTATAATAATTAACAAGCCACAATTGCAAATCAAAATGATTATTTAAATATATCTCTCTCTCTGTGGAGTTGCAAGAGTTGAACTAATTGGCATTTCTCTAACTATCCTATACAAATACTATATATTTATAATATTATATTCAAACTTTATGTTAAGTTAGTCTTTTTGTTAGGAGCTGAAGCAAAACAAAAGTTTGGAAGACAATTGAAGTTGATGTTAAATGAAAATTTCATGGATTATTATTATTATTTATAATTTAAACTCGAATTTACTTTAGTTGCTGCTCTTTTATTTAATATTACATTTATTTATAATCTATCTCTCCTTCTTTGTTTATGTATATATCCTATGATTTAATTAACAATATACTACAACTAAACAATGACGCCCAATAAAATGAACATGTCGTATCTACATACAATAATTATATAAGCTTTTATAATTTTTATTTGATAATTTGAACTTGAATTTTACAGCAACTGCGCGTCAATTGTTCAATAGGGTCTGAGCATATTCAAAAATATTCGTATACATAAATAGCTATAGATGCTATACATATATTATAAACTTGATCTGCCAATAGAATGGATAGACATGCCTAGATATATATATATATACTATATTTATAATATGAATTATTGTAATCCCACTGTAACTGTAATTTTACTAACTTTTAACTCTACAAATTTTGCAGGGGCTTTTTTCTATGTGTATCTAAAGTGTATCCCCAATAACGTAGTGTGTGCTATATATAACATATAACATATATCTATATTTACTTACTATATGAACAAGTTCATATCAAACGAGCATTAGGCTATAATAATATTTTTATTGGACTGAATCTTGCATTGTGCTACAAAACAAAACAAATACAATTGTCATTTAAAATGCCAACTGAGTAGAAGAGTAGACTAGAGAAAGAAGGAGAAGAGCAGTTTCTCAATTAAAACATTCACAACATAATATCATTTTCGTTCATATCAGTTACTACATACTATACCTTACTTATACTATATACTGTATCGATATCTGTCAACAGTTTTAAAGCACATTTTATAGAGATTTTATTTGGGTTTTAAATGCACTCTTGCAAAATTTGTATGCTTCAACTTTGACAAGGACTAAAACTTGTTCTAAGCATTTATACAACAGACATACAAACATATTTCTAATATATGTAGTAGTATTTGATATATTTACGATTACTCGGACAAGTTCAGCAGCTAGTTAACAGACTTTTTAAATATTTACAAAATATTTTGTATATACATACTCGTACTATATACGCTTTTTAAGGCTTCATTAATCTATCGTAACTATCGTATCATTGGCATCGTCTATTGCAAATCGTCGTATCGTTTCCAACCAAAAAAATGGCAATAACTAAGCTATAAACTCCATTAGTCTTTAAAGCATATACTAACTAGCGCATACTACCTACGTATACAATTTGAAACATAAACTTATAAATATATATACAAATATACTTATATATGGTATATGTATATTTATTTTTTGGAATCATTTCTATATACACATGCGAACATACAACAAGACATACTTACTCAAAAAGCAAGTTAATTAAAATAGTAATATGCGATTTATAAAAACAACAACAAAAATAACATAACAAATTATTTACAAATCTAAATGTTAATCTTAATGTGTTTCTGTGTGTTTATTGCAAAAAGAAAAACTCGAAAACTAAATTCATATACAAAAAAAATCAAATTATAGAGCGTATTTTTGAATTCATTTGCGTTTAGAACATGAAAAACAATAAAAACATACAATAAATGTAAAAGCATTAAATGTAACTTATATTTGTTTTATTTGGAATCTATCAATTAATTATAAGGTTGGGTAAACTTTTCCATAAAAATAAAATGGATAATAAGTTAAGCATGCGCCTTGTTGCGCGGTGTAAGTCTGAGCTAAACACAATAAATTCTAAACTGTACGCAGCCTATTTGTCACCAATTACTCTAAAACTGTAAAATTCTGCTGTTGATTTTTCTTACAACTGACGCTGAGCTAGAATTTTAGACAGTTGTTGGCGGCGTGTGACCGCACTTTGTAAATAAAAACAATGTTATACAGCACTGTTGCAGCATTTTGAATTATACCTTCAGTATTTCTCAGTACTGCATGTGGTCAACAGTGACGTCAATCCCACCCACATCAGCTGTGTATTTGTTGTGGGTTTTGTTCCTGCGTGTTGCTTGTCGACAAAAGTGGTGTGAAAATTGGAAAATTTTCACCTCCTCTTTTACATAAATTAAAATTGGTAATTCTTATCAATTAAATTGTGAAAAAATAGTTTGCAGCAATGGTAAGTGAAAAAAGATTGCTTTTCAAACAGAATACATGGAAATCAAGTGTTTTCAGGATCTAGACCTCATCTGCCCCGATTTGACCGCGCTAACTCGAGCCTTGGCCAACTTAGTGTATGAGGATTTACTAAGAGGTAATTACACACACACACACCCAATTGCATACATACATTTTTGCTATCTGCTAATAAAATCAATTTTTCAGATGACCGTTTGTGCGACATTCAGCCGCATTATGAATATGAGTCGGAAATCTTTTATTTGAGCGCCATAAATGAAGAAAATCAACAAGTCGCGTACATTCCAATACACAGCACCAAGGACATTGATTTGGCGTTGATAACTGAGATGCAACAGAAGCTGAATAATAATATAATCAATATGGCCATTGCAGATAATACTGGCAATGTGCTATATTATCAAATAACTGAAGGAGTTGGTCAAATGTAAGAGAAGCAAGTCGTCAAACAGATGAAGAGGGTTCCTTTCATGTCATCTTAGATCAAAATTTGTATATAATGTATAGTCCTGCGCTTTTAATCTTAATCTCAATGTTGTAATTTAAGTTTGAATAAATTCGAACACAAAAAAACCAAAACTCTTTTAATTAAACTGCGATAGATATATGTATTTATTCAATCAAAATCATATGATAGTTGCATATAATAACAAATATGTGCATAGTTCAAGGTTAAATCGTATATATATAGATATATATTAGCTGCCCTGTGTCCCAAAATCAAACGTACGAGTATCTCATCGGAATTGCAAGAAACTATCCTTGATAACCTTGAACTGTGCACATAGTAAATGACAATAGTTCTCGCTGCAATTGGTCTGCATATTAATAATCGTAATCATAATCATAATCATAGATTGTAATATGTAATCGTAACATAATTATCTTGACATTAATATAATAACTTAGATTAAATTCAATTATCGAATACTATAACTTAAATACAAATTAAAAATTAATATTAAATTACATATAACTGATATATATATAATATATATATCTTAGAAGTGTACAACAATCTGATCGCATGCAAATGAGAAGAACCAATCAAAAGTTTTGGAATCTCTCGAAACATTTTCCTTGTTTTGCGGTTATTTTCCTGTTTATTTTTAAAGCGTGCACCGCAAAAATTGATTGAAATATTTTCTTTCTCTCTTTTTGTGTTTTTGTTTTAAAAAAATGCTCAAAGCAATACAGTTTTAATGTTAATGTTTATGTTTATGTTTGTTTTTGTTTGTAAAGTACAATAATAAATAACAAATGTATAAGCAAATGTGTATGTATATAATTTAAAAAATAATTAAAATATATATGCATATGTGTATTCAACTCGGGCAATGGGCTGAGGAGTTGAACAAAACGCGAAAAAATATATATAATATAATATACAGCTTTAAAATTGTAAATATGTTTATGTTAATGCATGGGTGTGTGTGTGTGTGTGGGTGTATATATATGTAGAGGTGAGCTCTTGTTCTTCGTTTTATATATATGTTTATATATATATATGTATAATTAATTATATAGTTAGTGCATACAATATTATGACTTGTTTCATTTTGTTCTCTAAACATTCTTTATGAAAATACATGTGTGTGTTTGTGTGCTGTGTGTGTATTGGTTCCTATGATTGCTTTATAAAAACTCATCTACTGGCGCTTGTAAAAGAGCTGTGTATATTCTCATTCATTTTCTTTCCATCTATAACATATATATATATATATATAGGTATATATAGAACTTGGCTTACAAAAATCTGTCCAAAAATCTACAAACATTGCGTATAAGGCTTTTCCAGAGGTTCGTCAGACTATTCAATGCATTTCTCTTTCTACTTTCTCTTTCTTTTTCAACTTTACAGATAACAGAATATAAATCCTTTTATGATTTCAAATTGGATGACTTGATATATGGATGTATATGTATGAGATATGATATATATGCATGTATAGCTATGATTGATGATGCAGGTTTTTACATTATTGTAGAATTCTAGGCAATTTGGTTAATGCTTCTGAGCAACATGCACAAGGTAAACAATATAAATCTATCTATATATATAGTTATTTCTCTGATTTATGCGGCTAATGTTGAGGTTATAACGAATCAACCAGATCAACAAAGCGCTGCACATGTGTAAAAGCATTAGTTATTGGGGGGGCGGCTTAGCCTGGGGCTGGAAGACATTAACACCACTCGGCCGTGTATGAAAAGTCCTGGAAGAGTAGCTGCTCATCGTCGGCTAAGTGTCGTGGCTCCTTTGGCGGCGTTAGCTGCGCCTTCTCTGACGTGAATTCCTCATCAAAGTTCGAAACATCCTCCAAATGTTTCTGCAAAGTAAATTTATTGATTTTTAGCACACAAGAACGAAAACTTTTCTAATTAAGTGCAACTTACAATGGTGGGCACAAATGGTGGCTTCACCTTGCGCAACAGCAAATCATCCCAGACAATGGAGCGGAAGAAAGCCTGCTTCTTGACATCCTCCGCATCCCGCTCCGATGAGCCAAGACGTCGCTCTGGATTCTTGCGTAACAGCTGCAAGTGAAAATCAATAATGCAATTAGTTTAACTGGCAACTGACAGGCTTCTCTCGTTGAGGAATTACCCGGCGCATGACGGCTATGGCCTCCAGCGAAAGGAAGCGCGGGTAGCGCACTTCATCATTAACGATTGAATCGAAGACTTCCTCCTCATCATCGCCAGGGAAAGGTGACTGTAAATAATACCAGGCCATAATTAATATTCTTTACTAATCTTGACTTGGTTTAATTTACCTCGCCCACAAGCATCTCAAAGATGAGCACACCCAATCCCCACCAGTCTACGGCGCGTGTATACGATGTTTCAGTCAGTACCTCAGGCGCCAGGAATTCGGGCGTGCCGCAGAAGGTACCGGTGCGATCTCCAAAGCCCATGCCCTCTTTACACAGACCAAAGTCCGCAATCTTTACATAACCATCCGTATCGAGGAGCAAGTTGTCCAGCTTCAGATCGCGATAGATGATCTTGTTCTCGTGCAGATACTGCAGACCCAATACGACGCACGCTGCATAGAAGACGGCACGCGGCTCCAAAAAGACATCCGTATGGATGTGCATCATCAGATCACCGCCGGCGGCGTATTCCATGACAAAGCAGACGTGTTGCTGAATGAAAGAGATAGAGATAAAGCATGGATATAAGGATATATGTGAAAGGAGGACTCACGTCTGTTTGGAAGCACGAATATAGGTTGACTAAGAAGGGATGGCGCATGGCATTGGCCACCTCAAAGATGCGCTTCTCACTGAGCAGCGACTCCACCTCATCCCGAGCAATGATGTCGCCCTTCTTGAGAGCTTTGATGGCATAGTACTGATTGTTGCTGCGCAGCTGCGACAATATCACCTTGCCAAAGTGACCACGTCCCAGCACGCTCAACAGCCGGAAGTTGTCCATGGAAAGCATGCCGGCATTTGGTGGTTGACCGGAACGCAGTGCCTCGTAGCCGGCGGGTTCGCGATACTGCAGACCTCGTGCCACATTCCGGCGTCCGCTTGTCGAGGCACCAGCTGCGGCCTTGGCCACAGTCAGGTCATACTGGTTGGCATAGATGGGTTGCTGCTGCTGTTGTGGTTGCTGTTTGTCCTGGCGCTGTGTGGGCTGTGGGAACTGTGGTGCTCCAACGACATTGTTGGCATATATTGTGGGCGTGGTGGGCTCCTGAATGATGGGCGATGCCTGCCCATAGCCCAACTGCTGCTGCTGTTGCTGCTGTGGGCCCACATAGAGCTTGCCCAGCTGTGGTATTACCTAATGGGAATAAATAATGTTAATACAGATTCCGATCTCTGGAGTATATCAATCTGTGTTAGTAGTTTCATGTGTGCAACTGGAAAAGCTCTGAATAATAGCAAGTTGTGCCTGCCCCCAGGTGATTGCTCTGGTTGTGTTTCGGTGTTCGTTTTGGTTACCTCGTCAAGTGGTTGCACTGCCTCAACATTTTCTATTAAAACACTTTCAATTGTAATTGTTGCTCTTGGGTTATCCGCAATCCTGTCGCAGCTGCTGGTCGCCGGCGGCGGCGGTGGAGATGGCGATGGCGTTGGTGTCGCCTCAATGGGTTCAATTGTAATATGTACAAGATTGATCTTTGCCTGCAAGAGTGTTTTGTTTGTATGTAGTTCAGGGTGAAGTGCACCAAACGGATTGGATACAAAATGAGGTGCTCAAGGAATACACATACAGGTGCTGCAGGTGCTATTGATGATGATGTCGACAGCAACAGATTGTTTATCGGCCTGGTCAATGCCAAACGCTGAAGGCGCTGATGCGATTGATGCTGCTGCGGCTGCTGTTGTTGCCGTTGTTGCAAGTGCAACGCACACATTTGCCTTACGACCTGGGCGAATGCCTGAAATGTTGGCAATAGCATGGTCCAAAGCCATTCAAAGTAAAACCTATACACGGATTTATATTGATCGGATTGCCGATGCGACAATATAACGACGCGGCGCTATCCAATCAACAACTGAAGGCATCCAAGTGCCAAAGTCATGACCAGAGGCCAGCGATTTTGGCGCTTCTGCGTCGCGGCTGGTCTAAAAATTGTCACCAAAAGGTGGACACCCAACAAACAGACAGGCGGGTGCAAATGTGCTTACAGCTTCATAGTATATATACATACATATAACCAGATATATATATATATATATATATATATATATGTATATAACTATATAATTGTACGTTAAACAGCGCAACGTGAAATGGAAATGAAGAGAACAAAACAGAAGCAAACGCTGACGTTTTCGTTACGTGCAACGTGCTGAGGACATACACAAAACACACACCAACACACCAACACAAACACACATATATACATATACAGGGTGAGTGATACGAATGAACATTTTTTGGCACGTGAATCGATTCACTCTGATGCTGCTTTATAAAACAATTCTTTAATATAATTTTTATCTATTTCAAGCACTTAAATCGTCTCATTTACCTTTCATTTTGCACACGTTATTTAACACAAAATATCTTGGATTCTGCTTTTAAATTGTCAAAATTTCAAAACTACCTTACCTAAATATCTATGCTAAAGGGTATATCAGCTAGTTGATTCAGTTTGCCAAGTGTAGGGAAAAACTTTCGGTTGCTACTCTTAGATTTTACCTATCAAACTGCAGTTCTAACTTTAGTCTTGCCCAACTTCTGTTAAGCTTACACCCAGTCACTGTTAAATCTTACATAGCTGCAAAGCTAACATTTGTGCGTAATGTTAGAGTCCCTGTTTACCTTTTATGTTTTTATATATAATATACATATCTAACATTGTTCAGAGCTTTGTTGGTTATTTCTTCAATTTAATCATATTTTTAGTGGAATTTACAATAATTTACAGTGCAAGTTTGAAGCTGTTTTTGAGTTAGCTTTAATATACTGTTAATAACACTACAATAACAGTTGCTGTTAGCTGTACTAAGGGTGCAATGTTAATGGTGTCTGTTAATGCTGTTTGTTGCTGCTATGCTTATATACAGACTGTTGTTTCTACATGTGTGTGTGCGTGTGTTTGAGTGTGTCTATGTGTGTGAGTGCAGTTATTTGTAAGCTTAACGTGAGTTCAGAGCTAATGTGGTATTTAAAGAACAACAAAAAAGCTAAAGCAGCTGCCAAAGTCATAGATTATGTTAACAGTTGTAATAACAGTAATAGAAACATTAACAGTAACAATAACAGTAGCAGTAACAGTAACACAAAAAGCACTTTTTGGGGTTTAGTTTTGAGGCCAAAACAAGTGTCTGCAATTGGCAGTACACAAAAAATAAACGTGGAATTAGGGAACACAAAAAAAAGAGGATGGAAAACCAAACCAAACCAAAGCCGGAAAAACAGGGTATCAAATGAAAAACCTCCTAACCTCCACACAGAAACGATCGGCGCCGGAACTGTGGCTGGACTGCAGCCCCCTCTGTACAAATACTCATCGTCGTCCTCGGGATACTCAACCAGTGGGGATATGGGTATCGAATCGTCGTCATCCGCTTGCCGGCCGTCCAGCAGCACCACAGGCGGCATTGTCAGTACAGGACGATGCATCTGCTGCTCCACCGCTGAGGTGGCCATGGACGACAGCGACGGCGTCTCCTTGATAATGGCTTGTGCATTGGCGCGCTTCTGGGACTGCTGCTGCTGCTGCTGGAACTGAAACGGGTTGCGTATTTGTAAGGACAGCTCGCTAGGGCTTTGACTGTGGTTGTGGCTGTGGTTGTGTTGGTGCTGAGATTGAAATTGGCGGCTTGCGGTTTGCGACAGAATGTTGGTTAGTGGCTCAGGAGGCGTTGGCGGCGATTCTTGCATGGGCATTACTGTCTGGCTTTGCAGGGCAGCTATGCGTTCCATCTGCGTCTGTCGATCCGTTTGCTGTTGTTGCTGCTGCTGCTGCAGCCTGTCGAGCAGCTCCTGCTCCAGCTGCAGCTGCTCCATGGGCCAACCAGGTGACTGCTGTGTGTGCAGCAGGCGGCGCAGTGTATTCGGATGCGACTCCATTTCGCAGAGGAAATCAAATTCGTGCAATGCGTCCTGCAACTGTCCATGATTAACAGCATCATCCCAGGACGCAGATACGTACACACACGCACACACAGACACACACACACGCACAACACAGGCAAGGCAAAGGCAAAGCATAAAGCAACATCAGGCACAAGAGTGGGAGAAACCAGACAAAAAAGAGATGGGAGTATTGATAAGAGAAGAGACAAACACACTTGACTTGATTGAAGCTCAGAAGAAATGAAGACAGGCGGGAGACAGAAGAGAGACATCAAGGATAAGGACAAGGATAACCACAAAAGATGGTGGATGAAAGAAGACGAAAAAAAGCGAGAGAAGTGAAACGAAGGAGAGGTAAAGAGATGAACATGAATTTGATGAGAATAAAGACAGTCGGAGAGATAGATAGAGGACAAGGAAAGAGTCAGCAAGAGAGAGAGAAAGAGAGAGAGAGAGAGAGCGGGAAAGGAAGGATGGCTAAGCAGAAGCAAATGTGCATTTATGATTGGCAAGTTATGATATCTTTTCCTGATGAACTAAATGCTGGGAACTAGTTCAAAAGAACTGACTAAAAACTCTACTCATTTATGATCGGAACTAGCTCAAATTGAAGTGCAGCTAACTTAAATATCTTTACCAAGCAATAGCTAATAGTTAACTAATTCAAATTGCGAAAAAGTTTTAGTTAAAATTGAATCACGGAACTAGTTCAAAATTTGTATCAAAAGCGAGCAAAATATCTACTTACAAATCAAGCAGCGAAGGAACTAGTTCTCCTTCTATCTCTTTCTATCTATCAATGAGTAGTTATATATTATGAAATGGAACAGGCAAAAGATTACATTATAGCTTGTTATTATGGATACCACTAGGGATTACTTTGGCTGCGATTCAAGTGGTTCTGTATGGAGTCTTGGCGGCTAATCAGTTGATATATATGAACTCTCCAGATTTAGATATATATATATGATATATGTACAGTTACAAAACCAACACCAAAGCGATATATATATGGAATGCCCCAGGGATATAATGGACTATACATGAGGGGATGTGATCAATTTACAGCATGAGCAGTAGGCATAAAGCGTAACCATCAAATCAGCTACAGATATATATATAGTATATATGTTCAGGAATAGTTGGGCTGGGTTTGCTATACAGTTGCCAGGCGAACGATTGGGAGCTGCTTACCTCTTGGTCCAGCACGGGCGTAACAGGCTTCAGGACGGGCGGCGGTGGTGGCGCTGTGGTGGGTGCGGCAGTGCGTCCAGGCGGCGTCTTGCCGGGCATCTGCAGGTTGAGCGTGTTGGGCCTGTTGCTGTTGGGGGCTGTGGTGGCCGCTGCTGGCGGTGGGGTCTCGGGTGGCAGCACGCTGATGCCGTGCATGTGCATGGAGAGCGGACGCATGCCACTCAGTCCGCTGGCTGCAGGATCGGGATACTCGCCGGGCGTTTCGACGTGCTCATGGAGACCCGCATCGGGATCGAATTCCATGTTCTGAGCCTGTTCGCCGGGCGAGTAGGGCTCCGGTTCGACGGCCAGCGCATCGGAGGAAGGTGTGCGGAAATGGGCGACTCGGAGTCGCGTGAGGGTGCGCTGCTGGGCAGCGGGGAGGAGGCGCGTCCAGTGATAGCTGTGCTACTGCCGGTGCCCAGGTGCACGTGGTTGGGCGCATTGCGCTTGAGCAGGCGACCCCAGGTGGCCACATTGATGTTCATTTGCTTGGCGCGCGGTATATTCTTGGCCTGCTGCCGATTGAAGATCATGCGCTGGCGGCGCAGTTTGGGCTTCTGCGAGATCATCGGATTGAGGAATTTGATCTCGGCGAAGAGCAGGCCTTGGGGCTCTAGCTGGAGTGCCATGCCGTGGCGCACATCGTCTATGAACTCCTCGAGGCGCAGCACCTTGACGGCGCATAGGGAGCGCCAGTCGCGCCAGTAGACGCCAATTTCGAGCTCCCTGGAGCGGTCTAGATCAATGGAGAAACGCTGATCCCAGGCCTGCTGTGAGCAGGGCTTCCAGGAGGTCTGTCCCACAGTGATGTTGTCCAGCTTGATGGCAGCCATAATCTCTATCGATGTCTCGTCCTTGACCGAGTAGCTCTTGGAGCTGCTGCGTGAGGTGACGCCCTTGACAAAGCTACGCAGATCACCCGGACTCGAGTTGTTATCCTTGTCACGACGCGAACGTCCGGGCACATCCTCCAGCAGATCCTGGCAGCCCATCAGACGTACCTCCAGCTTGCCAGTGACACTGGCGCAACGTCCCAGCGATGAAACCGACTGGTAAGACTTACCACCAAGCAAGCCACCGGGTCCAGACTGCAGCGATGTGTAGTGGACAGGTGCTGGTGACGTTGACTGCTGGACAATCTGCAGCTCCTGCTTCAGCTGCTGAGCGGTGGGCGAATCGGCGGGCAGCTCCTGGCGTCGCAACTCCAGTGAGTACCGCAAGAGATCAAGTTTACGCGATGATTCCGACAGACGTCCATGTGCCTGGGCAAATAAAGAAACACAAATGAGTCAAATGATGCACTTCATCCATTAATCTTTCAAGTATAGAAACAACAATAGGGAAATCTTCTTTTTACACTAATTTATTTCATATATTTAACTGTTTGTTTACAAAGATTACAAAAACAGATTCAGCGCTGGGGAGGAACTTTGTGAACGGTTTATTGAATTGAATCTTAGGTTTCTAGCACAAAGCATAGCTGCTGGCAAGGATTCGATTGGGCGTTAATGGGCGTGGCAACTTACGCACAAAGTGTTAAATGCAAGCTCTAAAAGAAAGGCAAAAACAGGGACAACATCGATGATAACCGAAGTTCGTTGGAGCCAATGCAGAGTAGTGACACCTGCACATCTGTTCCTAATCTCTGCAACGGCTTATGCGTATTATAATGAATCCTAGTGCTCTAAGTTAGTGGTCGTCGCATCGGTGGTCGCTCGCCCAGGGAGAAGGCACGTCCACGCAGCTGGAAGCGTTCGGCCAACCAACGCTGGCAGCTCTCGCACTGGCAATTGGGATTCTTGGTGGGTCCGACATGGTGTCCCGGCTTGCGCATGGTCACAACACTGCCGAAGCGTCGAGCCTTCTCCAGATGCTCGTGGGTGTAGCCCGATACGACGGTGGACGTTTCGCTGGCCAAACTTGGACTGTCGCGCGAGATGTCAAAGCGTCTGGTGGGCAGTGGAGATGCCACCGTGGTGCCAAATGTGGTGGCCGAGGTGGTGCTGGGCGGTGCCTCGCTGCCGCAGCGCAGCACAGTGCTTGCGACGGAGAGCAGCTGTGAGGAGCTGAGCTCCGAGGAGGGCGAGCCAGGCGCCTGCACACAGAGATTGTCACGAGCTTCGCTCTTCCAGCGGTAGCCGGCATGCAGACGCTTGAAGGGATCGATGCCAGCAGCAGCACCGCCAGCTGTAACTGGCGCCGTCTGTGGCAGCTGGACGTGCACCGGTTCCGGACTTGCGGGTGGCCCAAAGAATTGCAGGAAACCAGGACGATTGCGTGGAAGATGCGACATTTGCTGGAGATGATGTGAATGTAGCAAGTGTTGTTGGCGGCCGGGATAGGTATTGAAACCCATGTTGCTTTCCGAGAAGGCATCCGACTCGGAGGGCAGCGTATCGCTGCGCTGGAACGAGCCCAGCTTTGACTGCACCTCCGTTATGGTCGTCAGATGCGGATGAGTGGACGTAGTTGCCGCAGGTGTTGGCTGCTCCACGGAGTGCTGTCTGGACCAGAGACGCTCCATCTGCCTGATGCGCATTCGATCCAACGAATTCTCATACTCAAAGCTTTCCGATTTGCTCAAAGGCGGCGCAAATGGTACATTACTGATGGCATCCGGTTCGTCCACATCCCTCCAGGAGGAGTCCACACAGTCACCGGCCATGACGCTAGAGATGCTGCTGGCAGTGGCATCGCGTGGCATCGTCGACTGTGAGGAGTTCGGATAGGCGCTGCTGCTCTGTGTCTCATCGCTGGGCTGCCTCAGGTATTTCTGGCGCAGATTGGCCAGCTTGGCGGTGCGCTGATCCTCCACATGCTGGCGGAACAGCAGCTGCTTGGACTCGTTGATCTCTTCGTTGGTGCTGCTCTTGGTCACCGCATGGCCCAAGTTCAGCTTCTGCTTTTGCAGCTTGAAGGATTGCTGGGGCGATCTCTGGGCCAGGCGACGTGGCAACGCGGCTCCTTTAATGCGCTGATGACGCAGCAGCATCTGCTCATTGTTGAGCACCGTTTGGGGCGTCGAATTGGAGTCCACGTCATAGGGATACTGCTCATTGTTGCTGTTGCCATCCGAGCTGGAGGCCTCGGCGTCTGCCTGCTCATCCTCGTCCTCATCCTCGGAGCCCGTACAGTAGACATCAATGTGCACAGTGCGCGGCAGCTTCTCACCCACATTGGGCAGCCGAGGTGACCTAGAGACCGTCGGAGGCGTTGCCGTTAGAGGCGGTATGCGTGACATCGATGCCGACTTGAACGTGGACGAAGGCGTCGGCGTGTTCGAGTAGGTGGCCTGCAAAAGAGGATGACAGTTAGTTAAGATGTTGCTGGTGGAAATTTAGTCGACTTACCACATAGGTGTTCGCCTCCTCCGCCTGCCGCCTGCTGGCAAAGTTCATCAGCGCCTGCGTTGTGGCACGTCTCTGGTCGTAGGCGGGCTGGCGCCGCTGTCGCTCCTCCGTGTCGCTGGTCTGGGAGCAGGCGTCGCGCAGCTGCTGTGCCCGCACCTTGCTATGATAGACGAAGGGCTCATTGACTGTATCCAGGTGCTGCAGGTTCGGTGGCAGAAAGTCCGCCACGGCCGAGACAATTATGTTGCAGGTGCTGCTGCAACGTGTGCCACACAGCTGAGCTGTGACGCCCGGCACCGTTGTGGCAGTCTCTGCTGGTGGCTGCGTGTGCCTTGAGGCCTGCGGACTGCCAAAGGCCGAATCCGCATAGGTTGTGGCCGAGGAGTTGGTGCTCCGAAAGCTTGTCGCTGTTGTTGCCTGTCCAATTTGCCAGATTAGAGTTCGATCCAGATACAATTTCCCATTAGATGCTTACCTTTTCGTGTTCCGGTTCATGCTCCTCGTTGGGCGTACACCATTTGTATACCACGCGCACCGGATGCACTGCCTCCTGTGCAGCATACTCCCGCTGCACTGGCTCACCGCCACGCGCGAACGTGAGCTGAGCTCGCACTGTCCACTCGGCGGTCAACTCTTGTGGCAGCGGCACTTCCGCCTCTGCACGACTTGTGGAGCTACTCATGACGCTGGCCACCACTTGAACCCGATCTCTTTATAGGCACACGTTGAACGCACACATTTTGATCTAACGTTTCCCAAGGTGCCACCTTTGTTTAAAGGGGCCTTCAGTTTCTACTATATCTCATACAACAGACGATCTGCACAGATACGCGGCATATATATATATATATATGTATAGTATATATATGTATTATGTTCTTATGGATTAAGCTAAAAATAACACAGAAATTCGTTGCGTTTGATATTTAGTTTGACAAACAAACGCACAACACTGCGAGGGTGGCTTTAAAAGTTCTAAATTGAAGTTAAAGTGTGTGTTATGATTCGTATTAGCAACTTTGCTGGGATGATGAAGTAATCAAAACTGATAAATCAGCTGTAGATAGCCTCTTAGATATATGTTTCAATCTTTAGACTTTGATTAACGAAGATATCTGCTACGACTGGCATCATATTCTACCATATCCTGTCAGATATAATCGTAGTTAAAGTGTGTGTTATGATTCGAATCAGATTATGAAAGCAACTTGGCTGCGATGATGCAGTAATCAAAACTGATAAATCAGCTGTATATAGCCTCTAGAGGCAACTTAGATATATGTCTCAATCTTTGGACTTTGATTAACGAAGATTTCTGCTACGACTGACATCTTATTCTATCATATCCTGTCAGATATAATCGTATCTATATCCTATGATATATAGTATAACATCATCTGATATGATGCTATATCCTAGATATAATCCCTTCTGACTGCTTTGGCTTTAAGCTAAAACATTGCTTTCTGATCAACTCATGTTTTCATTTCTTTTAATGGATTTCCCCCAAGAAATTTCCTCACAGAGACATACAAAATTGGGTTAATAATCAAACGATCTGATTATTAGCAGCGGAAAAGCCAAAAATACTTTAAAAATGCATAAATAATGTGATGAACGTGTCGCACAAATCTGATTACTGACTCATCACATAATTCTAAATATATATTTTCATATTCTACGCCAGATCAATGAACGATGATTAAAGAGCCTCAAAGTATGGCCAATGGTTGACATATCTATATATATAGATATATTTGTGGATGTTTCTGTTCGTTTGCTTTAAATTTGTATAATTATTTTGCTTTTATTTCCCATTTTCCTTTTTCAGCTTTGTTTGAACATAAACACACACATTTATTTAGTAGCACTTATTAAACCACCCTCGCAGAGTGGGCGCGATTTTATTGTTATTTATTGCCATTTTATAATCTTTTTTTTTAAATAATATCTTTCTATTATTTTAGTTTATTTTGGGATTCATTCAGCCACGCACAAAAATACGAAAACACTTTCAGTTTTTTCTGCTTCTTTTTGTTTCGTTTCACTTGTAAAAATTTTTGTTTCTAATTTAATTTTCAATTTATTTATAAATCCTCTTCTCGTTAAGTGTTGTTGTTGTTGTTTTTGGTTTCTGTTGTTGCGTCTTGTAAAATACTCAAAAATCGCAAGATGACCCCAAAAATTTAATACAGAATACGAGGAAACACGAACGGAAGACAAAAGGGGCGGGGGAGGACAAGGTGTGTAAGCGAATTACGCAATTTTAAGAAATTAAAGTTGAACGAAAAAGGTAACAGAAAATATTAAAACTCGCAACACGCTGCGTATGCGTTATTTCTGCCTGGAAATCAAATGACGTCGTCTCTCTCTATGTGTGTGTGTGTGTGTGTGTGTGTGTGTGTTATGAGTGTGCAGAGTTTATGTGTGTTTATAGTCTCTTATGATTGTCGCCTTTAATTACAGTCTGCATTAAGTTTAAGCCGAAAATCACAGAAGAAACGCCGCAGCGCACGCAAATGACCAATAAAAAATTTGAAAGAAATGAAATACAAAATTTACAAAAACTAAAAAAAAAACTGAAAAACTAAAAAAGTAAATGACACGCGGCAAAACCGAAACAAAAAAGCGTTGAAAAAACGCGCAAGTGGCCGAAGTGGCAACTGAACTCAAACTGAAAAACTGCGTGAAAATTCGCTAGAGAAAAATATTTTCAGATACAATAAAAATTTGGCTGCTGTTCTCTCTCCCTCTCTCTCTCTCAGAGATGATATAGTAAAACTCTATATATATAGATATATATGTATAGAGATTGGGGTATGGGTTATGTCTGCTTATAAGCATGTGTTCAGCATAGTTCTATTAATGTTTAGCAAACAAAATATAGGCATATGTACGCAGATGATGAGGAGCAAAGGCCAGTTCGCTTTTGTTTATCGCTTCGACCAAACCAGACCCATAAATCCAGCCCAGAGGAGACCCGAAACATATCCAAGAAACATCTGTCGGCTGCTGTTGCATCTGCTTATGTCAAAAAACAAACGAGAAAAACTCAAATTTAGCCACAAACAAATAAATATTCGAGTAATCTTGTATGCAACTGGATATAAAAGACGTCTAACTCTGCGCCTGGAGGAGGAGTCTGTCCACTATATGGGCCATCTTTGCTATGGAGCAATCAATGGGGCGCTAAAATTGGAAGTCGCTGGCAACAAAACCGCAGCAGCAGCCGAAGAAATAAATCACAAGTCGAAAATCTGTACAAGCGATAGGAAGTCGGATATATAGATTGGGAAATATGTGTAGGAAAAAGGGAAAGTCGAAACGGGGAATACCCTAAGAATATTACTTGATATCTGTTATAATATTTATATTAGATGCAACTTCTTGCAGTTCATGTTAGCTGAAAGCAGCTGCTAAAGGACGTTCAATTTATAGCTTAGAGTAACGCATAAAGTGACCATGGAGGAGCAGCTCAAATATCCCCAAAGCAACTGCACAGATTTCAGAGAGTGTCTTAGTCTTAACTTGCAAAAAGTGACCATGGAGGATGCCTCGACAGACTTTGCAATAGTTGCACAAGCAACAGCTTTCAAAGCACTTAAAAGTTTGTGTATTTTGACAACTTTTCTTTTACACGTACATTTTTTTTGGCTAACAAAAAATGGCAATAAAAGTTGTCGAGTAAAAAAGCCAAAACTAAAAACAACAACAGAAGTGAAGTTCTTTATAAAGTCTCTCCAGAGCACGACTAACCCCACTTCAGATTCACCTTTTAAACTGCCACATAAGTTGGAGCAGCACATGGACTCAACACTTCTCTGCCCTGTAGGTCTTATGCTCTAGTGAGGACAGTTCTTTGAGATTCTGTGCATATTTTTGAGCATCTTTTGCAAGCGGAAAGTAAATTAATGAGGCGACAGTTAGCACAAAATAAACCATAAAAAAAATATGAAGGAAAATAAAAGAAAAATTGAAATATTTTCAACAGCCGCGTAATTAGCCTCGTTTTGCGGTGTGTGTGTGTGTGACGTGTGTGCTGTGTGTTTTGGGTGTTTCGCTAAGCCTTATGGCTAACGGCACGTATACGTAACACACATTTACACATGAATCATACGCCGTGTGGCACACGCCACAAATGGCAGCTGCCGGCAGCCGCTTTGGGACTCTCGATTCTCGTCTCTGGGCAGGCCTAACGATTGGCCCGCCCTCGCGTTGCTTACCTGGCCACCGGCCAGATCTAGATATATATATAAATTATGCTAATCTAATTAACTATAAGTAGTACCAGGTAGATACACAGGTATGCAACATATATAGAAATAGTGGGCTCACCTCTTGCAGCGCCTTCTTGTCTGGGGCACGATTCGCTGTCTGCAACGTGCGTATAACATTTTTGGCTCCATCAACGACAGCGGCTTCGATGCGCAGCCGATGACGCAGCTCCTCGATGCGTTCCTCCAGCGTTAGCTCCATACTCTGGGGCTGCATGCTGCCACTGCCAATGCCGCCAAAGCCGGCGCCGGCACCGCTGCTGCCGCCACCAGCTATCAGCACACCGTGCTCGTCTGTTAGCTGGCGGGAGGCCTTGAGGCGATCCGCCTGCTCGCGATTCTGTTTGACTTTGATGATGCGCAAACGCAGAAACTCAATCTTGGCCTTGGAATCCGCCAGCATCTGATGCGCCTCGGCCAGCAGCTTCTTATCGCAGCCAATGCCCAGAGATTGTATCATATTCTCAGCACCAGCCTTGACCTTCATCTCGATCTGCAGTTGTTTCTCCAGCGAGGCCAGCACTTTGTCATTGGCAGTGGCCATTGCACCGCCACCCTGCAGCGCATTGTTGCCACCCAGGCCGCCACCAAACTGTGCCACACCGCTGCCATCAATGCCAAAGCCAATCGAATCTGTAAAGAAAGCGGACAATTTGCATTAGTTTAAAGTTGTCTTGTTGGTGAGTTAGAAGGAGGAGGAGGAAAGGGGTTTAGGATTGGGATTTAGACCATAAAACTGTAGAAATTTTAAACGTCTTTCGGCTGGGAGTGGCCCAAGTGCTCTAACTTTTAGCTTCAGTATCCCCTGGATAGCTATCAGCCACTCAGCTACTTAAAATGTCTCAACTAACAGAACTATTACCAGGTGAGAAGTGTATTATATATATTTAAACCACACCCAAAGAAAAGTGGAAGGGGGTATATTTTTTGGCAATTTCTGCCAGACTTCGCCCACACAAAGCAAAGCCTTGACAGCTTCTCTGTTGCGGTGTCAAATCGCTTAACCTGCTGCTGTTTAGGCGCCACATGCGCCGTCAAAGTTCAAAAGGTCAGACAGCCCCCACGTGGTTCCTTTTACAATGAGTTAATCATTTGAACAGTTCACAGGTCGTTTCACTTGACCGGCAGCTGGCAGCGCGCCCTTTGACACGTTCTATTTACAGTTTGATGCGATTGCACACACACTTGAGTTAAAGTGCAGCCAGGGGGAGGTGCTGGTGGGCGTGGCAGCCAGTGGGTAATCAAGGACAAGGCTACACTCAATAATTGATATGATAGTGCAGTTTGTTTAAGACTGTGTTTGTTTAGCCAAGTTTCACTGTAGCCACTCGATGCTGCAACACAAATCGTAATAAAACTTATAAAAAGTAATAAAAATCTCAATTTAAGTTGAACTCTCAACGTACCCTACTCCATTTAAGCCTATAAACTTGTTGAAATGTGTTTTTCTGACATTTCCCCATCTAGTTGATCTATTTAACAAAAGTTCTACCAAATTTCCGCTGCCAAGTTGTATGCTAATCTTATTCTGGAAGTTAATCCACATAAACTGTTGATGTTGTTGTTTTATTTTGTTGGCAGCTGATGGCAAACATGTCAATCAATTCAACAGATGGAAACTTGTGAAGCTTTCAACGCCACACAATGCACACGATGATGAGGATTCTAATACCATTGATGATGATAATGATGATGATGTTGATGGAAATTCAATGAGAAAAGCTACCCGCTGATGGCAGCTGCTGCACGGCCAAACACGGAAACAGATAAAACGAAGAACCAAAACGTTCAACAGTCACATTCAGCATAAAATATCATGACACTTGTGTCAATATAATAGAAAAACACACATATAAATATATAGAATGAGGAAGAGAATGATTGGAAGTAAGAGTACGACTAGTAGATACCCTGTAGGCATACACATTGGAACATGGACTTATATTTTCGATTTTAATTCAATTCCTCTAACTTCTTTTCTTGCTTTCTCTTAATTTATCTGAAATGCTTAGATAACCAGGCTAAAATGGTGAAAAATTTGCCTCAAATCAATTGAAATAAACTTCCAAAAACTTCCTTTGTTGCATCTATTATATAAATACCATTTGATCAAAGTTGATCGGGACTGACAATAAAAAACAAACAACATTTTCACGTATATTTAATGCAAGTTATCGATGACTTCAGGACTTCAGGATAGAAATATATGATTAAATTGTCTTTTCTATATATCTGTCCAGAATCTATATAATATAGAATCAATCAACGCACCTATAACTGAATACTCTACCCTCTAATAGACTGCCATTCATTATAATCTAATATAACGGAAGTATCTATGATCCTTGGAATGCATCTATCTGTCTCCAAGCTACCTCTTAACCCATTTCCATAGTTTACAGGGTATAAGTGAAGCAGAATAAATGGTTGAGCCTCGACATAAAACTTGACACTAACCAAGTGTCTGGTTATACAACCAGATACTAGATACAGAGAGAAGTGTAAACGGTAAAAGCATATTTCGCGCCTGGTCAGAGTCAGAGTCAGAGTCAGAGTAATGTAAAAGAACACGCAATGCGACGATTCATAGATACATAGATACAAAAGTATATAGATACAAATGTATATTTATGTATATAAAGCATAACTAGACAGTTGACAGAGTTCGCGTGACAAATGCTCGTTAATGTAACGATTGAGTGGCAAACCATATTGGACAGGCTTGAAGAGTGTGACATTTGGGAAGATATCGTTAAAGAGATACTTTGGGATAGTTAGGGATAGTTTTTTCAACCTGTTTGCTTACCTTGACCATTGCTGTTGACCGCTGTGTTGGCGGATGTTAACAGTATTTGACTTTCCAGTTCCTGCAGTTCTGATTTCAATTCGGCCAATTTACTTTTGCTCTTTTTCACAAGGACAGCGACATCGCTGAGGGAACGACGATCCTTGGCCACTTCGCGTAGCTTCTCGGCGCCCTCCTTGATCTTCAGCTCCTTGCGTATCTCACGTCGTATGGCCTCTTTGATCTCCTCGAGCCGTATGGACATACAGCTCTCGGGCAGGTTCTCTGTGAAGCCATATTTATGGCTGAGCTCGTACAGAACGGGATGCTTTATGTATTCGCCCTAAAATGAAAAACAAATGGAAATTCCAAAAAAGGAAAATTAGTTTCAAATATCAAAGTTTTAGCTTAGAAGTTAGTTGCCTGCCTGTTGAATAAATTCGCCAGAATTATTGACAGTATCTGTGTAAAATATTGTCCCATTTGCAGGATGAGACTCTGAATTTGATACAAGACGATTCCACAATCTTAAGGCACTTGCCCTTCTTCGTATGGAACCACTGCAGCCACGTGGCAGAGTGTTAAACTTCGTCGAGTTAAGATCGCCCGTCGATTTGAAATCATCGTTGCTTGAACTGTTTTTGGGTTGAGAGCTCAACATGCTGCGTATTCTCTTAACCAGGTTTGACATTGTGGTGGGGGATTTTCCGTTGAATTTGAATTGGATTCGTTTTCGAGCTTTGTTCTTGTGTTCTTCTTTTCAAACATGTGATAAACGCTCAAGTCTGTGACCAGTTCATGGTAATTAGATGACTTGTTTCGCCTTTTCACACGACTTACCAGCTGCAAGTTATCACGAAAATGTACAAAAGATTGTCTAAAGTTGGTAGAAATCACAACCAGAATAACAACCATTTACTTGTCTCCAGTTCCAGATTGTCATGTCAATGTGCGAGACATTGTAATGATACCGAGAAAGTTAACAATGTTGATCAATTTCTATGCTCTTTTATAACAATTTGAAACATTTCCGATCTGATACGAAAACGAGAACACCTAAGCAACAATTAGAGAAGAGTTTGATGCAAATTAAAAGTTCTAATCAATTCCAACAACTCACTGTCACAACTTTCACGCAATTCAATGCTGGTCTTCCATTCCAAACTTGGTCAATAAAAACTTTCCCGTATTGTTAATGATTTTCACTACATTCAAAGTTCTATCAAGAAGAACAATTTAACAACTTCTAGAAAACATCCATTGAACAGCTATAAAGTTGGCTAACTTTGAGTTTTGAGTTTCTCTTGGAAAACTTATAGTCAATAGATGAAGCTAAGCAAAAGTTTGTGGAAAATGTTGCAGCATTCAAGCGTTTAGCCTGTGAGATGGTCACACCATAACAATGTGACCTTACTTTTGCGTTTATAATGTGGAAACATGATACAGAGAAGCGTTTACTTTAATTCAGAATTAGTTTGAAAGAAATAATCAATAATTATGCAAATTATGAAAAGCATAATTTAAGGCAAGTTGGTCACACCCAAATATGCGACCTTATGTTCAATTATGCGCATACTTTTCCTAATTGGATTATAATATGTTCCTTTCGCCAGGTGAATCGCTTCTTGCCAGCTTTAAAGCTGAGCTATAAATATACAAATAATCAATAACTAACGAGAATGTAATCATACCTAATACATAGAGAAGAGAGGCTGGTCACACTTTTATTATGTGAACTTATGTACACACTCACAATAATCAATACAGCGAATACAGGGAATCGATTTTGGTAGATTTGAAGTTGACTCTGATAGGAAAATAGATGGAAATTTATTAAAAAGGTTAAAGTATCTTCCTTAATGAATCTAGATAAGCCTTGATTTGGCTAGGAATCAAAATATCTTTAACTTTTAAGCTAAAGCCAACTATTGACAGATGATATAAAGAGGCAACACTTCGATATGAAACCAATACACATAGAACAGCAACTTGAAACTAATAAGCAGTACGTAGGTTTTATCTGATATTTATGAAAATTGAAAGTATTATTTTTGATTGTTTTTATTGTTTATAGAGGTAAAAGGCACAAGTTGGCACTGGCAATGCGTCTGGTACTCGCAGCGTCTGGAGTGATAAGGAAAACGTTAGTGGATCGCATGACTTTTAGCACATGAATGTAAACAGGAAACTTAGTACATAATAAGTATATAGAACTGTTTGCTTTAGGCTAACAGACATTATGCGTTGTACTATTATTATAATATAGAGAGAGAGAGAGAGAGATTCCAAAGAATTCATTGACTGCTGCTGTCTGGCTGGAAGGCATAAAAAGTATAAAAGTATTTCCACAATCGGTTGTAAAAATTTGCATTAATTAAAGGCAACTGTGAACTGTTTGTAGACTTGACTCATGCCCAATTAGCCCAATATGGCATAGAGTACAGCAGCTGTCTATGTTGGCCATGTTTGCATTAACTTGTTGGCCAAATAAAAACGACCAATGAATATTCATAAGAATTTCTTAGCAAAGTGAAAATTATCAGTAACCGTTGGCGGCAAAGCCAAAGTATTTCATTAGCTATCAATGGGATCTAAGGCTATTGAAATATTGATGGATTGATGGCAACACAAGTTGGTTAAAAGAACAACAAAAAATATGCGTATATACTCTACAAATTAGAGGAAGGGAATGAAAGACTGCGCAACGTTTTCTTATCAATTGATAAGCAGCCCAACAAACAAACAAACAACAACACAAATTTTAAGTAGCTCGTTTTGTTTATCCACACACACACGCACACACTCGCACAACACACACACACTTAGGCTAAAAAGCCAAGAAATGCCAAAATAAATTCAATAGATTCCAGCCTTATCACAAATGCTTAGCCTTGGCTTTATACTTTATATTTATATATAAATAAATTCTTAGATTTCACAACGATGTTCGCTTCGCTCAACATTCAACGTGCAACTTGTTGCAAAGGTTTTTTTTTCTTTAATATTTCTCTATTTTAAATATATCAGTTAACCGCACGCCGCGTTGTCAGTCGGGCTCAACTATCGAACTTCGAGTGAAATTAACGTTAACGTAATTCTCAGTGTAATAAAATGTGGCTAAATGGCCCGAACGAAACATTGGCAACTCGTGGGTGCTGTACGAAGATGACGCTCAAAGCGATTTGTCACGAAGTTGGCCAACGAAGTGACTCACGAAGTTACCAACTGGTTTCGGCCAACTTGATAACAAAACGCAGCTGACTGACCGCAACGACAAACGTCGATTGCATTAGAAAAATAAAAAAATAGTAAACACAATCAACATTAGATAGATAGTTACTATCGTAGTAACTATCAAAGGTCTGGTGTGTGACGGAGATATCACAATAATTGCCTTGAAATTTATGTGTGTTAATCATCTGAGAGATTACAAAAAACATATATTACCTTACACAGAGGGTCGTTAAGGCGCATAAAAACTGAGCTGTGATACAGCAACTATCAACTGGGAAATATCTTTATTTTTAAACTGTTCCTCATAGTTATACATATGTATGATTTTGTCATTAGGATATATATATATATTATCTGATTGACTACTCTATCATATCTATATCTGCAGCTGAATATAAACATATTAAATGAATGATTCATCTAACTGAATGCAGTCTTAATAACTGTTACACTTCATTAAATTCAGCTTAAGTTTCATTGAGTTCAAAAGAAAAACGTTTATTCATTGCATGAAATTCACTTTCCATCGATTGAAATGTTAATCGATTACACGATAGATACTGAAAAACGTTTCTTTCTAAAGTTTATACTTAAGGGAAACAATCCTAATACTATAAAAGTAGCTTATAGAGCCCAAACTAACCACAATATTATATTTTATAGATCTCTTTCTATACCTTATTCGATATATGGGCTATAATCCCATACAGTTTGTAGACTCAGCCATGGAAATGCTATTATACTCACATATAGTATTTCCTATCATCAGTTTAAAACTTAATTTTAGTCATTAGACTATATCTCAATCATAAGATATTATATCTTTTATTGTCTCCCAACTAATGCACATATCTTTAAGAAGATACAAAAAGAAACTTGACTTTAATTTGTCTCTTTTGCATTTCTCATTCGATTTACATCACGTCAAGACCCTCCTGGGAATTGTCTTTCAAGTTGTGCTACGAGTAGTATGTGAAATTTTAGCGGCTTTACTTTGCATTCTTTATAAGACAACTTGATGATAATGGGCCAGCAGGGAATTGCATAATGCAATTGCAGAGAAGAGAGAGAGAGAGAGAGAGGATTATTACTTGGATACAAAAAACTGACACAACATTGCGAATACTTGAATAATCAGCATAATATGCGATATATAGATATAGCGATATGAGTATGAGATGTGCGGCAAAGGGAGGGGAAACATTGCATCAAAGTTGCAAAAAGACAACAGATACGAGTACGTCATAGTACGGGATCCAGTCTACAGGGCGTGCATGATAATGATAATGATGATGTTCATCATCATGATGATGATGATGATGACAGCCGCTGTCTGAGAAAGTTGCAAATGTTGCAGGCGCATTGGAGAACAGACACAGACACTGGAACGGATGGATAAATGGTTGGGTGGGTGAAGGGGCATGGAAGACATGGAACGGAAATGGAAACGGGAGAAAAGAGAGTGCAAACAGCAGGCAGGGAGGGGGTGGGTGGCGGCAACTTTTCGACGTCAGTAAATGGCAAAATTTTGTGGCTTTCTTTTGACGCAGTCTCTGTGCGAATGTGTGGGCTGACAGCCAGAAAGCGACGAGAAGAGAATACAGGGGGAAGAAATGTATTGCAGAAGAAGAGGCAGTAAGAAAGATATGGAGAAAAGGAAATATATATACAGCGAAGGGTCTGCGGGATGCAACCCACATTTAATTAATAATATGCGACTGAGCGTGAGATAAGGCTGATCTACTGTGCAATACCCTGTAGCTAGACAACCATAGGGTGTCATGCACATATCTGAAATCTTTAGGAGTATCTCAAATGTAAGCGATCTCCGATCTGCATACTTATATATGTTACAGATACCAACCCTATATACCCTTCTTTTACAGGGTATTTACATGACTTAAATAAGCGAATTGCGCGCGTGCTATCTTCGACTCGTATTCATATTCAAATTGTAGAGTACAAAACAAATTTTGAACTGGAATGCGATAGAGTCGAGTGATATTCATATATTATATAGTACATACGTGTATATATCCTCTGAGACGAGAGCGTAGATCCTTTAGAAATACCATATTCATTGTGAGTGCCATTCTAAGAAAATGTATCTTTGTTTTTTCTCAGTTTTGTTAGTGTCTTTTTGCTGTTTGTCTTAAAATGTTGTCTACAATTGTTTCACAATGGGCAATTCATAACATTTCGCGACAGTTTTTCTTTCAAACGCTTTTCTATGGGGTTTTTCTTTTGTGATTTTTGCTTTTGTGAGCTCACTGATGAAATATGCGAATATATTTTCTTTGCTCGTATAGACATTTTCCAAAGCGAATGTGCGACGCAGAATTCACGGCGACAAACTGCCAAATTGCCAAATTCGCAACGCGATATTAATTTATACATATATATAAATATATATATAAATACAGATATATATCTATCTAGACATAAGTATATAACATATATGTAGAGAGATTTATAATTTGTATAGGTTGGAATAGAAAATCGCGACACGTTTTGCGGACAAAATTGAAAACGGGAAATGTCAAGGCACTGCCAGCCAGGGCGAAAACTGCAATGGAAATCATCGGAGCAGCCAAGCGATTAGAAAAGCTTTTCATTTTACGGAAAAACAAATCGTTTTTCATGCATCTTTTTTGTTGCTGCTACTTATTTTGTTGCTCGGCATGCAGTGAGAGCAATGCCACAAATGCAGATACATTCGCAGAAAATAGATACAAATAGAGATACAAAATATTTGCAATAAACACACTGGCACGTGTGCAGCTTGAGCATTTGTATTCTAAAGATATATCTATATATATAGATCATATGTATATATATATATGTGAATATATCTCTAGTTTTGGACTGAAATTATTTGTTGTCGCCGCAAATCGATTTCGTTTTGGACAATGTTTCCAATGCAACAAAAGTTGTTATTCATTTCTCGTCATTTACCTGAAAGAGAAGGAAAAAGAAGAAGCATTAGATGAGTGTGTCAAAGTCACGCAGCGAGGGTTGCTCGTAAACTAATTATCTTAGCCTAATATCAAGTATGAAAAGTATGAAAATAATGAACATGTTTCAGTTGACATTTCTATGGCTTTCCAACCATTTTTTTTTTTACTAGTTAAGCAATTAAAAATGAAAAGTATTTCGTTACGTGACAAAATTGATTTATCAATAAGCGCGGTGAGTCACAAAAATGAAGTCAGCTTATCAAGTAGAAAGCCCTAATGCCACCGAGAGGGTATTATGTCAGATACCTATGGAAACAGCCAACTAAAATAAGGTATTTATTTATTTTATTTACTTATTTATTTAATTATATATTTTATATATAATAGTTAATACTTTACTTTAAATGTTAATTTTACTAAGAATTTAACAGGCGTCTCTCAGTTCTAACAGCGAAAGCATTTGTCAACTCTGTTAAGTTGTTCGCACTTATGTTATGTTAATAGCTGGTTAACAGCAGCTGCATGTTTAATTATATTTCTAACAGAATTTGCACTTCTATCAGACATATATAATAATTTATTACTTTATATTAAATGTTAACTTTACTAAGAATTTAAAAGGTGTCTCTCAGTTCTAACAGTTCTAACGAAACAATTTGTCAACTCTGTTAAGTCGTTCGCATTTATGTTATGTTAATAGCTGGTTAACAGCAGCTGCATGTTTAATTATATTTCTAACAGAATTTGCACTTCTATCAGACATATATAATAATTTATTACTTTATATTAAATGTTAACTTTACTAAGAATTTATAAGGTGTCTCTCAGTTCTAACAGCGAAAGCATTTGTCAACTCTGTTAAGTTGTTCGCACCTATGTTATGTTAATAGCTGGTTAACAGCAGTTGCATGTTTAATTATATTTCTAACAGAATTTGCACTTCTATCAGACATACTAAGAATTTAAAAGGTGTCTCTCAGTTCTAACAGTTCTAACGAAACAATTTGTCAACTCTGTTAAGTCGTTCGCATTTATGTTATGTTAATAGCTTTGATGTACCTTCTGAGTATATTTTGAAAATAAAACGACAGAGAGTGAGCGAGAGAGAGATAAATATATGAAACTGGTGTGATTTCTAATCGGTCATTTGCCCGATTCTGCCTACACTTTATGTAAACTATAAGTTACTGGAAGCATTTCGAACTATTCAAAGGAACAACAAGCCCATCAGCGAGCGAATACGCACACGCACACGCAATTCAAATAATAACAAGGTCGCTGCTATTTTGTATTTCTTTTTCTATATAAAAATAATATTAGCTAGAAAAACACACAGAAAATACAAAAAAATAACTATAACAAGACGAGGCTACCCTTGGTACAACGGAGCAGCCCACGCATTTCGATATCAAATCGGAGACCGGAGCACATCAAGTGGATGTTTGGGGAATTTTTTAACAGCTGCGAAACACGGCAAGCCAAGCGATCCAATTTTCGCACTTTACACACACACACATACAGTAAATCACTTTTATTTGTTTAGTTTGTGTGTGTATTTTTATAAAAACAAAAAATAAAAAAAATATACGCTCAACAACTGACCATTTATGAACAGCAGAAATTGTTGCTCTTATGGTCAGTGTTAGGAATGAGAAAAAAAATAAAACGCCTAAACAATCTTTGCGTTGATTTCTGTGCAATTTGTTAAGATATATTTGTAATTTGTATTAATTTTTTCCTTTTTTTGTACATTGCTTTTGGGGCTACATAAGTTTTTTTTATAAGATTTGTAATCAAAAAGACAGGTGAATTTTTATACTTTTGGAAGTTTTGAAGTTAGAGTTTCTTGATATAAAAACTTGTTTATAAATGTCATGCCTAGAATTGCTTAACTAAAAGTGTGGTATGTATATAGAATAGAGTTATCTATAAAGATATATATACCTTTAACTTATTCTAAAAGAACATCTCAATAAAGTTCTATTCTTTCTTCAACTTCCGATCATAAATCTTTATTAATTCAAACAATTTCATTCTGTACCCTTTGCGCCTCTATTATACCTGTAAATATTATTGAAATTCTACCTTAAGTTAAGTGTATTCGTCATTCGTCTAACCGTTGATCGTGCCAAATGTTGTTTTTATTTTTCACACCGTTTTCGATGTTAGCCAAATGTGAATTTTGCATTACAAAAGTTTAGCAATAGAATTCGATATGAATGTGAATGAGGTTTTTTATGTGTTTATAATCAATTTACGGTTCTACGACGAGTATGGGCAATACATCCATAACTTAACTTATTATTATGGAACTCTATTGGTATTATTGTTGCAGTTGTTCTTGTTGTTGTTGGCAGATGATGAATTCGTTTAGTTTAGTTAGTGACAATCGAGCTGTCAACGCATTTGTAACCTGAGTGCTGGAGACCCAGCTAAGGGGGACGACAACGAACCCGGTCTGGAGAGGTGATAGAAGAGGCCGATGTGGTAGTGTTGTCTGTGGAAGTGGGTCGGGCAAACCGCCTTGGGCCTGACCCAGTACACAGTATATACAGTGGCCAAGTCGTATTGCATTAACAACAAAGCCATAGAAAGGCCGGCGACAAAATGTACGAAAGAAAAATTTTCAGTTTTCTTCGATTCTTTGCGAGGTGATTTTTTTGTATTTTGTTTTTGTATTTTTTTGCTTATTCAGCACGTGCAACAAGTGAATTTGGGTTAAGCCTCGCATCGTAAGTACCGTAAAAATACGATGAGAACAAGAAAAATTATACGTAAAGAAACGAGAATAAAACGAGCCAACGCAGCACGGAGAAGAACAAGAGCAAGCAGAGGAGAAAAATAAAACAGCACATTTCGTACATATAAAAAAAATTGTGACAAAATTAGAACAAAACTCTCCGTCGCTTGAAATTGAAAATCGATTTTTATTTTTATGTTTTTTTTTTCGCTTTTTTTCTGGTTTCGTTTCGTTTCGTAGGTTTTTTGGTATCTGTCGCCTGGTCTCGAATTTTAATTGATTGTCACTTGATTTTCACTTTTTATGAACGCTCAAGATGGTATCGGAGGGGGCATACAACAACAACAACAACAACAACAGAAACAGAAACAAAAACCAAACTAAAAGAGAAATGGAATTTCACCCAAGCGGTATTTTTGGATTTATTTGATTTTTTTGGTTTTCTGCTTTTTACTGTTTGTTGTTGTGCTTTTGTCTTAATTATTAAACGCTGCTAGATATTGAGGAAGAAGAAGCACAAGCTATGAAGAAGCTGTAAAATAAATGGCCCAAATCGAGCTGAGGCATTTAGCAACTTACGTTGGTGAATTATTAAAACGATATGCGGCTATTCCCATAAAAAGTTTAAAGCTTTTTGGCTCACATCAGTATTAACTGCTGGGCGTTGTTCCACCAAAAAGGACATTGACACTGCCCAATAAACACTGTCACAGTCACAGTCACAGTCACACTATGAGACTTGGCTCAGAGCGCATTTATGCGTCACCGTGAAAAATGCACACAAAGGAGAGAGAGGGGCGAGACGATCGGTCAGCCGCGCGCGCGCAGGAGATACCGCGAAATTTATGCAATTGCTGCCAGACTTTCTCGCGACGCTACGCAAAAAAATCAAACAAACAATAATAAACGAACAAAGACACAGACCAGCAGCACAATAAAACGACGACCGGCTTCAAGCGCGGCTGAAAGCGAACTGAGCGGCGAACATAGTACAAGAAAACCTCAAAAATCCGCAGAAGCAGCAGCAATCGCAGCAGCAGCAGCAGAGCGCGCTGAGCATGCGCGAGAGCGAGTGTTAAAAGAGAGCGGGGCTTGCACACACAAACACAAGCATAGCGAAAGTGGAGCGGCGCAGCTGCAGCAAAGAAAGCAAAGTCAAAGCTCTCCCTGCATGCTTCAATGAATGACTGGACGTTGACGTTAACGTCGACGTCGACATCGACGTTAACGGTGGCAGCGTAACATAGCATAGCCGCGTCTGTTAATTGGCCTGCGCGTGCGCCAGCTCCTCTGCAAGTGTTGTTATTCTTTTGTTTGGTTTTTCTTTTGCTCTGCTGCTTCTAAGCTGCGCTTTGGCTGCCTCTGCCGCTGCTACTGCTGCCGCTTTGTTGTTGAGTGGCTTTTATTGTGCTAGTTCTTAGAATTTTACAGCTATGTTTGATTAACATTTCTTGGACGCTGTTAGGGCTGCCTTTTGATACGTTTTGTTTTGCTTTTCGGGTTAACATGTTTGAGTGCAAGCACATTTTGGGCGCTATTATGAAACTGTCACACATTTTAGCTAGCTTACGGCTTTTGTTTATTACCACATCCCAATTCTATGAGATAAGCCAAGTGCCTGCCAGTCATTTGCATAAGCACCAAAAAAGCTGTCAAACGGCTACGAAAGAAATGACCAAAGACACAGCGTGGCGCCGCAACACTTAGAACCCATCTGACAGAGCGTGACTTTCTCTACCACCTGACAGACCAACCAAAAATGGAGAACAAGAACAAAAGAAAAATCCCAGAACAAAAATAAAAGGGGAGGCTGAAGCCCCACAAGTACCAATGACGAGAGCTTCTGACTAATTAGATATCACACCCCACACACATGTGTATCAACCCCTAACTGAGCAAAGGCCCTGACCCATAAGCTGACCTATGCATGTTTAGGGTGCAAGTAGGCTAAAGAGTTGTTAAATACCCAAAGAAGGGTAATCCACAATTTACAATTTGGGCTGGAGGGGATTTCACGCATCGAGTACAGTTGTGCTACAAGCCTGAATTCCATGTGCTCCAGACAAGTTGTATCTAATCTATCGATTAATCACACTCGGAAACTACATATCTCTATAATAATATGACATTATCTTTCGCGAACAGATGGCTGAAACAAACGTCTGCTTATCGTTCAAATATTTGCAATTAAAGCCACAACTAGATTCTGCGTCCATATTAGCCAAAACATAAAAACTAGGTAGAAAAGTTGGTCAAGTTAATTTCAGTTTGACATCCAGGCAAGGATATTGTTAGGTGCTGGGAGAGACCACCGGAAAGTTGCTGTTTATGAAAGCTCTGGATAGACAAGTAAAAAGAAGACTTGACTTTATAAAAGGAAGCAAAGTTGCAAAAACGAGAAACGGGACTCACACACAGACACGCACTGTGACATTTCAAAGCGAGTGCAGTGCGTCTTTAACTACGCAGTCAATAAACGGAAATTGCCAACAACCAAAAGCAGGCAACAACCGGATGTGTCTCTCGTTTGTGCCACAAGCCACAATACCAAACGGGCAATTGCCATGGCCGCCGACAATGCCAAGTGCAACGCAGCTGATAAGAGCCAAAAGCCAAAAGTTAAATACATTTTCTCATATATTTATTTTGTTGCAGTATTTTTATGGCCAGTTTTTAGCCAGATGCGTCATGTTGTTAGCCATTAAGCCCACGCGTCTCTGAGAGGTTGACAAACCCGACGATGTCGCCATCGCCATCGCCATCACCACGCACTGTGCCCAAAAAACAAAAAAACACAAAGCTCCAAGTACCAGTTCCATCATAATTACAACCAAAAAGGAAAAGTGCACATAAAAAAAAAAATAGAAAAACCACAAAATAAAAAAAAAATTGCATAAAACAAAACGTTGTTTTGGGAAAGCCGCCGCATTCGGCCGGAAAATGAGTCTGTCAATTATACAGAGATATGTTATATCTATATATATGTATATACACACAGACAGACATATATCATGATTATATGATTATAGCAAACAGGGCTAAGAACAATGCAGCGAAACAAAAGTTAAGATCTGCCTGGCGGCGATATGCAGATTAGCTTGGCTTGTTTTGGTTTTGGGTCTGGGTTTGGTTGGGTGTCGCTGCTTGTCGTTGTTTGGGTGTCTCTCGTTTTGTGCCTCTGTAGGATTGGTCTCCCTTCTTTTGCCTCCTCATATAACATGTGATTGCTTTCATTTATACCCTGTAGCCCATTCGAAATGGATACGACTTAAACCATGTTAGGGTATGGGGGGATCTCTATCTATCTATGAAGACAAGCTGTGATCTGTGGGTTACAGTTTCACTCGAATTCGGAATATGCCTTCTACTTCTTCTCTTTCCACAGCGACACTGAGTACAGAGTATCTTTAAGTAGATCAATCTCGATTCTTAGCAGCTTTTATTGCCTGGGCGCGCTGTCACGTAACGAAAGGGAAACTCTGTCGCCGCATTGTATGTGTGTGTGTGCGTGTGTGTGTGTGTGTGAATCTGTGGGAAGTCATCGTCTTGCAACAATGACAAGGCGGCAAACTCAAATCCAAAGGCTGAGGCTGTGGCAAAGGAAAGGCAACAATGGCTGCCAGGCAGCAGAATATCATAGAAGGTGCCCCCACGGCAGATGCAACACAGTTCCAAGTGGCTGCCTCTGCATTTTTCAAAAGGGTTGGCAACTCTGCTTGTTAAAGAATGAAGCGCAGCAGGAGGAGGAGTAGGCATAAGTGAAAAGAAGAAGCAGCAGCACGCCCTGTTAACACGGCCAAAGCGTTGATTAATTAATTTATAAAAGTTAACGGTAAATATATGTATATATAGCATACACACAATTACAGTTACATAGACGCTGCTATGGGAAAGCTGCTACTACTGCAACTGGCTATGCCACAGCTCCAGCTCCAGCTCCAGCTCTAGCTACAGCTATTGCAATCATGGCGAGGTGGGAATTGCTGCTGCAAAAACCTAATTGCATTAAGAGCTGTAAAAGCTCAGCCAGGCCAAAGCAGCAGTCAAAACAAAAGCGCAATAAAAAAAATCAGAGCAATTCCCACAGAATCTGCAAGGCAACACACATGTAATGTGATTAAACATAGACACACACACACAAATACAGACATGCATGGTGTTAGGTTTGTTGTTGTTGTTGCATTCAATTAATGTGCAACGGCATTTTGAGAGCAGCAGCAGGCAGCGAACAGCGGTCAACAACACTTGCTGCCGTTTGAGGAAGCAGCGCACAACAAAGCTCTAAAAACAGATAAAGAGAGAGGGAGAATAGGAGAGAGAGAAGAGAGAGAGAGTGAGTGTTTGGCAGGTGGCATTTGGCAAACAATTGCTGCAGCGATGCTGGCAGTTTGGCACGCTTCTCAGCTTAACAACACTCTCTCTCCCTCTCTTCACACCCCCTCTCTCACTGCTTATCTCTTAATGCAGTCTCTGGTATGTGTCTATGTTATGTTATTAACATGCTGTTAGCTTGATTGAAAAATGTTTTATGGCGCTGCCCCTTTTGCTATGCTGCAACAACAATAACAACAACAAGAAAAACAATCGTCATTTGCCGCTTTGAACTCGCCATTTGGCGTGTTGCACGAGTGAAAGTGAAAATTGCAAAATTATACAGAAATCAATGTTACAGCAGCGGCAAACAGAAAGGTGGACACTGCAAATGACCAGCAGCCAGCAGCCGCTCGAGTTTATTAGCCAACTGTTGCCTGCCTACCACAAAACTGAAACCAAACCAAAACCAAAACAAACAAACAAACAAGTGACAGGCAAACAAACAGCCAAAAGGTAACATCAGAGAAGTATACCAGCAGCTGGTTGCCGCCTGGTTGCACGTGCGCAGTGCAACTGCTGCAAATTCATTAGAGCCATATTATACCCCCCACATTTCGCTGCGGGTCGTCCCTGCACTTGACTTTGCTGCCCAAGCTCCACTTTGCCGCATTCCATTTCGTGGCCAACTAGACAAGTTCTACTTTCGCAACCCGTTTCTACTATTTACACCGCCCCTCCTCCAATTCCCCACCCTCCCCACTCTTTTTGCAGCAGCACCCATATTCAATTTGCAAGTCAACTTGAAACTGTGCACAGCTCCAAAGTTGTCCCAATTTTCGTGGCTGAGAGTAGCTGCCAGCCTGCCATAATTGGGGACACCTGCATGTGCCACATTCAAAAACAAGTTGCAACCAACAACAACAACAGTAATAGAACAACAACAACTGGAAAGCACAGCGCTAGAAGTAAGCTGAACCACAGAGAATTGGAATGGCAATAGAAATGGAACGCAATTTTCCAGGCACGCAGTTAGAAGGTAAACAATTCTTTCCGCTGAAAATGTTAAGCTGACACAGTTAACAGTCATTTAGAATATGCAAATGTTTAACAGCAAAGCTTAACATCAGCCTAACATTACAAACAATTCTTGCTAAAAGTGAAATATATACATGCAACTGTTAAAAGGCAATTTATACTAGCAGATGCTTAACATACCTTGAAACTGTTATTAACATTGCAAACCTTCGTAAAAGACATCCCAGGATGCTTAACAGAGGTTGAAAACTAAAATAGAAGCTGCTTAACTGATCTTACAAATGTTATTAAGAGCTATCCAACAGAATATATCCCAACCGTTGTATTTCAACCGTTATATTTCAACCGTTGAAGCAGTAAACTTGGGAATCTTAATCAGAAGCCTAACAGTATTATAAGATGATTAACAGATGATGCAAATGTTAAAATGGTAATCTAAAATACAAGGTGTTAAGCATAACTTGCTACTGCTGTTAACACCTTCCGATTATTCAAGGATGGTTAACAGATGAAGCAGAAATTAACATGGCAACTTTTTATAGAAGCTGCTTAACATAGCTTGACACTGTTATTACCATTGCAAGCCTTCATTAACAAATACTTAACAGATTTAGTTATTTTAGAAGTCTACCAATGCTCAACTCAACATAGGAATATTATTAACAGCCATTTGCTATAATTAACTTGGAGTTACATAAAGAAAAACGATTTTCCACCCAACTGGAAGTATGCTTTCCTTTGGTTTGGAGCAATTTTTGAATTTTGGAGAGCTTTCGAGCTACTACCTGAAACACCCACTAGAGATCAGTTTACTTTCGACTAACCATTGTCCAGTGGCAAATGTCAGCGCAGCAATTTGCGCAATTGAACTCATCAATTGCAGCAATTAAATGTGCCCAAGGCAGGCGGGCGATGAATTAACCAAGCTCAAACAGCAAAGCAGCAACGCAACACGGCGGCAGCACTCGCAATGAATGTGATATAACACCGACACGACAACAGCAACAATAATAACAGAAAAAGCAACAACAAAAGCCACAACGTCAAGTTAATTAAATGATTTTCAATGTCTGACGACCCCGCGTTACTTTCTTTGGCCTGCAGCAACAACGCTGAAACAATGGAGGGAAAATCAAATCTATTGCAATGGAAATGAGTTTCCGTTTTGTGGCAGTGGGTGGCAGGGGGAGGTATTATTGTTATCTCCAGGATGCAGCAGCAGTAGGCTTAAATCCGCAACGGATTCATCACTTTAATCTTACTTTACTATAAGTCGCTGGTTGTTGACGCTGTACATTTTCCTCTCAATTTGATTGCTTAATTCGCAGCTGTGGAAAATATAAAGGCCCCAGGGTCGGATTGATAATAATCCCAATCCCAATCCGAAACACACACAAACCGACTTATAGACTCGTGGTATTCGCAGTAATCTACAGTAAGTCTGGCATAATTTGTTTATTTTTTCCTACTTTTTGGTTTACTTTTTTGCGCAGCTAAAATTTCCATACACAAATCGTCAAATCGTGATTATTATTAAATATTATTCCAGTAGCTGTTGTTGTTCGCCTGTTGTGTGTTGTTGTTGTTGGGACACCTTATCAGCGACCCAAACAACGACACAGAGCAACACGAGCAACAAACTAACAAATACAAAAAACACAATTGTATTTCATTGAAAGCAACTTGTGGGGACTCGAGCCGCAAGTTATGTGCGGAAATCAAATGAAATAAAAGTTAAGTGGAAGAAGAAAATCAAATAGAAGAACAACAAATGCAGAACAACAAACAGCGGAGACGTCGCAATTTAATCAGTGAAAGATACGAATCACAGCTGCATCTCAATCTATTGGATAAATTACGACAATCATTAGTAACATGTGCGGTTGCAGCTAAAGTGCGCATTTTCAATTGAAAGGTGAAAGAAAATGCCGGAAAAAGCAGACTGAGGATTAACGAAACGACTGCGAAAATTGCGAAATTAATCGAAACTTGCTTAACACTACGTTAACATAGCTTGGATACATTACTAACAGTGCGCTGTTAGCAAGTAAGTAAAAGCTTGAAACGATACTTTAATTGAATTGAAATAGAAGAAGTGTTTGCCACCACCAGCCAAGCAGAAGGACAACAAGCAACAAGGCCAAAACACATTAAGCCACTTGCTGAATGCATTCTTGACCAAAGCAAACAACAGCAACAACAACAAAAGTGACAACGTTGGCTCTTTCTCTGACAAGCAATGCCCTTTGTTTATTCTGATGGCCTGTCAGTGGGCAAGATGTAGGCACACAGACAGATAGACAGACAGACGGACGCAATGTCAGATAGACAGAGGTACTCTTACACAGGCAGCGGACAGTAGGAGGCAGGACACGCGACACTTGATGGCTCTTCTGTGTGTGTGTGTATGCATTGTTGTGTGTGTGTGTGTGTGTTGGACAACATATATGTATGCACAAAGCAAATGTGGTAAAGTATTTGCTCAGGCATTTCCCATTTGCAAATTTGTTAAACAAATTAACTTTGCAGAGTATTTTCAGTGGAAACAGTCAAAGAGCCGTAAGCCAAGTTAGTGGCTAGAAGGGAAAAGGTAGCTTTACGTTTAATAATTTTCTGTTAATAACATTTTTCTGTCAGCTGTGAGTCACAGCAATGTTAAGTAGATAAGACAAACATTATAAACAAAAAAGGTCGCCATATGTTGAAGCCTTTAGAAGACTCTTTCAAGGACTATAAAAAAGTTTATAACGATTCAGAACGACTCATATTACGTTTTAGCCAACTCGCCAAATGCAGATGACAAAAGTTATTAAACGCTTCAACAAGGGTATTAAAATGCCATTCGCTGTTAAGTAGCTTCAGTGATGTAGGCTTAGCGAAAAGTGCACGAAATGGATAGCATCCATTTAAACTGGCCTGACCCTGTTCTGGTGCACCACTAAGACAGAAACAGAAAAAAAGACAGAAAAACCTGGAGACGAGACAAACCGGTTCACAGTTCCAACAAAAGCAAACCTGCAGGCAAACCCCAAGAGCAGCTCCCGATGCAGCATCAACAGATCTTTCAAGTTGCAGTTGCAGTTGCAGTTGGTCGCCAGGTCTCAGGTCTCAGGTGCAGCACAACAGGCCACACAAAAGATGGGCAGAAGTATGCAAGGTAGCAGAAGAACTTGGCAACTGAAGATTGGAGACTAAAGCCAGAAGACTGAAGAGTGACAGCAGCTACAATCTGGTTTTCATTTTCTTATTTCAGTTTAATTCTTTTGATTTGTGATTTGCACTCCCAGCCAGACTAAGCCACGTCGCAGCGGTAGAAATGAGGCCAATGGAATTGTGACTTATGATTATCACCTTCAAATTCACGGCCAATGACATAAGACAGGTGCCCACAACACACCTCCCCTCCCCACCACACGTGTTGTGATTAACAATGAATGGACGACTTTTATGCAGTATTCAGTTTAACAGTAGATTTTACAATCCGGTTGCAGTTGAAACGAGATGCAACCGCTGCAAACTGATAAGCGCATGTTGCAGTGATAAGCCCCAGTCTAATTATACATCCCCAGACAGAGACAGAACCACTTGTAAATACTATTAATAAACAAGTCAGTTAATTGGTTGTGCCACGCACTTAAAACAGTTGACAATTTGTGCACACGCACACACAGATACACTAATTTGAATGTTGTTGTGTGTATTCAGAGCACGCGAGAAAATTGACCGACAAAAATTCCAATGATGTCATTTGACATTTTGTTATTTTACTGCGATGAATAACACTCGTACACATGTATATAATAATAGATCTTATTATAGATATACATATGTATGTATGGATGTGAACAAAGAAAAAGTAAGAGAAGTAAAAGGTAATTGCTAATTGAAGGCATTCTTATGCTAGAGTAGTTTTTACTTAGATAAACATAAGCGAGCGGATTGAGAACGCAGCGCGCAAAAGTAAACAAATAAATAGTTAGGGTTAACCACACCCCCAGCACCCCCTTCTCCTACCAGCCCCTTTCATTAGCTGACATTGATAGCTTTGCTGACGCCACAACAACTTGCGCATTATTGGCACTTATGTTTTTGTGTACTGTAATTAAATTTACCTGCATAGAAAACATACAAACGAAATCAATTAATTTTGCTCTATAAAGAAGAGTTTTTACCTTGAAAGTAAAAGATACTTTATTGAATTGGCTGTTAAAGATATTCTTGATTATCTTAAACACAAATGTTAACAACATGTTAAACAAACTTTATCTAACACCCAAATGTTTGAAATAACAGACCTATGTTAAACTGGCTACTAATTGAGTTCTGTTACTAATGAATGTAACGCAATTGAGTTCTGTTAACGCAATCTAACTATTCTGTTAAATGCATTAAATATGTCAAATTTTGGGTCTAGATTAAATTTCCACTCAATTTACTGTTAGTCATAAACGAAAATAGTTTCAACATTGCAAACGAGGCCACAATAACTTCTGTTGGCCAACTAGAAGAAGTAGCTGAGCACAGGAAACGTTTGGGGGAAGGAAACGTTAAATTGAAATGGCACATTAAGGATATGCCACAAGTGGTTGCGTGTCAGCTGAGCCGGAAATTCCTGGCTTCCATGGTTACACACGCAAACAATGTATATGTATACCTGGCAACAGGTGTGTCTGGAATGGGTTTGCCTTTGGCTCAAGCGTTGCCTGATAAAAACTAAATATAAAAGTACCTATAAAAAATATAACAAAATGCGGGAACCAAGCCCAGACAACAACAAACGGCCAAATGTAATGGCTATCAGTAGCGTAGACTTACCTGATAATACGAATCCGACATGTTATAATGTTGTTGTTGTTGTTCTAGTCTCCGTTGAATCACTCGTTGTTCGCTGTTAATGTTGTTGGAGTTGTTGCCGATTTCTATATTACAGTTTGTTGTTGTAGTTGTTGTTGATATTGTCGCCCGTCAGAGTAGAGAAACACACACACAAACACATACGCAAACGTACGCACACAGACAGACGACCAACGCACGTCGCGTTTCTATACGTTCGTTTCGTTCAGTTTCGTTTCGTTTTGTTTTGTTTGGTTTGTTTACTTTTGCTTCAAAAATTTGTATATGTAAAGTTGTTGTTCACACGTTAACACCTGATGCCAAAATAACTGTGCTTTTTTAGCGAACGCTCTCTTTATGCTATTTGCTATTGATATTGTATAGAACATTTGTTGTAGTTGTAGTTAGAAAAGTAGCGACAAAGCAACACGCAAACAGGTGGCAGAGAACTAAATGGGGATAAGCAAAGACAGAGATAGAGGGAGACTAAATGTGGGTTGCTGAAGATCATTGAGTATAAAAGAGATAATCTTGAACACAGTAATAATAGCTCTAAGCGAAATTTCCCTCTGCTGTCGTTTTCTACTCAATGACTGGAAACAATGGGGGAGCAGGGGGTGACGCATTTTGCCTATTGTTTATGCATATTACTTCTGAATATTATGCACATTCCTGGGAAATTCACACACACACGCAAACGCTGACAACCTGTGCCGGTCCACCAATAGACAATAAAAGTAACAATAAGCAGCGTGTGCTTCGAGTGGCCGATAAACAGAAACAATTGTTGAAAGAGAAGAGAGAAGGGGACCTTCTATAGAAATTAGCTTCAATTGAGCATTTGCGGATTTAATTGGAAATTGTGTTTTGTGGTGCTGCTTTTGATTGAAGCTGCTGCTGTCTGTTGGCTGCTTGCTGCTACTGCTGATGCAAGTCCAAACAACAACAACCAGCGGCAATCGTTTTAAAAATAAGTACTAACTGTTGGGTAGAAGGGTTAGCAGCGGGGACAATGGAGCGGTGTAATCAGCACGAAAAAAAATCAAAGAAGGAAGAGCTGCAAGCACAACAACAGCACAGAGAAAAACGCAAGTGGCGGCAAAAAAAGCTGCTCGCGCAACTAAATGGAAATGTGCTGCTATGCCCTTCTCTTCCTCTCTATCTCTCTCTCTTACACTCTCATTCGCAGTCACTCACACAGAGGCAAAACGGATAGGCACGCAGGTTCAATACCGGTTGCATTGTAATGGCGTCTAAATAATGAGCCACCTTGAATTAATAACACGGCCAAGATTGTTTAAACAAAAATCGCTAAAAAGAAAACACACACTTATGCAGTAATTTTTGTTTCACTTGAGATACATACATACATACATATGCATACAAATACATACACATATATGTTTCGTATCTTCCTTATCTTCTTTATCTTATACGAAATTTCACATCGTATTCGAACATTTTTAATTGTAATCTCTCGCTCGCTCACTCACACACAACGCACAAACCTACACACACGCATACACACACTCACACATGTATACAAATTGCGCTGCTCAGATCAAATTCTTTGCCGTCTGCGCTTGCTGCTATTGCTGCTGCTGCTGCTGCTGCGTTGTCGACATTTCGCTTCGTTTTCTTTTCTTGTTGTGTATATTAAACTCAAAATCAAAAAACTAATATTAATCACGTACACTTTGTTTTCAAATCATAACGCTTGTGTTGAGTGTTGTATTTGTAAATTTTTGCATGCAATAAAATAGACACTTGGTTGAATTAAAAACGAAAAAATGTGAAATGGTTAAAAACAGAAAACGGCGACGACACGACGTTCGAGCATATAACCAGTGTGACCGTGAGCAAAAGCGGACAAATGCCCAGCAATTTCTTTTACAAAAATACTTTTAAATACCATCATTTAAAATACTGCGTTTTTTGCGGTTAAAGTAAAATGTTTTTAAATGTCTTAACTAATTTTTGTTTTTATGCGAACAGATAAAATAAAATGTTCTTTTTCGCTTAGTTTAATGTGTGTGCAATTTAAATATTGGTCTCAAGTAGACTTGTATATCAATTTGTAATTAAAGAAAAGTTTTTTGAACGTAACGCTCTTAAATCATTTCTATCAGCTTATTTTATCGATGAAATAAATAATATTTGCAATCTGTGTAGTCAATTATCGATACGAAAAAGTAGCTAAATTGACTATTTAAAATAGCTATAAATAACTATACTTAATTTTCTGTTCTATACAGAAAGTATGTGTATTTCAGTACCATAAATATTATATTTTTGAAAAAAATATTTAAATTATAGTATATTACTATACTTATAAACACTTTATTGCGCCCGCTTCTGTGAATAGCCTTGCAGAAGATACCCGTGCAGCATTTCGTTGTATACTTGGATGTGTTTTCTGCCGAATAGTCCAGCAGGACTCTGCCTGATATGGATAAGGTAATCTTCCTATCATCTGTTAAATTTGTAATCAAACGCAGTTATCCTAGTAAAAAATCTTTAGGCAAAGGTTAAGTTATCCTATGATTAAACTAAAATAACTCCAGCGTCTTTATGATAAGTTTTTTAATTATTATGTAGTTTTTGAAACTAAGCCGCAGGTTTCTTTGGCAGTGAACCAAACGCTGAGATGACGGTGCCTTTGGTGCCAGTCACAGTCGTGGTCAATGCAGGTAGCGTTGCTTTTGGGGCCGGTTGATCCCACTTGGATTTTCTGTAATAGTAAAAGAAACCCCATTGGATATTGTTCTTGAACCATCAATATAATAATTAGATTACCGTTTTTTAGCCTCCTCTTCGACTTTACGGGCTAAAGCCGTCGCCTGTTCCACCTTGTCCGTATCCTTCCGATCCTTTTGCCGTTTGATCATTTCCGTTTTTTGCACGGAGGCTAGTGATTCATAGTAGCTCTCCGTGCCCCACTTCAGAGGATCGTATATTTCGGGTGGATAATTTGTGCCAAACTCATTGATGTCACAGAAGCTGATGAGCTTCTCATAAATGCTGGGATTGCGAAACTCCTTTCGATCCTGGATGACACGATTCATGTCCATATTAGTTTGTTGCATTTTCGCGTACATTTTAGCAATCTTTGCAACCAGGTCAGGGGATGGAGTACCTTTGGGCTCTGGCGGCAATTTGAATTTGTATTTGGCATATTTTGGATCCTTTTCATAACTCTCTGCCGTGCGTTCCTCAGGGTTATATGTATTAGAATCATCATCATCCACAATCATCATGGCAGCACGCTTAGCAGCTTCAGCTGATGTGCAGGGCTTTTCTGTACTTCTGTCATATTTTTTTTTGTCTTCTTCCGAGCTGGAGCTTTCACTCGACGACTCTTCAGTGGATTCGGGCGGGCGAACCTCTTCGTCATCCGAAATTAACGTGTCATCCTGGTAACTAACTAAACGTCGCATCTTTTTGGATCGTTTCTTCTTTTTAGATTTTTTTGTGTGCTTTGGCTCCTGTTTAACTGGCGACCTTGGCGGTGGAGTCGCATGCTTTGGTATAATAACCTGTAAATTAGTTCGTTTGTTTTTTAAAAACATTTCGAAGTCTAAATACGATTTGAGTGATTTCACCTGGGACGCTGTGGAGTTTTGTGAGTCCGGACTGACATCGCCTTCATTTTCTGAGTCCGTGTACTGTGCTGTCAAGCTGGCCAATGCGGAGTGGCTCATTTTAGTTGATATTCTTTATTTGCAACACGTGAAAAAAGAAATAATCAATTTTTCCTCAATAATGCAAATTGTGTTTTGTAGTTTTGTCCACTTCTTCGCAGATTTGGCACTCACTGCGAAATGTTTTCTTGCATTCGCTTGGTGGTTTTACTTTTTAATAAGTTGGCAGGGCTGCGTATAGAATAACAGCTGCTTCTATGTTTATGCGTAACATAAAAATCGCAATGTATTATTAAACACATTTTAAGGAGATATTATATAGCATGACATAGTTCAAATAGCATAAAAATAAAGGCGATCCTTAAAAATATAATTATATTATAGGTTTTTTCGACATCTACGCAAAATCCTTCTAATAAAACTTCACTGCACAATACGTTACAATTATGCATGTATCGTAATAACTACCTGTGGTACACTTTCCCGTGTAAACGTGTTTCGTGTTTATGTTGACGTCGCCAAATGAAAATATGAGCGCAGCAAAAGAAGATCAGGACCGCATCCAAAAGCGGGTCAATAAAATACTAGAGACGCGTCTGGAAACAGATAAGGACACTCTTGATGCACTCAATGGACTTTCCAGCTTTTTCACAGAGAATACGCTCCAGAATCGCCGAAACTTACGCAGCCAAATCGAACAGCGCTCCGTTGGCATCAATGAGAACTTCCTAAAGGCCTTTCGTGAGGTGAAAGTCACTCTTGATGCAGTCTGCACGGATCTGGACACCATGGCGACCTCGGTGCAAACCATGAAAACTGATTTGGAGACGTCTAAAGCGCTGACCAAGGATTTAATAGAGCAAACAAACAAAATGCAACAGGAACGTGAACGTCTGGAAGTCCATCAGCAAATAGCTCAAGCGTTTTTGTCACGCTTTCAGCTCAGTGTGCCAGAGCATCAGTTGCTGTATGGCACCGCCAAGGATGCGCCCATTGTGGCAGAGTTCTTCAAAGTGCTGGACCGCGTGCAGTCCATACATTCCGATTGCCGGCTGCTGATGCAGTGTGGCTACCAAACAGCTGCACTGGATATTATGGAGGAGATGACACTGCATCAGGAGGGCGCACTTGAGCGACTCTATCGCTGGACACAAAACCATTGTCGCAATCTGGAGAACAACGAGATCGGTCCGCTTATAGTAGAAGCAATGAGCCGCCTGCAGGACAGACCAGTGCTTTTCAAATATGTCATCGACGAGTACGCTATTTCTCGACGTGCGGTGCTCGTGCGTCAGTTCATTGAAGCCTTAACCGAAGGCGGACCTGGCGGAAACCCCAAACCCATTGAGCTTCATGCACACGATCCCAAACGCTACATTGGCGACATGTTTGCCTGGCTGCATCAGACGATACCCAACGAAAAAGAGAACCTCACGTTGCTCTTCAAAAAGTGTGAAAAACATGGTGAGTATTATTATTAAATTAATCCCTATAAAGTACTGATATTTCTCTACTGCTTACAGACATCTCGGAGCAAATGCAAAAGGCTCTAAGCTACATTGCTGACGGCGTATGCCATCCGCTCAAGGTGCGCGTGGAGACCATACTGAGCTCGGAGCAGAACACCATCATTTTGTTTACCATCTCGAATTTGCTGCGTTTCTATCAGCAGATCATGAAGCAGGTGGTGCAGGGTGGCAGCCTGGAGCAGTCCCTGATTGACTTGCAGCAAAGCAGCGAGCAAATCTATCTAAACGCATTAGCTGTCCAGGTGCGCAACGTACTTCAGCGTCCAGCGGGCAATAGTCTAGCGCTGGAGCCACCACAGCGCGATCTTGTGCCGCCGCCAAGCGTAGCACGACTGCTGAATATACTGAAAGAGATTCTCTCTGTGGCAACCATGGTAGATGGCCGCCAGGCGGATATAACCAAAATTGTGACCTGTGTGATTGATCCGCTGCTGCAATCGGTGCAGGAGAGCGCCGCCCATTTGCCTACAGTGGACATGGCCGTCTATTTACTCAACTGTCTATACCACATGCAAAGCACCTTGGCTGTCTTTGAGTATATGGATGAGCGCGTGGAGCGACTGCAGGCACAGTCAGAGGCACAGCTGGATGCGCTAATCTCCGAGCAGGCCTCATCGTTGGTGGCTAATCTGAATCTAGGGCCCATCTATACAATACTGCAGAGCAATCAGACAAAGATTGAAACCAATCTGCTCAAGATATTCATGTCCAAAATGGACGCATTCCTCGAGCTGCCCGAAGTGCTGCAGCTGCCCCAGATACAGCTAATCATGTCCAGTGCGCATCGCAGCACCGTACAGAAACGCTCCTACAATGTTATTGTGGCCATCTACAAGCAGATCTTCGACCGCGTACACGATCCGGCCAATGGCTTCGAACATCCCGAGACGCTGCTCCACAAGACGCCTGACCAAGTCGCACACATACTGGCTGCCTAATGGCCTCTGGACTCCCAGCTACTTATTATGTGTATTGTGTATTTAAATATGTATTCTAATATATAGCTATAACTATCGCAGTGCTTTACCTTATTGTTATGTGCTTGAGTTTGCGTCAATTCGCTCGTGTCGCTTTGTATACCCTACCTAAAGAGCATATTAGTTATAGCAATAACTTCATACAATGGAAAATGTATAAAACTAATATAAAACTTGATTAGCTTTGGCTTTTTATGAAACTGTCAAATTTATAACTTTTTCATATAAGTTCTTAAAGTGTATTTACGCTTCGGTGAGTTGCACTTAAAACTTTTCAATTTAGTTTCGTTTTTTATTTTTCATTCACGCCTATTAAAAATGCACAATGGCGCTCCAGGCCACATCCACAGGCTTACATAAAGCGACGCGGATGCGACGCCTTCGTTTTCTCTGGTCTCTCGTCTTCTCATCGTCTGCTGACAATTGCTGCAAATCGTGCGCTTATCAGACAGTAAGAACCCCAGCAATAAAAACAACACTAACAAATAACCGAAGTAAACCCAACAAAGTAGCTAAGAACGTTGTTAAAAATAGTAGAAAAAAAAAAACAATATAAAAGAAGGCCAAAAACAGCGATAAACAGCCAGTGCGTCTTTGACTGGCCAAATTCTTAGAAGCGGTTCTCGTTTCAGCTCTCGCGTTCTCGTATACAAAATATAACTATAATCTACTGCAAAGAACTCTTATCGCGCATCGTCCGGAAGCTGAACTGCTTCGTAAGTGTTACGATTCCAGATATATAAACAGAGAAAACAAGCAGAAAAGTAGCTTAAATTTTTATAAATCTATCTTTATACTATTTAAAATCTTAATTACGAGTATACGGTTATGTGTGTGTGTGTTGGTGTATTAGATCAATGAATGTGACTGTGACTATGACCAATCTTGGCTACGATCCGCGCTTTAATCTATGTTATTGTAATGGTTGCACGCTGGAAGAGCTCCAATGTGAGTGATGAAAAGAATGCGGGAAATGAGTTATTGGCTGCCAACTGTTGATCGATGGCGGGCTTGAACGTTTGTGAATACGGCGACTCGAGCAGTGCCAGGCAGTTGGACTCGTTCAAGCTGATGGACAGATAGTCATCGGGGCTTTCTGCATACATGCTGGAAATCCTATAATATAAAAAGCGCATTAGTTGTTTTATATCAATCAAAAATTCCAAACGAGGAGAAAAAACCCACCGATAGTGACTATTGGCACCCACACGGTCAATCCTGTAACCGAGCAGCATGTAGCAGACATCACGAAACTCTTTGCTGGCCGCCTTAAAGCAATCTTTCATCTTTTTCATCTTGCCACTGGCCGACTCTAGTTCAGCGCGTAGCTGGTTAATCTCCTTGAAGTTCAAGGTCATGCCTCCACCGCCACCAGTGCTGGTGGCGTTTGTCTCATCTAGGCGCGCCTGAACTTGTTCGTTATCCTCCTCCAGCTTCTTGTTGCGACGCTTCAGACGCTCAATCTGTGAATAGAGTTATTGTTAACTTCTAAATGACATTCTTTGACTGCTTTAGGGACACTTACCTCTGCCTGTAGTTTCTCTACAACATTCTTGGTGGACTCGTAGGCCTCAGCGGCGGGATTGTCGCTTATATGTAAGACCTTATAGTTGCCCATGTTGAAATCACCGCGAAGACAACGGTGCTCCAACTCCAGTTCAAGCTCATCCTTGCGGCGACGCAAACGTTCGTTCTCCATACGCAGCGTGTCCAACTCCTTTTTGACGTTATCATAGCCGCTCTCATTTGGCGGTTCGTTGAGAACTTCCATCTGGCGCATGGATTGCATCTCGCGCTCCAGGGTCGAGCACATCTCTTTGTAGCCGCTAACGGTGCGTTCCAGCACCTCGACGCGATAACGCATCTGCATGTCGTTGGTCATTTCAGCGGTGCTGGCATTTGTCATGGTCAAATCCTTGTCAAAGTTCTCCAGCAGCTGCTTGTAGAAGTCGCGCTCCTTGCAGACTACCAATAGCTTGCGTTGTAGTCTCTCCCTGAAGCTCTTGTGACGCTTGAGGACAACATTCATGTCCTCGATGTTCTTCAAGTAGACGGAGCATTTCTGCTCCAGCTCACGAATCGATGATTGCAAATGTTTTGTGTCCGACTCTGTGCTGCTCTTCTCAGCCACGCGGACAATGTCGTCTTGGAGCAGCTGTTCGATGCGTGTGCGTAGCGCGAGGGGACTAACCAGGGTATTGGCTAGGCAGTGATCCTGAGCCACTTTGACCCACTCTTTGAGCTCCTGTTCTACGTGGGCAAGCTTGACCTGTAGACCAGCAGCCTCGACACGAGCTCCTTCTTCCCTGTCCAGGCGTGTCTTATAGTCGTGCACTTTCTCTTCCAGCAGCAATTTGTCACCAATGATCGAGTTTAGGTGCTTGTTGTGAGCACGCAAGCGTTCCAACTCAGCCTGTACGTCTGGCATGCTGAGGAGACGTGCTTGGGATGTTTTGGTTACCTCTGACCAATCATCATACGACTGAATTTCATACTGTAAATCCTTTATGCGCGCATTAGCCCTCTTCAACGTCTGCTGCTGAACTTCGAAGCTCATCTGCATTTTATCGAACCTAGCATTGCTGGCTTTGTAATCTTCACTACGCCGCCGCAAGCGATCCAGCTCATTGTGAGTTGCATCCAATTTTACTTCGGCGCGTTCACTTATTCTTTTATATTCGGATATTTCATTTCCGAGGCAGTGCTGCACCTCTCTGGCCTGGTCCTCCAGCTTCACTTTATCCTGTTCTAGCTGACTAATTTTCGCCTCGTATTTTATCTTTTGCTCTGAAATTTGTCCTAATGCGCGATTTGTTTCCAGCCTGGCGTTGTGCTCCCTTCGCTTCACCACCGCAAGGTTCTTCTCCATTTCTAATAACTTTTCGCTCGTGAAATCACACTGTTGTTTAAGTGCATCCGCTTTGCTTTCGGCTAGAGCTAAGGCAGACTGTTGGCTCTTCTTTAGCGTTGACAATTGATCCTGCAGTTGCTTTATAATTGCCTTCGCCTCAATCAGTTCCGCGCGCACTTTGCGCGTTTCCCACGGACCAAGCGGATCATTAAATGAGTTGTTCATTGAGGTTGTGCTGGTATTCTTACTGCTATTTGGTGTATCATTATCTACGTCAAGGCGTCTTTTCTTCGGCACAACTCCTACATAAAAACCAGGTTAACATTGCATTTTACTTTGCCAGCAAATATTTCTTCTTCTTACCTGTCAAAGAGTCTTCAGTAAGCGACATAGAAAGCCGGTCAAAGATGAGCTTCTTGGGCGCTGAATGAGTAATGCTGCTGTTGTAGTGCGCCATTATATCGTCCAAGCTACTCCGTATTTCATCCATGCTTTTTATTTATTTAATATATATTGCCTGTAGATTAAAAATGTTTTTGATTACTTAGCGTGAACAAAAAACAACACGATATGAGATACACGAAAACTGATTTGGCAAGGCGATTCGATAGGTTGTGGTGGTCGGCTAATATCACTATCGATAACATAATCACAGATAAATGCAGTCGAATCGAATCAAGTTGGCAGCGCGACATTCAAAATGTCGACAAGTTTTAAATTTATCAAACTTATATATACATATATGTATATTACATGTAATGATCATTTTTCATTACATACCTAAAATCTCATTTTTTTAAACAGTATTAGTTGTATTTTGTTTTTTATTAACTGTAAACAAAACTTGCTTGAAAAAACATCATTAATATTAAAGCAAAGTCTTTGCACAAAGCAACATTTCAATCATTTCAAATGGGCGCACAAAAATAAAGTGATAAAATTTGCGCTGATGATTTATTCTGGTTGGGCCAGTATGTGTGTGGGTGTGGAGGATTGTGGAAGGAGTACGTGCGTGCCGCTTATGCCTCTGTTAGCCCGTGAAAAATGAGCGCATTAAATTTTATGATATTGTTTGGGCCTGTCATCAACTTTGGTCCAAAGCACACACAGGCTCCCGTCTGTAGGAACCTCCTACCACCCACACCCGCCTTTTGGGTGCCCCTTTCCTAAGCGCACGGACGACAAACAAGTGCCAAAGTTCAAAGTCAAACAATAACACTTTCCATAAACAAAAAAACCCAGCACACACACATACACACACACGTAAGTTATATGCATGTGTTAGTATGTTTGCAGCACTCATGAATTGGCTGAAATTGGCGGCAGGCATTTTCTTTGGCCGTTACCTGGATCTGCTCCCCTACAAGTAAGTTCACCAAAATTTTCCATATTGAAACTTGCCAAAACGCTGAGCAAAGTTGCACCTGCTCTGGGAAATGTAACATTGAAATTGACCTGTGCCAAGCGTTTAGCGAGCAGTCGGCAAACTTAACAAAAGAAATGTTGAGGCGCACATTGAATAAATGTTCTTGTCTGCGTATTGTTCTGCGCACTTTGTGATTTGTGTATGTAGTTATGTATGTATGTACGTATGTGTGAGTGTGTGTATGGTGGTGTGGGCTTAACTTTTGCCCGTCAAGCAGTTTATCAAAGCTTAGCACCTGACAATTTGCCATGAAACATGCGGCCTTTATTTTTGCTTTCTCTTTTCACATACGCACAAGAAATCAACACACACTTATCTGCTGTGTGTGTGCGTAATGAAAGTGCTATCAAGTGCTTTCCATTGTGGATATTCGTTTTGTTTTGCTCCTGCTTCTCTTCATACCTCTGGCCCTTAATCTGTGAAGTGTACTTGGTTGTCACCTGGTTGCGGCTTAGTGGCCAGTGCCTAGAGTCCTTTGAGTCGTCTAACTAATTAAATTAAAGCCGATTAACTGTCGTTGGTGTGGCAAAACTTGAATATCCTTATCTAACTTAAGCACTTTTCCTGCCATCGTTTGCATTTTACTTAGCTTTGCATTCGATTTTCCTTATGCCGCGACACATTTCCACCAACTGTGAGTGGCTTAGGAAAAGCTTTGAGCTATGCTGCGTGGAAAAGCTTTATGTAACTTATGAAAACTAATGACAACTAATGACAGAATCAGCTAATTAACACTATATTTAATACTTGAACTTTAGTTTCATGGTCAACTTTCCACTTTCCATTTCCCATTCCCTCTCCTATCTCTCTGTGTTTTCACATTGCAGTTTCACAGTTCGCTAGCTCCGGAAATTTACACATAAATTGCACTTATCAACGCCATATTGCTCCAATGCCCCAAAAAACCACACAAACAACGCAAGACACACGCACACACACACACACAAAGACACAGGCACGCAATTCCATGCAACAGGCAGGATATAGCAGGACGCGTACGTGAGTTGGTTTTTTTTGGGGGTGTTATTGCCCCTATTGCGAGCGGGTCGTAAAATTTCCGCTGACTCATAATCATTGTTGGCTACAAATCTGCATAAATTTTCACCACTTCAACATGCTGGAATTTTCATGAGCCAGCCAAAGGTCCTGCCACTCGCTGTCTGTCCTTAGCTTATGTTAGCTACCAGTCATTTCGTAGTGCACTTCAGTCTGTGTCGCAACAGTTTGCCAGTTGTCAGTTTTTAGTCGCGATTCGCTAACGATTCGCGAGAAGTCCATATAAGTCGCGGTAAGTAGAAGTTAATGAAGGTCCTTTGCTTTAAGCTGTGGCCCTTGTCATAGCCTCTGAGGACATCTAATGTCTAACTAATGATCACAGCAGCCGTCGTCATGATTGATTTTCAGTTTTTATAAAACTGCTGATAAAGTGCAATTTGAGTTTGTGAGCCAATCGAAAAGGCAAAAACTTAAAATCCCATCTCACAATTTAATGGCTAAAATAGTGCCACACACACACACACAAACACAAGGATGTAAAGTGCAAGCATTTCAAATGCACCTGTTAACCATTTGGAAAATTTATGACTTCCTTGTTGCCGCTAGTCACGGAACTGGACCCCGGCCACTGCAGCCTCACAAGTTCAAGCATAGAACCACCCCACAATCACCCAGCTACCCTCCATACATATCCTTGTCATTGGCATTGTCTGCAGTTCGCTTGCATTTTGCTTTTGTTTTTGCTTAGCGTTGGATAACGATAGCTGAGCACACAAAGGGGAAAAGCATTTGAGATGCACACGTACCCGATGTGTTAAGCTGCCAAGTGCAAGGACATGTATATGCTTAGAACTAAGCCAGTGTGTGTGTTTGCGTGCGTGTGAATGAAGGCAATAAATAAACTAAACAATGGCTAATTGCAAGCACAGTCCTTAATACAAACAAACAAGCCCATACACAAGCAGACAAACAGGAAGCCCTATAAATTTAAATATCGAATTATCAACACCCTCTGATAAGTTTCAATCGGATAAAATTTGGCTCAGCTATTTCTTTTGTTTAAGTAATAGTGTTTCCATTCAGTTTACTTTAAGCGGTTTAGTGCTTAGTGCTGCTGTTTTTTAACTTTTATCTAGGAAAGTTGCATAAAAAGAATATTAAAAGCATAAAACTCTGACAAGTAATATAGCCTTCAACCTTCCTTACACATGAAACTTACTACAAAGGACTACGGCTCTGACTTTCACTTTCAAACTATCAGCGCAGAGGCTGCTTAAGAGCTTATTACTTAGGTGAGTTTTCTAAAAGAGAAAGAGGGAGAGAGAGTGAGAAAGAGCGCAAGAAAGTCCTCTCCAGCCACATCTAAGGCAAGTAACTATAGCCGGCCCCGGCCAGCTGCTGCTTGCATGCCAACAGGCGCCCAATACCCGAGAAACTCACCACACAAAGAGAGCGTTGAGAAAATGTATCGATATTTCATCGTATGAAACGATTTGTTTGGTCTGGCGGTTGTTTAAGAAGAAGCTTTTTATGCTATTTTGTTGAAATATATTTGCAATTTAATATATTTTTAGAAAATGTAGTAAGGGATAAATTAAAAAGGAAATTTATACTAAGCTCAGACACCAATAGGTCGGTTTTTTATCAAATTATATTGTTTGGGTTTTTGAAATCGATAGTCTTGTAGTTCGATGCTTTGTTTGTGTTTTTATCGATAAAGTGTTGAAATTGTGTACGCTCTTGCATGAATTTCTAATTGAAATAGCCGAGACGCCACGAATTGTTTGCAGTGCGTAGGCGGTTGTCGTAGACTGACGTCGTGGCCATAGCACGTGCTACGAGTGCGGCGCGTGCAACGGTACCACCACCCACCACCATCAGCAGTATAAGCAGCATCAGCAGCAGCAGTAGCAGTAGCAATAACAACAACTACTATACAGCGCAGACAAACGACCGCAGGCAGCAGAGGTAGAAGCAGCCGCAGCTTAGGCTGAAGCTAAGGCTGAAGCTGAAGCTCAGAAAGGAACAACATTAAATGAACGGGTAAAAAGAAGGAAAGATAAAAAGAAGACGGCACTTAAAAAGAAGAAGAAATTAAATATGAAATTAGCGGCACGAAATTAAATTTCTTTTTGAATGAAATTGAATTTTTAAAGCAAAGACAATTGAAATATTTAAAAAGAAAGAAAATTAAGCTCAAAATGTGAGTAAATTTTTGATGCAATTCGCATTTTTGTGAGTGTGACAATAAATTAGATTTAAGCAACAACATTTGCACCTTGTTATTTGCACCTGATAAAAAGGAAAAAGATAAAAACCATTTGATAAAGCTTTGAGGAAATCAAAGCAAATATTAATTTATCCATTTACACTGAGAGAAAAATAATTACATTTACATATGTATAAAACATTTAAGAAGAATTGAAAGCCAACAACGTGTCGATAAACGCAAATGTAAATGCCATTTACGCAAATAATACTAAACAAAGAATAATAACAGCGCAGCGCCAAAAAGTAGGCAACAGAAGCCCACAAAACGCAAACAGGATACTTAAAATATCAAGGCAAATACAGACACACACACACACATAGAGGCGACAACAAACGGTGTACGTGTGTGTTTGTGTGCTGGCCCGTCAACTAAAAATATATTGTGTGCCTCATATTTTTGGACTCGCTTCGCTTGATGCCCATTTGTAGCGTTGTTGTTGTTGGGCTGCTGCCTGAATTGTGTAAGCAGAGCACGAAATAAATATATAAAAAACAGGGCAAGAACAACAACAACAAGCAGAATAGCAACAGCAACAACAACAGAGGTGTATTTGGCCCGTGGCGCGACAGGCACAAAGCAAACAGAAGCACCAACAGACGTCGCCCGTGTAAGATGCCAAATGCTCAAACTGAACAGAGATTGATGCTGCCCGTCAACCTACAACAGCAACAACTACAACAACTACAAGAACAACTACAACAACCAACAACAATCGACAGCGACAACAACAACCGACAACCGCCGTGCGCAATACCAGCAGCAATAGAGATATGTAAGTCAAAAAACAAATTTTCCAAATTCCAGACTAAATCAACTCTAATAAATTTTATATTGCATACTTTGTTGGGCCTGTTCCAAAAATGTAAACTAACATTTTTTTTTTCGGAGAATTTAATATGCTGATTTTAAGTGAAATTTATAGATATTTTGTGGAATCGGAAACATGTTTCACTACATTTATTTTTGTATTTTTTGGTTTCGAAAGGGCTTTATGCATATTTTTACAGCATTTAAGTGTGAAATGATGTGTTAGCGCATTATTTGACTTAGGCACGAAAAATGTTAAGCCCCTTACACACACACACACACATACTTAGGCACATACATAGAGAGGAAGACACGCATACACGCACCCAAGGGGCAAGAGAAAGACAACACAAAATGTGTAGACCCTGACAGAGTTGAAGTGGCAAACAAACAGGCCAGATACTGAGACAGATACACACACAGTGAGAAAAATCTAAATACAAATACACATAACACATACACGTAGAAGCACAAATACACTTACAGAGATACACATAGCATACTTGCTCTACGTGTGACTTACAAGAAAAAACACTTATACGCCACGTTGAACGTGAATCGTAGAACGGCCGCAAGTTTTATCAACTTGTGCTGGTTGCTTGGACGCTGCAAACTCAATTTGGCATTTAGGCTGCTAGCCAGGCAGTCAAAAGCACAACAAATACACACACACACACACATAGATACACACACAGCCACCCAAGACGAAAATCGATTGTGTTGCCAAAGCAAAAGCAAAATAACTGCCATAAAAACCTTACTCTTCCCCATCGAAAATACAACGTACTTTTATGTTTGGGCAACTCGCTGCTCAATCAGGCAAGAGCAACGAATTTGTAAGCCGATTTGCACACACACATACATACTCATAACATATATATATATATAAAATATATAATATATATATAGTACTATACGAGCTACTGCAGTACCCTTCAAATCATTTTGGGCACGCTCCAAAGTCCCATCAATTTTTCGACCTGCAGCTGCAGGGGTTGCTGCCAAATTTGCATAAAACATCGTATTACTAATTACTAATTACTGGCCAATTTCTTCGACCGTTAACTTAATGCAAAATCAATTAACTATGTCTGCTCTGCGCCAGACAGACGCTGCAGGCGCCAGTATCACAAAGTGCATGAACTTTACTTTTATATCGAACGAAGTTGCTGCAGAGACTTGACCATTTTACAGAGAATTTAACAGGAGAAAAACTGAACAAAAAAAAATAATAGTAGAAATATATAATTTTAAATATATATTACTATTTTCTGATATCTAAAAGTTGGTTTAATAAAAAGTTAAATATAATTTATTATTGTAGATATAAATATAATTTATAACTGAAGATGCAGCTTATTGGTAGATGAACTTTTAGAAGTTAACATTGAGCTAATAAACCCTAACAGAAACGCAGTCTAGGGATGTTCACAGCTTAACAGTCTAACGTTAACAGCACTGTTAAGTGCCTATTCTTAGCTTTCAAGTAAAGAAAATGTTAGTAATGTAATAAGTTTCTGCATTCCCTTATGGAAAATTAATGATGGCTCAGCGAAATATGTTATTAACACAGGTCTTAGCAGATATAGATATGTATATATATATACAATATATCATACATTCTAGACGAATTTAAGCCGTTCTAGCGTAGTTATATGATAACAGTAAGCTTGAGCCTATACTTAACAGTGGTTCAATCAATAACAGAGATATGTTCTGTTAAAGAATTAGAACTGTTAAGTTCATACTGTGATCTTAAGGCTGTACCTAACAGTTGTTCAGACAATAACAGAGTCATGTTAATATTAAGAATGAGAACTGTTAAGTTCATATTGTGAATTCTAAGCCTAAGTTAGAGTATTTACTTGGTCGTTCATCATGTTATCTCTAGTTTGACCAGGACTGTAATTTGACTGAAATATTTGTGGCAATCTTTTAAGGTACTTTTCAGTTTGGAAACTTTGAGTAGCTCTTCCAAGGACTATTAGTCTTTGAAGATTATAAGTTGCAACTGATAGATATCTAGTATATATAAGTATAAGACTCTTTGTTGCCGATAATTACAAGTGGTTCTTAAGCAACTGATTGGTGTGGGGATAGTAAATTGAAAGCTTGGCAACGTGTTGAAGGGGAACTTGTCAATGCGTTTAGCATTCAATTAATTTACAGAATTGCTCTTGATATGATTTTAATTCAATAGAACTAGGCACTGCGTAGATTGGACACACACACACATAGCAACACATAACAAGAGAATTTTAATGCCAGTAAATTGCGCACTATGTCACAGCAACAACAACTGCAACAACAACTGCAACAACATCAGCAACATTTCAGGAGTTGCAGTTGGATGAGGCTGTGGCTGCGGCTTTGTGCTCTGGGCCCTGGAGACTGGGGGACTGGGAATGGAACTCTTAAGCTGCACAAACTTGTGCGTCCTTGAAGCAGCTTCAGCGAGTACCATAAATGAGCTGACTTGGTCACAATTCGAACAGTCTGATTGTCCGTCCGGCTGTCTGCCTACTTTTTTTTGTTGCCTCCGTCTGGTATCTCGCACACTCTGCGTGGTGCTTTGCATTGAAATGCGATTTGCGACTGCGAAATTGAAATCTAATTAAAATCTGAGGTACGCATAATGAATGCAATTGAAATGCGGGTTTCTGGATTTATGGTCCAACTTGGCACAATATAAATTACTCAATGGATAAACGGACAAACGGACGGACAGTCGGACAAGAGTCAGACATGGCGCAGACCCGGACAGAATCCGGTCAGACTGTAGTCATACGCCCCGTGGTACAAAAGCAGCGCACAAGTGGCAAAAAGCGTTGAAGTACAAAAATCAATTTCCGTTAAAACAGTTGCTGCCCTTAACACACAGACACATACACACACACACACGCACACGCACAACAACACCAGTTAAAATTGAATGAAATTGAAATGTGGCAAATGAAATATACAAGCGCTTAATGGTTAGCTCCATGTCTGGCTGGATAACTGATAAGTGTAACTGGGTAACAGCCAGGCTGCTATATGACCACAAAACAGACTCTCTTCTCTGGACTGACAGAAGGACGAACTGACTCACTGACTAACTGACTGACTGACTGACTGACTGACAGACTTACTGACTGACTGTCAATGGTTGAGTGCACACGCTGAAAGTATCACATAGTATGGCAGCCCGGTGCCTGTGCTTCTGCCTAGGGGGACATCTATCAGCAACATTTCGACATCCTGACTATGTCCTTGTTTCTAGCACATGCTTCTGCCACACTCTCACACACACACACACACAGATAGATTCATTGCTCGTCCAGGCATCATAAACCGCTGCCACGTGCGGCCCCAAACGAGCCAAGTTGATGTCAAAAACAAAGCACCAGCTTCAGTCAGTCAGTCATCCAGTCACCCAGTCAGTTTGTCAGTTAGTCAATATTTCCATTGCTGTCTTGACTAATGAAAGTAAAGCTGCCAACGCTGTCATTGTCCTCCCTCAACGTTTTGCTACTGATCAAAAACTCAACTAAAGATGACAACAACGACCACAAAATGATGAAACTGCTGCTCAATGCTGATGATGTTGACTATCTACTGTTGACACTAACCACGCATAGCCTGTCCCCAATGAATCCTGTCCACAACTGTACACCCAATGGTCACAGGACTTTAATTATAAAAAAAAATAATATAATATCAACAAACTTGTTTTGAAATCATAAAAACCCCCGGAACTTTTTATCAACTGAGATCTTTACTAAGCTCTGCTAATGGGAAAACGTATAATAGTTGAGAGTGTTTTCCTTTACTTTGCTTTCCTTCACTAGAAATGTTAGTTTAAGGACTTGTTTCTGTAATCCGCCAGAACAATTCCTAGAAAACAGCTCATTAAGCGGCTTCGAGCGAAATCAACTACAAAGAAGATTTTCTGGAAATGAATTACTGTTAAATCAAAATTCTTCTTAATTCACAATGGCGTAAACAAACAATTAACTTGCAACTCTTCAGCCAAGGTTGGCATCCCACAATTTTCCAACGAATTTTCTTTCAATTGATTTCAAATTAATCACATTTCCGTGTTCACATCAGAAGAACATTGAATAAAGCTTCGTCAATCTTAAGTGCAGTCACATCACGCCTGGAATTGTGGCTCAATTTGTGGTAGCATTGTAAGCCATGTGCCATGTGCCAGGAGCAAGGCGAAGACCAGGACATGTGTTCATGGCGCATATCCAAGGTTACACGTGCTTATTAAGTTGGTTTGTGGACTAGAACTACTTGTATTGATAGCATAATCCGCAGAGCATATAGTACGATAGAAAGCATATAACTTACTCTAAACTTGCTATCAGCGGCTCAGACGCACACGCACACACACACACACACATGTAACCAGGACATGACAATGCAAAATCCTTGAGGATTTGAAGAACGACGACTATTTGCTTGGAGTACAACGCACATTTACAAGCCTCTAAATGTTGGAAAAATATGAACAGCTAAGCGAGAGGAGTGGGAGTTGCTACACGGAGCTGGAGCTGGACCAGGACCGGGAGCAACTACCACAGGATATAACGCCCAATTGCCGCCCCCCAATTTCTCAGCACAATTTTCTGCATTTCACTCATGTGCAAATCAAACATGACAGCTGAGTGGCACGCAAACATTGATAGGCCAGAGCCAGACCAGACCAAAGCCCGGACAGAACCATTTAACGGCATTCAATCGTACGCACACAAACACACACACACACACACATAGACATAGAGAGCTCTAGGATCCGATCCCAGCCGACGGAAATGAGACGAAATAAAAGTGTGGCACAAAAATTGGACACAAATGTGGAAGGGGCAGCAAAGAGAGGCATAGATGGAGGCGATAGAAGCTGTAGATGATGATAACTGTCACTCGATGACACGCCTATTGAATGTAAAATGAAAACAAGCCGAATTGCTAGACAGGAGTATATAAAACACGGCTCGACTTGCAGATGCCCTGTAAAAGATTAGTTGAAGATATTCTGTCCTTTTTTTGTCGAAGTTTCTTTAAGCCGATTTTGTGCTAGTAATTGTTACGAACTGCCTACTGATTAACCCAATGAAAGGATAAAGAGTTCTTCTAGCAAGTTCCTGGACTAATATACCCTACAGACATCCTGTTTTTTATACAGGGTATAATCAAATCAGGCAGCGGATGTAGGCTACATTGAATTTTGTACACAATAGTCATAATAGCGGCCAGCTGCAGGGGTCACCCTAACCTAGCAGCCATGTATAATATAATAAAAAAAACACACACTCCATACACACACACACACACACACTCATACTCATAGACACTAATAGAATTTAACAATTTTTAACAATTTGCCTTTTGCCTCTGTTGACTTGAAGCCGCACACTTTAGCATAGTTGAATTTTCATTGGCGCCATTTGTAGCACGCGCACACCCAACCACACACACACACACACACACATAGGTATGTATATACTTTTGTATAGGTATAGAGCCATGCAGGTTGGCACAATCACATTATGTCGCACACCAGCGCATTTCTGATTGCACAATTACTTACAATGCACTATGGGGAATTTGACCACTTTTTGGAATAAATTCATTTTTTTGAGTTGCTAAAATTGAAAATGTTTTGGTATTAACATATCAAGAATACATCAAGCTTTAATGTTACATACCAGAAATTTTAACATTGGCGCGCTCTGTTAAGTTAACAGTTCTGAAAGAGGACTGTTAAAAACGATAACCACGTGTTTGCATTATTCAATTTTTAATCGTTGAATTAAATTTACTCAAATTTAAAATTAAAAAACATTTTGTGAAAAAGTTTGAAATGGATTTAACTCAGTGTGGTTCGTACTTTGTGTTGGTAAATCTGTGTCGTCCATATTGTTTGTGTTGTTCGCTGTGTTGTGTAAGTAAACAGCTCGTCTCAAAAATAATTTTTTTAAAGAAATGTTATCTTTGAGTAGAGTTTTAAAATTTTGTCTGAATTTGTCTGTCCTGTCTTTATATACGTTGTATAGAGCCGTCAATTCTGAATCAGAAACCTTAAGCTCATTGTGCCCTTTTTTGCCTTTTTTTCGAAATTGTACTTTTTATCAGGTAACCTCAGTGTAAAAAATGCTGTTCTCTTCAAAATTTGGCGCGAAAAATTCCATGTCAATGCTGAAGAGGCCGTTTTGGCTTATTTTAATGAAAGTGTTGGCAGATATGTTTCTGTCCAATTTGATGCATATTTAAAAGAAAAGTGCCGTATATTTTGTTTACATTTATCAGCGAGATGGCGATCATGTAGACGAATATTAGAGCGCTTTGAAAGGCAGAATGCAAATTGGCTGCTAGAAAGCACATGTTTGAAAATGCCGAAAGTCACTACGACCGACTTTCGACCAGTTGGACGTCCAAAATTGACGTATACATCTAAAGGCGATAGAGCTAAGAGACAACAAGCATTTGATCTAGCCAAGCGATATAATGTCGATTTGTTAATGCAAGCAGCAAGTATAGCTGCGCGTAAACAAGGCAAGGCTGATCTGGCAGCATTACTTAAAATACTCGCTATAAGTCCGGAAAAAGCGAAAAATATTAAGCAGATGATTATGAAACCAGTTGAGAAGCCTGTACGCGCCTCCACAGATCAAGCATTAGCTTTAATACTTGATCAAAGTTTAACAAAAGAGCAGTATTGCACTATAAAAGACGATATGAAGAATAGAAAGAGCGATATATATCCGAGTTACAAAGAAGTCGCAGAGCAAAAAAAGCAATGCAGACCACAAAATATTTATGTTTCGGATACAGTTGCTAAAGTAACTCTTCAAAATCTACTTTCACACACAGCAGCTCGGTTAGTTGCTCTGCAAGAAGATGTCATAATGGATGTTATGAATGAGCAGAACACTAATTTTTTATCTGTAGAGCTAGTTCTCAGTTATGGTTTTGATGGCAGTACTAGTCAAGCCAATTATAACCAGGCGTATTTTGGAATAAAAGCTTCTGACGCTGATGCATGCCTTTTTGCCACAACAGTAACTCCGCTCAGATTAATTGATCCTTCTGGACATATATTGTGGAATAATCGCACTCCACAATCAATCAGATTTTGTCGCCCTCTAAAGCTTGAATTTTTAAAGGAAACAAAATGTTCGATTATGAAAGAAAGCAGCAATCTAAAGAATGAGATTGAAAACTTGATTCCCTGCAAAGTTATAATAAATAATGAAAAATTTATTTATATTAAGTTTAGCCTTTATCTAACAGTGATAGATGGCAAAGTTCTCAATGTATTAACAGGAACTAGATCGTTTCAAGCTTGTCCGATTTGTGGAGCAACACCAAAGGACTTTCTTCAAAATAAAAACTTTAAGAGCGAAAAGTTTCTGCCTATTTTGGATAACCTAAAATATGGATTAAGCCCATTACACTGCTGGATAAGATTTTTTGAATTCGTCTTACATGCAGGATACAAAAATTGTGTCAAAAAATGGAGAATCACTAAAGTTAGTGAAAAGTTACTAGTATCCGAAAATAAAAAGAAAATTCAACACATGTTTTGGGAAAAATTGAGCTTAAGAGTAGATAAAGCAAAGCAAGGTGGATTTGGAAGTACCAATGACGGAAATACTGCTCGCCGCGCATTTCAAGAGTTTGCAGTATTTTCTGAAATTACTGGAATAAATAAAGGACTGATTTATAATCTGAGAATAATACTAATCTCACTATCATGTCAACTACCTCTTGATCTAGAAAACTTTGAAATTTTTTGTCATAAAACGGCAGAATTAATTATCGACGAGTATCCATGGCTGCCAATGACGGCGACAGTACATAAAATTCTCATTCATGCAAGGCAAATTGTTGAAAACACAGTTCTTCCAGTTGGTTATTTCGGAGAAGAAGCAGCTGAGTCCCGCAATAAAATATATAAGTCTGACAGACTCCATCACGCAAGGAAATGTAGCCGTGTGAGCAATCTTACAGATGTTTTTCAACGCGCCCTGGATACGTCAGATCCGATTATATCCTCAATGAATCTGGACAGACGCATTAAAAAACACAAGCGCCCAAACCTTCCCATAGAGGTTTTAAAACTACTTTCATGCTATTCAAATAGTGGTGAATATACTCGTACAGAGGAAGACCATAGCTTTCAAGAACAAGTGGAACGGAACATAAGCATTGATATTTTCGGGAACTTCGAAGTCGAAAACGAGGAACACATTGAGTAACGCGAGGTTAATATATTGATCACAAAAATCCAGAAGAGAGGTTTGTTATTTAATGTAGCTATTGCAGCACAGGTATTTATCACATTTTATTTACATATTATGACTACAAATTTTGAACGGGCGGTGGTAGATGGTCTATACACAAGCACCGCAAGCAAGTCTCTGCTTGCCCTTGTACGATATCTGCCTCTGCCAGCATATCATACCATAATGTAAAATTGATTGTTGAATAAATTTTGTGTTTATTATCCGATCGTTATGAAATTTACAGCATAGGTTACAAATGTGCTAATATTTATGTATGTTAAGAATGATAATATTCGGTTAAGAAATGTGCATAATAATCATGTTTTATCGAATTGCGGGGGCGGGGGAAATTAATTTCATAATTTTAAATAAACATGATCTGCGTACAATATACAAGAATATACATTCCAATTTTGGTGTCTCTAGCGCTTACCGTCTCTAAGATATACACGTTTATACAGATTTTGAGGGCGGGTGATAGGTGTGCCACGCCCCTTTTTCAAAAATCATGCGAAATAGCCCTATAATTGTTAACCAATAAGTTATACACTAAGAATTTACTTATTCGTTGAGTTATTAATTTATTCCAAAAAAATGGTCAAATGCCCCATAGTGCAATGGTTCAGATTGTTGTTGTGTTCCCTTTCAATGCGCTCTGTCTTCATTTGTGTGTGTGTGTGGCTTTTTTTATTCTTTTTGGCTTGCCTCTTCAACATTTCGTTTGTTAATTGTATGGGCGTGCCATGGTGTGTGTGTGTGTGGGTGTGCGAGGAGCAACAAATGTTGCTTCGTATTTTGTTACGTAAAAGTCCAGCAGACACAGTTTAGTGTCTGTATCTATATCTGTTTCTGTATCTGTATCTTTTTCTGTATGTCTAGCTGTATCTATGTATGTGTAAGTGTATCTGTGTTTGAAACTGCTTCTGCATGCTATAGTTGTAGCTGGTAGTTAACCCAGCAGCCACCTTTAAAGTTCAACTTGCTCGTTTGCGGAATGATAATAAGATTTTTCTTCCTTTCATATACCAAATGTATCTGTCAGCTGTCCCCTACCCCCTTCTCCCCCCTCCCACAAAGTCGTTAGACGCACATTATGCAAGTGCCTTAACTTTATTCACAACGGCAGCATAGTTACCTGACAGGTGCTCGCCTCTGGTCTCTAATTAGGACTTAGATCTGTGCAAAAAGTTGCAATAATACTTCTTCAACTAACTTTACGGGCAAATGTTATAATAGAGCGATGAAAGGTATAAGACTATCTAACGATAAGACTTTCTAACGATCTATCATATATATTAGCTTTGCTTTGAGGAGCTTTTGTTGGCAATTCTATGGCTGGATATAAATCTAATGAGGAGCAGCTACAATTCCCTCTTTTCAATTAGAATATCATGCACAGACTTTAATATCTTTTCTATGGGGTAGATATATATATGCTATATATACATGTACATACAGACATACATACATACATACATACATACATACACACATTCATACATACATACACACATTCATACATACATACACACATTCATACATACATACACACTTAGCCTAATACACGCACATACACTATCCACATGCAAGAACCACACACACACACACATAAACTTGCACTTCTATGAAAAGTTCGCCTTATTGCGCTTGCTTAGGTACTACATATGAGAATCGCAGAGAAGGGCTGCTGAAAAGCATTTCGTCATTATTGAATAACTCAAGTTGTGTGTAAGATAGAAAAGAAATTATTGTTGGATTTAAAAGTCCTCTTGATGACTATATGTATATATATATAAAATATGACATCGTTCAGTTGTGTTCATAAAAATAGTAGTAAATAGTACCCACACTTACATATACACATACATACATACTCACCCATACTTACATATACACATACACATTCACACAAAAAGACACCAAAAAAAAGCTTGGCCTTACATGAGCTTAAGTACTACATTTGAGAATCGACGAGAAGGGCAGTTGACTCACTTAAAACGGGTAATTCTTAGGATTGTTTGTGGTGTATATACGTATGTATATACATACATACACACATACATACATACACACATACATTCATACACACATACATTCATACACACATACATTCATACACACATACATTCATACACACTTATCCACTTGCAACAACCACACACACACACACATAAACTTGCACTTCTATGAAAAATTCACCAGAATGCGTTTGCTTAGGTACTACATATGAGAATCACGGAGAAGGGCTGCTGAAAAGCATTTCATCATTATTGAATAACTCGAGTTGTGTGTAAGATAGAAAAGAAATTATTGCTGGATTTGAAAGTCCTCTTGATGACTGTGTGTATGTATATATAACATATGACATCGTTCAGTTGTGTTCATAAAAATAGTAGTAAATAGTACCCACACTTACATATACACATACATACTCACCCACACTTATTTATTCATTCATTCATACATACATACACACTTATCCTCATACACACACACACACACTTATCCACATGCAACAACCACACACACACACACACACACACATAGACTTGCACTTCTATGAAAAATTCACCAGAATGCGCTTGCTTAGGTACTACATATGAGAATCGCGGAGAAGGGCTGCTGAAAAGCATTTTATCATTATTGAATAACTCAAGTTGTGTGCAAGATAGAAAAGAAATTATTGTTGGATTTGAAAGTCCTCTTGAGGACTGTATGTATGTATATATAACATCGTCCAGTTGTGCTCATAAAAATAGTAGCATGTATATATATATAAAGTTGATGTCAACAGGTGTTGCATGTGCTAATCAGACTCTCTAATTGCGCAGCTGGCAGCATATGGAGCCTGGAGCTCCAGTGAAGCGCCGCCAGGTTGTTAGTTACCTGTCGTCGTCTGTTGCACAAACTAATTAAATGCGCACACATAATTTATGAGGGCCGCAAATGAAAGGAAAGACACGCAGAACTAGCAGCAGGTCATAAATTTAAATTTTTGACCCCTGAACCCCCAGCTCCTGGCAACAGTTCACACCGTACACCGTACACCGCACAAAATACTCGGAAAAGCAAACAAAACAGAAAAAAACGAAAAGTGCGTGCAAAAATTGTGAGTTACAAATTTTACGCATAGCTGCACCCACACTGGGACAGACTCAAAACACTCCGAATAAGATTGCGACTGGCACTCACACACGTTGTTGAAATTTTTCATGATTTTCTTAGAAAAAAACCGTAGAACATTTTTTTGTATATTTTTGTATATTTGCCTTTCCTTTTTGGCTGGCGACGTGCCTGGCTCACTGGAGGCTCACAGTGGGCTGACAGGCAGCGGGCGTAACGCCGAGTAATGAAATTCCAAGGAGCTCGGACCACAAGCGGATGAGAAAATATGCCAGACACGGAAGCTACTGTTTATCGAAGATTATATACCCTTGTGCGCTATAGAAAGCTGTTCCTAAGCAAAGTCTGGCCTATGAGTAGAGGAACTTTAATTGAAAACTGTTTTCATCTGCTTCAAACAAAAAAAGGTTTAGCTGGATTAACTTCTATATACAAAGAGTATATAGTATATAGTATAGTATATTATATATACTTCTTTACAGCTGTTTCATATAAAACATCAAATTTATAATACCCTGTGGTAGGTTGTGAAACTTTGAAGGACACACAGGGCCTCAGGGACTCGGGGACACGCACATTTTTGAAATTTAAACAGGGACAGCAGGTTAGGGCAGGTTGTGAGTCTCATATGGATAAATTATTATTAGGACACACGTCCGTTTAAGTCACACCCATGTCATTCATGATTGGGAATTGTTTGGCCTTGGCCCCGCTGCCAACTCTAGTTTCGGCTGCATACCAGGATGCTGCCAAGACAAATTAAGCAATGGCCCCAAGCAACTTGACGGGTATTTTGGTAATTGGCTCTGCTCCTTGCATAACACACACACAGCCTGAATTGTTGCCCCAAAGTTACCATGGGCTGGCATTTTAATGATGCAATGTTGAAGGCTGCACAAAGGCAGCTCAAGTTGCATTCGAAACGATTCTGTTTCACTTGCAACAACTGAAGTGGTTAATCGAGAGTGCTTGACTCTGAAATCAGTTTGCTGTACATTTTTCATAGCATACTTTTCAGGGCAGCCAAGAGTACCGCAGTATATGCATATTCCAAGCTGCTTAGCGCGCTTTTTCCACAGTTACTCAACGTTTAATTACTCTTAGGTACTTTTCTATGAAATTCGCAATTTTCCTTTTCCTTTTTCCTTGTGTACATTTACTTTTTCCGCAAGCAAAGTTATATATAAAAGAGAATGCATAGAAATGAGTGAAAATGAATGTGAGTGCACGTTCCATCCACACGCGCACTCAAATGATATTTATTTGGCATTTGTATGCTTTATGCCAATTCCAAACTCATATGAACCATAAACTGTTTGCTTTTGTTAGTCGAGCCTTAAGAACTGGCCAAAAAAAAAGAAGAAAAGAAAGAAAGCAAAAGAAAAATCAAATTTGCGACGCAAAAGGCAAAGCCTTAGGCAATTGCAGATGGAGCAGGAGCAGAAGCAGTTGGCAGCTGGCAGCTGGCAGCCAAGCGTGCCAAGGAGACCTTCAAATTGTGTAAGGAGCTTCAAGTAGTAGCCCTGGCAACATTGGAGCAGCTGTTGCAGCAGCACCAAGTCTCATTAGTCCAAGATAAACAGACGGCGAGTATTGTACTTGTGCTGCTCCAGATTCTGCTGCTGATTCTGTTGGTGCTGCTTCTGGTGCTGGGGTCATCGTCTTGTTGCGTCTCGATACTGTGAGAAATCCAAACAAATCGCAAATCACAAATCACAATCCACACAAATTGTTGCCCAAGTGCGACTGTTGCTACACTAAGCTAAATCATTGCCAACTTGAGATTGAAAAGGTTTAAATTCCAAACAAATACAAAGCAACTTCGCCCATTGTTGTTGCTGTTGCTCGATTGCTTTGGCAAACAGCATTAAGTATACCTCTAGTTGTACAGCCTTGTTGTTGTGCGAAAATATTTACAGAAAGTTAACACAGTAAATTACATTCGCTATATGTATATGAAAATACGAACAGCAAACGGAATTCCAAGTTAATCAGAGAGCTATTTGGGTGAACAACAACATAAAATGCGGGCTTACTTCGGGTTGTGTCTGCAAATATTTTCACTGACAGTGCTTAACATATTTTCATTTTCTTTTCGCCAATACAAACAAAATGTGCATAGTAATGAAAATAAGTGAATTAATGTATAAATAGGCAAAGCTCTTCCAAATAAGATTAAATTTCTGTTAAAGTCTGTTAACAACTCTGTTAGCGCCGCTGTTAATTAAAGTTTTTAATTGAAAGCAAAATTTCTTCATACAAAGCAAAGCAGCTTATACTATACCCCTCTCTCTCTGTCTCACACTCTATTGAAAGAAATTGTATCACAAATTGCTGAAAGTCCAATTAGACATACCACAACTTCCAAGTAAACTTCCAATTAGATGGTATCAGTGTTACCTTCCCTCTGTTATGTTATTAATGCTGCTTACGCTAATGTTTATTGAATTTCGCTTAAATATATAAATAAAGTTTGGTCACACACTTCACAAATGGCGTCTTTTGCAAGTAAGTTGAAGCATCGGCCAATTTGCTTGAGATTATGATTCATTCCCGCCCATTGTAAGAATTTGTCAAGTTACGAAGAATCCAAGAAATTTCCTAATAACTAAAGTTTGCATTTTTCTAGGAAAACTGAAAATCTATTGTAAAACATTCTATCAGACAATTTGTCACAAATTTATTTGCAAATTCTCAGAATTCCTACTGCAAGAATCCATTCATGCATACGCACACACACAGAGATATACACGTATAGTGCGTAGCTGTTACTATTGTGTGCACTTATCAAAGTTGATTGAATCCTATTAGTGTCAATATTCGTCCTTGACACATTATCAAGGAAAACAGTTTCCTCTGCTACGAGTACTCGTAGTACGAACGAGGCAGAGTGCGTGGGTGGCATCAACGAGCATACCTGGTATTCCTGCTTCTGTTGCTTCTGTGGCTGCTGCTGCTGCTGCTATTTCTGTGTGTTTGCATTGTGCTGGTTTCTACTCTCACTCCCCCTCCGGCCAACGCTTGCATTTCACTTTTACCTGTTGCACCTGTCTCGCTCTAAACCCCACTTCAGTATTTTTCATCTTATTGGCAAGTGGAAAATGCGAACACAGTTCAATGCACAGAGCTTAAACAGAGGTAAATTTAGGTCGGATTGATGTATTGCTGTATGGATAATAATATCTTTGCCGTATCACAGTGCGGCTTAAAAGTTAATTACCCGACGGCATAATAAATAATAAAGCTTATTGAGTCCACTTTTTATTGATCTGCCGCCATCAGGCAGCTCTCAATCACAGTCATAAATCGTTCAATTATTTCCTGCTGCCAGATGCCAACGGACCAAAGCAAACAACAACAAACTCTCATCTTAAAGACGGCTTTAGTCTATAATGAAGCCATCATAATATTGTGTATTATATGGTGACAGCTTTAAGGCCCAGCCGCTGACACAGTTTCTCCTCCTCAGCCATAGGCCGCACGGTTAAAGCCAAGTTGGGGGTTAGTGTCAACAAATGTATATTGGGCAATATGAAAGTGGCTGAGAATAAAGCACAGATACTTACGACCAAACATATATATGTGCCATACAAATATGACAATATTGCGATAATGAACTATAACAATGATGCACAGCCCAAAAACACTTACTCCTCCACTCTACTATATACATATAAGTATATACTTATATATATACTCGAATAGTACGTTAGGGATGCGCACGTGACATTGACCCAAAAAATCCAAATTTCAACTTTTATTTTATGCTGAAAGTTGACTTAGGGACAGTTATTAGTGAAAACTCTAGAGCCTGATAAATGAACACAACCCGAACTTAAACTACCCTTAAACGAGGTTGAGATATCAGTTAATATATTGCAATGTAAATATTACTACTAAAAGCTTCTCACGCAACTACACCCAAAGCTCACTTGAGAGCGTTTTCGAGCGGGATTTTAATTCCTAAGCCGCTTACACAATTTCAATAAATGTTATTTGTTTCAAGTGCTTGGGTTTAGTTCGTGTGCAGCTGTTGCTGCTGTTGCTGCTGCTGCAGCTGCTACTACTAATTCTACTACTATTTATACTACTATTATAGCTACTCATACTTCTAATTCTACTACTATTATAACTACTCATATCACCAATTTGACAAATTTTATACTACTACTATTACCAATTCAACTACTATTACTTATGCTTCTGCAACTAATATAACTTCTACTACTATTACAACTAATACTACTAGTTTTACTACTTCTGCTACGACTTCTGCTACGACTTCTACTACTATTCATACTTCAGCTACTATTTATACTAATATAAGTACTTCTACTACTACTTCCACTACACATGCTACTACTATTTCTACTATTATTGCAACACATACTACTACTATTACTTGTGCTTCTGCTACTTCTTCTACTACTAGTTATACTACTATTTTTACTAATATTTATATCACTATGAGGACTTCTACTACTTCTTCTGCTACAACTTCTATTACTATTACAACATTTCCTACTACTGCAACTACTAATTTTGCTGCTAGTACTATTCTTCTATTACTTCTTCAACTGATGCTTCTTGTACTACTATTACTACTACTATTACTACTTCTATTACCTCTTCTACTACTATCACTTCTTCAAGTACTACTTTTGCTACTTCTTACAGCTGAACAGTTCCGTTTCTTAGAAAACTTTGGCGTTGCACAGCTGGCAAAAGTTAATTAATTGAATTGTTGCAAGGATTCTCTAGAATTGTTACAAAGAAAAACTTTTCAGCTGTAATCATCTTGTGGGAATAAATAGATTTAATGAAAAGCGTTATACTGGTATCCTTATATATATATATACTGTTATTCAGGATAACCTTTCGAGTACATTTATAAAGCTGCGACTTATGCAACCTTAAAAAAACGAATTCACAAATTACATTTATCAGAAAAGGATGTGCTCTTTTTAAAGGAATATCTCATGTAGAAGTCCATAGCAATATCTGTTAATCCTTAAATAAGTTAAATTTATATGATAAAGGATATATATATATATATACATGTATATCCATTAAAAGATGATTAACTCAGGTTAACTTACACCCAATGAAATGCGAACTTATTGCTGCTTAACCTTTCGCTGATTTCGGTTTGACCTCTTGTAGCAAAGTTCATAGCCCAATTCATCAATCTGAAATCACGACACGTGCTCATCTCTCTGCGATGTATCCATGGAGCACAATGCCAGCGATGCGGCACGGCACGGCACATAGCAATGGATATAACAATATATATTGGTCCCGGCTCTCACCCAGAGGCCAATGTCATTGTCTGCGATGTGTTTTGTTATGTGAGCAGCTAATGGCATATCCATTAGACACAAAAGGCCAAATTGCGTGGCATGGTAAACTTTTCCGTTGCCGTTCAATGGCATCCCTACACACACACACACACACACACACACACACACACACACATAGGGAAAAGTGTGTGTATACTGAACAAGTGTGAAGCATTGAGCCATTGCATAATTGATTTTTATTCATATGAAAAGAGAGCTCTGAGTTTTGCGGCTCATAGTTCGATTTTGTTATGCACATCATGCGGCTGTTGGCTGTTGGCTGTTGGCCGGCATAGTTAAAGCCAAGTTAATAAGTTCATAAAACTAAAACCTCTCTCTCTCTCTTTCAACTTTCAACTTGCAGTTTGATTTCGTTTAATGACGCTGATTAAAACATGAACGCACTCGATATGAATAAACAATTTCTAAGCGTGACGCAGGATCCGCACTCGAGCGATGCTCAACGGAACCGCACACGGTAAGTCTTCCTCAATCTCCCTCTCTCTCTCTCTCTCTCTGTCAAAGTTTCCAAGTTAATCTCCTTGTGCTCCTGCCGTGTAGCTCGGAGCGTGCCTCAAGTTTGGCTTTGCCACTCAACTCGCTGTTGGACTTTTATGACAAGCAACAGGAGCAATGCAAATCGGTGACACTCCTCCCCTTGCCCAGCAACAATTCCAGCAGCAGCAGCATAGTCCGTCGCCACTCATCCCACTACTATCCCATGCTTGAGGACAAGCACCAGGCCACCCAGCTGCCCCAGGCAGCAGCCGAGTTGCTGGTAAGTCTTTGATGAAACTCTCGCAAAGCCTCAAGAATGCTGCACAGAATGCACAGGTAGTAGACATGACTGAACATGCCAGATGTTTAGCTTGAAATGGCTAGATTTCCATATGTATATAGCTTTGAACTGCAGCTATAATCTGGCTACAAAATAGCTAAATGCTTTGCATAGTTTGTGGTTAAATTCCTGCTGGCGGTGCATTATTTATGAGATCGATGATGGGGGAGCCCTGCCAGCCCCTTGCACATATTGCAGCATATCATGCTCAAGCTCAAGCTCAACCTCAACCTCAGCCTCATCATCACCCTCTTCCATCTGCTCCTGCTCAACCTCAGCCTTTGCCGCAAGAGCGTCAGGCGAGAGCTTCGAAAAATGCTTTGTATGCCACGTGCGCAAATCTGCGGGCAAACATAGTTGACGTTCCGTGCCCCAGTTTGTTGCCGCTGCAGCAGCTATTTTGGTGCCGGAACAAAGTCAGGAGGAGCTCTCAGTTCTTTTTATATACATATTTCTTTGTACAGTGCAGCTTAGCGTCGGCTTAGACTGACTCATTGGCCCCGGGGAATTGCCATTTGACTTTCTATACTTTCCATTTATTTCACTTTGGGTGCTCTGCTGTCATCACAGGTAAACATGGCGGATCAGAAATATTGCAAGTCAGCACCATTGGCAGCAGCTATTGGTGGCGCCAAGCATCAGCAGCTGGTGCGCGTGGATACGCCAGTCACGCCCCCACCGCCCATACCGCGCCGCATGATGCGCTCCAAGTGTGGCTGGCAGCCGGGCGATGTGCTCCATGATGTGGCCGCCAATGGCAGTGTGTTTGTTTATCCACAGCCAACGAACGGTAGCATCGAGAGTGTGGGCGTTGGCGGGGTGGGCATGGCCCAATCAGGGCTGCTTGTTGATATAACCGCACGTCCGACATATGCGGATGCCGATGGCATTTCCGATGATGACCGCATGAGTCTGGAGAATTCAGTTTTTGATGAGTCACTAACCTCGACACCTGTCAAGGTCGCTGCTGGCTACCCTGGCGCACGCTATGCGTCTAGTCACGTGGCCAAGCGTGCCCAGCGTTCGTCCAGCAGCACCGTGGACTCCGCATACGGCTCCTCCTCAGGTGGCCACAGCGAGCGCTTCGCCTCCAGCTCGACCAGTGCTGATTTTCGCAGCCGCTTCTCCTCGGTGGACACACAATCGTCGCTTGATGACAAACCCTTGTCCAGCTCCATTGATTCGCCCGTGGCCAAGGATACGTGCCGTCTGGAGCGTGCCGCCCTCAACGATGTCATGCACAAGCTCAACAACAATCTCTATGCCACAAGCAACAGCAGCATGAACAACAACAACATCAGCAACAAGCTGCCAACGGTGCCGGCTCGCAAGCTGCCACAGGTGCCGGTCAAGCTGCCGCCACCGCCGCCCAGCCACAAGAGCAGCAGTGGCCACAACTCCTCCAGCGAGAGCAGCAAGGAGCCCAACAGCAGCGTCTCTGCCTCGGCATCCACCTCATCGGCTGGCAGCGGTTCCAGCACCATTTCCAGTGCCACCATGTCCTCCACCTCCGTATCGCTATGCGCTGGTGCTGGTGTCCTCGGCCCAGTCAATAGCAGCCAGAAACGTCCAGGGCCCCCAGAGCCACCGTTGCGTAATCTCAACTCGTTTGAGGCCATGGAAACCATGCCCAAGGTGCATGCTCCACCACCTCTGACCGTGCGCAACAAGCTGAACCGCAACAAGCCACCGCCCATTGTTTATCCCAAGCTGCAGCAGCGGCAGGATTCGACGCTGTCCAATGACAGTTATTCCATCAGCTCCAGTCCCGGCTACAACTCCAAGCTCATGGAGATACCACTGCTGGCATCTACGCAGAACTCACGCAAGAGCACAGCTCCAGGCGCCGCTCAGCGTCAACCACTCATGGAACTGGCCACCACACGCTTCGGCATTGGACAGACACGCGGCAAGATAAACTTTCGCCAGGACTCGACTATATCCAACGACAGTCTCAGCCAGACATCCAGCCCAGGCTATAACTCCAAGGCCATGGAGGTGCCATTATTACCCTCCTTGTCTGCCAAGCGTCTCTGCAGCGGTAAGTGGAACTGAATCCAATTGGAATTTAGATAAGCTAATCTCTTGCTTCCTTGCAGCACCTGCTCCCATTGTGTGCCGCCAGGGCCTGCAGCATGAGCCCATCGAGGAGCTGGAGCCACCGCAGACGCTGCCGCCGCTGAACAAGTGCGCCAATGGAACGCCCAGCAGTCTCCAGACCATTGTGCGCTTCCAGAACGGAGCACCGCACACCATGTCCTTGCAGCATCAGGTAACCATCTGAGCTCTAGCCTAGTCTAGTAGATCCTTAAGCAACTCCTTATCCACAGATCATCAACCGTCGCAAGAGCTCCAATCCGTACATCACCAACGGCCGCTTGAAGTTCCGCCTGTTCCAGATCCTGATCAATGCCTTCGCCTTGTTGGCCATTGCCGGCGGCTTGGCCGCCTACTTCAACGCCTATCCGACCATCAAGTTCGTCAACAAGACCATCATCAATACCATCCACGTCGAGGATACATCCAGCTTTGGCAAGAATCCCGCTCCGGGCACCTGCCTGCCCATCATTGTCAAGTTCTGCCAGGGACCGCAGATACCCTACAACTACACCGTCTTTCCCAACTACATTGGGCACTTTGGACAACTGGAGACACAAGTGGTAACTATATGATGAGCTGTTATCCAGTTTATTAAAGTATCTTTCACACAGGATTTGGATTCGTATGAGGCCTTGGTCGATGTGCGCTGCTACGAGCTGGTCTCCCTCTTTCTTTGTACGCTTTTTGTGCCCAAATGTGGACAAACTGGGTGAGTACCAGTTGAAATCTTCCTAATCCTCCTAATCTTATCCTTGTCTACCAACTCCAGCGCCACTGTGCCGCCCTGTAAGACCCTCTGCACGGAGACTATGCGTCGTTGTGGCTTCTTCTTTGATGTTTTTGGCCTCACGCTGCCGGAGTACCTGAACTGCAAGCTCTTCAAGGACTTCTCCAGTGCTGAGGATTGCGTGGGCTTGGATGAGGTGCGTGATGTTATGTTAGCATCAGCAAGTCCCAAGTGCGATGGCTTTCAGTGCGACCAGAATCGTTGCCTGCCCATGGAGTACGTCTGCGATGGCCACTTGGATTGCATGGATCAGGAGGATGAGGGCAACTGCGAGCGTTGCATGGAGGGTGAAATCTATTGTGGAGATGATCGCTGCATTGGTACCGATCGCATATGCGATGGCATCATCGATTGCCCCTACGCCCAGGACGAGCGCAATTGTCGTAAGTATTTCTAAAAGAATCTTCCCTTGGGTTCTGCCTAATATATTCCTTTGCTGCAGTGCGTCTTAGTGAACGCAATGGTGATGTGGGCTCTGGTGTTCTGGAGGTCTACCGCATGAACATGCGCCAGTGGATGCCCGCCTGTGTGAAGAACTGGGATCGTGCCGTCTCCCCCAGCGCCGTCTGCTCCCTACTTGGTTACTCCGCCGTAAATGCCACCAGCGTGGTTACCCAGCGCACACACCGCCCGCTGCTGGCCTCGGTGAATGTCTCGACGGATATTTGGAAGCTCTATGCCAAGCGACGCTCCACGCTGATGCAGGAATTCGCCAATTGCAGGCAGACCGAGGATTATCCCATAGCTGAGCTCACCTGTTCCAACTATGGTGAGTGCTTCACGTGGCTGCGACTTGGTTGCATTGATTGAAAACTCTTTCTTGTAGAATGTGGCAAGGTCAAGCGTGGACGACACAAGCCCTCCAGGCGCATTATTGGCGGCTCTCAAGCAAATCCTGGCAATTGGCCATTTTTGGCAGCGATTCTAGGCGGACCTGAAAAGATATTCTACTGTGCCGGCGTCCTAATATCCGATCAATGGGTGCTCACCGCTTCTCACTGCGTGGGCAAGTAAGTTAAGATTAATCTTTGGTGTATATCATAGTCCTGACCTTATCTCCTTGCCAGTCACACTGTAATTGATCTGGAGGATTGGACTATACAGCTGGGCGTCACACGTCGCAATTCCTTCACATACACGGGCCAAAAGGTGAAGGTGAAATCGGTTATACCACATCCCCAGTATAACATAGCCATAGCACATGACAACGACATCGCCCTGTTCCAGGTAAGTCCTTGACTATATCCTAATCCTAGCTCTTACCATATATTCCATCACAAATGCAGCTGGCCACACGCGTTGCTTTCCATGAGCATCTGCTGCCCGTCTGTCTGCCGCCGCCGAATGTGAAGAATCTGCGTCCGGAGCAGCTCTGCACGGTTATAGGCTGGGGCAAGCGTGAGGATAAAGATCGTATGTAATCCTATATATATATAATCCTAAGGATATTCTTGATTGTCATATCTTTTCGATTCTCCAGCCAAGTCCACCTATGAGTTCATAGTGAATGAGGTGCAGGTGCCCATTATAACACGGAATCAATGCGATGAATGGCTGGACAACTTAACCGTATCCGAGGGCATGGTTTGTGCCGGCTATGATGATGGTGGTAAGGATGCTTGTCAGGTAAGTCGCCTCATCTGCCAGGCCATAAGATGTGATATTCATAGAGATTGCATAGGGTGACTCGGGTGGTCCTTTGCTTTGTCCGTATCCGGGCGAGAAGGATCGCTGGTTTGTCGGCGGCATCGTCTCCTGGGGCATCATGTGTGCACATCCCAAGCTCCCAGGTGTCTATGCCAATGTCATCAAGTACGTGCCCTGGATAAACGAGCAGATCCAGAAACATTCGCGTCCAGGCAACGATGATGCCGTACTCAAGTACGACGTGCATCCCGGCGGACCGGATATACTATCCAAATTGTCCGCAGCTCCCATGCGCAAGCGGAAACCCTACAATTATCACAATGGTAAGCCCAAGGGCATTGACTTTTACGACAGTGAGGAGCGTAAATAAACCTCCACTAAATTTTTAATCCGACATAAACATATGTACCACATATTTATAGTGTATATCGTCGACAGTGACGGTATTTGAATACAGCATATCCTTGAAACATTTGCAAAAAGTACAAAGCGAAATTGTTCTTGTACTCAATACACACACACATACACCATAACACACACACACACCATGAGCAAATGGTAATAATATACATACATATATACATATATTTTGCTACTGAACTTGAGGTATTTGGCGGTTTTAATCCGGCCAAAAGAATACCATAGAAAACATATATACGATATATACATATGTATCTATCTATATAGATAAATCTGGGCAACATAACCGTGTGTCAATTTGCCGAATTTATTTGTCAATTTTTTACAAAGAGATTTCTATAAACCGAAAATGAAAATGAAAATGAAAATGAAGCAGAAACCGAAATCGTAAACACAAAAGAATAAACCTAATGTCAATATGCATGTGCTATATAATATATCTGATGGAGATAATGGAATATCAGACAATAACTATATATAATATGGTATATATATATAACCCATACATACATAATCCTTGTGTCTAAATATCGTGAATCGTGGACAATAAAATATTTGTTTGAGTTGTAGTGAGATTCTTGTGTTGTTAGCTATAAAATAATACCCATATCTATAGAGATATATACATATATGTACCTCTCACAGGAACCCTCTACACACAAACATATATATATCTATATATATATATAAGATAAATGTAAAGAAAATACCCGTATCTGTGACTAAAAGATACTTATAAAAAACAAAACAAAAATGTATGATTGCCGCCATAAAATAATAAAAATAATTATAAAAAAGATATAGAAGAAATCAAATCAGTATAAAACTGAACAAATAATGCTAAAATCTTTAAAGAAAAGAACAACTTTATGGTTATAAACTAATGTGTATGAACCTTAGCAATTAGAACAAAATTATTGACAATAAAAACAATAATAATAATAATGACAATAATAAAGGAAAAACTTGCTGATCTTAAGCATTTGAGGTTAGAATGAAATTGAATAAATGGAAAACCTAACTGATATTAAAACTCAAGTAAATTGTGCAATTGACAATAAATAAGAAAATGCACAATAACTTTTCCAAAAAAAAATTAAAGAACACAAACGTGAAAATTGTAGTTGTTGTTGAAAAAAAAAATAACTCTCTTTATAAGAAAAAAGAAAACTAGTTTATAGCAATTCATGAAAATACTAACTAATGCGTGGGTTTCAGCTTTAAATAAAACTTGAATGGAAAAGTGCAGAAATATCTGGCTAAAATGCTTTATATATATGGTATATGCATTATACATGCATATTATTGAGGCTAAAATTGATGTACTATTTACAAAGTGGAAAGATAAAAAATTGTATACATGCTTTTTAAATGTAAATTGATTAACTAAATGATAACTAATCTTTATACTAGCTAATGTACTTGTACTTGTTTAGCTTGCGCATTAGACTGGCCACAAAATGAAAGCTAAAATACTCTATAAAAATAGAAGTTACCATCTTGATTTGATCCCTAGAACATTTCGCCTATGCCATCTAGTATTTAATGGCTGTCTCTACAATTTTTACAAATATTTTGCTAACAAATGAAATATCTAATATCTTATAATGAAGAAATGCGTAACTAAAGACTCAAAATTGGTTGTTTCAGCAAGAAATTAATACACACTCTCACACACACACACACACACACACACACAGAATACATATGCAGTACATGCAGGCTTTAAACAGAAATTATATGAATCTTTATATATATGATTTTCGATCTTTTATAATTTTCTAGCTAAAATTGTTGAAATGCTTTAGATGAGTATTACGACTATGTATGTATAATCCATAGCATTAGTTGATCTACATATATATATACACCTACTTGATCCATGTTTTGTACAATCAGTTTACAAAAGAACCCAAAAACAAAAAAAAGAAAATCAAAAACCAAAAATGAAAAGTATATAAGTATATTATTAGTATCCGTATATAGGTATTATATATAAGCGCATATTACACAAGGCACACGAAACTTTTTTAGCAAAAACCCGAGAGGTATACTCTATATAAGTGAAATATACAACAAATATACATATATCGAAAAAGGAATATATAAGTATATACAATATATATATGGTATATATCAATGTAGCTGTAGCTTTAAGCAGATGTGATGGTGTCTAAATTTATACGTGCATATGAAAAAAAACCAAAACAAAAATATATATATATATATATATATATACGTGTTGCAAGACCGAACTTTCTTTATATGTCTGGAAGAAGTTCAGGAGCAACAGCGCTAGGAAGGATAACAAGATATGGACTGGGCAGGACAATACATATTATCATATATAAAAAGAATAATAATGCTTATTTGAATAATAAAAGAAAAGGTTCAATATCGTGCGATACCATACATATATATGTCCCCTTACTTATATACAAGACACAGACAAATAACTTATATATATATATATATTATACATACATATATATTATATTATATTATCGCATAACTCGTAGTTATATTTATGTATGCATTTGTAGTCTGACAGAGATCTTTCATTGTTGCCTTTGACAAACCAAAAAGAAACAAAATGTACTTTCATTTCACATTTTTTTTGTTGAGTTTCTGTTATGTTTTGACCCACTGTTCAGATTTCCTTTATGCATTTATGATCATGTTAAGGGTGAGCTAACTTTTATACCTATGCTCCAGGCTACTATCAAAAAAATAACAACGCTTAGCTTTATGTATATTTAGTCTAAAAACAAGTACATACACATATATATACATACACACATATATATATAAAGGATATATAGATGTAATAATGCTTAGCATTGGCAAGTGAAATAAGTTATATACTAACTATATACATACATACATACCAGACATACTAACGATATATATATTTAAATGTAAAACTCGGCAAGGAGTACACTTAGTATGATAAAAGAATAAGAATACCCTACACAATCCCTACACATGCCATAACCATATACCCTATACTATATATAGGCAAAACGATAAACAGACATTAACCGACATTATTATATAGAAACTGAAGAAGAAGATAGTAACTGCATTAAATATATTAGTTAAAGACGTCTACTGCTGCTTTAAAGAGGAAAATCTGGGGATTTTGTTTCTCTGTTAGGATCTGTTACGATCTAACAAAACATATAACCAACTGTTCAATATTCAATGTGCTTCAAGAAAAATATAAAAAAAGATATCGAAAATCAGAAGATATAGAAGATGTTAAAAAACACAGACAATATAATAAATGTAGCGAAATGTTAAATGTAAATGTAGCAGAAAAACAAAAAGAAAAACCAGAAGCTGATTTAAAAACTAGTTGAATTTACATATGTGTGTGTATACACAAAATATCGGAATATACATATATATATATATACATATACATACTATATAGATATATAGTATGACCATTTGGGTGAAATGCACTTGTTAAATTATGCACAGAATGAAGGAAAACCTTTTGAAACCTTGTAAAGAATTTACATAATAACTTTGACAATAAAACATTGAAACTGATTTTGTTACGGAATGAGCAACATATATAGGAAAAAAATTAAAAGTTTTACATATTTGAGATTTTTGAATAGAAACAGCGAACAGATTAACAGTTTTAATAGGAAAGTGCATAAAACTAAGTGTAACTACTAACTACACACACAATATTACACACACACAATGGAACACACACACGTATAACCAACTAAATGCTATAAGCAAAATGTCATACATATATACATACTATATACTTACATATATATATATAAATGTTGAAAAATAAATGTATAAAACTATAAAATGCATATGTCTTTCTTTTATTATACAAGTTTTCAAACTGGCAATTTAGTTTTCTACTGGAATTTGCTTGGAACACTTTGAACTTAGGTTTTAATGGGTAAAGTCTTTATAAAATGCATATGGAATCAGTTCAGGTAACGCCTCACAGTGCTACGCATATCGCAGATGACCTGGCGCTGGTTGGGTGCACTGACCACAGCTGTGCCGGATACAATCCAATTGGCACCAGACTTGGCACAACATTCGATGGTCTTTGGTCCGACGCCGCCGTCCACTTCAATGTCAAGATTGGGATAGTTTTTGCGTAGCCATTCTACCTTGGGCATCATGTCCTCCATGAAGGATTGACCACCGAAGCCAGGCTCGACTGTCATTACGAGCACAAGATCAGCAAATTCGATATATTTCTCGATTTCTTCCACCTGTAAGCCACATGTGTTTTAGTTCTTTTGTCAGCAACTTGTAGACATAACCTCAACTTACCTTGGTACCCGGCTTAATGGCCAGACCCACCTTCATGCCAGCTTCCTGGATGCGTCGAGTCACCTGACATACATCCTTGACTGGCTCTACATGAAACGTGTAAAGATTTACACCGGCATCGGACATAGGCGCTATCCACTGTTCAGGATTTCTGACCATCATGTGCGTCTCAAAGAACGCATTCTTAATGTAGAACACGTGGACGATTGTAATTGGATATCCACAGCTCACATCACAACTCACAATCTTACCTTAATGTTGTTGCGCAAGCACTTGACCATGGGATGACCGAACGTTAGATTCGGCACAAAGTCGCCATCCATTACGTCCAAATGTAAATAATCGGCACCATTGTCCAGTAGTTTTTGGGACTCAGCTGCTAAATTGGCAAGATCAGCGTTCAGAATGGATGGACCGATTTTGGCTTGGAGTGGCATTCTTTCGGATACTTTACAGGCACAGCTACTCGAGCGTGCCTTTTGTCGGTTGGATAAAACTGTGTTTGCTAAGGTCAAACTAAGGAGATCTGAGGCTCAGATTTTGACGTCTTATAACGTAAACAAGCGAAACGAGGGCAGCAGAAGTTAAATAACGTTAACATGCGAATGGTCAAAGTGTTTAGATTCATATTCAATAATTTCATTAAACTTCAAATTGTTCATTTTTGCTTTAAAACTACTTTACATGAGAATGTAGGTTGGTGTACTTAGATACTAATACTGGATACAACTACAGTTCATCTTTTACATGTTTGCCTGCAAATTGCTTGTTTTCAATAGTAACACCTTTGCAGCGCTCCTGGTCTATCAAGAATTCCTTGGCATCCCAAGCTTGTTCACCGTCCTTGAAGAGGAATAGCGCTCTATCATCATCAACCATGTAGCGTTCCGCTTGTATATGATTGTTCCACAAGCTTGTTTGCCATAGCTTGGTAATCTCTTCGGCTTCATGGCGCGTAGGATTGCCAGAGACCGACACAAATGTCATCAACGTGCGGCCCTTTTTCGACATCTTAAGCAGATCTTCCGGGGTTTTGGAGCCCATGTCAGAGAAATCCAATTTTGGCTGTGGTCGCAAGTGCTCAGGCAGCTCATCTGGCTCTAGAGGGTCCTCATCTTCCTATAAATATTATACACTGTTTATAAAGACGTTTGGATTACTTGTCAGTTTAATTAGTTTACTTACCTCCCACTGATCCAGCAGTCTCTCCAAATCGACTTCATTATAATCGCGAATATCTTTCTTTGCCCAGTCTGGCTTTTCCGCTCCCTCCTGGAACTTCTTGGATAATACACAAGGCACAAGGGCCAATAGAAGCAAAATATACATAGTTTTCATTTTTAAATTATATTTTTAAATTCGTTTATATGCGGTCTAACACGTCAGCTTATCAGATGTTCATTCTCACAAAAGCGCAAGATGATATTCATACAGTTGGTTCTTTTTGCCATTCGCATGCAAGGTATTCTCATTGAGGATGTTCCGGAATTAAATGCAATTATTTGTAATTAATTAAAACAATAATTACTATACAAACTGGATGTTGACCTTCGAAAAATTATATACAGAAAATTGAAAAATTAATTAAGCTTGCGCTGCTCATAGAATATAAGAATATATATAAAATGCATTTCACATCAATGTTATTATTGAGCCACTCTCCCAAATGATATTCACAGGGAAACGTTTACACAAAACAGCTGTTAGCAAAGAGAGCTCAGTTTATACCGAGAGCTGTTGGACGGCGCGCGTGTTTTTATTATTGCGCAGTGATGCTATTTACAATAAGGTAAAAATTTGCTCTGTTGTTTTTGCTGTAAACCACTTGACAAATAATGATAAAGCTTTGCCAAATGCAACTCAAATAAATAGCAGTGAATCAGTGGAAGTGTGAAAGAAAGAAAGAAAGAATGAAAAGTTATAAACCGTGCAACTCATGCCATATCGGTTAACGAGATGTTTATACACATATTGACACCCACATATGGAAACAGACTTGTGCTAATAAATGTAATATTTGAAAACAATGCCAACTGATTCGCCTTTCTGCCTCACAGAGCATTAAAATACCTTGTCTGCCGATTTGTTGGCATATTTGAATTGTTTTTGCTGATGGTTGATGGTGATGACATCATCACTGAGTTATAATTCGTCTCTCAATTCATTCCATTTTCCGTTTTGTTTTATTCTAATGTTTAAAAAAGCTAAATTCATACAACGAGAAGCGTTCCACGAAAACGGCCACCAAATCTACGCACACAAATACAAGAAGCAGATTTCAACAATAACAAAACACGACGTAAATTAAAAAAATCAATAAGTAGTCGCCCGTCGGCTGACTAACAGCTGGTTTTAGTTAATCAGTTGGTCTATTGGGTCTGTGGTCCATTGAAATCAACAACGGCACAACTACGACGACGGCTACAGGATGGTCTTCGAGGCCGTGGTGGCCGATGTGCTCAACAAGGTCCTGGGTGATTACATCGAAAATTTGGATCACAAACAATTGAAAATTGGCATCTGGGGAGGTGAGTTAACATTAACTAGTGTCACTGTTAAACCCAACAAGTTATTCAGCGTTGAAGACTACCAGATACCGTATAATCTCTAGAAGTAAATGTGTTCCAATGCGACGGATTATTCTTATATATAAAGGTTAACAACTTGTGCTAATAGATAGGCAACAGTTTACACATAAATAAGATATGGAATATATTATATCTATAAATAAGATATGCAATATATCATATCTGTAACGTATAGAAACGTATACGTCTGTTTACAGAGCTATAAATAAACTTTATATCTGCTGGCTGTTAACTTTGTTATTCCCCTTTTGAGCCATTTTATATGCCCAGAGGGTATATTAAGGCAATTAGACGACCCCCAAGCATGCAACTAAGTCATTTGGGTTAATTAGGTTCCCACCTCGCTAGATAACATTATGCTTAGCCATCCGATGCGACGACCTTATCCTTCAAATTTCGCACAGTGACCCAATTTCTAAAAATTACATTCTACACAAAGAGATAGAGATAGAGAGAGAGAAAGAGAGAGCAGTAAATAGGCGTGAGTATAGACGCACTTCGAAGCGCTCTCCCATGTCTGTATATATACACATATATAGATGTACAGTGTATATATATATATATTTCGCTGAAGCTCTAAAAAACTGTTGCGTCGGCTCTCAGACAGAACCAGCCTCACCCTTTTAGAGATTGTGTGTGGCAGCAGAAGTTGATGTATTTCTTTTGCGGTTTCTGTTTATTTCTCCTTATATTTTATAATTCTCAAACTGACAGAGATATTATATTACTCTCTGATAAACCAGACTATTTATTTACCAGTTGCTCAAATTACAATGTTCCCCTACTATATAACAAATTGTTGGAATATGTGAATTTTTCTTTAATGACACAATTGTGTGACTCGCAGAGCTTCTATATTACTTATACATGGATATATATATATGTATATAGACCAAAACAGACAGTTGACATAACACCTCTTGTGCCCAGACTATCAGATATATGTATATATATTACATATTCATGTGGGAACTGGTTTCTCTTCTCGTATAACAAGCCCAAAGCCTACTTTGAACTTGAACCTGATGACATAATGCGAGCCTCATGAATTATTTCGTTTGTTAAAAAACTTTATTATCGTATAATGGGTTTACATGCTACATAAAAAACAGCTTATAATAGGCTGTGTATATATATATATATATATATATATATATATATATATCATATATGTATATTAACTTCCTTTCGAAACAGTCTTTGATCTCACCTGAACACTTTGTAAGAACTGAAAACGAGTTTATTCTTAGTTTATGATCTCTTTTTTCTTTAACTAGTTCGCCTTCAGTTGATTAATCACTTCGAGACTGACCATGTTGATAAGTTAACTTATTGACTATATTGCATTATATAGGTCGTTACCGATAAGAGATCGATAAGACTCTAGACTCAGGCTCAAGCTCAGAAAAGTTCCACTCAAACATGAACACCTGATAGTAAAATTTATTTATTTACCTTCTGTTTGAAAACTAATGGCCCTTATCGTTCAGAAATTCTTATCGACTACATTCTATATACTGTTACATATTTTTATGGCATGGAACTTTTTGATAAAGCCCATATACACAATATATATATATATATATATGTATCTGCCCGCATGCAAACCTATTTCAAGGCCAACAGAAGTTGGTTTACTTTGATATTTTAAATTTATCTGGGAACATTAATCATACAGAAGTTTACGAAAAGTATAAAGCAAAAACTGAATCATAAGCAAAGGAAGCTTGATATATTTTGGAAAGGATAGAAAAGGACTATATAATAGTCCATTCATATAAAGAGAACTAACGATGAACGAAATATCCAGATAAAATATGGAGTAAAAATATAGAAAGTACTTCTGAATCGTAGATATAGTATACAGCGATAAGGCGAGTCATAAAATATGAGTCTTTAACCTACTGTTAGATCTATTAACCATCAGTTTTGATACCCTAACTCCAAGTCTTATCAAAGCAATACGAGTCTTATCGCGTTGTACAAATTAATGGGTATTAGACGACAAGCGTTTAACTTGTTCAAACAGTCGGTTTATATAGATATTACGTAGATACTGAGTAACGGTATGTTGGTTCACAACCCAAGTTGACCCATATATAGAGTCCGTGCTAACCTCATCCATCTCTTTAGCATTCCAGGCATACTCGAAACTTGTATATGCCAGACACGCTTAATTGGCAACGTTATGCGGCCATATGTGTCTGGCTATCGTCATCCATATCTGTATAATGTATATAATATATACATATATACCTATACTATACATATATGAATAGATATTGCTTATATATTTGTTTATTTTCACGCTGTTTGCCGTTATAAATTAATATGCCAATTGCCAAATTTGTTTAAGTATCTTAATTAAAGCAAATAAATCAATCTTTCGATTCCTGCAGGTGATGTTGTCTTGCGCAACCTCAAGATACGTGATAATGCTTTGGAAGATCTGGATCTGCCAGTGCAGCTTGTCTATGGCTATTTGGGTAAGTCAATCAGTCAATTCTTTCGGGCCAAAACTAAAAACAAATTCTTTTCTTAGATAAATTGGTACTGAAAATACCCTGGAAAAATCTGTATAGCCAGCCGGTTATAGTCGATATCGAGGATCTTTATGTGCTCGTGACGCCCAATAACAATGTCCAGTTCAATGCCGAGAAGGAGGCCAAGTATGCCATTGATGCCAAGAAGGCTGCTCTGGACGCACTGGAGGCGGCACGCAAGAAGGAGCTGGAGACGAATCAGCCCAAGGCCGATGCTGGTTTCGCCGAGAAACTTACCGTGCAGATTGTCAACAATCTGCAGATAAAGATCTGTAATGTCCATGTGCGATACGAGGACACTACGACGACGGGTGTACCGTTCTCCTTTGGCCTGTCACTGCACGAGCTGGAGCTATATACCACGAATAAGAACTGGGATAAGTGTTATATGACGGAGCGTGAGCCACAGGTCTTTAAAATAGCGAATCTCTCCTGCCTCTCGGCGTATATGAACTGCCATGGGGATCTCTATATGTCTAGGGACAAAAAGGAGTTGTCTGCACTATTCCAAAAGAATATAGCTCGCAAGAACTTCAAGCCCAAGGACTACAGCTATGGTAAGCTGCTGGCTTGGTCTGTGCCAGGATCAAGACTAATCTCAACGCTTTCCTTTAGTTTTGGGTCCCATTTCTTGCAATGCAAAACTGAAGCTAAACATGAATCCGGAACTGGATGAGCCGGCCTTTGAGAAGCCAAAGATTGACCTATGTCTCGAAATGGAGACACTTAACGTTGGGCTGACCAACACACAGTTCCACAACGTTATCCAACTGGCCGATTCCATGAATCGCATGCAGCTGGGCGTGCCCTACCGAGAATTTCGACCCTACAACATACGTAAGTGCCTCAGATTGGATATATCCAGTTGAGATTGACTCATCCACTTGTCTCTGTCCACAGCTTACAAAGGTCACTACAAGGAATGGTGGAAGTTTGCGATTACCGCTGTGCTGGAGGTGGACGTGCGACGACCTGCACGTTCCTGGTGCTGGAAACACATAAAGGAGCATCGAGAACGTTGCCAAACCTATGCACAAGTGGGTTTATCCCTAATCCAATCGGGAACATATTTTAATCTCAATTTCCTTTTCTATAGAAATATAAAGAGCGCGAGTTGAGCAAAAAGCCACCTGCTTTGCTGGTGGAGACGTGCAACATGCTGGAGCAAAATCTGGACATCTTTAATCTATTGCTTATCCGGCAGCGCATTAACATTGAGATAGCCAAGCAGAGGGATACAGCTCAGGTGCAGAGCGCCGGCTGGTTTGGCGGCTGGTGGGGCGGCGGTGCCAAGAAACAGGAATCCGCGACAGATGACAATATTGGTAACAAACTTTCACTTTGCTCCTAATCTCTATCCTAATTATCATCTTCCACTGTTTCAGTGAGTCAATTTGAGGCTGTGATGACGGCGGAGGAGAAGGCGAAACTGTTCAAGGCGATTGGCTACGAGGAGAACATGAAGCCGCAAAATGTGCCCAAGGAATATGTCGCTATGAAAATGAGCTTCAAGCTGATTGCTCTGGAGGTTGGCCTTTTCCGGGAATTGAAACACGACGAACTGCTCAAACAACATGCCTACGAGCTCTATGATCTACCATCCATTATGCAGCTGAAGTTCTCCATGGCCACCGCATCGATTAGCCAACGACCAGCTGCGGATGCTATTAGTGTAACGGCTGGCGTGAAGGAGCTCAAGCTGTCGGGTGTCAGTCGGGACAACTATGCACCTATGCTGGTTGAATCCATAACAACCGACGACTTCAATTTGCTGGACATTTTCTTTGAGACGAATCCTCTGGACAAGCTTTGCAATCAGCGTGTCAAAGTCGTTGCACGTCCACTGCAAATCGTTTACGATGCTGACACTATATTGAGCCTCATTGAAATCTTCAAGCCGCCCACCAATGTGAATCTATCGAAGATTGAGGAAACGGCTACCTTGCAGCTGGCGGGGATTAAGGAGCGCTCGGCGACGGGCATGCAGTACATTATTGATCAGAAGGCAGTGCTGGATGCGGACATATTGCTCATGCCCAACATTCTAGTGGTGCCCCATGGTGGTCTCTATGTGTCCGGCGAGAAGGCGCTGATTGTGGTCAGTCTTGGTCAGGTGCATGTGACCACAGTTCCTCATCATCGCACCGGGGATCGCATCCAAGCTATGCACAAACTTGGCGAAGAGCGCAAAACAATCCTAAAGAGCGTTATGGACAATGCCTACGATAAGTACAAGGTGGAAATAAACGATATACAGTTGCTAGTGGCGCTGCCCCATGAGAACTGGCATCATGTGCTCAACATGGCCGTCACCACGGACCTGCACGTGCTGCAACCCACATCGCTGGAGTTGACTGCAGCGCTCTGTGTGGTCGATGATGATCCACGCTTGCCCAAGATTAAAGTGGACATTGTGCTGCCATCGGTTCAACTCAAGATCACCGAGGCTCGTGTACTTGAAGCCATCAAAGTCGCCACCAGCATACCTCTACCAGAATCCCAGGTGGCTGCGATGGAGCCTGTGATAACACGCTCCCGCAGCTCCATATCAAATTTTATCAATCGTGAGATCAAAAAGCGCAGCACCACGCCCAGAGCTTCCGTCGAGGAGGAGCTCACACAGTACACCAATATCGAAGTAACCTTCTCGCTCAGAGAATTCTCGCTGGCCTTGTACCAATCCAATCAGTCAACCGAAACGCAGTCACTACGCGAGACGCCATTTGTGACGCCAGACGAGGAGGCGAGTGACCATGCGTCGTCCATGGCATTGGCCGATAGTGAAGCATTCATGCGTCGCTTTTCGGGCACCCACCGCCACATACTTTCGACGCAGGTCCTCCTGCTGGAGGCGCACCTGGCTCAGCGCACTTTCGAGACTGTTGCGTCTTTAAAGTAAGTACTAATCCCATGGGACTAAGACTTAAATTAATGATTTTCCATTCTGTTTACAGATTAGGCGGCATCAACATCAAGCAGTTCGATAATCGGGACTCCAATGACCAATACGTGGACATTATTGATACACCCGGCTATGCGAACGATCTGAAATATTTGTTCACCGTTTCTTATACTCTGGCGGATAAAACCGCGCCGGAGTTCACCACCAAATACAATTCCACAGAGCAGTTGGTTGTGGCCAACTTTGAGGTGCTGGACATAGTGCTGCATCAGGAGTATCTGCAGCGTCTTTTGGCGCTGGTTGCCAGATTCCAGAGCCAGCTGGAAGAGCTACTCCAGACATCGGAGCCACGCGATCGCTATGCCATGGCCGGCGATGGGGATGGCATCAAGCACAAGCTGCACGTCATCTTGGAAGATACGGAAGTTGCGATGAACTCCGCCCACAATGCGATGCGTCGCAGCAGAGCCAGCAAACGGCGCGTTGTTGTGGAGAGCGTCAAAATGCGTGTGGTGGCCAATCTCAGTGAGGTCAACCTCAAGCTGACATCGCGTAGTCGCCCCTTGTCGTCGATGCATGTGAAGAACTTTGTGGGAAACGTAACGCTTAAGGACTCCTACACCGAGGTGAACATTGGCCTCAAGGACATTATGGTGCTTGACCTGAATCCTAAAACTATACATCAGAATGTAAGATCCCAAGACAATCTTATGTGCTCCTTCAATTCTAATTTCCCATTACCCTTTGATAGATCTTAAGCATGGTGGGTCAGGATGCCTTCAATTGCCAGCTAGTGCTGTTCAACAAGGAATACACGCGAGATTATAACTCCGACGATATGAAATTAACTGTGGACATTGGCTGCATGAAGATTGTCTTTATCAACTGGTTTGTCGCTGGAGTTCTGGTAGGTGATAGCTTCGCTTTCCTATCGGCAGATATTTATCCCTTCCTTTGCAGAACTTCCTGAACAAATTCCAGGCGGCACAGCAGGCGCTGTCCGATGCCAGCGCTGCGGCTGCAGAGGGTGTGCGTCAGAATGCTCTGGATGCGTATGAGAAGTCCACCCGGTTGAAGCTGAATGTGCGCATCAAGGCGCCAATTATCCTTATACCTGTGGATTCGAAGAGCAAAGATGCGCTCGCCCTTGACTTGGGTCTGCTGGAGATGACAAACAACACAAGCGAAGTGGACGTGAACGATCGCGAGGAGAGAGCTATCATAGACGAGATAAAGCTCCAGATAAAGGATGTTAAGCTGACCAAGGTGTTAATCTTGGATGCCGATGAGTCCACCGAGGATGGTGAGTAGCCAATGCTCCAATGTAGCTCCTCAATAAATTATTTTCCCTTTCGTTTTAGCGGTGGATGCTGCCATTGGCGTCAAGTCCAAGGTCGATATGATGAAGCCCATGAGCTTTACCTTGAGTGTCACACGCAATCTGTCCAATTCTTGGTACAAGGATCTGCCAGAGCTCAATCTATCGGGTCATCTCAAGTCTGTCGAGGTAAATCTATCTAAATATCTCATATATAACCAGTTGATATCCAATTTGTATATGAAACCCGCAGATAACGCTCTTCATGGATGACTATGCGCTTGTCATGTCCATATTGAGTCGCAATCTGGCTGAGGGCCAGGATGAATTTCCACCATTGGAGGATGTTGCCGAGAGACCATCCCGTGGCAATGTCCCATCAGGAGGACCCCGCACCCAACAGGCGTCAGGTGTCATCTTGAAACCAACTCAAAAGATTTACGAATCGCTCAAATTTAACTTCCAATTCGATGGCGTCATTATCAACCTCATGGAAGGTAACTTATTCCACTGCATCCTCAACAAATAACTAACGCAATCCAATCTCCTCTCAGCTGAGGATCAGGGCTTGGCGCTATTCGGCATCTACTTCCTCTCGGTGAAGGGCACCCAGCTGAACAACGGCACATTGAGCGTATCCATTGTCCTCTGCAACATCCAATTGGATGACACACGCAAGGACTCCAAGGGTAAAATACGTCAGTATCTGAGCTGCAAGGACTGGGATGTGCGCAAGAACAAGGATACGCAGGCAATCCTGGACACTTGCTACAATGAACGCAACTTTATGGTCGATGTGACGGCCATTGTCAAGGAAAACGATACCTTTGGTAGCCTCTACATAACTCTCTTAGTATAACCAGTTAATATATAAATCTCTATCCAAATTGCAGCTGAGGTGCGTGTGCGCAGCTTCGACTTGATTGTCTGCATCGATTTTATGCTCAAACTGACCACGTTCCTGGCTTTGCCGGAGGACATAAGATCCAGCGCGGTGTCCCAGGCAGCACCTCTAGTCGTAGCAGCCGCACATGAGACTAAGCGTGTTACAGAAACTTCTGGTATGTTGCTCCCATAGACTCCCAATCCTATAGCTCATTTGATAAATAATCTGCATTTGCAGTTCCGAAAGGAGCAGGCGAAAGGAAGAAAATAAACCTGATACTGCACATCGATGAGCCGGATATTATATTGGTGGAGAGTCTGGATGATCTGAATACAAACGCCATCATCTTCAACGTGAGTTTTGCTAACCTTCCTCCTAGCATTGATAATAATTGATTCTCTCTTTGGACAGGCGCAAGTGCATCTGAATTATCGTTCGATTGATGACAAGCAAATTATCAATGGACAAATTGATGCACTTAAGATATATATGTGTGCTTTTATGCCGGAACGTCGTGAGTCCACGCGTCATTATATTCTACATCCGAGCGTGATCAGTCTGCAGGGCTCCACGCCCGAGGAGGAGGGCATGCACATCAGCCTGAAGCTAAGCGACATTATAATCAATGTATCCCCAGCTACCATTGAGCTGTTGAACAAGGCTGCCATGAGCTTAACCAGTGGAGCTGCTGAGAAGGCGGCCATCGAGCGGAAACAATCGGATTACTCAAAGATCTGGTATCAAAGGCCCTTAAGTTCAAGAGCCTATTGGTTCACCAAAGTGGAAGAGGCCACCGAAGCGCTCAACCTTAATGTTACGCCAGCGAGCAGAACCAAGACCGAAAAATGTGTCATCGAGCTGCCCAGCGTAACCGTTGTCATTGAGTCGGGTGTGGGCTACTATACCAAGCCGTTGGTCTCTCTGGACACGCGTATGACTGCCGTATTCAATAACTGGAGTCGTAATCTCTCCGCACACGGCTCCCTTACCCTGAACATGGTAAGCACTCACATTCCACTGCATAAGATCGTTTTCTAAGCAAAGAATCCTTTCAGAACTACTATAACCAATTCCTGGCCGAGTGGGAGCCAATCATAGAACTGAATGAGGTTGTGGGACGCAACGGTATCAGCGAGTATATACCCTGGGAGCTGCAGTTCGATATTGAGATTGAGAAGGTGACAAATGAATTTGATGATGTATCGGAGGATCAGGCGACAAGCATACGCATACATTCCAAGGAGAACCTGGAGATAACCCTGAGTAAAACATGTGTGAAACTGCTCAGAGAACTGGGCGACGCCTTCTCGCAGGCCATCGACTCGAAGGGTCTGACCAAACCGGATGTTGTTGCGCCGTATATTGTGGAAAACGATACGGGCTTTCAAATCTCATTGGATCTGCAGAAGGGCATCTTTACCCTGCACGAATCCCATTGTGGTGGCATGTCCAGCAATAGCTCCATTGTAATGCATTCACATACCTCGGAGACTATCAATCCGGATGACATACACAGCTGTACGATTTCATCGGGTGGACGCGCCTTCCTGCAAACCAAAGATACGAGCAAGTTGACTGAGGAACAATCCGAAGACTATAATCTCTATGTGACGGTGGGTAGTCTAAGCTCCTGAAGATCACCTGGTCCTATAATCATATGTATATATACCTTCCAGATCAGCGACATAGCAAGGGAAATTGTGCTGCCCGTTTCCAAGGCCGATACACGCTACTTCCCGATCTCGCGCGACACTTCGAATGAATCCTGGGCGATCATATCCGAAGTGACGGAGGTGTATGGCTCCACCAAGATCAATATACATGGCGTTGTTGATGTACGTATCCCAGCCCAAGAACTGGACTCCATTCTGTTTCTTAATCTTTGGCCTTTCCTTTAGATTCTCAATCATTTCTCCACGACGATTAACATTTATCGCCGTCATGCGGGCAACAACACGGAAATCTTCGTCGGCTACGCGGAACCTGGCACAATCTTCCATGTGCCCTTGCATGCCATCTACGCGAACTTTAAGGAGCTCTACTTCTCGATCGATGGCTACAAAACATCCATTCAGGGCATCTGCTGGGACACAAATCCCTCAGATCTTGAGTACTCACATCAGCTGCAGTGCGACCCCATCGATACCTTTGAGGCGCTGTACATCAACTCCTCACGCCGCAAGCAGGATGTCTACTTTGAGAACACCAACAAGTATCGCCTGCTAAGTGCATTCTACGTGCTGCACCTGCGTCCACCTCTTTATCTGCGCAATTCCCTGCCCATTGACATAAAGGTATCCGTTGCCGGCTGCTCAGTGCGTAAAGTTCCTTCGGAGGAACCAGAGTCGCCGGGGCAGAATCAGATGTTGAAATACCAGAAAGAGGATTTCCTAGACTATGGCGAGAAAGAGGTTAATCCCGGTCATGTGCTGCACCTTCCCACAGTCAAACTGCATCAAAAGGGCAAAGATGCCAAGAGTGTGCTCGTTGTGCGCGTAAGTAAAGCTATCACTTGCTCCTCCCTGCTAGCAGCTCATCCAAACGTGTTATTCACTCCTAGTTAATCCAATATCTGGAGAAGGATTGGTCCTATGCCACGGAGATATCCAACTGCGATTGCACCGTGTCCGTTTGGACATTTGCCTCATACGATGCGGACGTCAAAATGGAAATGGATCTCTACGTGCGGTAAGTTCCTGATCTTCTACAGGTTATGAATCTCTCCAGATTAATATTTATGTATATCTTGTTTGATAGGTTTGAGAATCGGTTTGGCAGCCTGATGCTGACCTTGTTCAGTCCCTTCTGGATGATCAACAAGACCGGGCAGATGCTTACCTACAAGACAGAGATCTCGTCCGTCGAGGTGCTGTATCATCCGCCGGAGTACTCTGGTCCCATACTGTTTACCTTCCGCGACAAGGTATTCTTTGACAAGAAGAAGGCATCGATACGCATCGACAGTGGCGAGTGGAGCGAGAAGATACCACTGGATGTGGCCGGAAACATTGGTGGCGTCACCTGCGTTGCCAACGATCAGAACTATCAGATTGGTGTCCACAACCATTTGACGCACAATTCCCTGACCAAACAGATCACGTTTATACCCTTCTACATAGTGCGAAACAGGTGTCCATTTACCATAGAACTGCAGGAGTATAAGCGTGCCGGTGATCCTTGGCTGGTGCTCGAGTCACAACAGTTCGAGCCACTCTGGCCAAAGAATGATTCCAACCACAAGTTAATTGTGCGCGTTGGTAAAAAGATTACGCCGGCGTTTGACTATACGGAGGTCACCTGCACCTTGCTGAAGCTCAAAGATAGCCCATACGGCGGCGTCAATGTCGATGTGCAGACCACTGAGGGTGGCGTCTATATAACGTTCATTGAGTATCAGCCATGCCAAGCTCCTGGTCTGCTCATCAATCACACCAGCAAGGATATTGTCTACTGCGAGAAGAACACGAAGAACGAGCAGATCCTGAAGGCCAAGCACAGCACTCTGTTCGCCTGGAGCGATCCAGCGGGCCCCAAGGTGCTCATCTTTGGCAAGAACAAGCAGGAAACAGATCTGAGACGGGATCAGATCGATAACGTTATGTGGGTTCCTAGTTAAACGCTCCTTGATTGTCTTAGATCTCACGTCTTCTTTTTCAATCCTACAGCTTACAAGATGACACCAGCGCCTATTGGGTCTCCTTCCTGGATGGCATGCAGCGCGTGCTGCTCTTCACTGAGATGGAGTCGATTGCTACGCGCACGGAGAGCACCGCCTCCTTGCAGACGATCACCCGCAGCATCGAGCTGCATGTGCATGGCATCGGTCTGTCTGTGGTTAACAATGAGACTGGCCTGGATATACTCTATCTGGGCATAACCAGCTCGGGCATTATCTGGGAGTCCAAGAAGCCGGACAAGAAGCGCTTTAAGGAAATGATAGTACACCATTCAGAGCTCATAGAAGCCGAGTATCAGCGCTATGTTGTGCACAAATCGGTGAACGATGTCCAGACCTACTCCTTGGATAACAAGTTCCCGGTAGGTGCAGAGAAAGCCTAGTCTTGGTTCCCATATAATCCAATTCCTCTGCTCTTTAGATCAACTTTGAGACCATGACGCTCTTCAAGAACTGCAATCGCAAGCTGCGGCGGAACTTCTATCCTGCCATATGGATGTCCATGAAGTCATCCCCGTTCCAGAATCAGTTGCATGTGAAAATCAATCGAATACAGGTGGACAATCAGTTCCTTGATCCCATATTCCCAGTGGTATTGGCGCCCATTGCACCGCCCAAGAGTGTCGCCAGCAGCGCGACCCTGAAACCATTCATTGAGTGCAGCATGGTCCAGCGGGTGATGACCAACTCCACGGTGAAACAGTTTAAGTATGCGACTGTTCTGATACAGGAGTTCCACTTTAAGTTGGACATTGTCTTTCTGACGGCACTTGCCGAGATGTTCTCCACCGAAGTGGATGACGAGCAGGCAGCCAAACTGTTCTGCACCGATGTGGAATCCATTGAGCTGCCGCTTTCTGCATTCTTCGAGCAACACTCGCAGCAGGAGCAAAAGAACTTCTATGATAATTTGCATTTGGGTCCACTGAAGATACATGTGAGCTTCTCCATGTCTGGCTCCGATACGACAGTGCTGCCTGGCATACTTGGCGGGCTCATACAGGGCGTGGGCGTCACCCTGACCGATGTCAATGATGTCGTCTTCCGTTTGGCATTTTTCGAGCGCGAGTTCCAGTTCTTCACTCAGCAGCAGCTCATAAGTGAGGTCACCTCCCACTACACGGGACAGGCACTGAAGCAGCTTTACGTGCTAGCTCTGGGTCTGGACGTGCTGGGTAATCCCTATGGCCTGGTTGTAGGTCTTAAGAAGGGTGTGGAGGACTTATTCTACGAGCCATTCCAGGTAAGTCACGCAGTTGCCATTTTTATCATTTGTTTGATGACCAATTATCGTTCCAGGGCGCCATTCAAGGTCCTGGCGAATTCGCTGAGGGTCTGGTGCTGGGTGTTAAGTCGCTCTTTGGCCACACCGTAGGCGGCGCAGCTGGCGCCATGTCCAAGTAAGTTGCAACCTACGCAATGATATATAATCATGCTACAATTTACAATCCGTTCTTAAAGAATCACTGGCGCCATGGGCAAGGGTCTGGCAGCCTTGACCTTCGATGACGATTATCAGCGGAAACGTCGCCAGGGCATGCACAACAAGCCCAGGAACTTCCACGAGGGTCTGGCACGCAGCGGCAAGGGTCTGGTCATGGTAAGCACACACAACACACTCGTTGAATCCCACCCACTCACACACACCCACCAACTCTTTCAGGGCTTTGTGGACGGCGTGACTGGCGTTGTTACCAAGCCCGTAAGCGGTGCGCGGGAACAGGGCGTTGAGGGCTTCTTCAAGGGTCTGGGCAAGGGCGCCATTGGCCTGGTGGCGCGTCCCACAGCGGGCGTGGTTGACTTTGCCAGCGGCAGCTTCGAGGCAGTGAAACGAGCCACAGAAGGCAGCGAGGAGGCCAAAAGACTGCGTCCGCTGCGCTACCAGCATTACGACAATGTGCTGCGTCCCTACTGTAAAGCGGAGGCGCTGGGCAACAAGTTGCTTAAGTGAGTTGCTCCACCCCTAATAATCCCCTACTAATACTAACACTACTAACCCGGAGGCCTAGCTTTAGTTAATCATAAGTTACTAGAAGCTAGACTTAAGTTCTTGTGTACTAACAACAATAATAAATCCTGTAATACCTTTTCTGATACTGTAAATGCCTTCGTGCAGGGAGCTGGATAAGGGCAAATTCGCGTCCACCGACACCTTTATACACTGCGAGCAAATAGTGTATAGACAGGACTTTCTGGTGGTCACCAATCATCGACTCATCTACGTGCAGCGAAACGATATGTTTGGCATTTGGACGGTAAGTTCCAAAGGGTCCTTCTAATTGTTATAGCATCTAATCCTGAGCCCTTCTCGTTTAGTCCCTGTGGTCGTATCAATGGGAGATGATAAATTCCATTAAGGCCACCTCACGTGGCGTTGAATTTACAATCAAACGGGATTCCAAGCGCATCCTGGGTCTATTCCCAAGCAGCGACGCACCCACCAAACTAATCCTCTTAGCAGACGAACGCAAGCGCATCAACCTAGTAAATGTTATGGAATCTCAGCGCGTGGATGTCCGGACCACCTGCTTACCCAACTCGCGTTATGTATCATCGCTTATGTGAATTTATTGCCTCTAATCTTATATATAATAATCCTTTGTGCATCACCACCCACACAACGCTTTCTCAGCGGGCTGGCAGAACTACCTCGCTCTATAAACACACACAAACTCTCACACACTCATATACTAACACACACCCACACACACACACTAAACCATTCGGTATGTAAAACATATTAACAGATTATGTTTTGATATTAAAATTTTATGTCAATGTTGAGGATAAACATGAAAAATAATGTGATTCATTCACTAGCCTAAAACCATGTGCCATGTGCCATGTGCCACGCCGCCCTTCAGCTGCCTCCACTGCGTGCACCCCATGCAGCTACACCTTTTTGAGGAAGCTGCTGGGCGGTGTGGACAGCGGCATAATGGGCTCATAGTTGTTGCAGTTTTCACCCTCACAGAAGGAGCTGAACGAGGCTATTGCATTGGCCGCCAGTGCCTCCATGCTGAACATCGTCGAGAGATGGCCACTGCTCTCGAACTGATTGATAATCATGTTCACCTTGCTCTTGGCCTCGGCCTTCAGGCACGGCGATGTGGGATTGCTGCTGGCCTGCTGGTCATTGGGTGTTGCATCGGAGCTGCCATCGCAGATGTCGAGTCCATTGAGCAGGTTCTCCTTTTCGCTCTGCTTGCACTTGGCATTGGGTGGAGTGCTGGTGGCGTTGCTAGTGTTGGTTGTGGATGAACGTGTGCTGACTGTGGACTTGTTGAGGCGACTGAGAAACCAATTCCTGGCCAGCTTATCACAATCTTTGCTGGGCGTTTTCTGCGGACTGGTCTGTGGTGTCTGCGATTTGCGCTGTTTCTTCTGCTCCTTCAGTGAGGTTGGGGTGGTGGCCTGTATGGCATTGGGATTGGTCAGTGAAAGCATCTCTGTCTCACTGTTGCCGCAGGAGTAGGTCTTCTTGATGGCCTTCTTCAGACGCTCCGGACTTGACAGCTGACTAGAGAGCTCACTGTGCACCGTCTTCACCTTGGCCTGGAAATCCAGAGCCAGATTACCATGCAGAACCGACGGCTGCGGCTTGAGCTCTCCAACGCCATTGCCATTGCCATTTAGCAGCTCAGCGGTTTCTATCTCCCCAGCGATCAGCTCATCCTCTAGGATCAGCGGCTGCGGCGGACACTTTGGTATATCGTAGTCGAAACGTAAGGCCAGTGCACTGGGACTGTTGCACTTCTCCGGCAGTCGAGGTGGCGTAGTAGTGGTATGCCCAAAGTTATATATGGGCGAGGGCTCCTCGTAGATGCTATCTGTGGTTGTGGCTGTGGGCGTATAGGTGCTCCTCTTCATAACTGGCGGCGTGGGCAATTTGCGTGGAGTTTTCAGTGCTGCTTGGGCGATGGCATCGCCACGTATGGCCGCCTCAATGGCATGAATCCACTCTTTGGCATCGACCTCATTGTTCGCCTGATACACAAACTTCTTGCCGGGATCGGCTGTGGTTATTTGAAAGCAGATCTCGCGTCGTTTTCCCTCACCAAAGTGCTCGATCTCAATGGCCGAACTCTTCAGATAGAGGCTGCTGCTGGGACGACAGGATGTGGGGCCATCCGAATAGCAGAGCATCCAATCATTCAGGATGCCGCAATAGTATTTCTTGCTCTGGTCAAAGAACAGACGCTTCTCGATGCGATGCAATTGGCCATATTTGATGGAACGCTGCAGCGCCAAGTGACCAGCTGGCAGATCAGCATAGGGGCAATTGATGAACAGCTCATGGGCAAAGACCTGCTGGGTCTCATCCTCGCCCGGATTCTGGCAAATATCGTAAAGCTGTTGATCCTGTTCCTGTTCCCGCTGCTGCTGTTGATCGGACTCAGCCGGCTGCGGTATGGCGGAGCAGCGAAAGGTCTTATCACTGTTCAGCGATGGATTGCTGCTCAGATCGATGTACTCCCGCGAGGCGGACACTGCAATTAAAGTCAATTACTGCATGCCTCGAGATAACTATGTATATAAGAGGGGAACTGGCACTCACGCGAGTTCCTTGCCGACGACGAAGATGTTGCTGCTGCTGCGGCTGCGGCTGCTGCTGGAGACGAGGACAACATATCCAGATAGCAACCGGTCTCGGCGCCCACTTCGCTACAACCATTCGATTTAATGACCTCCACTTGGTGTTGTGTTGTCGTCGTCGTCGTCGTCGTCGTCGCCGCTGTTGTTGTTGTTGGTGTTATTCTTTGTGTTGCTGTTGTTGCCGACTGGTCGTCTGCATAGCCAGTCAGCAGCTTGTCGCAGCGCTCGAGCAGCTCCTGGGTCTGGACTGCGGCCGTGACATGAAACAGATTCGAGGTGTTCTCATACTCGGAAGTCTCCAGCGAGGCTCGAAAGTGGGCACGCACATCTGCAACACACGGATAGAGACGCAATTGATAAGTTCAAGCCACACAATTCTAATTCTACACTCAAGCCCCTCCAAATATGGTCACCAGATGCTATTCGCTCTATTGGCTATTAATTGTGAAACGCCCCATTGGACTTAATGGCACAGCGGAGCAATTTCCATAACTACTTGCAGCCTGGCAACTTGGAGCTAGGGAATGGGTAGAGGCCAATTAACTGGGCAGTGTCTCTCTGCTGATGATGACTCAGTGTGCGTCTTAAGTCCGTCCCCAGCTACTTATGACCTCATAAAACCTCGAGAAGTCAACTGCGAATTGACCGCAGTAATTAAAAACAATTTCACTGAACAACAAAGCCAGGTCCAGTTCTCAAACACCCCCTGCCAAGTCTCCAGCTCCGGCCTGATCTTAAGTAGGTTTAACGGTAAAGACGAAACAAAACAAAACGAAAATAACTAACTTAAAAATGTTACAGAAATTTGCGCAGAAACAGAAAATAAAAAGAATCTTGTTTAAATTGAAACACGCAAAGCGCTGCCCAGACGAACGTAATTAGTATATGGGAATAAGACATGTGATACACATCCACAACGACTATGGAATACACTTTCATGCACTTGTATTATACTCTACTATTTATAGGGATTATTAGTTCTCTTATGTACTTATATTGCTCCATAGTCTCTTCCAAAACTTCATGATAAAGAAAATGTACCAAAAACAGAACACAACAAATTTTGAAGAACCAAATTTTAGAATATGGCAAACAAAAGGTAACTTTGATGTATATGGATTAACTTTCGAATAGGCATAACATTTACTTTCAAGTTTTAACTGGTTATATATCTATATATCATATAGAACTCCTTTGGATATGCAATGGAATTTCAGCTGGAGATTGCCTAGAGAAAACCCTTTGGAAATAAAACTTACAGTGCATATTTTCTCATTTTCTCATAGGAAAGCGCTTAACCTAAGCTGCTCTACCATGTTTCTACAATCTCAGTTAATACAATTCGTTAAATAACAGTTAGTTCTTTAACCTTCCTTCTATATTTGTTACATATGCCACCAGCTATTGGTAATACCCTTCCCCTTCTTTTGGCTATAAATAGCCGCTAGGCTGAGCGTCGGTGAGTTAAGAGAAGGGCTTAAAACAAGCGCTTTGGGCCTAAGTTGTGCGAGCCATATAAACACACACACACACACATAAGCCATATACAGATCGAAGCGAAACACTGGTCAAAAGACAAGCCCAAAAAGTGGTTTCAATAAAATGTACGAAATCTACAAGAATGAAAAGAACAAAGCGCAACTTCAGAACAGCTTCAACGGATTCAAAGCATGACTCAATATATATATATATATTATATAGTATTCTATACTATAGTATAAGTATACTTGTAGTCTATAGTCTGGCTGTCTGTCTGTTGGGGGGTTATTAATGTTTCTGTTGTGCCATACCAGAAAATTACGAGTTTATGCCCCGGAGGCAACAGCTTCAATTTGTGGCGAATACTCGTATTCGCTTAGATTGGTTCATTTTAACTACAAACATTTTTCAGTTTCTTTTCTCGTTTTTCAACAGAATGTGAAATTAAAAAGCGCCTCTTAAATTATCTCTATATACATATGTATATATATCTATATATATATATATATAGTCATAAGTGCGTAACTATCCAAAGTTTTTATGGGTTAAGTGCATAGTTTTTTTGAGAAACTTAAGCGTGAGCATTTCCACTAAATGACTACAGTTTAGTTTTAATACTCTACCTAAGAGTACTATAAATGTAACAAGGAATGTGTAATCCAGTAGCAGATTTATATATCTAACTGTATATATATATGCCTGATCTGATTTAAGATATGAGCTAAATAAAGCTATATTCCTCTTTGTTTCTATGCAAATTTCAGTCTGACTTCTGTTAGAGTCTGCTGTTGATCTTTGCTCTAGGCAGTATATATATATAGAAACCGATTTGATTCAGTTCCTTATAGTGTATATAGCTGCCATATAAACTATGTCTGATTAATCAATTGTTGGTTGCATTATTCTAATATATGGAAATCTATGATATTATATGACAAACTTTCTTGAACCAAAAGAGATTCAAACAAATCTCAGCAAATAGCTGCGCTGTTACTATGATGATATATACTTAAACCCAATCCAAATCAGCTTACTATATCATATACTTCACATAGCAACAGTCGAGTGGAATGGGAAAACTTCATACTCTAAGATTAACTACCTCAACTTAACTCTATACTAAGCCCATCTCCCACATTAGTTTTTCATAGGCCGATAAAGATCAGATCTCTCGTAAGAGTATAATAACTTTGGCAACCCGTATAAAATAGTTACTTATACTACATCTGTATGTGTGTGTTTGTGTATGTGTGTGTGTATTTTTTGTACATTGTTAAAGCTATTAACTTACCCAACAAAAATTGTTCAATTTCGGCGCGTTTAGCTGGCTTTGTGCCCGTATCCATGATAAAGCGTTAATTTGAAGCGTTCAGTGTTAATGCTTATTTATATATGGCTCTTAGTGGATCGTTTGGAATTAGATTTGTTGTTGTTTTTATTGTTGTTGTTGTTGTTTTGATTATTGTTGATCGTGTGCTGTTTTTTAGTAGCTGACATATTCAGCCAGGAGCCAATTGCACACACTCGCACACTCCGAATGTTTTTGTTATAAATTAACAGTTTACTGTCAAAATGAAAAAGCACATTCTATAAAATCACATGCACTGCGAAACTGCCTATAAATGCAGTTAAATAGAGAGAAAGAAAAAACACAACAAAATAAATAAAACAATTTCACAGATAAACGATAAAGATACAGATACAGATACATTTGAAGCAACCGCTGCAGATACAGATACAGATACAGATCTGTCTCAACCGAAAACTCTTTATGAACTACCAAAAAGAACTCTAAGAAATATCTCCCCCACAGCGTACCCCGAATCTATCAGCGCAATGGTCCCAGTTCTGGGTCTGGGTCTGGGTCTGTTTAAAGTAACGGCACTACGAGACGAGATATTAATAGATGAAATATCGTAGCGCCTCTTCTGGATTTGTTGATTCAACGTGCAACAGAAGCATTGAAGCGATCCTATCGAAATACAATACAAATCGTATTGTACTCGACTCTCGCTTCGAATAATACCCCGTACACGTGATATCTCGGATCGTGGGTGTATTGTATATATCTATTAGATATATAATATACTATATATAAGATTCATTTGCAAGACAATAGCCCAGGTAAACCCCTATATTTGGTGTACTTATGCAAAATGATGGTAAAGGAAGTTCAATGACTTTACATATATATTAAAGAGAGTTAAGATCCATATATATATATATATATATAACTAATTACAGCTGTTGACTGTATATAAATCGGAAAAACAGACAGATTGAATTACTATTAGTAATGAATATATAATCATATTGTTTATTTATTGCTGTAACTTATATTTTATGACTCGTCGAACTTCACTGACTGCGGAACCCATTTCCACAAATTATTTTCTTTTCATTTGCAGATTATATAGATGTATAATTATATATATATATATATATATATATACAGATTATACTTAAAATAAAGTACACTAATTATTTTGAATATTAACTTTGTTATCATGAATTTGATTGGATCTTTAAACTCTCTTTAAAGCTCAGCTTATTTTTAGCTACTTTCAACTATATATTTTATTATTCAGTTTTTGTTTTGGATAATATCTGTTGTGTTAGGGTACTTCAGTATTCTTAAAATTATATATTTTATTTGAGTGTCTGTTTTGTTTTTAATTTTTAGCTGTTGTTTTTTAGTGATTTTGTTGCACGCTTCGTTTGGCACTCATGGAAAAATCAACGCAGCCGGCGGCAGCGCTGATGACGTTACATTTTTCTTTTTTTGTTCATCATTCACTATATACGATTTATATATACATCTCTAGATATATACATATATCTATATGTAATTGCAGTTTCTCTGTTTGTATGTATATACAAATGTGTCATTAAATGTTATTACGAAATGGCTTTGGGGCCGATTTTCATAATGCGATACTCGGTTTATGCAGCGCTGCTTTGCACTTGTCTGGCCTGATGTCTATGTGTGTGAGTGCGTATGTATGTATGCTGTCGCAGCCTGTGAGTTACACACATACATATATGTTTGTCTATTCTGTCACTTTGCGGTTTATTTGTTTGTTTGTGTCGCGTTTCTGTTGTGGCTTAGCTTAGTCGCTTGTCGCACACAGAGAGAACCCGTACTCCCATGGATAGTTGGGGCTAGTGGCAGCCCTACCAATGTTTTATGTGCCCGGACTGGGGCTCTTGGCAAGCCTTTTTAATTGTGACTCATCCGAGAAGGCGACGCGTGTCGTTGAACATAAAAAAACTATTTGAATGTATACAAAAAAAAAAATACATTACTTTGGCGACGTTTGCCACATGCAAATGAATTCGATGGGAAAACATTTCTCTTGTTGCAGAGCTGTGAAAGGTTCTCTTTGATACTTTTACTTTTTTATGACTGAGACATAAAACTAGAAACTGAAATGTAATTCGCATCGCTTGTTTATTTTCTGCATAAAGTCTATAAAAAAAAAAAATACCAGCCATAAACAATACTCGTGCAATATCAATTGATGGATGATTAACACTTGCAGCTCGCAGATATAGAATTTCTGTTTATTCTTTATACATCTGCGGCAAGGTATTTAAATGAATAAATTTTTGTGTGTTTCTGTGAGCTTTGATTTCGTTTTCCGGCGTTTTTAACTGTTCGCTTGAACCAAAGCGCAGGCGTGTCACTATTTGACTTGTGTGCATTTCCGGTCGTTTTCAAATGCATCGATTTCCTGTGCCTTTAAACATTTATCATTGATTGTATTATTGTTTGATTTATGCTTTTTAATTTAAGCATCCGGTTTATCACTTCTTTCCTTTCTTTCTTTGTCACTTTGTCTTTGCCTTTTTGTTTTTTTTTACCACATACACTTTGCGCTTGTTTACTTGCGTTGACGTCGACGCTGACACCTTTTCTGCTTAAGCCTAACAGCAGCTCTTCTGTTACTGCGCTCTCTGTACTCGTAGAACCAATGCGAACGCAGACGCAGCCGCTTTTCATTGCGAATTAATATGCGAAAAGAGAGAGCCGCAGAGAGAGCGCACGCTGGATTAATCAAAGCGCGACTTTGTGTGCGCGACCGTGAATCACACGAACGCAACTGACTACTGACAGCAGCGCGGCAGAGACTAGAACTGGCGCTGTCTGTTCGGTTTTATGTTCGTGGGGTATCCGAATAGCCGAACAGGCACGCACGAAGCGTAAAGGCTTACGAATCATCATCATGTTGTTGTTGTGTCGTTTTCTTTTTTGCTGCTGGCTTTCTTTGTAGAACGTGAACTACAACAACAACAGCTACAACAACAATGACAGTTAGTGAGTAACTTTGTGTTGTTGCATTCGCAAAAACAGTCGAAAATGTAAATTTAAGTGCAAGTTAGCTTTAATATTAAATTTGGCCATTTTGGGCATGGCCAAAGAACAGGCTCGCCAACTCAAAGAGAGCCAAACTTAAACCAGAAAGAGTGCTTCACGTGAGAGAGCACGACTTGGCGATACTCTGTTGCTCTGAGCCTTAGACTCTGAGAGACACTAGCAAATCTATACATACATATGTATGCGCATAGGACACACATGCAACAGAGCGGTGGCACCAGCTGTTGCGTGGCAGCAAACCTACCTGGCTAGATTAATATAACTGTTGCATATCAGGAAAATATGCTTGTAGTTTATAGATTCATATTTCTTTTCTTCTGCGTGTTACGAACATATCCACAACCTGTTGGCCACTTTAGGGGTACAGGGTATAGGCAGAAATCTTCTAATGTGCGCAGTCAACAAGAAAGTGGCAGCCATGGAGGCAACACAAACAACAGTGGCAGATGTTGTTGCTGTCGAGCAACTTAGAAATCCGAGCCATGTTTAAAAGTCAATCTCAGGCTGTCTGTCCATGCGTCTGCCTATCTGTCCCTCCCTCTGTCTGTCCATGCGACTGGTGCGTGTGCTCTTTGTGGTTTTGGCGGCAGATAAGCTGCCGGCCAACTTGGAGCACAGCCTGTTTGCCATTTTTGGGAGCAACAACAACAACAACAAGTCGCAGCCACAATCATTGCCTGCGTTGAAGGACGTGCCGGATGGATGCTACACAACAAACAACTCAATTTTAATTAAATGTTGCGCTGCGATGAAATAAATTAAGAATTCAGTGTAGTGCACAGTGCGCTGTGCGGGAAGCTTGGTAACCTTGAGGCTCGTCTGGGCTGTTGGTGATAACCCCACACCAGTCTCCACACCAGCCATTGCGTGACTACATGGTGCGTGCACTGGGCCCCAAAGGCTGGGATAACAGGTTCCCAATGAGTGTTTATCATTCATGTCAGAAGAGCCAAGATATCGCGATGCTGTGATTCAGCCAGGTTGCAACAATGCAACAATCAATTGTTGCTGATTCATGCCCCAAATGCTTCGTTTGTGTAAAGATATTAAATTATCGCTTAATTATGAGCAATAACAAGTAATTTAAATTTTTGATCTTAGCTAAATAACAAACTTTGTACTTTAATCCAAGGGCTATTTAAGAAACGCTTGCAGGCGACTTTGCGGCGTTTTACTCGCGTTTTTAGTCGCGTGCATTTTTAACTGCGCTGCCAACTGAAGCAGTGCATTTTGCTTTTGTGTTTTTGACTGCACTTTTGGCGCACTGCTGGCTGCGGGCGTTGGCGTTGACTGCGCTGCTTTCGATTTCTTCTTTTGTTTGTTGTTTTGTGCAGCAGTTTTAGCCGTTGTTATTTTTGCTATCGTTTTTGTGGGCGCTGTGGACTGCGTTGTTGTCGGCATTTTTTGTTGTTTTTGTGTTACGGGTAGATTCAGGCCGGCATTGATGTCTTTATTTTTGTTCTTTTTCTTCTTTTTCTTGACCGTCACAGGCGGTGCTGCAGTTGCTGTTGTTGTTGTAGTGGTAGTTGTTGCTGGTGTTACCATTGTTTCGGCACTTGGGGATTTGCCTGGTTTTTTATGCTTTTCCAGCGGCAACATTGTTTTGTGTCTGCAAAGCGAGCAGTCAACAGCCTGTAAGATAAATTGATATCGATTAGAAAAGTGACATAAACATAAAGGATCTAAGCCGCTTACAATATTGCTGGCCATGCGCTTCTTTAGCCATTTGGCGCGTTTTCGTGCCGCAGTGCTCATTGTGCCTCTCTGTTGCTTTGCTTTCACCATGTCCAGTTGGGCGATCAACCTACGCCCTTTGGCATTGTTCGCTACACGCTGCGGTCTCAGGTGAAGCTGGTAGAAGCCATCGCTCCATTGATTGCCGCAACGGCCGCACATGCGAGCCGGGCCAATACTATCCTCGGGCAGTTGTACATTGTGTTTGACCAGCTTGCGAGAGGTATTACTAAGAAAACAATGGTCATGAGTTTAAAAACAATTCTCCATGGCTTGAACACAGGGTTAACTCACATGTAGTAAGATTTCAGCAGACGTTCGGTGTGTGTTTCCGTGGTAAGCTCTTTGGCGTAGCTCCATAGTAGATTTACCCTGTTTTCGTCAGTCATTTCATTGAAACTTCTGAAACTAATTATATATTTGTAAAGTTAAGCGTTTTAGCGGATTTTGTCACACATGGCAGCTAAAACTGCCAACACTCACGAAAACGCACGTTGCACAAAAACAACGCATCAAGTCAACCGCAAGTAGTTCCTTGATTATTGAACTGTGTTTGAGTGTATTAAAGTTAGCTGTTAGTTAATATGCAATTGGCAATACACGTTTTATTTAGTTATACTTAATTACAATGCAATAAGCAGCTAAAACTGCCAACACTCACGAAAACGCACGTTGCACAAAAACAACGCAACAAGTCAACCGCAAGTAGTTCCTTGTTTATTGAAGTGTGTTTGAGTGTATTAAAGTTAGCTGTTAGTTAATATGCAATTGGCAATACACGTCTTATTTAGTTATACTTAATTAAAATGCAATAATATTTATATTGGGTAAGGACTAGCAAGTTTTGTTTATGTGCTGCCATCTGATTTATACCGACTAGTAATCATCGATAATACGAAGATGTCGCATATGATATTAATCGATAAGTACTACGCTCTGTTATGTTTATTATGTTATGTTAATGCGGAAATAGGAGGTAAAGCGACTGTTAATTTCAAAACCAAAACTCATTTCAAGTTTTTCTTCTTCAAAACATAGTCTACAACAGAAGTTTGTTATTTGGAAGTAGATTACTTTATTTCTCACTGGTTTTATAAATTAATGAATGCAAAAAAAAACAAGTGCTAGTTATTCGCAGATTAATTAATTGTGGTTGTAATAACATGTCAGCAAAATGTTAACTTACATCTGTTAAGCAGATCAATGGCCGCTGATTTTAACAGAGTGGCAACTCTAAAATTACTCGATACCAAATGGCATACCGACGCTTGCTCATTTAAAATTTCAACGTCGCGAACGAGCGAAAAAGAAGCGACGCGCACAATTTCGAATGATAATCGTCCATAAAAATATTAAATAACGTTTTTAAAGTGAAGTAAACATTGTAGAAGCCAACTAAAATATAAAATAAACGCAAGTGCAAGTGGAACCGAATAACAATATACGAAGTGCGCGCGCAATTTGCATTTTCACAAGCATTTGCAACAGCAACAACAACAACAATGGACCCCTTCACTCAGGTACAAAGCAACAAAGCAAAAGATAAAAATCCATTGTCTCAATACATTTGCAATGCAATTTGTAATTAATTTAATTTATAGCGCATGCTCGAAAAGGCCGAACAGCGCAGTCGCGCCCTTGGTATAACCAATACCAGTAAATTTCCACTGTCGGAATGCAGTTTAATGACGCCAGCGACCACAGCGACGGCGTCGGCGCCCTCAGATACTGCCACAGTCAGCATTAGTAAAGCGACACCGACGCCTGCTAGCTCCAGCAGCATGAACACTAACAAATTTGTTATCCTAGAGAAGACAACGCTGGCCGCATCACCCACAAAGCCGCTGCGTCACTATGCGGCGGTCAACAAAGAGAATATGGAAATGGGCATCGAAATAAACATAACCACCGCACAGCCAATTGGGGTAAGTTTTTCAGACGCTCTGTTTTTGCTTCTCCCTTTTGCCCTTGCCCTTGCTGTTATTTTCGGTGGTGTTTTTCCATTGTCTGTGTCTCTGCTTTGCTATATGTTTCGTAAATTTTTACGCGGGCTGTCGCTTCTATTAGGTGCAAGTTGAAATTCAAGAGGAGGACATGACCGACGACGAGGAGCAGGATGAACAAACAGCTTTGTATGCTGGAGAGGCAGCAGCAGTGCCTGTGAATCAGCCGCTGGCCCGTCTGCGTGACACTTCGCGTAATCGTCTGCAGCGCATGGGCGCACTGTACTCCAACACGGATGATTTGTCTTCGCCCATACATCGCACTGAGGCACAGTTCCATGCGGGTGATGATGATGACGAGCTGACAGCACGCAATCCGCGCAAGGAAAAACAACGCTTTGGTAAACTGGCAGCGCTGGCAGATACAATTAACCAATGGGAGGATGATACAGCGCATCATGAAGTGCAGCGACCGCTGCTGGATGCAGTGCCGCCGCCCAAGCCTGATTTGCCCAGTCGACCACCCAAGACAAAGCCCGAAAGCAAATCTGACGTAGTGGACCACGCTAGTGTCAAAACCAAGAACCTAAAATGGGATCCCAAGGTATTAAGCTCATTGGAGGCACAAGGTTTTCAGCGACGCGACTCATCCACAATTAAACATACATATGATTACGCCAAGCAGGAAGAGCCAACGACAACAACAAACGCTCCCAGACCGCCAGTGGTAGAGAAATCGACATCGGTTAGCCAAGTAGCCAAGACATTCAACAACGCAGCTCCAGCACCCTCTAAACCTGCTACAGCGCCAGCCCCAAGCGTCAAATCTGGGTTAGTCTCTGGCCGTGCAGCTATTTTCGAGAACAAAGCCAGTGGCGCCCAGCCGCAGGCGGCACAGCGCAATCAGAAGGATCCCTGCGAGCTATCGCTAAAGGAGCGCATGAAACTCTTTGAGACCGGCAACAATAAGGCCATGCTGCCCAAGGCGCCTATTGGCACTGCGCCCAGTATAAGCCAGATACGAGCAGATGAGCAAAAATGTAAGATTCACTAGGATTTTAACTATTCCAGCTGTAACTAATCGTTGATGTCCCTCCTTTCATTTACAGCCCATGCTGCGCCAGTGCATCCGGTAACTGCAGCAGCCCAGAACAGCAGCAACATGCCCTTGTCCAAGCCACAGCCTAAGCCTGAGAGCAGCTTGCGCGACAAGGTTGCTGCCTTGGTGGCGTCAGCGCAATCCAATGCTGAGAATCGCATCAAGGACATTGATCGACAGCGCCAGGAGGACATGCAAATCATATCGAATCGATTTAACAAACAAAAAGACCTCTTTGCGCCAGGCTCAAAGGTAGAAGCTGCGCCTGCACCAGTGCAGAGGGTAGTGCGTCCCATGCCACCGCCTCCGCCACCGCCCATGGCCAACGCTACCAGCAAGCGGCGATCACGTAAGACAGTTGAACTTAAAACTAAGAACGTTAACCTAACGCTATGCTTTTTCAGCTGGCGATGTAATTGACGAGGAGTCGAAGCGTGCACGCAAATCTAATCCAAATCGCTTGTATCCCGCTTTATCTGATCTGGACTCCAGTGGTGACAATTGCTGTGCGACGGAGACGGCATCAATAAATGATGACACCGAGGAGGAGCTTGAAAGGTGCGCTGACAAATGCTACTCCTGTCTGCTATTCCTGCTCTGCATTGAGTAGAACCCTTAGACTGACCTTAGACTTTAGACCAAGAATAAGACGCATAGCTTTAATACTAGACAAGGCCCCAATAAAAATATATGAAACTGCTTTAACTAATCCCTCTAATCTCTGTGCTCAATTTATTTTGTAGTTGCATGGATGAGTCGGTGGACGATGCGGATCAGTCACAGACTGAGGACAGCAGCGCGGGCATGTGCAACGGCAGCCTTGGCCGCGAGATACTGCACACAGTGCAGCGCAACGAGGCAGAGATGCAACAGCAAACGGGCAAAAAGGTGAGTCTCAGGTACCAAAACCCATGCACAGCGGGTGGTTAAACCCAAACCCAAACCCTTCTCTCAGGTACGCTATGCGGATCACAATCATTACTACAGTCACGACGGCCAGAATGATAGCTCATTGAACTCCTCGCAACTCTCAGCGGGCATTGATGATTATTTGGACGAGGCGCTTGGCGGCGACTATGGCAGCACACAGGACGAGGACGACGACAGCGAGGATGAGCACAATGCCAGTCATTTGTCGCTTGGCGTGAGTAAACTATCTTATTATATTACATTTATCCTGACCGACTGACTTACGCTTCGGCTAGGACATCAGATTTCACCAGATTTAATAACGATATCAATATGTTTATGATTATAATCTATACAGAGCAAGGGCACCACCGCCTCCAACAGTTTCTCCTATCGCAAGCCAACAGCTGTTAATGGCGACGCCTGTCAGACCATTGATGAGCAGCATGAGGCCATGGATGTGCAGACGCCGCTGCTGAATGGCGGACAGCCTGTCAAATCGGAGCTTAGCGTCAACCAGGACAACGATAATTTGGTTACGCTGGTGCATACCGTTAGCTTCTATCGTCGCCAGCAGAGCGCTAATGTAGGTTACATAAAAACATTGCTTCATCCGAAACATCAATCAAATCCTAATCCTTTTCCAATTTAACAGAGCTCCAGTTCGACGCCTGTGCGCAAGATTTGTCGCGAGCAGCAGGTCATGCGTTCCGCTCTGGCTGGTGATTGCCATGCCAAGCACAAGCTGGAGTATGGAGACTCGCCACAGCATGCTGAGGGCGACAGGGCTATGGCCAGCAACGATGACTGCAGCGAAGAGGATGAGGAGGTGCAGAGCACTCGCGAGCTTAATGAGGCGGCACAGGCCCAGGACAAAATCAAAAAGCTCTTAAGCGAGGTGTGCAAGCAGCAGCAGGTCATAGGTCAGGCCAGCCAGGCACTCAATCTCTGTGCTGCCACTGTGGAGTTCTCCGGTTCCACCGAATCCGTTGAAGGCGAACGCTATTTACTGCTAGCAAGTAAGTCTCCTTAACCCGGTTTATAATTGATCCTTATGCTAATTGTTATAATTCTCACAGCTCATCGTCGCCAGGCCTGTTTGGATGAAGTGCAGCGTCTGCGTGTTGAGAACAGCGTGCGTCCCGTGGGTGCGCCCAAAGAGAAGGGTCTGCTGACCGTCAAGGACATCACAATACCGCTGCGGCAGGAGTATGTGCGCAAAATGGCCACGGGCAACATCAATGGGCATCATTTGGTCTGCCTGCTCAAATACAATGAGCACGTGTTGGCCACCAAGACGGTGCCAACGATGCCCGGTCTGCTCTCTGTCAAATTCCCCGATGTGCTCCAGCTAAACAATGTCTATGCGGATTTCCGGGTGAGTTTAGCAGCTAGTTTGCTCTGCAAGCAGTTTTTATAATCCCATTCAAATTGCAGATAACGCTGGAGATTTATGGCATGTTGGCGCAGCGAGATCAGCTGCCGCATGAGCTCAAGTACCACATCAATTTGAACAAGAAGGGAGGCATCAAGACGCCGAAGAAGAAGGGCGGCGAGAACCGTTTGGTCATGCCACCAGTGCAGAGTCCAGCGGGACCTCATGTGGTGCGTACGCCGCAGCTGGTGCAATATGGTTTCGCCATCTTCTCGCTGCGTGAGATACAGCGTACCAGTTGGACGCTGACGCAAGTGCTCGGTGTTAGTCCGCTGGACGGCACCGTCCACATGAAAGTCAACTGTGAGCTGTCGGTGTCGGTGGAATACAAAGGATTCCTTACCATGTTCGAGGATATATCCGGTTTTGGGGCCTGGCATCGTCGCTGGTGCTACTTAAACGGCTCCTTGCTCAACTACTGGAAGTATCCCGATGATGAGAAGAAGAAGGCGCCAATGGGCAGCATCGACCTGAATGCATGCAGCTCACACAAGGTTAGCACAGCGCCGCGTGACATCTGTGCGCGCCTGAATACAATGCTACTCGAGTGCGAGCGGCCGGCGCTGGAAAGCGATCAGGCATCGTTGATAATAGTGCCCAATGGACGCACAACGACTGTGCGCCATCTGCTGTCCGCCGATACCAAGGAGGAGCGTGAGGAATGGTCCGCCTACTTGAACAAGGCACTGACGTTACTGCGCGCCTGGGGCACAACGCATTGAGATGTATAGAAGCAGCAACAATAGGAGCAACAGCAGCAACAATTGCTGGTGGCAACAACAATGGACATTTGGTGCGAGTTTTTCTCTCGAAAGTTTTGTTTTTAAGTTTTATTTTATTTTTTATCCATGATTCGCTTTTTATATATATATATAACACTTAATATGTTGCTCGATGTTGTCATTTGAATTTAACTGTTTTAAGCGTTCACCCCCCAACCCCTAACCCCCTCCCACACACCTTTTTTATACCATATGTATGTACCTACGTTTAAGCGAGTGTGTCACAAATTATATGTAATACCCAGTAAACAAACAAAAGCTGCTTATTATTATTCTGATTATTCCAAGAAAAGAACATATATCATTTCTCTCTATATAATTTTATTGATTACTTTTTCACTATACACACATACATATATATTATTAAGCAATAACTGTGTCTGTGTGTGTGTGTGTGTGTGTGTGGTGTTTGGCATATACTATATGATATAATTCCAACTTTTGACTATAACTTTCTTATCTATAACATATTTATATAGATATATCTATAACAGTTTGTAACTTTTCTGTTTCGATTTTCGTTATATATTTTCTCTTTTTAGGTGGTTTTTCTTTTTGTAGGTTGTACAATTAGTAACAGCTCTCATGTCAGGTAGTCTCTGGTGTGTTGTCCTTTTGTGTGTTTGTGTGTGTGTGTGTGTGTGCGTGTGTTACAATTGACGCTAGTTATGTGAGATAAAGATACGACTCTATATATACGTATACGTAATACTGGCAATTGGCCTAAAGGCTATCTACAAAAATTCAATACAGTTTAGATATTTTCCAACTGCAGTTAAAAGTGTGCAACTTATTTACTTGCATTTGTTAACTCAACTATGTCACAACAATTGTACGCTTTATAGACGCATACATACATATATATATATATATATATATATATCGTTTATATATATACTTATATTCATATATAATTTTTATATAGTTTTATTTGAGTTTAATTTGTAAATACTTCAAAATAACGACAAACTTGTCTTTAGATATGATTGCAGTTTATAATTGATTTGCGTGTGTGCGAGTGTGTGTGTGTGTGTGTGTGTGTCTGGTTGTGTGTGTGTATGTACATAATGAAACGACGCGCTTGAAGTTTCATTTATAATTCATTAGAAATATGTACACATAGTTTGTCTGTGTTTGTTTAAGGACTTAATTGGGAGAGATAGATAAATCTTAAAGCGTCCAACTGTTTCCCCTGACTCGCTCAACTACTATGTGCTATATAGTATTATATATCTTTCTACAGGTTTAGGAATATATATAGTATATTAGACACTCATTAAACGACGTTTCGGAACCCAGTTAATCAAATTAACAATTGCTATATATGATATATATGTATGTAATAGGGTTAATAATATACCATAATACTGGAGGATTATATATTATATATACTCGATATCTGCCCATGAATAGGACTTAAACAATTTCAAACTACTTTTCATATATAATATATATTTATATGTACGTATTCATAACAAGTGTCTCTTGGGCTTGGGTCTGTTCTGTTTCTGTTCTGTTGTTCAGGTCGCGAAAGAATATGGGAAAAGATATATAAAGCTAAATTTGTCGATCCAAGTCTCTCTGTTCTACTTCTTCTTCATTTTTGATATACCAAATCTTGTAACTTACGTTCTAGTTCTAAATCGTTTAACTTTTCGCCAATTTGTATATAAAAAAATATTAATTAAAAAAATAATTGCCTAAGATTAATTTTGTGTGTGCGTGTTTCTTTGTGTGTACGTTGTGTGTGTGTGTATTTGTTGTTGCTTTGCAAATGATCTAAAACACGTTTCACTTAAAAGCTATAACAGAAATGAATAACAAACAAGGGCTATAAAATAAATTAAACAACATTTCATAAAGGATATGTTTCTTTAGGAATCCTATCATTAAAAATGAAATAGCGACCAGGCCGCAGCTTTGACTGCTGTGTGTGGTGTATAGGTGTGTGTGTGTGTGTGGTTTAGAATGTATGTACTTTTGGTGTGTGTAATAGCAGTGTGTTATGTGGCTCTCTTTACGGATTGACAGCTAGGCCGTTGCCGCCGCTGACCACCTGCGCGTTTTGTCGCCGCAAATCGGATCTGGTGGCAGCCGTGATGGCAGTGCCTACAATTAGCATCACAGCCATGGCCACATTGGCAGCCACGTCGCCATAGGCGTCGAGCAGCTCCGAGTAGATGAGTGTGAAGACAATGCCGAACGACTGCGCCGAGGCGTTCAGCAGACCCGACGAAGTGCCCTCCGGCTCCGGGAAAGTGAGTTCCGCACCGAACTCAAAGCCCACCGGCAGGTAACCAGTCATAAAGAAGCTGCAGAGGGGCAGGAGGGCGGCAGGAACGATGATGAAGAGATGATAAGAGCTGTAATTGTTGATTTAGTGCGCCATAACTTACCCCAGCAAGGAGGCTGTCAAATAGACAACGGCGATGTGTCCCGTATCCAAGGTAAAAGTAAATATCCACATGCCCACCATGGAGAGCGCATAAACAGCCAAAGTTGTCTCCCTTGGGTAAATATGAGTTAAAAACAGTCGCAAAAATTAAATGAATTTCACGAACTTAAGGGCCATTTTGGTCGTTAAAATTGCACTTGCAGTTGCACTCGCAATTTGCATAAACTTTTCGTTGGGGGCATACGCTGCGTATGCGTAACGAGCGAGTCATTGAAATTAATTGTTGTGCACTTACTTAAATTTGTGTGTCTTATCGAGGACAATGCCGGAGACGACGGAGCCCAACATTCCAGCCAGCACAATGCTGAGTCCAATGCGTCCCGTGTCGACCTCATGACCTGGATAATACCTTAGCACCACCTGAAAAAGGACACACACACACATGAGCTGTCGCCGTCGCTGTGGTTAGTCTTAAAATATGCAAACTTTACCGGATTCAATAGCGTGGATATGGCGTAAAAGACGCCCACATTGATGCCGTAGGAGAGCAGCAGGAATATGAAATTCCGATTGGTTAACAGATTCTTCAAAGATTGCATAAAGCTGACCTGTTCCGCAGCAATGCCCTCCAAGCGCTGTGCCTCCTCCTGTGCCGCCGACGGCGGAGTCGGTGGCCTGTCCTGGAAAACTGCAAGCCGAAAGATTCGTTTCCATATTGAAGGCCATAGCCAAAAAGTTGCGCATACTTACAGAGGACCATCAGGACGAGTAAGATACTGGTAAGACCTGCCACCAGATAGAACATCAACTGTATATCCTTGCCCACTGTCTCCAGATTCTCGGAGTTGGGCACCAGCATCGGCGGCAGGACAAAGCCAACCGCTACGCCGAGCTGCAAGTGAGAGGAAAATTCGTTGTTTTGATCAAAACTTGGGTCAAAATAGAGCTTCCGTTTCCGCTTGAGTTTCCGCTTCAGAGTCTCGTTTTATTTATGTCAGCGTTAGTTCTGACTATCAAATTGATTTATGTGCTACTGCAACACTTTTGATTTTCCTGCTTCGCGTTGCACTTGCAGCTGCCCCTTTCCACTTCCTGAATTTTTGGATTTTTTGTTATCAAAGTTTTGTGCATCGTTTCGTGGCAAATAACATTTCAGCGCAAACATTTTTCGAGCCCAGCTGCCGTGGAAAAACTTGTGTCGCGCATTTTCCGTCAGCTTTTCAGTCTTTTTGTTTTATACATTTTCCATGCTCTGCATATCGCTTTTCTATACCCTGTAGGCTTGCTTAAACTGGGCTAGAGTCATAGGCAGTGGGAGATATCTTTGAGGAGTGATATATAGATACAGAGATATAGAGCCTTGATCTGCATCAGCTGAAGAGAACTATATAGCTTTCGACCAGTCTTTCTTTTCTCTTCTCTTCTGCCTTCTTCTCTGTCCAATTTTCTATTATATATATCTATATCTTCTCCCTTCTACGTCTCCTTTTATTATACTATCCTGTCTTAGCTTTTTTGTCTATCTGAAGTTCTCCCTCTGAACCCTTTTAAGTCAGGTTTTTATCATAATTTAAAACATCAATTTTAATATATGTTCTTTACAGGGTATCTCCCCATCAATCACTCTTAAGTTTGTTATTATTATTTATTTTATTGTGACAGAACTCATCAAATATTGTTAACCCAAAATGTCATGAACAGAAGCTCACAACTTTTCGCTGTAAACTATTCTAGATAAACATCAGTTGAATATTCCAATTAGTCGTAATATCGAATATCCAATTAAAATACCTTTTACCTATATCTATGTGTATATATCTATATATATATATATATATATATATATGTTTAACTGTCTCTCTGATTCACCAATCTCTCATATTCTGCACACTTCTTACAGCTTTCCCTTTTTACACATCATTTAATGATGGAATATTCCATTTAAAGATACAAATTTGGCTCTGTACTTCCCACAGGGTATACCCCTAGTCGTTCAGTTCTTTATTCAACCCGTTTATTTACTTTATTTTGCTTTATTTGATGTATGCGCAATATTGTTTGGCCTATAAATCGCATTTAGTTGCAGCAGCAGCGAAAAATACAAATAACTTTTGACAGCGAACTGTAAAATGCATTAAAATTGAGTGCAAAATAAATTGAATTTATTATAACGAATGGGTCCGATATAAACTCGAATATGGTGCGTATATATGCCATATATGTATGGCAAGGCTATAGATATATTTAAGCCGTTTATTGTCTTTATTACAAATAAAAAAAACTAAACTCAATCTGTGGAATTATTTAAGGTGTTGAAATAATAAATTGAAAAAAATTAAAATTTTGATAGCAGAAATAACTTTAAAGGGATTTTAAAGGCAGATTAAATTTGCTTTAAATTAATTTAATTAAGCAGAAAGCTCTTCTAACTGGCTTTTAGATAATCACTACTGAGTGCTGCCTCTAATGAGTAGAAATAATTTAATCTGATTGCATTTTTCTGGGTTTTTTCCAGTCCTCGCAACAATTAATTTAATTTTTACACTTTGTTTGAACACCTCGGACTAATATATAAATAATATATTAGGATAACATAAATAATAATAAAACAAATATAAATTTAAATAATAATAATTAAATATAAATAATAATAATCAAATATAAATAAATAAAAATGAATAAATAAAAAATATATGTTCTAAATAAATATAAATAAATATAAATAATAATAAATATAAATAAATATAAATTAATAAAAAAGAAACTAAATAAATTAATACAAAATTAACTAATTAATTAAATAAATAAATTCAAAAAATAAAAAACTAAATAAATAAAAAAATTAAATAAAAAAAAATATATACATAAATAAATAAAAAAGGAACTAAATATATTAATGAAAAAGTAACTAATTAATTAAATAAATAAATACAAAAAATTAAAAAAATAAATAAATAAAAAAAATAATAAAAAAATAAAAAAATAAATAAAATAATAAAAAAAATAAAAAAAATAAAAAAATAAAAAAAAATAAAAAAATAAATAAAATATAAATAAATAAAAACAAAAAAAAATTATGAAATAAATAAATTAATAAAAAATATTATACAAAAAATAAATACTATATTCTCTCCTTTAATCCTTCTGCCACCTTTTTTTTGTTTAGAGCTCAGCTTAATCCAAAACTCGTTTAATTAACCAGCTGCATTTGTTATATGGGAATCCTTTTGAATCCTTTTCTCTAAGATTTATCTCCTATTTAAGCCTTATTGGCATATATTATAACAAAATCTATGCTTGATTTGGGCCCAAGCCTGAGTTCAGTGCAAACATTTGCTAATTGACATAAATTTGATGCTAGAACAGACTGAAAACAACTTAAGCTCCAATAGAAAGCAGATTTTGGCAATTTGCTTGAGAGATCTGGGCAATGGAAATGGAAATGCCGCTCTCGATTCTGTGGAATTGTCAATGCTGCAATTTGCATAAATTATATTGGAAACAGCATTGGAATAAGACATTAAACTTGAGAGTTGCCTAGCATTTATGCGCTTTGTCTTGGGATTACGAATATATATATATATGTTTATATATCTGTTTATATGTGTATAGATAACAGTAAATATATATTCGAGGCTGGGCAAGGAATAGACGGAGAATGCCATTAAATTGTAGAAGCAGTCGGGCGATATCAAATGCCCACTAGAGAAATTTAACGGCAATAAAAGACAAACACAGGATGTTGACGAGTCGGTTGACGAGGAGCAGCAGATGATGACGAATGGGAGGAGCTGCTGGGGGAAGGTTGAAGGCGTTTCCTGGCGTGTTTACATATGCGTTTGAGACGATGACATTGTCTCTATTTTTGCTGTTGATGTGTGGCAGGAGGCAAGAGGCAGGAGGCAGGCAGAAAAAACAGCAGAAAAAAGAGGAGAATAGTTAAGAAAAGGAAACAATGTTTGTTCAGCACTTTGGCAACAACGTCATGTGACGAGAGCCAAATCCAAATCCAAAAGCCAAAGCCAAAGCCGAAACCCGTGCTCAAAGTTGTTACACCAGCAAATCCGCATGTCAGGATTCTGTGGAAAGTAGCTGCGCCTCTGGCAGACTGCTCTCCTACTGAGCTGGCAGACTGCTTGCTGCGTTTGTCCTTGCCAAGATAAGGCAACCCTGGCCAGCCAAGGCAGCACTGGCTTGTGCTAGAATGTGGTGCGTCGCATTCAATGTCAAGCTATAGAAGCACTCATCGCCCCCCCTTTACCCCTTCCTCCCCATTGGTCGTGTCTTGGTTTTTTTTTGGCTTAGTTTCTATGCGAGCTGCTACTCAGCGCTTTTGGGACAAGTTCGACTTGGCGCTTTAAAGGCAACATTTGCATTTCAGTTTCTCCATTGAGCAGCCACTTGACCTCAGCCACTGCATTTGCTGCAGGTGGAACGCTTACTGTTTGACAGCACTGTAGATTCACACTGTGGGCGGCAACTGCCTCAAATGGAATACTTGATTAATGAATAGTAAGGCGTAAAGCTTCTAGGAACTAGTGTCTAGAGTCTGCCCTTCGACAGGATCTTCAGTGAAGCACTAAAATAGATGCATTTTCCAGTGAAAAGCCTGACAAGTTTCCACTGTGCAAGTTGACACCTGAACAGCAGGGGGCATGCATCATATTGTGACATGCACATCCCATTGAGACTTCCTACCGGGCGAGCGGAAATTATAAGCCTTTTCAGCGGCACTCGAGCGTACAGCAAATATGACAGTATACACACACAACACACACTCTCACACACATACTGTCAGTATCTGTGTCTGTCGAATGCCTATTGCAATGTTTGTGCTGCATATTTGCATGTTTATCCGAGCAGTTGCCCCCATTTTTTATACTTAGCTGCAACACGTTGCACGTGACAACATTATGCATCCATGGATCTCTCTCATCCTTCCTATGGAACTTACATTATATGCAGATACTCTAATGGATATGCTAACAGTCTAATTGCTTTGCCTTGTCCCACGTCCATTAACTGTCACTGCGAAAGTCAAAGTTCAATAGTGAAAAGGTGAAAATGCTTAACAAACCAGTTGCCAAACAATCTGCAAACTATTAAAAAGGAAAATGAAAACAAAAAGCATTTTCACAAAACTTTCCCAAGTTACAAAAATATATGCCAAACTGACTTCCCTGCAGACTTATTCATAAAGTTTACTTCATAAAACGAAAACCAATTGCAAAAAAAACATGCTAGAAATATCCTAGAGTATAGTCGAAGGATTGAAAGTAGTTTGCGTGTTTCATATCCTTTAAGTACTGTAGAAAAAGTTTGCCTATAGCTGCTGCAAATATGGCAAAGCATATGTCAAATGTAAAGATGTCCTTGGACATGTATTGAAATGTATTGAATCCTTTGTGCAAGTGCACTTTTAATAGGCAGCAGGAGCTTGTTTTGATATGATGAAGTTTTTATGCCCTGTAACTTATGGAAAAGTACTTTTGATTTTTGATATTAATATAGCTAAAGCTTCTAGATATGTTAAATATATACATATATATATATATATATCTATATACCTCATGATTCTAGTCAAAATCTATCTCAGTTTCATTCAACTTTTAAAAATATCTTTTAGAAGGGAAACATTTTATTATACCAAAAGCTTAAGTTATATCCTATCATTTCCACTCGTGGTGTATAAGATTATATCATCAAATCAACTACTATATCATTCATATAAGATAATATAAGACTATTTAGAGACAGATGAATAGATCAGAGAGATATACTAGGTGCAGATATAATGAATATAGATACTAAAATAACAGATACAGATGTAATAGATACATATGTATAATAGATACTTAGATACAGATATAGTCCTTCGAAACGGTTCCAGCTTAGATAGATTCAGATATATATCATATAATATATATATATAGTCGAATCCCGATAAAATGTAATCGTAAAGTTCCCTTGACTGTTGCTGCCTTTAGGTCAAATCTCAACAAATCGAAAAATAAAAGAGATCCCCTTGCCATTGCGATTTATCGGGTTTCGACTGTATATATAACAGATATACCATATATACTACATACCAAATATACCATATACGTATACCCTCTATAGCATATATACCCTCTATAAGCTATATACCCTGTATACCATATGTACTCGTACAGCATGTGTGGGATACAAGTTTCCCTTTAAGAGATTAAAGCCTCTTTCCCTTAAAGCCTGCTTCAATTTCTTTGACCAGCTTATAAATAATATCCTTGCATAACTTTGTTTAGTTTTAATCGAATTGAATGAAATATTCAATACGTTTGAAATGGAGTCATTAATTTTCATAGTTTTCACAGTTTCAGTAAAGCTTAAAAATTTTGCAGCTATTGAAAGCAAATAGGATTAATTAGTCGCCTCTTTGTGGCATTAATAATTCAGGCAACTAGTTGTTGCCACTTCTGGGTCTTTTAGCCATTTTGGCCACAAACTAATTACCTTATAACCAAAATAGTACAAACCACAATTGGTCTCCTTTGTAGGGCAAGGTGTGAGGATGAAGTCCCTGTGAATTGTGGTCGGGCTGAGCCAGAGAGACAGGTGCAGAGCTCAGGCGGAGAGTTAAAGGGCAAAGGCGAAACTTATTCAATTGGAATGCAGCTGAAGTGGACCTCAGAATGACATTTCAATTCCACACACACACATACACTTCAGGCCAACTGAATAGGTCAATTTGATATATTATTTGATATCTTCTTTTTGGTTCATTTTGGGTTTTTCCAAGCGAATAAATTGAAATGTGTTCAAAGTGTTTTTCCTAGGCATTTGCATTAGTGTCCGATGCAGCGAGACACTGACTCAGAGTCAGAGTTTGCTTAGTTTTGTTTGACTTCTGCTGCAGTTGAGACCAGCCTCTGCTCCTCCTCCTCCCTCTACTCCCTCTACTCCCACTTTCCCAATTTCGTGATTGCACGCGTCATGTAGCAGGAGGATTGCAAATGCAGTAGAAAGAGAGAGAGAGAGACAGTTCCGGTGGCCGGAAATAGACTTGCCCCAGTGCACCGAAAAATAAAACCCATCTAAGGAACAAACGAATGTCATTTTGGCCTGTCAGTTTAGCATGTGGCATCAATCTGGCCAAAAAACGCTGCTGCAGCTGCTGCTGCTCTGGTGCTGCCCTTTCCTTGTTAATGCAAATTTCTATTCTCCAACTCACTCGACAATCTAATGAAAAGCGAGAGCCTGTGTTAAGAGCTAAAATATGGCTAATATATCTCTCTTAAAACAGTTGCTCTGGTACAACGTGTCGTATGCGTAATTTACTCACTCGGTTCATGGCTGCTTTTAATTGGGGCTTACCTGATTACCAAAGACGCCAACGCTGGTGGCGGATGACACCTGATCCGGTCCAAACCAAACTGCAGCCAACCGTGCGGGCAGCGACAATATGCAAACCTGTACAGAAATGGTAATTAAAAGCATTTAAAAAGGGTTGAAAGTGATTGAAAGTGATTGAAAGTGATTAATTATACGGTTAAAGTTGTTAAAGACTAGTTGAATGCTGTTGAAGGTGGTTGAATGTAGATGAAAAGGTCGAATATTTAGGTTTAAATTTGTTGAATGTAGTTGACTGTAATAGAAACCATTCAATTAGTACAAATAGAAGTTGATTCAACGCGATTGAAAGTAGTTGAAAAGGGTTAGATGGGATTGAAAGTGGACAATTTTAAATGTAGAAGTTGGTTTGGACAAGTTGAATATGGTTGAATGTGGTTGAATGGGATTGAATGGGATTGAATGTGATTGAATGTGATTGAATGTGTTAGAATGTGGTTGAATGTAGTTGAATGTCAGTGAATTTTTAGTATTCAAATTCTTGAAAATAGTTGAATGAATGCTAAATGTTCAACTTATACTAATGTAAGTTCATTGAAAGTGACCTAAAGTGGTTGAAAAGTGTTGAGTGTGATTGAATGTGACTGAAAGGTTAAAAATTTGATAAAAAGTAGTCAAAAATTGGCTACTTTTAAGGCTAAAGTTAGTAAAATATTGTTGAGTTTAGTTGAATTCAGTTGAAAGTGGTTGAATAAACATAATTGATTCATACTTGATTGAATGAGGCTTACCTGTGCAAGCGCCACAATGGCCTGTCCTATAAAGGTGACATAGAAAAGCGAAGGGTCCACCGAGAAGACCTTGATCCAAGCGCCTATACAAGTACCCACAATGCCCACAAGTGCCGTTATGCGCAGACCCTAGAATAGTAAAAAGGTAAATCAAATCTCAAATCTAATCGAAACAACCCGAAAAGCAATCAAAGGTCACTCACCACTTTGTCCAAAAACCAACTGCCTGGAAATATGAGCGGTATATACAGTATCATATATATCATGGACGTCCAGTCCACCCACTTATCACTGATGCCATAGTAACTGCAAAGTCAGATAGTTTAAGGTATTAGTTCAAAGCTTAAACTGTAATTTGGCCCCACTGTGCGTTGAGCTTTAATGAGCTTGGCACAGAATAATTTAATTAAATGCGACCTAAGCTTATGCTTTAAAATGAAGCCGCCAAATCTGTGGAGCCTTAAAGCTTATCTCGAATAGCCATATGTTGGCTTCCCCCAGAAGCACTTACCGTGTTATTATATTGTTGATGATGGTGTATTGTATCCATTGCATGGCATTGGAGGCTGAATAGAATACAAAGAGTATAAGCACCGCCCAGCGTCTTGCATAGACTTTGTAGCCTGAAAATACAAGATATATACTGTATATATATATATATATATGTACCTATATACATAAAGGTAAATGCCACTTGAGATGTGCCTGAGAAGGGCTTTAGTTGTTGTCACCGACAAGGCTGCGCCTAGGCAGAGCCAGAGCCAGAGCCAAAGGCACAGCTAGAGCCAGAGAAGACGCTGAAGATAAACTGGATTAGTTGCTTGGTTTCCTATAGAACTGACTGTCATATGCTATATAATCCTCTACTGTGAATGATTTGCTCTCTGATTGTTCGCCTAGCTTGACAGTTCGCGTGCGTGTGTATATATGTGTGTGGAATAGGATTTTGTACTTTCTATTTTTCAATTTCCCTTACTATTTTTATTTTTTTTGTGGCAATTGAAAACGATGTCACCAAAAGCAGCGTCGGCACACATTTGATATCCTACGCACACTAAATGTGTAGGGTATAACAGAGGTGTGTAAGATATAACAGGTATATGTATTGTAGGGTATCTAGCTGTCTGTATATTTGGGTGTGTATAAGCGGGAATCTGTAAATTTTGCATGTGGGTTGAAGTAACAAACTGATTGTAGGACTAGGAATAACAGCCTAAGTGAATTGTATTATGTATTTTATATATATGTATTTTACAGGGTATCTGTTAGTTTATGTTTAAGTATTAATACAAGTTTTACCTGCTTATTTTCCCATCAGTTTTTTTTTGTTGCATGGCATTGAAAATGCAAAAAGTGCTTTTGATGTTTGTTATTTTTAGTTGCCAACACAGACACAGCCGCAAACAACACACAGAACACACAGAGAACATACACACAAGACACACACACACAACAAGCACACACACAAACACACTCGTGACATGCGGTGCACGGAAATCAGAAACAGCAAACAAAACTATTGCGTACCTTGAGGTGCAGTTAAGCCAAAATGGCCGCTTTGTGTGCGTGTTTCAAGTGTTTTGAATACAAATGTTTAGCAACTGAGCAGAACACAACACAACTTATACACACACACACACACACACAAAGACAGACATACAGAATTTTGAGTGTAGATAATGCGCCTAAGATCTGTGCTCCTACTGTGACTTGACTTGCATGTTAAATAAGCAGCTGTAGCCCGGATAAAAGCCAAATAAACGTGTCTCAAACGATTTTGGTAAATGAAATAACTGACCTTCGGTGGGCGCAGTGGCCGCTTTGTTGGAATTACTTTCCTTCTCCTTGGGCGTGATCATGTCTGTTGACTTACTAGCTGTTATATAGGAATCGGTGCTCTCAACGGCGCCACTCGTGCTGTGTTTCAGATCCATTTTCTAAACTCTTTTTGGGCGGCTTAATTCGAATTTATTGTTACTCTGGCTCGCTGATAGTTCGGTGGTCTCGTTGAATCTTTAATATCTATATATAAATATATATATATATATATGTGTGTGTAGTTGGGCAGTAAAGTTGCTAAATCCGGCTGAAATTAGATACAATATCTTAGATAAGTTCTCTGTCGCTTAGAATTAAAGGCTGCGCCTGGAAGCAGGCAACACTTTTTATGGCTTTTTCATTTGCGCATTTTATGCGGTTTTGTGGTCAGAAATTGTTATAACTTTTGAACAACAATGCAAACACACATACATTTTATAACCACACACACGTGTGTTGAAAGTGAAACAAACATTTGTTGTGGCCAGCATAAAACGAGCACACATTATGGTCACCTGGCGAGGCAGATACGCCACCTGCTGGCCCCCTTTCAGCCCTTGTACTAGTCAGCTGTAATACTATTGTTTGGTTTGTATACCCTGTAAAAGGTACTAGGAGTAGGGTAAACACGACTTGTATAAGGTAAGACCATTCAATATGGTACCTAAGATGCAGCTTTTCTGTTAACTGATGCCAAAACTTAAACTGATAAAAAAACTCATATAAAAAATCCCTAGGAAGATTTAGATACAATATCTTTAGTCTATCTTCTATATATACTGCTATCAATCAATCCCATACTTCACCGATTATCCCACATCATACCCCACAACTGCACCCAACCTGCCTACAGGGTATCTCCTAGTCTCGCACATCCATTGAGCAGCTTTTTTACGCTCTACCTTAACGCATGGTCACACTTTTTTGCAATTAGACAAATTGCTTTTGCTTGCGAAATGATGGAAAAAAATGATTAAGCGCGTTACTCGCGCACATTCATTAACTCGTATTAAAGTACTCGAACCATTCATTGGAATTTGCTTTTAAATTCACAAATATTCAAACGGTATTCATTGCTGTTCGTCGTCGTTGTGATTGCAGTTCGCTGACATTGGAATTAAAATAAATGAACACTCATTGAATCAATTCTGCGCATGGGATTTACCTGGTCTGGGATTCAGATGGAGATTGGATTGGATACGAGGGGGGAGGGGTGAATATGGGTATGCACTTATCCACTTGTTGCGCCTTCAGCTCTCTCTAGAAATGCAATCAACTGCCTTAATGCAGAGATTGGATTTTGTGAGATAATTTGATAGTTTTTTTACTGCATCATTTGGCACAGAAAAATGGAATTGCTCTTGGTGAATAATCTTATTGGATTTTTTTATTGTATACCCGGAAATCATTCAGCATAGTTTTATTGTCGTGCGAGTGTGTGTGTAATAAGCGGAAGGACGAATCTGCGACCTTGGAATATATGAATATATAGCTGCTCCAGAGGCTTTTTCCAGCTGATTGCAAGTCAGTTTCTCTTTGTCTGCCGATATCTGTATAGATTAAAGTAAAATATGTGGCTGCCTAAGTATATATCATTACTAACTATAGATATCTTATATAGACAATATCAGACCTGAGTAAAGACTATCTCTCAATCGACCCAAACAAAAGCATTCTAACTTGGCTTTAAAATCGTTTTTCGTTCTTTAGTGTAATACAATTTAAGCCTGAGATAGAGCAGGAAATCAAAGCTGTGGTATATATATACTATAATAGACAGTTATATAGTTGCCATGGCAAAAAGGGTTTAAGTTTAACGATTCGCTCTTAAAGGCAGTCAACTGTGCCAAAGGGCTTTAGGTTGCCTTTTTCTCAATTGCGAAAGAACTGCCAACTGACAATTTGCTGTAACATTTTAATAGCTTTTACAGTTTTCTACAATTTTCCAAGTTTGTCACTGGCCAAAACTTGAGCAATGGATGGCTTTTCCTCGAGCATCCTCTTCTGTTCTCCATTTTCTTTCACCCTTCATGCGACTTTTCCCCCTTAACCCCTAATTAAATCTCTGGAAATGCGCGTGCCAAACTCGGAACCGCTGCAGTCCCTAATTGATTTAACTTTGTTAACGACGGCACTTAAATCAATTTGCCTGCATTAAAAATGCGACAACAGCAACAACAACAACAACAACAGCAGCAGCAACATTTGGTGGCATGTTTCGTGTTTTTGGGTGCTGCGTAAATTGCCCCTAATGATGTTAGGAGGTTGCACAGATTTGTTGTCGGCTGTTGCTGCTGCTGTTGTTGCATGTCATTTGGATTGTGATTGCGCGTTTTCTCCAAAAGAATTTCCTGTATTTTTCCAATTTTCCTCCTATACATATACATGTATGTACATAATAATACTGCTCCATGTGATACCATAGAAAATTGACAAAGAATTGTTATGGTTGATCGTAAAATCGAATGCGACACACACAGCTGCTGGCAGCTTTTCAAAGGTGGAACGCAAAATGATAAATATTTGAGAACAAACAGGGATAGATACAGGCAAAGTTAAGAAAACAGAAATGAAGAAACAGCAACAGAAAAAGGAATGGCAACAAAAACAATAATAAAAAATGAAGAGCAACAACAATTCGATGAGTAAACCGCGCGCGATAACAGCGAGACTAAGAACAGAAATCTTATGGTATTTATTATGGTATACGGGCTATGGTATTATATATGGTTTACTTTATAAAGAATGTCTAGCAATGTCTACGACTATATATTGGTAGACATTCTGTATGTGGTTGAAATCTCAGCAGAAAATATTTGGTTGATTAAAGAAAAGGCACGTACGTTATCGATGGCCTGAGACTTTGGCTGATGTCGCACATATAAATCGGGCTAAATAACAAATCGACAGAAAACATTAAACTTAAGGTAGGTTATATTACAAATAGAAGTAAAAAGTAAACCCTTAAATAAAAACACGCGTCGCGACGCCCCGCTAACTGGAGACGACCTGCTGACGTTTTGAGAGCGCGAACGGGCGAACTGAAACTGAAAATGAAACTAAATCCAAAAGTCGCTCAGTCGCTTCTCATAAAGTTGATTTGCAAAATGTGCACTTGTTGTTGTTATTATTTATTATTACTCTTCTTGTTGTTGTAAACAGCTGATTCTTTAAACAGACACATACTAACTGTTAGTCAAGCGCCCTCAACCCAGACACACAAACACACACACACACACACACACACTTAGACACCGTTTAACAGTGAGCGACGAGCTGGGTCGTACACCCCACAACAGGTTTACCTTGTTTATACAGTATTCAAAATGAAATAGTTATAATTCCAATAACAAAAGCAATAATCTATTGTTTAACAACATTTTGTTGATTTTAAATATGTTTTTTATAACAATTATCTATTGTTCAGAAAATTTTGTAATATTTTAGCAATATTTATGGCCTTTAATTATTCGCATTTCATATTCAATGGTTATATTTATTGATTATTAAATATATGTACATAAAACAGTATTTAAAACAAAATATATATAGTATATATACTTCATCTATATATACTACATCTTCCTAGGCTTATCACTGATCTCTGCGCACTTGCAACTTTTTTGATATTACGTATAGGAAACCATAATCCTACACAAATTTATAAATATCCCTCGAAAAAACTATAAAAATAGAACTTAAAAAAAAAAATACGTGCAGCTATTTAAAGTGACAGATAAAAAATATATTATGCTTTAAGCTATGGCAGGACAGCTCTTTAAAGTGAGAAATATATTATCAAGAGCTTTAAGCTTTTAAATATAAATCAAAATATTAATTGCATTCACATGTAATTTGCGATTAATTGCAATTTTTTACACGCAATTAATTATGTGATTTATGATATTTCGCTTTGTGATAGGCATCATACTTTTTGCACGCACTGTACAGCATTGCGACACCCAGCATATACTCTTGTCAACCTATATTTATGCATGTATAATGTAGATTAACTGTAGTAGCGCCTCCAAATGATGAGCATATCCGTTATTCTGCAATCTCGCAAATGCTTTAAATAAAAGCACAGTGAAGACTCAATATAAAGACTCGCAAGCTCTGATAAGAACTACAAGCTAAACTTAACTCTGGGCTGACTCTTTTATCGTATCATTTAACGAGTGCTCACTGTACATGAGTGGATTCATAGCAAAAATAAGCATATACTTGCTTTAAATAAAAGCAACAGTGTAGACTCAATATAAAGAATCGCAAGTTTTGATAAGAAATACAACTTAAACTTTACTCAGAGCCGACTCCTTTATCGTTTCCTTTAACGAGTGCTCACTGTACATGAGCTGATTCATAGGAGAAATAAGTATATGTTTGCAAATGCAAAAAATTTAAAATTCATTGCTTTCTTTTCCCCCCCACACTCGCTTATCGGAGTTTCCTTTTTGTCGGCACTTTCTTACACGTGCATTTCACACATTCACCTTATGCATTTACCAAATCCGCTCTCTTACTCTTACTCTCACTCTCTCTATCCCTTCCGTCACTCTCTCTTTCTTGTTCTTTAGCTTCTGTCATATTTAGTATCTCTGCATTGTCACTCCATAATTTATTTACATTTGTGTTTGTTTTTCGTGATTTTTATTGAATAATTTGCCTGCTAGGCAAATCCTCATTGGGGAGCGGAGGGTAGGGGAATGGGGGAAGGTAACGGTACCCCACCGTAACGACCCAGACAAGGTCCAAGTACACACAGTGCACAGCGTGTGGGCGACGCCAAGTGGTTGGGGGTCATTATTCGATTAAGAAAATTTTATTATTATTTATATTTTTTTATTTTTATTTTTAATATGAACAACTTTTGCCATAGACGCCGTTATAGAGGGGATGGGAATGGGTGGTCTGCAACGAAGGGCGGTCACTTTCATTAGCCATGAGTGGCCACATACCACGTCAGATCCCCCCGTATCAACCACATGGTTATCAACCTACTGAGCGCCTAATCTACGAGTACTTTGTATGTCGGGTGAGACATGCGAATTTCTTACCCGATTCTCTATATACAAAAGATAATGAAATCGTATACTTATTTTGTATTATTTTTCGAGTACCAATCGCTGATAAGCGACTGATTGTTATGTTCGAGGTAATAACTGCTCTATCATTATAATAGTTTAGAAATATCTGTATCATTAGATATAGTAAGTACCCGCTGACAACACGCGTAAATTCCCACAAAAAATCGTATGTTTATCTATTTTAATACTAAGCTATGGAGCTACTATTAACTCTATTAACTCAATTATTACGTATACGCTGGGATACTGCACATTGTAGAATAAAAGTTAATAATCATGGAGAGTTATCTGATCAACGGGTAAAGCCCTTAATTATACTAACTTACCTACCGCTTTGCATGTTAATTTGTAGCTGCTTTTAGCCATATCAAAGTTGAGTCTGGGAATAACTTTTCCATCATTCTAAAGGTGTATCAATATTATAATTAACAGATAAGCTGACAACCCGTTTAGCAACTTAATCTATGTTTTGTTTTATCGCTATTATTAACTGAACGTATACTTAGCTGAGACCACTACCAGCCGGTTTGAAGCCCTTTCCTTAACTGAGAAAGCGCTAGATACGTTAACTTGGCTCAATGATAATAATAGTACTGTTACCTGTTCTGCTACTGGTAAACCCCATAACTAACCGCTTCGCAGGCAAATTGTCAACAGCTTTAGCCATGAATTGCGACAATTGTTGAACCACACACACCTACGCACACACACACACACACACAACACTTTATGTTAAGGGAATACTGCCACATGTATTGAGTAGCTTTTGTTTCGACATACCCGCTCCCAGAGGGACGACAATGGCTGTGGCAGGTGTAAGAACAGGTATATAAGATATTTATCTGGTATTTAAGGACTCACTTTAAGAGCTTTCTGGTATCTAAGGACATGTTACATAACTTATTTTATACGACTGTTTATAGTTGCAGCTATGAGAAAGACTTTGTTATATTCTGGTCTTACCCAGGTGCAGGTGCTGCCTAGTCGGTCTTAGCCCAATGAAACCCTTTTCCAGTTATTGTTGCAAGTACACTGAGCGCCATTAACAGGCGGCCGTGCAGGCAATTGTGTCTTACTGTGTGGCATTAGCTGGTAATCCTTTTAATGCTCACATGCAGCCACACCCCCTCGACTTCCGGGCGGGGATTGGTGCCATGGTGGGAGGCACTCATTAAGCGTGGAAGGAACAAAGCCAGCGCACTGATTGCCATACATTTCTCATGCATTTCCCACACTCTGCCATAGTCCGCATGGACGCGATGCTGGCCAGGAGCAGTTGAGTGGGTGCAGAGCTTTGTGCTGATTTCAATCTTACATGAATTTCAAATGCAATTTGTCGCTGTGCCATGCCCAGCAGCCAACTGGCAACTGGCTTTGACGCATGGAAACCCCAGTTGGATTTCGGACGAGCTGCCAATTAGCCAGATCTGGCCAATGGCAACAGCTGTGGGCTAAGAGTTGCAGTTATTGCTTAGCCTTTAACTATAACTTAAATATTAATGCAAGCAATTTACTCAAATGGCTCTTTGGCACCTTTTTTTCTTGCCACTTGCCACTTGCCACTTGCGGCCATTTAAGCGTTTGGCTGAAAACCCCATCAGGATTATTACATTGCGTAGGAAGGCATTAAATCAAATGCTTCAGCAACTCTCACGCCCCAAAGGGAGCAGCAGCACAAGCCTGGAAGGATTCTACGTAATAACAAATTGAGACGAAGAAATATCAGCAGACATAATGAACGTTATATATATATATATATATATATATATATATATATACAGACTGATATATATCTATATTTATGTAATGCTCTCTGTTGTCTTGTTGTTTTGTGAGCTCGCAGGAGGCGCCTCATTAACGACCACCCGTTGTGGCATGGAGCCGCGATTACCGTTGCACGCATTTGTCAAGCGCCTCTTAAGCCCCCCCCCAGCAAATCGGGTAATTATACAGCCGCCTCTTAAATGCGACATCATTTCCGCCACATTTATTTATTAATTAAAAAAAAAGAGAAGCATTCTCTGTTTAGGCCCTGGTTCTTGCCACAGGCCCTTTTTATCAGCGCCTCCGCGCCAAACCAGGCAACGGCACTTCGACTAAAGCTAGATTAATTATCATAAATTCTATTTGATATGCCCAAAGTTTTGCCCGGCGAACAAAAGCGTGGAAAGCAGTTCTCAAATTCTCCAATTATCAGCCAAGTTTCCACAGAGCAGCCGCTGTCGCATAACGCAGAGTCCCTGCCTGTACCCTGTGTGCTGTGTCCTTTTATTCCTTCAACAGCTGACGCAGCCGTGGCTGGTTTTTTGCTTGTTAAAGTTGTCGATGTTGTCGTAGCTTTGGGTGCACCTATACTCCGTACCCAAAAGAAGGGGTATAAAGGGTATACTGTGAGTGGGGACCCTGTGAATGAGCTATTAATGTGTCTAGGAAGTTGAGCTTATTTTGAAATCTCTACGATTATTCATGTTTTTATACTTAACAGCAGAAACGGTTTCAATTAGGGACTTAGAAGCGTTACCCAAAAAATATAAGTTAAAATTAATAGATAAATTCAGTTAACTGAAATACAAATAGCATTTTTGTATCCCGCAGGTAAATTGTGGAAAGACTTAGCTGAGTTTCTGTATAAATATCAGGCTAGGATTTGGTTATAAATTACAGTATTATCATTATTATTATATTTAGAATATAAATTATATATATATATTATATAAATGGATAACAAGACTCTCTGATAAGATAATATCTAAAGATATTGTCTAACATACGTTCAATTGGCAAAGTAAAAGCTGTCACTGCTAAGAAAATAAAACTGCAAAAAATCGTAGCATACTTTTAGGCTAAACCAAAAATTTCGATGTGAGACATTTGAAATCCTAATTAAACGTCAACTGATTGGCTTTTCAGTTATTAAAGGATATAGTACAGTCAAGTAGATTGTTCAGCAAGTTTTGTGGGCTGCTGAAGTGGCCAACGAATATCGTATTATGCAATTTTTTGGTGGTGGTGGTGGTGGTGGTGGTGGCGCCGCTGTTTGGGCATACAATTCATTTCATATGCGAATATCTCGATTAGTTAGCAGTTTTTCAGTTGTTCCGATGCCAGATGCATTTTTAATTGCGCCCAAAAAAGCCAACTTGCTCTTAGCCAGTCTTGCATTTGATGGCCAGCACTTTGCTGCCGTTGTCAGTTTCTTAATTGGACATTTGTAATTAACTTCAATGGCATTCGCTGCTAGCCGTTTAGTTGAGTTTTTCTTTCACAGATTTTTTTTGCGCTATTTCTCTGGTTTTTCTGTTATCAGATTTCCGCTTGGCTCACATTTTTCACATTGTGCACTGGACATTCATTACGCTTTATCCTGCGAATCCTTTCGACCACGGCGACTGAACACTTTGTTGTGCTTTCTGCTGCTTTCTGCTGTTCTTGTTGTTATTTATGTCTCGCTCGTTAGTTTCTTTTGGTGGTTGCCTCATTTATTGATGTCGCAGCTTGTGCTGCTGTTGCCGTTGTGGCAAGGTCGCATTTAGCTGCGGATTTGCTGTGATCTGTCAATTCATTGCACCCTGCACTCAAGTGTATCCTAATTGAGAACAATGCGCAGTAGTTATTCATTTCCTTCAGGTTAAAAGCTGAACTAACTCGGAATTTATTCAACGTTGGTGTCCTGCCCCAGCCAGGCTAAGGGTTATCAGGAAGTGGCCCACTTTGAAAGTCCAATCAATAAATTTGCCCGCAATTCTGCATTAATATTGCATGTGCTCCTTACCACAATTGCAGGGCTGCCCAACCCCACAACTACGTGTGGAAAACTTTTTAATACCCTCTACCCATAGAAAGGGGTTAAAAAAGGTTATGATAATGATACGTTGCAGCCAGTAGAAGCTCTTTTTCAGCCAGTTGGAAGGAATTACCATTCGTGTCTGTTTCAGTTTATATAAACACGTTGATCCTGGGAACCATGTCATATGAATTCTAAATCCAGGTTACAGCCTAAAGTTTTTGCATACGTATACGTAATATTTATCAGATACATATTCTGAGTAATTCATTGGGATCTCTCGGTGAGCCCAATAAATAAACGTTACTCAGTTATCAACAGCTGCAGCATTTAGCATACTTTTAAGCTGATTACAGGGCATCTACCAATCGCTACTGGCCCGCTTGACTGGGCCAATTGGACTTGGCTACTTTCAGTTTTGTTGGCTTGTAAGAGCTGCTTCAATTTATTTCCTTCCTGTTGATTAGAGCTTATTTAAAGGCATTCGCCTCTTATACTTTAAGGTGCTTAAGTATTCAATGTCCAAGCTCTAAGGGCGATGCTGCGGCTGCTGCTGCTTGTGTTGTGTGTTAGGGTAGGGAGTGGTCTGGCTGTGTGTGTGTGTAAGTGAGAGTGTGTGTATGAGAGTGCTTCAGTTCAAAAACCTTAGAGCATTGCGTCACAAAATACTCGCCACAGACATAACATAACACAACACAAAAAATGCTGCGAGCGCTTGTACACACACATATACACACACACACGCATACAGATGCGAGCTTAGGCAGACACACAGACAACAGCATTTGCCGTCGGGGTGTGAAGCTTTGAAAGCTGAAACTCGCTAGTCAGCAAGAGGGAGATACACAGTGACACAAAGAGAGCGATGGGCAGAGGATGGGGGGAGGAGGGGGACTGGCAACCAGTTGGCCTGTGTCTAGCGTCGCCTTAAGTGGGTTTTGCTACTTATTTTTTCTGCACTGACAGACACCTGGATATCGAGCTACCTCCACGCTTTGTTGTTCTTCTTAATCTTGTTCTATATATATATATATATAGATATATATTTGTAACGGTAAAAAAAAGCAAGTGATGCATGGAAAAAAATCAATTTATGGATTTTAGTTCATTTTTTTTGCTTTTCTAAGAACACGTGTTCTTTGTTTAGTTGATGCTGTTTGTTCTTAAGCGGTTTCCTTGTAGCTGCCTCAGGCAAGGCTAAAGGTTAAACCGTTGCGTCAAATCTTGAGTGCCACTCCCCCTGACGCCCCCCCCCTTTCCGGTTGCAATTAATGCAATTTTGTTTAATTGCAATTAAATGAAATGTGAAACACTCAACAGACTCTCCATTTGAATGTTATTAAAGGACTCACTACTTACCCCGTTTATTGTAGCTGCTGCCAGGACCTTATGCAGGACCAACACAAAAGCGCGCTAAAATGCCTTTGCCTGTGTGTGTGTGAGCGTGTGTGTCCTGCCGTACTGTGAGAGCGTGCGTAAGTCGCGCCACTTTTTGAATGGGAATGGAATTTACTTATTTGGAGCACTGCTGGTGACAATCGCAGAAATTCTTCTGTAAAGGTCTATTTGTTCACTTGCCATGTGCCACTTGGCACTCCGTTTTGCATTGAGTACATTCACAATTAAACTGAATTTCCAAATTCACACGTCTCCTTTGTGCTGCTGTGTTTGCACAGGACTCACGCAGTGCAGGAATCTCAGTGAGCTATTTAATTGTATTTTGCGGGATTTCTGGTTCAGCTGCTGCTGTTGCTGCCAACACCTTTGGAGGAATCACTGAACAGGACTACTGTAAATCCTATTGCCTTTGGCCGTTTTATAGTATCATTTAAGTTCCACAACAGCTGTTGGATGCTGTGGAAGCTGCTCTCTTGCCTCTCTTCAGGCCGCCCAATGCGCAGGTACAAACAAGCCTGCGATTCCTACTAGATATCTTATCAGTTAACTAAGAAAACCATATCTTAAGCTATTTATCCCTAATGGATTTTAAGGAAAAGAAAACCAATTTGCTTAAAGTTTTTCGCTTGGCTTGTAAGCACATTAAAGACACAGCCTGAAGCTATGCAGCATATTACTGCCACTATCAGCTAAACCACAGGGTGTGCCACGTTCTAAACGCAGGTTTAAAGCACTTGTTGCTTGTGTCTTTGATTGCTTCCCTCAGCTTATCAAATTATGAAATCAATAACCTTAAGTAATAACCTAGTTGACTTGCAAACTTTATTTTCTTTGTATCGCAACACAGTTGCTTAGCAGCAGCCGAGCGCACGCATATTGAAACTTTTTTACATTGGCCAAAAAGTATGCTACAGTTTTTATAAATTTAATACAAATCACTTTCAGTGCCTTCTGTTTGCCTGTTATTTTGACAGTTGTGGGAACACCATCAAACTGTCGTTAGCTAGTCACGGAGAACGCGCTTCGCCGGATCCGCCCTTGTACGTCGCGTCTCCAGTTACGTTAGAATAAATTTGTATTTACTTTAACCAACTTTTAAGCTATAATAACAATAATAATTCAATGCTTTTTTATGCCACACTCGTACGCTTGACCGAGTTCTCATGCTTTGAATTTGCTAAAAATATTTACAACGGTTATCAGACGATAGATTCAAAAAGTCCAAATTGACCAAGCGACCATCAAAAGTGTTGGCTGAATTACTTTCACCACCTCGGTGCTAACTGGCGAATTGTTTTGGCCAATGGATTATATTTTTGATGCGGAGATCTGGCGCACGAGTTGCTTGTCAGTTAAATTCGTTAGCCACCAGCTGCTCGTAGAATGTTTCCATTGAATTTGAATGATGGCTTAGTTTTATATATAGATATACATATGTGTATGTGTTTATATATTTCTTGTTGCTTCTCTTCTTTACGTTTCCATTGATACTTATCTTAACGGCTTATGAAGTTCTTGACATTCCGCGATGTTGTCTGGTGATGACTTGAACTAAATTTGTACAGGATGATGGGCCACTTTTAGCGTCATTAGCCAGGCTTTAAGCAACGGTGTTTGTTACTGTCAACGGCTGTTGTTGAGATGATTGTATTGTGTTGGGCTGCAACAGTCGAGAAAAGATACAAATGATATCAATAAAAAGTATGCAAAAAGTGAGTGGCAGAAAAATGGTCAAAAACTGAGGCGCCTCAATTGCCGTTGTATGCCCCATGGTCGGGGAATGTGTCAGGTGCAATGTGCCGGTGCTGTTGACCACCAGCAGCTCAGCAACGACAGCAGCAGTTGTGCCATGCCAGACGCAAAAAAAGGCACATAAAAAATACAAAACAAAACGAAAATAAAATGAAAAAACAAACACAAAAAGCCGTAAAAAAATAAACTCTGGCAGAGCGTGTGGCGGACTGTGGATACTGTGGAGTATCGTTGTCGCTATTGTTGGACCGCCTGACGTATCAAATGTCTTTCATAGGTAGTTAAACGCTTCCTACTATTCCGTGCATGTCGCTGCTGCTGGTGCTGGTGCTGCTGCTGCACTTGGATCTTGGCACGGAGACGCAACGTTTTGCTTGGACAAGCGCTCAGCTTGGCGTAGGGCATTTCCCGAATCACTTGACCGACCCATTAACTGTGGTGTATTTATAGCGAGGCTTCATTCTTCCTCTTCTTCTTCTTATTTTCTTCTTCTTCCTTACCTCCTTCTAACTGAACTTGTGTAACCATATACCCAAGTTGGAATCTGTCCGCACAACATTTTTTTTGCACTTCCCATTTCCAATGCTTTCCTATGCATACAAATGAATGTGTTGCGTTTGACCAGAGAGACACTGAAAGAGAAATAGAATAAGAATAGAAATAAAAATGGGAATGGAAAAAAATAAATATGTAGCTGAAGTTTGCAAATTGTAAAAGTTGCGGACTGGTCGCACTGGTCATGCGCTGCCCTTGAATTCAGTTGTCTAACCGGATGAGAACAACCCCAAACTCCAACCCCTTGGCCTGAAACCTGTTTTGCCCCTAAGTCACGCAGCCAAAAAGTTGCCAGAACCTAATTTGCCGCTAATTTTTTTGATATAAATCGTGACAGCTGTTAAGCGCAAACAATAAACAACAACAAACAACAGAAGGAGAGTAAGACGAAGAAAAAACAGAGAGCGCATCTATAAGAGCGAGAGCTCTTGAGAGAGTGAAATGCAGAGACAGTTCGGCAGCAGCAACAACTACAATGACAACAAGTTGAGCGTGGACACTTAACATAAGCTCGACTCTAAAGCGTCGACGTCGACGGCTCATTCGCGTTTCAACCTTTGCGCGGAGCTCACGCAACGACAGAGCAGCGTCAGTTGAGCGGTATTCAAACGAAATGTACGAAAAACAGTTGCTCTTTTATTACTTCAATATGCTGAAATTTACTTAAATTTTTATTATTATTATATTAACTTGTTGTTGGTGTAAAACAATACAACGTGTCGTGCAATAAGCAATAAAAACTGAACCTAAGCGAGAACTAAAATCGTTGAAGCGCAAACAAAATACCGAAAATAGTGATAAAAATAAAACTAAAAGGGCTCATGGACAGTTCAGGGCGCAACAGGCAACCCTAAAGGCTGTCTAGCTTTGTGTGTGTGTGCATTTGTTTGTGTTTGTGTGAGTGTTTGTGTTGAGTGCACTCCTAGTGGGTCACTGGAGCGTGCGATATGTCAGTGTTAAGCTTAAACAAGCGACTCATGCGCAAAGCAGAAAACCAGGCAACAAAAACAAAAAACACACGAAAAATGTGCGCATAATGAAATGACAAAAAGTGTCAACAGGGTGACAAATGGACATGGACACAGACACAGCCATAGACATTGACATGAACGTAGACAGAGACAGGGTGCACAAGTGTCAATGTCATTAGCTTTAACATTGAAATGAAATGCAACCCCCTGTGCTTTTTTGTGAATGTACTCCGGACTCATAGCCTGACGTGCAAATGCAACTGTGAGAAGCAAAAAACGTAAAAAAAAAGCAGCGGAAAGAGTTGAAAATTGCTTCCGCTGTGTTAGCTGTGTATCAGGCAGATCGATTGGTTTTATGTTTTGTGTGTGTGTTTTTTTTTTAGCAACAACTTTTACAAAAATGAAAATGATTACTTAAGTGGGAGCAAACGGAGAGCAGCAATAGCTATAGCAATAGCAATAGCAATAGCAATCAGCAGAAAGCAAAACCAATCGGCCAGCATCAGTTAACAATATTAAAGAGCCAAGTGGCAACTAAGACGCTAACTTCCGTTTGTAAGTCGCTTGGTATAGGCGCCGCTAAGCGGCTTCCAATTGTTGTTGCTGCTGCTGCTGCTGCGGTTGAAAGAAGAAACTTTGGCTAATTTCTCAATGAATCGGCAGTTCGTCTGCGGCTTACGACCTAAGTGTAAAATTGTAAAATGTGTGAAACCGTTAGTAAAAGTTATATTGATGCGCGTAATTAATACAAAGTTTCCCTTTTTTCGGAACTCACATACCAAAGATCACCTCCCATCAATCCCAGATCCAAGAGCATCAATCACGCCATGCAAATCATTTGCTAAAAAAAACACGTTCAAATATTAATTAAGCAATTGCCCCCTGTGAACACATCAAAAACAGTTACTCCAGCAGCTAAAGTAACAGCTTTAGCTATACATACAGATACTTATTTACTTTAGCCGGCTCATTAACTATGTAATTGCAAATTTGCATAGATCATGCATGATGATGTCTAGTTATATACTTTGTATGTATATCCGTCTGACCCATTTGTATGACCCAATTGCATTTGCCTGTCATTGTTTAATTAATTATCAAATTAGTTACTGTAACCACTTAATGCGACATGCAATCTGAAACAATTGTGTGAAAATTGCAAAAATAAAGTACAAAATCTCAACTCATGATACGAATTTCAAACACGTAACACCAACTCGACGGCAACTGGCATTGAGCAATGGGCACAATATCTGAAATTTAAATCAATTTCCAGTTGCAGCTGACTAAAATTATAACAATTGCAAGAGATTTGACCGCAACTATGGGGGAAATGCAATTTTCTCGTACGAACTGCATATCATGATAGCGAATTTTGCTGAAATTTCTACAACGAAAATCCGCCCAAATCCCATTCACAAACTTTGACAGCGTTTTCACCTGACAGACAGACATACACTGAAAGAAAAAAAGGCCATTTCTATTGTTGTGTTTGGCCAACGGGCAGTCTGAGACCCGCAACCGAGCCAAGGCAAGTGAACTTTTTAGTTAAGCATTAGAAACGAGGTAGTAAAAAACAAGAAGAAGATAATAATGATGATGAAGAAGAAGAAAACAATCAACAAGTGCGTCTCCGGCGACTGTTTGCTGTCTGCCAGTTGATGCGCTGTCTGGAAATGGTATACAAAATCGTCTTGTTTCTCGCTCGTTTAATGCTTCGTCAGTCACAGACAGATATTGTGTACCTGTAGCTACAGGTACAAACAAATGTGTCTGCAACACTGGCCGAACATCATCATCATCATCATCATTGGAGTCTCTGGCATTTCATGTCACTTTGAACCAGCATCCACATATACGAGGCTTACTATGTAAATTGATGCCCTGAAGAAATTATTTTCTATATAAGCAAAAATTAGCATAACAATTTCTCAGTTTATTGTTGATTTTCATAGTTATTAATTATGGAATTTCACCAGGTCAGCAGTTTCATCATTCAACCCAAAGAGTTCACAATCTGTTATAATAAATAAGTGTCATAACGGTTTCAGTTTCGTGTAGAATCATAATTAAGAATAATTGTTCGATCTGCCCTCGCAGCTGTCTTAGAATTTCTCTTTTTTAGCCAACTCAAAATTGGATTTGCAAATCATTTTTAAACACCAGATCGGACGATCTGCCCTGGGGCCAACTTAACCAATATGTTTGGCTGCCCTGATGAGTGTTGCTTGAGGAGATTAGCCGAGCAGCTTTCTCGCCGCTGAGGGCTTGCTTACCTGCTCCGCCTTCCTCCATTCTACAACTATTTACACCAGCTCTATGCAAATCAATGCCAGTGCATTGAAGACAATTACCAAATGCGACTACGTGTCTTTCTGGGTCTCAGCAATTTGGCATTTTTAGGCGTGCGAGGGGCATACGAGTGTTACCCGTACTCCGACATGTCGCGCCTGGTGGGTGCAGCAGTCGGCAATCTCTTTGGGTTGGGAGCCATCGCGCAGTGTTGAGTGTTTCTTTAGTTTCAGAGTAAAACCTGCTGTTGCCGGAGATAAACAGCAGCTGGAGCTGAGGCGTCAGCAGATTCAGATTCAGATTCAGTTGAGAGGCAGGCAGAGGGGTGTAGATTAGTCTGGTGACTGGAAGAATTGTTATCTGTAAGAACAATAAACACGATTTGTTTATTGTGGCCTTAAAGTAAAACCAATTTTAAATTTTTGCTTCCAGCCAAAACGATCTCCGCTCTCTGTTTATATATCGCATGCGAGTGCTGATAAGCAACTCAGCTAAAGGCCCAAAAGCAAAGTAAAATACAAAACAATGGCAATAACGGGAGCGTAATTAACAGAAAATGCGACGAGCAGAGCGACAGGTGAATGAAAATAGCAAAAAAGAAAAACACAAAAGTACAACAAAAAAAATTATCGTGTTGAGAAGTGCGCGAGAATTCCATTGACTGCTGAACTTGGAAGCGTGAAGAGGCACCTCTGGCTGGGTTCCCAGGCCAGCTCTATGCATTTCCTATTCATATACATATGCATCTAATATCAAAGTGTGTGTGTGTGTGTGTTAATGTTATGTACTCTGGCAGTGTGTGCGTATGAGGAAACGGCTTCCACAGCAAAGTTAACGCAGAAATGTTGTGATTAAAAGTGAACGTTTGTGTGTCAAGCGGGTTAAAGTGAAGCGAAAGCGCGAAATTCATAAAATACCAAAAGCAACAGCAGCAACAATTGCAAAATGGTCGCCGGCGCAGCAGCAACATCTGCAACAGCAGCAGCAACAGCTGCTGAAGCAGCCGCAACTAGCAACAAGAACAACAACAACAGCAGTCCACAGATTACCCCAGAGAGCAGTCCAGAGAGCAGCCCTGGACAGCAGCTGAACAACAGCGTGGACAGCGGCATTGCTGTCCTGGACGTGGACACGCAGGCCATAAAGCTGCGCCAGCGCTTGCAGCAGTGCCAGCTGATCCTACAGGTGCTGCAGCGGGATCAGCCCACATATCAATTGCTGCGCGATAGATTAAGGTGAGTAAACAGATTGAGATACAGTGAAACCTCTTAAGAGTGAATACAATAGGTATAAAACTTGATAAACTGTATACCCTACACAGGTTTCACTGTAGCTTTAAGCTTTAGTTGCTTTTTGTTTATGAAATGATTCGATTTGTAATACTAGAACAGATCCCATGAGATAAATCTGATGTAAATTTTCTTTAACCAAAATCGCATGAGATATTTAATATTCCTATTTATAGCTGAATCTTTGCTTGGTTTTCTATAGCTCTTAATCTGTCAGTACGCCCAATGGAGGCTTTACTGTATCTCTTTAGAGCAGCTACAATCAATGGAAAACTTAGTCAACTGTTCACCCAATAGAGGTTTCACTGTAGCTTTTAAGTTGCTTTTTGTTTATTGAATAATTCAAATAGTACGCAAAGTGAAAATCGCATGAGATAAATCTAATGATAACCGATATCCCATGAGATAATTTCCACTTATATCTAAATATTTGCTTGATTTTCTATAGCTGTAAATAGAGGCTTTACTGTATCTTTTAAGTTAAGTTGCACTCAAAATCGCATGAGATATTTCCTATGCCCATTGATATCAGAATATTTTATTGATTTTCTTTAGCTTCCGATACGCTTCTCGCTCTTTCCGTTAATCTCCCAGTCCCAAATCAACGTCTATTAGTTTTCACCTATTTTCATCAAGTTTTTTAACTGCCAAAACCAATAAATGTTATATCACTTGATAGAAATCGGACAAGAGATATTTTGACAGAAATCTCACACTTGCGGCGCATAATCAGAAATTTATGATACCCTCTGGGCAGGGTATTAAAATATGTATAAGCTTGTGGCAGCTGACGCAGACGGATGTTGCCGATGGGCTTGGCAAGCCACACATCTACGGATCTTCGGCTTGCTGGGAATTCCTGCATCCAAATAACAACAAAAACAAAGAAGATAAACGCAACTGCAGCTGCTGTTTGTCGGTTGATGGTTGTTGATTTATTCAGATGTTTGTTTGGGTGCGTTTTGAGTGGATTTTGAGCGGAGTGCGACAACTGCTTCCATTGGCCATTAGGCATTAAGATGCACATTGTCATTGTTAATGTTGCATGTTGCATTCAATTTGCAACTCTCAATTGTTTATGTAAATTGCTGGCCTCAATGCGTTGAGAGGAAATTGCTTGGAAAAATGACAAAATGACAAAATCACAGGTGCAGCTGGCAATAAACTAAAGCGAGGCTTCAGTGTACTTCTGGGAACACATAGAGGTCTCTTCCCACTTGAAAAGTTTTCATTACTCATGCAACAGATCAGTTTATAGCCAAGTCAGGCACTCTTGGCCTGAAAACATCGTCAAAGTCTTCACTTACAGAGCTATTATCTACCTGGGGAAGGCAACTTCTCAGGTGTTCTACTTCTGGTTCTCTTTTCTCTTTAACCTGATATTATCTTTCATTGTCTTTCTGTTGATATTAATACACACAGCATATACCCTATATAAATATATATATATTGCCTTCAGGCTTATCAGCGTTTGTCAGGGCTTTTATCTTATCACCTGAGCTCGTAATTAATTTGATTAATGCCAATTAATTGGTAAACAACACACAATACACACAACACACACGGGCAGCTTCAGCCTTAAGCTGGCCACTTGCCCAATCAGTTCATGACAGCCAATCGATTTTCAGATTTGTTGGCCAAGTTCACCAGGCGGCAAAGCCTCCAAAAGCCATCAAAAGTTGCCGTGGCAGCCACATTTTGCATAATGCAAGCGGCTAATTGCCAACTGACAGTCGCAACGTGTCAAAGCCATTGGGTTGCCCTTCTCCCCCCTCTCTTTTCACCTTTCCACTTCCCTTTTGTGACACCTTTGGGTCACAGCGACTTTGACTATGACCAAGTCCGTCCAGTTCCATTTTGGATACTCGCCACAACGCACACAAAAAAAATATGAAATTTAATCTGGAATAAACAAAATTAAACGAAGTTTTGTTAAAATCGAATAATAATCCCTGACAAATTTTAGTCTTGAACAATTTGGCTTAATTATAATACGTGTGTGATATAACCTCAAAAATCTTAACACTTATCTGTGAAAATATTTGCTGCGTTGTGTTTTTCGTTTTTCGTTTTTTGTTTCTGTTAAAAATTTTTTCATTATTTTCTTTGCTTTCTGATTATTTATTTTTATCATTGTGCCCCGAGTTGCGCTCTTATCAAATCAAAAGCCGCAAGGCGTATGCCTCAAAAAACAAATACTATATAATAATACCTACTGCATACATATATACAACAATAACAATAACAGTCACAATAACAACAAGTTAAACAAATATTACCAAACTGCAAAAATTCAACAAACTAAACGCAGTCGCAGTCGCAATCTGGAGCTTCAGACGATCGCTGGAGATTGCTGGGAGTCGTTGGGATTCGTTGGGAGTCGTGTCCAGCTGGAAAAAGTGTATCCAATTTGTGGTTCATTGGTCGCTTTTTACGTGTATATATCTCATACAGTTCCCAGTTATCTTCTTCCGCGTCGTGTGATCATCAAACTCGGCGCCAGGTGGATGTGTGTGTGGCTTTCGGGGAGAACTCAAGTTGTTTCGCGGAGTCGCCTCGACGGCAACTCAATTAGCGAGTTTTTCAGAAAGTGATTGATAATCGCTGTAAAAATATTTAATTGCAAAACGAAGTATTCTCTCAAACCGGGTAATTATTTATTCAAAGTTTGTGTCCAGTGAAGTTCACTTGTGCGCGAAATATCAAAAACTAATCATAAAAAAACTCTGTGTGAAGCATAACTATATAGAAAGACACGACTTTGATGTCAGCCCAAGTGAATACATCATATATTTTATGATTAATCTCTGCATTGAAGCACACAAGACAGATTCCACGTGTTAGATAATCAGACGATCAGATTGATGAATACCCCTGTGAAATCTTTAAGCACGCCCTCAAAACTAAAAATAAACTCTGAACAGGAAATTCTATGAAATTATCATATAAATATTAATGAAAAAGTATATAAGTTTAATCTTTAATCGACACATAAAACAACTCAACAAATGCATTTCTGATTAATCTATGACAAAGAAAATAACCACAAATAGAGTGAATTTATATATAAAATAGAAGGGGGCCTCAGAGAGGTGTGAAAAATGTAGATTAAATTGAGATATTATAAAAGTTTAGTTACTTTTTGTAGGAAATTGTTAAAGTGCTTTCAGCTTGAGTTGAACTGTGCTAAGAGTACATTGAGAGGAGCTTTAAATATTGGATTAATCATTCGAGATTCAGAGAGAGTTAGATTTGAGAAGAGGGAAAAACATCTAAAGTGCTTTCAGCTTAGTTTTAACTATGATTAAAGTGCATTGCGAGGAGCTTTAAAAAGTGGATTAATCATTGGAAGTGAAAGAAAGGAACACGCTCAGAGCTTTGCAGTGTGGGTAGTTAGTCAAGCTTTAAGTATAGTAAAGCTTTCAAATACTTTAAAAGCTCTCTTTAGAAGTCTATCTACTCATATATAGATCAAAATGATTAGGTGTATCATGAACTAAGCTTACTCTCATCAGTTTCCATGATTAATCCTATATTTATAGCAGAAAACTAAGCAATTGTCATGTCTAAAGTTCGCTCAGTTCTTTCAGTACGAAACTCAAATGCCTTGTGTAGGGCATATTCAATTTAGCACCTGCCCATACAAAAGCAATTAGAAATCTACCTGTATATACATATCTGACTATATATATACGGGTATATTTTACTTGGCTTGTTGGCTGGTTAGATAAGCGCTGAGCAGCAACAATGTAAGAGGCAAATGATAAGTTAATAAGTTGGCCAACTGATAATCCCAAAGCAGTGGTAAGACAGTTAGACAGTCGCTCTATAGTTATTTTTATAGGCCCAAATTAGTTGTGTGTGCGTGTGTGTGCTTCAATGTGTACAGAGTAAAAAAACGAAATGACAAATTCAACTTCGCAGTGCTGGAAGCGTCCTTACATCTGCCTGATGGAGCTACCAATGTATCGTGGCAACCACAACCTGTTCCTGGGACTGACCAGTGTATTAGGTCTCATCGGAGGCGCCTATCTGCTGCAGTGTGGCGCCCAACGACTGCTGAGGTGAGTTGCCAGCCAACTGACAATCCTTGGGCCACCCATCGCCTGAACTTGCTACGTGAGACGCACGATTAAACTCCGAAACTTGCAACACGTGCAACGCATTTAAGATACAAAAGTTAGCTCTATATATTTGATAAAAAACTGGAACAGCTTCGTTTTCCTCTTGATTTTCATTTTTGCACGTAAGTTACGTGTTTCGTTGTCGTTGCGGTTGCGTGTGAGAAAAATGTGGAAAACTATCTGTAGAGTATTTAAAAAATTGCACATCAAATGGGATTTGACATAATTGTGAAAAGTTTTTGTTGTTGTTGTTGTTTACGAATTGCATTTGTCTTATTTGGCAGCTGGCAGTTGGTAACTCTGGACAGTTTCACCTGCTTGCTTGTGTAATAACTTTATAAGCCAATGTCTTAAATTGGCCAACACCAACCGCAGCAGCTGCTGTATACCAATCGGCCATCGATTAGTGACAGCCAATACAAATTTCATAATAATGGCAAACTGTCTGTGCCACCAATTTGGCCAACAGCACCAAAGTCTGAGTATCTACCGGAAATCGTTAAGAACCAACACAATCAGCTAACGGTGGGCAACTCTTTGGCTCGAAGTGACGCTGACAATTAGCCAACTGAAGTCGTGCTATAGGTTTTAGAACCTAATTGTTTGGCTTTCTTTTGTTTAGCGGTTAATTAAGCGTTGGCTTGTTTTACTATAATGGAAATACGTATACGTAAACATCTTTTTTATATTGCGATTGTTTAATTAACTTGCAAACAACACTTTCTGTACAATTGAACATATGAATGGAAAGTCGGCTCATGGCTTAATCATAACAATTAACGCCTTTTCACATCAGTTGACTTAAACACTCAACTGTTTATATATGTCTATGTAATTGGCCTTTATACTAGAAACAAGTGTTAACTGTATTACGTTTCTTTTGAACTTTTAAGCAAGCTTACATATAATTCAGGTACTTAAACTAAGTCTGTACTGTACTTGATCTGCCCTGTTCTATATTTCAATTGAATCTGAAATGATATTTAATTAAAGCAGACATTTGTCTGCATTTGTCAGCACTTAAACCTGCTTAAAATTCTTGAGTGCGTCTCGAAATGAGAACCAAAACTGGTTGAATTGAGATTCGAGTCACATAAACGGCAAGTGAAAAGCCACAAAAATGTGTAACAAATGTGATGGATAATTTGTTTTTTCTCTCTCGTTTTTTATTTTGTTGTGTCTTATGAAAGTAGTTGTATTAAAAAGTAGTCAAAGCGAGTTTTTGGCGGAAGGCGGAAAACTTTTTACCATAAAATATGCGATGAGTTCAACAAAGGCTTTGCATACCCAAAAGGCGCAGCTCAAAACTTGTTGCCGACTTTCAGGCAGTGATCGAGTTAAATGAGATCAGATTCGTTGAAGTATACATATTATAGCCATGCTATATATAGGTAAATGCTTTGGTACCTGTTAATTGTTCTATAGAAAAAACTAACAATTATTTTTTACGCCTCGTCAGCATCAGAGACATTGACTTTGGCAATGGAACTGAGATTCAAGTACAATGATCATTGTACATAGTGGAGGGAGGAATTTTCCATTAGGTTTAATGAATCGAATCATTTGTTCTTTTATGAGTATTGAATATTTATGCAAAACTTAATTTGTGTAATTTCTGGCGCCATTTAATAATAATTGGCTACCAAGAATCGAAGTAGCATCTCATTAGGAAGATTATGCATACATTAAGACAAAAATTATAAAAAGAAAAACCCGTTTACGGAATTTTGTGTATTTTCAACAAATTTCAATTCGCAATCAATAATGAAGTCAGTAGCTAGCCAGACATTAAACAAAATTCCAGCTTCATTAATTTATGCGATTTACTAGAAAGAAATAGGAGCTTAAATTTGCAGCGATAACAATTAATCAAAATCAAAGGGGCATTAGAACGTTCAGCTACAACAGCTGTTCAGGGTGTCCAGGCAGTCCCAGGTGTCCCAGTTGTCCAGGGTTGTCAATGCTCAGCAACGCTTCTGCAACTGGCAACGTTAGCAACGCGTTTGATGCTCAAAACTGAAAGCTCTTACGTCATCAGCGAGTTTGTGTGTCCCGTCTAACCACATGTCTGGGTATTCGCTTTTGTTTGTTTGATTGACTCTAGCTCTCTCGCTCTCTCTTTTTCACATTCACTCTCTCAATGCGCTCTCTCGCCATGTTTGGCTCTCTGCTGTCTATGCAAAACCGGCATCAGTTGCGTATACGCGTCGTATGGTTAAAGCTCAGTCGCTAGCGCTGCTGCGGTCGCTGCTAGCGTCGACGCAATGGCGCTCAGCTGTTGGCCGCGGGGCGCTTAAAGTGAACTGCGCACAACAAACCCAAAGCTGGTGCGAGAAAGTTGACGGACGCATAAAACGCGCTAAGAAAACGGAAAAAAAAACGGAAAAATATAAATATCAAAAACAAATCGAAATTTGTTTATCGCCAATAAAACAAAGAAAATACAATTAACAATTAACTGCTGCCATGCTGAGCAACAGTAAACGTTGTGACAATAATCAATGCACAAATTCAAAAAATTCATAAAAAAAAATACAAACAAACAAAAAACATAAATATACAAATACACATAGAAACAAGACGTTACACACACGCCACAAAAAAAGAAGAAGTTTTCATTAACATTTGCTATTATGGTGTTTGCATCGGTTGTGGTCTGCCAAGTGGAGAAATTGTTGTGCGCACCCATCAGCTTTGCGGTATTTGCATTTCTCTTCATGGCCTGCGCCATGGAGGTGGTGCTGCTGAAGCTGACCACCAGTGCGCCTGTCTTTGGGCGACCACCAAACCAAGATGATTGGGATGACGGCAGCGACTATGGGGAGGATATATACTATGAGAATCTGGAGAACAACTACGAGCACTGGGCGCGCAGACGCATGAGATTTCATCAGCGACAGCAGCAGCTATTATTGGCACAACAACATCAGATATAAGCTATACTTCCTCCCCTCTCTCCCCGCCAGATGTTTGTACATATATAGGACTGAGTTTCCTCTAATTATTCCAATCAAAATTTCTCATTTACAAGCATCCATATACGACCTTAGTTTCACGTAAACGACTGCAAAATTACCTGCTAATTCATGGAAGTCCAAACACTACAACGTATAATCGTATATAGAAAAAAAAAGTCTTGTGTGTGTTGATATTTTATGCACGTTTATCAATATAAAGAAATTTGTACACATTTATATATATATATATAATATATAAATATATATTTATATCTTTATATCATATATTTTTGAGTAATCGGAGTTGTCATTTGTTTTTGATGTTTTCTTATTGAAATTTGCATAAATTGTAAATGACTGACATAATCGTAACGTATATAATTATATAACCAAACCTTTATTCCATAATTTAAATTAATTTAAGTTTTATATATGTGTGTGTGTGTATGATACCAATTGGTTTTCATACTGTGCCTACCTATACTTGAATAAATATCTACTGTAAGCTGTAAGAAAGACGCAAGTCATCGTTTTTTCTCATATGGGAATTTTCTTTTGATGGTTTATGGCTTTTGGGAACTGGTTTTTGTCCCGTTTTCTGATTTGTTTTCCGCATTTTCAGTTATGCAATGGTCCAGTCTCATTTGCAGTTGCAGTCCCCCAAAGAGAGTGTGAAAATTATTCAAGTTAATTGAGTTTTTGTTTACGGGAAATGCTGGCATAGCCCAGAGCAAATCTGCAAAACTTATACTTATAGTAAACATGACATCTGAAACCGTTTATATCTTAGCTAATTATACACAAAAATAAATTATAAATTATAGGAAAAATTAGCAAAACGTAACCTTCTGAGAGTTGTTTAACCTTTTCGGTTAAAATAAACAACCTTTAGCTAATTTGCTCAAATTCTGCGTCACGGACCGATACCGAATCAATGAGAATATATTAAAAAGGAAAGTATAAAAGAATCAGGCTTTAAATTTGTGTCAGAAATTGGTTTTGAAATCTGCAGAGGCCTGCCTAAAGAACCGTTCTGATCAATTTACATAAAATGTGGAACTATAAAATCAGGTTTAGAGACAGTTCTGGATCGAGTTTAATACATTTTCTGTTTGTCTTCTGCCTTGCAGCAAAATAGTCGATAAGAAGCCGAAGAAAGAGGAACTCAATGAAGAGCTGCACAGTTGCAATGTCTGCTGTGCGGACTTGGATATCAGCAGTGCCAAAAAGTAAGCTTCATCTTAATAGAGTTCAACTTATCAACTGCTTAACTTAACCACGCCCCCATCTTTTACAGCTACGTCACATGTTGCACATGTAACAAATACGTTTGCCGCGGCATCAAATGCGGCAATTGGCGACCAAAAGACGCGCAATGGGAATGCGAACTCTGCCACAGTTCGAAGCAATCGCTGGAGCACACCTCCTCCTGGGTGGCCGAGCAAATGTCCTTCAACCAGCAGAAGTTTGTTTATCCCCTGCGTGCACGCAGTGAAATTTATATACCCATCAATGCTGATATCGCTGATAGCTCTATGCGTAAGCATCTTTATACTAAGTAACCCTATCAGACATATCCTCTAACTTTTTTTATCTTGTGGATTTACAGAATTTGAAAGCGCCAGCCAGATTGGCGCCAATATGAATGGTGATGAGCGCAGCAGGATACGCGAATATGTTGAGGAAATTGTGTCCGAAATGCTGGGCAGCAATCTGGACCACATAAAAGTCGGACAATTGTCCAAAAGTGAAAACTGTAAGTAATAGCCATAGAAAAAATCTCCACACTAAGACTCAGACCCAGATTGACTTAGATTGGATTAGTGCAAATGCAATTGTCCATAAATTTGCTCAATTGTAGAAAATTATAGAAAAAAAAGAGCAGTATCTAGCACTATTTATCATATACACTTTTCTAGGGGTAATCTTATTATAACAGAACGTTTACAGTAAGTTTCCATTCATTTTTGAATAGGGCGTTGAACTAAGTCCCAGTTCCACTTACAACGCAGTTCTGAGTAACACAGATAGAGCTTAACCTATAGCTTTCAGTCATTTAAAATCAGAACAAGGGAAAGTAAAAGGTATTCAACCTTCAAATTTCGTTGCTTACAACTTTCATATCGGAAATTTAAGATAACTTTCTGTAAGACCAGCTTTTCATAATAGCAGCTTAACGATATATACATATATCGATATATAATCGATATACTATTAAAATTTCGTGTCTGATTTGAAGACTTGTTTCGTTTATCTATATTTTATGTATACCATATAATAGAGTAACTTCCCTATTAATAATTCCCACAAAGAAAGCTCTTATAAAAGCTCTTCACATAGATCTTTGCATACTTTGCGTTGCTTCGTTTCCGAAAGCTTCAGCTCAGTTTCAGTTTGAACAAAATGGCAGCTGCAGCTTTTGTTAGAAATCATTGCATACTTTATGTGAAATATATATATACATTACACACACATACACTTTCACACGCATATATATACATATATATACAATCGAACTGCACACAGACTTGCAGCTATTTGATAAATATCATGCGAAACTGAGCAACCTGCTCATCAATGTGGAGAGCGCCTTGTGCGCCCGCGCGCTCAAAGGAGGTAAGTCCGTAGTGACCAGCGATCTGGGCATGATTATAATCGTACGCATGTAGCTGTTGAACTGCCGTGATACACCCTAATATATCATTTGTGTATTATATAGTCTGGCTGGTATCTAAATGTTTTGTTTAACCAGCTCGTATCTGGCCATGAATCATGGTCATAAAAAATGAAAATAACTTTTATTGTACTGCACGTAGACCTCTCTGTAACTGTCTAGCTGTCGTATATGTAATGTTTCAAGAATGCCACATAACTGTTGAAATTGATAATATTCGTATAGCCAAATTAAAGTCAGAGTATCAGTATATAGTAGAAACCACGTAAAACTCACGACATAAGGTACAAAAATCGCGGTCACTACTCATTGATAACACACACAGACAGACACACGCACACTCGCTCGCAGATAAGGCAAAAACATATGCACTGATAAGCGTCTATAGCTATTAAAACACACAACTTTGTAAGCAACAGTTGGCCTTAACCAGATGACAAGCTAAGATAACTCGCATTAATCATACGCAACGTGCGCGCCTATTCCCAATCATCAACTGGTTCCAATACCAACAACTTCGTACAGGTGCAAATTGACGCTTTACACGGACAACACTAAACAACCTCATGGAAACTGTTTAGACTTTTTTAAATCTTGGCTAAGTCTCAAGCGCTTCAAATCATTCAAATTACACAAAGTTGAGTTATGTAAGTGTCTCAGAAAAGGCACGCAAACACGCAGATTACAAATAAACATGTCAATCAGTTTTTTGCATGGATTGCACTAATTTTAATATACCTGTTCCCCAGATAGGAACTGGAAATGCACAGACTAATAGATTAAGCAGAAATAATAGAATATTTTAATTTCTTTATCCATATTTTTATAGAGAATACTAAATGACATCACTGAAGTATTTTATTGTATAAATATATTCAGCTTGAATTCATTATTTCTTATTAGCCATAAACTTGAAATATTCTTAAGATTTCGTACTGCCGAAAAATACTGTTATATATAATTCGGGTCTTATATTTTAGATAGATAGCAGACACAATGACTGCGAATATTGAAATGCTCACCGCTCAAAGCGAACTGTTTGTATGCCATTACAAAGCTATTGATAGGTGTCTGTCTGTGTGAGTGCCTATCTGTCAGTGTGCGAGTGTGTGTGTGTGTGTGTTAGTTGCTTTGGCACTCACACATGTTGGTAGTAGCCGCTTCTGGCGGCAGTTGCCAGACGCAACGCGCTCCGATCGCAACGTTTTGGCCGCGAGCCGAGTAACTGGAGCCGAGCCGGTTGAAAACTAAAATAAATAAATATATATAAATAAATAAAAGATTTCCAACGTTTTAAAGTAAAGCAAAGCAAAGTAAAAGTAAAAATTAAGTGACTCAAAAAACAAAAGCACATAAATGTGATAATGAAGACAAAATAAAAAATATACGCATAAAACGTAATGCCTAAGATCACTGAAATGGAATGGGAGCAGCTATAGTCTTAGTATGCTGTCACTAGGCGTCTGCAGATAACAGATAACACACACACACACACAGAGTGATACTTAATTAAGAAAGCAGCTCAGCAGCTATCGCCAACCTTGACCCTAAACAATATATTCATATATTAGAAAACCATAAACATATTACAAATTTTAAACTTTAAACGTGTCTTAAACAGAAAACAGGCAACTGCCCAATCAACGTTAATCATAATTAATGAACGCCCAAGGGGCTTAAAAAACAATAACTCTGAGAAAATCTGTGACAAACTGTGTGCAAAATATGTAAAAATTCAAAAATATAATAAATAACATAAAATGCCAAAGTGAAGAGTCAGTAAAGACTTCAAAATTTACTCGTATACCCGTAAATTCAAAGGTTATAAACAACCTAGCAACTTAGACAACTTGAACGCGATTAGAACGGAAACTTTAAGTGTTTAGCTTAAACAATTACGAAGTAATTTTTTGAGATAGACACTGAACTCTGAACTGAACTTGTACCTTGTACAGAATTAAAGCTATATATATCTGTAGCTAAATGTACAATAATATCTAGCCGGTTCCGGCTGTGTTGTGTACGGATTTCAGGTTGAGGTTCGGGTTCAGATTCAGGTTCGGTCTGTTGGCTATTGGTTTCATTAATGACTGGCTATATGCAAAGTGAGGCAGATAGATTTCAGTCTTTGACATTTCAAATTAAGTAACGGCAACCAAGCGATTCACTGAGTGGAAAAATAGAAATGTCAGAGAAGGCGTCGAAACTGTGATAAAGAAATTTTTACTGCCTATTGTAAAGCAAAATAGATAACTTATGGTTATTAATTATGTTGACAACAAACAAAAGCCACGCAGCAAAAACAAACCGAACGAAGAGGAGCTCGTAATATAATATGCGTTTGTTTTTGTGTGAATGTGATTTTCAGCCTGAATAACCCGACAACCGATCAGCTTTTATGTTGATTTTGTTTATGAGCCTATTTCGATACGGTGACCATTGGCTGCTCAAGCGTTTAGTTGGCGACAACGCGGCGTATACGCAATTTGCAGTATGCCACTTGTAAGGGTATTCTGTGTATCTGCCTGTTGTTGTGTGTGTGTCTGTGTTGTCTGTGCGATAGGTCTTAATTAAAGCATTAAATCAATATTTGAACAGCATTAGCGAGTGTTAACTACAATTACAAACAAACAAATAAACAATAACGAATAACAAACATATTCATATGTTAAAAAATTGAATCCAAATTGAATACACATATTCGTTTGTGTGTGTGCATGCAGCATGGACTTTACGTTGGGCCTTGTTACGGGCATGTATGCCGTTGTAGCGCTAATTGTTTTTTACGTTGTTTACGTCATTGAGGTGAAATTAGGTATGCCTTCTCCTCGTACTCAAAAACTTACACTCAAATTTTCGTACATACTATACAACACACTCACTCACTTTCTACACTCACTGCGACTTTTCACTTTTCCATTATGCATTCTTTTTTTGTTTATTAACTGAATTTCGTGCTAACCGTTGGACCTATTCTTAGCATTTCTACCATTATTGACCAATTCGCACGCTTTACAGATTTGCCAGCCATTGTCAACGGCCACAACAACAACAATAATAACAACAACAGCAATGAGCAGTCTGGCCAAAATGGGGACTCTCAACTGTCAGACATATCGCAGACGCGTCTCCGTAGTCTCATTGAGAGCATTATTGCAGAAACGCTACGCGTTAGCAATGGCGGCAGCAGCTTGTGTCCCAGTGGTGCCGTCTCAGAGATTAGTCTGGATACGCGGTCAGTGTTCAGCAATGGCATCAAGCGGCGTCATCGCACCGAGCACTACTTTGAGCCCAAAATCTATCAGGATCTGTTGGCTACAGCGGTGCTGAATAAGGTAAGAATAATTATTAATAAATTGCAAGTTCTATAATAATAAACCTACCTCATAAACAGTATTTATGCTGTTTAAATTATCTGATCCACTTACACATCAATTCTTCCTTTTTTGCTACGCGGATCAGAAACCGTTACCTAGGGATCGCAGTCTTAATCAATTGCAAAATTTCTAATTGCAAGTTATCGATATTTTTAATAGAGATGGTAACCAAGCGGCTTGGCATCTTCAAGTTAGGGCTGCCATTTCCAAAGGGACGACAGCATCTCATTGTTAAGTATCGATACTTTCTACAAGCAGAGTTGCATTCTTTGTTCATTTCAACGTAAAAAAAATCAAAATGGTTCTTAGAACAGTTAATTTCAATTTTTAAAAAAGACAAATCTAGACTTAAAGGGAATATTGGGACTTGGCAACACCATGTAAGAAAGAAGAATTGAAACAACACTGACCTCCGTCAACAACTGTTGCATGTGGCACTGAGAGCTGACTTGTAATCCCTTCCCCAGTTCTGGTCACTTCCGCAACGTTCATTTCGTTTTCACTTTCATTTGGTCCGCACTTTTGGGGCTTCCAATCTGGCCTAAAGCTACCACAGCTGCAAGCCCAGCTAATTAGTTGCTGACCATTGTTGCAACCGTTCGGACGCATCGAAAACAACTGGAAATATTAATTAAATCACTGGCCCAGACGCTAATTGGATAATTGAATTTTCAATCAGTGGAAAAATTGAGTTTTTCATAACCACAAATCGAGAAAATTCAACTTAATTGCATCAATTGCATTCATCACAATGGCCGATCCAGCGCAGCATGTAAATATTACAAAATTAACAGCAGCCATTGCAACAACAAATATTTCCATTTCATCACTGAAATATACATATATATATATATATATATATATATATATGAAAAGTCTCTTAAATTATTGTATCTTATCAGAAAATCCACGTATCATTCTGACTTTACACAAGTAGCAACACTTATTGATTAGTTTTTGGTTAGTTTCCAATATCAAGCAAATTACAAGATGCGTCATTTTGCAATCGATCCAAGTCTAAGTGCTTCATCGACGTCACGGCTAACTGAACGAAAGTGGAGATATTCAACATACGTTAAGTTGGCGCGCCACAAATTGCCGGTTGCCAGCGGCTTAACTGCTTGCTACAATTTTCACTTGCCTTTTCACCAGTTCCACATGGTTCAACAGTCTACAATCAAGTCAAGGTCCATCTACAGCTCCCACTATTTTACATTACAGATTGCGGACAAGGAGGGTAACACTAGGCTTATATCGGAAAGTACACCGGACTTAAGTGGTCACAACATTGATGAGAATTACAATGCTGAAGCGTTGAGCACTACGTCCGGTAGTTCAATAGAGCCGCGCAGTGACTGCAGCCTAACCGACAATGAACTGGTACTTAATGTAAGTTCTAACTATATCTAAAATTCTTACCATATCTATAATGTAATGTTTCCCAACATTCTAGACGGGCAAATCCGATTCTCATGCGGTTTTGCAAGTAGATTTGGAACGTGAATCAGACTTGAGTGACTACATTGCCGCTCACATGGTGCCATTGCCTGATTTCTCAGCATCTGTTACCGAATCAGAGGATGGTGAGTCCAGAAAACTCTTTTCACACCTTACACCTTGTATATCACATGATCTTTCACTAGATGTTATGTCAATGTCGTCCAGCATGGTCGGTGACGGAACCTGGGAAGATAATTGGCTATTCAAGAAGAAGCGCAGCACCCTGCAAAGTTCGGGCACTCCGAGCAGCATTGGGATGCTGGTGCCGGCACCCAAAGAGAATGTGCGAGCCCAAATTGGTGATAGAACCGCTGATGAGGTTAGCGATTTGTCCGAAATTGGCTCAGATGCAGAGGAATCTTCTCTAGATTTACTGCGCTGTAACGAATTAAATGATCGCCTCCTGAGCAAGCATTTAATCGGTGGACAAAATACAAAATTAGTGCTAGATGAACTGGTGGAGCGCACGAGTCTAATTTCAAATACTTTGCCGGAAGAGCATGAACCCGCTTTTACCGAGACTACAAATAAGCTTGTCACACAACCAACGGAACTTACAAAGCCCGAGGAACAAAAGATACAGAGCCAACCATTGACTGGTTTTATGGCTCCACCGCCGCCAATGACATTTCAAGATAATCAAGAAAATGAAGACCCCGCGCAAAGTCTTATAGCAGGTAATTGCACTGATAATTCTTACACCTATACCAACCATTCATCTTTAACGCTAATACATTAACCTATACAAAAGTCCCTGCCTTAAGTTTGATTAGTTTAGGTGTGTTAGTCCCTTAGCCCTTATTGTAGTCTCTCTCCGGAACCTTCCTGTAAAATACCTCAGCGTATCTGTGCATTGATTTGAAGCAGCGGGATATAGCAGTCGTTTGTGTTACAGCAGTTCCATGTGAATCCGATGATCTCAGCGATCTTGAAGGTTGTACAGGGTTTGGCACCGTTGAATACCTTGAAGACAGCCAACCCCATGAAAATACGCCTTCAGTTATTGAATTATTAGCAGCAATGGCTCTGGGACCGATGCTTGCCGTTCCGGCATCTGATCAGCCTGCTGTCATGACTGCCAGTGAGATTCATACTCTAAAGGAATTAAGTGATTTAGCTATAGCTGAAATCAACGCTCGCACAATGGAGTTAACTTACCACTCACTGGACATTATTGAGGAGGAGCACGCGGAAGCACATCCAACAGATTATCTCCAAGTTGCCCAAACTGCTCCTGAAGAAACCATATCAACGGCGGAAGTTACTTTACCTGAACTGATTCCAGATCCAATCATTGATGTTGCTCAAATGCTAATGGAACCAGTCCTTATAGAGCACATAGCATCAGAAGAAACACAAGCCCAAGCAACAGAGATTGATTATGCAGATACCCCAACATCAGCACAACTGAATACTGTGCAAGCTCTAACACCACTTCAAAAATATCTCGCCTGTGTAGGGCTATTACCTGCGCCACTAACTGCGCCTGGTGCAGCACCTGCTTTACAATCTCTGCCTGCTCCAGCACAAACGGAAATGATTCCAGAGCCACAACTTACTCCTGAGGAAAGTCCAGCGCCAACAGAAGTGATCCCAGAGCCACAAGTGGCTCCTGATGAAGCTCCAGCCCCAACAGAAGTGATTCCTGAAGCACAAGTTGCTCCTGATGAAGCCCCAGTTCCAACAGAAGTGATTCCAGAGCCACAAGTTGCTCCGGAGGAACCTCCAGCACCAACAGAAATCATTCCAGAGCCACAAGTTGCGCTTGAGGAAGCTCCAGCACCAACAGAGGAAGCTTCAGCGCCAACAGAAGTGATTCCAGAGCCACAAGTTGCTCCTGAGGAACCTCCAGCACCAACAGAAATCATTCCAGAGCAACAAGTTGCGCTTGAGGAAGCTCCAGCACCAACAGAAATCATTCCAGAGCCACAAGTTGCTCTTGAGGAAGCTTCAGCACTAACAGAAATCATTCCAGAGCCACAAGTTGCACCAGAGAAAGCTCCAGCGGCAACAGAAGTGATTCCACAGCCACAAGTTGCTCCAAAGGAAGCTGTAGCACCAACAGAAGTGATTCCAGAGCCACATCTTGCTCCAGTGGAAGCTTCAGCACCAACAGAAATCATTCCAGAGCCACAAGTTGCGCTTGAGGAAGCTCCAGCACCAACAGAGGAAGCTTCAGCGCCAACAGAAGTGATTCCAGAGCCACAAGTTGCTCCTGAGGAACCTCCAGCACCAACAGAAATCATTCCAGAGCCACAAGTTGCGCTTGAGGAAGCTCCAGCACCAACAGAAGTGATTCCAGAGCCACAAGTTGCTCTTGAGGAACCTCCAGCACCAACAGAAATCATTCCAGAGCCACAAGTTGCTCCTGAGGAAGCTTCAGCACTAACAGAAATCATTCCAGAGCCACAAGTTGCTCCTGAGGAACCTCCAGCACCAACAGAAATCATTCCAGAGCCACAAGTTGCTCTTGAGGAAGCTTCAGCACTAACAGAAATCATTCCAGAGCCACAAGTTGCACCAGAGAAAGCTCCAGCGGCAACAGAAGTGATTCCACAGCCACAAGTTGCTCCAAAGGAAGCTGTAGCACCAACAGAAGTGATTCCAGAGCCACATCTTGCTCCAGTGGAAGCTTCAGCACCAACAGAAATCATTCCAGAGCCACAAGTTGCGCTTGAGGAAGCTCCAGCACCAACAGAGGAAGCTTCAGCGCCAACAGAAGTGATTCCAGAGCCACAAGTTGCTCCTGAGGAACCTCCAGCACCAACAGAAATCATTCCAGAGCCACAAGTTGCGCTTGAGGAAGCTCCAGCACCAACAGAAGTGATTCCAGAGCCACAAGTTGCGCTTGAGGAAGCTCCAGCACCAACAGAAATCATTCCAGAGCCACAAGTTGCTCTTGAGGAACCTCCAGCACCAACAGAAATCATTCCAGAGCCACAAGTTGCTCTTCAGGAAGCTCCAGCACCAACAGACATCATTTCACAAGTTGCTCTTGAGGAAGCTCCAGCCCCAACAGAAGTGATTCCAGAGCCACAAGTTGCTCCTGAGGAAGCTGTAGTACCAACGGAAGTGATTCCTGAACCACAAGTTGCTCTTGAGCAAGCTTCAGCACCAACAGAAATCATTCCAGAGCCACAAGTTGCTCCTGAGGAAGCTTCAGCACCAACAGACATCATTCCAGAGCCACAAGTTGCTCCTGAGGAAGCTCCAGCACCAACGGAAGTGATTCCACAGCCACAAGTTGCTCCAGAGGAAGCTTCAGCGCCAACAGAAGTGATTCCAGAGCCACAAGTTGCTCCTGAGGAAGCTCCAGCATCAACGGAAGTGATTCCCCAGCCACAAGTTGCTCCTGAGGAAGCTCCAGCAGCAACGGAAGTGATTCCAGAGCCACAAGTTGCTGCTGAGGAAGTTCCAGCACCAACGGAAGTGATTCCAGACCCACAAGCTGCTCCAGAGGAAGCTCCAGCACCAGTAATTCAGGAGGTTACTGTTGTTGAACCTATTCCAGAGCCACAAATTCCTTCAGAAGAAGCTCCAGCATCAACGGAAGTGATTCCACAGCCACAAGTTGCTCCAGAGGAAGCTGTAGTACCAACGGAAGTGATTCCTGAACCACAAGTTGCTCTTGAGCAAGCTCCAGCACCAACAGAAATCATTCCAGAGCCACAAGTTGCTCCAGAGGAAGCTTCAGCGCCAACAGAAGTGATTCCAGAGCCACAAGTTGCTCCTGAGGAAGCTCCAGCACCAACGGAAGTGATTCCACAGCCACAAGTTGCTCCTGAGGAAGCTCCAGCACCAACGGAAGTGATTCCAGACCCACAAGCTGCTCCAGAGGAAGCTCCAGCACCAGTAATTCAGAAGGTTACTGTTGTTCAACCTATTCCAGAGCCACAAGTTCCTTCAGAAGAAGCTCCAGCATCAACGGAAGTGATTCCACAGCCACAAGTTGCTCCAGAGGAAGCTGTAGTACCAACGGAAGTGATTCCTGAACCACAAGTTGCTCTTGAGCAAGCTCCAGCACCAACAGAAATCATTCCAGAGCCACAAGTTGCTCCAGAGGAAGCTTCAGCGCCAACAGAAGTGATTCCAGAGCCACAAGTTGCTCTTGAGGAAGATCAAGCACCAACAGAAATCATATCAGAGCCACAAGTTGCTCCAGAAGCAGCTTCAGCGCCAACAGATGTGATTCCAGAGCCACAACTTGCCCCTGAGGAACCTCCATCACCAACAGACATCATACCACAAGTTGCTCCTGAGGAAGCTCCAGCACCAACGGAAGTGATTCCACAGCCACAAGTTGCTCCTGAGGAAGCTCCAGCACCAACGGAAGTGATTCCAGACCCACAAGCTGCTCCAGAGGAAGCTCCAGCACCAGTAATTCAGGAGGTTACTGTTGTTGAACCTATTCCAGAGCCACACGTTCCTTCAGAAGAAGCTCCAACATCAACGGAAGTGATTCCACAGCCACAAGTTGCTCCAGAGGAAGCTGTAGTACCAACGGAAGTGATTCCTGAACCACAAGTTGCTCTTGAGCAAGCTCCAGCACCAACAGATATCATTCCAGAGCCACAAGTTGCTCCAGAGGAAGCTTCAGCGCCAAGAGAAGTGATTCCAGAGCCACAACTTGCCCCTGAGGAACCTCCATCACCAACAGACATCATTTCACAAGTTGCTCTTGAGGAAGCTCCAGCCCCAACAGAAGTGATTCCAGAGCCACAAGTTGCTCCTGAGGAAGCTCCAGCACCAACGGAAGTGATTCCAGAGCCACAAGTTGCTCCTGAGGAAGCTCCAGCAGCAACGGAAGTGATTCTAGAGCCACAAGTTGCTCCTGAGGAAGCTCCAGCACCAACGGAAGTGATTCCAGACCCACAAGCTGCTCCAGAGGAAGCTCCAGCACCAGTAATTCAGGAGGTTACTGTTGTTGAACCTATTCCAGAGCCACAAGTTCCTTCAGAAGAAGCTCCAACATCAACGGAAGTGATTCCACAGCCACAAGTTGCTCCAGAGGAAGCTGTAGTACCAACGGAAGTGATTCCTGAACCACAAGTTGCTCTTGAGCAAGCTCCAGCACCAACAGATATCATTCCAGAGCCACAAGTTGCTCCAGAGGAAGCTTCAGCGCCAACAGAAGTGATTCCAGAGCCACAACTTGCCCCTGAGGAACCTCCATCACCAACAGACATCATTTCACAAGTTGCTCTTGAGGAAGCTCCAGCCCCAACAGAAGTGATTCCAGAGCCACAAGTTGCTCCTGAGGAAGCTCCAGCACCAACGGAAGTGATTCCCCAGCCACAAGTTGCTCCTGAGGAAGCTCCAGCAGCAACGGAAGTGATTCCAGAGCCACAAGTTGCTGCTGAGGAAGTTCCAGCACCAACGGAAGTGATTCCAGAGCCACAAGTGTGTCCAGAGAAAGCACCAGCACCAGTAATTCAGGAGGTTACTGTTGTTGAACGTATTCCAGAGCCACAAATTCCTTCAGAAGAAGCTCCAGCACCAACGGAATTGATTCCAGAGCCACAAGCTGCTCCAGAGGAAGCACCAGCACCAGTAATTCAGGAGGTTACTGTTGTTGAACCTATTCCAGAGCCACAAGTTCCTTCAGAAGAAGCTCCAGCATCAACGGAAGTGATTCCACAGCCACAAGTTGCTCCAGTAGAAGCTCAAGCACCAACAGAAGTGATTCCAGAGCCACAAAATGCTCCAGAGGAAGCACCAGCACCAGTAATTCAGGAGGTTACTGTTGTTGAACCTATTCCAGAGCCACAAGTTCCTTCAGAAGAAGCTCCAGCACCAACGGAAGTGATTCCACAGTCACAAGTTGCTCCTGAGGAAGCTCCAGCAGCAACGGAAGTGATTCTAGAGCCACAAGTTGCTCCTGAGGAAGCTCCAGCACCAACGGAAGTGATTCCAGAGCCACAAGCTGCTCCAGAGGAAGCTGTAGTACCAACGGAAGTGATTCCAGAGCCACAAAATGCTCCAGAGGAAGCACCAGCACCAGTAATTCAGGAGGTTACTGTTGTTGAACGTATTCCAGAGCCACAAGTTGCTGCTGAGGAGGTTCCAGCACCAACGGAAGTGATTCCAGAGCCACAAGTGTGTCCAGAGGAAGCACCAGCACCAGTAATTCAGGAGGTTACTGTTGTTGAACGTATTCCAGAGCCACAAGTTCCTTCAGAAGAAGCTCCAGCACCAACGGAATTGATTCCAGAGCCACAAGCTGCTCCAGAGGAAGCACCAGCACCAGTAATTCAGGAGGTTACTGTTGTTGAACCTATTCCAGAGCCACAAGTTTCTTCAGAAGAAGCTCCAGCACCAACGGAAGTGATTCCACAGCCACAAGTTGCTCCTGAGGAAGCTCCAGCAGCAACGGAAGTGATTCCAGAGCCACAAGCTGCTCCAGAGGAAGCTCCAGCACCAACGGAAGTGATTCCACAGCCACAAGTTGCTCCTGAGGAAGCTCCAGCAGCAACGGAAGTGATTCCAGAGACACAAGTTGCTCCAGAGGAAGCTGTAGTACCAACGGAAGTGAATTCGGAGCCACAAATTGCTTCTGAACAATCTCAAGCACCAACACAAGTGATTGCAGAGCCACAAGTTGCTCCAGAGGAAGCACCAGCACCAGTTTTTCAGGAGGTTACTGTTGTTGAATCTATTGCAGAGCCACAAGTTTCTTCAGAAGAAGCTCCTGCATCAACAGAAGTGATTCCAGAGCCAAAAGTTGCTCTTGAGGAAGCTCCAGCACCAACAGACATCATTCCAGAGCCACAAGTTGCTCCAGAAGCAGCTTCAGCGCCAACTGAAGTGATTCCAGAGCCACAAGTTGCTGCTGAGGAGGTTCCAGCACCAACGGAATTGATTCCAGAGCCACAAGTTGCTCTTGAGGAACCTCCAGCACCAACAGAAATCATTCCAGAGCCACAAGTTGCTCCTGAGGAAGCTTCAGCACCAACAGACATCATTCCAGAGCCACAAGTTGCTCTTGAGGAAGCTCCAGCACCAACAGACATCATTCCAGAGCCACAAGTTGCTCCAGAAGCAGCTTCAGCGCCAACTGAAGTGATTCCAGAGCCACAAGTTGCTGCTGAGGAGGTTCCAGCACCAACGGAATTGATTCCAGAGCCACAAGTTGCTCTTGAGGAACCTCCAGCACCAACAGAAATCATTCCAGAGCCACAAGTTGCTCCTGAGGAAGCTTCAGCACCAACAGACATCATTCCAGAGCCACAAGTTGCTCTTGAGCAAGCTCCAGCACCAACAGATATCATTCCAGAGCCACAAGTTGCTCCAGAAGCAGCTTCAGCGCCAACTGAAGTGATTCCAGAGCCACAAGTTGCTGCTGAGGAGGTTCCAGCACCAACGGAATTGATTCCAGAGCCACAAGTTGCTCTTGAGGAACCTCCAGCACCAACAGAAATCATTCCAGAGCCACAAGTTGCTCCTGAGGAAGCTTCAGCACCAACAGACATCATTCCAGAGCCACAAGTTGCTCTTGAGGAAGCTCCAGCACCAACAGACATCATTCCAGAGCCACAAGTTGCTCCAGAAGCAGCTTCAGCGCCAACTGAAGTGATTCCAGAGCCACAAGTTGCTCCAGAAAAAGCTCCAGCACCAACGGAAGTGATTCCTGAGCCACAAGTTGCTCCAGAGGAAGCACCAGCACCAGTAATTCAGGAGGTTACTGTTGTTGAACCTATTCCAGAGCCACAAGTTTCTTCAGAAGAAGCTCCAGCATCAACGGAATTGATTCCACAGCCACAAAATGCTCCAGAGGGAGCTGCACCACCAAGAGAAGTGATTCCTGAACCACAAGTTGCTCTTGAGGAAGCTCCAGCCCCAACAGAAGTGATTCCAGAACCACAAGTTGCTCTCGAGGAAGATCAAGCACCAACAGAAATCATATCAGAGCCACAAGTTGGTCCAGAAGCAGCTTCAGCGCCAACAGAAGTGATTCCACAGCCACAAGTTGCTCCTGAGGAAGCTCCAGCAGCAACGGAAGTGATTCCAGAGACACAAGTTGCTCCAGAGGAAGCTGTAGTACCAACGGAAGTGAATTCGGAGCCACAAATTGCTTCTGAACAATCTCAAGCACCAACAGAAGTGATTGCAGAGCCACAAGTTGCTCCAGAGGAAGCACCAGCACCAGTAATTCAGGAGGTTACTGTTGTTGAACCTATTCCAGAGCCACAAGTTCCTTCAGAAGAAGCTCCAGCACCAACGGAAGTGATTCCAGAGCCACAAGTTGGTCCAGGGGAAGCACCAGCACCAGTAATTCAGGAGTTTACTGTTGTTGAACCTATTCCAGAGCCACAAAATGCTCCAGAGGAAGTTCCAACACCAACGGAATTGATTCCAGAGCCGCAAGTTGCTCCAGGGGAAGCACCAGCACCAACGGAAGTGATTCCAGAGCCGCAAGTTCCTTCAGAAGAAGCTCCAGCACCAACGGAAGTGATTCCAGAGCCGCAAGTTCCTTCAGAAGAAGCTCCAGCACCAACAGAAGTGATTCCAGAGCCACAAGATGCTCCAGAGGAAGCTCCAGCACCAACGGAAGTGATTCCGGAGCCACAAGATGCTCCAGAGGAAGCTGCAGTACCAACGGAAGTGATTCCAGAGCCACAAGTTGCTGCTGAGGAAGTTCCAACACCAACGGAAGTGATTCCAGAGCCACAAGTTGCTGCTGAGGAAGTTCCTGCACCAACGGAAGTGATTTCGGAGCTACAAGCTGCTCCAGAGGAAGGTCCAGCAGCAATGGAAGTCATACCGGAGCCACAAGATACTTCAAAGGAAGCTGCAGTACCAACGGAAGTGATTCCAGAGCCACAAGTTGCTTCCGAAGAAGTTCCAGCACCAACAGAAGTGATTCCAGAGCCACAAATTGCTTCAGAGAAAGCTGCAGCACCAGCAGAAGTCATTCCAAAGCCACAAATTGCTTCAGAGGAAGCTGCAGCATCAGTAATTCAGGAGGTTTCCGGTGGTGAATCTATTTCTGAACCAATAGTTTCGTCAGACGTGGCTCTAACTCCAGCAGAAGTTCCACAAATAGCCTTGGAGGGAGCTCCACCACCAACAGTGGTTGCAATAACTCCAATAGACAATATTCCTGATCCGCAAATTTCTGCGGAACAGCCACAGGTTGCCATAGTGGAAGCTTCGGAACAATCCTTAGAGCACATAACGTCAGCAGAAACTGTTGTTGATCCAATAGAAACCACTAAGAGCGAGAGTTGCGCTCTAGGTAAAACGCATCACAAGTGCCTACGAAGACAGCTGCATATTCCAGACACAACACCGAGCGATGGAGATTCATCCACGAGACCTGTAAACCTCTTCGGAACCATTTGCAAGTTGTACATTAAAGACAAACGACTGTTAGCAACCATCGAGAGACGACGCCGACGCGCATTAGTCATGCACAAGTACCTGAGTTCTTTTGATTCCCTTGACGAGTCCATAGACGATGTAGAATACGAAACTAATCCCAGTCTCTATGATGAACTGAGATCATTCCAGCCTATTAGCTTAGACCACAATAATGATAGCATTGAAATCGAACCAGATCCTCCCAAGACTGAGACTCATCCAGTTAGTCATCTAGATTTCAAGATTGGTGAAAAGGTTACGGAACATCTCATCGATGCTAGAAAAGCTCCTGAAGTAGATTTACATGTGGCTGTAGAAGATAACAGCTCAGTTGAAGATATGTCAGAAGAATCCATTGAATATCCTCTAGTAGATGTAGATTTAGATGATAATAGTTCAGTCGCAAATGTATCAGATTATGCCAGCCAGACATCAATTGAATTCACTGAGGATTCAGACGATGAGCTCTTCATCATTGGTAGCTTCACTGAAATTGGCTATAACTTTATTAACCATATTCTATTCTCAGATCAATTAAGCTCTGGCTCAAGCCACAGCAATGAGAGCGAGCCCTCCACCTCACATGAGACATTTAGCGGCGACACTGACTCAGTTCAGGATTATGATAGTTACCCAACTCACCTAATGGATGAGACAATCTCTAGTCGAAATCCAACAACAAATACTAACAACAACAACACAAATAATACTAAAGCTATTAACAATAATAATACTAACACGTTACGAACCCGGCCAAATGGTAAACTAACAAATGGTTCACTAAGAAGGTCTAACAAGTCGGCATCCACGTTGAATGGTGGCCAACAAAATGGCGTTAATATTGAAGATGATGATGTTGTACTGTTGCGGCGATTTGCCCCAGGTAACATAACGCCCTTATGGCCACCACCACAGTCATCACTCGGTGTTTGTTGTCTCCTTTGAATACATACTTAACTGTGCTCTACTGTACCTTTGGCTTAAATGTTTGTCTTTGTTCTTAGACTGGCTAATAAACTATATGTTGCTATATAGAAGATATAGACTTTAACTATAATTTGAAGTATCCTTTAAATAAATGCTGATCCCTTGCAGGCTCCATTGCGGAACGTGAGGTCAAGAAATGGTCTAATGCCGTCGAAATGCCAAACAATCCGTATGCGCCTGAGGCACTGAAGCAACGCATCAGCGGCACACAGGAACGCTTTATGGATGTGCCCAACATTAGTCCCAGTGCCGAGCAGAAGGCTTTGGCGCTCATGACAAACGCCGCCGCTGAGGCTGACGAGCCTGGCAGCCGTGTCGAGGAGTACAAGCGGTAAGCTTGAGGATTCAATTACCTCCTTTTCCCCCTTTTTATATTTACCATATTTCCATTAACAGCTACAGCCGCGACTATTACATCAACAATGCGCCCAGTGCAGGCCTCGCTGGGAACGGCAAGGTACATAACATGGAGCCAACGTCAGCCCAGACCGATGAGGATATTGTCATCAATGAGGTAAATCCACAACCGCATGGTAGCGCTCAAAGTAACGTTGCTGACCTCTCACATTGGATGCTATCCACGCCAGTGCGACGCAGCAGTTCGCTTAAATTCATTAACAAACGTAATTCCCCCACATTAACCGCCTCCGTCTACGAACGTGCACCCCCCGTCATTGAGCGTCCATCCACATCGGCGTCGCATTATCGCGACTCCAGTTTAGGCATTGATCCCGACATTGACGACTTTGACGTACGCTCGCATCGCTCGTGGCGCAGCAGCACTGGCCATACACATAATTCATTTGGCAGCACACTGCCCAAGCGACACACCCAATCCTCGCTGAGTCTGCATAGCAATGTTAGTGGCTTGTCCTTTGGTTCGTCCGCTTCCAAGATGCACCAGGGGGGTCCCTCGGCCGCCGTTCTGGCGCAGTTCGAGAAGCAGCTGCTGCACAAAGACCTAAAACGCAACAGTTTTCGTGCTGTGTCCGCGACCTCCAAAGATTTCGTCATGAATCCACTTTTCGAGAACGATGTCCAGACAAAACCCTGCATGGACGACCAGGACTCGGGCGTCGATAGCTGCCTGAACGGCTTCAGCGGGACAGACGCCAAATACAGCAACAATAGTCTACTCTTTTAGCACTACTTACGGGGAGGGGGTTAATCTTTGGGGTCTTCTTTTAGTAGTAGTATCTGCCAATTAGTCAAGTTAATCCAACACTAGTCAAGAAAAAGCAACGCAAATTTCACACGATTCATCGGCAACGAAATTATTAGAATCTCCCAGCACGGATAGGCCATAAGGCGTAAGAGACAACAAAAGTCGTGTACAGGCAGTGCCATCTGCTCCCGTAATATTATTGTATTCCAATCCAAATGCACCACGATGCACCACAGCCACCTCCACCACCAAAATCTTTGCTATACTCCACAGAGAATGTTGAGCTAGTGTCTTATATTACTTAATTATATAAACTAAATAAAAATAATTTACAATTTAATGCTAATTGCTGAATGATAAATTGCTAATTTGCTAATGCGCTCTTAAGTATGCAGCATAATTTTGTATGTTTTAATTATGATTTTGCTGTTTATATTTATCTATAACTTCTGTATGCACTTCTTAGTTTATTTCAAATATCATACAATACAATACATAATTAATTACTTAATTAATAGCTAACTTCTTTTATAATAAACAAATTCAAAATAAAGCCAAAACTTAAACAAAACCACATAAAAACTAAATGAAACAAATGTTTTTAGTAAGAAAAAGCAGAACAATTCGTCTGGGTGAGTACACAAAAGGAAGTAAATCAATTCCGTAAGGAATTAATTAATTAATTCATTAATTGTTTAGCTCTGAAATTTACTAACAACATTTGTTTCGCTTTACCCTAAAAATTCACATAGAAATTGTTATTAAAATTCTTTCGACTCGTAGCTGTAATTAATTGTCGCATGTTGCTGCCTGAACGTTTGTCACACACCCACACCCACACACACACACACACATACACATACATATATGTACATCACGTTTACATCAAGGAGCTGCAAGTATCTTGCTCAAAGTTCAACTATTTCAAGCATTCCAGTATAAAAATTCGCACTAAACGCTTTAACTTCTTTTTTCCATATGTAAATTTTAACTATCTACCTATGTACTACACTAACAAACATAACTATGTACCTAAAACAACAACAACAACAACAACGCTACACACAACTACACACACGAAAACATAAATGTTTTATCAAAAGGCTCAAAATGCAAGCGAAACTGCAGCCGAGCAGCCAGCAGAGATTCCGGATGAGAAAAGTGTTTACACAGCGTTGCCAGCTCAGGTGCTGGACGAGGGTAACGCTAGTTTGGACACACAATCAAATCCGTCCTTGCAGTCACTGCAAACGACTAGCGAAGATTCGGATACGGTGCGTATTTACGATTTCAATAAACAGGAGACGACGGTCATCAGGCCGATATCCAAGGAAGAGCCCAGCACTTCCAGCACGGGATCTATGGAGAGTGCACTGAGTGCACCCTCCTCCTCCATAGATACGTCACGGAAGCGTGAGCGTCCTGTTGTGCTACAATTTGGTCCTGCCGATGCAGTGCCAAATGTGAGTTCGTCTCCTTCGATGACACCGCCACGTGGTTCCACGCCGCCTGCCTTTAGATTTCTGCAGCCCAAGCGTCGTCTAATAGAACCAAGTCAAGTTTTATCCATAGACGAAGATGAAATGGTTAGTAGGTGCCACAGTTGAAGAGGTAGCCACATAACAGTTCCAATCCCTTTGATAGCCTGAACCAACCACGCCTTCTGAGAAGCCGCCTATTGAAGATGATGTAGTTCATGCGATGCCCTCGGTAAAGGCCTTGGCTCAGGCATTCCTTCTGACCACCAAGCGGACGCAGTCTGAGCGGCGGTGGAGAAGTGTTAAGGTAAGCGAATTGCATTAAAACGGTTGAGGCTCCTTATGAAACCATTTGTCTTTGCAGCACGTCAAGCTTATAGCTCCACCTGATACACCTGAAAAGCCAGTCTCGCCCCAATCGCGTAGACATATGCTGCAGCATGCCGTATCCATGGCGGAGGTTGCCGACGAATCCACAATTGCCTCCGATTTATCATCCCTGGAAACGTAAGTTTTATATTAATTTATAGCTACAATCTTTAATACTTTTCATACCTCGACAGAGATCCATCCTTCCAATCGGAGAGCCAATCGAATACCATTCCCATCGCTTCACCAGCGAGCCCAGTACCCGTACGCAGAGGCTTCCTCAGGAGTAATATTGCTTTCTTTGAGAACTTAAAGTTTAAGTGAATATTTGCTACTGAGTTTCATTTGGATGTGCGGCTATTGGCTGATATTCCTCGCTAGGAATATGCACAATAATGGTGCACACCCTGCTGGATACCAAATTACCACCAACTCATCACCAAATAACCATGTGCCATGGCCTCCATTAACATAAACAAACAGTATACCCGTAAATTAGAAAGTATTCAGAAAAGTAATTAATTTAAATTGTCCCTACCCCAGTTCATATTTACTTAAAACTATTAACTAATATCCATGGATACTACTATATATTTATATAATATTTAAATATATGTTTTAACTCTAAGCAAACCTACTAATTATACCTTAATATGTCGTGTATAGCTGAGGCATACACATTTTAACAATTAAACAGACATTTGCCGCATAACTCAAGTGTTTTACTGTACCCTAGACCCAGGGTTGGAATTCAAGAATCTCGGGTTCTTTTTCTCCAAACGATCGAAAATTTTCAAATCGATGGTCCTTAAATGATCCCATTTGACCCCAGTCGATATGCATACCTTTATACTATACTTAGATTATTTTATGGCACTAGGCTCCTACAGTATACCAATCTCTTTTGCCATTTCTTGGCAGAGCGGCAGGCCCTAGCAGGCCGTAATGTTTCTTTTGATGCTGATGGGGTTGTCCTAATCCAATCCTTTCCTCTATATAAGATTCGTTGAGAGGCTAGCACCGTGGTTTATCTCAAGCGCTGGGCGGATTACTCTCATTACAGAACCTAAAAATAAATCCAAAGATTAATTAAAAGAATTCTCCAGTCAAGCGTGCTTAAGCAACGCTCCAATTAATAACAAATCTTACCTTTTAATAGACTTTTTTCGGATCACAGCACATTTGTCATATATCGTTAAATGGAAACTCACATATATTTAGAAATATTGGTTAATTGATAGACATTTTTAAGATTAAGATACAATTTGGAAAACGCATACAATAAACTTTATCACATTTCATATTTTGTGAAGTCCGTTGAAATTTGTACAAGTCACAGTTGTTACTTTATTTCTATTTATGTATAATTATATAATTATATAAAAAATAAATTCTATGGCCCACTCTCAGCTGCATTTAAAATGCGCTCGTCAGGAGCAAATGGGGGTTACGAGTTGTTGTTTCATATCATCGCAATGAGCACATTTGGAATGAAGATCACTTCGTTTATTATCCAGCTGGAGTGTGTATAACTATGAGCTGTGATTGTGGTGTGGATGCTCCGCCAGATAGATGACATAGACTAATGGTATGACAACACAGAGTGCGAGTATAAATATCAACAAGCATATCCAAGACATGTCACAATCAGAACCGGACCAGTCAATGGCGCGCAGCGAGGGTCCTGGTATGGGACGGAGATGCGGCGCATACATATCATCCAACAGGCCTGTACTGTCGTCCAAAAGATGATTCATATGGGCTGCACATAAACAGAATTACAAGTACAATTAAAATTATAATCAAAAACACAAAATTAATCCTAAATAATATTCAGTAATAATGTGTATAAAAGTGTATATATATTTAGTATCATTTATTTAATTGAGGCACAGCTGCAGGTTTTACAGATTAGCTCGAATAAATCGTATAAAGCGTAAATTAATTGTAGGTCATATAACGCGGTGTGGCGCTGAACTTGGCATAGCTCTTGATGACCTTGTTAACTGCTTCGAGGAAGTCCTTTTCGGTGGCCACCTTGCGGCGCGCACGAATGGCAAACATGCCCGCTTCTGTGCAAACCGAGCGGATCTCAGCGCCTGTTGAGTTGGGGCACAGACGCGCCAACAGATCAAAACGTATGTCACGTTCCACGGACATTGAGCGGGCGTGTATTTTGAAGATATGCGAACGTCCATCCTGATCGGGTAGGCCAAACTCCACTTTACGGTCCAAACGGCCAGGACGCATGAGCGCTGGATCTAAGGTGTCAGGTCTGTTGGTAGCCATCAGCACCTTAATATTACCACGGGGATCGAAACCATCCAGCTGATTAATTAACTCCAACATAGTACGCTGAACCTCGTTGTCTCCGCCAGCGCCGTCATCAAAACGCGCACCGCCAATAGCATCAATTTCATCAAAGAAGATAAGACAAGCCTTTTTGGAACGGGCCATCTCGAACAGTTCACGGACCATGCGTGCGCCTTCGCCTACATATTTCTGCACCAGTTCTGAGCCGATGACACGTATAAAGCAGGCATCTGTGCGATTGGCAACAGCACGCGCACACAGAGTTTTACCTGTGCCGGGAGGACCAAACAGGAGTACGCCTTTAGGCGGCTCAATACCCAAGTTGACAAATTTCTCTGGATGAAGCAGAGGTGTTTCTACCACCTCACGTAATTTTTCAATTTGTTCTTTGCAGCCACCCACATCACTGTAGGTTACATCCGGTTTGTCTTCCACCTGCATCATTGTCACAGTGGGATCAATCTTAGGAGGCAGCGGTATGTGAATTTGGTATTTGTTGCGATCAACGCCCACACGCATGCCCTCCTCAATGTCTGTGGGTGCCACAGAATCAGCTAAGTCCACCACAAACTTTGCAAACTGCTTCACATTGATGATGTACTTGGGGTCGTCGGAGTCAGCGTTGATAATTTTTGTGCAGCGGGCAACTTGGAGCGGTTGCTCATTTTGCAATATTTGCTTGTCGGCGGCCAAATCCCATAAAGCAGGCGGTGCCAGACCCGTATCGCTCTCCTTGATTCCCGTCAGCTCATTAACCTGTTTGACAGCCTTTTGTATGTCCTCTTCAATGTTCTTTATGGACTTATGGTACTGACTCTGGCCATAGGTCTTCAGCAGCTCGATGTCGCCTTCATCGAGGGACTTGATCTCTTTCTCCTCTTTCTCATCGTGCTTGACTTTGCGCTGATCATCTCCCAGATAGTCCGGCATTTTGAATTAGTTGTTTAACAATAAAATATTAACTAAATTTCTGTTTTTCTGCCAACGCTTGTGTTTTCAGCAATTTTTATGGCCAGTGCGACCGTAGTTCCAATGACTAAACAAAATTCTAGCAGCAGCTAACTTAACTGCGTATTTAACAGAGTGTTAACACTAAACATATTGTTTGGTGCGGCCAACTTAACTGCTTACTTAACAGACACTTAACACAATTGCGCCGTATGAAATACAGGGTGAATCAAGTAAACAAAGACTTTGCTTGGTTGGCCAACTTTACCAGCTGTTGCGAGCTTCTTGTAAGCATTTCATTGTAAACATGAAACTCTATGCCAGCTATCTTAAACAAAAAAACAAATGAACAAAAACTTACCATCATCATCTAAAGAGCCTTGAGCACCGTCATAAAATTTACTACCGTCTCTTCTCGTTGAGGGCTGACAATCGTTACCCGAAGCATTTACTGCAGCTACTAACAGTCTCTCATCCAGCATCACTCTTGCATCTTCCAGCGGGTTTCGCTCAATGGCTGGTTCCCTCTCTACATTGTGCCTGGGACTATTATTGCCACTACGATGAATAGCAGGCAGTCCATCAACATCGTTGTTTCCTAGTAATACATTGTGCACTGTGACTGGAATACGAATAATACGACGTGCGTGTATCTCATTTTCGCGACCAATCTTATTTAGACGATTGATGTCCGCTACAGAACAATGGAAGCGTAGTGCCAGTGCTTGCAACGTATCGCCCTCCTGTACTTTCACCTCCAGTGTGTTTTCGAAGCGCGAAACCTTCGCGTGACCATTGCTGGATCTATTTGGCAACTCCACCATGTCTGCAAACTCGTTCTCCTCATAGCCGGGTCTAGCAAGAAATTCATCCATGCTGTCTTGCTGCCCGTCAGCCCAGTTGTACTGCTGTTGACGCCTGAAATGCGAGACATGCATCATGCTTTCGGACAACAGTCGAGTTGGCGTTGTTTCAACTTACACATTTCGTCGCATTATTTTGGTATTGTTTGAACGCGTCTTCGTTGGCGCTGCACTTACTGTCACTTGGCTCTCAAACAGGAAGATGTATAAGGTTCATTGGCAATCGAATTGATTTACTTGTATTTGCGTTAATTTTCAGAGGGGAACAACACAACAAACCCACGTCTCAGGCTGACGAACTTGTGCACTTGAAACACCCTGTGTCACAAGCAGAGCTTACATATATAATTTGTTTATTTAATTCGTACAATTATTGTTTGTGGCTACTTTATATATATATATATAAATACAGTCAGTGTTTTGATTAATATTTTAGTGTTGCCCCTTATTATCAAATTGAAAATGTACATTTAAGTTAATAATTATAATAAAAATAAAGTTAGGTAGGCAACCCTGGCGGAATACCCCGTGTGTTCAGACAATGAGTATAATAAGTTAGTCTATTCGTTAATATTAAGAATATATGTTAGCGTACTGAAAATTTTTCTAATCTCAAAATTTTATTTATTAAGTATCAATATTGGTGTATAGCTTTAAAACACTGTTGTTTCTAGTTAAAGTGCGATTAATATGAATGAGTGTTTAGGTAACCTCGAAACTGGTTACAGGGTATATCAAACTCTAGCATCAAGGCCATCGTGTTTTTACTTGCCTCACTACAAGTGCGTCGCGTATTTGAGCGATCTCGTGCTTCTTTATATTTAAGCATACAATGACGATATTCGCATTTTTAAATAACCGTCCAGTATTCTGGTTAAGCATAACTGGAACCGCGGTGGGTGGCGCCTGTTTTTTGAAGTAAGTTATTTAAGTTTTATTTATAATATGAAAACAAAGAGAAAATTTCGGTTTGAAGAGACCTTATGCAAGGCGGCAAGTACACAAAAAGTTCAGATGAAACGGGCAAAATTGTTATTGTCACCGGTTCAAATACCGGCATTGGCAAGGAGACTGTCAGGGAACTGGCACGGCGGGGTGCCACAGTGTATATGGCCTGTAGAAATATGAAAAAGTGTGAGGAAGCACGGGAGGAGATTGTGCTAGAGACAAAAAATAAAAATGTCTACTGCCGTGAATGCGACCTGGCTTCCATGGACTCAATACGTAATTTTGCTTCCGCGTAAGTTTATTTATTTAATCAAATCAATTGGGATCTCAATACTTTTTTCATATATCTCCAGGTTTAAGCGGGAACGAAACAATCTACACATACTCATCAACAATGCAGGGGTCATGCGTTGTCCACGATCAGTGACCCAAGATGGCTTTGAGATGCAAATAGGCGTCAATCACTTGGGTCACTTCCTGCTTACCAATTTAGTGCTGGACTTGCTAAAGGTTGGCCTGTTGTCAATATTAAATAGAATTGTTAATAACGTATGTTCTTAGAAATCGAGGCCCAGTCGAATTATAAATGTGTCCAGCTTGGCCCATACGAGGGGTGAAATCAACACGGGAGACTTAAACAGCGAGAAATCCTATGATGAGAGCAAAGCGTACAATCAGAGCAAATTGGCCAACGTTATGTTCACGCGGGAGCTGGCCAAACGCTTGGATGGCACTGGAGTGACTGTTAATGCCCTACATCCCGGAATTGTAGACACAGAAATCTTCAGGCATATGAGTTTCTTCACCAACTTCTTTGCGGGGTTTGTTATTCCTTACGCATTCACATAGAACCCTAGCTTATCACTGTCCTGACTTGCAGCTTGTTTGTTAGGCCGTTGTTCTGGCCCTTCGTAAAGACAACTAAAAACGGCGCACAAACTACTATTTTCGCAGCGTTGGATCCGGAGCTGGAAAATGTAACTGGACAATACTTCAGCGACTGTGACTTCAAAGAGGTGGCACCCGCTGCGACAGATGTTCACATTGCCAGATGGCTCTGGGAAGTTAGCAAAAAATGGACTTGTGCAGAAACGATAGATGTAAAACCCACTGAATAGTGCTCTGTTCCTAATTTATTTAATTATTATAATGTTGGTACTTAAATCGTTTGTAAATAACAATAAATATCGACAAACGTTGTTAATCGATCAACCGATAAACCGATGGCTCCAGTCATAATTTTATTCCATCGCTCTCTCTGAGTCACTTGTCATGCTGAGCTTATCAGTTTGATAACACCCACCTAGTGTAGTATATATAAACTCTCAACACAGACCTTTTTACCAGTTATTGGCTCGACGCCTTTGCCTCAAGTATAGGAATCCGCAGAGTCCAAATAATTTAAATATGTGTGTTCTGATTGATTGTCTGTGTAGTTCTTGTGTAACTTGGACAGCACTCCTCGGTTTTGTGGTCTATTTGTTTAGGTAAAATACTATATATATATATATGAAACCACTTGTTCCTCAGCTAATGCTAATATAAATTTCAATCTACATTCCAGAAACTACATGCAAGGTGGCAAGTTTACAAAACAAACTGATGAAACCGGAAAGGTAGTGATTGTCACTGGTGCCAATACAGGCATTGGCAAGGAGACTGTCCTGGAACTGGCTCGCCGAGGCGCAACAGTGTATATGGCCTGTAGGGATAGGGCCAGGGGAGAGCAAGCCCTTCGGGAAATCGTAAACGAAACAAATAACAAGAACATTTTCTATCGGGAACTGGACTTGGCTTCGCTGGAGTCCATTCGCAAGTTTGCTGCTGGGTGAGCTTTCCCTTAGACTTAAAGATAGAAAATTTCAATGCTAAACTGAAAAATCCTTTTAGTTTCAAGAAGGAACAGGACAAGCTGCACATACTCATTAACAATGCGGGAGTAATGCGTTGTCCGCGAATGCTGACCAAGGATGGATTTGAGATGCAGCTGGGTGTTAACCACATGGGCCACTTCTTGCTTACCAATTTGCTGCTGGACGTACTGAAGAAAACTGCACCCAGCCGTATTGTCAATGTTTCCAGCTTGGCGCACGTTCGTGGCTCCATCAATGTCAACGACTTAAACAGCGAGAAGTCCTATAGCGAGGGTACAGCCTATGCCCAGAGTAAATTGGCCAATGTCTTGTTTACCCGGGAGCTGGCCAATCGCCTGAAAGGAACTGGAGTGACCGTTAATTCCTTGCATCCTGGTGTTGTTTCTACAGAGCTCGGCAGACACATGAACGTCCTAAACAATCTCTTTGGAGTGTAAGTTTCCTATGGCAATATTTATATATATTGATGACTATATACGTATTTTTTCTTCAGCCTGGTTCTAAGACCTTTGATGTGGCCACTTTTGAAGACTCCCAAGAGCGGCGCACAGACTACCTTGTATGCAGCTCTGGACCCCGACTTGAAGCGCGTATCCGGCCTGTATTTCAGCGATTGCAAACCAAAGCAAGTAGCACTTGCTGGAACCGATGATGAGATCGCTGCATTTTTGTGGGAGGAGAGTGAGAAGTGGACTGGCTCTACAAAGTCCGATTAGTTATGTAATACACACAGGCTCGATGCAAAATTTTAAGAAAGCGCTCGAAAACTCTATTTTGTTTTGTCTTTCAAGTCTATTTCACAATTATAATATATTTATAACCATTTACATGGTGCACGAGTATTGATAACAAAAAAATTAAATGAAAGTCAATTGTTTATTCCGATATGTCTGGAGTGTTTGGGATAGGGTATTACGTGTATGGTTTCTCCAGCACTTATTGTTCCTGAGAGATACGAATTTATATAAACTCTCTATAGAATCAGAGATGGGTTCTACCGCTTGTTATTGTTTGAGATTCTCTTTTTATACCTATCTTATTGGGTATAGGGTATCAAAAATGTTTGCCGAGATTATTTATAGGTCGTTCTATCGCGTTTCGAGCTGCCTATTGAGTTTGTCACCATGAGTTTCAATTTTTATCAGCTGATAGCACCTCGTATGGATTATAGCTCAGCCAAAGTAATTCTCTGCGGCAGTTCACTTTGGCACTCGGTGGAGTCGAATAGCCCAGAAAATGTGTACGTTGATTGATTGTCTACTAAGCCCGTTGGTCGTCTGGGCCACAATAATTGGCCTTGTGCTCTACGTTCTCAGGTCGGGAAAGCAAAAACATATCTAATAAATTCAATGTCAGTCGACTAATGATATTGTAATTGGAATCCTAGGGATTATTTGCAAGGTGGACAGTTTACAAAACAAACCGATGAAACGGGTAAGATTGCGATTGTAACGGGTTCGAATACGGGCATAGGCAAGGAGACTGTCCTGGAACTGGCTCGAAGAGGCGCAACAGTTTATATGGCCTGTCGGGATAAGACTCGGGCTGAAAAGGCGCGACAGGAAATCATAAAGGAGACAAGGAACACAAACATTTACTTCCTACAACTAGACCTATCCTCTCTAGCTTCCGTTCGCAAGTTTGTGGCAACGTGAGTCTAAACCTGATGTTTTAATGGAGTTATAATAAAAATGAATTGAATAGTTTTAAGAAGGAGCAGAACAAACTGGACATACTCATCAACAATGCTGGCCTCGTCCATGGAGAGCGTCGTCTGACAAGCGATGGCATTGAGATGGTCCTAGGCGTTAACCACATGGGACACTTTCTACTCACCATTTTGTTGCTTGACTTATTAAAGGTAATTACACTAATATTTTTTATCAATTAACATGCTTGAAGTATTTCACAATTTGTAGAAATCGTCACCCAGCCGCGTCGTGAATGTTTCCAGCCTGGCCCACACAGCGGCTAAGATAAATCTAGACGATTTGAACAGCGAAAAGTCCTACAAAGATGTGCGGGCATACGGCCAGAGCAAGTTGGCTAACGTTATGTTTACGCGAGAGCTGGCCAAACGCTTGGATGGAACTGGAGTGACCGTCAATGCATTACATCCTGGCGTGGTGGAAACGGAAATCTTCAGAGATTTTAAAATATTTAAGTACCCTATTGTGCAGTAAGTCGGAAGGAAGCTGAACCTGATATAACGAAGAAACTTGTAATCCACATATTATTATTTCTATAGAACGCTAATGAAGCCCCTATTTCTGGTATTCATGAAAACTCCCAAGAGTGGCGCCCAGACGACATTGTATGCTGCCCTTGACCCAGAGTTGAATGGAGTTACTGGCTTGTACTTCAGCGATTGTAAGCCGAAGAAAGTGGCTGCCCAAGCTACTGATGACAAGGTAGCTAAAATCCTGTGGGAGAGGAGCGAGACAATGACAGGAGCACCGAGAGTCTGATTGACTTTTATTTTATATGTGATGTACGCAGGATTTGCCTATTTTGATATTATTATTATTAAAGCGGGTTAATACACAATTGATTTAGTCTATGATAGCAATCTGGGATTGTAGGGCATGTGTAGTCGGATCTATCTTGACGTTCGTGTATTGAATTTAGTAGCCTTAACTATCGTTGATTGGAGTAACCATTAATGTCTTGCAACCTGGTGTTGTTTCTACTTGAACATCCTTAACAACAACTGTAACCTCTTTGGAGTGAAAGTTTTTAATAGATTGTTTTTCAGTTTGTTATTGTTTGATACAGCCTGTTATACCCGTTTTAATTGGGTATAGGGTACGAAAATGTTTGCAGTGATTATTTATAGGTCTTTCTATAACTTTACGAGGTGTCCATCTTTATCAGCTAGCTGATAGCACCTGGAATGGATTATAAGCCAGCCAATGTAACTCTTTGCGGCAGTCCATTTTGGCACACGGTAGAGTCAAATACCAAAATAATGAGTACGTTGATTGATTATCTACCCGTTTGTTGTACGGCCCACAATAATTTGCCGTGTGCTTTACGGGAAAGCAAAAACATATCTAATAGATTCAATGTCACTCGATTAATGATATTGTAATTGGAATCTTAGGGATTACTTGCAAGGTGGACAGTTCACAAAGCAGACCGATGAATCGGGTAAGATTGCGATTGTTACCGGTTCGAATACGGGCATAGGCAAAGAGACTTTTATTTCATATATGATGTATGCAGGATTTGCCTAGCGAATCCCTTTTTTACAATTAGAAAGCATAATACTATAAGCCCCACCAATTGTTAAAGTTAGTAACATAAATAATATTTTTATATCATTATTAAAGCGTGTTAATATCGATTGGTTTAACAGTTACTGGTTAGTTAGTTCGCAGTTTCTTTAGCTATGTTGCCTGCTTGAATGAAGATCCGGGACTGCAGGGTATGTGTAGTCGGCTCCTTCTTTTCAGGCGTATTGGAGACGGTGTTGACGTACGTGTACTGCATGTAGAAGCCTAAGGTAACATTGGTACCAGGTTCGAGTTCTGCTGCCGGAGTGAACTGCAGTCGTAGCAAAACTTTGTTGCCCTTGCGCCAAACAATGAACTTTGGTTCCTCGATTGGCGCCTGGATATCCTCGTCAAACTCCTTCGAATCGTCGCGCTGACTGAGCACAAAATCGCTTTCAAGTGGTATTGTTGCCGCATTAGCCAAGTCAGGCACTTCGCGTTTGACTTCTCTGGTCGAATTCTGGCGGGCCAAAGTAATGCCAGTGGCTTTAAGTAAGGGCGATGAAGTAATGGCTTCCTCTTTGATTTTACACATCTGTTGAAAGGAATCCGCATTGACTTGTGCGTCCTTGGATGGAGCATCTAATACACTTATTGTCATGTCGTACATAGTGGGATTGGTGAATTTTAGGAATATTGCATTACTCTGGCCTGGCTGTAGCGGATTCTCACAACGCACCATAACAACCTCCGGTACGTGATAGCTAGCAAAAAGCTGTATGCGATACTTGATGGATGTCGGATGGTACTCCGGCTTGATAAGATTGTGCTCACATTGACGGCAGCGTAGTGAACGCTTAATCCATAAGGAACGTCGTGTCGGATACAGGTTGTTCACAACCATTGGCTGATCAGCTGGCTGACTGTGCCGTTGCGACACTGTCGTAACGTTGCGCAAATTTATGGGCTGCGTAAAGATGTCTTCCGGTAGATCATCTACGTCTGCGGTAGCCTCAGCAGGCACTATGTTGACCGGCTTTGTCTTAGGTATGCTCTTCTCACTCCAGCCAATTTGGCGACGTATCATAGAGACAGTTAGACCCGTGCGATCAGTAAGACTAGGAAACTTGTGTGGCTTGGGCGATTTGCGCCGCAAGAACTCCTGTTTTTCCTGCTTCTCCTGAAGCACAACAGACTGGTAATATTCCATAAGCGAATTGAAACGCGCCTGGTACAGGCACTCGTTGTCCGGCCAGGTACCTGTGGCCACGCTCTGATCGGGTATGCCGACGTCACGTGTTGTCCAACGACACGACAAACATGATAAGTAATACATTTTCTTTGTTGTGGGCAAGGCCGAAGGCTTCGTGGGTGTGACCTCTACCCCACTTTCACCATTTTTGGGTTCTTCGGTTTTGCGTACAACTGGTACAGTTGTGGCACGAGCGGAGAGCGTATGCTGGCAACAGGGACAGTCAAAACAGTTGGCGCAGCAATTCTTTTTGTGCCGCGCCTCCGAAGACGGTATGTTCTCCAAGCAATTGGAGCAAAAGTGTGACTCAATCTCATGGCAGACGCAAAAGCCGCATCTTAGCTTTGGACAGTGCCGACAGAAGAATAGTTTATTGATTGGATTAAGAATTCCGCAGGAACACGCGTACTTTACAGGACTCGGTTGCATAAAACTCATTTTTACAATAAACTATTTAATTTCACTTCTCAGACGCTGTTTTTCCAAGTCTTCTTCCTCTTCTGCAAATGACGACAGCTCAGCTGTCAGCTGTTTTAATATCGCTATGTAGTCTTAATACATTTTGGTCACACCTATTTTTTCAAACTTTACGTTTCTTAACAGAGCTCGTTAACACAACGTAGCGATGTCGTAAACTCTGTTAACATAGCTGTTGCTCTGCGGTGCTTCAACAACATTCAAATATTTTTCATGAATTCGACTTGAACAACTTTGTTGAAAATTAGTATTAACATACGATATATACATTTAATAGCAGTTCATATAAAAAACTTTTCTATTTATTACTGATTATCTTCTAGTATTTGTAAGGGCTCAACATAACAAAAATTCGATCATATTTACATGTCCCTATTGGAAAAGTTCGTTGTAACAGCAAATTTTTTGTAAGATTTGTACTAACTTCCTCTATAGACTTGTTTTCTTATCTTTAACATGCTATTTTGCAAACAACTTAACACTGACATGCCAATTTATAACCAAATATTTGATTATTTATTGCCTTATTATGCTGATTTACATGAATAACTAATCCATGCCATCTGGATAAACATCATGGGAGTATTACTTCCTATCGTATATACATATATGTGAAATTAACTATTAGTTGTACAAACAATTATTAACACAAATGAATTCAGTAAACGTATAACACAATAACATATTCCAAAACAATTTCCATTATAGACTATGAAAAGCTCTAAATGATTCAAGTTTGTGACTTAAGTCTTTTGCTTGGAGAAAGAGATATAAGTTTGGATTATATGTTTATTTTTATAAGTTATATTGGCTAAGTTATAAAACGATAAGGTACTTGTTAAAACGTAATACTAATAATTTGTAACAGAAACATCAACATCAGTCTGTATTCTCCGCTCTCCCAGTAGCCATTCCAGTTGCAGTCTAGCCAAAAAAGTTTGGAACAAAGAGCTTCTTTCGCTTTGGGCGGGGAGTCCTATAGTACGGATAATATGGGTACCTATAGCTGTCTGAGTACAAATCATCGCCGTAGGGATATAAACTGCGCCTTTTGGATGCACTGCTGCTGGGCACAGGAGCAATATACCCATTATCCACATAATAATAGCCTGTATTCAGCTTATCAATGTTATCTCCTTTTAGGGGTTTGCCATAGGTTAGAGTATATGAGTTTCCACTGTTGCTGGTATCGTAGCTTTTGCGGGCAGGACTTTGTTCGTAGCTGCTCTCATTGCTATCCGAATCGTAGTATGTGGGCTTGGCACTGCACAGGGGTACAATGCAAAGCAAGAGGCTCATCCATGTATAAAATAGCTGTATATATGAAAAGTTTAGTGGTCCCTTTGGCTAAGGTCAATTTTTAGTAATGCCTACCGTTAAATCCATTTTGAATCCTTCTAATCCTGCGGGTTTATGTGATCTTTAATGTGCTGTGAACGTTTGCAATGTTCGTTCTGAGTGCTTGAGTCCAAAGAACCTTTCACTTATATACGAAAATGTGCGCCGATTCGCACCCAAATGTGAAAATATGTTTTTGTTTCCAATTTGTCAGAGCTGAACTGTCGCCAGCTCCAGCCATGACGCAATTTTTGAGCCGGCGGCTCAGCTTTAGTGTTGTGTTCCAGCGCGTGGCCAAAATTTAGTCATGATTCACTTTGTGGCCAGACTCTAATTGCCGCTCAGTTCTAGTTTATTGTGGAAAACTTAGAACAATGCGGAAAGATTTCAATATTTATTAAATTAAAGCATTTGCTTCAGCTTCTGTTTACGTTTAATACTTATATCTGTATATTCTTCAATAAGTTGAAATATTACATTCCAGATAGTCTGGATTTTTGTTCACATGTCAATTTGATAAAGCTTGTACCAGGCACTTATTTAGCGTTTGAGGCTATATATAGCATTATATACTCAGTCAATAAAAGCTAAGATTAGCACAGTATCAATTAAAATTAACTGCCAAAAATATAAATATCTCAGTCTGAATGGTTAAATTAGAGGTGTAAAATATAAAAGAGGGCACGATGGACACTTATAAACTAAAACGTAGTTAGTCATTATTACATTTGTTTGATTAAATATTTATATTTATTTGTATGCTAATCAAATTAAGTACCGCGCCTCTCGTACTCTTCGACAACAATAACAATTTAATTTAAAATTTGTTTATGGCACTTCCCGAAATATTCCACGCATCGAAAACAAATATTTTGACGTCAATAAATAAAGTGGAAAAATATTAATGAATTGATAAATTAATATAAATAATTAATATTAATCAATATGATTGCAGATTCTAGTCGAAGCATTATAGCTAGAAATATTACGTATACGCAGAGTAGTCTGCAGACAACGCTAAATGGTTCATCTTTGGGTGCAAAGTCAAATTGGTTTGCGTCTGGTCGACGACTTTATTAACACCATGGATCATCACGTTCCATATGCACGTTTCAGTTAACCATCGCTGCAATGCACCAGAAACTCACACCTAGATTAAATGGAGTTATTATTCTATATTATACATATATATATAGGTATTAGCTTGATTCTAAAATTTCATACGTCGTATCTAATTGAGTGCAATAAGTACGACACTTGTTTTTAGATCAGATTTAAAATGCTACAAATATCAGTAAAGTTTCTCAGGTCTTGTTGTTACCTTTTCTGTGAAAGTAAATAAATAAATATGGCAATATTTAACTGTAGCACTTTAACGTTAAATTAATTGTTAAAATGTGGAAAATTTTCCATTTATGTCTAGCACCTGGCAGCACAATGAAAGCTATTTACTGACATAATCTCAATTGAAAGCTGTGAAAAAATTGGATTGCATATATGCCTGATTTGACCTGAAGCTCTCAGGCTATATGAGGCCACTTTTCTGAATACATATTTTGAAAGTATTTCAAATGGTAAACATTTACAGTGCGTGCAAAATATTTCACGTCTAATTGATAAATACGATACGCTGCGAATATGGAGCGTAAACACGCTGATAACACTGGTAATAAGTACTGCACATAAACATTTAAAACTCGTCTTTATTTTTCCGGTTCACGATCAACACTATTCTAACCTGGTGTTCAAGATAGGGTAAATTGTGCAGGTCGGTATGGGGTGAGCGTTAAAATATATTGTTACCTTGTTTACAAAATAAACAGGTTTATTTCCTTATTTACAAAATTTCCTCACCTTGATCGAGTGAGTACGTGATCTTCAACTTGAACCTACTATCATTAAATACTTATGTATATTTTAATTCGAGTGTTTATTGTATTAGGAACAAATCATATGCAAACTAATTTCGAGGACAGGTTCCACAAAGTACGTCACAAACGGTTTTTTTTAAAATCAATTACCATTAATATTTCCCATGCATACGGCCTTTGATTTAGAAATTTAGCTATGTACAAAAAAATCAAGTCAAAATACGATATTTAAACAAACATAACCGTTATTGTAGATTGGATACCATTAAAAGTTATTTAACATTAATAGAATCACCCTGTTTTTGCTTAACATTTTATTGATTTTTCATTTAACACCAGGTGACCCTTTGGCTTAAGCTTGTTTTTAATGATACGCTGTTATTGCACAATGGATACCATTAAAAGTGAATTAACATTAATAGAATCACCCTGTTATAGCTTAACATTTTATTGATTTTTCATTTCACAGCAGGCGACCCTTTGGTTTAAGCTTGTTTTTCATGATACGGTGTTATTGTACATTGGATACCATTAAAAGTTAGTTAACTTAATTGAACCACCCTGTTATTAGCTTTAAATTTTATTTATTTTTCTTTTAACAGCAGGTGACCCTTTGGTTTAAGTTTGTTTTTAATGATACGCTGCTTTTCCGCCTGAGCTTCAGTTCTAAGACGCTCATGGCGCTTCTTCGCAAATTCCAGCTCGCTGGTCAGCTCCACAATTTTAGCTGCAACCTCTTGTTGCCTTATCAAGCGCTTCTTCTGGTTAGACTACGAAAAAATCAATAGTTAATTAGATTATAGTTATGTATGTTAATTAATGTTACTTACACCCAGCGGCGTCGTCCTTCCATCAAGGAACGTATAGTCGGGCATATTGGTAAGGGGCCCAAATGCATTTGGATTCTCTGGCAGTCCCTTGTTCGCACGCCACTTTTGATCAATTGCCCGCACGGCGGTGGTAGAGACATGGCGACGTGCTAAGTATATTACGTGATTCAAACTGTTGTATTTTATTAAAACATGGCGGCAATTGTGGTTCAGTGTACTTACCAGTAATTGAGCTCGTAGTTGTTATGCAGAATCGGCTTAATTGTAACATGATTTTAAGTAAATAAAAAATGCGCACATAACCCACAAGGGATGTTTTAGATGGTTCGGAAAAAGTTGTCTGGATCGATAAGAACGAGTTAATTCACGGTGGTTCGTTCATTTATTTGGGGAGCAAGACTTTATAACAGCTGTTTACGTTATGATTAGGAAACTTATCGATAACAATACCTGTAACTGTTATCGGCATAGCCAACTCTACTGATAGTGAAAATTTATAAATTAATTAAACAAATTGAAAACGTTTTTCTAACTAATTAGGTCACACAGAAAATGGCAACAAAAACGAGTACAATTGAACGGAATGCAAATGGTAGTGTTAAGTCATCATCTTTGCGAGAAATCTGCGCGCGGGCCATCACAAAATCAGAATGGGAAGACAAGGTGAGGGGAGCAAAAGAGCTTAGAGCAAAGAACAGCGCGTGTTTTGTTATAAATTTGCATATTTTATTACAGGATGAGTTTCTGGACGTTATATACTGGTCACGACAAGTGTTTGGCATAATACTCGGCATTATCTGGGGTATTGTGCCGCTAAAAGGTTTTCTGGGTCTGGTTCTGTAAGTATAGGAGCTAAGCCTAAATATAGAACATGGTACAGGTTTAATATTGTGATATTTTCAGATTTGCCGGCATCAGCTGCGGAGTCGTTTACTTGTATGCCATTAATTTCCAAAATGTGGATGAGGAGGCATACGGAGGCGCGTGGGAGTTGGTTAAAGAAGGGTTTATGACATCTTTTGCGGGCTTTTTAGTGACGTGGATAATATTCTATACGGGTCTACACTACGATACGATAATGGCGGCGAAAGCCACATAGTCCCAGCCACATGCATTGAACTGCAGCGCAATACAAGCAATTATCAACTTATTCCCGCAAATCCGTTTTGGACCGCCAAAGCAAACTATTAATCATCCAACATTATTTGTCCGTGTAGATTGTTAAATGTTTAGCTAATTACGATAATGAAATGTGTGCATTTGATTTACATAAATAGTTACAATAATCGCCGGTTGTATTGCGAATTTAAGATTTTTCTGTGAAAAATACAAACCTGCAACCTGTTGAGAAACAAATATCAATAAAGCGCAGAAAATACGTTTGATTCTTTTACTGTTTTATTAAAATATTCTCTACAGTTATAAGGTATCTGGCGGAAGCACGGGTGCTAATATTCCATAGCCATGGCCGTTGGGTCTACGCCATTGTGACCATTTTGGGTCAGCTCGTGCAGAAAATTATCTGGCAGCTGCCCGGTCTGTAGGATTAGTGACAGTCTTTCCACCTCCGCCAGGGAGCTCGCTCGTTTAATTGCTTCTCGTATGCGCAACATATCATCGGGATTGGCAAAACGCCTACCATCAGAAGTTATATTGCCATTGGTTGCTTCGGACGCCAGTGCAGCGGCAGCGCTTAATTTAGACTTCTTTGTCACCTCCTTAAGCATATCCTTGCCCTGCTTGGTGCGAAAGAATTCCTGAGCCGCTTGCCTATCCTTCTGCTTGATTTTCCGAAAATCGAGCAATCGCAAGTGTGGAAACTTATATGCCATGTAATCACGGTAATTTGACTTCGTAGATACTGGATTAATAAGCAAACATATTGACTCCAACTTCTTAAATCCTGTAAGTGGATCTAAATCGCTCAGTTCTTGCAAATTATTGCCCGTCAATATGATGGAGTTCAGGTTCGGGACCATATCTTCTAGTCCTTCACTGATGCGCAAGATCCGATTATTATTTAGCATTAAGCATTTGAGTCGTGGAAGATGAGGTAGATTGTCCAGTTTACGCAGATCATTATCCGACATATCAATCGTATCAAACTGGTCCAATGTGGCACCCAAATTTTCGATCTGTGGTATTTTGTATCCGCGCAGATCAAGTTCCCGCTCCCGGCATGGGTTTATGTATTGCATGGACTGATTTATCAGTTCGGGCGTTAGTTTCACCATCTCGATAAGGCAGGATTTTAGGTACTTCCAATTATTGCTTATAAATGTTCTGCAATTTGTTATTTTTTTTTTTACGTTTAGAAAACACAGCAAAAGCCGACGCGAGTTACAAAAGCAGTGTGACCAGACTTGGCAAAGATGAAAACTGTCAAGAAGCATGTCATCTAACGATAACAATTTATCGACATAAGGCAACCTATCGAAATATCAGCGTACCAGTCCCAAGCGGTGCCATAGCGTTGACTTTACGTAGTTTAAAAGTGAAACGAGATTCATTTTTAATTTGATTTTAATTCGAATTTCAATACATTACAATAAATTTTCAAATGCTTAACTTTAATGAACACGGTACATTTATTCGATCTTTGTTTTGAATTTGAATTGAATGGCAACCTACATATTTGAGCCAACTATGGGGGAATCTTTAACACTCTAAACTTGAAGTGAGAAGTGAATGTTCAGTGTCGGTGGACTGGGTCAAAATGTCATTAAGATTTATTTTTAATAAACTCTGTGGTTTTTATAAGTGCAAACTACAAGTGTTAATATTTAAATTGAGATTTTTTCGATTCACAAGTCGTATGTAGTTTTTTCTATAATTTATTAAATGCATTTTAGTAATCTTTTCGTTTGCCTAGTTGCTTAATTTTAAATGTTAACTTTGTTGAAATAAAACAAAAAAGTAAATAACCAATTGATTTTTTGATCAAAATGTAAACAGATTGTCCTTTATATACCATAAAAATTATAATCATAATAATAATAATACAAACTAAAAAACATACATCGATATATGTGTTTGGAAGCAGTTATAAAAAATATTATATTTTATTTTAAATTTTTTTCTTTAATTTGTTTAGGCCTTTAAAGTAGTTTAATATGCACGCAATAGATTTTTAAATCATTTTTTTTTTTTTACATATTTTATCATAATATTCATTGCGTTCTCTTCGTTAGTTTTCATCGTTTTCAATAGACAAATTGAAAAATAGATTTGTTTTTATAAAGTTGTATATAATTGGCACTTAACTCATTTAAAATACATAAAAATATAGTACATAAAAACGATGGTTTTCTTTCCTTTGTGGTTATTTTGTTTATAAATATGCAAAAGTTATTTTTGGGGGTAAAAAGTAAGTATATAAATAAATAAATCACGTTCATTTAAAAATTGCCAAAGATTAAAACAATAAACACCATTGCACATAAATTAATTATTCAGTACGAGTTAGTTGCAACCTATCCCCATTCTCATCCTCATTTCGATCTCGATCTCGATCTCTACTTCATCCTCATCCTCATACTCATCCTAATCATTATTATTTATCAATTACTATAATCTTTATCTTTATCATTACCATTACTATAATCATTATTATTATCATTACTTGGGGCTGGTGTTCTTTGTTTGTGGGTAGTAGGGGGTTGTGTGGGGTGGGGGTGGAAGGAGGGCTTAAAGGAATGTTGAGTTGAGCGTATATAATAGACAATTTATAAATCAACGACATCCTCTTGCGTGTAGGGCGACTCTCTATATATGCGACGAGACGTCGAGGTGCGTTGCAGGCCTTCAACTAATGTCTCCTGTTGGTTAAAATGATATCATATATGTGGGATTATATGGATATATATATATATACATGTACAAAAACTAGCTAAGCATTCGGCATGCACATTACAAAAACAACAAAACTTATAAATAAAAATACATAAACAATATGTAAACAGACACAGAAATTGATGAGCACCAAAACAACAATTAAAGCCACAAATATTTTAAACGATGATTTGTGATTGATGCCAGCACAAAGCACACAAAGCAGTAGGAGCACGAGGATGCACTCTCCAGTGCCACTCAAAGTTCAACTCAAACCTCGAATAGCGTTGAGATCTCTTTGCCCGCAATACGCTTCACATTGCTCTCTCCACAGCTGCTCGTCTTGCCTGCCAGTTGTCCATTCCGCATGCTGAGGATCTCATTGCTGATGAGACTGGCACAGGCTATGGCATGCTCCGTGCTCTTGGAGCTGCCAATGCTGCTGGTGCTGCTGCCATGCTCCGTAATGATGGTCTTGCTTAGTGTCTCCTGTGTCTCATTGTTGGTGCTGCTGGTGTTGATGATCTTTGAGCGCATTTGATTGTTTAATACTGTGGTAGTTGTTGTGGTGGTTGTCGTTGTGCCGCTTGAGTTGCTGTGGCTACTGGTGCTGTTGTTGCTGTTGATGCTGCTGTTGCTGGCCGTGCTTATGCGATTGACTGTGCTCAGAACTGTTCTGGGCATTATGGGCGGCTTGAGGGGCAGCTCTGTTGTTGTGGTTTTGGTCAGGATTCAACACAATACAATACGAATACGAGAACAAATCAAAATATGAAAATAAATAAAATACAAAACGAAACGAAAGGATAAAAAACTTGCAGGATCTACATGTCTAGGTGCTGGTTGGCATACAACAAAGGGCATCTCGTTCTCATGCACCGAGCCGCCGCAACGGGAACTTACCAAAGCGACTGAGGCCTGCGGCCAACTCACGCACTGACTTCTTCTCCAAGGCAGCGCCTGCATTAAGATTACAGTTAAAGAACAGGCAAGGATTGGTTAGGATAGCTCAACTCACCTGGCGAAATGCCGACAATGCTGCCACCACCGCTAGCAGCTGATAAGGCAATGCCTGGTGTAATGCCCACAATGGATCCCCCACAGCTCTGTCCAAAGGGCAGCACCTCCACATCTAAACAAACGCATAATATTGGTAAGTAAATCTATCTATGAATATTAGTTTCTGTCCCGCACCTTCCTCCAACGTATCCGGCGTTGTCTTGGTCGAGTCCAAGCTACCGTTGCCTGTTACCATATCACTCTTTGGCTCATTGCCCACCACTGACCAGGGACGCGGCTTCTGCAACGCTATCGGTGTGCGTAGTATGCCATTGCTCGTCTTGACTATGATGCTGTTTTCCATGACTGTGGAATGGTTCTTTATGGAATCGCTGCTGGGCGAACGCATTTTATCATCTCGCGTGCCCGCCTTCAACAGCCCGCTGCCTGGCAGACCAACTGCCTCCTCGCCAGGGCCGCCCTCGGTGCGCATTTTGACCAGCGGCGACTTGCGACCCACCAGCGGCGAATACTTCTCCAGATTGTCCGTGGAGCGTGACCGTGTAGCCCAGGAGGCACCTAGAAGTAATAACAATAATTAGCTTTGATCCTCCTTAATTCCAAACTAAACTCACTTTTGAGCAATGGCGACTGTCGTTCCAATTTGATTGGTCGCCGTTCCTCCAATATGGGCGTCGTTTCCTCTGAGGTCATGTGCCCATTGCCATCCCGACTCATTGTGGGACTGTCCACAAACGAGAGCGAGCTGCACTCCTCGGACGTGGGCGAAACGAGTGGCGTCAGCGTGGTCGGCGTCACGGAGCCTGGTCGAAAGAAGTGCTCCAGACCATCGCCCATGTCGCGGCTAACGCCAGCGACGCACTCGGCGCTAACTAGCGGCCGTGTAGGTGCACGCGTCTTGGCACGCTTGGGACGACCCTTGACCAGATGCTGCAGCTGGAACGAGGCGCTGGGCAGCTCCGTAATCGAGTCACAGCACTCATCCACGCCACCATCATCCATGGCCGCATTACTGTCGCCCAAATGATTGGCAAGCAAACTACCTGAAGCGCCAGCCATGACGGCAGCGCCACGAGTGGACATCTGCGAGTTGGAACGATGCGATGATGGTGACTCAAGCAGATCGGGTATGTCGGATATGTGGCTCATGCTGAGATTCTCAACCACCGACTGGGGACGCACCTTGCGAGCGACCGAGCGACGTTTCGTAGGCAAATGTGGTGTAGCCTGGCGAGGGGAGATACAACAGTTAATAACAAGTCTTTAAGGTTATGTTTTCTTTATGAGATTTGCATGTGTGAAATGATGAGGTGGGGGGCGTGGGTTGGTGTGGGAGTATTCAACTTGCTGGCCATAAAAAGTAAAAGTAATAAGCTAAAAGTGCTACCAAAAACAGAGATTAAGAAACAAAGATACAGCTACAAAGATCAGGAAGAGGTCAAAGATGAGAAAGATTTCTAGATACGGGTATAGTATATGGATAGTTAGACATAAAAAACTACTTACAAGGTTCAGATATTCCAATTTCTTTATAGTATTTTTTTTTTGATTTTTTATGTAAATGAGTTGGAGATAAGGTTTTAATATATAATAAATATATATTATGTATAATGTATATATAATGTTTACAAGTAGCATATAAAGTAGAGTTGTAATTTATCACATGATTGTTGTTGTTGTGGTTGTAGTTGTTGTTGTTGTGGTTGTTGTTGTTGTTGTTGGGTGTTTGTTTTGGTATTGATGAATTGAATGGATGATACAAGGATACACGAAGGAGGAAGAACACGAGAGATAAATATAATGAGCATTTTTCTGTTTTCTTCATTTTCTTTCATTGTTTTAAGCATTTACACATATATTTTATAAAAAGGTATATATATATATGTGTGTAGGTGTATAAGTGTGTGTGTGTGTGTGTGTTCTAAGCTGCATTGGAATTAATTGAATTGATTTGTTTTTTTTTTTGTGGTTTGTAAATGTTTTTTACTTCTGCTGTTGACAAAGCTCCTAAGTTTGAGATAAGTGTGCATGTGTGTGTGTAAGTGTATGAGTATGTGTGTAAGTGTTTGTGTGTGTTAGTGTGAGTGTGCGTATGTAAGTTGTGATTATTTGCCACTACACGCAGATATTTTATAAGAATTTACATTTTTTTGCTTTGTTTTTTCTGTATTTTTTTGTTTTGGATTTGTAGACTACTGCATCCACTTGGGCAGGGAGAGATTTTCAACACTTACAGTGGGCGATTCCAGGCCCAGTTTGGGCAATACGGAGCCACGTCCACCGGGTCGTATGATCAAGCCCTCAGCTTCCTAGAAAATATGCACATAAAATTCATATATATAGAAGGGCGTTAGTCTACGGAATTCTATGAAATTGCCTTCTGATAAGAAGACGACGCAAGCGACGCCAATCACCAACTGGAATGCTCCAATTTCTGGCTGGCATAATGAAAGCAGAAGTCAATTTTCGGGCCTAAGACCCCAATGACATCACATTTGTTATTGAATATAACGAAATCATTGATAGATAAGACAGGTGCTTGCGGCCTGAGCTATCGATATATACGTAGGATATCGATGGGAGTCGGAAGACTTACATGACTGGAGCGACTGCGGACAATGTCCGGCGTCTGCGGCTCGTCTAGCAGCACCGATGGTGACTCGGCAATGCCCAGGCCGCGACGATAGCGTGTCAGGGCCTCCAGCACCTCATCTGTGGCACGATCCGATATGGCTGCGGCCAGCGATTGCTCAATCTCACTGCAATTAAACAAAACAAGAGAGAAAAACATTAAAAATAATCTCACATATGGAAGCTATAATTGCTTTAAGGAGCACTACTTGTGGTCTGTCGCCGCCGTCTCCTGCTCCTCATCGGGACACTTGCGATAGGCCGTGCTGGTGCTGCTCTCCCCAACGCCTGAGCTGTTGGAGAAGCAGCAGCACAAAGTGCGCATCAGGCCCATCGCCTCAAACAGCTGGCAAAAGCGAACGCGAAAAACAAAAAAAAAAACCTGAAGCTGGAAGTGGCAACTGAACGGCGCTCAAAGAGCCAATGAATTCGCCTGTTGGCTCAGTGGGCGCTGCTGCTGCTGCGTTATGGGAACACTATCGAAGTAAACACACACACACACACACACTTGCGTACACATACACGTGTATATGTATTAATTTATTTGAGTTTTGGGGGAGCTGCCAGACAGCAGCCGTTTGGGCTTTCGAATGGAAATGCATTCAGCTGTTAAGTTATTTGTATTCGCTAATCTTATCTCTGCGTTAACTCACTCACACACAGGCACACATACAGTCAAACAATGCGAAGAGAGCGCGCGCGTACGTATGCGTGTGTGTGTGTGTGCGGAAGAGAGCGCCAGAGAGCGAAGAGAGTGCTCGCAGCCGAAGCTTGCTTTAAAAACAAAATCTTTTTTTAATCCCAGCTGTTAGGGATGAGCGAGATTCCAATCAATCAGCGATCAAAAGCTAATCGAATACTTAAAATCGAAATCAAAGTATATATATAAATATCTGATATTGAAAATTTGGAATTTTTTCAATTTGATTTTCGCTCAGGTCGCTCGAAGAAACTCCGAGTCGGATAATTGAATTTTAGATATTATTTAAATTTATCATTGTTTCTTTTTTTGAAACACTTTCAAAGGAAAACAAATAAATATTGAACAGTGTTGTCTTCCTCTTTAAAGATTAACTTCAATGTCAAATACTTTAAAACTGATTCACATATATTTGCACATCTCTAAAAGAGCACAGTGTGTGTGTGTGTGTGTGTGTATGTGGGAGGCTTTTTGCTCAGCTTCATTTGATCAACGCGTCGTTTTGTCTGCCTCAGCCCCTCACTGAGTCATCCTCGCTCTCTCTCTGTTTCTCGCTCCAGCTCAGTCACACATCTCTTCTCACTCTCGCTGACGAGTTACTCACCCAACTTTGTTCATTATCTCGCTGCCGGCATTGTTCAGCAGGCAATTCTGGAGAAAATCTTCGGGTACGTGGAGGCGTTCGTTGAGTGCTTTGCGCAGATCTTGTACCACAATTTGATTGCCCAACGTTTTGGGGCACTGCTCGACGCCAGTGCGTATCATGGTCTCTAGGGTCTCCTCCAGATAGCTTTTGATGGTGTAGCTTAGCTCGCTGGCCACACGCGTTAGCTTCATTTCAATGGGATGGGCATCGTTGCGCACAGCTTCCTGTAGCTTGGGCATCAGCTGCTTGCAGTTCTCTGCATCGGTGATGAGACGCTGCACGGCGCAAACATTATCACCACCGCCCTTGGCTATGGATATGGTGTCCTGTGTCTCGGCCACAAGTTTGTCCACCAGCTGGTGTGTGGAGGAGAGCATGAAGCCATGCTGCAGCCTGAAACCCTGACCATTGGTGCGCTTCAGTCCATTGCAGTTGCGTTGCAGCAGCTCCTGCATCTTGCGCATGACTGCGTCTGTCTTCTCCGGATGGTTCTTTAGATGCGGCGCAATGTCAAACACCGGGAAGGGTATGGTGCGCATGCTGTGATTGTGCTCCAGGGCGTACACAATGTCCGCATAGCCCTGCAGCGTGACGCTGTTCTTGTCCAGGTAAATGGTGCGCAGACGATTATTGATCTGCAGCGCCTTGGCGAGCAGTCGGGCGCCCACATCTCCCATGAAGTTGCCACTTATGTCCAGCTTTTGCAGGCTCTGATTGCTGCCCAGGGCATTGATGAAATCGTGCAGATCATGCTTCAGCTTGTTCTCCGACAGCACCAGCTCCTGCAGTGGGAAATCATCCTTCTGTATAAGATTGACCAGTGCATCCATTACGGGTGGTATGTGCTTTGGCTTCATGCCGGTCAAGCTGCGGCACAGATGTAGCGTGCGTATTGAGGGATTCTTGGATATGGCCGTCAGCACGGGCGCCAGCTCTGCATCCAAATCTGTGGAATGGAAGAGAGTTGCCATTAGTAACTATTCACTTAATGACTACTCCCAACTACTCACTATTGTCGCTGATGTCCAGGCTCTGCAGAACGCGTACGCCGTGTATACAGGACTCCAGCACATGGGCGCCTTGGGTGCCCAGCGTATTGCCGCTGAGATCGAGATGCAGACCCGCCGTCGACTCATTGCAGGCCAGGCCAAGCAACAGATTCTTGAGCGCCTCCATGGGCAGCTTGCAGCCGGCAATGTTGAGATGCTTCAGGCTCAGGGTGCTGGTAAAGAACTGCTTGAAGGAGGGCGGAATCTCCTTGCCCTTCTTCGTGCTGAACGAGTTGTGCGAGACGTTTAAGTGTGACAGATGGGTGGCACAGCCGCGCAGCAGAGCTCCAAATAGCTGGAGAGGATTAGGATGAATTAAAAGTAGTTGAAAGTTGGACAGACATAGGATACTTACATTTTCCAGCGTTATATCAGTCGAGGCCAGATCCAGATGCTCCACTACATTGGGTTGAGCCAGAAAATTGTGCAGATTCTGCAAAGGATTATATAGAGATCAGTTTTCTTTCGGAGAGTTGTCTATAAGTACTTACGGTTATATCATCCTTGAGACTGTTTCCACTCAGATCCAGATAGGTGAGCGAATTGGAAATACTTTGATTGAGCGACAGCGAGTGCGACATCTGGTTGACTCCCTTCGAGGTGAGGCCACAGTGGGCAAGGGCCAGTTTGCAGAGACCCTTGGATACTTTGGCTATGGGGCCAGCCAGGTGAATGGCGCCTGGTGGAGCAGAGGATAATTGAATGAGTTGTTGTATATAAAAGTGGGAAACAAAGAAAGCGAGAAATATAAATGAATGAATTGAATAATTGTAATCGAATACAAATCGAATTGAAATTTGATCTTCTTTTGCCAATGGAATGAAATTTGGTTTGTATATACACAGAAGGCGTGATAGAAGCGGCAAACATATATGAATACGATAACGAATATGAATAAACATATATATATGCATATATATGATGAGTTTGACTTGTGTGGAGGGAATCGAATTCTATATGTTTTATACAATGCAAATTTCTATGCGCCACACAAGCTGGAAAATCATATCGCACATTGATGAAAGGCAACAATAACAATAACAGTAAGAACAATAATAAGAATAACAGTAAGTATAACAGTAAGAATGCAAGGCAAATGTAATTATAAATGTTATCTAGTTAAGTACAAAACGAGTTACATAGTTATCTAGTTATGTGTGTCATATGGGTTCTGCAAACCTTGTACAATTTTTCCAAGTAGGGCGCACAATGAGCTCGCTCCTACGAGTGATAAATGACACGACAACAATCATAATAATAATAAAGAACAACAACAAAATGGAATGAAAATTAGTTAATTGTTGGAATAAAGAGGGAAACGCATTTAATTGGATTAGAAACAAACACACAAAGAGACCGAGCGGCAGAGACGAGGCGAGTATCATCAAAATGCAACTAATTGCCAGGGGCGTATGTCGAAGGGGGTTTCGTTTCGTTTAGCTAAGACTAAACCCTGGTACACACCTTTATCCTCGATTATGTTGTGACTCAGATCTATGGTACGTATCGCTGGACTGCTGTTCGTAATCACAGATATCGAAAGCTTATTCAGAAAATCCCATCTAGAAAGAGAAACAGTTAAAACTTTGGTTGCAAGCAGATGTCCAGTGACACTCACCTTAAACCTAAGGCCTCCAGATGCAGCTCCTCCAGCCACATGGAGCGCTTGAGCACATGCAATATGCGTTCCAATGTCTCATTAGATAGACGCATATTGGCCGCCTTTAGACCACGAAAAAACGTATTATACTCCAGAGCCGAAACGATGGCCATCAAGTCTCTGCATGGCACAAAGAAAGAGATCAGCTAGGATATAGTTTCATATAGTCTATACTCACTTTGGTTCCAGGTGATCGAAATCGCGCAGATTGAGCAGGCGTGTGTCATGCGACAAGTATATGGTGTCCACATCCCAGGCGACCTCCTCGCGGTACGGCACACCATGGAAATCACACATGCAGGCGTACTGGGCACTGAAGCCACCGCAGGGACCCACATTCCGGGGATCTGAGGGTCGGAACTCCTCCGAGAAAATGGTCTCCCGCTCCGGCGGTTGTATGTCAATCTGTGAAACGAAATGTCGCAAACAGTTCAAGATGAGTTGAAGGCATAATCGCGGCACACGCGGCGTATGCGCAATTTTGAGGCGTTAACAGCATTTTTAACACTTAACACTTGACATGGCAGTTGCGTGCCTTCTGGCAATTATCTATCATTTTGTTGCCCAACTCAAATTGTTGTGGTTTCTATTGTTCTCGTCGTTGTTGTTGTTGTTCTTGGCAGCTAAACATGCCCAAGACAAGAAAGTTTACAATTGCAACAACAATTGCAGCTATTGTGGGTGGTTTCTGTGATGCGTCAAGAGATTTGCATAATTGCAGGCAGCATAATTTACAGCGACAACGACAGCAACAACAACAACAACAGCAGCAACAACAACAACAACTTGAGTCATTATAAATGCATTGAATTATTAAGTTGAAGCCAAGGCAGATACACAACAATAGGTTTAAGACTCTAAGAGCTCAATTGAGAGAATCACAAATAACGTTTACATGTGTGTGTATATACCTATGTGTGTGTGTGTGTGTGTGCATGTGGGTATTCAGAGGTGTGTGGGCATATCAGAAATTTACTTATTTAAATAAATTAAAGTTGCCTTCGAGACGTTTATCTAAAGATTTCACAAAATAAAACTTAGTCAAAGTCGTCTCAGTTGACTGAGATATGTCTAAGTGACCGCTAAAACGAGCTTTAATGGATTATAATACCAGAAACTAATCCAAATTGAAGGTATTATAATAATAGAAGCCATTATAAAGTATTATATGGTAAACCAAGGTTTGACTAGAGGTTTTCCTTTCTTTCAATTAAATTTGAATCTAAATATTAAAACTGATTCTGTTTAATTCAATTTGAAGTTAAAACTAATCAGTTTATATATTATTATATGTACACAGACAATTGCATTAACTAATACACTGAACGAAATCTTTATTAAGTGCATATTATCAACGTTTGTTTGCCATGTCAAAAGCTATGGGTGAAAATGCCATTGTAGTTTAATATTTAATTAAGTTTTAATTAAAGACTCATCTGACTCAGGCGAGCAATTTATGCCGCCACACAACCAGCCACCCACACACACCCAGACACACACACACACACACACACACATGCAGTCTCCTCTTGCTCTAAGCACTTAATTAGCCTTTTGAACAAAGTTTCCCACAATTTGGCTACAAATTTTTTGCAAATAGGCAGAAAATTCGCTGCACATTTTGTTCACAAAGTTTTTGTTCCTATAAACAGGGGTTATAAACATCTTAAATAACGCTCCATTTATAATTTATAATGATTAAAGTTTCTATATATAGTATATAGTATATAACATAGATTGAGGTCTCTCAGTATAAACATTTGCCGATAATTCACTGAAGCTTTGAGTTCTGACGAGTCAGAGTTAAACATAAGAATGAATATATATCTGGATATATAAATCATTCACAATATACTTAGAAAAGAAACCCCCTCAGAGAGAGAGAGAGAGAGAGAGAGGTTTGCCTAGAAGTTATAGTTATGGTTTCCCGTTAGCTTTTATAACTTTTTTAAGTGGAGCAAAGTTTTTTTGTGTAGGCAAATTTTGTTGTAAGAAAACTTCTATATGTTTTCACAGCTTGCAATAATTTTCAGTTTTAAATGTTCTATTAACTTTTTAAAACTTTTCGTTTGTTTCAGCTCATTAAACAGACTTAATACCCTACAGTTTTACATATATATAAATATGATATATACTTGCCTTTTTGATGATGTATTTGAGAGGAACTGTTGGAAATATTTGCTTAATTGCCGAGGCTAAATCGGTTAGAATGACATCAGCGTTCTACATATAATAAACATAATTATTATATAATAGTTTCAATATGATTATTAGGTAATTCTTACCGAGCTGAAATTGCCCGCATCTCCCGTTGTGGCAAACGAATATGGCCGATCGTTTGTTATTATAGAGAAATGTGTCGGCTTCTTGCTCTCGACTCCAACAATGTCCAGATAATGGAAATGGCATTCGATCTGTAACAATTTTTCAATTACAGAAAGCTATAAGGATCCAGAATTATGTATCCACTTACCTTGGTGGGCACCTTGGCGGTGAGTAAATAAATGCGAACTGGTGTAAAGACCTGTAAAAACAGAACAAGTTTCTTATAAAAGCAGCTAACTTTGGGAATCATGAACAGGGGCGTCTGCCAGGGGGGTTCAGCTTGGCTAGAACAATGAGTCAACTAAATGGCTGCACAATGGGATCCTCTGGCACAGCGCCAAGCGGCATGAGACATGCGTGTAGACATGCAAAAGTCAAGCTTTTAAAGGGCGGGAGAGGGGTGGGGGGCTGGTTCCTATGCAACACTGCATTTGGTGGTAAGACTGATTGCTGGCTGGCTGCCATTGCTCAGACTAATAAGGGTGTGCGAGGTGTGTGTGTGTGTGTAAAAGGTTTGAGGTAACGTAGGGTATTGGCTGGTAACTCAATTTTCCTTTGCTTTTTGTCTGTAAAAGAAAACTTTGCAGCAGTTTTAATTGGAAATCAAAGTACGTTCTATAATTCATTTAGCCACTTTAGAAATGGAGGAAACCAAAGAGAGAGAGGGAGAGGGAGAAGAGGAGCGGGGCGGGGTGTCAAGCCACGTCCATCGTTTCTGGTAATTGGACACTTTGGTTTCAGCGAGAATTACTTAAGCGGCTTTTTCTATGCTCGGCCCCGAACAAATCAATTTTCCAGTCATGTGAATTTAAGCGGCCAGGCGAGAAATTAGCATAGTCCGAGCTAAAGGTGGACAGGTAACAGGTAGCAGGTAGCACGTACCACGTAGCAGGTAGCAGGTAGCAGTTGAAGTGCTAAACGCCGTTAAGTATGCTATAAAATATCAATTACACTTTGGCTCGAAAGTTCAAGTGGAGATGGAAAATGGAAGAAAAGCTAATCTCAACGTAAAGTAAGAACACTTTAAATACGTTTTACGGCAAAGTGTTTGGACTATAAGTGAGTTCCGGGCCAGGCTATTGACTCAATATTAAAATGCTAAAAGGTTGGAGAGGAGGAACAGTTGGACAGGTAAATAGATTAAAAAGGTGAAGCCTCCTCTCTAAAGGTGACAGCTGCGTGTGCGGCATGACATTTTCTACTTCCTTTGAAGTTAGATACAAAATAAGTTGGGGTAGAAGGAGAAAAGATACTTTATATGTAAATAAAAGTAAAAGTATCTCTCGGTTATTTCTTAGGTTATATGTATCCAAAGTTTCGAAAATCAATCTCTAATTGTAGTATGATAATAGAAGCTTACTTTCTGACAGTTTCTACAAGACTTGGAGGATAAAGTAAGAAGATACTTTGTATCTAAATAGAACTAAAAGTATCTGTGGGTGTTTACTTGGATCATATGAACCCAAAGTTTCTATAAGTTGAAAGATAACGAGAAAAGATACTTTGTATCTAAATAAGAGTAAAAGTATCTGTAGGTTTTGCTTAGATCATATGTATCCAAAGTTTCCAAAATCTATATCTGACATTTCATACCCAAGCTGTGGGCCAACTTTCTGCAATCTACCAATTAGTACCCCAATCAAACGTAATACCAAACCTAATATACCTCCTCTTGGAGCAGTCTTCATTGCAGGGCAACATTCATTTGAATGCAATTTGGCTTGGCAGCTGCAGGCGAGGCATCCTAGCATGCAATTTCATATACAAATTAGAGTGTTGACTGGTTCCCGAGAGGCATGGCAAATCTGTGCTGGAGCTGTGGCAGGCACATCAAGTGGATTGAAGTTGCAGTGGGCAGGGGGAATCGGAGGCAGGGGCTATAAGGTAGATGCTAAAGAGAAACACCTGAGGGTATGGACACACATCTGAACACTTACCAAGACACGATTCTCCGTTTTATCGCCTTTCGTTTCCAATTTGACCATATACTTGACCAAGATCTTTGTGTGTCGACCCAGTATAGATTTGACGCTTTCTGCAAGTGATGAAAGAGAATATAAACAGAAAAGAAAGATTAATAAATGGGTATATGATATATGTATATATCAATTTATATACTTGTATATACGTATATATCTATATCATTGGCATTATGCGCAGTCTCGTCGGGCTGTTGTGCATGTCAATGCGAAGAGTTATATCATCTATAGACGAGTGACAGCACCTCGTATATTGCCTATTACGTTTGTTTTTCCCTGTTTCTTGCTCAAACCAAACACGTAGGCACTTTATGAAGGCAACAACAGTTTGAAATTTCGCTGAGTCTGAGCACATTCAGAGCCAGAGCCACCCCTTGGCACAGCCACTTGGGGAGCACTCCTCCTACGCCCCCATTCCATATTCTCATACCCATTTCCAGCTACTTAACATAGCAGCACACACACACACACTCATCTACACAACGATGACGAATTTATTCAAAGTGAGATATTTTCATGTGCATTTGACAATGAGAACATAGCGGGTAGCTAGAGAGGGTACCTTGGGGGGCAGGAGCAGAGTTGGGGATACAGAACACTTTGATTGTTGTTGGCGTTGCTTTTGTTGTTGGTGTTGCCATTGTTGTTGTTGTTGTTGTTGTTGTTGGGCACCGGGTACAAGTATTATGTCATGCGACAGGCACGCCAAATCTCAAGTATGCCCGGATGGCACAAAGACCGGACAGGGAGTCAGACGTGGTGAGGTGGAGATGGAGATGGAAACGGAGTTCGAGGTGGCAGTGAGGCAAGGGCTCTGCGAATTATGACTCCTTGTCTGGGCATGTGCTTCCCGGAGGCATAAATGGAATTGAAATGTCAAAAATTCGGGCAGCTGGGCGTGGATAGCTCCAGTATGCTCAAAATATAACGATCCTTAACATGCTATAAAAGGACATATTATTAGCTATATGTTAAGAGCGTTATGGGGTAATAAGATTGATTTAAAGGAAAGTTTTGAAAAGAAGTGTGGAAGATTCTTTTATAAATCCTCTGATAAAAGCTTTCCTTGCATAAAACACATTCCATATGTAGATTAGCTTAGAAGTTTGTCACAGGTTTATTATATTCCAAGGATTTCTGTGTACCCAAAAGGACACGTACGTTGGGCGCACTCCTGGGTGCAATTAGCCTGAGAAATCTTTATTTTATAGTGTCTTTTGGCATTACAAATTCCTAAAACAAACAAACAACAACGTTGGAAAGTGAAAAGCAACTGCGTACGAGCAGTATTTACATGACATGTACGAACATGTTGATAGACAGACTTGGCAATGGATTTGCATGAGGAATGCCATAAACGACCAGCGGGAGCAATTAAGTCCCTGACCACAGTCACTAAACAGCCGCAAAATGTGGCCAAAAAGCACAGAAAGACATAAAACTTTGCCTGGAGTAGCTGAGTGTGCGAGTGTCAATTGTGTGTGTTATAGACAACATAAATTGTTTGGACTTGTAGACACGACAACCATACATAGGCTCATAACAACAGTGGCGTGACAGAATTGCAGTTTTTTTTTATTTTTAAGTTTTGTTATTAGTGCAGATTTAATCTTTTTTATTAAAGTAATTTTTAACATTTTTTTTATCGAAGGGGAGCATTCTTTTGAAATGGAGTCCCCATTGCGTGCGCCACTGTGCACCACCCGCTTAGACGCCGGCAGTTGTAACGGCGCCAACTATAAAAAAAATAAAATAAAAGAGAAAAAACTTTGTTCCGGCGCATTGCATTGACAAAGATAAAGATCATCAGCATCGCCCATGGCCAGCGAAGCGGCAACATTGACAGTTAACTGCGAGAGAGAGCAAAAAGTTTGGCTGCGGATTCTCTTAATTGCAGACGAAGTGAATGAACTTTGTCTTCGCTGCGACTCTTGAACTTAGGCTCTTCTTTGCCTGCCTGGCGCTCTCTTACACTTCCTTTCCCCCTCTACCTCTCGCTCTCTCGCAGACATTATGGCAGTAGCAGTCTGATTACATTGTATACAATTGCTTTGCTCTTACATTAGTTGACACTGTGTCAATATCACGATGACGCTGATGATGAGCACAAACAAACGAGACATAATGAAACGTGATGAAAACAAGTAAAAACTAAGTGCAGAAGAAGAAGAAACTGTTACTAGTTAAATGGGTATTAAACAGATGTTTTTCTTCGAAGCTCGAGAAAAACAAGTTTTATAATCATAAAAACTCAATTTATAGATAAAATTTATCTTCATCATAACCTTTAAAACGCAGTTCATTCAGCAAACCTTGTGATAAGCAAGGTAAATACAATAAAATTGTTTATTTATAACAAGTCTGCCATACTCAATTTGAAGTAAACAATCATTCCATAGGTATTTACACTTCATATACGTAATTCGGTATGCCCACTTTTCACATTGCACTTGCGAGTGTTCCAGAGTGTGTAACTCATATTTGAAATGGCAATTTGAAACTGACGTGGCCCTCATACACAAAATTTCAGTGAGTATCCAATTACGTTGACCATGTTCCATGCTCTGAGCTGGTTATTACCTGTCCACCTGTCTGGCTGTCTCGACTTCATTTCCGTTTATGGGAAATTTGACTTTAATTGCCATCTCAGTTCGGCGCTGTGATAAGAAGCTTCTGCTTCAGGTCAATAGCTGCCATAAAATGCTACTTTTCGATACTTTTGGGGTCAAAGAACCGATACTGTATCATTGTCGAAAAAAGTTGCTTGTGTGCAGGTTCGACGGGTGGCGTAGGAGGATGAGATTTTGATCTGGATAGCGGATTTTGCCAGCATTATAGAATTGACAGCAATCTAAGTACTTGCAGGGGCAAAACGTCGAGTGTGACCCAATTTTGTAGAGTTTTGTTGCCACTTTTTTTTGCAGCACAATGCCCGGAGATTACATGAGTTCAAAATACTCAGCTACAAGTGCAACTGTGGGCGTGTCTCTGCTTCTGTATAGCTCTGTGTGTGAGTGTGTGTCGCCTTGTCTGAGCCTTTTATTACGACACTTGTGTAGTTTGTTGATTGTTCGTTCTTTTTGTTGCGTGTAAGCAAACACACACACACACACTTACATACCCTTATACACGTGTTGTGTTAGGCAGTACAAAGGCTGTCAAAACTTTGGCGAGAACAAAATGAACATGGGACTAAATCAGTATTACAGTTTGACAGGCAGTGCAAGCAAAAGCCCACACTCAAAGTAACCGCACACATGAATATAGAACAAACATATGTATGTGTGGATACATGCATATGTATGTATGCCAAGCCAAGCTCAAAGCTTCTCGCTTGCAAAGGATTAAGCACAGTGTAGCCCAAATTTGGGCACGATTACACACACATACATACGTAAGTACTTATAAAGAATGCGAAAATAATTTCAATGCAAAAAGAAAACAACAATGGGCAAGGCCTTTGTCACAGTCGCTGTTGCTGCTCCAGCTGCTTAAGCTAACGGTACAGCGGCCGTCAATAAAATCCAAAGCCCAAGTCAAACGCAGCACAAAAGAAAGTTAAACGAAGATTTTTATTTTCGTTTTCTTTGCACACAACTTTGTGATTACTTTACGTTATGTTAATTATATTTGCACAATGAAGCACCGAGTAACTGATATATAAAGAGAGAAGGAGAGGCCGACAGAAAGAGAGAGGGAGACTGGAAGTAGAAGTGGGAGGTAGACAAACAGACAGACTGGCGGCAATTGCAATTTACTTTCGCGTGGGCTATTAACAGCAGCTATTGTTGTTGCTGACGCTGTTAACATGAACAGCTGTCCGGCTGCTACTGTTAAGACTGTAAACAATTGGTTGCGGCTGTTAACTGACCCTGAAGTTGTAGAGAGTAAGCAGAGACGATGTTAATCTTAAAGTTGCTTTTGTTCTAATTACTTTTTGTCTACTTCTGCATGTATATTTTGGGCGCTTTCGGCCCCTTTTGCATGGTCCAGAGGGCGTGTGCTTTAATATATTTGACCTGGAAACGCAGTTTTTGCTGCTGCGCAAAATTTGAGATTGAGCTTTCATGTTGCGGCTGCCTGACAGCGCACACATTGTTAGAGCTATGACGAGTAATAGAAAGCGACAGGTAACCCACACTTTCGCACTCTTTATGTGCCTGTTTCACTCAGTCATTCTATCGCCCTCTCTGTCTCTCTTTGCTTCTATTCCCCAAAAACAAAAGTGGAACAAGCCAATACTAAGACTGGCCAGGGATGCGCGCGACCGAGCGAGGGAGCACTGCAGTCGCATCATTAACGTCACTTGTTGTATTTGTTAGGTGACACAATTTCACCCATAGCTGCTGTCGGTCGACCTCAAAATGGAGCAGCTAGAAGCAGCAGCTCATGAGCTTTAGCTCTGGCCCCATAACTCTTATTTTTGCGTTAGTTTTGGTACTGGTGTCAACGCTGAGCGTTTTTCTGTCGCTTCTTTATATCGATATGCTGTCAAACGGGTTCTTACTTCGCCGCCAACTTTCAATGTGCCCAAATTGCTGCCGCTCTGCGTCGAATGCAAAATGTGTGTGTGCGTGTTTCACTAATGAGACGCACAGGCTGCAGGCAGGATAACTGGAAATGGAGCAAGACGGGAAATTGGCACACGCACACAGCCAAGCTCAGCATAGCTCTGCATAGAGCGCAAAGAGAGGCAGAGAGGAAGAGAGAGCGAGAGCTTATTGGAAACGGTAGCTGCTGGTCAGCATTTACCGCTAATTGCATACAATTTGCCATTAGTTGCATTCCAAATGAGCAAACGGCAAACGTTTAATTCATTGCATGAATTATTGAGCGGGTGCACTTATTGGCCAGCATTTATGTAGGTCAACCAGGGGTCAATTTGACATATTTTTCACATACATACCTAAATATGTATACATAACTCTTATGGCCTTCACTGGCTGAGCCTGATCCAAAAAATTTCCATAGTTTTGCAGTTTTGGCTGCGAATTTAAGCCAACAAATCTCCTAAGTAGAGCCATAAATATTTCGGGCAACTAGTTTGCCGCTGTTGCAACATAATCCAGGCAAAAAAGTGTGTGAATCGATGGCAATTTCGATTTCTATGGCGCTTTTAAGGCCCATTATTTCTGCATAAATTAAATCAGCTAAAGTTTAAGAGATTAACTATGTATATAATAGAAAAAAAAGCAAAAGCTGCAGTGAATTGGTGATACCCTGACACTCTAGAGAGCTCGTTTACTGTACAATAATTTCGAAAGTTTAATAATAAAGGTATTAGCTTTAAACATAAGCTGAACATGTGTAGAGGAGGAGTACAAAAATGTTGAGCCTAAGTATATGTTTAGTATCGATAATTTAACTGAAATCTAATCACAAACATTATTAGCAAAGCTGCAAATAAAACTGTTAAAAATGGCCATTATGAATGTTAAAAAAAGAGTATACAAAATATACAAGCGGTCACATTAAAGATAAGCCTCTTAAGATTTGTGTATTTGTTTTTTTCGCAAAACAAAGAGACGACAATCAAGACAACAACAACAAAAACAAAACTAAGAGCTGTAAAATTTGAACGAATCGTTTTTCGTTGAAAATAAAGGTGCAGCAGCAGAAATATCCCAACCGATTGCATTATGAAGTGCGAAAAAAGCACCCGCTGTCCTTTCCCCTCTCTCTTTCCCACTCTTTCACTCTCTTTGCGATCATTTGCGGTGCTAGTTGGCGAATGGTTCGAGAATTATCAATGTAATGGGAAAAGCACAAAAAGTAAAGAGAATAAAAGAAGAGGATGACGCATCGAGTACTTGCAGTCGGTATTTGCATTTATGTTGGATGAGGCTCACCTTCGTCTTTAGATTTTTTAACAACGGCACGTAATTGTAGTTCTATAATACGCCGTAAATATTTATCGATATGATTCATTAATTCATTTGTATACATTTTGATCACAATCGCGTTAAACCAAAGTAGCGAAAATAAATAATTAAATTCGTTTCCCAGAGAATTGGCAGGCCAATTAGACCATGCGACGTACGGACATTACCCAGCGGCAGGCCAGGCACAATGCGCGTCGAATTCAGCACTGAAACTAACTCAGCTAATTGCGATCAGGCCTTATCAGCACGTTGCGTTTATCAGGCTCAGGCATTGAAATCGAGAACGTGAGTGTGACAACAAAAGAGACTCGCATAGACAAAGAAAGAGAGCGAGAGAGAGACAAGAGTAATTGAGTGAAAGAGCGCAGAGGGTTCTAATCAGTGTAGAACCGGAAGGTGTATGCTATAACACTTCACATCATATTTAAAGTCAAGACGTTGCTTTGATATGAGAATATTTATAAGCTTTCGGTGCTTCCCACGCGAAAGTACGGTTATCTAAAGACTCTTTAACCGGATGACATCCAGGCAGGCACAGCTTCCGTCCATTTTAGAGCTGTATCTCTGCTGCCCGCAAGGAAGAGTTATCTAATCTGTTACAGAAGCCGACCCTGTAACATCTATACAATGATAAATCTTATACAGGTAGGGGTTATCTAATCTTGTAGTAATATTGTAATATAATGTAAGGAGGAGGCTTTAGCAGCAGCAGTAGGAAAAGGGGAGGGGAGAATCAGTGTAATCTTATGCAAATCATGGCAGCTTTCGTTGAGTTATCCGTTAAGTTATCAGATCTTACTGCAGTTGCACCATATTCCCTGTGGAGCTTACCGATATCTGAACGGCAAACAGAATACTTCTAGAAGGTTGGATATCGTTCTATCTATAATGTGGTCAGTAAACAGTTCATAAATATTATATTACATTTACTAGAACTGTTCTGCCTTTGATATTACAAGATACTTTACTGTAATTAGTTAACTTCAACCTATGTATTACGAACGTATGGATTGCTATACTATACGGTTGAAATTGACACCGTAATTGATATGAAAATTGAATTCCATGAAATGTTTTGCTGTTGCCTTAACTATGATTAGGTGATTGTTAAGACCACTCAATAACGGGTCGCTTGTTATCTGGAAGACCCATGATTAGGTTGCTATCAGTGAGGGAGCTGGTGATAAATGGACAGAGTCTGATGGCGACGGCAGGTGTCCAAATAGACTAAAAAGTTGGAATAACACAAAACATTGGCATAAATCAGACGTCCAATTGGGTTTCCTTCGAATTTATTTTGATATAATTCTCAGGTTGGAATTTTGTTGGGGGCGTCGGCGCAGCTGCAACAACTGCAGCAACATAAATAAGATTGTCAATGGTTGGTTTTTGGGGGAGGTGGGAAAGGTGGGGAAGGTGGGGAAGGTGCTCCAAATTCCAGAAGCAGTCGAAAATAAAACATTTGATAAATTATGAGCATTAAATGGAAATATTTTAAGTTTTTCCTTTGCCAATTGGGCTAAACTAATTGGCAGTTGACTGCACCCAGCAGGCAAACAAGGCAAAGAAACAACCAGCTCAAGCGACAACAGTTGCAGCTGGCCAGTGGTTTCACCAGGCATACTCGTAAGACGAGGACAGCAGCGACTCCTCCAGCTGGTGGGCTGGTTCTGGGTCTGTCATTGCACTCCAATCAAATTAGCTCGAATGCCAACGAACCTCATGAAAATTACTGGGGAGCTGTTGCTGTTGTGGCTCTAAACTGAAGCTGACTGATTTCGCTTGTCAGTTGTTGTTGACTTTTCACGCCCGACGCGCTGGATGCGCTGTCAAGCGTTAACCAATTTCCGCTGTTAGACAAAACAAAAATGTAGGTAGAAACTTTACCACTAAAATCAACAAACGAAACTCAAAGCTAACCCAATGAAATTTTCTATTCAAAAGCAAAGGATGACTCAAAATTTGTAATAAAACAGCTCGTTGAATCAGTAAAAACAAGTCTTACACCAGAATATATAGCAATATATCTATAGCTATTACAACTTATCTGATTACTGCAACCAGCTCCATATATAGTAGACGACCGGTTTAACGTACTCTCGGTTTAACGAATTCGCGATTTAACGTACTTCTCCAATTACTACATTGAGTACCTTACGAACTCTTATACTCAATTTAACGAACGAAAAGTGCAATGCAAGTGAACATACAGACATACATACGTACATACGTACATACATACATACATACATACATACATACATACATACATACATACATACATACATACGTACATACATACATACATGCATACATGCATACATGCATACATACATACATACATACATACATACATACATACATACATACATACATACATACATACATACATACATACATACATACATACATACATACATACATACATACATACATACATACATACATACATACATACATATATACATACATACATACATACATACATACATACATACGTACATACATACATACATACATACATATATATATATACATACATACATACATACATACGTACATACATACATACATACATACATACATACGTACATACATATATATATATACATACATACATACATACGTACATACATACGTACATACATACATACATACGTACATACATACGTACATACGTACGTACATACATACGTACATACATACGTACATACATACATACGTACGTACATACATACATACATACGTACATACATACATACGTACATACATACATATATACATACACACACACATACGAACACACACTTGTCCACTTGCAAGAACCAAAGACACAAACACACACATAAACTTGCACTTCTATGAAAAATTCACCAGAATGCGCTTGCTTAGGTACTACATATGAGAATCGCGGAGAAGGGCTGCTGAAAAGCATTTCATCTTTATTGAATAACTCAAGTTGTGTGTTAGATAGAAAAAAATTTCTTGCTGGATTTGAAAGCCCTTTTGATGACTGTATGTATGTATATATAACATCGTCCAGTTGTGCTCATAAAAATAGTAGCGTTAGTACTAAACTGCGGCAAATGGTATTGAATTTAGTATACTCAAGCCACACTTACATATACACATACACATACATACATCACCCATACATAGTACTACATTTGACAATCGAGGAGAAGGGCTGTTGACCCACTTAAAACGGGTAATTCTTAGGATTGCTTGTGATGTCGAAAAAAATGGTAGTAGTAGGTAAAATTAAAGAAAAAACGCACTTCTGTTGTATAAAAGATAATTTTGAATGGAGAACAACTTCAGATATGTTCCATATACTACATATAACTAATAATTATAGGTATTTAATGATGATATTTATAGCAAATAATAATACGGTAATTCGTTAAACCGGACTTCTACTGTATATACATGTATATAAAAGATGTTAAGTAAACTTTACAGTTTACATATATTTCCATAAATCATATAGAGGCGCTTTGCATGCCATACAAATAAACCTCTGACTAACTGTTTTTTTGCAAGCAAGCTGACACGCACATACATACAAACAAACACACACACACAGACAAGATATGGATGTAATTGCATTGCACATGTGTCTGTTTGTTGATTTTGTTTATCACGCAGTTATATATCCATAAATGATGCGGCCAATGCTTCTGAGCAATGCCTTTGCTGCTGTTGTTTTAATAGTGTTTTTTTTTCAATTTTTTTTTATTGTATTTTGTTCCTTCTACTTTCTGTTTTTTGCAGCGCTCAGTTGAATTCCAGCTCAATTAAATATCATGGCAAGAGCAATTAAAAAGCGCAAAGTATGCGAATGACTGTGAAATAGAAAATACACCCATACATGCGTATAGAACTTGCATGAGCTGCAGTGCTTGTCAAACTGTGCTCGAACCCTTGAAACTGATTCAATCTAGCAGTAGAACGAGATACAATGACGGGGGGCTATGTGGGGGAAGGGGATAGCGAGTGTGGCTTGCCTATGTCGCATTAAAGGCAAAACGGAAGAGCGACAAGAGAGGCAAACTTCAAAAACAAAACACAAAGTAAAAGCCGAAAACAACAAACACCAAACGAACGGGGGATGCAAAGATGCAATTTTTTGCATGCACGTTCTGCTGCTTCAAAACAAATAAAGTGATGAGGATAGGTAGAGGTGTGGGTGTCGAGATTACGGTTATGTTGACGATTACGATAACGATTACTCACCATTAAGGTCCTTGGTTAATTGCGAACGCGTCGACATTTTGGATGGCCCAAAAATTTTGGCTGCTGTTGTTTATAACTTTTGTGGGGAAAGTAGCACCAAAAAAATGGCAGTAAGTGAAAATGAAGTCAAACAGGAATAACCACCAGGCGGTAGAAGCTGTGGCAGAGGCAACTTCGAGTGCGTGCTGTGTTGCAAGGAAAGGGCCAAAGTAATTTGGCCTTTGTTGTTGTTTTTATTGCTGCTGTTGTTGTTGTTGTTGTTGTTGTTGGTGCTGTCGATACAATTTCAATCCTGACACGCCTCGCATAAAACTGGATTTGAGGCTCGTCTGCGGTGCTGGCTATGCATCCCGCTCAAGAACAGGAACAGCCTTAAATTGTTGCTCAGACATTTTGTGTTTCTTTACGTTTAGCGACGGTTTTTTCACATCTTTTACTCAGACGCACAATTCCTTCTTTTTTTTAAATACACACACACACAAACACACACAGTAGCACACAGTTTTCACGGTTTTCCACCCTCGTCGGGGGATCGGGTTACTCGAATCTTGTATCGAGAGTTTGCCGTTAACAATTTAATGCTTACACTAATTTATTTATGCCTAATTAACACTTTAAAAGTAGTATTTTAGTACTATGGTTTTTTGCCGTTTCGATTTATTTGAATTTTGATTATCTGCTTAGCAATTTTTCGATTTCGATTTGGTTTTGCCGCATTTGCGTTAAAGTTTCGATGCCAACAACAAATTGAACACTTGTGGTGAAACTGAGCGGCGTTTATCAATTTATTAATTGACTTACGCTGCCCAGTTAATTTATTTACTAAGAAATTTTGCAGTTGTTTGCAGGTTTGCAAAAATCGGACTTAAAAATTAATTAAAAAAGAAGCACGGCTGGCACCGCGAACAGCACGACACGACGAATGAAAAGCGTTTGGGCTACTGAACTGTGTGACCATATTGCGCAAAGGAGAAAAATAAAATGCCCTAAAAAATACTAAGCAGCTGATGTTGTACATTTGCACAAATATCAACTTAAGTAGCCGGGCATTATTTTTACTATAATTTAATTATTTTTCTTAATTTTAAAAGCTTTTGATTCTGGTCTTTCTTTTGTAATTTTATTTATAAATTAACTACGGCAGCCCCTGCACTTGCAGTGTTTTTCGCGCTTTGCAACACTTAACCAAGTGCATGCCGAATGGCGCTTGAACTTAGCGCTAGAAGAAGAAATATCAGTTGAGCGAACACCGTTTACAGCGCGAAAATGGCAACTGTGCGCTGTTTGCAAAAAGTAATTCGCTTTAAGAAGTTTGTGCTACCTTTCAGTAAGTAATATATTAGCTTAATACATAGTGCTATCAAATTCTGGTGTCGCGTTATACAATTTCGCTATTCGACCTCTCGCATACCATTACGAAAGACATTCAAAGCGAATCAGCTGTTTTACCGATTTATACGTCAGGGGGGGAATGGATAAATGAAATAATGCCGCTGCCGTTTGTCATATGGTTTAGAATTTTTAGTTAAAATCAATTTTAATAAAGTGTGTATAAATTAAACAACATTTAAAATGGAGCCGCCGTTAAATACGAAAGCTGCCGATAAACTCATAAAACTCATTAAGAGGCTGCTCTACGAACGCTCCTACGATGGCATTAAAATGCTCTTCCAGAACCCTAAGGAGAACCTGCCTCACATGCCCGCCATTTCCATGGATCTATTCACTGAGATTTGCGCGCCGACGCTAACAGATGAAACCAATGTGGATGATCCTGAGCTCTTCGACTGCGTCAACGAAATCATGAAGACTGTGGCCGAATTTGCTCCACTGCAGCAATTCATGCTGGAGGTGATGGAGAAGATTGAGGAGAGCAGCAGCATTGCCATATTCTCGGCGTATTTACGTGCACTGCAAGTGGTGTTGCTGCGCAATGGCGTGGATAAGCCACAGGCATCGGAATGGTGTCTTGCCTCGGTGGTAACACGTGTCCAGCACCTGCCTCTGCCGGAATACTTGAGCGAAGGCTATGACGAGCAACAGGCGAATTTGTTGGAACAGGAGAAGGAAGTTGAGGACATGATGGCGCACTACATAACCACCGATTTGTGTTGTGAGCCGTACCACAAGAAAATCCTCGACGAGGATAAAAATTTGTCAACCTTTAGAGACTGTACCCTGAATAGACGCAATGTCTTCACCTGCTTTTTGCTGAAGCTGCTGGACAAGCCACTGGCTCTGCTGGAGCTGGGCAACGTGCCAAAAAGGCATCTCGTGCCAGGACAAGCGCACAAATGCTCCCAAAGTCCTTGGCGTCTGGGGCCAGAGCAGACGCAACGCAATTACTTAGCGGCACGCGAAACTGCTGGCAAGGCTCAGACCTATGTCCAGCAGGTGGTGCAGAACCTAACGAGGAATGTAAACCAGCTCATGGCTGATCCCTACTATTTGCTGGGCGTCGTGGAGCAACGGGCGCGCTGGAAACGCCGCTTGAATGCCTCCAAAGGCGTCTATGAGATGAGCAGCAATAATATATTCCTAATTGATGAAAAACTGCCACTGCAGGCGCTAGCCATGTACTACCATGCTCTGTTCGTAGGTCAACTGATGCCAGCGACGGCGCCAAAGATTTACGCGCCATTGTACCTCTTCGAGTCGTGTCTTTACCTCGTCTCAGTGCTCCTGGAGCAGCAAGAGCCGCCACTGCAGCACTGCGGCCTGCGCCTAAGCAACTATATGCTGAGCATCCAAACGGAGCCAGTGCCTGAGTGCTCGCTGGATCTGGAGGTGCACAAGCGCTTCTGTGAGGCGCTTTGTAAAATCACGGGCTACTCGCCACATGAAGCGCTGCGCCAGCTCGGTCTCCAGGCCCTGCACCACTATATACTCGCCTTCGAGGATGCTCCTAGATATTTTATCCTCAAGAATCTGCTAGCGACGCTGCAGCACGACGACATCGTCGGCTATCTGGCTAGCATGTATAAGAACATGGTCGCTGCGGCGCTGGAGCGTCAGACAGCGCTGCATGAAGTGTACAGCGGTGCCAAGTTTCGTTCGATGCTGCTGCAGTGCGTCTGTGTACTGCCGGAGGATGTGAAATCGGACTTACTGCTGCACTCGGTTAGCCTCTCGAATGCGCTGAACATTCTGCGCTATTTCGCTTTGGCCGATCTGCAGAATCGGACGGGTTTCTGGGACATAGTGCCCGAGATCGAGCAGATACTGCTGCAGCCAATGGGCAGCGCCCTGAACTTCTCACTCGCCCACTACAGGGCGTACAAGGAGCGCGTACTGAAGGGCCAAAGCGCCACGGATGATGCACTGATGCAGAAGCAGCTGAACATGCTCGCTGTGAACATCAGCAACAGCGGCATGGCTGGCGAGGGCGATGGCGATGGCAATCTACCAGACATTGGACGCGAGGAGAAGCTTGAGGTGCTGGCCAGCTCCATAACTGGCCTGGAAACATTGCGTGTGCTCTACCTGCGTGCCACTGAGACCTTGGAGCTGAGCGCCAGCAAACGCAAGGAAAAGCTAGCCAAGCCAATTGATATGCAGCCAGCGCCTGAGCGCCTCTAGACGCCTGACTCACAACAAACACAGCCAATACACATGTATACATACATAGATATGCATATGTATTAGTAATTCTATTTTTTTTTTTTTTTCTCTATTATATTACTTAAGCCTAAGTAGTATCTTTGTAATGAAAGCGAAATAAATACGACAAATTTTGTGACTAACTTTTTGCAATATTTGTTTGCTCTTTTTTTTTTTGTGGGGTTCACATCTGGGTTGGGGTCTCTGGGTGGCTCCAAGGCAGGTGCTAAGTGAGCAGCAAGCTAACTGCGCTTGGCTGGCTAATGGTGTTAATTAATTGCGCAGCACAGAAATGAACGCAAAGAGCGCGTTTAGTTGTACTCGTGACCTCCAGCGTCGTCTTGGCTAATTTCCAGTTGTTGCGCGCAATTAGACAACTGTGGGAACAAGGTGCCACCATGTCATGGCTGTATATCAACTATGAAAGATGTTTATTGTTTTAATTTTGCTTTTTAATTAATAATGTTTTCCCTTTGCAGATGCGCAGGGCTGCCGGCTGCTCTCAACATGCTCCAGTTGGTCCTCCTTCTACGTGCTGCAGCAGCAGCAGGGACGCGCCTTGACACGCACATATGCCAAGGATACCGGGAACATTGATGATTTTCGTGCACGCGAGGAGCAACGGGAACGCGAACATGAGGCAGCCAAGGGTGCACAAGACGCGGCTGGAGCAGGCGCAGATGCTGGACAGCAGCAGAAGCAGAGCGAGGAGCAGGCGGCTAAGCAGGCAAAGGTTGATGCCATACGCACCAAGATACTCGATGCGGCCATGTTGCATGTGCCACAGCACGGCTGGAGCAAGCAGGCCATTGTGCTGGCCGCCGAGGAGTGCGGCTATCCAAGCGTTGTCCATGGCATGTTTCCGGAGAGCGGCTTTGCGCTCGTCTCCCATTTCAATGGCAAGTGCAATGCGCAGCTGGTGGAGTGCCTGCAGAAGCAGACGGACAACGGCCAGAAGGAGGTCAGTGATCCACTGGACTTCCTAGTGCAGGCGGTGCGCCAGAGGCTTGAGATGATTGCGCCCCACAAGGCACAGTGGCCACAGGCTATGGCTCTAATAGCTCAGCCTGCAAATGCACCCACAGCGCTGGCGCAGGTGCTGACATTGGTTGACGACATCTGTTACTATTCCGGAGATCGTTCCGTTGATGTAAGTCGAACTATGCCTAAGCTGATGAATCTTTCTAATCCCTTGACTCCTTTGCAGTTCGGTTGGTACACGCGACGCATTGGACTCGCAACGATTATGAAGATGACAGAGCTGTATATGCTGCAGGATACGTCGCCGGCGCATGCCCAGACTTGGGAGTTCCTCAAGAACCGCATGGATGAGGCTGTGCAGCTGCAGATGGCGCTGGCCCAGACCGAGGGCATGACAAACACATTTCAACGTTCCTTCAACTCAGCTTTCATAACGGTAGGCGATGAGTATATATCCAATCTGTCCAAGCTAAACCCAATCCCATTGCAGGCGCGGAATATACTCGGCTTGGGCTACAATCGGCATTAAGAAGCGGATTAGGCACCACCTGAATGCAGTCCAAAGAGCAGAAACCTATGTAAAATTATATATATATTTACATATATACAAAGATTTACACCTTTAAACCGTTATTATATATATATATATACACTCTATTAATGTATATTTTCATATGTCTATTCAAGCTGGCCGATGTTCTGTTCTAAAGTTTATGCGCCGATACCTAATCCTGATGAAACGTTTCTGTGAATGGAGTAGTTAAACGATATGTATAGATCTGTGTCGATTAGTTGTTTATCACGATTCGGTTTCATCGCATAAACGTTGATATTGGTATTGATATTTCTAGTCCTATTGGATGGGATATATAGATAGATATTCGGCAGAGCTTAACATGATCTTATTTAGTTAGTATAACTCGTAGTTATGGGGGATTACGTATTGAACTATTGTAATCTATTCTTGTTTTTTTACCGGTTGTTCTTGGAGTTAACCTTATGATAATAAATGGATGAAGAGTTATTTTATATTTAAATTTATTTTGCAAATATGGTTAATTTTTGATAACACAACTAAGGAACCTGCAATTATGAGTTACATCTCTTTGGGGGACTTTCTTTGGATGCAACTTTGAGTTAAGTTGTTGTACGCCAATTAAACAATGGAGAGATACGGGTTAATTCTTCGGCTGGACAACATTGAGTTATTCGGCCGCCCAGACATGCCCCACGTTGAAACATTGTTTGTCACTCGGGCTTGGACTGGCATCACTTTATTTGGCATTGGGTAACGGGTTGTCCACGTCCAGGGATCTTTGTGCGTGACCGGCTCACGATAGAGCACTGGTATCTTGCCATCCAAAAGTCTACGCTGGTTATTATCATATGCTGGATACGCTGGTGCTATAGGGACATTTGGTTGTTGTCCCAGTTTTCTAGGACTGCATCCACATGCTTCATTTTCTCCGCCTGCGCACAATCTCTTGAAGATTTTCTTTTTACCCAGACGCTTTGGACTCTTTGTAGCTCGTTTGGCCGAAACCACATTGGAATATGTATCCGATATGCCTCTGTACAGTGCCATGTCTTTGAAGGGTTTACGATTAGGTCCTGGATACCGAAAGACCTTCTTGCGGTCCACTCTGCGCGGTGCGTCGCATAAGGTCTCTACCCTGTGCACCGGGCAGAGCGGACATGAATACGGTATCGGTGCGCATGGCGTCCACTCCAAGCGGCTGCAGTGTTGGCACATTTCCTAGCTCTGTTATTAAAAATGGAATTTAGAAATAGTTGCCTAACGAGTTTGACTTTTGAATTTAGACTGTGGGATCTCAACGAATCCCAAAGCCAAAAGGAGATGAATTGAAAGGCAAATGACACCAGATCTGTTCTCAAATTCTAGAGTGGATTGTATAGTAATCCGCTGATCTTTAACTGGGTATGGGTACACCTCAGGATTATGCCTTATATATAGGTTTATTATCGAGCCGGTCATTTGATGCTCTCTCTCTTAAGGGTTAATCTTTGCAGCTAATAAGCATTGTTCGTTTCTTAGCCTAATAGGAATTGAAGGATCAGTTTCCTTCAGAGATTATATCTATACACACATAAATCCAACTAATTACTTAACATGTATTGCACATATAGGTAAAAACATAGGTCAAATCCGGAGTCGTAGTCGAAGCTATTGCAAGGGCTGCAGGTAGTGTCCATCGTCGCGAGGCAGCTGCTCCACTAGGCTTTAAATCGAGTGTTATCCGATATGCTCTACTATATAGTATATATACTCACCTGTGGTCATCCAGGTTGGTTATAAGAGTCTGTTGCTGCTTGAGACGTTGTGGCAACTCCTTAGTGGCCATTATCATGGTGTCCAGACGCTGCTTGAGCTCAGCAAATGTGGGTCTATTCGCGGGTATCGAATGCCAGCAGCTTGCCATCAAGGTGAACCTGTGGTGCCAAGGATTGAAGATTAAGTCTTTAATATAGAAACAAGTCTTACATTTCATCAGTGCAACCCTCAGGCTGCTTCATGCGCTGACCCTGGCGCAGCAGCTGCAGCAGATCCCTGGGTGAGATCGAGGGATACGGCATGCCGCCCAGTGTGGTTATCTCATAGAGCAGCACGCCAAAGGACCAGCTAAATGGAAGCCAAAGATTAGGTAAGGGTAACATAGAGGCAAGAAATGACTCCTTACACATCGCTCTGACTGGTGTACACCTGATGGGTCAGGGATTCCAGGGCCAACCATTTGATGGGCAGCTTTCCACTGCCACCCGATTTGCGATAAACATTCTCATGGTAGACATCGCGACTAAGTCTGTAAATGGATCTACATTAGTTACTTCCTTCGACTAGGAACTGAAACTCACCCGAAGTCAGCTATTTTGATAGTGCGATCCAGGGAGATGAGCACATTGCGAGCAGCCAGATCCCGATGAACGATCTTGTTCTGCGCCAGGAAATCCTAGAGAGAATAGGATAAACTAATGTAATCTTATACCTACCTAAAGACTCACCATGCCAACGGCTACTTGTTGGGCAATGTCCACTAGATCCACATATGCCAGTGGTTCCCTTGTAGCATCCACTTCGGCCTCAGGCACAGGTGCATTAAAGTACTCCTGGTTTTCGAAGCTAACGGCGCTGCTCTTGACAGGCTTTGACCCGTTGGAGTTGCCCCTGAGAATGGCCTTGAGGGATTCCACTGTGGGCAGTGGGGCTGGATGTGCATCGATGTTCTCAACGTCGTCTAGGCCATAGGATTTGTTGTCTGTCGCATAAGTCATCTTGGTCAATCTGTAGGTAGCAATGTGGTTGCTGTTGTGGGATACATCTGTCTCGGTTTCCTCCTCCAGCGTGGACAACATGGACCTGTTGATCTCCTCAATGCGCGTCTCGTGGTCAAGAAGACGTAGTGATGGCTTCAGCATCTGCTCCTTGTTTGCTCTCTGGCTGAAAATGCTGGCTGGAATGAGCTTATGGCGCATGTCCTGGGCGCTGTTTTCCTGTCGGAACTTCCACTCATCGCTGCAAGGATTAGGCATTAAACTAAGAACAAGAAATAGTTGTGAAAACCTACCGCAAGAAGCTCTGGAGGCTGCCCAGGCCGCAGTATTCGGTGAGCAGCATCATGCGGCTACTGAACCTGGTGGAGTAGCCCACAATGCCCACAATATTGGGATGTCTGCCGACGGCGCGGAGCATTTGGATCTCGCACTTAAAGGCCAGCATGTCCTCCTCATTGGGTTGATCTGACAAGGGAGTTGCTTCAGCTGGGTTATATCAGAAGATGTGGCTTACCTTTGAGCAGCTTGACAGCCACCTGACGCTGCTTGTAGACGCCACGCCGCACCAGTCCAAAGGCGCCTTCGCCCAGCACATCCTGCAGCAGCACAGAGTGCGGCTCCACTTCCAGTTCATCGTCCAGATCAAAGTTATCCTCCGCTGCGAGTGTGGCCAACAGGCTGTTGCTGCTTATGACGGACAAGTGGAAGTCACTGGACTGATTCGGTGCACCTTTCAGCTCCTTAGTATCCAGATGCTTGCACTCCTGGCCCCTGTGCTTGCGCAGCGTCATGGAGCACAAGACGATTATGCAGCAGATGGGCACAAAGAGAAACATGATCAGCTTGACCAGGCTGCTTTCTGTGGGAGTGGAGAGAGTAGGAATAGATCTATGTCTGGAGAGGATTAAGGAGCTCACCTTGCAGCCAGGAGCTAAGTGGCGCCTTGTTGAGGAACTGAACGGTGGCATTCTGGCCACCCTGCGTCAGGGCCACCAGATGCACCTCAAAGTTGGAGCCCAATATGGTCACATTGGATATATAGTAATAGCTGGCATTGGGGTCCACAGTAAACTCTACCTTGGAGCTGTCGCTATGCAGATCCAGCACAAACAGCTTATAGTAATCCGGCAGGTACTTGGGCACGGACCAGCTGATATTGAGAGCCAATGAATCCTGATCAAAGTGCAGCTGCTGCACGTCCACATTGCTGGGTTTCAGTGGAGCTAAACAAGAGAGGATGAAGGATGATCTGGGCACTTAGGCAGGAGCTATCAGTACTCACCACAGAGCGTGTAGTTGTACTGGAACCAGTCCAGGCAGCTGGGCGCCTGTATGACTATCCACTGCAGGTCGCTCTCCAAGAGATTCTTGTCGTTGACCGTGCGTACGCCCACCTTGAACTGTTCCCTGAAGATCATGTTGGGTATGGTATAAGAGTAGAGCAGGCGAGGCTGTGGGAGGGATATAAAGGGATATAGCATTGATCTACCAATTGTTTCGCTCAGTGTACTTACATCCCGAAAGATTACGGGTGTGGGCGACTCCATGCTTTGACTGTCCGTGGAGTAGTATATCATATCGAAGTAACAGTTGCGTTCTATGGAATGTAGGAACAGTTTCGTTAGGTTATTCCAAGGGAAGTTGAGGTTATTCCTTACCTGCGGATGGCGTCCATACAACTTCCGCTGCGACGCGTTGCCAATTATCCGGCTGCTCCTTGTATCCCTTCAGCGTAACCTGTCCCATTTTGCTGGGCTGATAGCCAGCCCTCAGTGTTTGGAAGCCATCCTGGATGGCTATGTGGGAATAGGCGCCATCTGCGTGCACTGCCAGCACAGTCAGGTTGTAGCCAGTATTCGACGCCAGGTCCGAGATGGTAAAGAAACTGTCATCCGACTAAATGAGAGAAGACTCTTAATCAGTTTCCTTTGGAAACAATCCTCTGACCTACCACGTAAAGTAGCGCCTCCACTATCATATCCTCATTCGCATTTATCTTGATAATAAAGATGACATCCTCTTCAGGCGAAGGTTCATCCAGAGCGAAGTCATTCCGCCCACTGAAGTGCACCCAGTTGATGCGAAACGTCAGCTTGGACTCCGTGCGGCAGACCAGATTCAACAGGAAGTTCTCCTGCAGCTTGCGCAGTCTCTTAGGCAACAGATCGATGGGTTTGTCCAGCTGACAGTAGTCAAAGCAGCCGTCCAGTTGCTGTGGATAAAAGGAAAGGGTATAGGCAGAGTATAAGGATGTCTGTGTGTGGAATCATAGCTACCTTTTCTGGAGTGCTTTGCAGGCAGTGCTTGGTGCAGGCGCTCAGATTGAGCAGCTTCTCATCCTCGGTGATCTGTCGCAGTAGCAGAAGATCACCCCGATTCCTGCCTATCAGCAGCCAAAAGAAGATCGAGTATCTCGCGTACAGCAGCAACATTTTCCTCTACACTTTTCTCCGCTTTTCTTATCTTTAAAATTTTCTTTCCTATTATAAAATCAAGGTTTATTTTTCTTTTATTTCGCTTTTTCTGTACGGTTATTGCACCTTTCTTATGCTCAGACTGTTTCTAGTTACGGTTCTCGCTCGCCCTCTCTCTCTTTCTCTCTCTCTCTTTTCTATCAGAAACTTCTTGAGCTTTTCGACCGTAGCCTTCGACTGAGCGATCTGAACTGAACTCAATCCAATAGCGAAAGGAACAAATTAATGCAATGCCATAAGAATAAAATAAAATTTGAATTCTGTTTTTTATACCCTCTAAAATATATGTACCAAAGGGTATATTAAATTGTCTTTGTTTGTAACATACAGAAGAAACTATCCTTCTGAGTCCATAGGGTATATACCTAAGCAGACGAAGCGATGTAGTCATATCCATTGGAACATCTTTATGACACTGTATATCGTATACAAAAATGAATATACCCTTTAAGATTTGCACAGAAGGGTATATCGAAGTAGTGACAGACAGAAGAATACATCTGTGACCCCAGAAACTATATGCCATATACTTGATCAGCATACGCAGACGCACTATACCCATTCGTCCATCTATAAGAGACTTTAAACCATCCACAGCTATACTTAATCAAAGAGTAAAGGGTATCTCCTAGTCGAGCATACTCTACTAGAGTTTATATAGCTTTTGTTTTGTTTCAACTTCGGTTTCGGTTTCTGTTTCATGCAGTTTCTTGGTCTGGAACTGTGTCTGGGACTGAGCAAACGCTCACATCAAATTTGTAATGCAAAAATGGATTTTAAATTTTTTACTACTGGCGACAAGCCGAATAATGTGTACTCTATAAAGCAGACATGAATTTCTTTATTAAATTTAAGCAAATCTGCAATAATTTAAAAAAAAAGAGCTCAAGTCCAATTAGATAGATGTCTATCAATTGTGACTTGAGCACTTCTTTTCCAAGCTAATGCAGAATTGGGTTTCAGGATGCGGACAGGAGATTCACGCACAACCGGACGACTTCCAGTTGACGACGTGGTGGAAGAACTGTGCCCAGGAATTCCATGAGTTCCGGCTGTTTACGCACGATGTCGCAGTATTCGTCGATCGAGATGGCCAAGTCCTTGTCCTGGTCGAATTTATTAATCAATAAATCGCACATGTCCTGGAATTGGAATGTATATAATATATATTATAACAGAGAGAAGGGAAGACATATGTATATATATATATATATATAGTATATTTCGAATAGTTACAGTGCGCATTTCGAAGATCTCATCCTCATCCTCGCCGACGAAAAACTTGTCCACAAAGCGCGCGACCTCCTCCCTGTCCAAGAAACCTCTATCACTTTGATCGTACACCTGGAATGATCCGGCAGATAATATATGGGTATATATGGGATGGATCATACAAAGCCCACTTACACTAAAGACGAAATGCATACGCTTCTCCTGATCTTTGGAGTAGAAGATGGCAAACATTTTGATAAAACCCTGCAGGCTGCACTGGCGCTCGGCTGAGAATGTTGGATCTGTACGGGCCGTGTCAAAGCTAATCCGTGTGACCATTCTATGGTTGATGTCACGATCCGTTACATCAAAGAGCAGCTCCAGGATGTTGCTCAGCTGCATCTGGGTTATATACTTGGAGCGTGGTCCGTTCTGCAGTGCAAACTTGTGATAGATCATCGAGATGCAGAGCATCTCGGTCTCCGTGAAGGGCGAGTCGAAGCGTGCGACAATGGGTCCGTACAAATAGTTGAAGCGTGCATTCTCCGTATAGTCCAAGGTTAGGTCTAAATTCTTCATATCAGCGTATTATATATTAAAATTATAGAAAATAAACATAAAAAACAAAAAAATATAACAATTAAATAGAACAATAGAATAAAATACGAATATTTATGACATAAAAAAAAGGGTTCATAGCTCCTTTGATTCCCATAAGATCATGATTATATATCCTTTCTATCCATTGCTATTCTTCACACTTTTTACCTTTATGCTTGTCTATTTCTTTCTATACGCCGATTTTTCACTCTTATATCAATATATAAATAAATAATTAAATTAATAGCTAAAAAATAATTAAAGAAATAAATAAATAAAACAAATAATAATAAAAAAATATATATAGTATACATATAGAAAAAAAGTAAGAATCTTAAGAAAGAAAACATTAATTTATTATATTTATGAACACACATATCAGATTTATTGATCCCCTTCCAAATAGAGTTCCTACAGATTTGGACGGATATACCTGATACTTAGGATTTCTACCTATTTTCCTTTGAACTTAGATAAATATTTACATAGAGTAAAACATTTAAAGATCTAAACAGAAACAAAATTGAAAATTGTATACATATTTTTCCCCCTTTCCTGGATTTGAGTTAAAGTTAAGGCATGACGTTTAGGTTAAGACACAGGGAGATGACATCCATCTGTTTTTTGGATGGAAAGACTGTACCCAGAAATTCCAAGAGATGTGGTTGCCTGCGAACCACATCGCAATACTCCTCGATTGTGATGAGCAAATCCTTGTCTCTATCAAATTTAGCGAATATAGTTTCTAGCATATCCTGGAGTAAATATATATATATATATAACATCCATCATAGATCATATATCATATTTAGTATACGTACAATTTGCATTTCCATAATTTCATCTTCATCCTCGCTACTAAAAAATCTATCCAAGTAACGATTAACATGCTCGCGATTCAAGTACCCAAGCGATTCCCTATCATAGACCTGAATGAGAATATATATATATATATATTACACAAAAAGATAATGAAGTCAACTCTCACATTGAAGACGAACTGCATGCGCTCCTCCAGATCGGTGGAAAAGTAGATTGCAATCAATTTGATAAAACTGGCCAGAGTTATATGTTCCTCCGGCTTGTATTTGGGGTCGGTGCAAGTCGGATCGTAACTTATATACTTAACGATACGCATATTGATATCCATATCCGTAATCTTGAACACCAACTGGATAAAGCTGCTAAGCTGCCTACGGGTTATATATTTGGCACGCGAGCCCATCTCCAGAACAAACTTGTGATAGATCATGGTGAGGCATAGCAGCTCGGTCGGGGAAAAGGGTGAATCCATACGAGCGACTTGAGGCCCGTATATATAGTTGAAGCGGGCATTTTCCATATAGTCCAGCGTTAGGTCCAGGTCCTTCATTTTGACGCTTGGTTGCGAGAACGCGAACTAACTACTTTAAAATGCAAGGCTAATTAATGGTTAAAAAGACTTAGAAAATTAAGAAAATTTTAAATATGCTGTGATGTCTATTAGACGGAAACCCCCCTACTGAATACAATAATTTCAAATGTACTTCGATCTGAAAGAAAAGTGGAAAATCGACAAAAGTCAGACATATTGATTAAATGTATTTTCTTTATCTAATCGTTTAATTTTCCTTTGCTTGAATCGTGTCATTTAGTAAGCCAAAGCAAAGTTACAGGATATTACAGCGATATACGAGTATACAACACAAAACGTACACATCTGGAATATATATATATATATAACTATATTCCTATACTCGTATCTTAAAAGACGATCGTTCGTAGAGCTTATACGTAAAAGTAACTTATTGACAATTACGACAATTATAAAAGTTTATACTCGTATCGTATGAACAGTCCATACATAATACAATACAATACAATACGACTACATAAGATGTACAATTATGGTATAAGTATGTGTAAATTTAAATAATACATGTATATACTTATGTATATAAAAAAAAATGAAAACTTAACATAGAATGGTAGAAGAGTAAATAAAAATTGTAATACAGTTGCTAGATAGAATACTGACTGATAATCGGGGGAACTTATACAGAGTTTATCTTTCTTCTTATTTGTTTGAGTATTCTTTTTCCATGTCTGGAGGAAGTACACTTAACAGATACCAGGATACAATTATAATAATACTAATATTGAAAAATGCAATATATGTGTGAGAGTGTCTGTTTTGTTGTGCCTGTTTTGGTGTGATGTAAATTATGGTTGTGACATGCACAAAATAACAGTCCATTTAAATTTGTCAGAGCAGCGCGTCCAAGGGCGCCAACTGCTTTGTGGCAACATGAGTATTTCGTAATCGTACAAATTAGTCAGAGTGTCTTTTTAGCTAACTCGTTAGATGATGACTTCTTTGTGATACTTTCATCGTTTGTACATCATCTAACAATTGCTTTTCGAGACATTCGAGAGTCCGCTACATTTGGCTAAACGTATTTCAAGCTAAGTTTTTAGTTTTTTCTTTAAGTTTACAGCTTCCACTAAACGCTGGCAATTCGTATTATGTTGTCTGGATGTGCAGATGTGTGTTTGTGTGTGTGTGTGTGTGTGTGTGTGTGTGTGTGTATGTACAACTACTAGTTGTAAGTAGAGGAATTAGTACTCAAAGCTAGCGCTGCTTCCGTGCTGCTGTTGCTGCTCGTGGACATCGATATTTGTGGCTGAGCTGCGCCCCGCTCCAAGTGGACGCTGTTATAGTCGGATTTGGCGTTGATACGTCCGGCGATTGCCACCTGAGTCAGCGTCTGGTCCTGTCCCTGTAATTGTTGTTGCACCTCACCGTTGCTATTCAATTCGCTGCAGCTAAAATTGTATACGTTGAGACGCGCCTCGTGCTCGCGCCGCTGTTGGCGGAGTCGTATATCGTGATTTTCGCGCATTTGGCGTAACTTGAGGTCCTGCTCTTGTCGATAGTATGACATCTTGAGTTCCTGCTCCATTTGCTCAAAGCGTAGCCTTTGCTCGTGTTCACGACGTGCATAATCCATCTCGGCCAAGCGAGCCTGTTTCAACATCTTGAACAGCTGCTGCTTGTAATTATCCTCTATTTCCTCTATTTCATTGGCAGCGGTCACAGCCGCAAATGGTGCATTTGGAACTGCAGTGGCATTAACAGGAGCTTCATTGCTGAAATCCTCGGATAGCACCGATTGGGCCTGTGAAAGCTGTGGAAAGGTTTAGATATAATCGGGATTATCATTATAATCTGGCTACGTACATTGCGTTGTCGCCTTTTGCGTGGTATTGGAGAAGTCTTTTCGATGTCTACTGGTATAGCTCCGCCGTCTAGCTCTCCGTCTTCTTTATTATGGATCTGCACGGTTTTGGCTTTGGCACGTTTGCGTCGAGGCGGCGCTGACTGTGGCTGTGAGCTTTCCTGTTGCGAATCTCCGCCAGCGGTGGAGGGCGGTGGTGAGGGTATGGCTATGGTGGGTGTTTGCAGTGTATCCTCACTGGCGTTTGTTGAATTGGGTAAGGCAGCCAAAGGCATGTCCTCGTCCTCATCAATTTCGAGCATTTCCTTCTTCAACGGAACACTGACAGCGGGTCCAGCGCCAACGGTGCCGCTGCGTGTTTGACTGCGCGAAGATACCGGATCCTTTTGCAGTTCCTCCATAAACTCTATCATGCGCATGCCCTCTAGCGCATCTGATTTCGGATGCTTTTGTTGAAATTCACGCTTAGCCGAGTTTTTCATGCTGCGCCATTGCACCTGTATCTGCTCCAACAGTCGATGTCGAAAGTTTAAAGCGTTAAATCTGTAAATAATTATAAAAGTAAGTAGGTTTATTTAAGATTTACGTTTAATTAGCGGTACATACTGTTTGGTTATTTGGGACCAGGCCAGTCGCTTGGCCTTGATGCTTTTTGCATCAACACTGCGATTTTCCACAAATGCGACTTTTGTTTTAATGACCTCGAGCAACAACCCACGCTCAGCTTCTTCCCAATTTAGTGATCGCTTTTTGCGTGTGCCTTTTTTCTTGCCAGTTAAAATTTCCTTTTCAGCCGACTCCTCTGCAGCATCTTCAGCATTCTCCACCCCCTCATCAGAGGCATTTGTGGCTTTTGTTTTCGACTCCACCTTTTCATCATCGTCGTCATCTTCCGTCGGCGATGATGAACCCTTTGTCAATAGCTCCTCCAGCTTCATTTTCTTGCGAAATTGTCTGCTAATAGTTAATATTTTTATAAATTATCTTTATTTAAGCGCGATTCCGATTTGCAAAAAATTCTTATTTGAGTTCTGTATATACTTTGCAACAGCGCTGCCACACTGCCAAAGCGCAACAGAAGTGGCAGCGTTTCGCATATCGATACAATCATCGATATATTTTCATACGCAACTGCAATGCAGGGTTGCTTTGAATAGTATCGATACCTGGTTATACTCATACTTAAGTATCAAGCAAAGTAAGTAGCAAGCAAGGTATTTCAGTTCCGTTTGGAAAATTATATATTGTATTACAAAATAACACAGCGAGATGGCTTTCGGTGACTATCCCGCTGAGTACAACCCAAAGTTGCATGGACCGTACGATCCAGCCCGCTACTACGGCAAGGGTAAGTAATTTTTGCATAATTACGTAATTTTCACCGCACGATTCTGCGGCGTTAAACGATTTTCAATACTTTACATAATTTTTTTCTCTCCCTCTCGCAGCTGATGTGCCTTTCGGTCAAGTGAAATTGGGCGAGTTGGGCTCCTGGTTCGGACGCCGCAACAAGACACCAAGTGCCATTACTGGCGCTCTTAGCCGTGCCTGGTGGCGCTGGCAGCACAAGTATGTGTTCCCCAAGCGTGCTGGCATTGCACCCTTCTTCCAGGTGACTGTCGCTGCCATGACATTCTTCTATGTCATCAACTACACCAAGTTGAAGCACCACAGGAACTACAAGTACCACTAAGCGTGACGTTGCCGGTTCTCTTTCAGACTCTGTTAGTGTACACTTTATAATTTTCCAAGTCATTCGGTTATATGAGCGGAGAGTTGGATTACCACAACATAAAAATAGTTTATTCTTGTTCTGAACACGGAAATATCTAATAAAACTGCTGCGAATAACAGTGCTGCACTTAACTACTGTCGATATAATCTTAATATGGACATACATCGACTGAATTCGCACCAACATCCAGTTGCATAGAGCTTGTGGGCATAAGGATTTCGCAAATGAAGGGCAACTTGCGCTCGCAGCTCAGCGTCTGCCAGGTGCCCTTCAGTGACAGCGCCACGCAGCTGACATTTGTTGTGGCCTCCCTACAATATGATATGTTAAGAACAAATCCATTATTAATCAAACTCAGCTTACACTGGGCGGGGATGTCCTTTATGCCAGGCTCTGTACAGGAAACAAAGCAAATTCTGCTGCTGAGCATTGTAATATTCTACCTTCTGTGGCGAAACGGTGCGATTGTACTGCAAACCCACAAAGGTCAGCAATATGGCTTTCTCCTCTGGCTTGCTGGAACGTTGCCTATTGAAATCAACCAGCCACTGCTTCAGTTCATACGTTCGCGTCGGGGAGGCAACGTGAGCCAGGCTACCGCTGAATTCGCTGGCATTGCTGCATGTCAGTGAAGCGCTCGCATAGCTTTTGGGCTGAGGATAGATCACAAACAGACCCACTTGCGGCAAACAAGTAATGTTGTGTGCAACTGTTGAGGGGGGGATTATGTTAGAGATTCCAAGGTAATGCATCATACCCACCTGAAGGCCTGCCGTATAAGCTGTAGTAGTCAAAGCGACTGTCATTGACCATTCCTCCAAAGCTTGCATTCTGCGGGCACTGCAGTACGTGACAGTTAAAGAATTCCCCAGGCTGCTCAAAGATGCTCAAGCGTCTGCGTGCATCCTTGTAACGTCTGTCCTCAGTGCCCTTGCCATCCTCATTCTTTGATTCAAAAGCATAATAATTTATCCTTCGCGCCTGTCCACCTGGCGCATAGTTCAGGGCCAAACCCCGCAGCTCACTGGCCAGTTCGATGCATTCTTCCAAGGACGCAGTATTGTCCAGAAGCAGCGGATCATCTATAGCAGCACGTTGACACTCCCGCACTAGGTGATATTGCAATGGAGCATTGGCATCCGGACAACCAAGCGAGCTCGATGCCGGCACAAATACTAAGTGCACCACTAGCAACAGCTCCCACATGGCTGACTGCAGTCACTGAAGTTTCTTAGCTATTTATACCTTGAGGCTATTGCATTTTTGACAGCTGCAATTTTCTTATCAAAACCTGACAATGAATCTTGCAATCATTTATTATTATTAACGAGTAAGTAATTTAATTTAATTTTAATTGAATTTCATAAATATAAAAGCTTTGATAAATTGAAAACTTGAGTTTTGATTTCCTTTGATCAAATAAATGGCTTTCTTCAGCATCTTTATTTCACATATGATACGCCGGAATTTGTTAGAGATAGAACCACTTTTTCGTAAACAAAGAAGGTGCTTTAAGGCGGGATATGTACACCAGGGTGAGAAAAATGATCTGTGTTCCAAAGGATTAGGAATAGTCCTCGACTAGCAGACTACTCTTTGTTTCATTCTCTGAAGTTCCTCAATTTGCGGGCCTCGATTCGATTGAGCAGCTGAAAGCGAACAAAACTGTTGCATACTTTTAGGAGGTACTGATTTTTAGGCAATAAATCACTGGTTGAAGAGCTAACTCCTAGGTTTTTAAAAGATATGGTGCATTAGGATTCGAAAGACTATATTGATTGGTATTCAAGGATATGGTAGATAACTTCTGATCATTTACTTAGAAAAGGGCAAATGGAAAAGAGTCAGCACAAAATCTTTGATGATTTGACCAGTTGATAGTCGTTATCGAGCTAAGAAGTTTGTCGCAAGTTCACTCTTATCGTGATTATATTATATTCTTATTATACAAATAATATATCCATACTATATCCATATTATATTCATATTTTAGGCATATTATATTATATATTATATCCACACTTTATCCATATTAAAGTTGCAATTATTTGTATGGTCAATTTACTTTTATTGTTCATTTTCATTGATTAATTTTAGCTTAGGCCTAACTAAAGTTGCATTTTGAAATTAATTAATTTATGTTTGCTTTTATATTTAATTGAAATTCGCATTGCACGGCTCCAGGTGAGCGTTCTACAAATGTTTCCAATGCTCAAATGAAGCTGTGCAAAGCTGGGCACTTAGGCTAAGTACAAGTACTTTGAGAATTAATACAAATATTAAATATTGTATTATTTAATATGATATTTGTGGAACGGCTGCGTGCTGAAAAGGGCTGCCCTGCTTATAAGATAATCATAGTTAGAACATAGTAGTTAAATATTGTAGTGCAAAAATAGTTAAAGATAAGTTAAACAAAATGACAAGAACAAAAACGTACAGGAAATTCGAACTAAGAGTAAGAACAAAGGTGTGTGTGGAACTATGTGAGTAGTATATAAATATTAGAGTACAAATACAAATATCACCTGAGCGTCGGCTGCTGCATTCGTTGTTAGTTCGAGCGTTTAAATTACAGTTATACGAGATAAGATAAATACAATACAATATAATGACTGCACTACAAGAAACCGAGTGTTTGGAGTCTGGGGATATCCAACACCAACGCTGAAGTGCGTAACAGAGTTCCCTACGCTTTGTGGATACTTGGCAACTCTGCGATATTAGCGGGCAATATCCATCCAAGAAATTGCCTGGTAAAATCTCTGCACAGGGGGGGTGAGGGAGTAGGGGTAGAAGGCTTGCAAAATCTTAAATACTAAACATTAATTTTAGGCAGTGACCGCAGTGACTGCTCTTGTGACCCTAAGGACTAAAACTGCTCCCGAACTTGTCACGAGACATTTGACAATTGACTACCGCAGGCGGGGGCTTCTCCAGCTGCGCGTGTATCTCCATTCTGGGGTAATTGTTGTGGTAATTTTAAACACTTTGAGTGTTCCATTGTTTTGTTTTGGGAAAAAGGTATTGAAATTTTGAATTTAAGGATTCACATTTGGATGCAGCTTAACTGCTGTGCGAGAAGGCAGTGTTTGTGTATGGACCACTGTATATGGAGCTGCCGGAATTGGAGACCGTCTTGGTGCTGCGACGTGCCATAATGCAAAGCACGGCGGCCACCACGGCCAGCATAAGAATGAGACCCGCAATGGCGATGGCTATGGCAAAGGTGCGCTGCGATACGCACAGAGCATCCTCAAGAGTCTAAAAGAGGAATACAAAGTTAATAGAAACCATTCACTGGGATGAGATGCTTACAAACCTTCTCCTTGTAGACCGCATCCTCGTCACTATCGTTGGCGTTCTCATTCTCGTTCACATAAAGCCCAGAGAAGACCTCAATGGTTGCAGGCAGGGCTTCATCGTCTTTTCCATCGGCTTGTCGCTTGGGTCGCTTACCGCTGCACACAGGCGCCTCCTGGCAGGTGGGATCCTCCAGCGCGCAGAGTCGCACATTGCACTGATAGTAGACGGAGGTGGTGTAGGGGAACTTGTGTGCCGGGAAGGTCACATTAGCTGCCAGACGGTCCTCAGTATAGTTGAACTGACCCATGATCTCGTTGTCCATGGGACAGCTAAAGGGTTACATATGAGTAACTTCCACCCACTTTAATTAGAGATCTAAACTCACCCATCTTCGCCCACCAGACGCTGTTCACCCCAGCCCAGACCATCGCGTACAATGCAGTCCGTCACGTGCAGTCCATAGAGCTTCTGCTGGTCTATGCTGATGACAATGGTCAGGGGATCTCCAATCTTAACATCATCGGCAATCTTGTGCTCATCGTTGTAGATCTTCATATGGCAGCCGGGCATGGGTATTTCGTTGTTGTTGACGTTGTCATCGTCCTGCGGCGTATTCATATCATAGACATCCTCCTCGTCTAGGTCGTCATCATCTGAGCTATGCTTGTCCAGCGAGCGTCCATAGTCGCGTCTGTCGTGCTCATCGCTGCGGAATGCCTGCGGTTTCTGGGCATGCTTACGCAGATGCTTCTTGGGCTTGACAGCCGCATCGCGGCTCTTGTAGGCACAGCGCACATGGTAGCCGCGTCCCAGATCCGTAATCAGTTTCAGATGCGGCTGCAGCACAATCGTATTGAAGAACTCAATGCCGCCATCATCCTGAAATAGAATCCAAAAAATATTATAGATAAATACTTAAGAGTACAAAACTCTGAGCTCATAATGTATAGACTCTAGTCTAGACAATAAAAGATCTAACGTGTTATTAATGGATTGAATAATAATGGAATTCAGAGAAAGAAAGAAACAAATCGCAACAAACGTAGGAAGAATAGAGGAAAAATGTATCTTAAGTAGTTTTTAATGCTTCTTATTCTGCAGAGAGTGTATACATCTAGAGGCGAAGCTTTCAGCTCGTTGGCGAAACAAAAGACTTAGGCAACAAACTTGCCACAGCGGACAACGACGCCCACTTTTAGCTTTTAAATCAAATCAAATGCTGCCAGCTGCTAATGCTAATGGCCAAGAAGCCATATTAGCAACCCAGACAGAATTCAGCTGTACGAGCACTCAATCTACATACGTGTATACTACTTGTATATCAGCACAATGGGCCAGTTACAGTGCCTCATTATGTATACAGCTTCACGCTTCGCTGCAGCTCAAAATTGCCGCTCTGTCAGTGAGAAATTTGATGTGCGACTCAGTCAAAGTCGCAGCCCGTCTTTAGATCACGAGCACTTCCTGATGATGGTTGCTTTTTTGCTATAGAATGGTGCTAGAGAGACGTGCAACGAAGTGTGAAGCATTCTGCAGCGTCTTTAGCTATCTGCATCTCCGCACAAATTAGCAATGTTTGCGTAATGAATTTTAATTTCAGCCTTTTTGTACCTGGCTGTAACTGAAATTGAAACTGAAAACTGTTGCAAGGCATTGTCGGAGCGCTTGTACTTCCGTTGATTGCATTATCTTTCATCTTTGAGTACCACATGGGAGGCCACATTCGACTCTAACCATTTACTTTGCCTCATTCTTGCTACCTACACATAACGGTTGTTCTACTTGTGCTAATTTTCAGTCAACAGCAGCAACAACAACAACACTCGTAATGCCATACGTGTACTTCTATCGAGCACTCCAGTCAATTACTTGGGGCCCAGGTAGGCCATGGTAATGGTAATGGGCCAAGACGCGTACGTGACACGTTCGGAAGTTTTTTATTTTTGTAATTGGGTCTGTAAAGATTTGGGCACGGAAATGCTTCATTTAAGTGGCGTCGTCACCCAAGAGGCAGCCTTAATGCGATTTATGGTTAGAACTTTCAGCTGTTTCCGTCTCTAAAGAGAGAGATAGAGAAATGGTCGTAAGACTCGTCGTCGGTCTTCTATTGTCAGCATCAAGAACTGTGGACAGTTATGTGTGAGGCAGGAACATGTTGAATTCCCAGCTAGCGCAGCATCGCAGCAAATGAGACAATGGGCTAATAAAAACCATAATAAAATGACATTTAACATTTTTGAGGCAACATCAACAACAGGCAGATAACGGTAGAATCAGACAGCTATTATGTCATTATGACACTTCTGTGTCGACTCCGAAACGAGTTAAAGTTCTCTGCAAGCAGCAGGTTTTCCCTCGTATAAACTTATAATTGATGTCCAGCGGCTACTTTTCAAGATACCAGTATGTAAATCTCTGTATTGAAATGTAAATTTCGTAAGTCCGGCGTATCTGTATCCGTTTATTCTACTGAGTTGTAACATACATAAATGTCAACGCCATTGATAATGTGGCTGCAGTTGGCAGCAGCAGCAGGTGCGTGGGTGACGCCGTCGAAGCTGGCCAGCACTGACCTTCAATCCGAACATGACGAGTATCAATAACAATATGAAACACGTTTACATTTGTACGTTTTTGGCATTTTCACGGTCGGCGGGCAATGAACGCGGTTAAATGGCCGCCAACGTTGCGACGTTGCTTTGAACTGGAGCTGGGAGACTGCAGAGGGTTCAATCTGACAGCATTTGAAGTAAGCGTCAGAACAAATCGATTTCGGTTGATGGCCATGGCCTGAGCAGAGGAGTCAATAATTTGTAGCAATCGAAAAATTAGAAATGCCAAGAAACAAAAGACTTAGGCAACGAACTTGCTGCTCTGTTAGATGATCTTCTTCTTTTTTTTGATCTTGTGTGATCTCTGCGTATTACTATATATAAAACTTGCCTTGGACTTTAGTTCTAAATGTTTTTTTTTCCTTTGCTGCTCATCTTCCACGCGGCAATTATAATTTAATTAAAATGTTTTGCGCCCTTCACGCGGCGTTTCTGTCTCTGTCTTTGTTTCTATTTCTGACCCTGTGACTGCCATAAAAACTGTTAACAAACACGCTGCTCAACTGTTAAGATACCCTGTAGGTGTAAGAACTGATAATTTATACTATATAGTAAGATTTTCAGCCCACAAGTGTCACAAAAAGTTGCTAGCTAAATTTTCGCTGAGTGTCGTTTAAATATATTCCGCTAAGATATACCTTGTATACTATATAAGAAAAAAAGCTATTTATAGCTAATTTAATTGCGCTTGGCATGCGCAACAGCAGCAGCAACAACAACAACAACAATGACAACAGGGTCACCCTGGAGCCAGAGCTGGAGTCAATGGCGTGGCAACTTTTTTGCGGCGGTTGACACGCGACTTTTTACATGAAATTTTCTGTTATAAACGGGCATACATAATTACACACACACACACATACAGTTGACGTGTGTGTGTTTGGTATTTTAATTGTATGCAAATGTGCATTCACTTAGCTCATCTTTTGGCATGACGTAAGCCTGCATCCTGCTCCACGCGGAATGACATCAACTGCAGCCTTCACTTTTAATGACAAACATAAAGAAGATGACTACACAGAAAATCTCAGTTAAGATTTACTCATTGTTTATTGGTTTTTCTCCATTATTAACACGGGGTAAACACAGCGTTTTTTTCTACCTAGCTGTCAATGTTAATTCTTGTTTAATTTACTTTTAGCGTCAAGTGCTTGGGTCAACAGCAGGCAGGAGTAGGACAAAGCGGCAACGCAAAACAAAAGACTCAGGCAACAAACCTGCCAGCGACAGGCCAGAACACACAACAGTTCATACAGTATGTACGTGTATTGGTGTATAAAGTTGACACATAGATTATTGCCACATCGAACGGCTTGCCATAACAGCAATTAACAATTGCAATTTGAAACGAATCTGTGCCACGCCAGTCCAAGCGAAAGGAAAAAGCCGCCACGGCAACAAATTACAAAACTGTTTGGCCCAATAAACGATTGGAAATTACATTAAATACAAAAATGTATTCAGTATATATGTGTGTGCGTGTGTGTGTGTGCGTGTGTGTCGATGCGTGTGTTGCAGCCGCTGTTAAGCTCGTTGGGTGCTAATTGAGATTTCAAATAACATACTATATATACGAGCCTCTCAGTGACTGTAACCGCTCGTAAATCGACGCTACAAGCCAATAAATATGCCACGCCATATAAGTAGATATCTATGCGATCCGATGTACCCAATATATATATATGTATATATGTATCTGTGGCATCTACGCAAGCAAAACTTGAAACTGAAATTTATGTTTTATGTTTTTATTGGACTTCAGCTCATTTGATACTCTAAGATAAAATTTGCTGATAAGTTGCCGTTAAATTATATGAGAGTGTATAAAATTCACAGCTTTAGCTGATCTTTTCAACTTTCTTAAAGATATGTTTTATATAGTTTAAAGAGCTGACCTCACATGCTGGAAATAGAAGCTGAAGCAGAACCAGAAAGGAACTGGAACGGATGTAGAGCAGAATTAGAGCGGAAGCTCTTCGACTGAGTCGAAGCTCGTCTGCAGCTTTAGCTGAAGATAATTATCCAATAAATCGTTATATATATAAGCTATAGCCGATCGTCCACAGTCTAGCTATAAATTTGGCGAGTTATTTAATACCCAACTTGGGAGGTTCATTAAGGTTAGCCACAACTTCTATCTTGCACAATTACCCCCTCTCCCAGCCCTCATCTGTCCAACTGCCTCTAGTTTATGATGTACTTAATAAGCCGCGTCCATTAATTGAATGCCAAAGAGTTACATGTCGAAGTCCGTTTTGATGTGCGTTTGCTGTCAATTCGAGGCGAGTAGCAAAGCGATGAGCAAAGCGGCTAATCATCTTGGCATATGGGTTTTGCCTTGTAACCAATCTTGACTGGATGCTTCGAGCCTTATAAGTTGTTAATGATCTTTTCGCAAAACTAAATATCAATTAGCATGCCGAAAAGGCAGAACCACTTCAATATTTAACTATGATATAATCTTTGTCTGTGTATTTGTGTGGGCGTTCAAGTTTAACAGTTTTTTGAACCAGTTGAATCATAAAATTTAATGAGCAGCCATAGAAATTAATTTGAACTTACCGTTTCTTTGGGCATCGTGTTGCAGCTGCGCAGCGGCAGCTTGTAGCGCAGTGGACCAATGTGATCTCTGGAAGGAATTTATAGATTGTTGCTGCTGTGACTATCTAAATTATAATCTATGTGGCACTCACCTGTACTCGCTGAGGCATGTGGAGTTCTTGGACAGGCCTTTCGGATAGATCATGCCACTGAAGAGGCCCGTTTCGTGATTTGGTGGCGCATCTTTGATGGTGATCAGCATCGAGCCGGACAGGCATTTAACCCGCACGCTCGGCTCAATCGTTGAAGCTGAGGTTGCCGTTGCCTGTTTGCCTGTGGGCGTGCCCTGTGCCGTTGCCAATGCCGCTTCCGCCTCAGCGGCCGCAATAGCATCATTTAGCGAGCTGGCCGTATCCTCTGCAAAGGAGCGAAAAAAACACGATATAAAATGCAGTCTTTGTCTATTGAACGTGCACTTCATGTGGAATGTTTGTGCATAGCTAAAACTACAGTTAGACAATAACAATATAAAGCTAAGGCAGAGGCAGAGACCATACTATTGGCATAAATCATGAGCCTCAGGCCAAGACAATGCCACAAAATACGCTCCCCTGGGAGCTGAAGCTTCGGCTGAAGCAGCTGCAGCTGGCAACTGCGGAAGCAAAACGCTGCGACAACGCCAAGAGGCCAAGTTAATGACATTGAAAAGCCATTTGAAAGAGCAGCTTAGATGCAAGTTCCTTGAACTTGCCAGCCTCAGAACCTTAAGACCTCAGCCAGCTGGAGCTGCCTCTCTAGTTCTCTCAGATTGTTAATACTTAATGCCAAAGCAGAGCAAAGCCGCAAAACCAAGCCAAAGTAATTGCCAAAGAACACTGCACACTGATCAAGATCCAAAGTGGAGTTCCAAGTTCCAGGGCTATGTCTAGGCTCCATCTCTTATATGCAGCACGACACCTCGCGTGCGATTGCCCATTCTCCATTTTATTTTTGCACTTCTTTTGTGGTCCAGAGACGGCACGTATCTTATATACATACACACAGCCAGAGAGAGAGAGAGAATGGAGTTGCGGCCTGAAGATGGCTTCGGCTTTGCCTTGCTTTAGTTCAACGAACCTTCCATTTGCAGCAATTCGCATCAGTTACCATGGTTCTATTCCTATTCTACAGCATTTGCTGCTGGGCAAAGTAATTGCATGCAACTCGGAGCCGGTTTTCTCAGTTGGCCCAAAGCTAAAGCCAATGTTATCCATGGGTAAGTCGCTGTCGTTGTCGTTGATGTTCCTCTTTGCCGTCTGGGCTGGCACATAAAATATTTAATGGCTTTCTATTATGTATAATTTTGTGAACTGCACTCAGAGACGAGCGAACTGCATAAGCAAATAGGGCTCTTTCTTTCTTCTGTCGTTTCTATGGGGAAAATTCAGCAACCTTTGTGTAAATTTGTTATAGAAACAAAAAACCTTTTACAGACAGTTCCCTATTTGAAATTTCTTTTCAATTTTTAATAAATGTTTTTATTTTACCTTATTGACGCAAAATTTTAAGTATTCGTAAGATGGACGAACAGTCGATGATTACCAACGTCTTTAATGATGTTTTCACTCAAGTTGAAAACGCTGAATCTTCGGAGCAACTTAGCCTGGCTAATTCAGTGCTCTCATCCAGCGATCCAATTAAACTTCGGCCCAGTGTTAGCAAGAAACCGGAAAGAAAAAAGCTTCAGTCTAAGCTGATTGCCGAATGGAACGCAGCAGATCGCAAATCGATCACAAATCAGGTTTTTGGCGAAGTTCTTGCAGAAAAGAAGCGAAATCCTGAGAAGCAGCCGCCTGCAGAACAACCATTTGAACTCAAACCCACCAAAAAGCAAGTCTTTGGCATAAATAAGCTGGAGCTGCCATTGCTGCCAAATCTTGATCCCGTAGAGGCACTTAACCCTCCTGAACTCAAGTGGCTCACAAGGCAGGTGCTGGCAGAGAACAAGCTAGAACCCGCATCAGTTCCTGAACACTTACTGCCCATTCCTGACCAGAAGACACATCCTATAGAGAAGTTGCTGGAGGGGAACTCTGCAGAAGAACCTCTTGAACTTAAGCCAATCATTAAACAAGATTCAGATGAAGCACTTGGAGGCAGCCCCCTGTTACCCTCTTTGGCCTCTCTAAACTTACTAAGTTCTAATAATGAGACACATCCTGTAGAGGTGTCGTGTGATGAGAACCTCCCAGGGGCACCACTTGAGCTCAAATCAATCAACAAACAAGACTCCAAAGAGGAACTTCTAGAGAACCAGCTCGAAACTGTGTTGCGTGTTCAAAACCTGCTGCCAATTCCTGATCTTGAGGAAAATCCTGCAGAAGAAGCGCTTGAACTGAAATCAATCAATAAGCGAGATTGGAATGAAGCGCTTGCAGAGAATAAACAAGATTCCCATAACCTGCTGCCAAATCCTGATCAGAAGCTAAATCCCATAGAGGTCTCGTCTGACTGTGAGCTTCATTCGATCAAAGAAGAAACCTCTATGGAAATAATTGCTTACAATATGCAAAAATTGATGAGTCAAATGAGTTTGGCTCAACAAGAAAACCCTGTGAAGGAGACCCCAGGAGAGGAATCCGCTGAAGAGCAGGTTGAGCCTGAATCGAGCAATGAGCAGAATACTTTGGAGTCGGAGGAGGAAGGGACTAGGGGGGTACAAACAGGATTAGCTACGCAAACGCCTCAGTGGTATATCGATTTACTAAAGACGACTGTGGACAAGAAGGTAGATAGCATCGATAGAACCTATACCTATATCATAATTAAACCCGTTTCTATTCCCTTAAGATGGTCATCAACGAGCAGGTTACCGACACGGACTCTGTGAATAGCTTTCAATCCAAGCACGAAAGGTGATTTATACACACTCCTTTAGGTCTATTAATAACCCAACTTTGCACCTGCTTGCAGCAGGTCAACGGAGGACGAGCTGGCCCATCTGCTGCCTCTGGATGAAAGCTATAGTCTGATGGATAAGCTTGATGTAGCCGGCCCCATAAGCGAGGGTACGGAGCAGCAGCCGAGCATAGAGGCACGTCTCCTGAAGCTGCTGCACGACAAGACCAAGTGGGACATCACCGTGTATATCGGTCGCTACAAGGTCCGCTGCATCCTCTGTGTCCTCAAATTGTATTCCCCATACTTCAGGCAATGCGAATCGAGCACGGTCAAGATTCGTTTGCCAGAGAATAAGGTGACGGCCCAGGCCTTTCACTCAATCTACATGTGGATGCTCTACGATGTGCCCACCAAACACACGGCCATCAGCAATCAGCGCCTCTTGGAGCTCTATAGTACGGCCAAGTTTCTGGGTATTCGTGAGGTGACCGCATCCATTTGGAAGATCCTCGATGGCATACGAGCTGAGAACGAGGCTTTCGCTCTGCTGACCGATGTATCCCACATGGACGTGGAGATCTTCGACTTTATATTCTTCACACGGATTAGCCGCTTCTTTCTGACCCTTGTCTCCTCCGCGGAGTTCGTGGAGATGACGGTCTCCTATGTCGTGCGGCTGCTCAGTACCCATCGTCTAGGCGTGAATAGTGAGATCGAGGTGAGTTTGCGCTTATATATCATTGGCTTATCTTGAATCAACTCCTTCGCAGATCTTCTACTCCGTCGTGCGTTGGTTGAGCCACAAATGGCCAGAGCGCCAGGTGCACATGGAGAAGCTGCTGAAATGTGTGCGCTTTGGTCTGTTGACGCCTGTGTTTCTGCGTTTCCTGGAGAGTCCACAAACTACTATTATTATGAGCGCCATAGCCAAGAGCCCCTTGACCAAGCAAGAGATCATCAAGGCCTTTATGTATACTTCCGCAGAGATGTACCTAAAGGTGCCCGGAAACAAGATACCCTTCGCACTGCCTCAGTACGAGGAACCCATAGAGCGCAGATGGATCTATGACAAGAACTGTCCCTATCACCATGACCTCAATTGTATACAGCGCCAGTACTTCAGCTATGAACAGTTCTTGCAGTATTTGAAGAGCTTGCATGAAACTGGGCCCAACTATTGGAAAAACTTAGTTTACCTAGACGAAGAACCCGTTCGATGTTGTCCACGTTCAGTGATCAAAAATTCATAGTTTGCACAGACTCCCACACACCAACACACACACACATACACACACATACACACACATACGACTATAAGTCAGTTGGCGAGTCATTCAATTTTGGAATCATCGTTTTATAATAAGACAGCTAAATGCGACATGAATTGACTTTTGTTTGCCAGGTGATTATGTGGCCGCAGAGCTGAGTTTTCGGTCTGCAGCTCGTTGTCGTGTGTGGCAATTGGACACGGCGGAGGGGAAGGTAGTGGGGTGGGGCAGCGGAGCTAGTATAGTGACAGCACCTTCACTTTTTAGGAGCAGGAACTGCAAGCGATTGACTTGCCCCAAGCGACTTGTTACTGGTTAAAGCGCTAGGCAATTGCGAACTGAGTGAAGCTACACTGAAAGAAAATAGTGGTTAGACTGGGAGACATATTTTGGTTGTATTTACAGTAGGTTCAACCAATCAAAAGGAGCTTCAGGGTCAACTTAAGCCCAGAAATCGAAAGAAGATTAGAAACAACAAATACTTCAGACTCTCACTCCCCATTTCTCTCAGTGTACAACCATTTGGTAACACATCTTTAGCTTCTGCCACTGCTGCACACTTAGTCACACTTTGATTTTATAGCTATTCTCTCTCACTCTTCACAGCTTCTAAGCAATTTTAATTCCAATGTGTTAAAGGTTAGGATTAGCATAGGAAGAATCTGTTTATATATATCTGGATATGATAAGATTTATATACTTACTTGTGGCCGTGGGTATCTGTGCACCGTGTGTCGTTAGCGCTGCAATTGTCTGTGAAGAAAGTGGAGAGAAAAATTCTCATTAGCATCGAGTTTGAGCCTTAAATGGCTAAAGCCGGAGCCCATAAATCTGTTGACATAAATCACGAGCGAGCCGACATTAATGCCGGACTAATCTTTGGCAGTCTTCTTCGGGGTCTCCTTTAATTAAAATGGAAATGCACAGAAATGCGGCAGGGTTTTGGTTTCACTCCTGCTGGCCAGCCGATAGATGAAGATATGGGAAACATTATTCTCACGATTCTAAAGCCGCAAAAAAAACTAAAAAAAAACTTTCGCCAGCAGCTCGCGCCAGGTTAGAGTTGAAACTCAAGCTGAGCCGGGGCCAAGCCGCTTAGAATCTCTAGCCATGTAGCTGAGGTTGTGCCACTTCTGGCGACTTGGCACAAACACGAATCGATTTTAGCATACGGCGGGCTGGAGGAGGAAGTAAATATGCTTCGAGCTGGAGCTGGAGCTTGAGCTCTCATATTCAGGTTAATCGCCGAGCCATGCAATTGTCATTCACGGCCTACTCTGATTGATGTGTTTACGTCGTCTGGCCAATTTTCCATTTCAATGCGCCCGGAATAAGAATAAGTAATCTCTTTCCCTTAATACTTACGATTAGATGCAGAATTGTGCATACAATTCGAGTGCTTGACTTCATTTTGGCAGCTGCAAAGAGACCAAAAGAAAAAAAGGGAGAAATTGTTAAGTTGAGGTAAAACAAGAAACCGGTTTACTGATTTGCACATTGCGATTGCGATAGACATCCGATTACATTATGCTAAATCATACAAGCCCGAAAAAGAGTTTTTATCAATTTCTGATGTATAGGTTTTTCGCCCAAACTTCAGTCGCTTCGGGCCAAACTTTCAATGGGCACAGCAATTGGGTCAGTTCAGCATTTTTTTTTTTTGGACTTGCCACTTGGAACTTGAGACTTGGGAGACCTGGGAGCATTGTCATGTTGCGTGTCAGCGAAATGGGTTGAAATCAGCATAAAATTTGTGCCCAGGAAGCAGGCAGACATAACGGTAAAGGCGATATTACAGGGGTGAGGCTTACAAGTCGACTTGCAGATACTCTAAGCCGGGATGAGAAACTGTAGATAGATTTATACTATAGAAAGCTTTGTACTATAGAAAGCTTTGTACTATAAATTGGTTTATGCTTTATGCTATAGATAGCTTTATAGTTAAGATAGCTTTATACTATAGATAACTTTGTACTGGATATAGCTTTATACTATTTATAGCTCTATACTATTTATAGCTCTATACTATAGATAGCTTCATACTATAGATAGCTCTATACTATAGATAGATGTATACTAAAGATAGCTTCATCTTTATACTATAGATAGATTTATACTACAGATAGCTTTATACTATAGATACTTTTATCCAATAGACAGATTTATACTATAGATAGCTTTATGGTAAAGGTAGCTTTATGGTATAGATAGCCTTATACTATAGATAGCTTTATACTCTAGATACTTTTATCCGAAAGATTGCTTTATACTATAGATAACTTTATACTAAAGATATCTCCATACCAAAGATATCTTTATTTAACTCTAATATTCTTTGAACTCAATAAGTTGAGCTGCTGATCATGAATATATACTATGCACAGTTGAATATACCTCCCTAACCCATCATACAGTATATCAATTAAAGAGCTACGAAGCTCAGTGAGGTTGCAGTTGCCAGTCATGTGGCATGCAACATGACAAACAGCGAAGACACCGCAACTGATATCAATAACCAAATAGAGCAGATGATAAGCATTTTCCTTAGCTTCAGAGCTTCCTGCTAAATAATAATAATAATAACTGTTGTGGGAACGGATCGAAGGCCAGTCATGGCCAGGAAGAGACGTCGGCTATTGGCTATGATCATTATCTGAGTCCGGTGTGACCCGAGACCCAAAACAAAGACGGAAAACGAGGCGATAAAAGCCGCCAATGATTTTCGGTTGTTGTTTAAACATTTTCTTTTCATTTCTTTCAGTTGTTTGTTTGTTTTGTTGTTGGCTGCCAACACATTTCATGCACCAAGCACCTTATGATGTCACAAGACGATAGGCAGACAGACAGACAGTCGCACAGACAGTCAGACAGACAGACACTCACCCAATGATTTGATTGCCGTTGCAGTAGTTGCAACTGGTCTATTATCCGAGTGTTATAATCTCTTTGGGATTTCGGTTGTTAAACACAATTGTTTGGCTTTTTGCTGGAAATTGGGTCAACCGATATCGACAGCTTCCCTTGATATCTGGCTGACATTATGCTCGTACCCAAAATTCAAAATCCGTTGAAATTTATAAATTTCATCAATGCCGCCAGGCCCACACTTTCGTATAGATCCAGTTGCTGATCAACCGTATTGCCTCAGTCGTTGATACAAACTGACTGCTGCCCAATGCAAATTGTTAACTAACACCAACAACAATAGAAACACCAACAACAGCAGCAACAACAATCATAGACAACGCTCGTAGTGCAATAAATTAGCTAAAATTAGCAGCATGACGTAAGTTCGTTTAGCGGCAAAGCGCAAAAATGTCACTAACTGAGCGACTCGGACACCCATGTGGCCAAAACAAAAGCAAAAAATATATATAAAAATGATATAGAAAAAAACAGCTGCTCAGAGCGCAAAGCGCAACTCGTGAGGGTAAAAAAGGTATAAATAAAAAATGCTTAGATAAAAATTGGCACGGAAATTATGAATAATGAACTCTGATTGGCATCTGCTCTCGTTACCCAGTTTCAAGTTGAAAAAGAGAGAGAAAAAATATAGCAAAAACCCAACGATAAAATGGGTGCAAGTGACCTTCATAAAAAAATGGGTAGAGCTCTTTCTCTGATAATCAGAAAATTGCACGAAATTCGCATGAATTGAAATAAAATCTATGATTTATCTAACTTACTTACAAAAGTAACTTGTTTTAAGTTGAAGAGTTAAAATTAATGTTTAACTGGGTTTCTTATGTGCCTGTTAAAGTTAAGAAGTAGTTTAACTAGTGGTTAGTTCTTGATGTTAACTTGGAGCTGCTGCTTATACTTAAGATAAAGCAAAGGTTGAGAATAGCTCGTAGTAGGGAATAGTTTGCAGTAGAGAATAGTTTATTGTAGAGGATAGTTTCTAGTAGAGAATAGCTCGTAGTGAGGAATAGTTTATAGTAGAGAATAGTTAATGGTAGAGAATACTTTGTATTAGAGAATAGCTTAAAGCACATATATCACTGCCAACTCGTTGTTGAGGTGCTGCCAACTTGCTGAGCAGAATTTAACACAGAGTTTGTCTACTTTGAGGGCTTGAAATATTTGCGTCTCTAGGCAAACTTTGGGACTTTAAGTAGGAAGTAGTTTTTCTGTATGCTTAAGTTGTGGGTCAGGGCTTATAGATAATGATGATGCTGCTACCTATATATAATATATCGTATATTATATAATCTCTCTATATTTCTATACACATGTGTAGTCTTAACATTGAGTTCTCGACATGAAATCATTCAATTGATCAGCGGAGGCAGCGTGCATTCAGCTGTAACGGATATTTTTATATGGCTGTCAAGTGTCGAATTCGTTTGACATACATTCCGTAACAACAACAGCAACAACAACAACAACAACAACAACGTTAATACTAACAACGTTAGCAACAACAACAACAACAACGACAACCTTAAAACTAAACAAATACGAGTAAATACGAGCCGACAAATGGGCTGTGCAACTGAATAAATTAAGCAAGTTTTGCGTGCACGAGGCACAACAAATAAATAGATAAGTAAAAAGAGATAGATAGAGAGAGTGAGACAAACATATTTTATTTAAACAATTGCATTTTCCTTAACGAGTGCTCAGTAATGTGGCGACTAAATGACCTCGCGTGTTGCCATTAGCATTTGAAAAGCGAGCACTTTGCTTATTTTGAAAACGCTCGACGCATAAACGTAGAAAAGCCACAAAAAATCAAGAGTTATATGTTTTAATTTTACAGCTTTCTGCTTGAGCAAAATTGAAAGGAAACAAAAAACAAACACTGTAAAAAAAATGCTGTTGTAGCGCGTAACTGTGCGTAAAAAACGTTGTTAATTTGTTGTTGATTTTCTGCTGCTAATCGAGCGGCAAATGGGTTAATTAGTTAGGCCCCAGATAAAGGATCAGAATGTTAATCAAAAAGGTAGCATCTAACCGAATTACGTTGCTCCACAACCATAAAACGAAAGACTTAAGACACGAACTTGCGCCCTGCTGAAGTCGAGAATCAGCTTGGCTTACAATTAGAATATCACACGGTACCAATCTGGAATCTGGCCATGCAAATCGCCAGAGGCAATACAGAAACTGTGTTAAGCATACACACGCACACACACACACACACGAGAGTCCAACCACAGTTTGACCTATTTGGAATGAGCATCGAGAGACAACGACGAGACGTTCCATAGATTCTAACAACTTTCGGTTGTGGTTAAGCTTAGTGCTATAAAAAATGAGAAATCTCCGACGTTGACCTTCTACCTACATATCTCTATATATATGATTAATCAGTATGGCGTATAGCTAATTTCGCTGCAATTTCGCCGCCATAGAAAGTAAACTTGGGCTTTTTTTTGTCAGATATGAAATCCCAGCTGCATTTTGTGTTCTTAATTATGATAATTAACGAGCTATCGGACTATACAATAGGCCACAAAAAATTGAATGGAAAGCGCCTAATATATTTCTCTATATGTTTCTTCTTCTTTTTACAAGCTTAGCTAGAGATTTTTGTTGCTTGTTTTTGGGGTCAGTCTTTGTCTTAGCTTTTACTTTTACTTCAACAGAGAACAGCTCTGACTGAGCTGCCTGCATGGGTTCGAGTGCTAATCAAAAGCGTTAAAGATCAATTGAAGTTATTTCGGCTTTCACCTGTTTTGGTATGCAAAAGAGTGTGTGAGTCTATGGAAATTAGAATTTGAATTTAGCATGTCGCATATTAAAGCCAGATACTTAAGCAGCTAACAGACAAGCGATGACTGGCCTCTTAAACGTCAGTTGGCTGCCAGCTTAAGTTAACTCGTAGTTGGGGCTGAGATCAAAGTAAACGCAGTCAACGAATCGGAACGAGTGCTTTTTGTTTATGGCCTGGCGATTGCGTCAAGGTCATTACAATTGCCATCGAAATGAGTTAACAATCTTTTAAATTGGCATTAAAAATAATCCATTGTATTGCCTTGTTTTCTTTACACATTTTCCTCAACATTTTCCAGCGCGAATTGACCAACAGCAACAGCGCATTAACTTTGATGTCTTGTCATAATTCACAATTAACAATTAAGCCAAAAAAAGTGTTAAGTTTATGTTAAGCGACAAACTTCTCTTTTGGGCCTTAATCATTGTTGCAACATTGCGCCATGGTTATGTCTCTGCAGTTTGTTTATTTTTGGTCTATTTGCTGGCTTTTGGCCAAAGCGAGTTTGATCAACGAATTTGGTAGAAATAAGAAACGTTCATTAAGTTGTCCTTGTGCAATGTCTAAACTCTACCCTAGAGACTCAGCAGAGGGTATATTGAGACTGGGAAACCTTTTCATATCCAAAAGAAGTACAGGTCATCTCTTAGTCGACTACTTTGTGCTGCATTCTGACTGTCTGCGCTTAGATCTGCGTCAATATTTGACTTGAGTTGCGTGTCAGTTAGTCAAGCCAACAGTTCGTCAGTTTTTCAGTTGCAAAATCCTCGCCCGCTTTTGGTTTAGTGCGTTAAATTGGAGCGTTCACAAGTTGCCACATTTCGGGGCTGGGCTGGGGCTGGGGCTGTGAGAGCAAAACACAAACAAAACTGCCCACTTTAAGTTGCGTCTCCAATAGTTTTTTTTTTCTATCCTCTGCTTTGTTTTATTCGCCACGCAGTTACGTAAAATTTCTACAAAATTTGTTTTTACTGTTGATTTGTCAAGATGTCCAATTTGGCTTTGCCAGTGTCTCGGGCAAGCTCAAAAAAATGCAAAAAATATACGAAAAAAATGGCTTATTGAACACCCACAAGCCCTGAGGCTTAACTGTGTACACTTTGTCGTTTTGCAGTTATCTTTTGACGCCCAATTTTTGCTTTTGGACATTTTTTTCCTATAAGTTTAAGCCAAAATAGAAACACGCAACAAATTCGCAATGAACGTGACTTGAGCTCTAGCCGTAGGACCTGAATATGTTTCGATTATAATCATACAACAACAACAACAACAACGTCGACTACAACAAATATTTCCAGTTGCCAGCCATTTACTTAGCGCTTTTTAAGCTTCGGCTTTGGCGTCCATTGTCTGAGCTGGTCCAGAGTCAAAACTGGTTTGCCAATCGCCTAACAGTTCCGTTTTCTGCGGGCTCAAATGAATTTTTCTAGTCTTTTCTCTCTCTCTCATTGTTATTCCTAGAAGTACTTAAAGCTGAGGCCATTGATCAATGGAACTGCTTTAGTTCTGGCGCTAATTGCAAGCGAATTCGAATATAAATGAAATCAAATTTAAGTCCTGCTCATTTGAAATTCACTTGAACTGGTTCAAAAGTCATGAGCCAATTCTCTGTGCTTTGGCCACACCCACGCCCCGACTTCGATTTGAAAGTGTTTTGTGTACGAGTCTGCAATTACAAGCCAAAGTTTGCGGCCAGACTAAGCCCACGCAGTGTTTTAGCCTTTATTTTTTGCCGTTGCTGCTGTTATGTATTAGAGGTAAGAGTCTGCAGCTGGACACGTTGTGCTGCAGAATCTAGCCAGACTACTTTTCATTTAAAGCAAACACCACGAACTGGGAGACTAATTCAAAGCGACCTCTGAGCATGACTCATATGAGCCCAATGCGAATTGTCGCTGCGCCACGCCCTAAAGCTTAATAAAAATCCAAAAATAAAGAAAAAAACTGCAGACATGCAAAATTTGCATAATTTAGAGATTGAGTCAAAGAGGGAGAGGGAGAGAGAGAGAAGAATTGTATGAGTAACGCATAGAACATGATGAGTTGCTGCCAAGTTTGTGGCTTAAGTCTTTCGCTTTGTGTGTTGCCGTTAGCTGCTTGTTAGCCAAACTGTAAATCAATACAATACTGTTGCCAAAAACAGGGAATAACTTATAAAGAAAACAACCTACGAGGGAACCTAACTCTCGTATATGGCAGTTAACATTGTAAGTTCTTTTTTTTTGTTGGTTGAATGAACTCGTCTCTTGGCCTTTTTCTTTGCGTGTTCCTCAACGCGTTCATAAGCTCGCAATATATGGCCAAAAGCGATAAATCAATTATTGTGTTAAGCCTCAGTTCATGAACTGGCATTCAACTCTGCTAGACAAGTGCGTCATCATTTAGGAACAAGTTCCATAGATATGTGTTTCCATATGTAAATGAAAAGTGGCCAGTTTTCCCACAGATGATGCCACAATTGTCGAAACCGCAACTCACTTTCCATGAGGTAATATGCCGCAGCAGAGCACATCACAAAAGTCCACGAAATAATATAATAATAAAGTGGAGAAGAGAGAAAAAAAACTTATTTATTTTCGACGCATTTTTGTAGCCGCTTTTGCTTCAAGGTCATTCGAGTTGCTTGTTATATAAACAAGTTAAGTTCATTATGGCCAAGAAGTGCCGTATATAAGCGTATGTATCAAAAACAGGTCTCAACTCGAGCTTGAGCTGCCTTATTGAAATATTTTCGACTGCGTTGGCGTCTTGTTTTTTCAAGCGTAGAAGCTGCTGCCCACACACACGGGAAAATCTTCTGTAGAATGAAGAGTAGCAGCTATATTTGAGGTTCTATTAGCCGCAGTTGAAAGGCCGCAATTATTCACAACAAAAGGTGTTGCAGTCAACACACACAACACACACATTTCCTGAAAATATTTTGATTGTTAACAACCACAAATTAACCAATTAATAGGCCATGCATCAAAATCAAAGCAAAGCGAAAGGCCCGGGCCACAATTCATTTTCATTCATTTCATTTCACATGCTGCAAGTCGCTCGCCTTGTGTTCCCTCATTTCCCAGCTGCCTATCAATCAAATTTTCTAATTGCTTCTTTAGACGCCAACACACACACACACACACATAGAGAAGACACACACTATGAAATGCCGAGTCATAATTATGGTTAAGGCCTTTTCGTTGAATCTCTACCAAGTGCTAAAAGTTAGGCAAGCTTTACGGCCCTGTGGATCTTCCAGCAATTGTAGCTAATATTTAACAACAGCTTTAGCCTTTAGCTTTACGCTTGTCTACCAAATGATTAATGTTAGCCACCCATACACAGACAGACTCTTACCAAATGTTTGCCAGCCAATTAGCAATAGATTCTAATACACAAACATCATGTGGGTAGCAGCTGTGTGTAAATGCATTTGAAAAGTGTTTTTCATCTTCTAACCGAGCAACAAATGCCTAAACACACCTATTCATTAGCAAACATCAATTGAGCTCTACTAATTTTAGAGCTTTTCCAGAGATTTGTAAACGAATTTGCTTGAGAACTAACTGAGAATAGAGAGGGAAGAGCTTGAATAGAGAGAAAGGTATGGAAATAAGTTCTAAAGATATTCAAAACTTATTTCTTTCCAGCAGCTAAAAGTGTGTCTTAAACTGGAGACTCTGTTTTCTTATGGGTAAGACTTGAAGGTATATAGAAAAGTTGGAAATTGGAGTCTAGGCTTTAGTTTTCTTTTATCGGAATAGGAAAATATATTTTGAAGCTCTTTCTTCAACTGGAAACTCTAGAAATAGTTGGAAGCAAAAGTTGCAGCTGTGATTTGGGTTCAGTCTTTTAAGACTTTTCCAAGAATGCGTTGTCGCTGTGTTTTCAGTGAGTTTTCATTGAGTTTTCCCGCTAACGTTGACACATTAAAATTAAGCATGCCGGACATGCCAGAGGCGCAAGCGGATGTCCGTGACATGGCTATAACTATGGTTGTTGTGCACAACCAGATGTATTGAGGCATGTGGCATGCCACAGCTGTGTGCCGCGTCATGCAAGCTAATAAGTCCAAGACGGGTCGCATCTCCATATTTGTTACACACTACACATCTTATGGGGATGATGTAATGCCACACGAGCTGAAACTGCGAACTTGGCAGCAATTGACAACCAATTTTGGCTTGGGGGATTTTAACCTTGGGGGAAACAGGTTCAATGGATCGGATCGGATGGCTCCTAAGGACACAGTTGGGACAGGAAAACGCATGTTGAATTACATTACACATTGAAAAGATTTGCGCACATTTCTGAATATATATATATATACGACTATTCGTATTCGTTTACGTATTCGTGGCGAACCTTAACTCGAGTCAGCGCGAACCGGTTTCAATGATGAGGACCGCCTCAGACGATTTATGAAGTCATCTTTTGTGGCTTTGCTTGCAATTTGTACGGCAACACATCAAACGCCATATTGAATTGGATTTTGGTGCGAATTAACGAATATATCTTATATATATATCATATATATATATATAGCTAACCCTTTGCAGAAAGATAAACAAAAACTCACCTTATAATACCATCAACGGTCCCGTTTTTTGCGTAATCCAATTAACTGGCTTTGTTTTATAACTCTTATGTTATACTCTATATATATATATAGGTATTTTTGATTATTGTGTTGTCCGAATATGTGGAAATCTTTCTTTGGAGCCGCAACAATTTATCATGCTCTATATAAATAGTAATTTTCTTTCGAATTGATTTATATTTTTGCTTTTCTGTTGTAATTTTCGTTGCCAAATTTGCATTAATTTAATTTGGTTAACTTCCTCTTTGTCGTGTTTACATATTCGGGCTAGGAAAATAAAACAAAATGCGATAAGCAACAATGGCAGCAGAGTGCAAACTTGGTAAATACGAGTAAAACTGCAGCACTTGAGAGAGCGAAACGCGTTTTAAGAGACAATGGAGAGACAGACAGAGACAGAGACAGAGAGAGAGAGAGATAGTGTGAGAGAGAAGTAATCGGAAATGATAGAGTAGAGCCGTATAATGTCTATATACACATATATATATTGGATAGTAGATTACAATGACTGCCAAAACAAAAGACTTAAGCAACAAACTTGCGGTCAATTTTGACAAAAACGTTTTTTTGTTAGAAAATATCGTGATGTACACGGAATCGGACGGAGCTGCTTAGTTCAACCACCCGTTGGGTTTTTTAAAGCAAATCACAACTTGATAACTTGCCAAGGGCAACAACAATCAAATAAAGCGAATACACTCGCAGCAACATTCATTATTCAGCGCTTAACAATTTCTTTTCTTGGCAGCGTCACAAATGCGTTTGCACGTTTTGACCAAAAGTTAAGACCAAAATGTATCCAATTAGAACCATTTTAAAAATATATTCACGTCAAAACTTCTAACACGTACATGCTCGATCTGCGCTCCGACAACAACGACGACGACGGCGACGACGACGTCAACGACGACGATGACGACAACTTGAGAAAATAGAAAAATCAAAGAAAAACGCGCGCGTGTTCCGCGTGGATGTGTCTCGCACACCGACTTGGTCAAGACTGAAGCGGCCCAGACGCTTGCCTCTCAAGTCAAGACGGGCCAAAAGCGACTTCAGCCACAACCGGTCTTGGCAAGTTTTCGGAGTCGCTATCCGAATCGCTCGGTTCGGAGTAATTGGCAAGCTAAGCCGCTCTTATTGGCGCCGCGCTCTTCTTAGCACGTCTGCTGTTACTTCTTGTGTGTGGTGTGTGTGATGTGTGTAATGAGTGTGTGTTGGCAACAGGCCCACACCAGTTGCACTTGAGCCCTGCTGCCACGCTCGGCTGACGCTCATTTCTCACCTACGGCCCGAGATTTTCTTTCATTTTTAATGAGTGCGCAACTGCCTCATAATTAAAGATCGACTCTGGCCCGGCTCTGGCCAGCACACTGTATCCCGACTGTATCCCGGTGTCCGAAGTCATGTCATGCTTGGCCAACATAACTAACTAAGCCTACTTACAGTTGACTGCACCTCAGCCAAACGAGTCTCAGACTGTCGCTTACTATTACCAAGTGTTCTGCTCAAAACTTGGCAACAGCTGGAAATGTGCTCCATGTTATTGCCAAGCTGGAACTGTGCTCCGATGTTGTTACCAAGAGAGTCCAAGCCAACGTGTGGGCTGTCACCAGAACGCCTTGATGACGGCATATACGTGTAGACCAGCTGTATTACCATAAGTTTCTGGTCAACGCTTTGTTTGTTCGCAGCTAAATAAATAAATCATGGACTTGCATACAATCTGACTCCTTAGAGTCCAGGTAGGAATGGCCAGGGTAGGGGTACTCAGTAGGTAGGTAGCCGCTACCGAGAATACAAAAGAACCTTTTGCCTGTTGCTGTTGTCGTTTCCACTTATTTATATTTTTAGTTAGACCAATATTTATGTTTATGATGCGTGTTTCTCTCAGTGTCAAGGTCTTAGGCGGACCCCAAGCCAAAGGCGGAACGTGTCGGAATGTCCCAAAGCGTACGTGATTCCAGCTCAAGATTGAACCACTTTTTGAGCTGTCAATTTCCTTATGAGACAATTTTCTCACAGCTCTAATCTAAAATATATCTAATCATAAATATATGACTTCGATTCCTTATAAAATCAGTTGAATAAAGAAATTTATATCAAAGCAGCAACAGTTTTTGCGCTTTGGCTGTTTAAATGTGCTCTAGAGCTTTGCGTGAGCTTTTCTGTAGCTTTCGTGAGCTTTTCTTAGCTTTTGCATAGTATAACTCTAGGCTGGCTCTTACTAGAGATGCTCATAGTATATGTTTTGGCTGGTTTGGCGGGTTTTTCTTTCCAGCCATCAACTTGTATATAAAAGTTAATGTCTCTATCAATTACAGAGTCTCAAGCTGAGCCACTCAAGCAGACGCAGACAGACATTATAGATACTCTATAGTTTTTTTATGGGCTCACATAAATCCCGAGCAGCTATTTTTATACCCTTTTTTATGCTGAAAAGGTATCAAAATTGCGTGCAATATTAAAGCGTCAGATTTCTGCATAAAATGCACGTAATAGCGCGTAAAACAAAGCAAAAGGGAGAATAAAGAGAAGAAGAGAACAAGTAGGAGGGGGAGGGGAAATTATATAAATGGGCAACATTATGAGCGGTTGGCTAAGTGATTTTCCTGGTTTCGCTGTGCGTCATAAAATGATTAAATGCTTATGCAGCTGCCGTGTGGGTGTGGGCGAAGTCCTTTCTTGTTGCGGGCCCTATTCAAAAGATATCCTTATAATAATTTTTTGCACGTGCTGGCAAATTTAATTAACCACTCGCAGTGGCACTTAAGTGTCAGTGGTCATTGTATGGAAATGACCTTTGCACTAACAGAGACAGAGACTGAGACCTGGGAGACCTTTTACCTTTTGTTAAAGACGTTTCGACGTTTCGCTTATGTCATCATCAGCATCATTATTAGCACTAACATCATTATCATCATTACACACAGTTTTAGTATGTGTGTGTGTGTGTGTGTGTGTGCGTGTGTATGGCTTCCTGAGCCTGCAACCGAAACGTTAAATATAAAATCCTATTTATTTGCCAATTTTACAATCGAGTGCACATTCAACGACAAATGACAGTGACGTCAGCGAGCCAAGGCGCCAAGGCAGAAGCCAAAAACTATTCACAGCGACAGCCCCTGCCCTTTGTGTACATTCTATGTGTGTGTGTGTATGAGTGTGTGTGTGTGTGTGTGTGTGTGCAGCGCCCATAGAAGCGAACGCATAATTTCATTACCAAAGCTCGACGTTTGTTTTCAATGATGTCATATGGTCGCACTTAGCCGGAAGTTCCAAGTCCTTGTGGCCACACTTGACGCAGGCGCTGAACCAATTGCAGTGCGCTCTCTTAACTCGTGACGTCATAACTCTCTTCGCATTGAGTCAGCTTCGATTTGAGTCAGCTACGACTCGTAGGTGGAGGAGAAGGAGACTTTTCATTTGGCAACGGCTAGCGTCGTCATTTCTTACTTCCTGTGTGCCCAACAGCAGCTGTTGTAATATCCTGTAGCTGACTTCCGACAAAAGGGAGTCTTCGATTTGTAACTGGGCTTAAATGCTTTAAAAGGTGGCAACAAAACGTCAAAGAAATCGCTCAAGCTGATATATGTTGGTTTTTTTAAGCTCCTTTTTTGAGTTTGTGTATTGAAAAGGATTTTATTCAGTCCTTAGCTGTAAGTCTTATCTACAATAGTTCCAGGGTATTTCTCAGTCTATCATTCCCTTCGTTCTCACTTAATTCCATTGTTATGATGGGCCTTTACTGCTTCATTTGGCACGATTTTTGTGCCGCTGCTTGCCCGCTGGGCAAATGGGTAAATAAATATTTATCTTAAAGTGCGTTGAATGTTTTGGGAGTATCCTCGAGTGGCTCCTCGTAGCGAGTAAACTCTTCATTTGGTCTTTGGTCCTTCTTGGCTCTTGGCTCTTGGCTCTTGTTGATTTTGCTTTTATTGTCGCCTTGGAAGCTGTTGTAACTGTCTGCAAGGACATTAACCTCAAGTGCGAGTGCGAGTGCGCTGCTTTGATTGAAGTATAGAATTACATACACACACACACACACACTCACACACACACAAGCTAAAAACAAAAACACATTTTCGACAAATTTACTGTAATTTATTGTGTATTATATTCGTATTTGGTAGCGCCTGAAGCCGAAACAGAACGAAAAGGGTAGACAAATGTCATATTATGCAAACATTGTGTACAAATTCGGCTTTCTACTTTCCACATTTGCTTCTGGCCATATCTATAGGCACTTTGGCCATTAGTCTGTGGGCATTGGGTTTGGCAAATAAACAAATCAAAGGATCTCACATGACTGTAACTCGATTGACATTGACGCAAATGTAAAATAAATCAAATACAAAAGTTTTCTTTTTCCCTTCGTCTTCGGCTTTGGGATTTTCTTCTTTGAGTCAACATGTTCCGGCGAGCCAGAGTCCTGAGTGTAAGCCAGAAATGCCCGTACAGAGAGGCTGCATAACAAATTTATCGCCGGAAGTGATTTTCAGTGAAATCCAATCAATAAAAAATTATGCTACTGCTAAAAATAAAGCCGGAACAGACGAACAGAAACGGAAACAGCATCAGCACCAGGGCTGCCGGCTTGCTCAAATATTTTTTGGCACAACATGGCGACCGCCTGAAAGTAGGCAACGATAAAAATGAATTCCCCAGCCTCCAGCGCCGTGCGCCTCTGTGGCAACCGCTCTTGATGGAGCCGAGGCAGCCACAGCTGAAGTGAAGTGGCAATCTGTTGTAAAGCGTTGCCGAAAATTTATGACGCGAAATTTTCCCTTTTTTTTTTCTTTTTCCACTCTCTGGGGAGCGTCGTCTGTTGCCTGTGTTTTGTCGCTGACTTTATTTTTAGCAATTTTCAATTTAATATTACTCAATTTATGCCTCACATGACACTTTTCTGCAACAGTACTATTAAATAATATACGAATCTATATACAGAAGGCATTGATTTAACGTAAATTCAAGTTGTTTAAACTCTTTCACACAAATTCCTCATTAGAACAGCTTTTAGCCCGCTTTCAAAAGCTGCAGTTAAATGTAAATAATTCAATTGGCTTTGCTTTGGCTTTTGGAATGGTAATTAATCCCTGGAGCAGATTGTTAAACAAATTGCAAGACTAATTGACAACATAAATAGAAGCATGTTTTTGGCTAAGCTAAACATAATTTCTGAGCTATTTGATCTGCTTCCAGTATTTGCACTTAATCAAAGAGCTTAACTCTATAGACAGGCGAGTAAACAAATGTGTGTTTAATTGGGCTTGGCCAAATAGCAACAAGGTAAATATAATTACAGGCACAGGTAAATCAGGTGTAGTTCACTAACCTGGCCAGAGGCTATCATTTGGTTTAGTAAATTAGTTTAAATGTGGTTTAGAATTAGTTGTAGATTTAATATTAAGTTAAGCTTGTGGTCTCTTTAACTAAATATGCAACACGTTTATTTATTTTTGTACTTGAAATGCAATAAAAATATTTTCTTGGAGCTCGAGGCGAATATTTGTTGATTATTTCTAACGGCAGACAGAATTCTATTCTATGGTTCAAGTAATGCGCCATTTAAGATAAATCAACAGAAAAAACGAAAGGAGGCAAAAACAATGTAAACGAAGCGAAACGCACGCAAACAAAAGAAAAGCAGCAGCAGCATTAGAATAAAAGAATAAAAGAAAAGATAGAATAAAAGCAGAAATATTAAGAGCAACAACAATAGGCAAAACAACAACTTGACTTGCGGCTAAGCGTGCAATGTAAAATATCAAGACAAGTGGAAGGAAGTCAGACTCAGACTCAGACTCAGAGTCAGAGTCAGAGTCGGAGTCAGAGTTGGAGAAATAGAGAGTGAAATATGTAAATAAACACAAGACAAAGCCAGAGGCGCAAAAGGTTGCCTGCCAATTTATCACACACAGACGCACTAACACACAGACAGCCACACACACATAGAAAACTGTTTAGCACGTGCAATTTAGCAAATGAGCAGCATCGACGTGACGTCACAAGGCTAACCACTGATAACAGTGCAGCCAACAATTGCTCTTAAAATGCCAACCACACAAAACCAAAACAAAAGAGAAAGCAAACGTGCGAGAGCAAGATGATAATAATAAAGAGAGAGCGCCAGCAAAAGCCGCTGCTGCTGCCGCTGCCGCTGCCGCCGTCGGCATATAAAAAGGCGCGCACACTGTAAAAGCGCCTCAGTTCTTCAGTGGAAGTGCCGGCGTCAGCAAGCGGAAAAGAGCTTGCAAAGCTTTTTCAAGCAGGCAGCAGCAACATCAACTGAATACAATATGTACCAAAATATGTTAATAATATTGTTAATACTGAAACATTAAAACGAAAACTTTACGATATATACCATATATTTTTGTAATTAAAAAAAAAACTATAAAAAAAATATATATTAACAATGTTGTTTAAAGTGTGTGAATGTGTCAACGTGTGAATTGTTATCAATATAAAAATTTACTATTTATTTGTGCCGTAGAATATCTAAACAATTGATCTAACTACTTTACCGCTGGAACATTTGCTATAGGAACAAACCATATTGTGACTAACTGAACTGCGCAGCAAAATATGCTAAAAATCAAAGCATCATATTGACACCAACAATAAAAAAGAAGCGCTGCAATTATTTAAATATCAACAACAAAAAGGAAAGAGATAACAACAAGAACAACCACATCAAGAGGTAAGTGACACGAAGCATCAACATGTTTCACAAGAAGTGAGAATATTCCTGGAAATATGTTAATTTCACATGTAAATTAAATGAAAGAGCATGCAATAAACTAACACACCTTACCCTCTACATATATATACACATAAATATATATATATACATATATAAACATACCTATACTTTTATAAGTAAAACCATCCTCACTCAGATACTGTGCGATTCCTCAAAGCGTCTTTCGCAAGTGAAAAAAATGCGAAGCTATAAAGAAAATAAAAAACAAGTAAGCAAACATGAGAGGACAGACCTCAATCAGGGAATACCCTGTATACATATCGAGAAAGTATTGTACTATAAAATCGGTTTATACTATATCTGAAGCATTAACCGATTGCTATGATTCGAACTGTGTCTGGCCTCAGTTCTGCCGACGCTTTTATAGCTAGGCACAGGTCGATCGCCTGCAGGAGATTCAATTTTCACAGCTGCTGCTTACACACACCCAATGGCTACAGGGTATCATAAAACACAACAAAAAGAATAAGAATAAGAAAAAGAAAAGAACGAAAAAACGTAAACAAAATAAACAAACATTCAACATGAAGGCGGCAAGTAAAGCCAATGGACGTTGTAGCAATGATGACATAAAAAATGAGCACAGGCCCATGAAAAGTAAAAAAGTGAAATGTAAATAAATAAAAAACACGCTCGTTAATAGTAAAACACGCCGTAGAAATTTTCCGTATAGCATCCAATTTACTTCTTCCGTCTCCTTCTCCTGCTCCGTCGAGAAATATGCGAGGAATTTAAAATGGTCCACAATTCATTTTTAAAGCACTTCCACTTGCATACCCCTAACCAAAGTGCAGAATAAAAATTCCATACGAATTTTATACACCCAAAAAAAAAGAAAATATATTAAAATAAATGTTTATTTGTACGTGTTGTCAATTGCCCGGCGACAAACAGTCAAAATAGACTTGGGTGTACTTATTTTTGGATATATATCCGAAACACATGTTTCCATAAACATTCATAAGCATTTCACTAGTCGACTAATTTCCCATTTCTCCCATCCGACAAACAGAAATAAAACAAACATTAGCATCAGATATACCACAGCATCTAGAGTAGATGACAGGCACTTGTCCTCATCCAAAATCAACTCAAAGACCAAGAAGCATCAACAAATAGCTCAACCGGATACCGAATAGATCAAAACTTGGCCAAAACTATAACGATAAATGTGATTTTAGGAAATTGGGTTTATATTTTATGATAAAGAAGATGAAATACTCTAATATTTGGATATAATTTTATGATCATAATCAGAATAGATATTAAAGAAGATTTTCACTAAAGTCAACTAACTTTATAGCGATAAATGTGATTTTAGGAAATTGCGTTTATATTTTATGATAAAGAAGATGAAATACTCTAATATTTGGATATAATATTATAATCATAATCAGAATAGATATTAAAGAAGATTTTTAGGAAACATTTTCGGATAAAGAAGTTGAAATACTCTAATATTTAGGTAGATGTTTATGATCATAATCAGAATAGATATTAAAGAAGACTTTCCACACAAAATCAATGAACTTTATAACGATAAATGGGATTTTGGGAAATAGTTTGAATTATCTGATAAAGAAGATGAAATACTCTAATATATAGATAGAAGATCATGATCACAATCAGAAGAGATTTAAAAAAAGACTTTCAACAAAGTCAACTAACTTTATAACGATAAATGTGATTTTAGGAAACAATTTCGGATAAAGAAGTTGAAATACTCTAATGATTAGGTAGATGCTTATGGTCATAAACAGAATAGATATTAAAGAAGACTTTCCATTTTTGGGAAATAGATTTAATATTTTCATAAAGAAGATGAAATACCCTTAAATTTAGGTATAATATTATGATCATAATCAAAATAGATATCAAAGATGATTTTCAACAAAGTCAAACAACTTTTATCTCTTAATTAGATTTATGAATAGATGCTGACTCATTCTTTCAACACTTTGCAAGCTGCATCACATATTGAGCATACTTTCTGGGGTAGTGTATATAAATTATGGCTAATGAAACGTTTTTGATGTACAACATATGCAAATATTTCATTTTGTGATGAATCATTTTGAACGACGTGTTTATTTATTCCGTATTATTATCTTAAGAATCAATTATAATTATTTCCTAATAACTAATATAGGATATTGTATATAGTATTTGTAATATCGATCAGATATTTATACATATATTGGACCCCATGTAGGTAAAACCTATCTGATCTATTGAAATTTGTGTGTGTGTGCTTTGAGCAAAAAGATAAACACATAAAATGTATAGAAATGTTTTAAAAGAAAACGCATTAATTTGTTTTATACGTGGAAAATCGGAAAACTGACTACGCATTTTGCAGCTTTTCTTTTTTTGCAATTATTTTCCAAGCCAAATTTAATGTGAGTCCATTAAATGTTCAGACTTACCCCGAACTCCCTATGACTAAAGGCTGCTGCCTGACGAATGACGACGGCGACTTTGATTCAATTAACTTGCAACACCTTTGCCCCAACTCGTTTTTGCAACATTTTCCTCCCTTTTTTCACATATTTTATTACATACGAGGCACGTTCATAATTTGATTTTGTTAACCAATTTTTTTAAAGGGCATCAACTTTATTGGATCCCGTTCAACTCTTTGGCTATTGACTGACCTTTTCTGTGACCTTTTTGCGTAAATCATCAAATTACACTCATATGCTTAAACTCGCCGGGTTGAGGGTCCTTTCGGCTGCTCAGCTCCAAGGACTTCTCCGTGCTTGGAAAGCGAACACATCCATCTAGGTGGCCAAGTCTTTCTTATAAGTATTCTATGGCTGAGCAGTCAGCTTTCCACCGCTTTTCCTCTCATCATCCTTATCATTATTTAAATTTTCATGTAATGTTCATTGGCCGCAGTTCAGTTTGTCGAAATAATTAAAGATTTACAGCAACACATTTCCAGATATCTCTCGTCTGCTGGACGTCGTTCAGTCTGTTCAATCTGTATATATATATATATGTATAGGAGCATCTGAAATTTTAGTATTTTTAGCAGAGAGCACAATTTAAAGCTTTTAAGAGGGGACTTTTATTTGGAAAATGCTCAACTTGGGCGAATCAAATTGGATTTAGCTTAGTCTCAATCTTTTTTTGTATATCTCTTTTCATTTTTGTGTTCCCTCTGACGTTGACTGTGTTGTGTTGTTGTTGTTGTTGATTTTTATCAAAATCGCTGTTGTTTTTGTTGTAGTCTAATTTGCGATAAACTGACACAAGATTGCAGCTACTTTATTCAAATTATGTGATAAGCCGCAACGTCGCGCAGCGCGCAGTCCCGTAAAGCAAACAAAATGAAAATACAACACACAACGAAATGAGACAAAGCGGAGGGAGAAAAAAAAACATGAAATATAAAAAAATTGTGACACGAACCCAAAAAAAAAACACAAAAATATCTGACAACTAAACGAAGGGCGTATAGCGTGGGCGTGGCACTGATTGCTCTTCTTTTTAAAGTTCTCCCTTTTTTTTTTTGCTTCTTTTCGGGAGGCTCCTAACTCGCATTGACATTTTCAGCTGCCGCCTCTAAATTTCATTCAAGTCAGTTTTTCCACATTTTTTTACATATACCCTAAGGCAATAAAATGTATAAAAAGAGGGTATGATAATGTCCCCTAACTGGCTTTTAAAAGAGGCTTTAATATCGTAATGATAGTAGAGTAAAAAGAGAATCTGCAAAGGGAAATCGAAGCGCAGGGAAACTGCTTATAAAGTACGTGCAGTGCACTGCTTGAAGCGCGTATAACTATATATATGTATAGAGAATACTTCTACTGTCTTTCCAGGGTATCTTTTAGTCTATCATACCGTTTATTTCCTACCTGCGCTGTTTTTATTGCACCTTTGTTTGCCACGCGCTGATTAGAGCTGATAATTTGCCTTTTTCTAATACAAGTATTTGACAGAAAGAGACAGAGACAGACAGATAGACAGAGAGAGCGAGAGCGAGTGATAGAGATAGATTGAATATGGGTGGAGTGTGCCGAAAACACGTCGAACTGCTAACTAACGAGCATTTAATGCGAGCATCCAAGCTTATCGAGCTGTGTGCACACTTTTCGCCTTCCCACGCCCATCGATCAGCAAATGCCAACCTGCAGGGAAAACGAAAAGAAGGAAAAACCTGCATAGAAATCAATCCATGTCACGTGTACCTAATTTTCATCTTAACGCTTGCACTGCTCTTAAATACATTCTGAGACTTATGAATACCTCAATGGATCAATCTGATTCTGTTAAAGCGTATATTTAAGGCTAAGAAAAGTTCGAAATATTATGCCAAGAGTTTGGTATAAAGATATAAAGTTTATAAAGAAATTAACACTACATTTTCATACAAATTTGTTCTTCTATTTGAAAATATTTTTCAATTATCTCAACTTGTCAGTTTCTTCCACTTTTATGTGCTCATAAATAACTCATACGCAGCGTTGCCGCTTGTAAAATGTGAATTGTTCCATAAAGCGGCAACTAACTTAATTAAATTGTAATTTTTATGTTATAGTTCGTTGGGGATAAACACATTAAACAAGAGGCAAATTATTTTAAGAGAAAACTTTACCAACACACGCACACACACACACACATACACAATGTTTCTTTTTTACCTGCAGCATCTCTTGATTGGACACTTTACAATATGACAAACACATGTTGTGCCAGAGCCTGGCACAAACTGCGGTTTCAAACACTCAACACATAAGTTGCAAGTGGGGGTTGGGGGTTGGGGGTTGGGGGCAGGCTGAGGTAAAGCTGTTAATGCCACAACAGGCAGACCGAGGCTCAAGTGCATGTTGCATGCTTCGAGTTACATGTCGCTTGCTGCTTGCTAAACATTATTCACATGTTCTGCACTTGCTCTCAACCTTCTTCGGGGTTCAAAGGACGCTCCAACAATGGCAAACTTTGTAATATAGGACTAAGATTTTGGGTCTTTATGAAGCTATGAGTATATATATCTGTGTTTACCTGAATGAAAAGACATGTGGAACTTCCTCTAGATAATTTCAGCTGAAGTATAGTCGACCTTTTAATCTATAGACCTCCAGCTGGAGATTCCCCAGTTCACGTAATAGAACTATCAAAATTCTTTATTATCTCTATTATAACCGCCTCTTCTTGTTGCTTTTTCTCCAGTTTATCATCAGCTGATAAGATATAGAATATCTTTTTTTCCTATTCAGCACAAAGATATCTTTATAAGAATCATATTTTGATTATTATGTGTTCAACTTTTATCGCAACTGTCAGAGGGAACCTTTTCATATGGAGAATTTTTCCCACGCAAAACTTTAACCCCACTCCCACATTTTAATATCTGTAAACAACATGAATTGCACTTTTTTCTCTCTATTTACCAGATAAATAATAATGTTCTTGATATAATTTACAACAGAAATTTAATTTTTATTAAGCAAATGTAATAAAAAAAAAAGTTTTTCTTTTTGTGAATTATTTCTTACAGAATGCATTAGACGCCCAAGAAGTAAAACTTTCACGTTATAAATCTTAACAATTGCCCAGAACACAAGCAGTAGAAGAAAAAGAAGCAGAGAAAAAGGTATATTATATATATAAACAGTTAATCTAAATACAAAAGAAGAAATCATCATGTTCATAAAATGTAAATAGCCGTCGGGTCAGGGTGCACTACGTGAAGACGACAAGCCTAAGCTTAACCCCTAAGCGGACACGTACCACATAAGATCCTATATATACATACATATATATATAAATATATATATATATATTTGTATAACAGCAAATGCAGTGGCTTAGTTGGAGGGGTTGCAATTTTCACTTATCAATAAATTCACTTTTGACTATGAAATTTATTTGTATTTCCGCTCCCAGGATCTGCTCTAGGCCTACAGCTGTGTGTGTGTACATGTGTGTGTGTGTATACACCCTGAAGCTGGGGCCAAATCGTAAATTATTTGTGCGCGTGTTCAACAAAATGTTGAATAAATAAAACTGATATGTTTGTTCTGTTCTTCTCTTGCCATAAAAATGCAAAAGGAAAAAAAATTCACGCGTAAATGATTAAAGTTAGTTTTGTTGCCACTTCAACAACTATTAGCATAATCATCTTTGACTCGTAACAGTTTTCTCTCTTATGTTTATGCGTCTTAGCTGTTTTATTAGGACATATAAAGCACTAATTTGTTGAGCACATAAAAAAGCGCCATTAAAGCTGCACAAATTATGGTCATAAAACAATTTATCAAAATTTCTGACATTAACTACAAGGGAGCAGAGCGAGTAAGCGACACACATCAGTCATGGGGATCCAAGCAAGGACTTCACACACATAGAGCCATATATATATCTGTGTGACAAGCTCATTAGGCGTGAAAATGTCACGACCACAGACACAATAACACCCACACCCACACACACACACAGAACACACACATGCGTAAAACTAATGTGAATGAAAATGCAAATAGTTGAAGCATACATGTTAGTGCCATAATTATCTCACTTATTGAACTAGAAATAAACTCTACAGCTAAGCTGATTGACTAACAGATATCCTGTAACTATAAACAGGACATGCATTGTCTTATACTTATATAGGAATATATCCTTGTAGCTACAGCTCTCAGTATAAACTTCCTATAAAAATCTTCTTCAACAAGTTCTAAGCTCACATCTCTAGAAATAAACTAGAATAAGCTCTATAGATAAAGTGATTGTCTTAAAGATACCCTGTAAAAACACAGAAATACACAAGATATGCAATATATGTATATATCTATATAGCAATATGATCTTTTTCAATGTGAACTATCAAAAAATTGTCTACAGAAAACTTATTCAACAATTTCTACCCATAAACTCTATAGATAAAGTGATTGACTATACCTCAAATCACACTAAATACATATTGAAATGCTCTGTGATATACTTATATAGTCCTGATATAGCCATATATCTTTTAAGCCACAACTCTCAATACAAACTAATAACAATTTCTATATGGAAAACTTCCTCAACAATTTCTAAGCTCTGCTCCTCAATTGTCTCCCCTTTCCTTTGGCTAGTATGAAAAGTATAGTCAATACTCTCTGTTTACTTCCACCTACAACTAATATACCCTCTCTATACACCTATTTAGGGTATAGCCCTAACTAGCACACACTAACAACAGCGTCATATAAGTGCTACATAGAAACAATGAGAGAAATAAAGAAATTTAACATTTGTTGCAAGCTGTTTTGTATTGGCAGCGCCATTGGTGACGCCATCAGAGAGCCCCGTGTATGCTATGTCCATGTCCATTGTCCATTGTCCATGTTCTACTATGCGCTGGCGGGTGTCCGCTGTCCGCTGTCCGCTGTCCAGTGTCCAATGACTATTGTCCATTATCCATTATCATTGTGCTGTTTTACGAGTCGAGCGCCCATGTTAATGAGATGCAAATAAGACGGCGACACCCACGCTCCATTTGCCATTTGCATATGGACATTGTGGACATGACCATCGACTACTATTTCACTGCTGCTCCTCCTGCTGATCCCGCTCTTGCTCCTCCTACTCATTGCCCCCTGCGCTTACCATTTTGTCTTGACGTTGACGTTGACATCTGTCCCGCTCTCTCTCTCTATATATATATATATATTTGCGTGTGTGTGTGTGTCAGCCAGGATATGTGTGCCAAGGAGTTCAGCGCCTTTTGTGCCGCTTTTGATACTGGAACTGGCAAATGGCATTTGTTTTGGTATCTGCTCTGCCAGGCGTATCTCGAAATGTGCCAGTCAAAGTCAAAGTCAAAGTTCCTTTTTTTCCTTCTTTTATATGTATGTGTGTGTGTGTGTGTGTGTGTGTGTGTGTGTATTGCACACTCTCCAATTAAGCGACAAAATGCTGCTCTTCAACATTTTGTCACGTCTGTTGATTTATTTGATTTTATGCGGTGTCAACTCGCCGCACACGTCACATACATCAAGTATACGCCATGGGCACTTGAGAAAGGTTCGCGGAAAAGGCTAACAAAAAATTAATTGCCTACTTTTCAGGCGAGAAATTGTTGCTGCACATCGTCTTGGTATATATATAGTATATATATTAAACAAAGCATGAAATTCGTGTCTGTAAATGTCAATAAACTAAGTACACACACACACACTCGCACACACACACATAATGAAAGCACTCGAAGAGAATAGAAAACAAAAACACTTACAATATATTACCAAAAATACTAACAACAACAATCATTGGCCAGAGATAAATCCGTTACCCGAAGCCATCAACGTTGACGTAGCTGTAACATGGCCAAAAACTCTGACGTCAGAGACTCTCTGCTCTAAGTGCTATGTGCTCTAGCTATCTGTGTGTCTGAGTGTGTGTGTGTGTGTGTGTGTGTGTGTGTGAGTTTTTTTTTTGGGGCACACCAAGTGCTTTTGCTATTTCAGTTTCAGAGATTGTTATTGCTGGTGCTGGAGCATTGCTGCAAGCCAAATCGATTTCGATTTCAATTTGGATTCAGCCACAACAAACACACACGCACACACACACACGCACGCACACTCAGCTGCTTAGTTTATGTGCAGAAGAAGTAAGAAGTCGCCTGCAGGTGGCATTACAAATGAACCGCGATGACCATTTCTCATGGCTAATGATCTTCTTCAACGTGCAACGTGCAACGAGTACGAGTCGTGCAACAATAGTGTTTCCGGTTGCCTCTTCTGTCTGATGTCTTTATGATGCAATATATATATCTGGCGTATTGTTATGGCAGACACAAGCTACAGTGAATAAGCGCTAACAAGTCTTGCCAGAGGCTGCTTCTATTAAGTGAGTACAGTAGAGCTGCGCTATGAAGTCTTCTCAACTTTTTCTACAAAGTTTTCTCTTAAACAAAAGTTGGCTTAAAAGTTCGTTAGCAGCAACTTCAAGTGTAGTTACCAATGAGGCTCTTGGCTGTAAATATCTTTGGCTCTTGACTTCCAACTTCCTTTAAGCCCAATTGAATTTCCTGGCCAAAAGCAAGCGAGCAGCTCTGAGCTCTCACTTTGTGGTTTTCTGTGATTCAATCAAATTAACTTAAACAGAAATCTGTCCTCTACAGCTCTGTCTCTCTAGGGAGCAATTGGGCTAAGATGTGTGTGAGTGTGGATGTGAATATGTGAATACGTGAATGTGAATACTCATGAGTACTGGCGACTGGGGGCTGGCAGGTGTTTTGGCAAATGTCTAAGGTTAGGCTATAAGATCATTTTGTATTTTTATATGCGCCAAGCGATGCGTCTGTCCAGCTGGCTGTCTGTCAGTCTAACTGTCTATCTATTTGTGTATATCTGTGTGTGTGTGTGTGTGTGTTGGTTTGTTTGATTTGTCTATTTTTATAGCGCGGCGCAGCGAAAACGTCTTCTTCCAGTTTGTATGTTGTTTATCGAAGACAAAACAGTTTTTATTGTTCTGAAATTATTTTCAGCAACACACGCACACCCACAAACACACACACACACACACACACATAAACAGCTGGCATCAATTTTCATTGGAAGCTGTCTGGCCGTCGATCAAAGTGAAAAGTGAAAAGTCAAAAGGCAACCGCAAAAGGCTTCATGCAAATTTTCCACCAAAAACCGGAAATGTGTTTTAGCACATCGTCCGGGCTTTTTGGTGGCCCGTTTCCTGGTCCGGCTGAAGCCTACTTGTACCCCGAGCACTCCCATTCATCTGGCCATATCCCAATTTAAGCCCATTTTACAACCAAACGAGTATTTTGCATCGCTTCCGCTCAGAGACGCATTTGTTTCGGGCCCTGTCGCTATTTTTGGCCAAAACATTAATTACGAATTCACGGCACGTTCCTGACGGCTTTTCACTGTAAATAAAAGAACAGCCAATCGCGCCGCAAGAAGCAACAAAACAAAAGCAAAAACAAATAAAAATCAGGAGAGAAAAAAGGGGCAGAATTTGGCCTGTAGCCTGACATTTGGCCAAGAGGCAACTGCTTCGTTTAGACGCCTAATTAACAGCAATTAACAAAACCCGTTCAAAAGGAAATCTTCCCTCGAGTGGCAACTGAGACAATGCAAAGTGCACTTTCCACTGTTCCTTTAAGCACTTTACACTTCCAAAAATGAAGAAAAATTAAGAAAAGTGAAAAAACATTCGATGAAAAAAAAGAAGAAAAGAATATTAAAAATTTTTTGTCCTTTTTTTGGCTCTGAATAAACTCCAAAGTAAACAAAGGCAAATTGAGCGACGCACTTTGCATCTTTAGCTCTTTTTTTCTACATTTTCCCATTTTCTTTGAGACTTAGGGTATATAGTCGGGCATATTGGCACTCAAATGTAGCAAGAAACAGATTGGTCTAAGAAAAATCATGGATAAAAGCAATGGAAAAGGCTGTCGAGCTGTTAAGGATACAGAAAGGAAATACAATTGGAAACTCTGCTGGAAGTTCTACTAGAATCTTTATTGAAAGTTGTACTGAAAGTTCTACCAGAAGTTCTACTGGAGATTCTACTAGAAGTTCTCTTGGAAGTTATATTCGAAGTTCTACTGGAAGTTCTACTGAAAGTTCTTCTGGAAGTTCTACTCGTTATTCTACCACAAGTTCTAATGGAGATTCTTCTATCATAAGCTGTATCAGAAGATCTACTGGAAGTTCTTCCAGAAATTATACTAAAAGTTCTACTGAAAGCTTTATAGAAAGTTTCATTGAAAGTTCTACCAGAAGTTCTAATGGAGATTCTACTAAAAGTTCTAATAGAGATTCTATCAAAAGTTCTATCAGAAGTTCTAATAGAGATTCTATCAGAAGTTCTACCAGAAAGTTCTATTAGAAGTTCTACCAGAAGTTCTACTGGAGATTCTACCAGAAGTTCTACTGGAGATTCTATCAAAAGTTCTATCAGAAGTTCTAATGAAGATTCTATCAGCAGTTCTACCAGAAATCCCACTGAAAGTTCTACTGGAAGTTCTATTGGAATTTCAACTTGAAGTTCTATTGAAAGTTCTACTAAAAATTCTATTGAAAGTTCTACTGAAACTTCTATTAAAAGTTCAACTAGAAGTTCTACTGCAAGTCCTTCTGGATACTGAAAAATTTCGATCCCAGATAGAAGATCTGAAAGTAAACCTGATTCGCTCTGCAACAAACCAAGTAAAAGATTCCTAAGGACTCTTCAAGTGGTGGCTTCTAGTCTATTTCCAAAATTTTCACCATCTTCTTTGTATTTATATAAAATGCTCTTGTTTTTCTCTATATATTTACTTTTTATCTAGCTCTAGTTTTTCTTCTGCTGCTTTGTGATTTAATTTTTCATTTTTCTACTGAGCATTTTCATGAGTGGAAAGTCGCAACGACACTTGGGGGAAAAATCTACGCGAAAATCCCATTTATATTTAATTTTTCATTTTAAAAACGTTTGCCGTCATACTTTATGCACTTGATCCTCGTAAAGACAGGACGTGACATTACATGCCGGCACTGACAATGACAACGAGGACGCAGACGAGGATGACGATGGACATTGGCATCGGATGTGAACAATAAATTTGATTCAATTGCTCTCTGGAGCACTCGCTATTGGGTGTTCCTTTCAAAAATACTCGCAGAATCCACACGCCCACTTTTTGTCTGCGCCTTCGTCTGAGTCTGGCTCTGTGTCCTGTGTCCTGCGTCCTGCGTCCTTTGTCGCCGGTTGATTGTGCATGACCAGCATTCGATAAAGCTGCTCTGCTCTGAGCTCCAGCCCCAATAACAATGACAACCAGCTTTATGTGCCCAGCTAACTGTTCCAGCTGCTGCTCATCCTGTCCTGTCCTGCTCCTTCCCCCCTGCTCCCTGCTCCTTGCTCCTTGCTCCTTGCCAGCCTTTGCCTGCGCTTTTGACAAGCGGAAGTTGGCAGCACAAAGAGCACCAGAGATTCGCTGCTTATAACGCACTTCCTGCGGTTGTCCAGCTTTGTTGCCATACACACACACACACACACACACACACACACACACAAGCACAGCCAATGTGCAACTTTGCGCACCTCCAGGCACACTTTTAATTGCCTTCGTCTTTGCCACTTTCGGAGTCCCGTCGACAGGTTTATTTACTGTTCTGACATTGGCCAAAAACTGTGGCAACAGAAGCCAACTGAGAGGCTGATACCCTACACTACAGCGAGTCAGCTTAGCTGACAGTTTATGACTGAGTCTAAGCCGTTTAACAGCGCACATGGAAAATAAAAAGAAAAGACAGCCAAAAAGTGCATTTACATACGACTAACATGGCCATAAGCTGCTGCCCAGAAACATGTGTGGGTGTACGTATATGTGTGTGTGTGTGTATATGTTGTGCGTGTTTGTGTTGTGTGAAAAATACGTGGCATAAATCCATGATATATTGTCATTTGCCTAAACATGCATCCAACTGGAAGAAGATGACTCACCCGTGCACTTGCCCCCTGTTTCCTGTGCCTCCCACCCTCCCCTTCGCCCCTTTCGCTCTCCTCTCTTCTGTCAGGGCCCTTGTCAGTGTCCCAAATGGAGGCCAAAACCCCAAATACACTTTGGCTCCTGTGCACTCATCCAAAAGGAAATGAAAATGTATTTGCTAACATTTCTTCTATTGCCTCAGCTCGTTCTTCCTGTTGTTCTTCCTACTATACACATACATATAGTAGCTATATATCTTTGGCTATTGGTTTAGTAAATGGTATATAGCTGATAAACAATAATGTCAATTTCACAAAAGCAAACAGAAAACGCAGCAAAACTAATTTTATGCATAAATATTTATATATATCCATAAAGTTTTAGTTATCAGACATCTGCTTCGACTGAACAGAAAAGTTTGTCTATGAATGCAGAAAACAAGTATTCAATATACATACATACAAATATATATATATATATATATATATATATGATATTGTGAGGTGTCTTGCTGTTTACCTTAAAGACTTAAAGTTTTTTGCTGCCTTTTTTTATGTGATTTACGAGAAGTTTGCAACAAAAACAATTTCCTTTCCTCGGTGTAGTCTACCTTTTGGTTTGTTATGTTCCATTGTTAAACATCGAAATACCAGACAGTTATTACACAATCTATTTACAAAACACATGTTTCGAAATACCCTATACTTATTATAGGGTATATTCGTTGAGTCATATGAAGACTTAAACCTAGTTTAAAGCCTTTACTTGCAGTAAAAGTTAGATGAAGGCAAAGCTCATAATTTATGGCAAAACAGGGTGTAATTGATTCGGGATGGGAAATGATAGTCTACACTTTGAAGATTATACTATATAGGGTATACTTTTGTCTGTCAGTATTGAATATGTATATGTACATATATATCTCTAAACTTAGAGTACGATTCTCTATCGAAGGAGGAGCAGTTTGATGTAGTAAAAAGCTGAAAGCATAAAGTTTACAGGGTATACTTGGCTCAGGAGGGGAAATGATACTCTCCAGCTATATATACCCTTTTATATAGGGTACACTTTTCTCTTTCAGTATTGAATATGTATGTATATCTTATATGCATATATATATTTTGAACCTCGGAGTATAAATCTCTATGGAGGGAGAGGCAACTCGAAATATACAACTTAAAGGGTATATTTGGGTGTCAGCAGACAGGTACTCTGTTCCTACAGGGTATACTCCTATATCAGAGTAGAACATAGATTGAGTACAGGGTATTACTCACAGTTAGAAGAACTATTTATTATACTATCTATCAACTCTTTGAATACCCTTCGAATACCTTTCCATAATCATATAGAATCCCTATCAATGGGTATTCCCTAGTCGAGCAGACTCTCTGGTTACCAATTGTGTTGGCATTTACCGATTGAGGAACTTAATTATTTATTATGTTGTTTGTTGCGCTTGACAGCAATTGATTTCAAATCAATTATTTAATGCCCATTTGCAAATATTTTGGCATTTGCCCGAAGGAAAAGAACTGAACTGAGAGAAGGAACAGCGCAAACAATTGAATATTTCCATATTAAATGCAAGTGCTAGACAGAATATTAAATTCCGATATAAAATTTGCAAGCTTTTAGCCTTAAATGATAAATAATCAAGTTTATTGAGATCTATTCAGTCGGATAAATGCATTGCAGCCTTTTTACCTTTTACTTTTTTTGAAGTGCTGAAACCCAATTTGTATCCGTTCAATTTGCCAGTTTTTAATGACATTTTGTGTACATTTTTTATTATATATTTTGTGTAAATGTTTTTTATGAAAATGTTTACATTTCATTTGCATTTGGCATTGACAACTGTCAGCAACAACTGCAGCCAGATTTCGATTCGATGAAATGCGAGCAAAGTGTTGAACAAACCCAATTGTTACACACTTTTTTGAGGTATACAAAAACAGTTGAAAATAGGGCTAAGCAGCTACTTATATACCCTGTAAATATGTCTGATATATGTCAAAGCTAAGACTAAGCGAAATACAAATAAACTTTGCACTGTTTAGGGCCTAAACTTTAGGCGATTGTTAACAGAAGTTTAAGTTCCTTAGAAAGAGTGAAAAATGTTTCTTTCCTCTTTCTATATACCCTATGTATCAGTCCTTTCCTGATTACAGGATATGTTTATAGCCTTCGAGTTGGTATAATGCAATTTAAAGCAACATTTTTTATTGCTCTGAGGGCCATAAAATGAAACCACAAAGTTATAACTCATAAAATAGCTCAATATGCTGCTGCGAGGTAAAAAGAAAACCACATAAAAATTTCTGATAAAAAAGGATTAATAAACTCTGGAACATCCTTCATAGTTTTGAGGCTTCAGCTACAATTTGAAGCTAATATTTAAAAGCAAACATTAATTTAACTTGTTGCCAACAAAAGAAGCTATCTCTGTCTCCCTCTTTATATCTTTCTTTCTCTCTGTAGCTAAATTTGCGTCAGGTACTAAAAATCCGCTTTATATATGGGATCTGCGTTTTATGATTTTCCTCAGTGGAAATGTGGAAATGTACGGCATAAAAAACGCTTGTATCTGTGTTGGACATTTATATGTTAGATTTAATGGCTATTTTGTTATGGGCTAAAACAATAAGAGGACCAAGTTCTTTTCATTTTCATGACATGCAATACATTTTATCAAACAAAGACCCAAAAAAAAACAATAGCGGGTCGAGGCGTGTCCAGGAGTGCTGAGTAGCTCGTAAAAAGGCCAAACACATGGGGGAAAAGAACCATTTTCATTTTCATTTTCATTTTCATTTCCATTTCTATTTTCCATGCTGCTGCTGATGCTGCTGTCTCTGACGCTTATTGTATGCGAATTACATAGCGTATATAACGCATAATCTAATAATATTTTATGGCCAATGGGCCTGTAATGGCCAGCCGCAGCCAATTGAAAGTGCGTTGAACTCCCAGGACGATCAATAAAAGGACATGTGTATGCCGAAAATCTCAGCTACTAAGTCCTTTGACTAACCTCTTGTTGTTGCTCAAGCTAGTTCCTTAAGCGCCAATCTACTTGACTTTAAGGATGCTTTTTCCGGGAAATTAATGTCCCAATTAACATACGTTATTATTGCTCATACGTCACGTATGCCACTCGCTAGTCCCTATACCCTGTGCACAGAAAGTGTCTGCATGGGGTTGTTACGAAACTAAGGAAATGTGTGTATGTCTATATTGAATATATACACTTGATCTGCATCTAAGTCTGTGCATACTTCAGGCTGAATGAGTATCTTAAGGAGAATAGCAAATCCTCTTCCAGCCAAGGAAATGGATATCTTTCTATGGTTTTTGCTATACTTTTTCAGTGTAGGGTATCTATATGTTCATCATTTTAGTCCAGAGACTTTTCACTTGCGTATTTATTGCTGTATTTATTGGTATTTTCATTAGAAAAAAACTTTTAAGAGTACTCCATAGACGGCGGCCTAGTGTATAAAATTAGCCAAGTGAGCTGTGAATAATGACTATAGTCATTATCGACTGCTCTACAAGAGGTGTTTGGGTGTATGTGTAGACAATTGTAAGTCATTAAGTGCCTGTTGAACAGTGTACAATGTGTGTGTGTGTGTTTTTCTTTTTGTTTTTATTGTCTTGAGAGCAGCAAATGAGACGTGAGCAATTTGAGGTACGACAAATTTTCGCAGCCCCAATATGATACGATACGATACGATACGATATGAATAGGATGCGGGTAATTCAGTCAATCAGTTTATACATTTTGGAATAGTGGCCTATAAATAGAATCAACAAACACAGTCGAAGCAGCTGTAGAGCTGCTGAGACAAAAGCTTTATAAAAATATTTTTCAAATGAATAAATGCCAAAAGGCCGAAGATGAGTAAAAATAAACCTCAGGCAAATTGAGAACGCGCAAAAAACAAATGCAACAAACAGGAAAAATACGAAATACAAATAAAAATATAAATAAAAATATATATTTTAGATATATATAAAAACAAAACAACAAAATAACACAAACACATTTTTTTGCTGCGGGAGTCCAATTATCAGTCTATCACTTTAGGCACCTGGACTGCGGTGTGGGTGGATCCAATAGATACGTTTTCTATACATAAATTGTCTAGTGTGCGTGTGTGTATGTGTGTGTGTGTGGATTTGTGAGCTATTCCCAAGTGCCATCAAACAGCGTAAGACAAATGACATGCGCCAAAGTTGAAAGGCAGATGAGCAACGTGACGCCACAGCAATGACACGAAGTGGGAGGGTCCACATGATGAAAATGAGGGGGTGGGGGGCTTGCTGGGGCATAGGCGGAACAGGTCATCGATTAATGTGCGTTTATCGGAGCAAAACATAATTATAATCAAGCTGATGATGATACAAATGACACCCGCTGCCAGAACATGGGACATGGGACACGCATCAGACGACAGGAAGAGCGTCAGGAACTGAAAGGACATTCTAAATGGACGTTGTTTGCCAGTTTGTAAAGCCATTCGGTTTATGTTTGCAGGGCTCTATATAAGCTGGTCTGTGTTTATGTGTGTGTGTGTGTGTGTTGGGCAGGGCTACCCACAGTTTTCAGCAATTTAGTTTTGAGCACATACAAATTTTATTGGCTCTCACAAGGGGGGCACGTCCCAAGTAGCGCAATATACACACACAAATACAATTGATAAAGATACCCTGTAAACGCAGATTGTGGGTAAAAGAAGGGATATATATTAAAGATATATCTGTATATATATACCCATAACCATCTACATATATTCGGTTGATTAACAACGAAAATCAGGCTGAAAAAGAAAATCTGATATAAAGATTTTGATTTCAGGGATTGTCAGGGACCTAGAAACATCCTTTAACCCCACACAGATCAACTTTATCCCCCAGATTGTTGATCTTTATCTATATAACTACTCTTACAACTCTTTACAGGCTACCTCCTAGTCGCCTATGCCAAATTCTTCCCTCTATTTGCATCAGTTTTTCGCAATATTTTGTATTGAAGAGAATAATTTAGTATTTTACACCAATTGCACAATGCAATAAATAATGATGCACATTTGCATTTTTCAGTTTGTATATACTTTTTGCATAGTTTTATATACTATACACATATATTATATCATTTCAATGTGTGTGCGCTTTTCATCAATTTGTCAAACATTTTTATTGCATACTTTCAGGCAAAACATGAATATTGCCATCGCACACAAATGGGATAAATTATCGCCGCGCGAGTTTCTGCAGCTGCAGGAGTTGGCCTCATGTAAGTATAAAATACATATATATAAAAAACACAACACACACACACACACACACACATTAATTGGAAAAGTGTATATAAAACATGTTTACATATGTAGAATATGCATTTCTGCCCAATAAACTTATTTGCGGAAATCCACTGGCCGCAAATTATGCACAATAATCGAATGCATTGAACAACTGCTGCTAATGAATGCGTTTTGTTTAAAACAATCCTTGAAAAGGATATTCAACTATACAAATGAGCCCTAATAGAATATTTACTGTACATAATCCTCAGCTTATTATAGAACACCATCCACTCTGCTGTTGCCATGCAAACTAAGCTCCCATTTTACTCACTTTTTTATTGCAATTTTCTATAAGTTGCTACGCAGCGAATGGATTGAATATATTGACCATGTCGTATAGCTTGCCACAGCTTAAGTTGCCACACACCCTTGTCATTATTTTATAATATGATTACATTCCATGTTCGTCTTTCAATTTCCTTTTTTCCATAAATTATTTACCTTGGGAGCTGTTTAGTTGCTGCGTTTCGCAGGGCCTGCGATATAAATCGCATTGCTGTAGCTAAGGAGCTTGCAACGTATAGAAGCTGCAACAAGATTCAGATTACGTTCTATGGGGAGACGCCACAAAGCAAAGCCTGTTGAGACCTCAATAATAAAAACTGTTGATGATGATGATGATGCCTGGAAAATGCGTGTGTACTGAGCTTAAATGTTTGCCATCTTTCAGCAACAGCTTTTCAGATACTTTCCTCTGTCTGTTAGGTAATCCAGCGATTTTCCAACCCAACAGACACACACACACACACATACACCACATAAAGGTTGCACTTTGAGTGCAACAACGGTGAAAACTTGAGCTCTGTGCTCAGAGCTCCTTTATGTATTCGCATTTCAGCAGGAATACCCTTAGTTCTCTCTCTCTCAGGTTGCCAACAATTGAGACTGTCAAACGCAACACTAATATCTGAGGCGTGGCTTCAACATATTAGAGTGTCTGCCCCAAGTGCTTTTCGGCAAGCGAGTGTCAAGAAGGTCTGTGCAACACTCGCCTGATTTGTGGCTTGTGGCTGCAACAGACAAAGGAAAACCGGGAGACAGCTCAACGAGACACATTCATTAAGTTAATAAAACGTGGCAACTACAACTGAAACTGCAGCAATTCGGGGCAGTTGTGTGTGTGAAATGCAAAACATTTGTATGCGGCTTGTCGCCTGCACCACGCAGTAAAAAGGACTTTGTTTCCATTAGTTAATTATACATAGAGAACTTACCTGCAGTTGCCCCAACATGTCAGCTGTGCCACGGCGTGTGGCACACTTAAGGCGTCGATTAAGCTGGCGCCACCGGAGCAAATGACGCGCGTTTCCATATTCATGGCTCAGAAACTATCGCTGTCTGTGAATAAAGTGAATACTCAGATACACTCAGACCTCTCGCTCCTAAGTAATTGTCGTGTCCTTGCTGAAAGGAGCGTCATATCCTTAAGTATCCAGCTGTTATTTACTTTTCTATTATGTGGCTCACATGTTGCAGAGTTTTTCAGTTGCTGTCATTTACATTTTAATGCATTTCCTGTCATTTTTCCGCTATGTTTTTCATCTTTTATTTTTCCACTTTTATTTTCCTTCTTCCAGACTCTACGCGCAAGCTACAGGATGTGCTGCAGGAGTTTTGTGCGCCTAGTGCCACGGCCACGCCCAAATGCATACCAGATGGGGTAAGTGGCCAGCAAATTTCATTTCTATTTAATGGAATAAAACTAGAAAACTCTTGTAACTGTCGTAACTCTCGTAACTCTCTTTCTTTCTCGTAAATTTAATGTGCCATCAAGCTTCAATTTTTCAATTAATTCAAATAGGGAAACGAGTCCTGCTCCAGGACACAGACACAAGACACAACACAAGGCAAGACAAGTCAAGGTTGCCACTGCGATTGCAGCGATTAGGGCTCATCCCTATATGTACTATATACTATATATACATATATATATGTATTATATAATATATATGTAGCGTAAGCCTTAGACACTAGACAAGGAGAGCTTCGGGCTTCATTGTAAGCTGATGAAAGGCGAGCCAGAGCCAACTTGAATCGCACTTGGACACACACACACACACACACACTTGTACACTAAGCAAACTGACAAGGATACGGGCCAGCTCCTGTCTAGTGCTGCTCCTGCTGTGTTCCTATGGCAGCTGTGTGTGTGTGTGTGTGTGTTCTGTGTTGTGTTTTGTGTTTTGTATTTTATGTGGCAAAACGAGTAAAAGATTGAAAGTAAATCTTCTTTCACACACACACACATACACACATATATATATAGCAATAAATCACAGACATTTTTCAAGTTTACGCCTGAATGCCAAATTGAAATTGAGGGGGCGCCACTGACTTCTGACCTGCCCTCCCCCCGCCTCTGCCACCTCCCTCCTCTTCCACTCACAGGCCGCAATCACACAGGTTGCCAGCTCTTGGACAAATAGGCTTATGGTGTATTAAATTGAAAATACAAGTAGTTTTATCAATCTATGCGGGTCCACCAGAAAGAGAGAGACAGAGAGTGTGTGAGAGAGATAGCATTACTTGGCAACCCTAATCTAAGGAAAACCTGAGCCAACCTTGTGCCATCAACAAAGATGCCAAACCACTGGCAAAAGCATATTAATAACCAACAGCTACCAGCAGCAGCGTTAACATTGGCAACACGAGCCAACAAGTAGACACAGCTACACACACACACACACACACACACACACACACCACACAATTGTAGCCATGTTTCCGCTTAGGCTTACAACACGACTTCAGCTATTTGTGGACAGTCCGTGGGTTTTATCTAAACGTTAACAGATACAGTTTGGTTATTTGAGATACATAACCTATAAAGTTTCTGCTCCGATTACCCTACACAAAAGCGGCATATCAGCTATGGCAATCAATGTAGAAAAGGGAACCACATACACTCTGGTAATTGGATAATTAAAGCCAGGAAAATTGTGGCTTGTGCAGGCCGTGTGAAAATAATTTATTTAAATTATTTGTATCAATATTATACTGTTGAGCTGAAAGCGAATTACAAAGCAAACACACACACAGACACACATACATATATAGCAGATGTATGTGTGTTGTGTGTGTTTGTGTGTGTGTTGTGCAAGTTTAATTTGAATGCAACCTTTGGGCTCGCCATTCGATGTCAAATCAACTCAGCCATGATCAGTTAACCTCAATACAACTGCATACAGCACACAGATACAGACACCCACACTCCCACACACACACCCACGCACACATAGATAGCGCCACAGCCATGGAATATAGCCACTGGTTTTTTTCCTATATACGCCTCTGGTCAGTGTAACGAAATGGAAAAAGTATAATTAAGTTTACTCTGTTTCAACATGCACCGCACACTCACACACGGACATAGGCACACCCCAGCCCACACACACACACACACACACATACAGTTACATAGAAAGCAATTTCATGGAAACCGAATATTTTTTTTTACACTCTTGCTCAATTCACTTTGATATTGAACACGTTGACAGTGCACTCAATGAACACTCGTTTCTCCACTTGTACACAGTTTTGTTTTTTCGACCAGACACACACACGCTGTCTCCATGTTGTGTGTTTGTTTTAATACACTAACTGGCAGGGTAGTGTAAGTTGCGAATGAAGTGTGTTACATACTGAAAGGTTATTGAATAAGTTATGTCTTAAGTTGAGGAAAAGTTGGGGTTGTATCAATATTCATCTAACAAAACTCGATTGTAACTTTGAGAACAGTTGCTGGTCCTGCTCCTCTCTGCAGGCAGAGTCCATAAGTCCATAAGCTGTGACTGGATCAGTTTACTATATAGTAAGTATATAAGCTGACGCTGAATCAGCTTACTAGATAGCAAGTATATAAGCTGCAGCTAGACCAGTTTACAATACAGTAAGTCCGATTCATTGAGCAGATATTCATCGTAGGAAACTCGACTGAAACTTTGAGAACAGTTGCTGTTCCCCTCTGCAGGCAGAGTCTATAAGATATAAGAGGCTGGATTCAGTTTACTATATAGTAAGTCCGATCTATTGAGCAGATATTCATCTAAGAAAACTCGACTGAAACTTTGAGAACAGTTGCTGTTCCCCTCTGCAGGCAGAGTCTATAACATATAAGAGGCTAGATCAGTTTACTATATAGTAAGTCCTAGCTATGCACTTTTAAGCTGTTCAAACAAACTGATAATCTTTTGCTTCTACAACTGAGAAGGATGAGACTACAGCTTACAGTCTATATATATAGAAAAATCAATTGAAGGACCTCAAACCTGTTTCCCCTATAAGCTCTTACTTAGCTGATTATGTTGGCAGCTTCTGGACAATAATTGTTGATGGCCAAAATGTATTTACATACAATATTCAACAGAAAGTGTATTCAATATGCATTTCTTTCTGTCGTGTCAAAAAACGTTGCTAGTTTTTTTCGTCCTTAGGAAGGGTTCTGCAACTCTGGCGCTGACTGTAATTCCTGTAAATATTTTAGTAAATGAAATGAATTGAAGTGCCTTGTTATGTTTTCTGGTCTGTTCCAATGCCAACAAGCTGCACTTACGGGCCACGTACGTGCCATAGCCTAGGGCTTTGCTAAGCTGAGTAAAAGGAGAGAAGAGGAAACACTATTTAATATATCCCTTGGAAGATTAAGCTGAGCATCCTTGTATCCGGTTTGTTGTGAGACTTAAAGAGTCTCCTCTGTGCTCTGTCATGTATATTGATAATCCTGATTGGAGTTAAAAGACACCAGGGCTTAAGTGCCTTCGTTTTTAGCCACGTTTAAACTTGAGCTGAAGCATTGAAGTTACTTCAACTGAAACTCATTGCTTTAATTTTTTATTAAAAGCTACTTACATGTCGCTTAACTCAAACGCTTGAGGTACTCTTTCAGCTCTTTTGGTATTCTTTTCAATTAGTTTAATTAAATGTGATTCCCCGGCAACTGTTCAAGTAACTTGTCCTTCAATCTTCAAGCGATTGGCTCTAGCTTTCGCTTTGGCTTTGGCTTTGGCATTGAATTATGTTGTCGTCTGCAGGAGCTGCTTTTGCTGAAAATTAATTCAGCTATCGGGCAACATTCGTTTCGCTTCTCATGTTTTCCTCTAATACCTATAATGAGCTACTGCCACTGAATCCTGCATCGAACATGAAACTTTCTACTGGAAATTTCGTAATTTATATTCCCCCAACCCCCAGTCCCAAACCCAATCCTCTGCTCATCCCACTCCTCCTTTCCGATTTGTTTTTGCCAATTAACTTAGAATATTGCGCAGTGCTTTATTGCTAGCTTGGCTGATTGTCGAAATCTGCTGCTAGCTCAAAACAAAGTTAAGTAAATTAGCTACATAAGGACTATAGAAACTGAGTAACCTTCTTTGAAGCGTGCTGGACTAGAAGGATATCCTGGAATGTGGCTTAAACTAGCCTTTCTATCTACTTTAAGCTGCCCTTTGTCTTGCTAGACTTTGTTTCTGTACAACTGAAAGTATCTCAGAAGCTTTATTATAGGAACTTTATAACATGATCTATATTATATGATATATAGATACTACAAGGATATCCTTGACTGAGTTCCAAACTAACCTGACAGTTTTATCTATCTACTTTGAGCTACTCTATGTCCTCCAGACTCTCTTTCTGAACAATTTAAAAGTATCTCAGATACTGATAGATACTATAGATACTTTATATATTATAGGATTTATATTATAGCACATATCTCACAGTATCTCACAGCCTTCTTCCGCCTGGGAACACTTATTGTGCGAACCCAATTAAACCCTTTTTAGCCTCAGACAATGAGTACGCGCATGAGTATTCAGCCCGAGGACATTGTTTCTATTATTGACTCTAATTTAGCTTTATTTTGCCTGGCATAGAATGATGTTTTAGTCCTTTGGGTCTAAATATATCAAGTAATTTCAGTTCTTAAGCTACTCTTAGCTCAAGTGCAGTCGCTTGAAGGACTTAAAAACTGTTCCTAATACCGAATTGTTCTAGTTTTTATTGTTGAAGAGCAGCTGCATCCCAGAGGCCAAAGCAATTTTCTGTCATGCACTTAATGCCAGAAGCCAGAATGTCAACTGCACACACACACGTACACATTGACACCCACACACACACACACACACACACACATTATGGAAGTTAATTCATTTTTCACTTGATTTGCTGGGATTTTCGTTGAGGCAATTGGAAAATGTATTTGGTTTTTCGTGGCAGAAACGAAAATTTTGTAAATTTGCTGAAAATGTCAAAATGTGATTTACGCTTCGTTAAGCTCTTCACATTTGGGTGAGGCGCACACTGCGTATACATAATTCAGGCGGTATCCTTTCTGGGCCTCTCCGCTGAAGTATGATGCATGATGCATAATGAATGCAAAGCGCAGATTACGCCCACACGTTTGGTGTTAGGGGGCGTGGCTGGTTGGTAACTGTGTGATAAACTGGCCATATGCGCGACATGCTCGCATGATTATCAACACACACTGTGTGTGCCTGTGCGTGCGCGTGTGTGTGCGTGTAATGGATATCACGCATACGCACTGTGTGCTTCGCCGCCCAAAATATGCTTGAATATTTATTCATTAAACCACGCGCTCACGCATAACGGCAACTGCTGACTCCACCAAACTAGAGGAGCTGCCTAAAGAGGCTGCCACACACACTGCCACACTCGCTGCCACACTCGCTGCCACTGCTGGTGGCATTTCTGGTGCTGCTGCTGCTGCTTTTCCACGCGTATCTCGTTGCTTGCTAAATAAATTTTGTTAACGCGATTCGCGTGCCATTATGTTATAGTGCGAGTCCTTTGACGTATCTCTCTCTCTCTCTATGTGTGTGTGTGTGTGTTGTTTTTGTTGTGCAAACTGCCTTTACTGCTTTATACGAGCGTGTTGTGTCGTTGTTGGCCCTAAGACAACGTTTTCACTCTTTAAGCCATTTTGCTTGGCATTTTCATATTTTATTTTTTCCTTTTGCTTCCTTTGGGTTCTGGGTACTGGGTTCTGGGTTCCGGGTTCTGGTTTTTGTTTTAGTCTTCGTATAAATTTCCATTTGCTTATATTCAGTTTCATTATGCTCCTCGCCCAGGCTAGGCTGAAGCACCAGCAGATACCCAGGCACATTCTTATTGCTGCTGTTTCTGTCATATATTTTGTTTTATGCTTGAAATTTAAAACGCCAGAGCAACAGTAGATTGTGAAACTCATTATAACGACAATGATAATGATGATAATAATAATAATAATCATAATGTTGCGTTTCTATAAACCGCTTTCAAGCAAACACTCTTCCATCAGAGCTGCTCTAAGCAGAGTACATTAGCTAGAGGAACGTAGAGAGAGACGATGACAAAATCAGCTAAGTTGCATAGGGAAAGATATGGCAGACATAGCTTAAGGATATAGGCCATTTCATATATTGAATCTGAATATGTTTCCAATTTGAAACAAGACTTCCAAGCGAACTAGGCCTAAGGAATCTAAGGCTTGCCTTCAAGTTAGTTCCAGAATAGAATAAGAAAGGATATGTCAAATTTGAATTCCAAATATAATATCAAAGATATAAGGTATATATATATAAGATATCATACATAACATATATATATAAATAAGGTATATCATATACATATATATATATATATATATGATTCTTTAACTATCTTCCATACCAAACCAATTCTAGCTGCAATTTCGTTCAACCTTTTTCAAGCTCCAATTTCTGCCTCTACCACAAGCTTCACTCAATTTCTTCTGTAGAAAATTATGATCAAATTTTCCCAGCATCTACTTAGATCAATATATAATATATATATCACATATATAGTTATATATATTCATATATCTTTCATGACTTTCTTTGACTCTCTTCCATACCAAAGTTCCATGCAGTTCCAGCTGAAATTTCTTTCAACCTTTTTCAAGCTCCAATTTCTGCCTTTGAGACAAGCTTCACTCAATTTCTTCTGTAGCAAATTATGATACAATTTTCCCAGCAACTACTTAAATCAATATATAATATATATAACATATATAGTTATACATATTCATATATCTTCCATGACTTTCTTTGACTATCTTCCATACCAAAGTTCCTTGCAATTGAAGCTGAAATTTCTTTCAACCTTTTTCAAGCTGCAACTCTTCCTTGAACAGAAGCTTCAGTCAGTTTTCCAACAGTATTTTCCTCTACAGAAAACGATGACAACATTTTCCCAGCTTTTACCTAATGTTCTACTTACATAAACTCACTTTTCGTAGTGTATTTCTTAGTCGTCTTGTGCTTTAGCTGCAATTATTAATGCGCCGTTGCTTTCGCCTGATTCGCTCATTTTCCAATTAATGGTTGCTTCCAGGCATTGGGCACATATAATCCCTGTTGCACAATGCTGTCCTTGATTAACTGACTCACGTAATGGGGCACCCCCCCGAACCCCCCTGATACCCTGCTCCTAACTGCTTACGGCTCACTGACAATTGCTCTGAGCTAAGAGGTTTAAAGCGACATTTATGCTTATGTAACGAGGCACTTGGTAGCTGCTCCTTTTGCCGCAGGATGGGAATGCTGCGGTTGGGGCTTGAATTGGGAAGAGAAGGAGGGGGGTAACGGAATGTCTATCAATGTCACCATATCAATACGTCTATCAATGTCATTATATTGACAATACGACAAGCTCCACGTGCTGCTGCTGGCTGGCAAATGTAATGCGCCAAGGGTTCCCCGTGTCAGTCATCAGGCACATTGTAGGCCATTGTGGCTTATTGTTCGTAAAAAACTTTTGCACAGATCCTCAAAGGACATTTACAGTCACGTACGTCGTCGTTGACGTCGGCAACGCAACCGAAATCACAGAGCATTATACAACCATTTTGCGTGTGTGTGTCTCTTCCTGGAAGTGAAAAATAATATAACACAATTATAAATTCTGGCAGCATCCTTAAGCATTAGCTCCTCTAATGTCCTAGAACAAAACTAGATTTGTTAAGATTTGTCTCTCGCTTCTTGTGGCGCGTCCTTTAAGGACAGTTTTTTTCGCCATTAGAGAAATATGTTTTGAGTATAAAGAGAGACAAAGAGAGAGAAAGTTTTATAAAGGTCTTTTGTTTTGTAAACTCTATTTGCAGGACATTGACTTTGATGGCTTTCGTCGGTTCCTGGACGCCTTCCTGGACTGCGAGACACCGCTGGATCTGGCCAAACATTTGTTTGTGTCCTTCCTTAAGCCAAATGTCACCCAGGCCCAGCTGCATGGCAAGGCGCTCAATCAAATGGCGGCCATTAGCAGCACGGCTGCCTGTGCGCCTGTCACGTCCCATACGAAGGGTAAGACCACTATATCCTGCATCCCATATCCCATATCCTGCAACCCATATTCATTTCCAAGCCTGTCAGGACAGGACAGCAGCAGTTTTAATAATTACAGCACATTTCTCACTGGCTTGCGGCTTTTTTTTTGCTGTTTGTAATTAGGCTCCATACCGAACATCAACAGCATTTCCGAACTGATGCCGCAGTGCAGCATCGGTGGCAGCGGCGGCGGGGGAGGCGGCGGCGGCGGCGGCGATACCCAGGCCCAGGCACGCACCAGCTTTGTCGACAAAATCCATGGTATTACTGATAAGTTACAGCACTCTCTGGGTGGCCATTTGACGCACGATCCCAGCAAGACCGGTAAGTGGGTGTTCCGCAAAACAATTTCGCTGCAATTTCGCCAGAAATCTTAACACTTTTTTAAAATCTGCTAAGGAACGGCTTCCCTTTCAGAAAAACTGCTGCTTGCTTTATTTGCCTGAAAAGAGATTTAGAATAGAGCGAAATTGTGGAGAAATTGCTTTGTGCAGAGATTTGTTAAGTTAAAGCTTCTTTTTTTGCTTTTTCTATATATTTTTTGTATACAAAAAAGGATTTTCCTTGCATGTTTTGGCTAAGATTTTGCTTGAGAACTCCGCTTATACTTTTTCCCTATTATTTTCTTTGTTTTATAGAAGTTTCCACCCAAATTCGGCTTTTTATTTTGATTGGTTTGAAAACCTGAGCGAAATTGCATTCTGGAAGATTTTGCGTTTCGCCTTTTGTTTTGATTTCTTCCTCATTTTAAGTTCTGCCCAAGCTTTCGCACATTTTCGCCTTTATAGATGAACTTCTCTCAAAACTTCTTCTATAAATTGGCGAATCTGTGTAGTTTTCGTTTCGAGGAACATCTGAGTTTAAGAACGTTTAATTGTTTGCTCCTCTGTTGGTGTTTATTGTGTGCTTTACAGGCAGCGTGCATCCCATGCTAACGGTCACGCCCAGTCCTCTGGCCAGCGGTCCAAGCATGTTCCAGGCCAACAATGCGGCCAGGCGCTCCGTGGACTCGAGCCCCTCGCACTCGCAGACGAACCATTCGCAAATGTCGCGCAATTCGTCGAAGAAGAGCAACAATTCCGTTAATTGCAAAATTGATAGTGAGTATTAATTAGATACGAGAGAGTCCTGTCCCAGGATCTAAGCATGAATGACTGGCACGATGAGTAGCAGCTACCGATATGAGCGAAATTACAATGCGAACTGGCGCCCATATGACATTGAGTTTGAGTTTGACTTTCAATTAGACACCCATTGTACTCAGACTGTGGCTAAAGCCCACTGAACTGCAATTAGCCAACTTGCCACACACTGGGGGCGTGTTCCTAACCCACTCCCTCCCTCCCCCTCTCTCTCTGTACTTATATAAAGGCAACTTGGCTTAAACCATGAAAACTCTCGGGGCGCGACATCTGGAGAATTTCAATTGCAGCAGCGCGAACATTTGCAACTGTCAGCGTTGCGGCTGTCACTTGTAAACTGATTACTCTGGCGACAGATAGTCAGACATAGAGACAGACATAGAGACAGACATAGAGACAGACAGAGAGACAGACAGCTTGACAGCCAATTCAAGATGGAAAATTGCATGGCATTTGCCTCGCAGCACGCGTATAATAAATGAGTAGCTTAGATGGCTGCAATATGCATGTGGCACGTCCAAAGTTAGAGGCGACACCAAGTTGCAAGTTAATCCCAGTGTCAGGGTACTCCTTCCCCAATTAGTACGAGTCTCTCTGTCTGTGTTCAGCTGCCTGTTTGCTTAAGCCTTAAATCAGCAAACGAAACGTTGAAAAAACTTTGCCGCACTCGCTAATTAGTTAAGGGATCACAACTAGAGGTAAACACAAATCCGTCGCGCTAATTCCTGAGTGCAAGAGTTCATAAATTATGCAATAAATGGCAAATACCCAAGGGAAAGCGCTCTAAAGTGCAAAAAGGCAAGACCGAAAAACCGAAAAGACCGAAAAGCAAGTCGAAACTTACACAAAGTCAAAAGGAAGCGGAAATCCGAAGAACAACAAAAATAAAATAAATCAAACGAAATGTAGATAGCAAAAGGGATGGCTAAACCTGCCAAATATCCTTTAAAGCAGTCTAAGATAAGCTAACAACAGCTAAAAGGTATCAAAGGTTATACTTAAGGTTTGTTTTGGCCAAAAGTCTAGGGTATAAACTTTGAGAGGAGTTTCAACTGCCGCTTGTAGTTCAGTTAAGGTTGAGGCCTTAAAGGTGTTAGATAACCTGTTAAATAGAAAGAAAATTGGATTAAAAATAGCAGCAACTATATATTGAAAGTATATATCCCTACTAGTTATTCTTACAGGGTATAAAAAGTCACCTCACTTGACTCTTCAAATAGATTATTGATTATAAATGAGAGACTATAGATATGCAGGCTATATATACCAATTATAGCACTTACACTCTCAAAAAGTAACAGCTGAAATAACTCTTATTGACAACTCATTACAAATACAAGAACATAGATACTCACTTAGCAAATTACAGGGTATCAGCAGTCAGCTGAAACAGAAACATGGCCACAGTCTCAAATCATCTTATAGTCAAAGTTACGCAAACAGTCAAAAATGTAGCGGAAGTGACTGCATGATAAAAAGTCTGTATGAGAAAGCTGCTGAACTAACAGGATACCCTGCAAATATAGAAATTTAAGAGAAACTTTAGCTGCAACTACCCAGTTTCAGACTCTTCCCAGGGTATGAAAAGAAGGAAACGCAGCGGAAATGTCTGCTAAAAAAGGTTCTGTCAAATGAAAAGAGGCAGTTTAAGATAGATGCTGGACTGTAAGATACCCTGTAAGTTTTCAATTTTAGATGAAATTAAAACAAGCTAGCTGTAGTTTAAAGTAAAGCAGCATAACAACCCATTCAAAGACTCTTCCCAGGGTATGAAAATAAGGAAACGCAGCGGAAACGTCCGCTAAAAAAGGTTCCGTCAAATGGAAAGAGTCGGTTTAAGATAGATACTGGACTATAAGATGTCCTGTAAGCTATTGAAGTTTAAGGCAAACTAAAGCAAGCTGGCTGTGCATTCAAGTGCAGCACAGTAACTACCCGTTTTATGACTCTTTACAGGGTATGAAACGTAAGCAAAATTAGCTAAAACAATGTCTCAGATGATGTCGTAAATCAAGGCCCAATTAGAACATTTTTACATGTTCACGAAGTGTGCCGCGCCAATGCGTAAAATTAACATTCATAGCGACACACACACACACACACATACACACACATTTAGGCCGTAAAGTATGCTGCGTAAAGTTATTTGTCTGGCTTCACTTCTGGCTGCTTCTCATTATGCGCTTCTCTCTTTCTTTTCTTTTTTTTTTGGCACTTCTCTTCTGCCATTTGCTTTCATTTATTTCGCTTCGTTTGAAATGTGCACGAAATGATTAATGAACATAAATTTCATTTCATTTTTTTCCTGCCTTCTGCTTATTTTCTTTCGTTTTGTTTCCTTTTGTTTCCCAGTGCTTTTCCTTTTCTTTTTCTTGGGGCCTAAAGTTTCACGCATTTAAGCAGCAATTGCGGGGTATTTTTGCAACCCCCCTCCTCACACCCCCTTCTGCATATACCTCTCTCGCTCTGGATCCTTTGTGACCAGGCTCTAAGGCTCTGGGAAAATTGCGTTTGGTTCGGCGGGACAAAAAAAGGCAAATAACAAATAATGAGAGCACAGTGCCTGCCTTTTTTTTGCCAGGCATTGCTATTAGCATTATATATTAAGTAAGTAAAACATGGCATAGGCTTTCTCTGTGTATGTGTGTGTGTGTGTGTGTGTGTGTGTGTGTGTGTGTGTGTGTGTGTGGGTGCTGTAAGCGCTAATTGGATTAGTTTTGCTTTGGTTTCCTTTCCTTATATTTAAATGTGTGCTCAACAACTTAAATTTATTGGCCATAATGCGTTGACATTGATCGGGCCCAGAACTAGGAACCAGGAACTAGAACTGGAACCAGCGAAATACTTGAACAAACATATCACTTATGCATTCATCAAGCTTGAACTGTTTGTTCTGGCCAAACGTAAATATTAACCAATACTTTAGCTATAGTCTATATATAGTCTTGTATATAGTTTAATTTGTCTCAAAGAAGAATGTAAACATAATTAACTGAAAGCAGTCTGAAAAAAGTTGCTAGGATATGAAAAGCCTTTCGAGAACGTTTTCTTTCTTTCTTTCATTTGTGAAAATCAATATAAATGTCATTAGCGAAAAGAAAAACCTATCAGAGAGCATTCAAAAACAAATTAATACTAAACAAATCCATTGGAATTATATTGAAATGGAATTTCATTATAATGAGCAAAGTTTTGCTTCATAGGCTCGCAATAATGAGAATTTTTGATTAGGTCCTTTCCCTCATTGCAAGCTGGCGTTAAATTGCAAAATTTCCAAATAAAAATACATATATATGTATATATATATGTATATATTTGCTCTTTACAAGTTTCCTTTTGAACAAGCATAAAAAAACAGGGGAAAAGTTGAAAAGCTCGTGGGTCAAAACGTAGCAATCAACATTAAGCATAATGAGTGTCAAATGGGAAAACAAACAAGGACCAACTTTACACTGGCAGCTGTCAATTGCAGCTGCAAGGATATTTCTGGCACAATACACGCAGCAACAACAGGACAGCCGGAGAACAATAAACAATCCGCCACTCAGTCAATGACAATTGAAAATGCAACAGCAATTACTGACAGTTGCCTGTAAGCAATAATACGAGTACAGTAAAGCAAGCTTGGAAAGCACATGAAAGTGTCGACAATGTTTAAAGACAGCTTTGAAAGCACATTAAAGCTTCATAGTAGATTGAAACAGAAAGCTGATTGAACTGAGACTTGCTCTCCCAGTCAAATGTTATTGTAAAAAAAAGCTTTTAAAGCTCATGAATGCCTTTAAAGCGATTGATTTTGTTGACTGTTTACACTGAAAGCTCTTTGAACCTTAAGAAGAGCTTTTAAAGCACATTAAGATGCAAATTATCTTCATTTACTATTAAAGACTCATCAAGTTAGCAAAATTTGCACTTAAGACAGCTTTGAAAGCACATGAAAGCTTCACAAGCGATTTAAGCTGAAAGCTCCTTGAACTGTCACTAACTCTCATAGTTAAATAGTACCTTAAGAAGTTATATTATTGCTCATGAACTGAATACTGAAAGCTCTGTTAAAATCCAGATGATACTCATTGACTACTAAAAGCTCTTGAAGTAAGACAAATTTTACAGTGAAGATAACCTTAAAACTGACTGATTTGATTGAGTCTTAAAGAAAGTTACTCGAATCATTATCACGATACAGTAAAAAGTGCTTTGAAAGCACATAAAAGCTTACAGTGTGGCTGAGCTCGTATAGTCGTAAGCTCCTTTTACTGTCACTTACTGTTAATGAGCGAAAGAGAAATGTCTTCTCTCTTTTTATCATACGATTTATACTACTTTACGATCTCAGAAAGCTTAATGAATTGTTAAAATGGTTAATAAAGGAAACTTTCAGCTATAAGTAATTATGAAATGCACTTTAATGGTTCAACTTTTGCTTGTTTACAGCTGACATTAAGCTGCTGGCGCGCAAGTTCTCACACTTTGATCCTTTGACACTGAAGGTCCCGCTGAAGGATGTCGTCTGTTATTTATCACTGCTCGAGGCTGGCCGTCCGGAGGATAAGCTCGAATGTGAGTGGCGAGAAAATTGAAGCAGCTGAAGATGTGCACTTGACCTTTTTTACACTGAGACACTGAGAGCTCGGCCATATTCAGTCATTTAATCATTCGCTCATTCATTCATTATTGCAGTCATGTTTCGCCTGTATGATACGGACAGCAATGGAGTGCTGGACACGGCCGAAATGGATGCCATTGTTAATCAGATGATGGCCGTTGCCGAATATCTTGGCTGGGATGTCAGCGAGCTGCGTCCGGTAAGTGCAGAGCCGGAAATAGATCCATAACACACACACACACACACATTTGAACGGAAACAATTTGAAGCACAATTCGAGCGGTTTACATTTAAAACTCATTACTGAAACACACACAAACACAATCAACCAATCATCCATCGGACTGATTGTTCTTCCGGAGTCCACAGAATCGTCGGGACTCGAAGTCCAAATGGAAACTTTTTCAATTACTTACGAGCATTTGCTACCCAGGCAATACGAAAAGCACTCGAAATTAATTTCATTTCATTGTTTCTTTTTCGGCGATTTAAGCTCCAACCACACACACACACATCACACCCACACACACACACTCGTCCTTGCCGCAAAACCAACGTACAACTTAAGCGACAGACTTAATAGTTTCGACAACAAACCATAGCAACAGCTCCAGTATTCGACTATAACACACCCTTACCCTGCGAGTCCTTTTACCCTATCGATATGCTTATAGTTTTCCAGTTTTCATCCTTCTCAGGACTTAGTAGCCTGCTGCTGCAGTCACGTTTTGCGACTAGCTACTGACCTATGCTCACAATCCTAATTACTTTACTTCTATCTTAGGTGAGAGTTCAAGCCAGCAGTTCGTCCTTTGTCCTTCGCTCCCTTCCTATCCGTATATTGTGGAAGCATAGCGATATCTAGGCTTGTCCTGTGCAGAGCTAGAACCATACCTTTATCCAGACCAGGCCAATCCTTTACTCTGACTCAATTTATGGTGCTCAAAGTTGAGACAAATATGGCAGCTTCCCTTCAAATATGATGAACCTGATTGTTGTGTGCCAGGTCAAACTTTTGCTGCAGAGCTTCCTTATCAGTTCCATAACATACACACATGTTGTGGGTAGAAACGAGAAAGCCAGAGAACTTAAAGTAATCGCTCAATTCGTTGACGAACTAGAAAAGTAAGCAGAAAGGGGCAAAAATTGTTTCGCAGCGACATGACGACCACAAATAAAGTCAAAGCGCCACAAAACTCAATTAACAAAATACCCTCCGGGCTATGCCGGAACGATGACGACAACGACAACGACAACGACAACAACCAGGACAACGACTACAAGGACGTTGGGGAGAATGAGCATAAGGATGAGGCATAACTGCGGTTGCTGAGCTCGGGCTCTGCTGTATTTTCATTTCCATTTCCATGATGGCTTTATGACATTGTAGTCTAGCACCAGGGTGTGGGCTCCCCTGGAAGAAACATACTTTAAATTCTAAGCAGATACGCAAAATATTTTAATCAAAATACTTTGAGTTGGCCAACAGCAGGCCACAAGAGAACGTTTAAACAAATATAATCAAAACACTTAATAAATCGCAATAATTCTGATATTCATTTCCGTTTTAAAAATTGCTTGTGGCTTCATTCGGTTTCTGCCAAGAAGCCGCCGCCAATTAAATGAGCAAAGGAAATACAACCTCTGTATAAATTTAAGACCTTATTTGCCCCACCCTATGCTCAGGTGCTTTTCCAATGAACCAATGATTGGACACATTTCAATTAGGGCGGATATCGCACATTTTCTGAGCTCTGGCAAATGATTCCTGGAAAAAAAAGGTGACGTCCTTTGATAATATATCGATATGGCACAAACAAGTAAAAAAGGAACTCGTATGAGCTCAGCTAGCAGTTACCCTTAACTAACTAACACTACATAATTGGCTGCTTTAATTCCATGTCCAATTAGCTGATTTGCTGAAGCTTAAGCAAGTGCTAAAATTACGCATACGCCACGTGTGTCAACAATAAGTGCAGGTTATCTTTATAGTTATTTTCTTCTTTTAATTTATGAATTTAGAATTTAGAGTCGACTAAAAGCAGTTTATTTAACATAGAATATAAATATAGAGATTAAAATATATAGAAAATTTCGGGAAGTATTTGAAAGTAAAAATTGATTAAAAATATTAGCCAGCATTTATTGAATTGAATGAAGAAAACCCCAGAAAAAGTCAATCAGTTCAAGATATTATTAATTAATTAGGAAAATATTTATAAATATATATAACTATAATTAACATATTATTAGAATATGAATATAAAACATAAAATATTGAATAAAATGTATAAAAGTAAAGTAAAAATTATCCAAAATTTGTTGCATGAATTAACAAAAAACCCAGAAAAAGTTAAACAGATCATTAAGTTATTGTAGTATATATATTTTATACATTATATACATTTTATTCTTTTCCATTTATATGTCTATAATATGGACTTTTAAGTATATAAATTTATAGTTAATTATGTTGAAGTATCTCTTCTTTTTTAACTTTTTATGCAAGCGACCGCTTTTAGTCGACTCTAAATAAATAAATAAAATTATACGAATTATTTATTCTAAGTAAAAGTTAGAAAAACAAAGAATAGAAAGATAGAAGTAAATAGGAAAAATATAGCAGCTGCCCATATCGATCCTTAAAAGGCGAATTCATGTCCTTGATTAGCATCAAATGCAGCCTCGTTCTTACACCAAATCTGTCAGCCCAGACTCGAACCTATATAAACCTGACAAGCCCAAGATTAACGAGGGTAAATCTGTTACGTACGCATGATACCCTCATAATATACCCCAATCCAGTAAATCTGTTATGCAGCTGCTTATATATATCCCGCTGATTCACCCCAACGCGTTTTATATGAGGCCATAGAAGAAAGTTTATTTTGCACATTCCCAGAAATAAATGCAATCTGAGTAGCTGCAAAAGGAGTACAAGGTGAATCCGTAGCGATGCACACTATAAATATCTGAATAAAGGAAGAATTTCTCGGAATTACCTTTTAACTGGAATGCCCTGAATAACAGCAACTGCACTCCCCCCACTCATGTTGCTGACAAAGTAAATGTCGTAATACTTTGGGGTAAAATTACCTTTATTCTGTCGGCACTTGACTCTGGCGGTCGCACAACGTCAATCAGCGGAAATCTGACAGACTCACAGACATATTCCACGCTATCCAGGAGGCATTTCTCACACGAATTTTCTCTTGCACTCTGCAATTTTCACCCACTTTCAGATACTGCAAGAGATGATGGTGGAAATTGACTATGACGCCGATGGCACCGTGTCCTTGGAGGAGTGGCAACGCGGTGGCATGACGACTATACCGCTCCTCGTCCTCCTAGGTGAGTGAGTTCATATATAAGTGCGGAGCCAAGTGGCTGTGAAGCTTTGAATGCATTTACTACCCATTTACTACCCACCTTCAATAATCAAGTCATTCGCAGAAGGTGAAAAAATGTTAAAAAAGAGAATAAAAAAAATTAAAAATGCAGAAAAAATTCCGAAACGTGCCAATTCTGTGAAATTTCTAGCATCACACGTATGCAAAAAATCTTACAGCTGTGTTTTCTCCCATCTTCAACTCCCCCTCTCTCCCTCTCTCTCTCTCACCTGCTCCTCTGTAACAGGTGTCGATAGCACCACCCTCAAGGAGGACGGCATCCATGTGTGGCGCCTAAAGCACTTCAGCAAGCCGGCATATTGCAATCTCTGCCTAAACATGCTGGTCGGCCTTGGCAAGAAGGGACTCTGCTGTGTTCGTAAGTATTTCATAGAGTATAAATATAGGGTATATATATATACGAATATATCTTTGTAAATTCACATTTAAATGTTTGCTTTTGACTCGATTCTGCGGCGGAAATTACATTTTTTAATATCAAAAGACATTTGCAGAGCACTTCACCAAGCTCCACATATTACGCTGTCTATTTATCTCTGAGTCTGTCTGTCTGTCTGTCTGAGTCGATTACATTCACATACTTCAAGCCTCAGATGGAAAGCCATAAGGTACTTTAAAATTGGGAAAAACATTTCCCAGAAACAGACAAGTCGAAAAGGAAGACTGCAAAACATAAATAAAATATATTTTTGACTTGATTATAAGTAAAAAATGAAGTGCAGAATCTCTTTATATGTATCTATGTTTAAGAACAATATTCATGAATAATATTCAAATCAAACGGAGTAGCATTCATTAAGTTTCGATAGATTTATGAGTATAGACTTGATTGAGTTTCGATTTAGAATGAGCTCAGATATATTTTTATCTCTTCTCTAGTCTGCAAGTATACGGTGCACGAGCGCTGCGTGCAACATGCGCCTGCCTCATGCATCACCACCTATGTCAAGTCGAAGAAGCCCAAGTGCGGCGGGGATCTGCTGCATCATTGGGTGGAGGGCAACTGCTACGGACGCTGCTCGAAGTGCCGCAAACGCATCAAGGCGTACCACGGCATAACAGGACTCACCTGTCGCTGGTGTCACATGATGGTAAGTTGCAAAACAATTGTGCCTTATATATATATCGGATTTGTTTTAAGTTCTGCTGCGGGAATACCCTGCATGCTGTGAAAGTACTTGACTGAAAATACGAATTGCAATTGTGCTCTAGAATGTCTCAAGTTCAATCAAAGTTACATTTGACATATTGAAACTGAGTCAATAGATATATATATGTATGTGTGTGTGTGTGTGTGTGTGTGTGTGTGTGTGTATATATGAGACAAGTGTCGCTGGCATTTTTGTACTCACTTCAAAGCATTTATCCAAGGCGACGCGTGGCGGCAGCAGCTACGGCTGAGGATGAGGTTGAGCTGCGTCTGTCACATTGCGACAGATTCCAATGAGCACAAGCTTGGAATTTTTCAATAAAGAGAATTTCAACTATTTTGATCAACTGAGCAACCGTTGGGATACACACATACATATATATACATATATATATAGATATCTGTATATATCTGTATATATCTTTATAAACAGTTTATATTTGTTATTTGCTTAGTCTTTGGCTAAAACTTGTTAAGCGGAAGTGATTTTAACTACAACGCCAGCTCATGCACACTCAGTACACACACACACACACACTGTACACACACGCACACACACACACAGACGTAGTACACATAGTAAATGTAGTTTCACTCAGTTTGGGCTTCGTTATGTCTGGCAAATTGTCACGTTTCAAAGAAATTATGCTGCTGCATGCCACGTCGCCTGAGGATGTGCCAGATTCCATCTGCAACTCAGATGCCACGTTCTGCACTCACCAGCGGCAAGTTCAACTTTGTCCACCGACTTTGACAGCTGCAGCAGTCGAGATAATGCCAAATTCGTTATCTCCCAAACAAGAACAACAACAAGAACAAAGGGAAGAAAATTTTGAAGTGGAAAAAGAAAAACAACAACACGAAAAGCGACCACGAAATTCAAGAAACTTCCTCTTCAGCTGCTGCATCTGTAAATATCTCGTAAGCTAAACGTTGCCAAAAGCTGCGACAGTCAATATAGCTCTGCTTACCAAGCGAGGGTTGCTCGTAAACATGATAAAACACACACAGAACTTTTCAGCTTTGACAGAGACTGAACGAGCTACTATTTGTGGCAACATTGTCAGAACTGTCGATAAAGGGTTGCTAACACTGTGCCACAAGGTTGCAAGTCTACAAAAAAGATAAAAAACTTTTCATAGGTTGATAGAGACATCTCCAGCACAACTCATTGAGCAACCCTCGTAATCGTTTTCCTGTGCTTTGTTTCGTTTGTTTCCCATTTGTATTTGCATTTTCGGCTGCGTTTTAATGTGCAGCGTGTGGCATAGAGCCTCACACGTGCCACACTCAGATTTTATAATGGCACAAAATGTTGCAATTACCGCGTTGCAACATTGAAAAGCGTTGCAACGCTGCTATAAAAAGCATTTAAATAGCATTGAAATTAAAAAGCTCCCGTTAAAATCTCATTTAGGCGAAAATTAACAATTTTCGTGGTGAATTCGACTCGGAGTTTTCCTCTCTCCGTTTTCCGGTTTCCCCTAACAAACTTTTAATCGGATTCATTTAAACGAAATGAGGACTTAAGTAAGCGTTGCAAAGTGCTCATCGGCTGCCGAAAATACGTATACGCCTAGGCTGCCCAGGCAGCTCGTGTAAATTGAATTTAAGCGCCGCTAGATTTTTATGAGCTGCCACGTTTCTTTTTTTTATATACATTTTTAAGGCTAATTTGATCAAAGGAAGTGCCTTTATATCTGACTCTCTCTTTACTATGCTCTGTCCCTCTCCAGCTACACAATCGCTGTGCCTCGTCGGTGAAGAAGGAGTGCACCCTGGGCGAATATGCGGAGCTGATTGTCCCACCTACTGCGATTTGTCCGGCCGTATTGGATCGCCAGCGTTCGGTTAATCACGCGCATAAAGTAAGTTCAAAGGTTTATAAATTAATTAATTAACTCCCTCCCTTCCCTCGCCCCCCACACTCAACAAATTGGAAATTTTATACTAATCCAAACTAATGCAAACTAATCCAATTCTCAAATTGAAATTCTGCTAACGCGCCGCTTGCTGTAAATTTCTATATTCGCTGCTTTTGTCCAACTCAAAATTCTGTGTCCTTGTAAACGTAAACCGTAATCGTAACCGTAAATAGAAATCACAAATGAATCAACATCATCATCGCCAGGCAACACATTTCCAAATCACGCCGCCGGATGAGCTGAGCTGCCCGCTGCTCGTCTTTGTCAATCCGAAGAGCGGTGGACGCCAGGGTGATCGGATATTGCGCAAGTTTCAGTATATGCTCAATCCTAGGCAGGTGTATGACCTATCCAAAGGTGGACCCAAGGAAGGTGCGTATAACCTGCCAGCAATAACACACACGGCGTATGCGTAATGTTCATTAAGTATGCGCACACTCACACACAATTTAAATGCAAATCGAGAAAAGCTAAAGCCAAAGCCAAACCCAATGCAAATGCAAATTGTTATTATGTGCCATGTGTGTTGGTGTGTGTGTGTGTGTGTGCATTAAGTTGGTTAAATTATGATTTTTGGTTTCGATTATATGTACGTGCCTGGCAGGACTCACGCTCTTTAAGGACTTGCCTAACTTCAAAGTAATCTGCTGCGGCGGCGATGGCACCGTCGGTTGGGTGCTCGAGGCAATGGGTAAGCAATAACCACAACCACAACAACAACAACATCAGATACACACACACTATATTCAATAACACTAAATTATAATCACACACACACACACACAGATTCCATAGAGCTGGCCACACAGCCTGCCATTGGTGTTATACCCCTAGGAACTGGCAACGATTTGGCCCGCTGCCTGCGCTGGGGCGGCGGCTATGAAGGTGAAAATATACCCAAATTAATGGACAAGATAAAGCGTGCATCCACTGTCATGCTGGATCGATGGAGCATCGAGGTAACCAACAACCCACCCACAGAGGACCTGCGACCAAAGGTGAGCCCGGTTATTGGTTTATAAAGTCAATTTCTATTTTTAAGTGCTTTTAGCTTTTTGCTCTTTCGTTTAGCAGCAGTTTTGTGCACTGAAAGGGCTAAAATCTTAGAGATAGCTGAGGAACTATAGGTGTATAAAGATATAGGTATATAAGTGGGAGCATAAAGTTATCAGTTGTTAGGGATACAAAGAGGATTCCTATAGATATGTTGGTAGCGAATCTGAGCAAAAGCTGAGAAAGTTTATGGGAGGAAGCGACAGGTACAGAGACAATTTGTATGGAAGATTAGTCATAAATCTATAAAGGAACATGAAGATATAAGTAATTCTTAGTCAGAAAGATAAAGATAGGTATATATCTGGGAGTTATCGGAGATACAAACAGGATTTCTATAGGTAGACCAGAAATCTGAATCTGAGCAAAAGCTGAAGAAGTTTATTGAAGCAAGTGAAAGACAAAGAGGCTATTTGTATGGAAGATTAGTCATAAAGATATAAAGAAACATAAAGACATAAGTAATTCTTAGTCAGAAAGATAAACATATGTATATATCTAACAATAGATGGATCTATAGATGGGCCAGAAACGAACCTAAGTAAAAGCTGAGAAAGTTGATAGAAGGAAGCGCATGACAGAGACACAATTTATATTGAAGATTAGTCATAAAGATAGAATGAAACAGAAGATATAAGTAATCCCTAGGCATAAGTATAGTATAGAACAAAGAGCTATAGTTAATCCCCAGTAAGACAGAAGGATACTATGATACATATCCAGCTGAAAGTTGGCCAAATTGGAATGAATTAGAAGCCTCTCAGTCGAATAGCTTAACAGGATTGCAAAGGGTAAACGAAGTTAGTTAGTCTCCAGTGAGCTCATAAATATAGATGAGAAATCAAAGAGAGTAAGCTATAGGTGTGCAGCAGTTAATCCTCAAAATCCGTTAGGGTTAGATTGGGTTCAATTCCCAGGACAATCCAATCAACGTGCATTGGTCTTGTCTCTAAACCGTGAACATGATTGCGGTCGAGGCGTTTGAGTCTGCCAAAAACCGTTTACACAAACTAATTTCGTGTGGCAAATTGCTAAAGCTGACTAACTGTGTGTGTGCGTGTGTGTTTGTGTGTGTGTGTATTTGCAGGTAACATTGCACTCAAACATGCAGAAGGTGATTGAATTGTCGCAGAGTGTTGTGGTCGACAAATCGGTGATCGAACGATTCGAGGAAATCCAGAGACAGAACTTTATGAGCAGCAGTTGCAGCACTGACAACATGGCAGCTGGCAAGCAGCCAACGCCGTTAACAACACCAAAAACAGTTACATCCACCACAGCGATTATGACAACGTCAACAACAACGGAATTCACGCAGGATATGACAAGGACATTACCCAAAGAAGGAACTGTTGCTGACGTCGATGCTGACACTGAAACTGAAGCTGAAGCTGAAGCTGGAGCTGCACCTGACACCACCACAATCACCACTACTAAAACCACGAAGAGCATTTCAATGTCCACATTCGAGACGAGGCGCATGCAGAAAACATTGACAGCAACATTGAGCAGCTGCAGCAGCAACAGCAACACAAGCAGCTCAATTGCCAGTGCAACTGGCAGCATCAACACCAATCTGCCAAAGCAATGCCAAACGGAGACAGAAGCCGTACAACTGCCACCAACACGTACAGCCATCGACGTAACGGAAAAGCAATCGCTGGAGACATTGCTGCTACAGCACAAACAACAACAACAACAACAACAGCAGCAGCAGCAGGACAAGTTGGCAGCGGAAGCAGCAGCAGCAGCGGCGGCGCTGGAGACAGCAACGGATGCTGTTGCTTTTGAGCATAATCAAAGCGATAATAATAGTCGATGCAATAAGGAGAACAACATTGTTAAACAGCAAATTACATTGGCATTGGATTTGTCCGACAAGTGTGAAACGAACAACAGCAACGACAACAACAATGAGCAACAGCAACAAAACAGGCAACGACAAGTATCCAGCAGTCGACCACAAACACCCATTATAGCGACAGCACCCCCAGCAGCAGCAGCAGCAACAACACCCACAGCAGCAACACCACAGCAGCAACACCCACAGCGGCAACGAGCGCTCCACACAGCACAACAACATTCCACAGAAGCCCATCAAAGTGCAATCGGACAAGGACTGCACCGTGCCCTATAACATTATCAACAATTATTTCTCTGTTGGCGTGGTGAGTACTATCTCTCTATGTATATGTGTGTCTGTGTGTGTGTGTGTGATGGATGTGTGTGCGCTCATGTTTTGTGTGTAAATCCGTAAACAATTTTGTTTAAGCCACATTTAGTAGACTATTTGCAGGAGCATAGCTAATGCCATATCACGCTTGTTGCTGCCACATGCCACATGCCACATCAGCAGCAGCAGCAACGCTGCATAATTACAGGCAAATTGTCAGTGGAAACTGCAGCAGGATTTATGCATTTGACAGCACTCATAATTAATTTGATTACGCATATCAAAACTTATATCTGTCCAAACCTTTTGTCAGCTCTCAAAATCCAAAATATACTTTCCCAATTAAGGGCTTTCATTTTATGTTAAAGGATACTTTAAAATCGGGTTGAATTTCCATAAATTTTCCAGTTGAATATTGCAGCAAAGGAGTTTAGGTTACTGATTTAAGAGATCTATAAATGTCTTTTTACAGAGAGAAGATTGCAATCAAAAAATATTGGTGATAAAATTAAGTGAAGAGTTAAAAAGAGCTGCAAAAGGTTTCTTGGTACCCGGAACATGTTTAGTAGGAAGGAAGATAAAGAGAGATATAGTTTCTTTTGTCAGTTTATAGTACAACTATCAAAGAAGCTTCTATATACACATAATAACTGCAGTTGATATCTCGAAGCAGCTATATGAATAGTTGTTAGTATGCAATATGAAATTACTTCTTATGTTTCTCTTCTCAATTTGAGAGCAGCATTAACTGATTTCTAATGTTACCAGGAGAGAGCAACATATACGATACCATCTGTAAGCAATAACTAATTATGATTAATTAATCATTTCACATAATGCTGCACATTCTGGAGCTGGAATTATACTCCCAGCAGCAGCTGATTATCATTCCAAGCACAGCCTCAGCTAAATTCCAAGCGATTATGCAAACACAAGTTGCCAAAGCCAGAATTAAGCGTTTAATATCTGGTAAACAGTGTCTATCTCTCTCTCTCTCACTCTCTCTCTATCACACACACACTTGGTAGAAGATTAAACAATCAATCCGAAAAGCCAATAATAGTCGTGCTTTGCGGCTTCTATTCGAGTTTGAGGTTCAGCGTTGAGTCAACACACAACGTGGCCATGTGCTCCGTTCCATAATTCATATAAATGTTACGCTTATTCAAACATTTATTCAGCATCTCTGATGAATAACACTCGAATAATCACTCGCATAATGCTTGAGACTGCAAAGTGTATTTCAATCAATGCGAATTGCAATCAGAATGCAAATTCCCAACGAAACAAAGTGCAAAAAAACGCATTTCAACAATGAAATTTCGATGAAGCTATAAAAAAATATATTACAATATATACAAAGCCCAACTAAAGGATACCCTGTACTCATGCTCTGAGGCTCCACCCTTGGGAGGAAAAGTCAACACGAACAAAACTTAGCGGAAAGTTTTCCGACGGAAAGCGAACGCAATCCGCATCCGCCTTTGAGGCAAGACAAAAGTTTCAGTGTAACGGGAAAACAATTATACAAAAGCCAGTTCCAAACTTGCCAAAATTGGTTACGCCTCTTAAGAAGGATTCACCGAATCTCTCACTGCGACTCTTGTTTCCTGCGAGAATTGAAGCGCAATACAATCGCGTCGGAGTTGCACAATTTTCATATTCTGTGCGCTTTTTGGCCAAATGGCAAACGATTAGAAGAAGTGCAAAAGTGTTGCAACAAAAACATGCAAATTGGCCAATTGCGAGTGTGGCCAAAGTCGTCGGCCAATTGCTGAATCCGAATCAGCAGACAAAAGGGCCAGCGCCTAACGCAAACAATCATCAGCATTATCCTCATTGAAGGGCTCATTGGAATCGGCGATGCATCGATGCACTTCACTTTGAACACTGCAATCAATAGGGCTCTCAGGACTCCCAGGACTCGCAGGACTCTCGACTGAATGTTGAATAGAACTCTATTTAAAAGCTGCGCAAAACTGATGGCAAATTGAACACAAATGTAATATAAACGCAGGTTTCTATTAAAGATGTCCTTAAATTCAACATAACCTCAAAGATCGAGTCCTAAATTTAACTTTCTTTTTAACTTCTGACAAAGTTCTGAGTTATTTTTAACTTTTTCGTGGTATCATTTATAATGTATTCCGTGTCAAGAGACTATCATAACACATAATTTATTGAGATTCATTCGGAATGCGATCTGAGTGGAAGTCAGCCAAGGGATGCACCTTTTCCTCTTAAATTAATGAGCTACAGTGAAGCCTGTCACAGTGGCCCAGCTGGAGCCCGGGCACTTGTCTAATTACAATTTCAGGCAGCAGCGCAATTGGTAACTGCCAGCTGAAAGAGTCAATGGGAACACATTGCGCCCCAGGGACAGCTTGACAAAGTGTGTGTCCCCTAAAACACACGCCCACTTGCCGAAAATATACACACGCCCACACACACACACACACACATACACACATATAAACACAGAGCAAGCAAAAGAGCTGCAAATGATTCAGCTTAACTAAAAGATACCCTTAACCCACATTGGAAACAGTCTAAAGAGAATCTAAAGCAAGAGAGAAGTTCCTCAAGTTGCTGTAGTTGCTTTCTTAGAAGATTCATGATACGCTGCCACGCCCTGCTCCTACCACACACCGCCCCCACCTCCCTTTAGGCTCTGCCTAAGATACTTTACATTTATTTTTTCTTTTATTGATTTCCTGAAATTAGATTAGAAAACAGTGCTTAATCTACTCGAAACAGTTTCCTATTGATCAAGAATATATATAAGCATATATAACCATATACTTTATGATATCGGAGCTGCCTTTTGTACACACTCTCAGCGCTTTGTTGTGCGCCTTTTTGGCCACTTTTAATGGTTGCAGCAGCAGCAATAAATTGAAATGAGAACAAGAATCAGAATCAGAAGGCGAAAGGATAAAAGTTTAGAAAGTAAACTTTTATTTCAGCTAAAGGCTTTTGAATAATTTAGCAGGATAAAAAAGTAGAAGACCAGCAGGAGAAGAAGAAGAATGTGTAGATATGAGCAGCTCGAGCAGCAAATAGAAATCAGAGATACATTTCTTCGGTTTCTTTTTTTTTTTGGTACGTGCGACTAAGTAGTTGGTGGGAAAGATTTAATGCGACCATAAAGAAAGGTTAAGTGGCAAATTTACAGTCAGGAAAGCCACAAGATGTGGACAGAGCGATAGGAGTAGAATGGGCAACGGGAACGAGATACGAAAACCCGAAAAGGAAACTGCCAAGAATTGTGGACACTACTCGTAAAATGGATATGTTGTACAAATCAGCCAGGCGCAACTTGACTCGTGTCCTGTGTCTAATCAAAATGAAAACACACTCCACACAGACACGCCCACATGGGAGTCTTGGGTAGACTTGGGAACGCTTCGGTATCATCAGAATTAGGTCCTTGCGATAGTGTTCTCTGATTTTATGTGTATTTTGTAATGCTGCACCATTTGTCAAGTGCGGCTAAAGTTGAGAATCCTTTTTGTGCAAACACTTTGCACTCTACCACCACACCCTTGCCCCTTCAACCCCCTCCCAGCCTTAAATGTAACTGAATATCAGCCTAATACGCAATGAGCCCACACAATTGCAAGCCAGGCGATTAAGATCCACAAAATCCTTGGCAAAATACAAATACAACAGGAAAAAAGTAAATAGCCATAAAAATGTTGTGTCTGCTTTCCTATTTATATTTGTACGTGTGGGTGTGCGTGTGTGTGTGTGTATGGGTGTGTGGCTGTCCCAGTGTGCGGGTGTTAGTTTATTTATGACCTGATATGCCTCTGTTTAAACTGTAGGCGTCTACAGCAAACTGTCGACGAAGTTGTTGTTATACGGCAAATCCTGCGTCTTAGCTAGGAGCAAAGGGTATAACAGACTCGAAAGGATAAAGGGAACTAAGGATTGGATATACTCATAGATACATCTCTACTTTTATAGCCTTACCTTCATCACAATGGCAACACCTTTTGTTGTATACAACTGATCCCACAGCAATCCAAGACAGTTAAGAAACTGGGAACAGTTGGCAGCTGCTTAAGTAAATCCGTTTATATGTAACTTTTACAGGGTATCTGTAGGTCGCTGTTGGGGCATATGTGTGCTCTATGGTTTGCTATTATTATGCGTGTTGCTGCTGCTGGGGATTTCACTTGTCGGCTTCATTTCACAGAGCCTCCCGGCTGAACCCAGCATGAAATCCATTTAGCACTCATGTACATCATGCGAATGTCTGAGGACGGCCCAAGCAACTTGTCATACTTACGTGTAGGGTATGTGTGTGTGTGTGTGTGTGTGTGTGTAGTATGTACTTCTACTATGTGTGTATTTATATGATATGGTGGCTCAAGTGGCAGCGGACGCACAGCAGTCCCAACTTTGGTCCTTAAGTTAAAGGTTGCAGGAGTCGGCAGAAAACAGAAGATGAGGTTGAGTTGGGGCATGGACATGGGGTTGGGGTGGGGATGGTCTGCGGGGTGCGGTCGGGTAATGCGGCATGAAAAGTATTTCACGCTGACGCTTTGGTTTAACGTCAACAATTGACGTTAAGCGCGAACTTGTGCGTTGTTGATGAAAGTGGCAAGCGGGCTCTGTGGCAAGGTGGCAACTTGCAAAGTTTAGTGTGAGCGGGTCAACATTGTGTGTGAGGGAGAGGGCACGTGTGAGTGTGTGTGTGTGGAAGTCACATGTGTGTGTGTGCGTTGCGCTTTTGCCTTGGGCTGCTCCCAAATGTCAGAGGCAGAGCTGCTCCGTCTTATGTATCGTATTTTACACGCATTTTTATGGCATTCGATGTGCGTTTTACGTGCTCGATCCTGATCCTGATACAGCTGCTGCTGCTGCTATCCTGGCTTTATGGCTTTAAGGTACCCTTATTTTGTTCGAAGGGATTTAACAAATTTTATTACCCATATATATAATACATATAATTGGAGCACGAGTCGCGTGAAGCCTTCAACCCAATCTCTCTCTCTCTCTTTGCGATCAGTTGACAAGGACTTCAGCCAGAAACATGTTAATTAGACGCTGTCACCAAATTAGTTTGGCCGCTTCAACTTAAGGGACTGACACTCTGGGACGCAAGCTAATTAAAAAGTTTTGTCAACCTTTCTACCAGCCACCTGTCCCGGTCTAATCCTGGTGCTACTCCGCTTGACAATTCAATTTGTGCTCGAGCGGTAATTAATCTTATTTGCTGTGTAAAAGCAGAAACCGCAATTTATATAGCCACAACGCAAATGCCGATGTGGTGGCCAGGCCACATATCCTCCTCCTCCTCCTCCTCCTCACACATGAGCTCCTCCTACGGCTGCTGCTGCTTCCACATCTCATTTTTAACGCTGCTGACATGCATAATAAATGTGCCTACAAATGTGCAACGCGTCGTATGCGCAACGAAATTGTGTAGCCAAGGCTTCTCACAGCCACATCCACATCCTCATCAACATCCGCCTGGCCATGCCCACGCCCATGCCTATGTCCTTCCAACTAGCAGGCAATCTCAGGTATTCGGGCGCAAGTGGAGCAAAATGCAAATATTAAAATCCTGCCGTGAGCTGCGTGTTTTGCATGCAGCGCAATTTTGGTGCTGATTATGAGGAAAACCTTGCTCGAATAAGGCATACCCTGTAGCAAGGACTTGTGTGTAGCCTGCAGCTTGTTTGTATTCCTCTGGGTTGGTGGGACTTAAATTGATTGGGCTGAAAGTATGTTGAAGTCAACTGGGGAGCAAAAAGTTGGCAAAGGTGAAAGCCCCAAAGCCCTTGATTAATTCTTAAGCACAAGGATAACTGGGCTGAACTTGGGTCAGTTGTTAGTTGCTCAAGGATGTATCGAGGATATGTAAATGTAACACCACGCGCAGTTTTCTTTTAAGGCTAATTAGTAGTCCTGTTCCAACCGTAAACAGAGATTTGTGTCCATAAAATTACACAATTTTACCTTGAACTAAATGTCGAAGGGCTCTCAAGGACCCTTGGAAGGACTCTACGTGACCGAACATGAAATTCCATTTAAATGTTGCTACTCCTATTGACTTACCCTGATTACTTGGAATATTTTGATTATTATTTCTGCCGCAGGATGCTGCCATTTGCGTCAAGTTTCATTTGGAGCGCGAGAAGAATCCCCACAAATTCAACAGCCGCATGAAGAACAAACTTTGGTACTTTGAATATGCAACATCCGAAACGTTTGCCGCATCCTGTAAAAACTTGCACGAGAACGTTGAGATTGTGGTGAGTGTCCAAGCGAATATTTACAATAATCGCACTCAATTTATTTATGCTTTCTGCCACAGTGCGATGGCGTTGCCTTGGACTTGGCCAATGGGCCGCATCTGCAGGGCGTCGCATTGTTGAACATACCCTATACCCATGGTGGGTCCAACCTCTGGGGGGAACACTTGTCCCAGAAGCGCATACGCAAGAGTGCCGGACCCTTTGGCAAGAGTAAGAAGCTCAAGTCCAGCGACAAGGAATTCTCAGCCACCAGCTTCAACTCCGTCGATCTCTCAGTGGCCATACAAGGTGAGTGCTTGATATCTCCTGAGGATTAGGATTAACCATGTTACTCTGACAGACTTTGGCGATCGTCTGATTGAGGTCATTGGCTTGGAGAACTGTCTGCACATGGGACAGGTGCGCACTGGGCTGCGCGCTTCCGGACGCCGCCTGGCACAGTGCAGCGAGGTGATCATAAAGACCAGAAAGACATTTCCCATGCAGATCGATGGCGAACCTTGGATGCAAATGCCCTGTACCGTGAGTATGCGCCGCAGCTGTTGATCAACGTTTCCTTTAACACTTTGTATATAACAGATCAAAGTTACTCACAAGAATCAAGTTCCTATGCTGATGGCACCACGATCTGAGAAGGGACGCGGCTTTTTCAATATGCTCTGCAGCTGATTCAGGCGCAGCGCATCGAGCGACTTCATCGGCCGCCGCGAGGCCGTCGAGTCCGCCGATGAGCTGGAAGATGAGTTCCGTATAGTAACTAGAAGCACCACCGTCCATAATTTACCTTAGCAAGCGTAAACAGCTTTAAACAAACTTATTCAACACGCTTTTCTCTTTGTTACAACATTTAAATACGTTTAATCGTATAACGGTAACCAAATATTATATTAGTTATAAATTCTGTATATTATGAGTGAGTTGCAGAGCTTTACAAATTATTTTGAATGTTTTTATGTAGCCGATTGTGCGACGAGCTAATCGAATACTTTCACTAGAATGCAACGAATGCAATGAGTACATTGAGTAGATGAGCGAGTAGAGTGCGAGGAGAACTAGAAGTACTTGCGAGTAGATTATGACAAGTGCTAGGAACAGTTCAGGAAGAGTACTAGGAACACTTGGAGTAGAGTATGACGAGTATTGCAAGTACTAAGAGTAGAGTACGATGAGTACTAGGAATACTTCGAGAAGAGTATGGAGAAGTAGTACGTTGAGTACAATAGAACGACTACTAGGAACAGTTCTAGCACAGTACGAGGTGTTCTAAGAATACTCTAAGTAGAGTGCGTGGAGTACATGGAACAATTTGACTACAATACAACATGTACTAGGAACAGTTCGAGGAGTACTAGGATTACTTTGAGTAGACTATGAAAAGTAAAAGGAATACTTTGAGTACAGTGCAACATGTACTAGGAACAGTTCCAGTAGAGTACGAGGAGTACTAAGAGTACCTTAAGTAGAGTGCGTGGTACAATACATTGAGTACTAGGAACAGTTTGATTAGTACTAGGATTACTTTGAGTAGACTATGAGAAGTACTAGGAACACTTTGAGTACAATACAACGAGTACTAGGAACAGTTCCAGTAGAGTACGAGGAGTACTAAGAAAACTTTAAGTAGAGTGCGTGGAGTACTAGGAATACAATATAACAAGTGCTAGGAACAGTTCGAGTAGAGTACTAGGAATACTTCGACTTGAGTACTTCCAGGATAAACGAAGTATAAGCAAGTACTATAAACCCCTAAGATGCATTCCAGATAGTAAAATATTTATTGTAAATATGCGCAGCAAGTGTTGTATATAACCAAAGAGCATATACAGATAAGCAAAGTGTATATTATATATTATGATATGTATATGAAGTATATAAATCTCAGAGTTAGCTATGTATGTATATGTATGCATGAGTGTTAAACAAATGAAAGCTTTAGATGTACTTATAGAGCCGAGTACATGTATTTATTAGATGCCGTAAGACACACCAAACCACAACTTGTCCAATAATGCAACTAAAATGAGACCAAACATTGTAGTGCGAATTTTAAATATAGAAACACAAAGAAATAAAATATATATAGATTATACACTTAAATCCGTCTTAATTAGAGCGTGTTGAGTGCTGTGTGATATTTGGTTTAGTTTCTTTATGATTTTTTTGAGGAAAACTAAAATTATTCTGGAAACACTTGGAAAAACATATCATTGGCTACTTTTGATATGATTTGATATAGAAATATTTTTGACCTTTAGAACAGTTTTGAAAAGTTACTTACAAAAACAAATGTGGAACACACACAGCACCACACAACATTTATATAGATATATTATATTATTTATTTATTATATATATTGTACATAAAACTATGTAACTTGATATACAAGATATCAATGATGAAATGGTGCAGCTTTAAATGAATTTTGATATAAAGAAATACATATATTGAAGATATATAAAAGAAATGCTATAGCTATAATCTAAGCGAGACATGTATATTTGATATAGTCGTATATGTATCTGTATAATATGTAGTTAAAAATACTCAAAACACAAAACAAAATATATATATATAAAGTATTTAATTGAAATTTGGTTCCTAAGTTTGAGCCAGATCAAAAGTACATACACCAAAGAACAAGAATCGAATCGAAACTCTGAATCGAATCTTTGTATTTAGATGGGGTTCAACTCTATAGCGATTGGATCAGATTTTTGTATATATTTATTCATAAAAATGGAAAGATTATATAGAAATATTGTTAAAACATTCCTTACAAGCATCTAAGTATGCTCTAAACAGATAAATATAATAGATTATTTACATATATATATCCCAAAGCATATATCTAATATATACACATAGTACCTAACTATTATATATGAAAATATCTACATATTTAAAAGCATTGTTAATCTATTTTAAAAATACTCATTTTTGTATTCCGTTTAACTTTCAGAACGATATAATGTATATATAAGGACGATTCAGTTCCGCACAACAGATTGTTCAGTTTAAAAGATTTAAGAAAGAGATTTCAACGATTTAAAGGGTATAAATCTTCTTTTAGAAACTTTCACATTCAAATATAGAAAATATTTTAAACATGTATTTTTATAGCAGAGAATCCGATATAAAAGATATATATATAATGTGTTCTATGACACAAACAGTTCAAACAAATATATATAGATATATATAGAAATATATAAATCAATTTTAGTTTCTTTAGTTTTTGCAAACAAAACATTTTTCGACGCGTCTCCCTCACGGGAGAGCTGATGCCACACAGTAGCAGTTAACATTAATTATAAATGAAGGAGAAGAACTAACTATTAAGAACAACTATTTATACAAATAACTACTATATATACATACTATATATACTATATATATACGAGAATATGTAGTGTCTAGTTAAGCGCAGAAAAAACTACAGACTAAAGTGTATTTATTTACAGAAAAAAGTAACAGAAGCTAAAGCTTAAAACTTCTATATAGCATATATACCATATATAACTTATAGGATCTATAAAGATCTGTTATAACCTATAAATATATTAACCATAGCAACGCATACTTCAGAAGTAAAAGAAAGCAAATGTTTTCCTTTTGTACAGATACAGATTTATATAATAAATTAAAACTATGTACTTCAAAAGGTTCCCCAACTATTTATCGCCGTAGGATCATAATATATATATATATGTGCCATAAAATGTTGCTTCAACTGCTTCGATATAATATTAATTAGATATATAATCCAATTCAGTTACAAACTCGCTCTGCTTTTTATACTTTTTAGTTTTACTATTATAATCGAATTATATACTATAACTTATATTGTGCCAAGGCTCTCGATATTGTAGTATATAGCATATATGCAAGTGTAGTATTCGTGTATAGATCCAACCATATTATATATATACTAAGAATCATAACCATCTATGTAAACCAAGCCTGTAATCAGTGTTTAAAACAACCGAATATAATAAATACAATCTATGTAGCAAACCCCTATATCATTCAGTTGAGTTCTCTTTAGACTTCAGGCCGTATAAATTGGATAAATTGAGCTGTACGTAGGGTCCGTACAGACTGATAAAGGTAAGTATAGAATTTGTGCTTTGTTGGCCGAATTGTGCCAAGATCTCAGCTGTGCGGCAGGGATGCAGTGCCATATAAGGCCGAAAGAGCACGGGATGCTCCATTTGGGTTAGCATCTGGTAGAGATCAGTGCGCGTTGCCTCGGGCATAAAGACAGCCCAAGTGGCCTCCAAATCCAAGAGGCTGCCATCTGTGGAAACATCTCTATTAATAAGGATTAAGGATTTGTATCTGGATTACTACTCACCTGATCTGTGTGCTTGAAAGTAAAGCATGGGCACCTGGTAGGAGATGCTATAGACTATGTGGTACTCCACGCTTATGAGTTCTTCCTTCGCTTTGCACTTAATTTTCTGTGTATACTTCAGAAAACTATTGGGCTCCTGTTGGTCCTAAAAGAATACTTGAAGCTAGTTTAAATTAAGTTAAATTTCCAACTTACCTTCTCATAGAGCTGCCAGCTATCCTCCAGCTGCTGTGACATGTCCAGAAACTGTTTAGCCTGGCTTAGAAACTCTGGCCAGGTTAACGTTGTCTCGCTCATTTTACGCTAAAAAGAAACAACTTAAAACCTTTACAAGCCACTTACAAATTTAACTAACATTAGTTAAAGGTAAAGTAAAAACTAGTTGCTTTTATAGGCATATAGATATATATGCCTTAGATATATATATATAGATTATATTTGATAAGTTATTTTTAAATCGAAACTGTCGGAAGTGGAGAGCTCCTTAACTTTGGATACTTAAGATAACACATAATTATTTTAACTACAAAGCAGCAGAAACAGAAACAGAATGCAGTTTTTAAAACTTATAATAAAATGCCTCCTTTAAGGATTGCGTGGATCGCCGTCCAGGACGGCCACCTGGATGTTCTCATTGCGACGCACTTGCACCACAGTCACAGTGGCTGCCTTGTCATCAAATTTGCACGTAACCGTCACCTCGCTTAGTTGAAAATTAAATATTTGTGAGCCGTATTTTGTGCGCAAGTATACGGAACGTGGATCAGCCTCCAGTATGTCCACAATGCAGCGTTTTTCCACCTGCAGCTCCAGCAGCTGTGCCTCGGCATGCTCGTTGAAGCAAACAGTAAGTCGGTGACTGGCCGTCACCCAATCGGGCACACGCACAGCACTGGGCAACGGTGGCGTCGTGTGGCCACTGAATATATCGGCAGTTGCTGTATAGCCTGAGGCGCCATATAGTTCCAAATCCGACTCCTCGCCATCAGGTTCCTGACGTGAATCATAGAAGTCGGCACTGTTCTCATTTGGAATGACAGAACTGCGACCTGATTGTGGATAAAGGGGAATCATTAGAGGCTCCAGTTTGTCTTAGGTTCTCCGAGCCCAACTCATACCTGGGTCGACACTCAGAACTGGCGCATCATAATAGGGTATGTAGGGTTTAATATCCAGCACAGGTGTGCCATCGACCATATCAGTGCCATAGAAGCTTATGGTGGCGCCCTCGATCTTCTCAATTTCCACCAGCGACAATCCAATGGGGCACGGTCGATGTGGTGAACGTGTGGAGAACACTCCCACGCGGTCACCACCTAAACGCGGCGGCGCTACTTTAGCCTTGGGATGCGCATTGTTGCGATGGAAGTGATAGATGAGCCACATGTGTGAGAAGTCGGCCAAGCCCTCCAGCGAGTGATCCGGATTAGTAAAGATGCCATCACTAATTTCTATGGTACTCCGCAGTCTACTACCCACGCTCGATTGCCGAGGCACGGCACGTTTTTCCGGAAAGGCGCTGCGTATAACGCCAATGGGCTTGAAGTGAGCCAAGTCCTCGCAGCCGTTTACATGGATGTCATTGGTGGCTGTCTGCAGTTTACACAGGGTTAATCGAGTATTAGACGTGGCCTTCTCACCTGCAACGCACCTGCAACAACACTGTTTCCAGTTTGTCCTTGCCCTTGGGACTTGTGTTGGCGCAACCTTCGCAGCGAAAATCCTGCAGCAGCCGGTTTATGGTTTCAATGTCCTTGCGCTGCACATGCTGCAAGTTGCGCACTTGCTGTCTGCACATGTAATCAATCGAATTCAAGGTGCATAAGTAACTCTTTGAACTTGAACTTCACCAATTTTCAAGGATATTTGTATTTTGTATTATACCTTAAGTTGTTTATCTCGTTCCTCGCAATTGTCAACTGACTTTTAAGTCATCCTCATGCATGTTCGTAATGCAGACCCTCCAAACCGAATTTTAACTTAAATTACAACTTAAACCTTAACTTAATTTTATTTTTATTTGTTATTAAAAACACACACCGAATATTTACCTTTTCCTTTTCAATGTGCCATTCACACTGGTCGTACACAATAATGCAGAGATGTCCGATACCTCATCGCCATTCACACTGAGTAGCATCGATAACTTTGTGATATCGCTCGATAAATGAAAACCTTTTTGCCAGCCCTGGTATACAATGACTTTATAAATTTCATCTTTGGGGCAAAACTAAGGAGCCAAGCACATTCGCATTTTTAAGTTTATACTTTTTAAAAAAGAGGTAAATACTAAAAAAACACGTTGTCATTAAATTGGTTAATCTAAGTGCGTTTGATTTACCTTGATTGCAGTCAAATCAACAAACAGCAACATGTCCCGAGGAAGTTCAGCCGGCTTCGATAGACACATTACAATTTTTTCGCCCGAGGGACGCCTCTATCAAGTGGGTAAGTTTTGCGGTAGAAAGTGCATACATATATATAAATTACGGTTAATATAATTATATCTTATTCGAATTGCTTAGAATATGCGTTTAAGGCCATTTCTCAGGAGAACATCACATCGGTAGCTCTGAAAGGCGCCGACTGTGCCGTTGTGGCTACCCAAAAGAAGGTGACGGAAAAGAACATTGTGCCGGAGACGGTGACGAACTTGTTCCGCATTAGCAAGGAAATTGGCTGCGTTATGACCGGACGCATTGGTAAGCTTCAAAGCGGTCAGCGCATACGTCAAGATGCAGTTACTCATGTGTAGATTTGCTCTTCAGCGGATTCACGCTCCCAGGTGCAGAAGGCTCGCTACGAGTCAGCCAACTTCCGTTACAAGTACGGCTATGAGATGCCCGTGAATGTGCTCTGCCAACGTATTGCAGACATTAATCAGGTTTACACGCAAAACGCTGAGATGCGTCCTCTGGGTTGCAGCATGGTCCTGATCTCTTGTGACGATGAACTGGGTCCATGCGTCTACAAAACGGATCCGGCTGGCTACTATTGCGGCTACCGTGCCTGTTCAGCTGGTGCCAAAATGACCGAAGCCAACAGCTATTTGGAAAAGAAATACAAGAATAATTTGTCCGAGGAGAAGACTATTCAACTGGCCATTACATGTCTGTCCAGCGTCTTGGCTGTTGACTTTAAGCCCAATGGCATTGAGATCGGCGTTGTGAGCGAAGGAAGTCGTGAGTTCCGTGTACTCGATGAGAAGGAAATCGAGGAACACTTGACCAAAATTGCTGAGAAGGATTAAGCGCCTAGCGTACAACCCAACCCATTAGATGTAATTTCATTTTTAATAAAGTCTTGAATGGAATTGTCGAAAATATACCTTATATTTACCGTATTCTACGGTTTTACGTTTCCTTGTTTTTATACACCTTTCCGCCGTAGCGCATCACATACGAAGCCACGTCAAACTTGCGCTTACATCCCTGATAGTTCATGAAGCGGATCTTGCCGAAGATGGCGCGCTCTTTCCAGCCCATATCGTGTATGCCCCCTATGGACCACATGCAGCCCACGTAGCCATTGGGATCACGGCCATCCAGGCTGTACTTATCATTCAGTAGTATGCTGTACTCCAGTGCTAGCTCCGGCGTTTCTGTCCACTCCAGGATCTTCTTCGCCCAATACATGCGAAGGAATCCATGCATTTTACCCTCTTTCACCAGCTGCAGCTGTGCCGAGTTCCACAGGTCGTCATAAGTGCGCGACTTCTCCAATTCCTCAAGCGTATAGCAAGGACTACGCTTGTCCTTGCGATGAGCATCCAATGACTGATAGGCCCAATCATGTAATCCCTTTAAGCTATCGTAGTGCTCATTGTAGTAGCAAAAGTTGTCCGCCAGTTCGCGGCGTACGATGGTCTCCTCGCAAAATGCATCAACGGAAGCCTTGTAAATCGAACTGTAACATTGCACCTCGAGAATACAACGTTGCGCGGATATTTGGCCAAAATGAAGCCAAGGCGAGAGACCCGACAGTGCATTAGCCGTGGGATCATTGCGCTTATCGTTAAAAATACGTAAACGACGCGTGCAGAACTCGTACAGCTGACGGCAAGCAGCCGTGTAGCCGGGTTTGGCCCACTCCACCTCAGTCACGCTCATGTCACACGTCAGTTGCGCCTGGGCGGCAACCCAATCAATGGGTTTTGCCCCGGCCTGTTTGCCGTGCGGATGTTTAATGACTGGCGGAAACTGTGATAGGAATTCAGCTAACTTTGAGTTTATTTTGCTACGTATGGTACGCGCTGCGTACTCTTGCTTCTCGGATGCCACCCAGAGTGGAACAATGTTATGGGCATCCACTTGTATGAGGGGGACATCTTTGGGAAGGGCTTTGACCACATCTGTGACCCATTGGCGCGGCACTCTTAAAGGCGCAAAGTCGCAGACCACAGCTCCTATGTCCTCAGCGACCACAAACTCGGGCAAACGTTCCGCAGCTGGACCCAGAAGCAGCCGGAAAGATATGTTTAAGTCACGGCACTGTTGTTCCACCTCCTGTAGGCCACCAAGCATAAACTGGTAGTGTCTCAGTGTAGCATTAAGAAACTTCGGTACCAGGCAAAATACCACCGTCAGGGGCAGCTCCAGTTTCAAAGCCAAACGTTGTGCAAACAGCATCGCCCAATTGTCCTGTACACGCGCATCCCGTGACATCCAATAGACAACGCCGCCCTTGCAATGGTCCTTAACATCGCTAACGGTGGTCAGGACACGGACACGTTTCTTCTTAAAGGCAAACTCATGTATGTTCGATGCACAAGCCACACGTTGCTCTTGCATGTGGCTCATAAACTCTTCCAAGTTTTGGTAGCTTGGCTTGAACGGCGTCTTTGGGGAAAAAACTGTTTTTGGAACGCTGCTGCTACTCTTGCTATCTTCCTTTACCTCCTTCTTCGGCTTCTTCACAGCAGCGCCAACAGCACTGCTCGTTTTGGTGCGCTTCATCTGAAAGCTAAATATTAATATTAATGAAGTTAGTTTTCCGTTGTTTAAACTACGCACTTTCCAAATAGTAAACGGAAAACGGCCAAATCCAAGTACACTTTTTGCCGCGGTCCTCTCAATAGCATTGAACATTTTGTAATATACTACAGTCTGGGCACACTTTCATTTGAAAACAGCATCACATTTAACATAGCAATTGAATACGCTGAACTGTTATTAACAGCGAGGACGCAACTATTGTTGTTATTCGCGTTAAGCAAAAAATTAGGCAAGATACATAAATCATATTAATTTATTTAAACTAATTAAATATAAATTGATTTGAAAGAATTATTATTGAACGTCAAGGTTTCAATAAACGCTGCAGAGAATAACCTACTTAACAGCGTCCAAATGACGTAAGTTTGGAGGTCGCTACGTAAATTCAGTTGATTCTTACGTCGATGGTAAACTCTGACATTTATAAAGAACAAACACATTACGGATGTTTTTAATGATTTATAGATTTACTCAACTGCATACAGGTTTTTTAAATAACTCTCTTGATATACAGATATATTATTTTTCATATATATAAATTGTACCATTTAGCAATCGTTTCAGTTTAGCCTATAAGGGAAAGTTTACGCGTGATTCTCTCTTTGGAAATACGTTTTTAGAATACACTCGATTTGTTTATAATTTATATATAATAAATATTTAAACGTGTATATATACAGCTAGGAATTTCTTTTAGTTTGTTATTTAAAGTATATAGAAAATATTGAATTTGTTAAAAAGTGAAATTATAATATTTAAAAAATAAATATGTCTAATAAAAATTTACACTACAATTATTTCCGATCCGATAAGTACGGTAAAGCGAAGAGTTGGATTACAAAATAATAAACAAAATTATCACAAATAATAACAGCGCACAAAGTATGAGAATGGCGGCCCATTGACGCTTATCTGCAAAGATATAACGGTACAGATATAGGTAATTACACCAACTATATTATATATTATATATTATTGACTTTACCATTATTCATATGTAAAACTTTGGCAACTTTTTTCATTGTTGTATCTAGTTTGGATTCGGTTGTATCGAACTCGTTCCCGAAGTCGTCCAACATGACCGCCTGTTCGTCTAGCTCAACGCCTATTTGGCGGGAAACAGTCTTAAGGGTGCCAATGGAATCACTTATCATGTCCAGCTGCTCATCCTGACCCTGCATCATACGCTGTTGTATGGACACCGTTTCGCCGACGTATCGATGACCCGGACTATCCAGGTTACCGCCATTGCCTCCATAATGACTAGGACTATCAATATCCATAGCATTCTCTAGCTTGGAGTACTTGGTGCCACTGTGCCGCGTTGCGGCTGCCGCTGCTGCTGCCGCCGACATCGTTCCCGCTATTGTATTGGCCACAGTCTGAGTATTGGGGCAATCTACCAGATAGGTGCGATCGTTGTGCGAATGATATTCGTTGTTTTGGTTGTGGTTGAGGTTGTGGTTGTGGTTATGGCTTTGATTCCGTTCGTTCTCGAGCAGTGGCTGATGTGCGGTAATATCTCTGTCCCTGTTCCGATTCAGGCTCATCTTATCCTTCATCTGCTTGACCTCATCGCGAGTGTTGTCGATGAAATGTCGCCGGCTGGAGAGTTCACGATTATCTATCCTAAACTTCGTAGGATTCTTTTCAACGATGCGTGCTAAGGTTATATAAAGTTAAGGGAAACCACACATATATATAGTATAACTGAGAGATAGGTAAAAATTTACGACTTTCGAATTGATTTTTCACAAAAACGTGTCAGCTGCTTGTTTTCTAAAAAGGATATTGATAGTGTCCTCCAGATCCTCTAGGTCCCATTCAATGCTACGCAGCGAGTTCCGCAGCTCCGTTGTGGTCCATTCAACCTCGGCTCCACCGTTCTCACCCAGTTCACGCCACCGCAAGTAAAGTCCGCGTGTTTTGTTCAGAGCTTTAAATACCTCACTGCAAAAAAACAGGAAAGGGGGTAGAGAGAGAGCAGGAGAGAGAGAGAGATAGAGGGGGTTGCATCAGAATTTTATTTTCATAGCAAATTGGTAGTGCAATAAAGTGCATACTCCTTGACAACAAAAAAAGGATCCTCCAGAGACATGACCCACGCTCTGTCACGTATCCTACACCCGTTGAAATTTAATTTTAACTGTTCTTTTCACAACGGTAAAGTTAAGCGCACTTGACTTTTATATTCATGGAATTTCGTGTTTTCCTTTCTCTCTCCCCACAATCGTATTTTTCCTTTTTTTATTTCACACACGTTCGTCGTGTGAGCAACAACCCCCCACAGTTTTTGGGGGTGCGTTAATAATGCTTTTTTTTTATCGATATAGTAAAAATATATATTGTTGTTATTTTAGCATTAAATTCCGTATTGACTTGATCTAATCTATTGGAAGCTTATTTTTCAATAGCACGTTTATTGATTATTGCACTTAGCCGAGTTATCTGTTTGTTGAATGAGGTTTCTATAGACCGCGGACGCGGCCAGGCTATTGCGATAGCCAAAAGTAAACTGACGTTATTTTACGCTCAATTCCGTTAGCCTTTGGGGAGCGTAAAACGTAAAGGCATTTGTTTATGCTGCTCCAGCGGCTGCGCAGTGTCAATCAACCACAATCAGCGAGATAATCAGCCCGCAGCAACAGAAAACCACAACAATAATTAATTATTATTATTAATAGCGGTTTATCTTCTTCTTCGTCCTCGCAAAAGTACACCAATTTTACCATTAACGTTAAACAAAATTAACAGCTGGGCAAAGCAGGCTCTCTCCCTCTGTCTGTTACTCTGTCTGCGAGAGGAGCACTTTGTTGTTTTTGTTTTGCTTTCTGCTCATGTTACAACTGCTGCTGTAAATCCCAACGATTTTCTTATAAAACCAAATTAAACTCACCTGCTCCAGGTTGCCAACTCATTAAGCGAATTTCGCTCCACAAACAGACTAACTTAAACAATAAATGTGTCTAGTATTAACTATTCAGTCATTATTTCTATAAATTTTAGTTCAGCTGTGTCTTTTCTCTGTTGTGGCCAATACGCCTATATGAGTAACAGAGCAATGTTAACGCAATGTGAGCAACATAACGCAATGTGAGCAACATACTACTTAACAGGTAGTTATTTCATTTGGTATTTTTACAGTATCTAAATGCCTGCACACTCTGGGCACACAGATAATATTTTCCGTTAATCTATTTTGTATTGCAAAGGTATAAAAACTGCGCTGATAAAAGAAAAATAAAGACAATTCAATAAAATAACATAAAAATGCTGCAAAATGATGCGGTACGCAATTTACACTATGACAGCGAAATACGTGTAGCCCAAACACGCAATGAAACAGAACCCACAGGTAAATATTGTATTAAACTTAATTCGAGTTATTTGGGTATGAATCATATTCAAAGATTATTGTTTTTAGCACCTGATAAATAATTTGCTGATATACAAAAGTCTTTCTATTTTATTGTGTAAACGCTGCACTTGGATTATTTAGTATGGTGTGTGTGTGGTCTGATTCACACACAACATAGAACACACAACACACCTACAGGTTGTCCATTTCTGTATCTTATCAGCGATTGTTGTGTTATGGTTTTTATTAGCTTTTTGTTAACGCGAAGTACCTTTGTTTAGGCCGATTTCGCCAAGTGATCGATATAAGAAAGTACTATCCCTACATAAATCAAATTGACGATCTTTTTATTTGTTGTTTACAGTTTTTGACTCTCATATCAGCATTACCTCACAGCCGCGTCCCATGTCAGGTAAGTTCCATAAATTTCTTGATTCAGTCTATACTAAATACTTATCCATCCACAGAAGTTCCACGCATTCCATTGCCCATTTCTACGGTAGCTGGCAGTCGCACGTTTATACCCCTGGCTGGCTACGATTGCCTCGCGGATGTGCCCTCTGTGCATATTGAGCAAACCTTCGAGCTGAACGACTGTATGTATAAAGAGGGAAACGGAAGATCAGGAACTACCTACTAAACTACCTTTCTTATAGCACTCACTGCTGTCTCATCGGAGAACCGTTATGTGGTGCGTTCCCCACTGGGCGATGCCATCTTTGCTGCCTCCGAGAGCTCCACAGAGAAGAATCGCATGATTTGGGGCTCCGGACGCCCGTTTCAGATGCATTTGCTGGATCGCACACACCAGGAAGCGTTGGTATTCCGCAGGAAACTGGCACTTGGCGCCATGTGCTGTCAGCCCAAAACTCTGGAGATATGGATACCGCCTGGCAATGTGCTGGGCCGTGTGGTGCAGTCGCCCACCTTTACACAGCCCGAGTTCTTCATCGAAGATGGCAACACCAATCGGCCCGTCTTCTGCGTTGAGGGACCCGCAAATAGTGGCTGCTGTTGCTTCTGCTTGCCCAAGGAATGTTACTTCAAGGTTTGAATGCTTGAATATAACCAGATAGATCTCTAATCTTGTGCTTATCCTTATCCATAGATACACTCGGGAGGTGATCTACGCGCCTCCATAGACCACAAGTGGCTGGCCAGCAAATCGCAGTACACCACGAATATATATTTCAGCGACATCAAACTAACCGCCAAGGAACGCGCACTGATACTGGGCTCAGCTTTTCTAATGGTAAGTAATTAATTAATTTACTAATTAAATAATTAATTTATACTTATATCTTTGCAGGAATATTTGTACTTTCAAAAACGCCATTGAGTGTAGGAGAGAGAAATAAAAACGAGGAAATTATATTTTCACATTGATTTCTTTTATTTTTTGTGGTGGTTTTTTGTAAAGTTTTTCATGTTCAGTTTTTCTCCGATATATATATAATATATATAGTTTAAAATAATGTAATAAATCACTTCAATTCTTTTGTTTAACATATACATTCAATTTTATATATATATATTCATATATCATATTTTATGTATATACTTTTGCTATACTTTTAGCCACTTTGTACAATAATTTTCATTAATTTCTATAAACTTTATGTGTGTTTCTGTGTGTGTGTGTGTATATAGTGTGTGTGTGTGTGGATTCTCTTTGACTAAACTACCAAACTTAATGTTTATATGACAACATAATCTTTAAATATAATTCGTTTTTCTTTTCCTTTCATTTATTTATTTTTTTTTTTAGTTTTGTTTGATTTTCAATTTGCTTTCGCTATTTAAAATTAAATTAATTAATTAAATAATAAAAACAATTGAAAATGAGTCTCGTGGTCTCGTTGTTTTTTGTTTTTTTTTTCTGTTTTTGTTTTTTTTTTATCTAAAATTTAAAAACATAAACAAAAAATTGTTAAACTCCAGTTTTGGTAACAAACTTCAAAATTAGGAAGAACTTTGTGATTAGATTGGAAATCGCTTCTGGATACATTGTTAATATATATAGGAAGTGGGCAGGGTCCTGGGGGGGAGGGTATTGGGAGTGGTGGGCTAGGCCTTAATCATATATATCCTAGACTATTATCTATAGCTATATTCTCGCTTTTCTTCTGTTTTCCTTTTACTTTGTAGATACGACTCACAGCACTTCAGGAGTTTTGTATTTCTAACATTTCGAAAGAGAATCTATATATGTGCTTATATACTTAATAACTAGGGGGCTAGCGTACATGGTACCTGCTGTACAGTTTGTATATATAGATAGATATATCTAGTATATAGTTTATCGATAAGAGTTGAACAACATTTCAAGGTTGAGAGTTGACATAAATTAAGGCTAAATACTTAAGTTGCAAACGTTTCCTTGTTGCTTTGTGTATATATATATAAATATATGTATGTATTTAAGTATATATATGTATATACTTGACTTGTTTACACACACATGCAACACACTTCTTTTGAGTAGTTATAGAAAGCACTCGATTAACTGGGAAAGCTTTCAGCAACTTTGCTAAAATGTCTCTTGAAATCTTTTTAGCCACTTGATTTGCATGCAAAAACTAGCAGAAAGCTTTTCCAAGAGCTTTCAAAGCACATTAAAGCTTTTTCAAGAGCTTTCAAAGCACATTAAAGCTTTTCCAAGAGCTTTCAAAGCACATTAAAGCTTTACTTTTACACTGAAAGCTCTCTCCAACTCTTTAATCGAATGCTGTAGCACTTGAAGTCTGACAGGATTACAATTTGTTTAGGTTTCTGTGTGTGTGTGTGTGTTGGTGTGTGTGTGTAGTTTTGTTGTGTGCCCAAATGCGATATGCTTAGACATTTGATATGCGCTCGTTGATGCTTTGGTCATTGCCGTGCCCACCGCGACGTTGCAATTGATGTAGCACTATTGGTTCTGGCTGTGGCCCGAGTTCGGGTTCTGGGTGAGATTGTGGCCAGGTGTAGGCCTGGTAGGTGTAGGGCCACACTCAGGTGGGCTGCAGCATGTACATGTACTGTCAGTTGCTTGCCTGGGCCGTGGATACGACCACCGGCAGCGGCAGCTCGTTTGTGTTGCTCCGAGCACGTTTCTCGCTGCCCTCCAGCGGATTGTCGCTCTCGTCGCCGTTGCTGCTGAAGCTGCTGCCTGGGAGGCGACGCTTCAGACTGTGTGTGTGGCCGAGGCCATTGACAAGGGTCTCATCCTCGGACATGGAGCTGGCGCGCTGTGGCGTGTTGCCAGCGCTGTCGTTGTCCAGCGAGGCGATGGCTGAGGCAGCGGCACTGTTGGCCGCACTGAAGCCATCCTCGGAGGCGCTGTCCTGGCCGGCGGCTGGTGTGTCCGTGGCCAGCTGCAGCATGCCCGAAGGCGTCGTATAGCCGCTCAGCTTGTTCGGATCCTTCTCGAGCAGCTTCTGGGCCAGCATCTTGAGGGAAATCAGCGAGTTCTCGCAGTCGCTGGTATCGATCTCCGTCAGGCTGATGCCGGCACGCTCGATCTCCGCGTAGGTGCCGAAGGGCAGCTTCTGGAGGCACTCCAGCTTCTGGACGTGCGTCTTGGAGCGCAGATGCTTGGCCAGATGGCCGTGTATGCGGAAGGCTATCTTGCAGTCCGTGCACTCAAAGGGACGCGGATTCGATGTGGTCGGCACACCGAAGGTCGAGGTCATCATTACCTTGTTCTTGTGCGCCTCGGAGCGTTCGTGCTTCTGCAGATGTCCCTGCGTGCGAAAGGATATGCTGCAGGGCTCACACTTGAACTTGCGCTCCATGTAATGGATGTTCATGTGGAGCGTCAGCTGATGCTGCCGCTGGAACGTTTTGTTGCAGACGCTGCAAACGGGACGCGCATCTCCCGGCGGAGGCGGCGGCGGCGCAACACGCGCCGGATAGCTGCCAGTGGCAGCAGCTGCTGGCTGCAGCTCCGCGCTGCTTGTGGGCGTCGCCTTGAGCCGCTCCTCGCCGACGATGACGGTGCGTGTGGGCGCAGCAACTGTTGCTGCGGCGCTGCTGTTGCTGCTGCTGTGGTTGCTCAGGACTCCGCTGAAGTCCGTGGCATCTGGCTGCTGCACTGCAGCCGGCAGGTTGGCATTGTGTGTCTTCGACTCAATGCTGGCCACTACCAAAGGCTTCTCCTGATCCGACTGGGTGTCCATCTCCTCAAACTCATCCGCAATGCTGGAGGTTCCAGCTGCTATTGGCGGAATGGCATCCTCCACTGGCGTCTTGACCTCGTGCACCTCAATGCTGGGCAGCTCTGTGATAACCAGAGGCTGCTTGGCCAGGCTGCTGGTCACCACCATCGGCGTGCTTAAGCAGCTGCTGGTGATCACACTGGAGCTGGTCACCTGGTAGCTGCGACTGAACTGGCTCTGCTTCATCTTGGCGTACTGCAGCGCCTGCTCCTTGATGTAGGTCTGCAGCAGCACGTCCTCTCCCTCGCTCTCACGCTTCGCCTGCTCCTCCATCTCCGCAGAGATGCGCACCTTGTCGAGACGGAAATCAAAGTCTTCATGAAGCCGCCGCACTCAATGTTGCCGGTGCCAAAGATGACATCGCGCATCTGCTGGGCTTGCGACTTGGGTGTCTGCTCTATGACTGAGGCGAGCATAGGGAGTATGGCAGGAGAGGAACGCGGCTTGGTTAGATCCATGGGTGCACTGCTCTCATCGTTGGGCACGCCACGCTTGGGCTTGGACTCCTCCGGATTGGAGTAATACTGTTCCTGCTTCTGGTAGTCAAACGGCGGCTTTGGTGACGTGAAGGAGCAGACCAGCCGCTTGGGCTGGGAACCACCTGCGGCGCTGCTGCTGCCCGCCGAGGAGCCAATGCTGTTGGCCGGACTGGCAGCTGGCAGCGGCGTCTCCGGCAGCTGTGCGGGATACGGCGAGATGCTTTGCGGAATCGGCGGAGTCATGGACAGAGACAGCAGACCACGCGCCGCCTCATGCTCCTTCAGCCGCGACTTGGACTCATCCGTGTCTGGAATAGGTGTAGGGATTAGTTTGGGATTACCTAGGAACAGGTTTCCAGGGCTACTTACCGCTGCTCTCGGACTCATTGTCGCTGTAGTCTTCGGAGTCGGATTCACCCGCCATGGAGGAGGTGCGTCCACCTGCGGAAGTGGACGACTGCTGATCGAACTCCACGTCGACGTCCAGGAACTCGCCATCCGCGGGCATGGGACCCGGATTGATGCCCAGCTCGATGCACTTCTTGAAGTGCGTCTTGGACTGCATGTGCTTGGTGAGATTGCCCTTCGTCTTGAAGCTGCGAATGGAAAGAGAGTATAAAGATGAGATATAACCAAGGAGAAGGGTTCATCCTGGACTCACCTGAAGTTACAGTGGCTGCAGGTGAAGGGACGCACATCCGTGTGGGTGCGTATGTGCTTCTTGAGCATCGACGGCTTCTTGCAGCGGATGCCGCACTCGGAGCAGACGTAGCGACCGCGACCGCGTCCACGTATGTACGTGTAATCCTCGTGGGATTCATAGCCACCGACCAGCAGTTGGCCGGACTCCAGTTTCTTGGCTGCCGCCGCCGCAGCTGCCGCCTCCTCCTCGTTGGCCTTGGCCGCCACATTGGCCTCACTCAAAGCGCCAATGGACGTGGCTGGAGGAAGAGCTGGCACTGCCGCTGGCTGCTTCAGCTGATGCTGATAGAATTTACTCTGCACATTCACCGTGGTGGAGCAGGTGCTGACCGTTTGCTGGGAACTGACGACAGTGTACTGCAGCTTATCCGCACCCGCCATGGCCATGGAGCGGCAGCCGAGCATCTTCTGGCGCGAGTCATACAGAGCCATCACCTCGCGGGGCTTGAAGCCCAGCGGATGCGGCTGATTCTCCTCGCAGACCTGCCAGACGCTGTACATGGACAACTTGTGCATCCCGGCGACATACGAGGGCTGCGGACAGTTCACGGTGCAGTAGAACATCTTCGTGCTGCACTTGAGTCCCAGATAGGTGTAGGCGTGTCCGTTGAGGTAGAGCTGCACGCAGGACTTGGAGGGACGTGGCGTCTCCGGCGAGATCAGCGGCAAGGTGTTGGCCGTGGGAGTTATGCCGTGATGCCGCTTGGGCGTGAAGGTGCCCGGCTTGAGGGGCAGACTGGTGGGACGTAGAAACTTTGACTTGGCACTGGTGGAGCTGGTGGTGATCGTCGTCGTCGTGTTGCTCGTTGGCGGCGAGCTGCGATGCACATCCTCCGGCATGTCCACGTGCAGCGGCGCCAGCGCCTCCTGCGGCTTGTTGACATTATCGAAATTGAAGTGACGCACCTCCTGCATGGGCGAATCCTTCACATTGTCCGCCATGCGCAGGAAATTGAACGGCAGCTTCTTGTTCAAGCTGTCTCCAGCTGCTGCTGCTCCAGCGACAACGACAGCCGCAGCTGCTGCTCCCAGTGTGGGCGTCTTGCTGTTCCATTGGAGCGCGTTGCGCTGCGCCGGCGTCGGCGGCTGGCGACTGAATTCACTGGGCAAATTCTGGACGCCACCGAAGGGCGAGAGCGCTTTCAATGGAGCCTCAGCGGTTAGCATGGGATTCGGACTGGGCTGCTTGCGATTGGGACTGCGTCCGCGTGTGCTGCTGGGCAGCTGCAGATGCTGTGGCGGCGGCAGCAGGGAGAAGCTGCCTGGTCCGGGCATGCCTGGGACATGGGGTATGGCCTTGAGGGGCTCCCCCAGGTGGTTGCTGCTGCTGCTCATCGGCGGCAGTGTCAGCGGATTGAAGGCGGTTATCGAGTTGATGGGCGGGAACTGAAAGTGCTGCGGAGCGCTGCTGGTGTTCAGCAGGAAGCCATTGTTATTGGCGTTGAGCTTGCGATCCTTGGAGTCGCCGACGAGCGGCGAGATGTCCTGGAAGCTGCCGCCGGAGAGCAGCGGGGTGCGTATCATGCGCGGACTCTTGTTCAACTCGGGGCACTCGGAGATGGGTATCATGCTGCCGCCGGAGGAGGTGAAGCGACGCAGACGCTCCTCCTTGGCGCTGTAGCTGCCGGCGGAATGGAGCTCCTGGCTGCCGGCAAAGATGTGCTGCACGCCCGCTGGCAGGGCAAAGGCTGAGCCGCTGCTGGAGCTGCTGCTGCTGACCAGATCGCTGCTCAGCTTGGGCCGCTTTGTGGGCGTCTCAATGATGATGTTCTCCAGGCGATCCTCGTGCATCTTCGTTATGACCACCTGGGCATCGGCGGCTTTGCGTGGCGCCGCGTAGTCCACGAGGGGAGTCTTGCCCAGGAGTGGGCCAGGTGAGGGCAGTGGTGCGTCCACAAAGCGCAGGGACACGCTGGTGGCATCAATGCTGGGAGGGATGGCCACAGCTGCTGGCGCTAGACAGTTGCTCCCGCTGCTGCTGCTGTTGTTGTTGTTGTGGCTGGAGCTGGCGCTGGCGCTGGAGCTGGAACTGGCGCTGGTGTTGCTGGTGGAAGTTATCGTTGAGGTGCGCGCCGGGGACTGCGCCGCACTGAGACGATTCAGCACCAAGCTGCTGGGTTTGGTCTTCAGCTGCGACCAGGCGAGCTTCGCCAAGGAGAGCGGATTCTTGGAGTTGGCCATGTGCGTCTTCAGCTCCGGCAGACTGAACGATATGGAATTGGAGCGAAAGTACTTGCTGCTGGGGGAGGAGGCGGGACTGATGGGTGCACTGGTGCTGGCGTCCTGGCAGTAGGTGCTGTTGTGGTGCTTCAGCTCGTCCGCGCTGCGAAACTCCGTGGCGCAAATGGGGCAGGAGTAGACGGCATCGTCGCCCTCGCCAATGGGCACCGCCAGGCCGCGTGCATTGAGCAGCAGATTCTTGATAATTGAGTTGATGGGCGGCGCAGCAGCAGCTGTTGTTGTGCTCTTCAGCACAGTGGGTGGAGCAGCAACAGTTGCTGCTGCAGCTGCTGCTGTTGCTGGTTTCTGTGGCAGTTGTTGCTTTGGTGCTTTGGCGGACAAGTTGAGCGGCTGCACGTGGTTGGGCGCCGGCTGCTGCTGTGGCTCCAGCTTGGGCAGCGGCGTGGCCGGATCCTGGCGATATTGCATCGTCTGCAGCGGCAATGGCGAGGGCGGCGGCGGCAACTGTTGCAGCTTGGCATTGGCTGCCAGCATGGGCGGTGTGGGCGTGCCCTTGAGGCTGGCGTAGCCGCTGCTGGTGCTGCTGGCGCTGCTGCCGCTGCTGGTGATGCGCTGCTGCTGCTGCTGCTGCAGGAATATCTGATGGTATTGCTGCTGCTGGTGTTGTTGCTGCTGTTGCTGCTGCTGTTGCTGCAACTGTTGCAGCTGCTGCTTTTGTACTATGGCCTGGGCCAGATTGACTTTCGTCTCGCCCAGCTGTGGAGTGTTGCTGCTGCTGCTGTTGCTGTTGGTGGCGTGTGCTGCAGCGTTGTTGCTGTTGCTGCTGCCTGCAATGATGCTGCCACCAGCAATGCTGCCGCTGCTGTTGCTGTTGTTGTTGCTGCTGTTGCTGCTGCTGTTGTTGTTCGCGTTGTTAAAGCTGCGCGAGCGATTCAACTGCTTCGGGTACTTCTTCTGCAAGAGGATCTCCTTATTCTCGACGATCGCCTCGTTCTGTGAGATCAGCTTGGAGATGTGCTCCTGCACCTTCTCCACGTTCTGCAAGAGATCGAGAGTTAGCAGAGATACCAGGAGGAAGGAGCTGCTGTTACTTACCACTTGCATGCCGCCGCTGGCGCTGGCAAAGCTGCTGAGGTTGGCAGTGGGCGTGGGCGTGGCAGGTGCAGGCAGCGCTGCTGCGGTTGCTGCCACATGTTGACTATTGCTGCGCACCAGCTGCAAAGGATATGGAAACTTCTGTTAGCAGCTGGATGAGGTTTAAATGAAGTGTAGAACTTACCTGTTGCTGCTGTGGTGGCGGTGGCAACGGCTGCAATGGTTGCTGCTGCTGTTGGCTGGGCGCCTTGAGCAGCGGCGAGTGCTGCTGGTGCTGCTGCTGCTGGTGCTGCTGCTGCTGGTGTTGCTGCTGCAGCTGAAAGTGCTGCTGCAGCTGCAGCTGTTGTATGGCGTACGCATGCTGATGTATTGCTGCTGCACTCGGCGCGTAATACGGCGCCTGTGGCCCCAGATAGAAGACGCCTGTGGGCAGCGGTGTTGGTGGCACCAAAGCGGGCAGCACAGCGGGATTGCCGCCTGCCGCCAGCAGCAATGATTGCTGGGCATGCAGGTGTTGGTGTTGTTGCTGCTGCTGCTGCTGCTGCTGCAGCTGCAACTGCAACTGATGCGAGTTGATGTGATTGTTCAGCTTCAGCTGAGTGCTGGGCGAGATTGTGGGATGTGCCAGCGCCGCCTGTTGCGTCGATAGCTTCTGTTGCTGCTGCTGCTGCTGCAGTTGTTGGTGCTGATGTTGCTGCAATACCTGCTGCTGCTGCTGTTGCTGTTGCAGTACCTGCTGCTGCTGTTGTTGCTGCTGCTGTTGTTGCTGCTGCTGCTGCTGCTGTTGCTGCTGTTGCTCCTTGCTGCTGCTGCCGGGCGCGTACAGCGATGCATTGTGGAACTTCGGCTTATATGGCTTGTAGTCGATCGATTGCCGATGCTGCGCTGTGGCCGAGTGCAGCGTATCGGCTGTTGCTGGCGGCAGTGTGCCCGCAGCGGGTGAGCCCAGCGGCAACTGTTGCATGTGCTGCAAGTAGGCGCTCTTCGCAGCCGACAGCGTCGATGGCGACGGCGTGGGCGATGCCATCGGCTCATCAAACGGAGAACCCGCGCGACTTAGCTGCAATTCATAAAGTGGAGAGATTAGAGTATAAATCTAGATATTGCTTTCTCTCACTCTCTCTGTCTCTACATATAGATATTAGTATGTGTACAGAGGGAGATAGCAAGAGTTTTTCAGTCAAATGTTAGCTAACAGTCAGTGGAATAGGCTTAACAGTGAAATTATTAGAACAAAAGTTAAGCTGCTGCTATTAGCAGTGTCTATTAGTGTTACAATTTTTGTCTGTTAAGAGGCTTACATATCATAGGAATGTTACTGTTAACCAATTACCCATATGTTAGATAACAGTTAGTGAAAATCGATTAACAGTAAGCGAGGTACAAAAAATGTAAAAGTTCTGTTATTGGCAGAGCCTATAAGTGTTACAGTTTTTATCTGTTAGAAGCTTAACATAACATAGGAATGTTACTGCTAGTCAATCAGCCAAATGTTAGATAACAGTGAGTGGAAAATGCTTAACAGCTCGCGTATTGCAACAAATGTTAAGCTGCTGCTTCTAGTAGAACCTTTAAATATTACAGGTTTTCTCTGTTAACAGCTTAACATAACATATGAATGTTACTGCAAACCCATTAGCCATATGTTTAACCACCTAACATAACATAGAAATGTTAAAGCTAAGAATTATTTACATGTTATTTAAAGCATTTCAATCAACAGAAAGTTGTTTAACAGACTACCTACTACCTTAATTTAAGCCTACGCTGTTAATGTTAAGGCTTAACATAACATGTTATACTGCAGTAATTGCCTGTTATGTTAAGCCCTAACATTGAGTGCAACTTCTGAGCAATATAAAGAGTTTAAGTTAAGTGTTTAGCATAAAATGTTAAGTTAACAGAGAACTGTTATGAGTTTACTTACGATTTCGACGCTGAGCAGCTCGGAACTGCTGTTGCTGAGCTCCCCGTCGCCATCCTGATCGGAGAGGCCATCGGCCTCATGGGCGGGCACATCGAAGCCGCGCAGCCGTGCGGCATGGGAGCGGGATCGGCCGTGCTTGTAGAGATTGCTCTTGGTCTTGAAGGCGATGCCGCATGTTTCGCAGGGATAGGGACGCTCGTTGGTGTGGGCACGTATGTGCTTCTGCAGCACCGATGGCTTCGCACAGCTCATGTTGCAATAGGGGCAGACATAACGGCCTGGCTTTTCGGCAGGTGTTGCTGCTGTTGCTGCTGCTGCTGCTGGTGTTGCTGTTGGTTGGCTGACAATTGTTGTTGCTGCTGCTGCTGTTATCGTTGGCTGCGTCTGCTGCTGATGCTGTGCGAATGTTGCTGGCGATAATGTTGCATTGCTGGCATAGTTGCTGTTGCTATTACTGTTGCTGTTGCTGTTGCTGTTGGTTAACGGTGTGCGAGTTCTGGGCACAGCGGCAATTGCAACAGCAACATTCTTACTGTTGTTGTTGTTGTTGCTCTCTTCATGGCTTATGTTGTTGTTGTTGTTGGCACTGAATTCATTTGTTGCTGGTAGCAGCAAGGGGCTCGGCTGCAGCAGCACATGGCCATTGACAGCTGCAACTGCTGCTGCTGCTGCTGGCGGTGGCGGCGACAACGAGCTGTTGGATGACAGCGATGTGGTGCGCAGTGGATCAGCAATGTCGCCGCTTTCGGTGGTGCTGGCCAAGCGCTTAAATTTCTTGTGCAAGTAACGCAGATTATTTGAGTTTGTCCAATCGACAATTGTTGCTGTTGCCGCTGCTGCTGCTGCTGCTGTGGTTGCATCATCGCTGGCTGGCACCACAATATTCAGATTGTTGTTGTTGTTGTTGATGTTGTTGTTGTTGTTGGTGGTTGCTGTTATTGTTGTGGTCGTTGCAACGCACGCCGCGCTGCTTGCCACATGTTGTAGCGTCATTTTGCTATCACTTAGGTTCGCTTTATCTCTAACCTTAAATTCATAATTATTCTCACTAATACTATTATCACTGTGGTTGTTGTTGTTGTGGTTGTTGCTGTCGGCAGGCAACTCGTTGAGTTTATCTCGTGTGCTTGTACTAGATTTGTTGTCAGTTGCTGCTGCTGCTGTTGTTACTGTTGCTGCTGCTGCTGCTGCTGTTGTTGTCGTCTTGTTGTTGACTTTGTTGCTGTTTGTTTTCGGTGTTGCAGCTATGTCGTTGCTGCTGCGATATGTTTGCTTCTTAGTTGTTGTTGCTGCTGTTGCTGTTGCAGCTGCTGCTGCTGCCGCTGCTGCTGCTGTTGCACGTCGCGTGCTGCTGCTCAATTTGTTATTGTTCTTAAACTGTTTTGTTGTCGCTGTTTTGTAATGTTTCGCTGTATTTGTTGCTGTTGCCGCTGCTGTTGTTGCACTTTCCATAGTATCAACAAATTTGCTCGCCTGCGATGTGTTGGCCGCGGGCTCATCTGGAAAATGGAGCAGAAATTTATATATATTAAATAAAGTGAGGTTATAATTGATTTTAAGTAATAAAATATTTAAAAACTTTTGCTGCAACTTCCCTAAAGAAAACTTCAAACAAATCTTCAAAGCAGTGGCGTCTGAGGCACAAAAAGGGGTGCAAGAAGTTTCAACTTAACCTCAACTTTATATGTGTACACCCCTTTTGTTGTGGCAACTCCCTGCGACGCCTCTGCCTGCTCTTAAATATTTTATAGACTCGAGTTTAAAGCTTTTCCGAGCACAACTTTTCCGTCTATTAAATATTTATTTACTTGCATTTTGTCAACTGGAAAAGTTTTGTCTACCCGAAATTTTCCACCCCCTTTCCCAAACTTAATAGAACTCTGAATTATTTAACTGGTTTCAGCTCTTGTTTGACATTCGCCCAACGCCTTCTAATTGGACTCTCAATCTTATCAGACCAACAGCTGATAGGGCGCATGCCACACAAATGCTAATTGGATAACGTAGGGGAAGAGCTGGGTATATCCTAACGATACATCAAGTTATATATATATATACAATTTGTGTTAAAATTATGAATAAAGCGGATAAGCAAACATATTTCTTTTTTATTTATCAACTTTCTATTTCGCATTCACGAACTGTGAAACGTTCGACTAAGCTCCGATAATACTATTCAGAGTAGAGCTCACCTGTTGCCCAACGGACACGTACCAAAAGCAAAGCCAGTCCCCCCGAACTGAAGCCGCAACTGATACTATATATAAGACCGAAGCCCATACAGAAACCCATCCTAAGACTGCAGCAAGTGGAAGAGTTCCAACTGGAGAAAAGAAATGCTCGAAGCGGGGAATACCCTTGACTGAGGCAAAACTATCATAAAGTATGACATAATAACTCAGGTTTATAAAAAGCGATTTGATTGAAATTTATAGCATATGTAGTTAGTATAATTTACTATATATATACCAGAAATCAGGACTATATCTTGATAAATACTGTTAAGTTTCCTTATGTATAAACTGGTTATTTTTTAGGCTTAAGCAAAAGTGTCACAATAACTGCAGCTTTTGACTGGAAGATATATATATTTGGTATATATATATTCCTATATATCATCTACCAACACTTCCTTAAGTCTACCCTAATCCATCTTGTAGTATCTTATGATTACAGGGTATCAAAACAACAAAAGCAAAGACCATTTTGTAGGCAGCTAACGACCAACTGAAGTGCGCTGATTGTTGTTGTTGGGTCGCCTTATCAGCTTACTATATATAGAGCTACTCTACATATATACACACACACGCACACACACACACATATATACACATAAATGATACGTAAATCCAGCCAAAGAGAATCGAGTCACAAAAATCACATTCATGAGAGGCTGAGAAAAAGAAAGACAGAAAAAAAAAATAATAATTTCCAACTCGCGCGTTAATTGACTTTTGCTACAAACTTGGACTGGAATACGTACATATATATATACATATAATTCTATATATACTATATATATATATAGATACTTCTGTTTAGCATTTCAAGTTGTGTTTACCTAAGTCTTTATCAACAATTTAATAAAGCTTTAAATAACGCGCAATCGAAGAAATAAATATAATAAAACAAAATTTTGCCTAAAAATTCCATTGATAATGTCGAGCTGGTTGTTATCAGTTATTTGTGGAACACTTTGGGTTTACCTGAAACCCAGCCGTATTACTCACACAATCAGGCTTAATAGAGCTCTGGCCGATAAGTGGATGAAACCGCGCCGTTCACACCTGTTACCCCCCTATAAAGGTAAACCCATAGATTACACCTTTGACGTCAGTTGTCGTAACTTTTTTCTTCCTCTATCATTGGCAGCGATTAGAAACGTCATTTAAAACTTATCTCTCAGTTAATGACGCTTGATACAGCATCTATTACATAATAAGATCTTGTTGGGGAACTAGAAAATAGCAAAGTGTGCGTGTGTGTGTGTGTGTGAATAGGTCAATTGACTCTGAGGCGCCAAAAGGAATTTCCCACAAAAGACGCGTCCAACAATGATACGGAATTTCTCTATAACAAACAAATTTAATGCAATTTGCAGGTTGATTATAACTTTTAACAACTATTATTACTATATATATATATATATATAGTATATAGAAGCGAACTTTGTCCACATGTCAAGCTACAGTGTTGCTGGAAAGTTTCTATACGAGGCGAGTCGTTGTTTAGCTATGATTTATGTATTTGTTGTATTTGCGAGCAAAGTCTCTTAAATATTTATATTCATGGATCGTCAGGGTAGATTAATGTGACTGAGGCAATTATTAGATAGTTAGGCATTATTTTCTATTAATATTAAAGCTTAACTTATGGGGATTTACATACAAACATAAATCAAAACTTGCTGATAAGTGTAATCAACCGTAGAAAAGAGATAGAGAGAGAGAGAGGCAAATATGCTGAGCTTAGAAAAACGAAACTATAAACACGTACACTAAGCGCTACCCTGTTATTCTTACGTCTATACGTAATAAGTGTTACGTGTCTAACGTAATACCCCAGTTTACCTAGTTCTGTGTGTTTACAGGGTAGAACAAATATTTAAATTGCTTTATTATCACGACTTTGACTTTGTTTAACGCTTCGTTTGTCGTTTGTTGGTTTTTATTATTAGGCGTTTTGTTTCAAAGTTTAACCTACGTATATGTCATATACAGTATATAATATATACTATATATAGCTCTAATTTGTGTTATTTACTTGCAGTCCGTAGTACGCATATAGCGTGTAAATATAAATAAGAACAATCTATTTACGTGAACTAAGATTTGCATGTGCAATTCTCATTCTTTCCTCGCGTATTTGTTTCCTTAAGTTCATTTTCTTCTTTCTTTCCTTTTTTCTTTTTGTTTCTTTCTTATTTTTTTTGTGTGTGCAAAGTGCAATTTGTGTATAAATGGGCGATAATCAAGTGGAATGAATGCGCCTGGTCACACTCTGTTGATAGGCTGACGCCAACTTGTATGGCCTACGTCACACGAGAGCTCTTTATGGCTGCATTCACCGTTGGCCCCCCTCTCACGCTCACGCGTGCCCCTCATTCAAATATGCAAAGCATGAGAGAAAGAGGTAGAGCGGGAGAGGGAGAGCATCACCCACATGCCAAAGTGTGTAATAAGCACAAGGTATGCAGTGCAAGCGGCGCCACTGCCAGTCAGACAGTTTGTCAGTCGCGAGTTTTATTTTACGCTTTTTTTTGCAGCTAGTAGGAAATAAATTAACAAAAAAATAAAACAGAAAACATGTAAGTTAAGCTTTGGCCAGCTGCCACTCAGAAATTTTTAATAATTTAATAGCGGCCCACATGTGTACTTACAGCAAGTACTCAAAGTACTCAGTACGAATGATGGCGGTAAATAACACGTCAAATTCGCGGAAATGATATGGAATTCCAATGAAGACAAGACGCTTGATAAAAAACACAACAAACACGGGCAAAGGAAATCACAAGTAAAATATCACTTATACAATACATACATATGTATATATGTATGTATGTTTATTGATGAGCACACACTCACGTACACTCACACACAAGCATATGCACAAACTTGCACTGAATATGAATAGATATGTAGGTGCAATATGCAAGACTCGTAATACCTGAGGAATCTCAGTTGCTCTCTTTGAATATCAATAGTAGTGGTGGTCATCGATATTATTAGTTATCGATATACAGTAACAATATCGGAATTGAGATTTAGTACCGAAACGTAAATTTGACGAGACAACACGGTATAAAAACGTTGTGTCCATCGACAAGGCGCTCGCGACAACGAACGAGCGACCAGCGAGCATGAAACAGTTAAAGACAACTAGACGAGGCAAGCTGAAAAATTCATTCAAAGACCAGGCAGTGCCCAAGTGGCAAAAGCAACAGCAACAACACACAGCAGCAACAGCACAACACAACAAAAACCAGACAAATCAGTGTGTGTGCGAGAATGTGCAAAAGAAAACGAAGAAGCGACGCGACGCGACTAACTGGCGAAAGAGCAGCGCGAAAACAAAAGCACACACACAACACACAAACACACACACACACACGCTTAAACACAAAACACTCGAAAGCCCAAAGACAGAAAGACAGGCAGCCGCAGCAGCAGCAGCAGAGTAGAAATGAGCAAAAAACCGTACAATAATCAAATAATTCAACACGCCAGGGGTACATGTGGAGGGAGAGGAAAGCAACAGCACTACGTCAACGTCGCATACCGCAATATTCGCGCACCGCTCGCACTCGCACTCATACTCGCACTCTCGCACACTGTTGCAATTGTCAATCAAACTAAGCACAGGGTCGCCTCACGTTGCCGACGCTGCTGCGAAATGATCAAATCATGCAAAAACGTAGCCCCCAACAACAGCAACAATAATAACAATAACAGCAACAACAACAGGTGACGTGAAGTGGGGGAATACAACACGACAACTGTCGCCAGCTCGTAGCCGGGCTATTGTTGATTACGTACCTACATACACAACCGTACACATACATATGCACGCCATAAACACGCGCACGCACACATGCTCAGGCCCCCACCAATAAATACATACAATGCGAATTTTTGCTGACTAAGGAAGGTCTGGGGAGCACCAGCAGCAGCAGCGACGACGACGACAGCAGCGAAACGATAACAACAAAAGCATTTAAAACGTAGAAACACAGCACAAAACGTAGAAGTGAAAAAAGTGATAATAAAATAATAATTGCTACACACACACACACACAAACACAAGCTCACATACATATGCGATATGATCGTACGAGAGCGAGAGCGCCAAGTGGCTAGAGTTGCCGCAGCTGTCTGCACACGAACGAAGTATGTACCTCTCTCTCATCGTCTCACTCTCCCCAGTAGACCCCAACCACATCAGAAACGACCGGAGCACGAGCAGCCATGTGGCGACGTACATATATGTATGTATGTAAGTATTTAGCCTGTTTTAATATTACCCATACTTATACCACTGTATACAATATGTATGTATGTATGTCTGCACATACGAACAACATGACTAATCCAAACAACTTGACAACACTGTCGCCGCGTCGTAGCCGCCGCAGTCGCTGGCGTCGCTGTGGCCGCACGTTGACGCTGACGCTGCTTGCGCTTTGCTTTTGTGTATTATATTGAGTCAATTCACAAGAAACGAGGAAACCCGCACTCGTCGTCGTCGTTGTTTGCATTTTGTTTATATTTATGTGAGTATGGGCATGTATGCTTGTGTGTCTGTGACTCTGTGTATATCGGTGTGTGTGTGTGTGTGTGTGTGTGTGTGTGTGTGTGTGTGTGAGCATGAATCAAGCTAAAAATTTTAATAATTTTGCTCGTTTTGTTGTTGCCTGCCCCCGGCCAGGCTGCAAACGAGTTTAGCTTGTTGAATATACGTTTGTATGTATGTAAGATGTATGTAAGTAAGTGAGTGAGTTAGTGAGCTCGCTGTTGGGGCCTGTGTTTTGGGCAGAGCTACTTGTTTTTATCGACGCAGGCGATAATATGACACCAATACAAATGCAATCGACTTTTGAGAGCTTTCTAGAGCGCTTGATAAGCGCTTTTTTTTTGTACTCTCTCTCTTCGTCTTTACGTGTCTTCTGGTATACGCTGTGGCCTATGACGTACACGTTTTGCTCTTGCTAAGTCCTCTGCTTTTCTACCTCCCTCTCCTCCTTCTCGTGCACACGACAGCACTCGAGTGTTAGTCGGAAATCAAATTAATGCGATTAAGCGCGCTAACGATCGTCGCTCGTCTTCTTTCTTTCTTTCGCATTGACCACAAAAAAGGCAAAATACATACATACACCCTCTAGCTATGTGTGTGTGTGTGTGTGTGTGTTACTATTGCTGATAATTTCAAAGTGGAGCCAGTGTTTCCACTCTAAATTTTGTTTACTCTGTCAGGGGTTTCCAGTAGCTGGGAGCATACAATAAACAAATCTCGAAATAATACACATTAAATTCACGCTAATTTCCTGATAAATTAATGAGAACGAGAAATAGGTATAAATTACCATGAGGCACTTTTCTCACTAACCGATAATGGAATCTAATTAATCTACAGTTCAGACAAAAATTATATTGCCAACGCTTATCATTCATTAGGGCCCTGCGCGAATTTCATAATGTAAGATACTTTGTCAAGAGTGGATAAGGTCAAGGTACGGCGACTTTGAGTTAACCATAAATAGATAAGATACGGCAAAATCATTACTCTACCATGTGACAGGGGATGGACCCCGGACAGTAAAGATTAAATATGTATGTATGTACACATATATGTTAATAATACGATCTCTGTCTAAAGTACATATGTAAATTAAATGTGAAGTAATCTTATATTTAAAATTGTTTAAGATAAGCGAGACTCTATCTACGATCCATATGTCTGACAATCCGATGAGTAATTAAAACACTTCAGTAGTACCCATATCATAATATATATAGAAATTCTCAAGAATATTTCTGTAGCGCGGAAATTCCCAAATATAATTGACGTCAAGTAGAAAATATTATATCACATTAGAATTTCGTTAGAAGAAAACTTGCCAGTGCCAAGGTTCCAATTTACATTTATTTTTCTCAAAAAATCGGTATATATACATATTATATATATAAATTATGGCATATTCACTCTCGCCTGATTTCTTTTGGCAACTGCAGCTTGTGCTTACAGTATAGATTTATACTATATACTATATATATATGTATATATATTATGGAATGCAATTCTTGGATGTTGTAGCTATAATCAAAAGACTAAATGGCACATTAAGAATTAAATTATTTAAACATAAAATGAAAATGGGAAATTTACTACCCAAAGCTACAGCAAACATGTAAATTTAGATAGTTGATATACCCTATAGGTCATAGGGTATACTAGAATGAAAATATTTAAGATATTGCGTCGAATTTGCAAAATTTTGAAAGAAGTTCAAAGCGTTCAAACCACGTAATATTCTCTCAACGTTGAATTGTTCAAAATAAACATAAATATAGAAAATTTTCCGATCTGATAAAAATAACATTTGTATGCCAAAAATTGTTAAATAATTGCCAGCCAACATTTTTGTTTACATACAAAACATTTGAGATCAGGCGGAAAAACACGAAAAAATAACAGATTCGATATATATATATATATCTGATATACTATATATATTTATGTACATACCAAACGATTTATATGGGTCTCTGCTTTAGGTTCTATTTATTTCTACTCAGACTTTTCCTTTCTTTTCTTTTCTCGAGGGGAATTTCATTCGATTTGAGGTTTTTTTTCGCTGTGCCAAAAAATCATTTATTTTTAAATTCTCAACTACGTAAGACGACATTCAAGTGTTTTTATTTAGCCAGTACGCAATTTGGTCTATAGTAGAGATCCCAAGCATCTGTAGCTGAAGCTATAATTATAGACGTGTGTCTATAGGGATTTTGCCTGATATATTGTGTGCATATATACATATATACTTTATTTTTTTCTGTAGTTGTTGATGTCAGAATTCTTCTTCCTACTTATTTTCTTAGTCAACTGTTTTTTCTTCTTGTTTCTTGTTTGTTTTTTTTTGGTAACAGTTTGTTAATTAGTTGTAGGGAACTTGTTTCAATTTTGATTTATTTTTATCTCTTTTGCAAATTATGTAAGCATCTGTAAGCAGAAAATTCAATAATATGCGGGGCATTCCCGAGAAATGATTATAATACACATTTATTATAATCACACATTTTATTTTCACATTTGCTGAAATGTCACGAAATCGATCTCCCTGGGGTGCAATTATATTGTATATATATAGTATACATATTCTTAATCAAAGTCTGTAGAATATGTAATAAGCAACAGTGTTTGCCTGGAAGATACCCTGTAAACAGTTTTTGAGTAAGTTTAAATGCAAATTGAAGTCAGTTTTTGGGAGTTAAACTGCCTAGAGATCTGACAGATATATACAGATCGTTTAAGCCCTTTATATTGCTCAGCAACATATATATATTAGACCACTTTTACACCCTTCTCACACACTTTTAGGGTATACAAGTTTATACATTTCACAAATGATCAACAAAATATCTTCACACATACAATATTAATAATACTCTTAATATTATTCAAAATTCTCTCATATTTTTGTTTATATTTTTTTTTGTGGCTCTTTGAAGGACGGAAATGCTTTGTATATTGCTTGAAGTGTGTGTTGACTTTTGCATATTAGCAGCAAAAATATGACGAAAATGAATCGAAATAAGCCAAAAGCAAATTAGAAATGAAATGTGACAATCAAAAAATACACTTAAATTTGTATAACACGCCCAGACTATATCTATATATAATATATTATATTTAAATAGGGATTATATTTGGTTTATTAGTGACAAAGTGCTTGACAAAACTGTCGTACTTGGCTGTAGGGTATTCAATATAATTAACAAACTGGTATTTTTGTGATCTTTGCTTGGACGGGGCGGCATTCATAGCGTAAAGCAAACAGATATCTATATAGTTAAAGATATATTGGATGAGATGATGATGCGTATGCTTGAATGAGCAGTGGAAATTGTTTCCAGTGTTAAATTATTTATCGCTTGAGCCGATGGAATTTGCGCCCACACAGCGCTGCGAAGTGTCTCTATAACTGTTTGCCATAGATCGTATATCATGCATCTTGTGTCTGTTGTCAAGGTCAGGGGTTGCCTAGGCCTGGCCTCTAAGCACATAAACATGTGTCGTAATTCTCGTTGCCAGGGCATCCCTCAAACTCACACAAACACACACACACACATGAACAGGCTATAACTGTTGCATGCTTAATTGTTCCCACAACACTTGAGCACAGCAACATGGCCATCTCTCCCTTACACTCTAACACGTTTATGCTTTCCCTCTGTTCTTGTCTCTTTTAGGATGAGTGTTCCAGCAACACACACACACACACATAGTCACACACCCAACACACACACACCCCGCAGTGCTGCGCTGCCTTTTGTTGTGCTCTTAAGTGGATTTCCACCTTTCGTCTCATTGTTTAGTTGCTTTGTTCTATGCCGTTTTGCCTGCCCTTTTTGCTGTGTCAATGACGTTGCATGTGTTTTGTCTCGCTCACTCGCGCTTAGAGCAACGGCGACGTCGTCGTCGCTGGTGACGGCAGGTATCCTGGCGCCGGCTTAATTTACGTTCACCCGTATAGGCAGACCAGCCAGCCAGCCAACTAACCAACCAGGCAGGCAGACCCGACCAGAGCAGACCAGGCCAGGCCAGGCAGGTAGAGAGAGAGAAAATGGTGAGCGCTAAAGTATTTAGTTCAAGTCCAATGTGTTCCTTATTGCTACAACGTGAAATTGAGCGCACAGCATGACACATTCTCATATATTCACACTCTGTCGCACTCTCTCTTTCCCACCTTCTTTCTTTTGGCTGGTGCGCGTCTTCTGTTGCTGCTGCTGGTACTCACCCAAGCACATTTGTTTTTGTTGCTGTTGTTGTTGCTTTGAACTCGAGATGTTCAAGAAGAAGAAGAAGCTAAAGATGTGCAGACCTCAAAATCACGACGCCACAAAAGCAACTACAACTACTACAGCGGGGGTTGCCCTGTTTATTGTTGTTGTTGTTGTTATTATTATCGTTTGGCTGTTCTTTTTGTGGCGCGCTACAATACGCTGCTGCTGTCGCCGTTACCTCTGCCACTGCAGCCTCTGCCAGCTTTGACTTTGTTTATTTTGAATTTTCATAAAATTTCTTGGAATTCCACTGCACTCCCATACAATATGTTTCTTTTTATTTTCTAATTAAATATCACTTTACATACGCACACACACACACGCATACTGACTAACAGAGACACACACACTTCTACACAAATGAAGCGACTTTTGCACTTTGTATTTTGAATATGTATTTGATTTATTAGCATATTATGGCATTTATTTAATTTTTATTTTTTGTTTGTATATTTTTTACCCAAAACTTTAACTCACTTTGCCATTGCTGGTGGTGGTGTTGGTGCTGCTCTTGCTGCTGCTGTGATCTAATTTGATTAATTCAAAACTTGTTGGGTACGCACTGGCACTCACACTCGCATTCACGTTCGCATTCGCATTCGCATTCGAATCGCATTTGTAGTCGCGCTCGTACTCGTAGTCGTACTCGTACACTCGCCTACACGTTGCCCGTTGTCGTTCTTTTGTGGTTTCTTATTATTGCTATTTGTTTATGTTCCACTACACTCATGCCTCTGCCTATCGCTGTATTCACTTTACGCTGCGTTCCGTTCCGTTCCGGGCAGGGCAACTTAACAGCACGACGTTCGATCTTCGAATGTTCGATCAACTGTTGCTACTGTTGTTGTTGCTGCCAGTCGACGTCATCGTGTGTGCGAGCGGCTGCGGTTACTTTAAGAGGCGCCCAATGGCTTACCTGGAAATGCTCACATACCTGCCCATATCTATCTGAGTATATACAATTATTATATATCATTTAATTATAATAACAAGCTACTGCATAAATCTTTTCACATAAACACATTAATAACATATTTAAAACGACCTCAACTAGTGGACAACGTAGTCTTAGACCCTCACTATTGCTGAACCGGCTCTGTGCTGGGTACGTACAGACATATGTACTGGCCGACGCAGCGACGCCAAAAACAACAACAACAGAGCAAGTCAGCAAGTGCCAAGTCGTTGGCTGTTGCGCATCGTGGACTCTGCTTATGTATGCGTACATGATTGTGTGTGTGTGTGTGTGTGTTTAGGCATCTCAGTGTGTGTGCGTTTTGTGTTTCATACATATGCTTTGCTTGTTGCTCAGGGAAGCCCCAAAACACCCCGCGCGCTTACTTATACGTGTATACCCTGTAAGCATTTAAATAGTTAAACAGGGTATAACGATAGTATCTAAGTAGATGTAACAGATAAAGGAAGACAACGACTATATAATGTATATATATATGGGATCAACATGCACAGCAGAGCTGACAAATCGAAGCGGCTGTCTGCCCGCAAGCGTTGTACGTTATGCCATATATTTGTTATCTTACTTCGTACAGGGTATTTGACAGTCCAGTTTCCTTAACGTTGCGCATTCTTACTTGTTTCTATTGTTTTTGCTGTTCTAGCAAGAGCAAAAAAAGAATAAAAGAACTTGCTGGGGCTGTTGCTTAAATGAGCGAGCGCCGCCGCGCGTTCTTGACTTATTAGATCAATTGACTTTGTTTTTGTTTTGTTTTATTTGCAGTGCGCCATTTTCTGTTTGCGGTATTTTTGGGGTGGTGTGGGGTAGTGGGAGGTCTGCATACATATTTATTTTCATTATTTTTTTTGCTGCTCTTGTGCCTGTACAAAATTTTGCGTTAATTTTATCAGATTTATTTTTTTCAGCATTTGCATTTATTTTTTGTTTTGCCTGTTGATTGATTTTTTATTGGGTAATTTGGCAGTGTGTGTGTGTGTGCTTGTGTGTGTGAGTGTTAAATATTTTTCTGCTGATATCGCTCTTAATAGCTGATTTGTCGGACAAGGAGACGATTTTAATGTGCTGATTGTAGCTTGAATGTGAGTCAAGTACAGTTATGTTATATGTCTGTGCATGATTTAGTTGCGCTGAGTATTCGATTGGCTGCGATTAGTTATCGAGAGACAAGAGATAGTCGCTTTAAGTTGATAAGCCCCAAAAGCGTTGATATGTTTCGATAACTGTAACATAATAAAGGTTTAACATGAAATCAATATTCGATAACATATGCTGCGCACGTCTGAACATGTAATAAGAAAACTGCAATTGGCTTGGCAACAACAAACGGCAACGACGAATCAATGTGGACTCTTTGTCTAGTCAAGAGACCCAAATATCAACGCAAATCGAACGGAAGCGAATCGATAAGACGATCTATCGTCAAAGATATATGTATGGATGTATGAATGTGTTTACATATGTATTTATATAGTGTGTATAAACATAAATCGCTTTGCCACATATGTATGTACACATGTATGCACATATTTAGACAGTTGACGTACGATAAGGCTGTCGACAGCACAACCGTTCGATGATATCACAAAAAAGGTAAACAATCTAATCAATAAACACAATAAAACCATGACGAGCATCTACGCACTCGACACAGCTATACATGTATGTATGTGCATATGTCGTATGTATGTATTAGTAGCTGAACAACTGTATATGTAATCGAACAATCGAAGAGGCTGCCACCTCCCCCTGTGCAGGCATTTTCATGCACGCGACGATTGATTACAGGCAATAAAACGTCTTTCGAACCGATTGACTTAAAAATAAATACAGACACATACACACACACACACAACAATTAACACAGCTGCTAGTGTGCGTGTGTATGTGTGTGTGTGAGTGAGGGAGCGGTAGCGGGAGCCTTTGCAATAGACACAAGTGGCCCCAAAACTGCAGCGTTGACGACGTCTTATTCATTCACGCATTGGGTAATCGATATACAAACACACATACACACACACACACACATACAATGGCAGCCGCCAAATGAAACCATTAAGCGCATGAGAGAGCGAGCGAAACGGGTGACGTGACGAGACGAATGATGATAGGATGAAGGAGACGACAACGGCGACGACGTAGGAGAAGGAGATGTGGAGACAGAGAGACATTGCAACCAGAAGCTAAAGATCGGGCGAGTGCCGCCAAAGTGGCGGCTCCACTGCAGACGGACAAGCAAAGCACAAACAATCAGTGGAGCCAAAACAACAACGGCGACGGCGACGACGACGACGACGACGACGACGACGACGACGACGACGACGACGACGACGACGTGATCATGTCTGGACAGTTCAGCAATGCTGGCGACGTTGTCGGCTTCAACTTTGTTATTATTACCGCTCGTGCACATGCCCCTTAAACAACAACTGCCCACGATCTGAATGTTTTCTTGTTGTTGTTGTTGTTGTTGTGGCAAGTCTCAAACTTTATGTTCATGAAACAGGTTTGAACTCTGCAGCGTCTGGTGTTGCCATTGCGTCGATATTAAACGTAATCAATAGAGTTAACTTCTTTAATTGAGCAGAAACAGCAGCAGCAGCAACAACAACAACAACAACGCACCAAAAAGCAAACGAAGCGACTATCAAAACTAATTGAGTGTACATATGGCAAAAAAATAAAGAGAACAAAAGGAGTGGGAAAGTGATAGACAGAGCGAGAAAGAGAGAGAGAGAGCATACATATGTTGACCTGTTGAGCTTTTATGTTTTGAGACAAATTTGTTGGGTTTTGGCTCAATGAGTGCGATTGAACAGGAAAATAACTCAAAACAGACGAAACTTTAAACTCCGTTAGGTTTTAATGATAAACAGTTAGAACTAAGAAGAAGCGTGAATATTGCATAGTTTTGGGCGTCGTGCAGCGGGAGGAGAAGCAGGCAAAGAGGATAAAAAGTAATTTGAAAGAAACTCGAAAATAAACTTTGCTTACAAAAGTGCGAAGCATAAAAATAAATTAAAAGAAAGAGTAATTTATAGGAAAAGAATAGAACAGAAAATAAAAATGAGAGTAAAAGTAGGAAAAAGTATTCCCACAGCATCTGCAAACTTTATGCAAGTTTGACCTAAATTGACAGTTATATATTTTAATTTTCTAGCACTTGTGGGCGTCATACATATATATACGATAGATATATGCACTATATATATACCAATTTCTTTGGCTAGTAGGGCTTCAATGGCTCAGACCGACTGGAGGCCAACTAATGGCGTTGTGGTGCGTCAGCACTAAATAAATGTGTGGACCTTAGTCAACATTAGTCAGCCAATAGAGCAAAGTGTCAGCTCAGTCAAGTGGCCAAGACAAGTATAGACAAAACTTTGAGATTGACAGTCAGACAGAGATAGCAACATTGTTAAAGATAGAGCCAGAGATAGAGGGTGACATAGAGCCGGAGATGTTGATGGCGACAGAGTCGCTGTCGGCGGTCGCTGGCCGTTGGTCGCTTCGAACAGGCCACTAAAGTTGACTATTATAACATGTTGATTGCTCATTTGCTGACACGCAACGTTTGCCGTGTGTCTATTTATAAGACAGCGACAAACAGAACAGGAAAATAACATGTTAAAACGCTATAAGGTTAGGGTATACGCAGCTGGGGATACCCTGCAGAGGAAGCTAGGGAAACAATACGAATTGATAGTCTGAATGAAATAAACCCTATTATAGGATCGAAAACTACAACAGCAACACATGAGAATGCTATGCATGAGGGTATAAAGACTAAATATACCCTGTAATCTGAAGTATATAAGAGCATATTCATTTCAAATGAACTTTGACGCAGAAGTTTCAATTGAAATTTCACTTCTCTTTAGTAGGAAGCTGGCACTAGGGAAATTAGGGTATAAGCTATAGCAGACATATTCAAGATATACATTGTAGGGTATATAAAGGGTATACTCTATACGGAGATCATTGACAGAAGAGGTAAAGCATATATCGTGATCTTTATTATAATTGTATAAGCACGATTGAAATGATTTATGACTGAGTTAATATGAATAATCTGTTGCTTTAGGTCTTACATTGTATTGCTTTAACTAGTCGAGTATACCAACAGGGTATTACTAAACTGTTGTCGTATATACCCCTTAGTTATAGGGTATGCACAGAGTCAATATCGGTTGATATTTACAAAAGTTAAGCGAGTATGCATATAGTATATACATATTGTAGATATATCGCTGTATGAATGACTGGTAGACCATAAAACTAGTAGAACTGACAACAGCAACAACAATGAGAACAACAACAACAATCAGAACAACAACAGCAACAACAATGAGAAGAACAACAAACAGCAATCGCTAAGTGCGCGCACGTCATGAGCATTTGCATATTTGTATTTTATATCTACGTGAAATGTATCTGCAGTCATGGCGATTGGACATTGGCAGCTGGCTAAGGCTGCGGCTGCGGCTGCGACTGGGGCTAGGGCTGGGGCTGGGGCAGGGGCTGGGGCTGGTGGCTAGAAGTGGGTTTGGGGCTTCGGCTGGGGCTGTGCTTGACTGCCAACAGCCATTTTTCGATCATTTACAGACAGATAGACAGACAGATAGTCAGACAAACTGACAGCAGCAGCAACGCACACACTTCGCTACCCAGCAGGACTAGCACTAGTGAAAAAACTACTGAAAACCCCTTACTTACTCAGCATAGTTTGAGTTTAAGTGGAATAGGGGTATAAAAATTGTTGCTAGCGATCAGTAGATCACTAAATAGATCTAAAAGATATATATTTAGATAAAAATATATATCTATATAGATATATAATCTTGTTCAGACAGATGAAAGTATCTGATCTGTCTTTAAATGCTGCTCCAAACTGCTTTTTGTGCCTCCACTATCTTTTTTTATTGATCAGCTAAAGTAAAGCATATACTTTAGCTAATCATTAATTAATTTCTTAATTAGTTAAACTAATTTCTTAATTAAGTATATGCTAGATCTCACATCGAAAAGTTCGACTGGGTTCTGTTTATAAAACGCGCAAAATAAAAATCTAACTTCTAGTGTGTCCAACATTTACCATGTGCTGGCCTCCCTGTGTGATAATGTGTGTGTGTGTGTGTGTGTGTGTGTGTGTGTGTATGTTGTACTTGCCCTGGCGTCGCACTGGTGTCTATCACTCGATTATAATTCTCTGTTTCTATAGTTCTGTGTCTCTGCTAGATTGTTTTTAGAGGTATCAGTCGCAGCGCATGAGTTCATTGTATGTCATGTTCTGCCTTGTTGTTGTTGTTGTTGCTTTTGGATTCGCCTTGGTTGCTGTTGCTGTTGCTGCTGATTGGGAATCGCCAGTTGGGCGACTATGCACACACACACACATGAGAGCAGCAGATACTTTTTTGTCTTGAAAAGTGTTTTAATATTAGCCACTAAATAATCGTATTGCGATAACGTAGACTTGCGACGCCAATGAAAATATGCTGTGAATGTTTTAGCTGTTGCTGTGTATTTCTGCAACTGCAATTGTATCTGTAGGTTTGTGCAGCAGCTGTTGTTGCTATGAGCTGAACACAGAAAAAGATACTTTACTCGTGTGGGCCCAGACAGCAGCGAGACAGCTTAATGACTTGCGTCAATGGATTTGCGTGCTCTGATGTTTATAGTCGTACCTGCAACTGGCAACTGATAGCGTGCAACGTGCAACAAATCCCGTTTAGTTGAGCCCAGACAAGATGGCATCATTAAAATGACATTTTTAGCGGGTAAAACCCATAAAATCATCAATAGAAACACACACAGCGCCAGGCACTCAGCCAGGATCTGAGCGCCAGGAATACTTGACATTTGGCTCAAAGCAGAAAAGGGATACTTAAGCCCACTTGACTGCAACGGATCGTCGGATAGTCCTCGGATCGCACAGACCTGCAGGCACAGGTCATTTAAACGTTTACTCGAAGGGCTTAGAACAGGTCCTGGCAGGTAGTAAGTGTCCTTTTGCGAGTACTCAATTGATTCTGTGGAAAAACCCCGACTAGGTGTCATTGGCCATTTAGAAGCCGATGTATATCGTGTTAGGGTGTATACTGTTTCAGCTTATACTAATTAGATTTGAAATGTTCCTGGAATGCTCTCGAAATAACTTTCAACAATACAAACTTAATTAAGAATATATAAATATATATCTGAATAGGTTATGGAATCCATATAATAATCGCATTCCTTAGAACCTAATCAATCAATGGGAAAAGTATAAGGGAAATCGTGCTAATTTATCATAGGAAACGCTTCTCCTTTGCTTTGATTTCACTGTGAATGGTTCAACCCATATGATATCATACCCCTACCATATATAGTATCATATCATGTCATATCGTGTCATATCATACGTCACGTTAGCTCTTATCAGCGCATTTGATAGTGAAAGTGAAATGGCAAAAGCAGCTGGCAAAAGAACTGAAACAAATCAAATCTCTAGTAAAAATAAGACTGTAAAATAAATTTATATATATACTATATATACCCTGCCTATAGGTAGTATACCCTATGCTTAAGTCATAATCTTTTGTTGATACGCGCACTGAAACCTATTAAAGTTTTTATATTTTCTGTTCCTCTTCGATAGGCAACGCATTCTTATACCCTGTAGCAGTTATGATAAAGGGTATGCCGATCTATTAAATATGTGCATGTTTTTGATTAGATCGTGATCTATTAGTCTATTCATATATTTGTGCAATTATATTCTATAACTTTATCATTTACTATTTTCCATTCAATCTTTATTTTACATTTATTCTATTTTCTATGTTTTCTATATTTTCTATGTTTTCTATATTTCCTATGTTTTCTATTATTTCTATGTTTTCTATGTTTTTTATTCTTTATATATTTTCTATGTTTTCTTTATTTTCTATGTTTTCTATGTTTTCTATATTTTCTATGTTTTTTATTCTTTATATATTTTCTGTTTTCTTTATTTTCTATATTTTCTATGTTTTCTATGTTTTCTATGTTTTCTATATTTTCTATGTTTTCTATATTTTATTCTATATTCTATCTATTCCATATTCGATATTCTATTTTCTATATTCTCTGACTTTATTATAGGGCATCCCTTAGTCGTGCACTCCCAGCTAGACTATTGTGGGTTGTTATTAATATTTTGTTTAAGCTTCTATCGTGAATCACGCCATTCCGCGTTTATCAGCTAAAATAAAGCGACTTCTATTTAATGCTCACACTTAAAGCACGCATTTTTATCAGTATTGTCGAGCATTGACATATATATAGTATATATGATATATATAGTATATGTGGAGTATAAACGACAGCTTGTCTATATGTGTAATTGCCTGGCGGTTGTCAGCTCCTCCGCACACACCGCACACACACTACACACACTCCAAACACATAATAACTGTATTTAACGGCATTACCCATGACAAAAACTGGCACAACGGATGACTCGAAGGGGGAGGAGGGGAGGGGCTGTAATTTGTTGGGGCCATAGAACTGAGTATTTCGTTTGGGGATTCAATTTCGTTATCGCTGATTATATAGAGGAAGAAAATCGAAACGATAGACCCTCCATGAAGGTCAAATATATCTATATATATATTTATACCTATTACTAAGATGTCGTGACTATATACAAATCTCTCTCTATACTCTATATAGAATATCTGAGAGATCTTTTGGGAGTCAGTAGGTGAAGATATAGACTATATATAAAGCATATTATGAGCCGATCAGAGATAAAGCTAAACCGATTTGATATCTGCTTAAAAGATATATCAATCGGTTTTATATATCAGTTTCTCAACTTACCCTTCAACTTTTCGCGTGACGTTTCCAAAGCATTTTTACGCGAATTCACAGTAGATTCTACAGGAAAAACGAAAAGTAAAAGAAAAACGAAAAATCAGAAAAATTATTAATAAAAAATTTAATGAAATAAATTCCTAGCGATTTTTTGCCCTACATTTTGATAGAATTTATACTCTGTGCGTTCTTTTTGGCCAATTTGCAGATAATGCGAAAAGAAAACTTTAAAATATTTATTTTCTTTTTTTTTTTTCTTGGGATTATTCGCTGTTAAAAGAAAAGTAAAGAAAAACAAAAGAAAATTCTACTTAATCTTTTATTTATACTAAATGTCGAGGCCCCCACGCATTGACACTGACATTTCACTCGGTGACGTCAAGTGTGTGTGTGTGTGCTGTGTGTGTGCTTGTGTGTTGTGTGTGTGACGGCCAATAGACTAGCCAAATCATACACACACACACACACACACACACACACACACTTGAACCATACACACACCTTTAAGCAATGTTAGAAGCAAAGAAAATTCAGCGTGAAAAGTGCTGTCATTTTCCATGGGCAGACGGAGGCCATCAAACATCGCACTATATACATATATACACCTGTATAGTATACAATACATATATATTCTAATATATATATATATATACTATATATATATTTCTGTGATTTTTGATTTTAACTGAAATGTTTACACGCAGAAATATTTGCGCTGTTTGCTAATTTTATACGTTCGTCTGTCTGAGATACTCTCTCGCAACAGTCATCCACATAAGTATATCCACGCATCGTATCTACAGTATATACAAAAATATTTCTACGTTTCGCCCAAATAAATTTTGTCTATGCCAAAATGAAAACAAAAAGCGAAAGAAAATAAAACACACACAACGCATAGACAAAATGTTAAATGTTCTATAAATAAATATAATCGTATCGCTCGCGAAATGTGGCGAAATTCCCAATGATGGCACCAATATAGAAGCAACTAAAGATATAGCATAAGAAGGTATATAAAACTGAACGACTGGCAGATACCCTGTAGATAAAACGAGTGTGGAGGAGTTGAAGCTGAGCTTGTGGGCAAAGTTTTTAGAAGTTCGATAAGATATTTTACATATATATAACTTAAGACCAGACTATATAGTTGAAGATAGGTTTAGGTAGAAGTAATATCATATAAGGGTACTATAGGGTATCCTGCAGATAAACTGGCCAATAGATTTTGGCTTAGCTTCTGTTTCTATCGAAGATGCGTTAGGCGAACTTTTGAATTGAGATTTGAGATTCGGAATGATTGAAAGTGAAGACTTTATCTCTGGAGCTGAAGCAGATATCTTAATTTCTAGATAAAATTTCCTTTGAATATATATATATATAGATGTATATGTATATCTAAAAGATATCCTGCAGATAAACTCAGCAATAGATATCGACTAAACTTCTGCCTATCTCAAGGATTCGTTAGGCATCTTTTAGAACTTTGAATCGCGATTCCGAAAGATTGAAAGAAAGCTAAGACTTTATCTTTGGAGCTGAGGATAATAGCTTAAACTTAAGCTAAGTCTACCTATATCTATATATAAATCTATATCTTTATATACATCTTACTTAACTGTATTATAGGGTAAGTGTGCGATAGATACTTTTATCTCTTTGTCTCTCAACCGTAAGATAAACCTAATCTAACTACAAAGTTCATAAATCTGTTTAGATCTTGTTGATAGTTTATTCTACTTAGGATTATATATATGCATATGCCTATATACCCCTTATTAGCTACTGTCCGAGTACAGGGTATAGAAGAAAACACAAACAGCTTGACGTTTTAGAAATGGCATTAGATGATATTCGTTTACAGTTCTATTGTATATTCATATGAAAATTATGTTTTGCTGGAGGCTGTGGCAGTTCTCGAATGACGCACATGCGAGAATGTTAAACATCATTCATCCACACACTCACATTCACATTCACATTCACATTCATACTCATAGTCATAGTCATTGTGATTGTGATACTCATTCGGATTCTTGATTGGCTGCGCAGTTAGTTGGCTTTTGCACAATTCTTTGATAAGAAATCGCCTGCATAGAAGAATTTTTATGTAGAAATGCGCGTAATTACAAAATATGTATACAGATTAAGGTTCCTTCTTATCGTTCTATATGTATACATATATATATATGTTTGTATATAAGAAATATGACTGCTTTGTTGGGCTGCTGCCTGCTGCAAAGCACTCATGAATAAAGTACGAGTACTCGCACTTTAATCTCAATTTACTGAGCTGCACTTTGAACACCCTCCAGATAAGACGTAGCTTTAAACAGATTGTTGTCCATGTGATAGCCTTAAAGTATGCAACGTTCTTGTAACAATCTATATATATATATATATATATATTATATAGTATATATCTGTCATATCTTGTAGACAGATTCTGTTAGCCGGTTCCAAACTTCACCTCAAAAAAGTTCAGGCAGATTTCACAGATAAAAGAAGCTATTATGAAAAGGTTTTGATTACATGTTAATATGTTACATTTAATGCTGTGCCAATTCCACGTTCCTGCCAGAGTTGCCAGGTATATTCACATTTCTAAGCCCTCATTAATTAGTTTATTTTAAGCTTTGCTGCCAGCTTCTTTCGTGACGTTATTTATGCATATTACTCATACGCCTAGTTGTTGCTTCTTTTTTGTTTGATAGGGTTGTCTAATAGCTCAGCTCATTCATAACATTCACACACATACATACGTACATACACAGGCAGCTAACACATACTCACACACACACACACACACTCCCTGTTAATTGTTTTTATAAACATTTGCGGCAACAATTAGCAAAGGCCAAAGACAACGCAAGAACGTAATAAGCGGCTTCCCCAGCACACACACACACGCACACCTTAACACACACACACACACAGATATACGTATAGGTTTAAGCATTAAACTGGTTGCCCAGACGTAACCAGTTTTAAAATGAAGCAAAACGAAATGAAGCTCAGAGAGTTGATGACGACGACGACGGCGTTGCCAATTTCAGCCATGTTTAAGTCACGTCTTCTCTTCCTCTTCTACAATATTTCTGCCCCTGTTGTTCTGCTTCTTCTTCTTCTTGTTACTGTTGTTGTGGCATATAAGCTGATTGTGTGTGTGTGTGTGCCTTGATGCGCATGTTTCCGCTTTCGTTTGCCTGTCCGTCCGTCCCACTGTCCGCACACAGCGACGCCAACAAGTCGCCGGCCATAAACAAGTGCGGCAGGTGGTAAAGCCGCAGCAGCTGAGACAGAGACAGAGAGATGGGAAGAGAAAGAGAGCGAGTGTGTCTCCACATCATCTTCCATAGCTTCTCTTCTCTGTGTCTCTTCTGTCTTCTGTGAATGATGCGTTTATGCTGCCTGCGGCTAACAGTTTTCTGTCTACGTTTTTGTCCTCTTCTGCAGCTTCTTCCCTTCCTTCTGCTGCTTCTCCTTTCTCTTCTCCTTCTTCTTCTTCTTCTTTCTGCACTTTGCGCTTTGGGCGCAGCTGCAGTCGCCGCCTGGCAGCAGTTGCTGTTAGCCTGGTCGACGCTTTAATTTGCATGCGGCCGTTTTTGTTAGTATTCATTTGCCACGCAAACGAATGAAATGAATGGAATGAATACTCAGACGAATACTAAGTCACTTCCTACGATATTCAAGTGTCAGAGTTGAGAATCGATATGAATAAAACGAATGAAATGAATACTTCAACGAATCCTAAGACGCTTCCTATGATATTCAAGTGTTAGAGCTAGAATTGAGTATGAATAAAACGAATAAAGTGAATAAAATGAATACTCAAACGAATCCTTAGACGCTTCCTATGATATTCAATTGTAACAGATGAGAATGAGTATGAATAAAATGAATGAAATGAATACTTCAACGAATCCTAAGACGTTTCCTTTGATATTCAAGGGTTAGAGCTAGAATTGAGTATGAATAAAACGAATAATAAAACGAATAAAGTGAATGAAATGCATACTCAAACGAACCCTAAGATGGTTCCTATGAAATTCCATTGTAACAGATGAGAATGAGTATGAATAAAATGAATGATATGAATACTCAACGAATGAAATGAATACTGAAACGAACCCTAAGACGCTTCCTATGAAATTCAATTACAACAGATGAGAATGAGTATGAATAAAACGAATAAAATGAATGAAATGAATACTCAACGAATGAAATGAATACTTAAACGAATCCTAAGACGTTTCCTTTGATATTCAAGTGTTAGAGTTAGAATTGAGTATGAATAAAACGAATAATAAAACGAATAAAGTGAATAAAATGAATACTCAAACGAACCCTAAGACGCTTCCTCTGAAATTCAATTGTAACAGATGAGAATGAGTATGAATGAAATGAATACTCAACTGAATAGTAAGCCTATTTCTATGATATTCAATTAGAGTTGAGAATGAATATAAATAGACGCCTAGCTTATAACGAATGAATGAAATTTATACTCAGACTTATAGTAAATCTTCCCCTATGATATTTAATTTCTAACAGTTGAGACTGAATACATTCATAGTTTGAATTATTCATCATTTGTCACTTTTGTTTAATCATTTTAGTTTGTTTGCCTTTTGATTAAGTTGATTCTTGTATATGAAATCTTTTATTTAGATTTGAATAAGTTATACTTAAATAGATGTTGAGTCATAACTCTTGAATACCCGTTTGGTATTCACTTTGATTACTTTTGCGTGCATTCTTTGTCTGTTCAGAAGATAAATAAACTATCTGAATAGGTTCTATATTATTCATGAATCACACCTTATGAAACTTATAATTGTTACTACCTATCTGTCTCTCTCTCTCTCACTTATTTAACTGGCATTCAAAGTGAATCAAGCAAATGAGAATTTCATGTCATGTAAGCGAAACGAATACAGGGTCTGAGTGTATTTGTTTAGTTACGAATGAATGTTGACACACTGCAGCCGCAGCGGCTGCTGCTGTTCATGACTCAAACGAACCTGCAACACCCTCTCCACCCACCCACTCTATGAAAGTCATTAGCCAACTGACCGAGTGCGGGCTTAAGCTCTGAATACAATTCGAATAAAAAACTGAAAAATTTAAAATCAAATTACAAAAAAATATCCACTTAAAAAGATGAAAGAGTCAACGAAACAGTTGAGTGACAGTCAAACCGCATCATTTCAATAGTTGATTTCAATTTCATTTAGCATATGCTCTCTCTCTCTCCATCTCTCCCTCTCTCTCTATATCTTTCTATCTGTCTCTCTCCTGTCACTGTCACGTTCTCGATTTGCCTGTGACGTATGACAAGCACAAAGCAGCCGCAGCGAACGAGAGAAACAAAATAAACAAAATGAAACAAGAAATTATAGATTTTATATATAGAATAACGAATATTATATACCCTTTTATATATATATATACATGAGCGATATCTGAACAATTAGCTAAAGTAAACAAAAGGTTACAAAAGTTAATCAAAATTAAGCTTGGTTTTTCTTGAAAAGAGAAGCTCTTCCAGCGACTTCATTTAACGCTGATTATTTCTATAGATATAGTAGTATATAGTACAGATTTTGATTGAGATTAACTGAATTATATATCAGAGACATATAATAACTATATTTTATAGGTATAGATACTATATCTTACCCATATCTCAAACAGTTTTCTATGACTAACTGATGCTATCATCAAAGAAGTTTTCATGGAATTTCTTGGATTTTGACCTAGTATTCCTATGATAGATATATGATATAGTAGCTTGATCTGTACTAAGGTTTATATTAGACAGTGTTCACTATAATATAAACATAATTTGGTGAGTTTGCTTGGAATATTTATATAAAACAAACCGATCTAGCAGATATTATCTTGAATTTTAAATTATCATTGCGATTGCTGAACTTTCGATCTACTTCGATAGGTTCTGGCATATATAGAGAGACAGATATAGATTATATATGTATATATAATGATAGATAGATATATTGATTGATAGATAATGGAAGCATATCTGGATTATAGATATATAGATACACTAGAGATACATCAGATATACTTTAAGATACATATACCTAAAGCAGGGAGAGTAGAAAGATTCCAAGGAAAGCACAAACCTAATTCCCATCAACTCTTCGATCTGAACCAGCACATATATATGCATTATATTTGTATATAAAATGTGTTACATATGCAGTGACTGCACCGATATACCCTTCCCATAATACGAGATGCAACAAAAACAACAGGAAAAGGCACTTTTTTTTGCAATGCGCCTGTTGATTGCGTAATTAAAATGCTCGAGTTTGCAGCGATTGTTGTTATTTTTGTTCTTGTTATATATTTATTTATATTTATATTCTCTTTACGCTGCACATGCAAAAAAATGTGTGTGCCTCTCTGTGTGTGTGTGTGTGTGTGTACTTTTGTATTGTGTATGCATAAATAGGAGAAAAAAATGTGTACTTAATATTAAGCGCAATATTTCGCGCTCTACTGCTTGGAATTTGTAATAATGCCAAACACAATCAACCGAATTGAGTTGAAACAACTAGAAAGGCTCTAGTTGGGTCTAAACGACTAGCAGATACCCTTTTAATATTGAGAAGAAGCGCTTAGGAGCTGTCGAAGGTAGAGTTATATTTCATTTGATGGAAGCATCATCAAATGTTTCTTGAGTCTGAAATCTGTTGAACCTGCTCAGTTCTGGGTACTGTTAGGTTGTCATCAACAGACCAACTGGTCACCCTAATCAAGAAAAGGTCATCCTAATTAGCTGCTGCGCCATGGGTTTCCCTCTTAACTGTCTAACGTCTCAGTTAAACTCTTTTTCCTGATATGATTTGATGTCAACTTTGTTAGTTTCTTCTGCTTTTTTGTTTCAGAATATATTAGAAGAGTTTAAAATATGAATCGACTATATATATTATATAAAGATTGATGTATATAGACCGAAATATATGTATATATATTCGATATCCCAAACGAAGAGACAAAACTCAAAGTTGTATCCTGAAAAATTTGACACAAAGTCGTTTCTTTCCCTTTTTTCTTTTTTATGCTCTATTGGTTAAAAGTTTATATCAGATCGTACAAAGTTTTCTATCTATAGCTTCTGTATAGTCTGATATCAAAGGTTAACTCCTATTATATAGATCATCATATATAAATCCATAAATTTCTATCTTAATCCTCATCAGAATTAGCCTCAAAAATTGACTTTATCTCTTCTCTTCTCAGTCTGAAAGCTTATTTCGACCAAATCTACTCCACAGCTTAAATACCCTTTCCGACTAAGTGTAGGGTATTCAAAATTAAAAAAAGTATATATAAAAAAGTGCATGTGGCACATTTTTGTTGCTGTTGTTGTTGTTGTTGCTTTAACGGTTGCCAATTTCTGCAGCTGCTGGCAAATTTCATTAAATGAAATAAAAAGTCAAACAAATAAAACGTATGCAAACGGGGCGAAACGAGGAGCAGGAGGGGGGCTAGGATTAGGGAGGGGCTGTGACTGGGAGTGGAGTTCAAATCCAGTTACACTCTTACAGCTGCAATAGACGAAATCCGACAAAAAAAAAAAGAAGTGGAGGCAAGACCCCCACGTGAGAGTCTCATTGAAAACTATGCAAGGAATGTGGCAAAGTGCGTGGGACTCGTAAAGTTAATTCAATTCAATTTGCCACTGGAAACTGGAAACTGGAAAGTGGAACATGTGGAACATGTGGGGGCAGGCAACGGATCTATTGTAGGCCCCAGAATATGTGTGTAGAATCTGGGGAGGGGAAATTAGATTAGAAATATGTTTACGAGTTGTGAAATTCCTCGTCGAATTGAAAGTAATTTAATGTTAGGTAAACAAACTAAATGTAATCTATAAAAATATCATGTCCAATTACAGTTATCTACGACTTCGATCAGCTGATATAGTTTCCGCTTAATCATCGACTGGGAAAAAGCATAAACTGAAACAGAATTCCGAGTAATTAAAAGCAAAACTATAGATAGAAATGAAAAGCTAAGATTACCAAAACTTCCCCTTAGCAAACATATATATCGATCTAAATATACATATGTTATATATATATATATATATATATATATATATATGTCAAGATGTCAAGTGTCTAATAAGCGTAACGTTTCAATGTCAGGGCAAAGTCTTAAAAGCGCTTAAAACACTTTTACTTAGCTGAAATACCGAATGATTGTGCTAAAAATCTACTCAAAACCTTTGCTACTATTCTTCTGTACGTTTAATTCAAGAGATTGTCGCCTCTTTTTATATATCTCTAGAGTTTGATAAAATATGAATCAAGTTCTATGAAATAGATAAAGACTTTTCCCTAGAAATTCTTATTTACCACAAATAAGAATTTCTAGGGAAAAGTCTTTATCTATTTCATTTAGACTTTTCGGAGTAAATTTATTTGCATAATTTTACCAGAAATTTAATTCTAGAATTCTCTATTCGAACATCTGGGAACTACTAGCACCTTTAGGGTTCACACCTTATCACTTGCATTCAGTTCTATGAAGTAGCTTTTCCGTATATTTTCTTTTCGGTTTTGTGGTTTTTCGGAGTAAATCAATTTCCATAATTTCACACAACGCAAATAGTGTTTAGGAAAACTAGAAAAAGTTCCAGGTAAAAAATTTGAAGTTTCGTATGATTAATTAGAATTGTACATACGCACACATAAGCCTAAACACACACACACACACACACACACACCTGTAAAAATGATATACGATAGTATTATAATATAAATTAAATGCAAATGCTACAGAAAAAAAGGCTCGTAAACGATTAACCCATGTGACTGAGCAAATGATGAGCAAATAAATGAGATAAGCTTTTGGCACACACACACACACACACACACACACACGAAGGTTAACAGAGGCTGAGCATTTGCATGTAGGTTAATATCTCAACGTGTGTGTAAGTGGGTGACAAAAACGTCGCTCAACTGTTTACACTCGCTGTGTGTGTGTGTGTGTATGTGTGTGTGTGGATTAACGAGTGGGAAACGAGCGCAAAACGCCAAAACGGCTGACAAGGCAAAACGCAATTAACAGAAGTTATTCACATTTATGCTTAATTTCCTTTGAATTATACGTTGCTCATGAATACGCTCACCTCTCTCACTCTCCCTCTCCCTCTCTGCCTCTCTGCCGCTCTTAAGCTGTTTACGCTCGCGCTCTCTTTGCGTTTTGTATTGCTTTCAATTTGGCTTTCAATTTTCGGTCTGACGCTCAATCGCTGCGAATAGGCAGAGGGAATTCCCTGTTGAGTGCGACTCGCGCGCCTACTCTCGCTCTCTCTCTTTCTTTCCTGCATTGTTTGTCTTTTGTTATCACTCACTCAAGCTGAGTGAATGCGCCTGTGTATGTGTGTGTGTGTTTGCCTTTCAGCTTTGAAGCTTTATTACACGCATATTGCTTTGGTTGTTGCTGTTGTCTTTGCTTTGCTCAGCGTTTCGTTTGACGATTATCATTAGCTACGACTTGCCTTGTATTGTTTGTTGTTGTTTGTGCTCTTCTTCTATCCCCCCTCCTCCTCCTTCTCCTCCTCCTTCTGCTGTTGTTGTTGTGCAGTTAATTGCTGTGCATTTGCTTCGATTGTTTGCTTCGCTTAGATAAGATTTCACGCCTATTTACAAGTAGTATTTTTCATAGCTGTACATATAATTTTTAACTACTATTCGTTTCGCCAGTTAGCGGAAAAAGAGTTCAAGTTCGTGAAGAAGTTTTCCGATTGACTTAACACACACTTAAAAAGCTCATTAATTGCTTTTATATAGATTAATTGCTTATCCTTTTTACGCATAATTACACTTAAAGCTCAAGTTTTTGTTCAGAACTTGTGAGAATTTTCCTTTGTGAAAAGTCTTGAAAAGGGGTTATCCAGGTTTTACATAGTTAAATAAGATAAGTTGGAAGTACGATGAATGTCCTTGGCTTAAAGCTGCTGAAAGTTTATAGTGTTAACCGTATCTTCTATAAGACTTATTGCATTTCTATCTTCGGAAAAGATTTGAAGTTTTCCGCTATTCAAAGTTCAAACTTAGTCTCTATCTTTAGGTGCAAGCTCAAAGATCGAGTTGTTCAGACTTGTTACAATGCTTTTAACGTATTGAAATCTGGCTCAAAGGGTTCTATACATATTCTAAGTCTAAGATTTGATATTATTTTCCACACTCTGTGACAAGTTTTCATGCGGCTTATCACAGAATCTCAATCTGAAGTTTTGGAAAAAAGGTTTAAGAGCAAGTATTGAAAAGGTTTTACACGTGTTTTAAAGCTTTGAAGTTCGCTTAAATTTCAATTTCCATATAACTGGTATTGCCCTTTCGTTTCCCGCCCACTTTCTAACCAATTGTACGTTTCATAGGGCTTATCACATGCTTCCATCGGCAAATGTTGTTCCATGTGTGTGTGTGTGTGCTTTCCACCTTGCCCTGAGGCCACTTTACACAGAAATTTATAGCATGCTATGCGTTTCCAGTATGGCCAAAAGATTTATTTTTCGATCTGCGTTAACATAAATTATAGCACAGCCAAAAAAAGAGGAAAAAAAAAAAAACTGAGAGAAGCAGGCTAAAAGGAAAAACGTATTCAAAGAAAGACTTTACCCATGATTCCTTTACACTGAGACCTGACTCTGCCTCTACGCAACAATGTATCTGTATCTGTATCAGTATCTGCATCTGTGTTTGTATCTGTATCTGTATCTGTATCTGTGCCTGTGTCTGTGTCTGTGTCTGGGTATATTTGTATCTGTGCGAGCATCCAATGGGACAGACAATTTCATTTCATTTATATTTTATGCGTTGCTTTGCTGTGTTCGCTTCCTTTGAATGCGCAAAAAAGATACAAACAAACACACACACACACACACACACACAGAGACACACACAACACGCGCGGTCGACTGTTGCCTCTCAAAATGGGAAAAAGGTATCTGTTGCTCCATCCTGTGGCAACAGCTGCTGCCAACTTTTGTGTGTGTTCTCAGCCTCAGCCTCAGCCAAAAGGCGCAAAATAAGTGCCGTCTGTCTGTCCCGTTGCTGTCCGCTAACGACAACAGGCAACGGCAACATCAGCAGTAACAACAACAACAACAACAACAACGATGACGACGACGACAACAATCCTCAATCAACTTTTCTGCACAGCGTCTTGTATCTTGTATCTCACAGATACGCATAGCACTTGTGCCTTGTTGTACTTTGGCTTTGGCTTTGCTTTTTCTTCTTGTATTTTGTTTGCATTTTTCTTCTTTCTTTTTGCCTTTGCTTTTCCATTTGTTTGCCTGTGTTGGTATTTTGTATCTGTATCTTGTGGATGCGTCGTTCACGACAAACGGTCTATAAACAGAAGTTTTCGTAGACGTTGCCTGCTTGGCGCCTCAGACAGAGACGTGCTTCTCAGCAACAACATGCTACGTGCCGCATTCGTAACGTGACTTCCTTCAATCAATGGCCCACAAAGAGAATTGTGTGGGCAGCCCCAGGGGCTGGGGCAGGGGCAGCTGGTAGGTGGTACGCGGTTTGGGGTAGGGGCTGGGTGCCAAGGGGTGGCTAAGTGAGATTTTCTTTTGTGCAGCTATTTAATATAAAATTTTGTTAGACTTAGCGCAAAGTATCTGATGGGCTCCGCTTCCTCTTCTCCTTAAGTACATGTAATATCCGCATTCTGTCTGATATGATTAACAGCTGTTGATTAGCAAACAGACAGCGTATGGTAGGACTTATAACAGAGCGCGGCTTTTACTGTTACTGTAGAACAATATGTTAGGGATTTAAGTCGCAATATCTGAAAGCTTCTTAGCAGTAACAGCTTCAACTAACAGCTGTAACTTTTTAACAGACAGTCTTATAACAGAATAACAGAAAGACTGTCAATGTTAGTGATAATGTTAGTGATAATGTTAATGTTAATGTTAATGTTAATGTTAATGTTAGTGCGAATGTTAATGTTAATGTTAATGTTAATGTTAATGTTAATGTTAATGTTAATGTCAATGTTAATGTTAATGTTAATGTTAATGTTAATGTTAATGTTAATGTTAATGTTAATGTTAATGTTAATGTTAATGTTAATGTTAATGTTAATGTTAATGTTAATGTTAATGTTAATGTTAATGTTAATGTTAATGTTAATGTTAATGTTAATGTTAATGTTACTCTGTTACTCTGCTACTCTGTTACTCTGCTACTCTGTTACTCTGTTACTCTGTTACTCTGTTACTCTGTTACTGTGTTACTCTGTTACTCTGTTACTCTGTTACTCTGTTACTCTGTTACTCTGTTATTCTGTTATTCTGATATTCTGTTATTCTGTTATTCTGTCACTCTGTTACTCTGTTAATCTGTTAATCTGTTAATCTGTTACTGTTACTGTTATTGTTATTGTTGTTACTGTAACTGTGACTGTGACTTATACTGTTATCATTAACTTAATACGATTATCAGCTGTAGACAGACAGAGTAATAACAGGGCAGCGGCTAAGCAGCTGCTGTTACTTTTTAATAACAGTTTTTAAGGCATGTTTACGATGTAAAGTCCTTTGGCTAAGTTAATTAAATCAGTTAAGATGTTGTTGGCCTTATTATCCAGTGAGCAAACACCGGCAACAGGCACTGCCATAAAGTTGCCAATGCCAATTGCGTTTGTATCTTTTGTGGGCTCCGCATTTGATTAAGGAAAAAGAAGGAAACAGAGAGAGAAAAAAGAAAAATAAAACGATTCACTTTGAAAAGGCCGCCGACGGCAGACACTGAGACGACTTGTGTTAGCCAAGTCTGAGGCTTGGTAACTGCCTCAAATGGGTCTTTAACCCAAGTAATATATTTGCACTTGTATTTATTTGCACTGTGTATCTGCGTGTGTGTGTGTGTGTGTTCAAATTTGAACTTGAGCCGTTTGCTGTGTCTCCTTTTGGCCGCCTTTAGAGCGTCCTTTGGCTGGCTAAGAAACCTGTCCAAAGTCTGTCGGGGTCCTCTGGTTTTGGGTCCAACTTCGAGAACTGTTTATTGTTTTGCGCTTTTAGGCGTTCTACATGGAACCCCGGCCCAGTCTGTCCCTAGATCTAAGCCTGGCTACCTGACGCATTTACCCTCTTCTGTAGCTGTATCTATAGATACATTTGTATCTGTATCTGTCGCTGTCTGTGTTGGCATCACTTGAGGCATATGAAGTGCCTGCAATATATTCATATTTATGATACACTTATGCCGCTCGCGTACTCATACACACAGCGAGACACACTCTTACACACACACACACACGCGAACACTTGGGCTGAGCTCTCCTTTGCTTGGTTGAACCTGTTTCTGGCCCTTTTTCCATTTTTTGGTTCTTGTTTGTATTTGGCTTTTGGGCCACTTAACTTTTTATCAGAAATCACTTTGCTCATTCTGCGAAATTGTTATAAATATGTAATACACACACATATATCTATATATATAATATCTATATACTTATATCTGTATCTGTTTGTATATAGAAGCTTGTACAGGAAGCCGCTTAATGTGTGAAGATGGGCGCATACATATTGCAGACACTTTATGCACGAATACTTATAAATGGCTTTTACTTTGCCAACGTTACTTATTGTGGCTTAAACAGAGCTTATGGCCAACAGGTGTCTCGGTTAATATTATAAGAAACTCTTCCAGAATTGCATCAGAGATTATAAACAGATTTCTTGTTTACATTGTCTGTTTACATTGAGTATGGATTTACCTGAGTTATTTCGCTGTTGACTTGTTGCTCAAGGGATGAGTAACAGAATATACATTCAAGTGTTTACATTGTAGTAACAGTGCGCTGTTAGGTGTCTGTTTGTATGTAAAGGGAAGCTCTGTTAAACCAATAACAGTGAGTAAGCTGAGTCTATACATAAAACACGTTAACAGACTCTCTTACTGTTATGAGAACTGTTAAGAAGAGGTTGTAAACAAAAGTCAGTGGAAGTATTAACAGTTTCTGTTATATTATAGTAACAGTGCGCTGTTAAGCAATGTGTAGACATAAAGGGAAGCTCTGTTAAAGCAATAGCAGAGCTTAAGCTTCGTCTACAGCTAGTTGCTGCCATGTAAGTATACATAAAGTTAACAGGGTCTGTTATAAGAGCTGTTAAGCAGAGGTTGGAAGCAATAAGTGTTACTGTTAACAGTTGCTGTTACCTTTTTAACAGCTCTGTAGGGAATAACTTTATCAGAGTTGAGAAACTCTCTCTGATTCTTTCTACAGCTATCAAGCCGAGTTTAGACGTAAATATTATTAGATTCTACACATTCTGTTACTGTCGAAGCACTGTTAATGCTTCTATAACTGATTCGATATGTATATATAAATTGATTAAAAATTTAAACAACGTTTTGGCGTCAACTTTTGCAGCCTTTTAATCAAATTAAATGCTGTGTAGCGCATATTTTTGGGTCTCGTAACTTTGTTTGGAATCGCAACGCTGCAATTTCCATATCAATTTGTAGTTAACCTGTGGAGCACACACACACACACACACATGGATACACACGCATACACGCACAGGCACTCTGGGAATTGATTGATTGAACTGAACGATTGCAGAGCTTGAAATTCAATTAAATGCCAATTGGACAGTTTGTGTTCCGTTTTAGAACTTATCGAGAAGAGGGGTAAGGGGGGCGAAAGGTACGTCCCCATCTAAAATTTTGATGAGACAAGAAATGTCCATTTACTGGGAGACTTTTTCTCTCTCTTTCTCCCACACTTTATTTCAACAAACTCAATTGATATCTGCTGATAATTTATTGATTTCTTTTAATCAGAAAACAGGCAAATGAAAATTCTTAGAATTTTGTGCGATAACTTTAAGTGTTATATGTGTGTGAGTGTGGCCTGTTAGTCACCAGTTGTAGTAGAAGTAGTAAGGCAGCAATAATCGAGTGTATAAAATGATGTTATAAAACTTGTTTAGAAGTGAAACTCGAACGTTAGAAATATACTCGCACAGGTGAATCATCGTATACAATGGGACATCGGGTCTCATCTCTTCCCTGGCAATTGAACCGGAGACAAGACAATTTCCAAGTATCTTGCAAGGGTGTGTGTGTGTGCTGTCTGTGGGGGTGTGTGTTAGGGGTATTCCTCTTGTCATTCAAAATGATTCTGTGCAAATATTTGTCATGGCAACAACTCTGTGTGTGGGGGTGCGGCATTCAGTGTGAGACTTGCAGGCAGCTCTGGAATCATTTTGGTAAACGATTATACTATAAGCACATAACCACACACCCACACACACACACACACACACACAGAGCACAACAATCAAGTGACGCAAACTTGATGAGGCAGAGGCAGACAGGGCGAACCACAACTCGGAAACAGGTTAACCAGTCCATTTGGGCCAAGAATTGTGCTATGTCTATGAAACTTGGCCCAGAGCTAAGCGATTCAAATCAGCTAACACTAAAACAGGGGCGTACTCAAAGGGGGGTTGATAATAAGAAAGAGTTATAAGGCTTAAACTGAGATTATCTCTGAGAATTGGTAAGCAAAAGTTGCAGTTGAACTCTGATAGAGAAAATTAAACTTAAAGCTTGATAAAGTGTATCTAAGAGTTTGAGCTTTCAATTTAAAGTTGTTTTAGGAAGTTATAAAGATATTTTGGAGCAGATTATGCAGTTTGTGGTAACATTTTCTATATTAGATACAGCTGAAAGATCGAAGTTAAGTCTGGAAAGAGCTAAAAATCTTTGGAATGAAATCTGCTAATAACACTTTAGATTTATATCTTTTAGTTAAAGGTTTTTGGGCAACCTTGTTTTGTTTCTTATTCCTATTAATGGTCCCCCTTTTAATTACAAATCAATATCTACACCCATGCACCTACACACACACACACACACACACACACACAGAGAGGAAAAGACTGAGCGAGCGCGCGTGTTTGTCTCTCAATGTTTCATTTTTGTTTCTGGGTGTTTCGAGTCTGGGTTTGGTTTTATTTATTCCTTCGTGAGCTTCCCCCATATATAATACCTATACATACATATATATTTGTATGTTTGTATGTATATAATTATTGTTGTTGGGCTGCAGCAAGAAACGGCCTAAACGATGGCCAAAACCAATGCGACGACGATGGCCAAAACCGGTATGACGTGATGATGTCTACTCAGACTTTGGCTCTGCCTTTGGTTTTGGTTTTGCCTTTGCTTTGGCTCTGCTCTTTTCCTGCTCTGCTTAGAAGTTGATTTTCATATCATTTTTATAGTTGTTTTGTTTCTTTTTTCGTTTTCTTTTGTTGCTATTCAACACGTTTTTTTTTTGATATTCGTGCGAACAAATTGAATAGAAAGAAAATAAAACTAAAATAAATATCATAAACAGAATTTATACTTGAGTTTTGGGCCACACTTCAGTCGACTAAGTGACGTCACAACACACACACACACACACACTTACACACACATTAGAAAGGTATTTGTTGTTGTTGCCTTTTGTGTGTTTTTTTCGCTTTGGGAAATTGATACCAGAAATGGGCAATTCTCGCAGTTTTTCGTCTATGAAATGCTTTGAATATTTTGTTTATTTGCTTTGTATACACTTTCGGCAGACAACTAGACGAGCAGCTGTTAGAGTATAAAACGGGGTATATAAGCTAATTGATATTGTTTATGTTTTATTGAGCAAGTCTGATCATTTTCTTGGTGTTTTCGGTATGAAAATGGAATGGAAAATTAAGCTTTCTTTTTGGAAATTGACGTCTGTAATCTTATATTAGAGAGCATATATTCTAGGCCATATATCATAAAGTGAACATTATAGAGGGTACATTAAAGATGGTATATTCGAAAGGTCACATTATAGAGGGTATTTTCCAGCAGGTATAGCCTAAAGGGTACATCGTACAATGACATTCTTAGAGCATCTTTCCTAGAGGGTAGATTATAGAGGGTATATGCTGGAGGATCTATACTATAGGGTCTATCCTGGAGGTATATTGTATAGACATTATAGAGGGTATATCCTAGAAGTTATATCCTAGAGAGTATCTAATATAAAGGCTTATCATAGATAGTATCCATATACTAGACTTACCAGGGTAAGTCTAAGATGTTGCTCTTAATCTTAGCTAAAACTCAATCAGCTAGTCTATTGCATAGAAGATCGTTGCTTTCATATATAATATATCAAAATTATAGTTTAGAAAATCAATTAAAAAGTATCTCAAAGTGTACCTAAGCGATAACTCGGTTTTAAATATATAAAGATTGCGAATCTCCCAAGGGAATTATTGCCTGAAGGCTCAGACGTCAGAGCAAATCTTTCATTGATAATTGTCAGAAACAACAAACGCAACCGATAGAGCATAGAGATAAAGCTCTTTAAAAGGGAGAGAGACATGGTCCACGACTTTGAAATACCCTACACAGATTGATAAGACGCGCTTCAGGCAGTGCACTGCTTGTGCTTTAAGCAGCGTTGAGAGATTTAAGATGGATTAAGATAGTTTTATCTAGACTAAATCAAGATCTATATAAAATTGACTCTAGAGGCTGTTTAAGCATATGATGTATATTTTCTATACATTAGGTATACATTATATAACATTTATACCTACAGATATGCCCTTTATTGTCTACCAATATACCCTTTTTATTAGGTGTAGAGTATACTATGAAAACATTTGGTTATCAATTGTCGCAAGTGCGAATTTGATGTACGTAGTTCAGGAATTTATTCAACTTGTACCTAAAATGCGATTTGATGTACGTAACTCAGGAATTTGCTCAACTTGTACCTAAAATGCGATGTGAACAGTAGCTGAGATGTTGATTTTGATTCCGAAATGGAATTTTCGGAGCAGTCGCCGCTGCCGCTGACCGCATTTAGCATTGAACTTTTGCCGGGGAAAGGTTATCAATGAAATGACGCCAGTCCGAGGGGAGCTCAGAATATGAAATAGAATATATTGATTTCAATTTCTATATGTATTTCCATTAAATAATAACAGACACACACACACACACACACACACACACACACACACACACACAACACACTCAGAAGTTAATCAACTCACAAGTTAAATAATAAAAGTGAAATATCTTTTTAGCAGCGTGAAATTTTAATGCAGTTTTGGCTATTTGCGACTTCCTTCTATACTATCCATATAATCCCTTATAATCCTATATTAAATCTAGCATATTTCTATATATTTCCCACTATATCCCACTCTTCCTCTGCTCTCTAACATGATCTGAAATTATTATCTAGATACTTTCATCTGAAAAGAAAATTGAAATATTTCTGTGTGTTTCCTTTTTTTTATGCGCCTCAATTACAAACAAGAAATATTTTTCGCCAGCAGCTGCGGGAACAACAAGTACATTAGGGCTGCCCAGCAGTAGGGTTGCCACCCACCCCCCCCCAGCACACACACACACACACACACACACACATTGAGTGGATGGTCGAGCCAAGTGCTGGGAAAACACGTACAAAATGCTCCAAATGCCACTTGCCCAGTTACGACCACTAAGTGGGAGCGACAGAGATAGATAGAGAGTGAGAGGGGTAGATAGAAAGAGACAGATACGCAGATTGCGACCCCGTAACGCATTCAGATACACGAAGTGAATTCCGGCACGTCCTAAGGCAACACAAAAAATTGTATTAGGTTATCCTTGCCACACATTGACACACACACACACACGCACACACACACACACGCACACGCAAAGTGAAGGCAAATGGCCTTTCACGGTCGTTGCCGTTGCCGTTGAACAACTTTTCCGTAGGGGGGAGTTTCGCTCCAAAGAGGCCTTCAAGCTGCTTCCCTGCTGCTGCCTTCCCCCTTTTTACTCCTTCCTTCCATTGGAGTTGGAGTTGGCCACCCATTTCTGGGTTTATTTTGTATAACACACCCTGTGCTCAAGACAGGGTGCAGTAGGTTATCTTCACCTTAGCAGGAAAGCTAGAAAGTTCCTCTGGAAGTGGTCTGAAATAATATCTATTGCTGCAAAGTTTGGATAAAGAGTAGGAAAAATATAGCTAAAGTTTGTTTTTTATATAGATATAGATATATCTAGAGGATTTATTGTCTTTGGGTCAAGGAAGGAAGAGTTGAAAGAGATCTTCCTTGGTGTTAAAGCCAGGAATAGTCAGTTTTAAGTTAAGACCTTTCATTGGTTGCAAGTTAAGGGATAATTTTCAATCGGAAAAAAGCTAAATAAAGCTCCGTAGAAGATTTGAGGAAGACTTTAAGATCTCCTAGGAAATATCAATCTTTTCTTCTTAGCTAAAGTAACCCTTAGCTAAAATCAAACCTATATAGTAGATCTTATCCCTAAATAACATCTTTAACCCTTCCTTAACCCATTCCTAACTCATCCTTAGCCTATCCTTAAACCATTCTCAACCAATTCTTAACTTATTCCTAACCCATTCTTAACCTAACCAAAACCATCCTTAAGCCATCCTTAACTTATCCCTTACCCATCCTTAACCCCTCTTCAAAACATCCTTAACCCATCCTATAGGGTATCGCCTAGTCGTGCTGCTCGTTCGTTAACTTGTTACTTGCTTTCATTGGGGCTGTGGGTGGGCTGTGTTGCTTTTAATGCTCGTGCTTTCTGCGGTGACTGACTGTCGAACAACGCGATTATCAGCAAGAGCAACGCCATCGTCATCATCATTATGACCATGGTCATTATCGCGTTCATTGTGGGGCGTCATTGAATTGGTTCGCGCTGACGTCGTTGCTGCCACAGAGCTATTCAACGTGCAACCCGCAAAGGCAAATAAAACTTTATCATTTGGGGAAGCCCTGCGCTTTCATAGACTTGCCTCTCTGTTTGTATGTGTGTGTGTGTGTGTGTTGTGTGGGTGTGTGAATGTACTCTCTCTCATACACACATAAGGCTACACATGTATTTTTACACTCGTTGCCTCATTCGGAGGTTGTTGCTTTTGTTTCTTGTTGTTTTTCCTTTTTTTTGTTGTCTTGTTTTCTTTTTTTTTCGCCTGCTGCCAACTTTTTCCTTAATTTCTTTTTTGGCTTTTTTTTTGTTGTATTTTATTTTATTTCGAGTTTTTTTTTTGTATTTTTTGTGCAGGTTGCTTTTAGCCTCAGGTATGAGGTTTTATTTTGGCTTATTGCCGGAGCTGATTTTGTTTCACGTTTTTATTTCTGTTGCTCGCTTTTAGCCACTTTCGACTCGGGCTGCCATGACCTTTTTTTCTTTCCCTCTTCCCTCCTCTCTCCTCTCCACTTATTTTTGGCGCTGCTTTTGGCTTGTAAATTTTCTGGGCGTGGCAACTGGCACTGCTGCTTCTTACGACGCGTTCCTTAAAGACACGTCGAATTTCAAGGAGCAGCAGCGGCAGGAGGAGGGCGACTTTTATGCGGAGCTGAAGCTTCTTTATGAGCAGGACATGGCCATGGAACGAGCTCCACTTACTTAGGTTTGAGTAGCTTTTTATAACGGTTTCGTTTTTGGAGGGGTTTGGGGAGTAGCTGAGAACCTGAACCCATTTCACCGAATGAATATGCAAAAATGAACTCCACGGAAGATGCTTATCGAACGCTTATCGAGTTGCCTCAAAGTGTCTACTCATATTATATTTGTTTGACAAGCAAGGGAAATGCGTAGTAATTTTAACTGTTTAATTTTTCTCGATTGATTTGCACTCAATAATCGATAAGTGGGTTATCGAATGGGTATGAATTGCAGCTTGTATTAAGCTACTTTCCATATTAAGAGAGTAGAATCTGTTATTAGTTGTTCCTTAGTTAACAAAGTTATCGAATGTTGACTACCTATCGAGTGTTAAATACCTATCGCATGTTGAATACCTATTGAATGTTGAATATCTATCGAATGTTGAGAACCTATCGAATGTTGAATACTTATTGAATGTTAACTACCTACCGAATGTTGCATATTTATCGAATGTTGACTACCTATCGAATGTTGAATAGCTATCGAATGATAAATACCTATTGAATGTTGAATACCTATCGAATGTTGAATACCATATTTATCGAATTTTGACTACCTATCGAATGATAAATACCTATCGATTGGTAAATGATTATCGAATATTAACTATTTATTAAATATTGACTACCTATCGAATATTGAATACCTATCAAATGTTGAATACCTATCTAATGTTGCATATTTATCGAATTTTGACTACCTATCGATTGGTTAATATATATCGAATGTTGCATATTTATCGCAATTTAAACACCTGTTGAATATTGAATACTTAACTCGAATGTTGAGTACTTATCGTTGTTATAGATAGATAGACATATGATAAGCAGACGATTGTTTCATTGTTATCGATAAGTTATCTGACAAGAATGGTAGTATGTAGATGTATATGTTAGCCTAGTAATGGATATCGGATAGTTATCGTATAATCCTAGTTGGACTAAGCAATTGACTCGATAATTCCATTCCATAACTTATCGCATGTTTATCAACTGCTTATCGATTGATTATCCACAGCACATCGAATGATATGGATATTCTTCTATAGATTTCGGCATGCTTATCGATTGCTTATCGACCGCTTATGAGCTGCTTATCGAATACTGAAATATTCAGTAGTTCTTTAACGATGATTACCTTGAACTCTTATCGTTCAGTAACGAACCGATTAACTGCACTTATCATTCACGCCTATCAGTCACATTTAGCATTCCCACTTATCATTCACACAGCTATCGACTGATTAATCGAGTAGCTTAACATTTGAAGACACTCATTAATTCAGTTCTCCCGCCTAATCTGCAAATTTGAGGACTCCATTTTGAGCTCGTCCTTCTAATAGTTGTGTCCCGTCTGGGTATTAGATCATCAGCCTTGGGGCAGCCCTAGAAGTGAGCAATTTTCAGGGCTTTTCCATTAGTTAACTGCCCATTGAGGCATTCCAATGTAACCGCACCTAGACCCAGTTACAGTTACAGTTACGTTACATGGAATAACATTTTGGGGTAGATACGACTATGACTATGAGGTAGGTAAATTGTTGGGGACTTTAAAGAATCCAAAAACCACCCTCAATGAAGTGGGGTTGGGTTGAAAGTGGGTGGTGTGGGGTAGGTAAACTATGTACAAAGTGAATCACACAGAAAACTATGTAAAAAGCCCTTTTCACTGGGAAACGGAATGCGAACCAAAAAGTTGCCAAAAGGAAACGCGAAACAAAGAGGCAGCAAATGCGCTAGAAAAGGTAAAAAGGGAAGCAACAACAACGAGAAGAAGAAGAAGGAGAAGAACTGTAATAAAAACAAAGAGCTGTGTATAAGGAATTGCGAATGAGGCGGACAGACGCCCAAGAGTCGACAAGAGTCGAGCAAGTACCTACCACCCCCCAAGCCACCCACCCAATGCCACCCTTTCAGTCGCTCCTTGAGCAAAACATAAATTATCAGCACAATGGGCAAACGACAAGGCAAAGGCAAAGGCAGAGGGAGAAGGATAGAGGGAAAGGGGGAAAGCTGAGGCAAGGAAGGAATGCCAAATGACAACAAGGAAATGCAGAGTAGAAAGGGGAAGAGGGTGAAAAAGCAGACAAAGTCAAAGGCAAAGGCAAAGGCAGAAACGCAAAAAACATTCCATGGGCCAAAGTCTATTTTAATTTTGACGTAGTTAGTGACACAGAACGTTGTTGGCCAAAACAAATGAGAGAAATGGCAACACACACACAATAGACAAGAGATTATAACAGGGCCATAGGCATGGGCCAAAGCCAGCCTCAAGTGCTGCCTCCCCCCCCAATTCCTCCCGCCCTCCCCCTGCTGCCAATTGCGATTCACTTTGAACATGTTGCGCCTTCTGTTGCTGCCGACAGACCTCTGTATCTCTGCTTTTTACTTGTTTACGTACACACACACATACTCATAGAACAACTGGCTAAGTTGTTGTGGCAATGTGGCGCGTGGGCATTGAGGCATGCCACAAGCTAGATACCGAGCATAAGTAGAACGTAAAAGAACTTTGTGTAGAGGGCGCAACAAAGTATCTGCGAATGTTGCCCAGCAACGCCCTACACAGATTTAGGGGACTTACAGCTACCACTCAAGGCTAAACACCAGTTACACACACAATATATATGTGTATGTAATATATCAATATATAAAATATATAGAAATGAATTCCTAGAATCTACTGTTAGCTGCCACGGATGCAATTCTCCCCTGCAAATTCCTTGGAACTCGTTATGAATTGTCACTTGGTGCTGATTCCAGGAAAAACGCTTCAATTGTCTTATTTGTTAGGTGGGGGGAAAAGCTCGTGTTACATTTGAATCCTGATGTGTGTCCTTGAGGGAATTAATGTGAGATTTAATATATAATTTAATATAAGAGGTTTTAATGGAAAGCTGCTAACTAAACGTGAGTCGCGGTTACTTTCAAAGCAGCTGCTTGACATTGTTCTGGAAAGTATTTCGATAAGCCATTTGCATATTAGTATAACAAAAGCTGTTCGATATATAGTTATATATAATACTGTTCCTTAAGGAAGATGCCTAAGATTATATTAGATAGATTTAACGGGTAGCTGCTTGCCAATTATAAGTCTTAGATACATCCAAAGTAATTGCTTTAAAAGTTTAAATGATTCTTTTGAATGTTTCCTTTGAATTTTTCCAGCAGGTTTTTCTATGTTCAATTTGTATAGAGGTCATAAAATCTAACAGACATCTTTAAGAAAAGATATTTAATACTATATCAGATAGATTTAACAGAAATCTGCTAACCAAATATGATTCTTAGATACTTTTTAAGGTTCTACCTGAAATTTTTGAATGTATTGTATATCAGATAGATGAAGAAGCTCTTTCTATATGCAATTTTTATAGAGTTTAGAATGCCAAAGAGTATTTCTTAGGAAAGAATATCATATACTCTATTGCACAGATATTAATCTATATAGTATAGAGTATAAGTCTCGCTCCTCTACAAAGACTAAAGCTTCTCCTTATACTCTCTCTTCCAGATGGAACTCCAGCTGCAGCGCACAAGGAAATGGATTATACCCCAATGGAATCGGAGTATATATCCATGTATCTCAGTCTTCAATAGAAGGTGAGTTAATAGTCAGCTTTACAAGTCATTCCTCCTATATATTACAGGGTATTAGCTCTATCTTAAAGGGTATAACAACTGTTGAATGTAACTTATAAAATGTATCTTTAACATTGTATCTATAAGTTTTAGCTTTTATTATGCCCAAGGCGTAGACTCTAACTTAGCGCAGTTCCATACAATTTATATCGCTGCCTGCAGGGTATTTAAGTTTCGTTTTGGCCTGGCTTTTTGTTGGTATTTCAATTCTTGTTAATAAGTTCAAACTGTGGCTAACAAGTTTGAGTAACAAGCAGAGCAGCCGCAGAAGCAGCAGAAGCATTTTGAGGAGCAGGCTTTGAGTGTTGTCTGTCTAACCTCCCTTCTACCTCCCCCCGCACTCTTCACTCTTCAGTGTGCACCTCAGCTCCAGCCTTTTTCAACATAATCCCCTACTTCAAGTCAAGTGACGACGCCAAAGTATCTGCGCGCTGTGGGCTGCGCGTTCGTTCGTGTATCTACATAAAACTTGAGCGTTTGTATTTGTATCTTTGTATCTTTGTCTGCATGTTGACAACAAGTTTCCATATAGAAGTAAGTGTGTGTGTGCGGGTGTGTGTGGGTGTGTGTGGGTGTGCAGCAAAAGTTCATGACGCTGAGCAAAGCTTGATTTTCAGGCCATTACATGGAGGCCCAGCCTGCTTTTTGTATCTTTTTTTTATTTTTTTATTTTGTTTTTTACATTTTCATTTTGTGTTTTTGTTTGTCGTTTCTCTTTTTGAAAGCGTTTCGCAGCTGCAACAGCACTGGGTGTGTGTATGCCTACTGTGTGTGTGCTTGTGTGTATGTTTGTTTGCCTTTTGTGTGTGCGCTTGGGGATTACGTAAGGGAATCCCCAACATTTGCAGCGCCGTCGACGCTGGCAGAGGCCACAAACAAAAAAACGAAATGATAAAACGTAGCGGAGCTCTGAACTGCGTTCAGAGTCAGTTGCATGTTTTATGCATGAACTCTGCTTGCAACGCTTCTCTCGCTCTCTCTCTTTCTATCTCTCTCTGTTTTACAGTCTACAAATAAAAGTATCTTATAGATACACCCACAGCAAGTGGGCAGGGAGAGAGGCTCTTGTTGCGCCAAGAGGGGTCATGGAGTAGAATGTAACAAGTGCGCGCTTGGTTGAGTTTGAAGTGTAATCCCTGCACTGTACACGCCCACAACTGCCGCCTACTCCCTCCCCTCTCAGCTCCGCCCACGCACGCTGTCAACCATCAAGAGGCGACCCCATGCAGTTCGCTTTTTTTGCGGATAGTTTGCAAAATATTTCACTTTGTAGCCTGAACTTTTGCTGCCTACTTCTTGCTCGACTTCAGCCAGTGGCGTAGGGGCAGGGGCTGGCAGTAACAGAAGGGGTTCTACGTGTGGGCTGGCCCCCTAATATTAAGGTTCCAACTTACAGATATTGTTTCCATGGGCTTTAAGCCTGTCTCGCACTCTCTGACAAAAAGTAATCTTTTAGCTGTAATTGAAAATGTTTGAGTTCCCCCCCCCCTCTCTCTCTCGCTCTCTTTCTCTCTCTTTCTTTGTCTTTTATGTACTTTCTCCCTGCAGTTATTGCCTGTTGCGAACTCTTTTGTTTCTGCCTTTTGTCCTTGCTTTTTACCCCAGACTGCAAATTACATGGAAGCAAACAAAAGCTCAAGAAATGAGATAAATTAAGGACCTCTTGTATACCTCTTACTTTTATTTATATCACAAATTGCGTAGTATGTTTTAGTCTATCAGTATGAAGGACCTTTTATATAACTCCCACTCCTGGTTATATCAGAAATTACATAACATCCTTTAGTCTATCAGAATTGAGAGCTCGATTGTCAAGGACAGTTTGAATATCCTTTTTTACTACCAGGTTGCTTCGCGTCATACATGCCACAAGCATGCTGCATGCGTCACCCATATGTCACAAACATTCCTTCCATGTCACGCACACTCCCACACACACACACGCACACACTTACACTCGTATCTTCGAGGAAAAATTTGTCCTTCAGCTGCCGTATCATATTATATATTTACCGCATATGGAAAGCAAAGGCTGTAAGTGCACGTGGTTGCAACTTTGAAGCATGCAACATGACCTTTATATCGAGTATGCAAGCAAGAGGTTCAAGTTGACAATTCAATATAGGCAATGTTTACTGTAATTGAAGTTTTTTATGCCTAAAACTTACTGAAACTTAAAGAGAGAGAGAAAGAGAGAGAGTGGGTTGCAACATTGAATTGAGCTTGCAGCATGCCACAAAGTAGAGATTTATGTACAGTGAAGCCTAGAGAACTGACCTGGTCTATAAAGTCTAGTTCTTTTTAGGCAGTTATAACTTTTTGGAGATAGGATTTAGTTTAATTGTTCAACAGATTTTATAGAGAGCAAAACTTGTTCAGCTGCTTTGACTCTAAAAAAGGTTCAATTAAGCGAGGTTTTACTGTATGCAAATGGTATATACTTAACAATTAAGGTATTAATCAGGCTTAAATGGAATCTTTGGCTAATATAAGTGTCATTTATCATTCATTATCCTTTCTTAGGTAAAATCTGTTAAGCTAAGCTTTAGTTTATTTACTGTACTATAAATCAGATTTAAGTATAAATTTCCGCTGAAAAGGAACTACCCATTAATATTTACACACTTCCTGTTCAACTTAGGCAATATACACTGTACTTAATGAGGGTATCAATCATAAAACCAGGTTTAATCGTGCAAAGGAATCTATTAAATTGATTAGCTCTACTTACTTCCACGTCCGCTGCCCTTGCGTCGCGCCATTTTGTCGCTTCACGCGTGTTTACGTGTGTGGGTGTGCTGCCGATGTGTGTGTGTGTGTGGGTGTCCTTAAGCTGCCAGTTTGTTAATCCTTGATACGAATTGTGTCCAAACGAAGGGGATGTGTGTGGGGCGGCCTGGGGGTAGGCAAGAAGTTGCTGCTTGTTGATATTTCTTAGCACTCGACTCCTGCCGGAATTTATAAGCTGCCACGCCTCTCAATTGAGAATGGGACTATATATATATGTGTATATGCTTGTTAAAGCCAATGTGTAAATGTCCTTGACACATCTACAACGCATTCAAGGCATACAGTGTGTCCTTGCGACTGCCTCCTGCCACTGCCACTGCCACTGCCGCGACTCGACGACGTTTCCTATTCGCCTTTTATACTACAATATATATGTATGTATATATAAGTGTATATATGTATGTATATATGTGAACTATTTGTTCTACGCTAGACAAATAGACGTGTCATGTTCCACTCTCTGTACGTGTGTGTGTGAGTGTGTGAGCTATGATGACGAGGCTAGTTTAATGATGGCTTTTGGTGGCCCGCAATTTGCATACAATGGCAACATCGTTTCATATATTTGATTTGAGCCTCAATTTACGGTTCCTGTTTCTATATATATCTCCCTATACATATATATATGTATATATGTGTGTGTGTATGTATGTATGTTTATCCATATGTTTCGTTAAGTGTGTAAAATACTCGAAAATCTTTTCATATTTTGTTGTTTTGGTCGTCGTTGCTTTTGATATGTGATTAACTTTTTTTATATATATTTTATATTTGTTTTACCACCTGCACGTGGGCTTCCCGTTATTTGTTTGTTTCTTTCTTACTTTCGTTTGTTTGTTTGTTGTTTGTTGTTTGTTGTCGTAGGCCGCGTTTAACCGTTTAACCGTACAAATCACTCGCGCGCGTGCGACAGAGACAGTTGCCAAAAGCGTTAAGCGTGACGAATGTGCGAAGAGTTGGGCAACAAAACCAAAAACAAAAATATAACCGACGTTTTTGCTTTTGTTTTTGTTTTTTTGTTTTTTGTTTTGTTTTTTTAATTCACAATTTACACATAAATTTTTAAATAGATCTTAAAGATTTTTCAGATTTTTGAGATAATTTTTTTCTTTTACATTTCATTTCAACTACTTAATTTATTTATACGTATGTGTGTGTGTGTGTGTTATCTTATCAATTTTCAATTTGATTCATATGTGTGTGTGTGTCACTTTCAATATGGCTTGTGTGTGTGTGTGTGTGTGAATCCTATTAATAGAACTGAAATATATTCGCTGCTGCTCTGCGAAATGTTTTGTGCGAAGCGCGCGAAAACGAGAGGCGTGCGTCGACTTCGGCGTTCACGAACAAACAAGACGCGATGTTAATACAAATTCCGCACTGTTGACAGTTAAATGGTTCGGTCTGCGGCACGAGCCGAACGAGCGCGCTGCCCGAACACAGACACACACACACACACACGCAAACTTGTATTGAGAGCGCCAAGCATATTCTTTCTCTCTCACTCAATTTGGCTTTCAATCGTTGTCTTTGCTTTCAATTGAATTCGTTGACTTTGCTTTCAATCGTTTTGTCTTTTTGTTTACCTTTTTATTTTTGTTGTGTGCGCATTCTGTCGCTCTCTTGAGTGTTTTCAACTTAAGAGCATCACTTAAGGCCCCATTCTCTTAAACTGTCTTAACTAGCTGCGATTATATTTAATTGCTGGTTTACTGATTGCCGTTTCACTAAACGGTATTTAGTCGTCTTTCCTGTGCTTAGCTTAGTTATTATACTTAAATGTCGAAGACTTTTTAAATCTTTAAAGAATTAAGTTCTTTTTAGTAAAGGGAAAAAAACGTTGCATGCTTTTAGGCGCTCGTTTAATTTGAACACTTTCAGATGCATTTTTAGCTCAGATTTAGTATAAGCTTAGGCATTTCGAAGCTAAATCTTTTCTTTTGTATTCTTAATTATTAATTATAGTATGGTCTCATTATTTTATTCATGCATATATTTATAGATATCTGAAATCGATGTTAAAATTAAACTATGGCAATTTTATACAGTAGACGCTCCAAATTCGAACCACAATTTCCGAAATGTTCCTGGTAGCAAGTAAAAAGTAATTGAAATTTCCAAAATGTTTAAATTTCAATTCCTGTTAATAGTAAAAAACGAGGAAATTTGCCTTAAATGAAATTATTTCCATACAAGTCGTATAATTAATCAAGTATTCTTAATTTATCAGATAGAAATGAGAAATTTGTTGCTTTAAATGAATTAATACCATTGTTACATTGCAAAAGACGACAGGATTGGACATGTATGTGGTAGAAAAGGGCTCTTTTTACACTAATCAATTTAATTATTGACACTTTCCATAATAGTTTCACACCAAAAAGCAGTTTTGAATAGTTTTGCTTTGAAATTAGCAACTGTAGTTACAATTTAAAAGACTTCAATGCATTCCAAATTTAGGTTCTAAAATCTTATTGTTCGACTTTCAAAGGATTCTGATCTACTGTATATATAAATATAGAATTGCATCTTCTTTAAACAACATGTTGAATTGTATATAAAGAGTCTTTGGTTGAAAGCTATAAATGTACCAAGTTTAAATTCTCCTACCTTAACTGAGTGTTAAAGTTGAATATACAATCTGCTTACATCCTTTTTATAGATTTCAGTAAATATGTTTAATACTATATTAAAGAAATATGATATATCACATCCTTAAAGCTTAATAAACTGTCAAATATTATCCCAACCATTCAATAGCTGCCCCAAATGCGTTCCCAATTGAAATGAAGTACCCTACCCTCTAATTTGGGATCTAACAAGTTCAGAATGTGAATGAGTCTGTGGCTGTTTCTGTCTCTGATTTGTTGGCTTATCAAAAAGCGTTTTATTATCACTTCAGCTATGGGAGTTAACTCTCTGTGGCGTGACATGCAAAGGGCGTGGCAGGCGAATCGTTAACCAAAATATCAGACAATATTCCATTTGTATTTAACATTGTCTTCGCCTAAGGAACAACAGCAGAAGCTATAAAAACGATACATATTTATATGTATTGATCAATTGCGCATTAAATAGATGAGTTTTTAGGCACAGGGGCTTTACTCTATCTCTCTCTCTCTCTCTCTCTCTCCCTCTCTTACATTCCCACTCCACGCACACACACTCTGTTTGAGTGTGAAACATGTGGCACAACTGAAATCAGCTGTTCTTTGTTTACATGCGCCACAGACGCAGGCGCCATTTTGCCGGTAAGCCACTTTCCAGTCTTCCAGTTTCGATATTCGTTTTCGCACTGGAAGCGCAAGGGAAATTTTCGAACGGAAAACTTTGGCGCCAAATGCGTTCAACATTTCACAATTCATTTGCAGTCGTCCGATAACAGCGCGCGTGTCAGGAGCTGATCCGCGGATTCAAACCACAGTCTGGAAATATATTCAAATATATTCAGTGAAAAGTGATTCGAAAATATATTCAAACCGAAATGTAACTATCCAAATAAAAACGGTAAATTATATATATTAATTAATTATAATAATAAATTAAAAAAAATATATTGAAAAGTTTTCATTTAAAGTGAAATTTTTGAACTCATTGGAAAATGTTTAATGAAAAATAATAATTTATTTATTTTATTTGAATTAAGTTTAAAAATTGTGTTTAATTTTAAATCTAACGCAGTTTGTTTTTATATTTGTTTTTTTATTAATTAAGATTTCGATTAAAGAAAAGTTCTTCAATTTTCCGCTGGCATTTTTGAGCTTCTTGAAAAATACTTGAAGTTAAACGAAAATATTTTAATATTGAATTATTTGAACTAAGATTATAAAGTATCAAAAATGCTGTGAAAATAATTGAAAATTATAATTTATTTATGAAATTATATATTGTTAGGCATTTGCATGTTTGGGCCTTAAAGTTGTTGAGATAATGAACTGTGTGTTCAGAGGAAAATGGTGGAAACAAACCATAAAGGATATGAGGAAAACTTTATTAAACCCTAATCCAGAAAAAGAGAAGAAAAAGAAAAGTTTTGCATACGCCTCCGTCTGTATTTGCTGTCTGTGTTCTGAGGAAAACTTTGCTCATTTTCATTTGATCTATTTATATTTAAGCACTTAATTGTCTGCGCCGAAGAGTTGTCAGAGTGACCGTATCAATTAGCTTTTGTCAGCGTAATATTATCTAAGCCGCAAACGAGTAAAGAAAATGTCATAAAATGTAATTCATTTATTATTGTTTCAAGTTTAATTTAGCCGACGGTAAACTGAAATCTATGGAATTTCCACTTTTCATTTCTGTTTTAAGGCACGAAGCAAGAGTTTTTCCTGTGTATCATTTTCATTGTTTGAGTTTGTTGTTGTGGAATATTCAAAGGGGTTTTCCTCAGTTGTTACAATTATGCAAACAGAATAAATTTCAATTGAAAGGGTCAACGAACCGAATTTTATGCCAAACGTTGACGTTTTTCCTCAGCAAATACCCTATGAAAATGTTTAACAAAGGGTATATTAAAGTATACAAAAAGTATCTGTGAGAGTCAGAAATAGTTTGATCTTAAGTTGAGTTGACTTTTCTGTCACCTAAGCTTCACATACCCCATCTGTTCTCCTGGTTTATCATTGAGTTTTCCAATTTGCTTTTCCCCCCCTTGCGTCGCATTTTAATTTTGCATTTTTTCTAAAGCAATTTGCATGAATTTCTTCTACTTCAATGAATTCATTCAAATGGGAAAAACAACATTAAATTTGTTAACTTACGAGCTGAGTGAAACCTAAAGCTCTTTCCGCGGAAATAGTTCTGAGCAAATTCATTCATATTTATAGATAGAAATGATCTCTTAAACTGCTGCACTTAAAATTCGGAAAATGATATATGAAACTCCACCCACAACTCGCAGAACATAACACAATGGCCCTGAGTACCCCTGTTGTGGCTGTAAATTAAACGTCAAAGTCAATACTTAATTGCAGCCATTTGCCCGTAAACAGAATTGTTTATATACGTGCAAGGGACGTGTACGGTTACGGGTTACGGGTTACGGGTACGAGCTCTATTTTACGGCACATAAACAAATATTGCGCAAAAATATAGACAAGAAATATATATAAAAAAAAAGAAAACAAAAGAAGCAACAGCAGAAACGATTCTTTTACCAAATTCCAATCACAAAACGTAGCATACACTATATATATATACATATATATATATATATGTGTGTTGGGTACATGGTCAGTTTATTTAATAGACAACACACACACACACTCACACACACTCACACTAACATTCACCTTTCTCACACACTCACTTATTTAGACGAAACGGAAATAATAATAATAATGCGCATACGCAGCGTTCGCCCCGTGGGCGTTCTATTCAGGTAGCTGAGAGCCAAGTGGCCATTGTCGGACGCCTCTTTGGAACGCTCTCTTGGCCATTTTATCATTTAGTTAGTTGGCCAATCTGCCTCTGACTTAACATTCAGAACATAACACACCCGTACGGTCCACTTTCCGGCTGATTTATGAAAATTGCCCAATTGAATTATGACTCTTTTAGTGTCCTCCTCTGCTCCGTAATGAAATGGTCGACTGCATTATGTGACAATCTGTAGAGCACTACCTGAAAAACCATTAAGTACACACACATAACTCTCACAAGTATCGATACCTTACCGGATGCCAAAGATAATGTACTGTTTGCTCTTCTTTATGTTTCTGTCAATGCTAACGGCCACTTTTGCTTGTAGTTAGAGCTCATTTGCTTGTTACTGTTTACATACATATATACATACATGTATGTGCATGTTTATACATGTTTTTGGGTTTGTTTATGTGCAACTGGAAGACCAATAAGACCTGTTGCTACGGATGGGGGCTCCTTAGTTACCAAAGTCTAATTACGCTCTTGCAGCTGCATATGAAAAGGACAGAAGAAACGCTTCGTGTCATTTAATTAATGTTTCAATTTGCGCGTATGACAGTTAATTAACGCCTCAGCGCAGCGTTAAATATCTGAGTTTTTCTTTATTTTCGATATTTTCCACTGTTAAAGGAAAACTCAGCTGCAATTTAAATGAAAAACGTTGCTTGAATTTGCTGCGGCAGCTGGAGTTTTAACTTAGAGAAATTACAAATAATGCGATTTGTTTTCTATTAAGTCGAAACAGTGTGGCCAGCTGGCTATTTTTTATGCATATGGCAACACTGGAACACATCTGTAAGCACTTTTAAGACTTTATTTTAAAGACTGAAGATAAAAATTGATATTCAAGACTAGTTTCTATAGACAGATTTCGATATACAGTAGAAGTACGGTCGGAGTGTTCGTTGAACTTGACTTCTACCGTATTATTATCCGCTATATCTATCGTTATTACATACATATATATATATACATATATATACTAATAATTAGTTAGTATATGGAACATATATTGTTCAGTTCTTTATTCAAAACTATCTTCTACATGACAGAAGTGCGTTTTGTCTCCAACTTTTTCTACTACTACTATTTTATCGACTGTACAATCAATCCTAAGAATTACCCGTTTTAAGTGGGTCAACAGCCCTTCTCGTCGATTCGCAAATGTAGTACTTAAGCTCATGGAAGGCCATGTAAGTGTGGGTGATGTATGTGTATGTGTATATGTAAGTGTGGCTTGAGTTTACAAAATTCAATACCAGTTGCCGCAGTTTAGTACCAACGCTACTATTTTTATGAGCACAACTAGACGATGTTATATATGCATACATACAGTCATCAAAAGGGCTTTCAAATCCAAAAATAAATTTTTTTCTATTTCACACACAACTTGAGTTATTCAATAATGATGAAATGCTTTTCAGCAGCCCTTCTCCGCGATTCTCATATGTAGTACCTAAGCAAGCGCATTCTGGTGAATTTTTCATAGAAGTGCAAGTTTGTGTGTGTGTGTGTGTGTCTTTGGTTCTTGCAAGTGGACAAGTGTGTGTTCGTATGTATGTATGTATGTATGTATGTATGTATGTATGTATGTATGTATGTATGTATGTATGTATGTTTGTCTGTATGTATGTATGTATGTATGTATGTATGTATGTACGTATGTATGTATGTATGTATGTATGTACGTATGTATGTATGTATGTTTGTACGTATGTATGTATGTATGTATGTATGTATGTATGTATGTATGTTTGTCTGTATGTCTGTATGTAAGCTTGTCTGTATTATGTTAAGTGCCTGTTAAGCTTACAGTCTGCTTGCCTGTATTATGTTAAGTGCATGTTAAGCTTACAGACTGTTTGTCTGCATTATGGTAAGTGTCTGTTAAGCTTTAACAGTCTGTTTGTCTGCTAGTCTATATATCTGTCCACCCGCCTGGGTCTCTGTCTGCTTGCCTGCCTGTCTATGTGTATATCTTATGGTATGTTAAGTGTCTGTTAACTGCCTGTTAAGCTTTAACAGTTTGCCTGTCTGTGTGTCTGTCTAGCTTACATATTGTTCTGAGCCTGTTAGGTGGCTGTTAAGCTTTGGCAGACTGTCTGTCTGCGTCTCTATCTATCTGTCTAACATTATGTTAAGTGCCTGTTTACAGCCTTTAAGCTGTTAACTGACGTCAACTATTTATCTTCCTGTATGTCTGTCTAGCTGATATCATCTTAACTGCCTGTTAGCTGCCTTTTTACAGTGAGTTTCTATAGACAGCTTTAGATATATCTCCGTTCAATCTTTAACAGTCACTGTAACTGGTAGTTAAGCTGGCTAACATTATGTTGAGTGCTTGTTAACAGTCTGCTTAACGAACAAACATCTGCTAAGCCTGTTAATAGTTGAAAAGATCTACCAAATTGTGCGTTGTGATGTTGCCAGTTTAATAGACGCGCCTAGGGTTGCCACAGTTTGTTAAGCAAGGTCGTTAAATGTTAATGCAAATTTGCATTTTAGGTCAAGTAACATTTAACCAAGTGAAGGAAGCAACTGCTTCCGGTCGATTAGATGCGCCCCACAATATGTCTGTATTGACCCCTATTTGAACTGTGTGCCAAGTTTTATAAGTATAAGTATAAGGATGCTGGCAGACAGTCGGAAGTAAATATCCTTGCGTATATCCTTGTTTGGGCCACAAGGACCGCAAATGGCAAATTGAAAGCCAGAGGCTTAGCAAAGTGCGGTTTTCATATCAGCTTTCGATGGCTTTCACTTGTAAACTTTATGTGCAAATATTTTGGCACAGACAAACACACACACACACACACACACACAGCTGAGTAGGGCTGAAGGCGTTTAAGCCATATGGCTGGGTGTTGGCCAACAAATGCCTTGACATGCCACAATCTACAGATCAAAAGGCGACACGCGTTACGCATAAAAAAAAACAAATTAAAGCTAAATGAAAAATGCTCGAAAAAAACAGAGAGAGACGAAAATAGAAAAGAGAAACGCGGCTCAAATAAGTTGAATTCCTAATGCAATCTCTGATGCTGAGGCTGAAGCTGGTGCCACATTGATAATAGAATCCCCTGGATGTAGACACGCAGTGGCGTCCAGAGACAACAATGTCATCGGAGGAGGCGCATGACATGTGTCCAGGGCTGCTGCTGCGACGCAGCGGGAAGCTTTTTAATATGCCAAATAATGTCACGGCATGTGGTGTATTATTAAAGGAAAATAATAGGAAAAACAAAAAAAAAAACAGAGAAAGAAAAACAAAACAAGAAAGCGGAAATTACCGAAAATAAAATATATAATGCCAGAAGTCCAGCTGCTGGTCGCAAGTCGCAACCTTGATAATTTGATAAGCATAAGCTTAATTATGACGAAATTATCTTTTACTATCTTCTTGCCTCTACCCCCTGCACACTCACACCCCCCTCGCCCCTCTCCACACTGACAGACAGCTGGACACTCGCTGGACAGAGCTTGTTTATTGGCCAGAACATGTCTGCTAATTAGCTGTCCAGGCCATGTCGCATTTAGCCCTTTTCAAATTGCTGATGCGCTCAGCCTTTTGAGCAAGATAAAAGCTAAGGGGGTGGCTGGGTGGCTGCTGGGCAGAGTGTGATCGGAAAACGGCAATTATTGACAATTGTCAGTGTTGATTTTTCACATTTGCTTTGGAGTCACAAACAACGGATTGACCTGTAAATGACGCACAAAAAACGCTCGCGGGAAACAGTTTATATGGTTTTTAATTTTTAAAATTAATTAAAATGTTTTACCTGTGTCGGCATAATTTCCCTTTATTATGTTTATATTAATGTCGTTTGTTACTTTTGCTCTAGTTAACTGGAAAACATTCGCCTTATTATTTTTTTTCCCCTTTTTTTGATGTGCAACAAAATGTAAATACAGAAAAAAAGTAAACGTTGAAATCAAACAAATATCAGATAAATCAGGCATAATGAAAGCAAACTGATGGCTTTTAATTGCGGTATTAATAATTGTCGTATCTATAAGAGGGATGGAAAGGGGAGGGGAGGGAAAGTATCTGCCAATCTTCTCCTGGAGCTGTTTGCACTTTCCGTTTCAATTTATGTCTTTAAACTGTCTGCTGAATCAACTTTTTGTACTTTTTGCAAAGTTTTTCTTTATACACAACACATTTTCTTAGTTTGCTTCTCATGTTCTTGAACTTTTCTTGCAACCCTCGCAGATTTCGTTTCCTAATCGATTTATTTACCCAAAAAGTCATCAAAGTCTCATAAGTTTTAGGCGAAACTGATTTGATTTGTAGGCGTATTGTCCTTGTCCTATTTATAATTTATCTTTCCCTCTATCTCATCTTTATTTATAGAAAGAAAAATCAAATTTAATCGAAGTATTATCGTTCGGGGAGTACCCTCAATACACTCTCTGTACATTCATATTAATCGCCTCAAGCATTAGAAGTCACGTATTTATTTATTTATGGATGAAATTTCACAGTGCTCGAATACGCAATTTATGAGGAGTCTGCTTATCGGATTACTCGGAACTCGATGGCATTTGCCAGCCGGAAGAGTAGAAGGGGTAAAAGTGTCCTGGCGGAGTCCTGGCTGAGACTTTTCTGCTTAATTAGCTGAAATCCTGTTTGTGTTTGTTATTTTTATTCTGATTTTTGTTGAACTTTGATAAATGTTTCCCATATATGTACACTGAGAGAAAACACAATCAATTGCTTGATTTTATGTCTTTATTTTACAATCACTTTCAATTTATGAGTGGTTTCTTCCAGTGTAATTGCTGTTTGTGCTTAATAACAAAAGAATTATACGTCCGACAGACTATAAACAAATAATATTCCGAGCGGCTTTTGCGGGGCATTTGCATTATTAATTTTAATTAAAAAGCTCGTGTCTTCAATTCGTGCCTAAAGACAGAAGCACAATTTTAGTGCTGATGCCTTTCAACGGGCTCGTAAATTATCGAAACAAATAATAAACAACTTGTAATTGCATAGACATATGTTAACGACTCTCAAATACCCTGCAAACTGAGCTGAAAAGGAAAGAAGAAATGTTAAAAGATACAATCTGAAACCAAGTATCTTTTGATAAGCTAAATCTGTTTGGATGTATCTTTATGTATATCTCAGATCAGAGTTGCCTTCTAGCACCTGTTACATTCTTTTCCACCACTCTAAGATGCCTTATTTGTAGTGTATTCAGTACTTAGTCGAAGTGTAAGTAAGAAATACAAAAAGATACAATCTGAAACGAAGTATCTTTTGATAAGTTAAATCTGTTTAGATGTATCTTTATGTTTATCTCAGATCTGAGTTGCCTTCTAGCAGCTGTTACATTCGTTTCTACAACTCTAACATACCTCGTTTGTAGTGTATTCAGTACTTAGTCGAAGTATAAGTAAGAAATATAAAAAGATACACATAAAAAGCTGCTTCAATCGATTAAACTCAGCAACTTAAATCAGTTGTGATATATCTATATGTATATATCTTTGATCTGAGCTGCCTTCTACCATCTGTTACATGCTTCTCGACAGCTCTAGCATACCCAATCCGTAGTGTATATAGTTCGTAGTCTAAATATAAAGAAGAAATACAAAATGATACATACAAAAAGCAGCTTCGATCGATGAAACTTAGCAGCTCTGCATAGCTAAAATCAGCTCTGATATATCTTTATATATATTCCTATGATTATATATTTCTTTCTCTATCCATTACATTGCTCTCCTTAACTCTTACATGCCCCATTCGTAGTGTATCCAGCACCTGGTCATAATTTGCGAGGCTTCTTTCTGTCTTCTGAGGAGAACGTGCAGCTGGCATTTGCTTCAACTGTATCTGCATGTTTATCCTTCTTTTCCACACACACACACACACACACACACACACCACTTACACACATACTCAGTTGAATTGTGCTTTTCCCCTTTAATTTGTTTTTCGTGTTCTGCAAGCTTTGGCTTATGTTCCACTTGGCCATGTTTCACTTAGCGAAGGCTTTTTGCTCTTAAATAATAAAATAAGAACAGACACACCGAACTTTTCTCTGGCTGCCACCTTATTCCAATCCACTTCCTGCCAACTCCCCTGTGGTACCCCCACCACAATTTTTCCCTCCCTTCGCTGTCCGAACGTGAGTTTATGTAAATGACCGCAAAATTGGCAATTGGTTGCGTTGCAGAGAAAAGCTGGCCAAAAACGAAAACAATTCTTAAAGCCTGGCAAATTGCTTTGTGCACCACCTTATGTTTATTGTCCATTTTGTGTGTGGCCATTTGAAAACTGTAAAGTTCACTTCACTTTTTTTTCCTCTATTTTCCCTTCCATTTCATTTTTTTTCTCCTTCTTTGGTTTTGCCTATTTTATTGCCGCGCAGCCACATTCATTAGTATTAACTGTCTGGAAGTGTCTGAAAATTGTACATAAATTGTCCAATGAGCTGTTAGCGTCTGTGCCCATTCCCTTTTCCATTTTCCACTTCGGTTTTCCTAGAATTCTAGGCTTAAATTTAATATGTTTCTATGCACCTTGAATATTATTGAGCTTCTATCAGCTGGCTTTAAGTTGAGGCTTAAATGTGTCTCAGGATGCGCCCTTTGGCGGGACTTAGGTGTGTTTTGAACAGGTTTTTAAAGCTACCCCAGGATGTATACAGGAATACAGGCAGTTTCCTGTAGGGTATCTCTAAGTCGGTGGCATTTGGTACACATAAATCGAAAGCTTTAACTATTTCTTTAAGTTTTTTTATACTCAAACTTCCTGGCAAAAATTGGTCAAGGCAAAGTGCTGTCTAATTTAATAGATCTAGCTGGAACTGTTGGTTATCGATTAATATCGTTTGTATCAGCTTAACAACAATCGATTTAACTATAAATATCGATAGAAGCGCTGGTATAACTAAAGTTGAACCTTTTGATCTGCTGCGAGCTACTTTTTAAGTGATTTGTTGATTGGGCTCAGACTTGAAGTATAATTTACAATCTCTCGCCTAACGATAGTCAACATAAGCAATAATCGATTAATTGTAGTAATAACCGATACAACTTTCTATGTATTACCTTTAACCTAATCGTTTGTTATCATTAGTCAACTTTAGCTCCAATCTGTCAAAAATTAGACACCAAATTAAACTTATCACTCTTGAAGTCGATAACAAATCGATTGCGAATCAATCGGTCCTTGAACTCCGAGAGAACTTAAAGTGAATATCGCAATTTATCTCGAATTAAATTCGCTTCTATCCTCTGCGGTTTCTGGTTTAATTGTATTTAATGACATTGATGCTAAAAAAGCGACGTGCTTAAGTGAACTTAAGTGGACATTGAGCACTGTTAAATGACTTGACAGAAATGGCTGTAAAGTCCTTCAAGTGCTTGACCACAGAGACAAGAGGCACACACAAGAAAATAATATATATATATATAGTATAGAGTGAGGCTAGGGACATTAATGTTTGTCATTAGTCAGCGGGGGAAAGTTATGAAGAAAAAGAAAATAAAACAAAAAAATTGACTTTTGTCACGAGCTGGCACTTGATTGGCTTTAAGCCCTGGTGGAGACAGAGAGAGTTAGTGAAGGCAATTCGAAGGACACTGACATCATTTCGAGTGGGCTTTAAAATGCAGCTCAAACAATACCAATTTGATCAAATAAAATTACGCATACGCAACGTATGCCGCAAGATTGATGATAATTATTATTTACAAAACCAATTTTGAGACCCACATCAAACGGCTGTCGGCAGGCATTAGCTGGACTTTTCCGACTTTCCCAGAAAAGGGAAAAGTCATGGAGTAAGCCCCAAGTAAACATAGAAATAGAAATAGTTCTAACAAATTTGAGCAGACACTCGAAGCTACTATTTTTATGAGCATGTGTTTCAATTCGCATAAATGCAAACGTGACCAAAATTTCAAACGTGAATTAGGCCCGCTTTCTAGCCAATGTATATAAAAAGTGTCAGCTTAAGGCTTAGCTTATAAATGTCAGCATTTTTAAAGCGACAGCAAAGTGTGCCTATGCATACACTCAGAGAAATAGCAGCTAGCTGGAGTCTTTGATCTATCATTCCAGCTTATTTATGACTCTTCAGGAATCAGTTTTGATTAGGTATAACATAAGTATGCCAGTCGAATTAGACTCTGCTTTGATCTACTTGAAGTTTAAAGACTTAGTATACTTTTTCTCCAAGTGTAGCCCATGTTTTAGTACTGACCAAAAGGATCCCTTTTCAGGGAAGCAACGAAGCAAACACCCAACGTACCAGCTTCCTACCCATTTCTGCCATTTGCCAGTCACAAGTTAAATGTGTGCGCTTTTAAGGATCAGCGGAAAATCAATTTGATATATATGTGGCATGTGGTAAGGCGGACGTGCCTCTAAAAGGCGCACGGTTCGTTTCACTGGGCCACACACACACACACACACACTTCGTTGGTATTCTAATTGAGGCTCCAATCGAGGCCCAGCGCACACTCTGGCTATCTGTTGCCTTTTTCCAATGAAGATAAATTGTGGCAACATATAAAAAAAAAAAAGGGAAAGAGAGAGAGAGAGAGAGCCAACAATATAAATGACTGCAAAAGCCACGTTAACAGCCACCGTGCGATTTACAATTGAATGTTGCGCCTCTTGGCCATGCAACAGTTTCGCAGTTGAAAGCATTCGCCGTAATGGCATCTTTTGAACCTAATGCACATCAATTCTGTCCTCGCCTGACTGTAATTGATTTGAATGTAGCCCAGACACGTCCACATCCTCATCCTCATCCTCATCCTCATCCACATCCACGGCTATGGTTAAGCTCCCAACTCGTAAGATTACGTAGTTTCCACACAGAGAGACAGCAATCAGATTTGTTGATTTGCCATTTCAATTTTCCGAGAAAACTTCTTTATCACTCGATGAGTTTTGTCATCATATGCGGCTTATGAAAGCTCATTTGCTAATAAGCCTGCGACTCTTATCAATTCATCTCAAGCTTTGCGCCTCTGGGCACTTGGGGGAGTCGGATAGTCCCCAGCATAATTATGAGAAGAGCTAAGCCTGGGCCTCTGCTATGCCTTGAGATCAACAGGCTGCTTGCTTCGACTCAAGCGAGGGTTGCTCCTGTACTTTATGACTGAGCAAAGACTTTAATTACTGTCGTAATTGCGCTTCTAAATTAACCTTCTGTTTCGTTATTTAATAGTTTACTTTTAGTACTTACTAATTGTTACTTAAGACACGTAATTACTTGTGTAATTGTGCCTGGGAAATGAGCAAATGGGTCTATAAAAGTTTTATGCCTGCCTTGAAAAGGATTTAATCAGATTCTTTGGCTTGAAAAGTCATTGTGATGGTATTTCGAACTGTAAAATGTCCTTATTGAGAGTAATCTGTAACTTTTAATATCCACTTTCGTTATTTACTTTAATTACTTAATTATTGAAACTGTAAAACTATAATTACTTGAGTAATTATGTCTATAGAATGTCTTTTCTTCAAGCAGTTCTTACTTAGAATATACATTTTCGTGATTTACTTAAAGTATTCAGTAATTATAGCTTGGCAGATGTAATTACTTGAGTAATTAAATCCAAAAACTGCGTGGAATTTAAACAAAATGTGTCTGTTTACATGAAGTACAAAGCAATTTGAGTGTAATTAAGCTTAATGATTGTAATTACTTGTGTAATGATGTGTAAAGAATGTAATGAGTTTTACTTAGAGACAACAATTTATATCTCTTGCGCTTACGCAATGAACTTCCCTCGCATAAATCAAAGGCGACAGCAGCTGTTGCAAGTAATCGCTAAAGCAGCAGCTACGACAATGTCCTGGCAATCCTGCAGCTTATGGCAGCAAACAGGACATCTAGGATTTGTCTATACACAATGGACATACCAACAACAACAGCAATTGCTGACTTGTTCCACTTTCTTTCCCCCAGCAATTGGTCCATTTGTGTATTTACAGCTGCTGTCCGCAACGCACATCCAACACACATTTGGTGCGTTTTTTATGACCTCACGACCTCAAGCAGTGGGAGTAGGGCTAAGACTAGGGTGGGGGGCCGTTAAGCCAAGGTACACAGGACTCTTTGTGTTGTGGCATAAAAGGCTGCAGGCAGGACCTTTACCTATTTGCTGACCAGTCAAACTCAAATAGGCAAATATTTGTTTTGCTTACTTTTAATTATGCCAGAGGTCGCAACATTTTTGTATGTCATGCCCAGTGTTCGAGATACAATCTTCAAACGATACATATATACATATATATGTGTGTGTGTGCGTGTGTGTGTGTAATGTATTGTTCAGCCTTGTGCTTGACTTTCTGTGTACGACGAGTATTACACAATCCAATTAATGTGTCATTGTTATTGACATTCATTTCATTATTATTCATTTATTCGGCATGCCAACTGCCTGGCACATTTTTGGTCCTTTGTTCTACAATTTTTTTTGCTGCGCTCTTTTAGGCCAACGATTAATACGCAACTCAGCTGCTGTTCGCCTCTGGCTGTTCCTGTCTGAGTTCGGCCCGCAGCTGTTTCCTTTTAATGTTCCTCAAGTTAGACGAATTCAATTAATTTTTCAGTCTTGGCTTTAAAGCATTACACAGCGTGTTGATATTAATCAAAATTGAGCTCACACTTATTTCCGCTAGTTTCCTGACATTTCACACCTCCAGCCTGATGAGGGTCGACTCAAAAAATCACCCAAAACTTTTCTGGCCTGGAGGGTGTTCGCTCTCAATCATATCCAAATACGTGCTAAACGCCTTTTCGAATATCCTGCAGAAAGTTCCTCAAGTAGTTTGTTTACTTTATGCATATTCCATTCAAACTTTAATATGTAACTGAGTTATACTTAACTGAGCTTTAATGTGGTTTGAAGCAGCTTTAAGCGAAGAGTTGAACTTTTGTTTTGATTTGATCAACTTTCTCGAACTTTTAAATGAACTCAAGCAAAAGCTAATGTACTTTAGTGTTTTTCCAGTTTTGTTTCTTTTGCTCTTCAAGCTTGTCCAACAGATTTTTAAATTATACTTAACTGAGCTTTAAGGTGCTTTAATGCAGCTATAAGCGAAGAGTTGAACTTTTGTTTTCATTTAATAAACTTGAATGAACTTTTAAATGAACTCAAGCTAAAGCTGATATAACTCTGGCTCTCTCTGGCCTCTCCCTTTGCTCTTCAAGCTTTTTTAACAGCTTTCATATGAACTAAGTGATACTTAACTGAGCTTTAATGTGGTATGAAGCAGCTTTAAGCGAAGAGTTGAACTTTTGTTTTGATTTAATCAACTTTAATGAACTTTTAAATGAACTCAAGCTAAAGCTGATGTACTTTCAGTTATGTTCTTCAATCTTTTCCAACAGCTTTTCCGCTCTTCCCTTGTGATATACCCTTTCAGTCGATTAATTACAGGGCATTAACCAAGAGACTTGACCTTCGCTGAGCGTCTTGCGTAAGTTTCTGGAATCCTTAGCCTGCCGCTATTGTCCTTGTAGTAAAAGCCGTTGGCCAAATGTCAGATGTGAGAACTTTGTCAATTTGTTAGTCAACTTTTCGCGAACTTGAACTTGACTGTGTGCATTTCACCGCTGGCTCCCAGCTTCCATCCCCGCTGCTAATGACAAACCACATTGCTTAAGGCAAACTCATTATAACTTAAGTAATTTGTATCTGAAGCTATTAATTAACTAACAAGGCACAACTTTAAAAGGCAGATTTAATGAGCCTGACACCTTACACCTTACACCTTACACCTTACACCTTACACCTTACACTTTTCATCTGCAAATGCAAATCCTGAGAGACAGCTCCCTCCCCCTCTAACTACCCTCTATCTGTCTGAAAATTGAGAAAATTTGAAAATGTTTTTGTTTAATTTTAGAAATAATTCTCAGTCAGTTGCTTTCAGTCGCCGCGTGTGGCCAGAAATTCAAAGTAATTCAAAATATTGAGGAAAAGAATTTTGAAATCTCTATTTTGAAAATATTTGAAACTGGCCGCGATTGAAATGTGTGAATGACGCCAACTGTGACAGCCAACAGAGCGAGGCGCAATTACAAGCCAAATAAATAATAATCAAAAATAATATTAATGTTTGTACACACACACACACACATTAATTAAAAGCCATATGTGTGTGAGTGAGTGTAATTGTTTAAAAGAATTCATTGGCTTAATTGTCGAAATAAATATATATTCCCATTTGCTCAAAGAAGTTTGTTGTGTAAACATATCTATTTATTCTTTGCTCTGTCTTATTTATGTGTATATAAAAGTAAATATGTATATGTGTGTGTGTATAGATGTGTGTGTATATAGTATAAACTTTCATTTCTGCTCACAAGTTTGCTTCATAATTTGCGGCCCCTCTCAATGAGCTCATCCTGCGAACTCTTGAACTCTGCTCTGCATATATTTATTCAGGATGTAAATGGATGAACACTCTATATACATATATATATATATATATATATATGTATAAATTTATATATATTTATATATACATATCATAGCAATGCTCATATATAATTTAAAGCGCGTAATTCAGCTACTTGGCGCATATTTTCTATAACATATTTTGCATATGTGTTCGCAGTTTTACTTTATGGCTGAAAGTCAATGAATAAAGTAGAATTTATTTTTATTTTTAACATGTTCTGTTTTTGTTTGTTTTTGGCTGAGGCCATGGGAATTTGAGTTGCTCACGGATTCCATTCAGCGGAGAAACTATGCCGTGCCCTGGCCACTTCGCTTTGAGGTTGCGTCTTCTGGCAGCTTCATTCATTATGCATTCGCTGGAAGTGCTTTAGAATACATCTCTCTCGCTCTCTCCCTCTCACTTTACAGTACAGTATCTGCCATATTTATTGTAGACCCTGCAAATATAATCCTAGAAGAGGTTGAGGCTGGGGCTGAGGCTGATGCTCGAGCAGCACTAAGCTAGAAAAGCGCACCGAATCCGACACCTGAAGCACTTCAACATAATGAAATGAAACAAAATAAAAGTGCCAAAGCTGCGATGTTGTTGATGATGTTCTTGAGGTGCTGCCAACTTTTTCAAAAACTCAAAACGAATACAAAATACTGTTTTGGTATTCCTGCCCCGTCAGCACTCACACACACACACACACACACACGCACACCATTTGCATAATTTTCAATGATAGCCTGAAAAGTAGGTGATGGCTTCTTTGTCTTCTCTCCATTTTCACAGAGATTTTGTTTACTTACCGGAGTTAGTCGGAAAATGTTTGAAAAGAGACGCACTGCAATTTCCTTCTCTTAATTCCTTTTATTATAATGGCAAAACGCCGCCTGATTAGCTCAGCTTATGGCTCGTTTAGCATAGATAACAGAGCCAGAGGCAGAGACCTGGTAGCAGCTGTTTACAACTTCCCGTTGTAATTGTTATGCCCTTTGTAAATGGCTTACAAAAGGAGAAAGGCTTGAATTAATCAGAGTGAAGCCAAGGAGCTATTATTCTTGATAGCTTTGCAATGCATAAGGAACATAAATAGCTGAGATCTAACTTCAAACTAAGATGACAGATAAGTAACTTCTGTGTGTGTGTTCAACTCGAATGTTAATCCTTTGATTATATGCCCAGTTAATTCAATTATAAACCACTGACTTGTTCTTGGTATCAGCCCACAACGCTTTTCATTCAAAAGTTCAGCTGAGTTCACTGCCAATTAACAAGAAGATAAACTTTTCCACTGTTCAAACGCGTTCAAATGAAACTTGACAGACAAAACATGGCCAAGTGCTCAAGTTACACGCATTTCAAATTCACAAGTCAACGAACGATTTTAATGGAGCAATAATATAAATTCTAAAGAATAGGACCAAATAATTGAACCTGGAATCTCCATTCCATAGCTTAATTGAGCTTGGCTCCCTCCCTCCTCCTAGCTCCTCCTGGCTCCTCCCATGTGCAATTTGCATTTCAATGCAGCAATTAAAACGACTCACCTAATTTAACATAATTGTAATCAATGGACTGTGCACAAAAATCCACCCATGAACGATATGCTAGATCCTTGCTGTGGTCTGCTCTGCTCTGCTCTGGCCTGGTCTGGTCTCGTTTGCTTTTGTTCCCTGAAACGCATCAAACGAATGAGTCATTCAATACAGCTTTAAGCTTCTGTGATTACAGCAAGCTGTCATGGCAAATAGCTGTGCATTATCTAGTTTAAAGATACCCTAGACTATATCTATAGCTTATATTTAGCGTACAGAAAGCAGAGGCAAGTTTCTTATATAAATTCTTATTAGAATCTTATTAGACTGTGATAGTACTTGGATTGGGTAGAAAGTATATTTACTTATAGTATTTTCAACATATTTTTCAGTCGCGTTAGCTTCAACTAATTGAAATCAGCATTTGTTCAAGTTAGCGAAATATTCACGTTATCGAAACAAACATTTCAATTGTTTTCATAAATGTCTAGGAATAGGAACATAGTTTAAGATATACAAAAGAACGAAGTACGTTCAAGTTAAAGCGTGCTTTCGCTCAAGTTTTGGAGTCTTTATGGAAAATGAAAGCCTTGTTCAAGTTATCGAATTTTCAAATTACCGAATGCTTAAGTTAGCGAGTGTTCAAGTTATCGAATGTACAAATTAACTAGAGTAGAAACTAAAGAGTGGACTGTTCATGTTAACCAGGTTTAATTCTAAAAGGGTGTACAAGTTATCGGATGTTCAAGTTAACGAGGGTTGAAACTAAGAAGAGTGTTCAAGCTATAAAATGTTTACGTTATAGAATGTTCACGTTAACGAAGGTTTAAATTTAAAAGAGTGTTCAAGTTATGGAATGTTCAAGTTATCGAATATTCGAACTATTGAATGTTTAAGTTAACCAGGGTTGAATCTAAAAAGGTGTTCAAGTTATAGAATGTTCAAGTTAACGAGGGCTGAATCTAAAAAGAGTATTCAAGCTATGTTCAAGTTAGCCAGGGTTGAACCTACAAGAGTGTTCAAACTATAGAATGTTCAAGTTAACTATTGCTGAAACTAAAAGGGTGTTCAAGTTATCGAATGTTCAAGCTATCGAGGGCTGAAACTAAGGAGAGTGTTCAAGCTATCGCATGTTCAAGTTAGCGAGTGTTGAATCTAAAAGGGTGTTCAAGTTATAGAAATTTCAAGTTAAAGAATGTTCAAGAAACTAAAAACAAATGTTCAAGTTAACGAATGTTCAAGGTATCGCGACTGCACTTCGTTTTACTAGAAACTTTATAGCAAATTTCATAGGATCTATCTATATCTATATCTATATTTTGCAGATCGGAGAGGTAAATGCTTATCTATATGCTTATCTAAGGTTTATTTCTACGTTCATTAGATCGGAAAATTCTGTTTTCCTCAACTGAAAGGCAACCCTCTGTCTGCGCTGCTGCGGCGTATTGAAGAAAATTGATAAATTGTAATTGGAATTTGGGCATTAGATTTTGACAGCTCGAAGACAAGTTGGTTAATAAATGGTTTTTTGGCAGTTAGCCGAAATTTAATCAAGCCATAAACTTGGTAAGAGATAAGAGATAATAGTCTAGAAATTATTGTACTAATATTTACAGGATGTCAATGGCAAATGGTGTCCTGTTTAGCGCCAGCGCTGCGCAGGATGTGTCAAAGCCATGGCGTAAGGCGAAACCTGTACGAACAAGCTTTAATTTGCATAACTTAAAACGTAATAAATGAACGGTGTATGAATTGGCATTTGCCACGACACAAAGGAACACGAGAAAGTAGAAGCAGAAGTAGAAGTAGCAGCAGAAGGAGATGGGAATGAAGGAATTATGACGCATTTACTCCCAGCTGACTGATCCTTCTGCTGCAGACCTGTAAGCCCTCCTCTATACACATTGTAGTAGGTAGCTCCACCCGCCTCCATGGGACTCTCAGTTGTTATTTATTGCGTTGTCGCTTTGATGACCGTCAATTGAGTTTCATCATGCCCAGACATAATAATTAAAGTTATTGTTATGGCTTTGGGCCCGCCTGGGTTCGTGTCTGACAATGGTTTTTTAACAATGAATGGGACTAAGCCACGTCCTATTCTACAATAAATTGTGGCCATAGATTCCTATCAATGTAGAACCAATAGCCAATACTTTTGATGACAATGCAGATTGTTTATGTTTTTAATTAAAAGCCATAACAGAGTACATATTCAATTTTTGATTAGAGCTTCCACAATCATAATAATAGTTATTGTTATTGCTAAGATAACTGTTCGGCCTTCGACTGGCTAATTAACATAATTGTAGTCACAATGTTGGCTCTAGCCGAGGTAAACAATCGGATAGGAATGTGCTTAAGTGCAGTCGAGCGGAGTTGACACAAAGTAAACAGTTAAACACAACAAGGCTCAAGAAGTGTCCTGGCTTGATGAATGTCCTCTGGCAGGAACAGAACTGCTAAATCAAATGTTGAGACTAAAAACATAAACAGAAAGGAGCAAAAAAAATATGATATGTGTATCACTTATGGCCAGCGACGTTTAATGATTCGCGTCGGACTGCTCGCCAGAGTGACGCCAGGATAAAGCTACAGTGACAACGTGCCAGGACTCGGACTCGGACTCGGACTTGGACTCGCACCAGGATAACAGACATCCAGTGATTTATGGTTTAACGCATTCTCTGTGTGTGCTTTCATTTGTCACAACTAGCAGACCGCACCTCTTTTTTTTTTTTTGGCTTCATTTTGTGGGCCAACAAAAGCACAATTGCAGATGAGCTCGACTTGTGTATACCCGCACCTATCGATAAATAAAAACATTGATGGCATGAGTAATTGGCGACAATATGTCAGGCTTACTTCCTAGCCACTTTCATCTACTCTATAAACATGGAATGCCCTCTGACCCGCCATCAAGTGCGGGTGTCTATACGATATAAACTCTTGCTAACTAGAAGGGGGGGGAGGGGGGGAGGTGACACAAATCACCAATCACAAATAATAATGCTTTTATCAGCGGGTTTTCCTTTGTTTTCGTGTGACATTCAATATTGTCGCCCACACCCACAGACAATAAATATTCACTCACACACACACACACATAGACACACAGATACGGTTAAGTGTGTGTGCGCACAATTTCCCTTTGACTGCCTACTCATCAGTTAACTTAATACTTGTCTGTTGGTGTCAATGGCAGAACAACGTTAATCCGATTAGGGGAAATGCTTAAATGAAGTGTTAAAGCTGTTACAATTTCAGACTAGGTGGCAACACTGTTAAGTGTTACCTAACAATCGGGATTAATCATAATTATTATAGTTGCCACTGATTATTCTCTTATCGAAGTTTCTTTGGTTAAGTTGATGGAAAATTCAAGTCAATTTTCTTTTACGAGCAAATGAAAACTTTATCTCTGCTCTTCTGTTATTACAACAGGACTTGACGTAATCTTCAGGTTATCAAAGTTAACAGTGCTCAGAACGCTTTGTAGTTGTATTTTTCTAGTTGCGACAACCACATCAGATTTCAGAAGCTCAGCAGCTACTTTAAGTGTAAAAAGTTTCCTTGGGATTTTCCAGCTGGCCATTGCGTTGCTCCAGCAACAAGCAACAACTCGAGCATCAACAGGATGCCAGAAACATTTATAAAAATCTAACTTCAAGTTGAGTTCATAAGAAAAAAGGACAAACAAAATTAACGTCAAATTGAGCAAACAATTTCGAAAGCTATTTACGCTGTTTTGCTGCGTGTTCAAACTCGTTTTCGTTACCTTGAGAATAATACTGAATGATATATACTATATATTAACATATGTATAGCTTTCCCTGGGTAGCAATCAATCCTTTGAACACGAAAACAGCGTCGTCAGCTCCACAGGGACATCCCTAACCCATTCATCAAAGGAGCAGGGTACCCTGTAAACTTTCTACTGCAGAATGACAGGCAACTTTAGATAACTTGATAGCTTTCTCAAGGAAATAACTCAGATTTCACAGTGACATATTGACGGAAGCTGTAACTAATACAAGAAGCATATTCTTTCCAGAGATTATTACTCAAAATTTATAGAAAGCAGCGTAAAAATCAACTTCCGTTGGACGTGGAAACTATCGAGCGAACCGAACTCTAATTACATTTACTCAAACAGCACTTAAATCTCTTTCTCGTGCATATTAAAGTGAACTTAAATAGAAAGCATGCATATTGATCCTTGACCTTAGACCTTAGACCTGCAGGTCTGGCTGGCAGCAGCCGTTGGCCCAATACTATCAAGATATGAATCGGAATTACGTATGCTAATATACTGCCAACAGCAGCTTTAACCTTATTTATAATGATGATGGCGCTGATAATAATGCCAACTGCTGGGCCATTATCCTAACTAAAGAGCTATTATATAGTGTACGCTTACACTGAGAGAAAAGACTGAAACACACTTCTGGCACAGAGATTGAGACTAAAGCTTTGTCCTTCTATTATCGCCCTGGACTGCGGCTAGTTAATTGTTCTGTTTTTTATAGTATTCCTTTTGCTTGTGAGATTTTTATGTGGGTTTTTGGTATCTGGTTAAGTTTTTCGGGAGCATCGTAAAGTCAGATGTGTCTGGTTGGGTTTATGCTGACGCTGTCAATGACTAAGCATCAGTTTGGCAATTTGGCAGCTTCTCTGCTTAAGTAACGGGACATTTGAACCGTGTCTTTATGAGAGACCATTTGATTTGTGCTCCTGCCTCAGTTGGCAGCGCACTTTGTCCGTTCTATGCGTAAAATACCAGAAGGAAAATCTCTTTCCGTCGATGGGGGGGAGCCATGAAAATGCTGTTTCAAGCAGCCTGAAATGAAATAAAAATCAATGTACCGTACACGCACACACACGCAGCCCCTTTTGTTGATTCTGTCACACACACACACACAAAGATAGAGTCTTATGTACATATGGAACTCGGAGAGATGTTTGTTCATATTTTGTTTGACATGTGCAAAAATTCGTTTTGTATTTCAACAGGTGCCAATTCTTCCATTAGCTAAGCTCAAGCGCACATATGCACAACGCACACACACCCACACACACACGTACACTCACACACTCCAACACCTACACCCTCGCAAAGCGAAATAGTTAGCGATGTGTGAATGCTGTACGCTAGTTGCCAGCGGTTTAAGCCGATTTTTAGCATACTTTTCGGGGCTTTTCTCTTCGCTTTTCCTTTGAGCCAGATGTCCATTAGGTGCGATTATATTTCAGACTTCGTCCTTTCAACTGTTTCAGTGCTGACGCACGTAGCTATTGAATATTTCACAGCTAAGTTATCATAATTGTGCTTGTATTTTGAGCTCATAGCCTTTAAAAAGTGTTCTGTGTTCAAATAAAAACTTTTTCCATAAAGTTGCGAAAAATTTCTGCAGTAACATTCGTGAAATAAAAACAAAGAACGAGCACAATCTGCGTGCATTTTATATAAACTAAACTGAAAAGTTAGAGTGCTCCGAAGGGAGAGTTATACTGTCTGAAGATGTCCTATAGATATTGGGTTGACCGAAAAGAAACCGCTGATTTTGCATGCAAAGGACGAGGATATAAAATGGCACTTGCTTCAGTTTAGGCCAGAAGTTCTATGAGCGTGGATTAATGAATTTGCAGGAAGGATGGCGAAAGGTCATCCAACAAAATGGAAAATATATAATTGATTGAAGTTCATTCTAAAATTTGAAAAAATGTATTTACTTTCTTCTAAAAAAAAACAGGTTTGTTTTCAACTGAATAATAGAGAACTTTTTGGATTTTTCAATCATTTTGAAACTGAGGTAAAGGCTTTTCTCTATCGATGTTTATCAGGCATATTTATATCTAGAGTATATATATAGCTTTATAGTTTCAGAAACTGCTGCCTTTTACTCGTATTTCCAACACTTTTTTTTATACATTATTCTAAAATTATCCTCCATTAAAAGTAAATAGTGCAAAAAAGAGTCAAAATATAAAGTTTTTATTTTGTTTTCGTAAATTATTTGTAAATAGCTCGCATTGCACTTTTTAATTATATTATTCATTAATGTACGCACATTTTTGAGCTTATTTATTATGCAAATGAATTGCAGCAAATGTTGCAGCTAATTTAAGCTAATTGTCAAAGGGGCTCATTAAATTCGTATGCAGAAAGAATTATTTATCAGATTTAATTACCCAAATGCGATATTTATAGGCATTAAAGTAAACAGACTAAGGACTCAACTATATATATATATATATATAGCTTCTATATATACTTATGTTATTAATACTTCTGAGGAGCATCAGAGAGAGAGGGAGAGAGAGAGCTCGTAGGTTCCTATAATTGGATTATTCAGATGAGGAGCGTTTCATATATTCATCTATGGCCACAATTGTGAGAGCTCTCGAATTTCAGAGCAACGGTTTGCGGGCATTGCATTTGCCTGTGTGTGCGTGTGTGTATGTTATGTATAGGCTTGCGGCTGTATGGAGGTAAAGCTGAACTATGTGTTGGCCTTAACTCAGTCACAGGATCCGCCCATGTCGCAGTACATTTTGACTTCCTGCATAAACTTGGCTGAGTCTAAGTCGAAATTTTCAGCTGCCACATTTGTTTGTTGGCTTAAAGCCAGACAATGTGTTAATACCCTTTTAAGCCTCATTAATGTGAAACTTTGTTTTGTTTTAAAATTAATACTTGTTTATTTAAATATCTTTAATTTAATAGCTTTATTTATAGTTGAAATGTTAAACGTTAAATAATTAATTAATTGAATAATCTACGCATTTCATTTAAGCCAAATACTTTTTTTTGCTTTACAATTATCTAACAATTGCGCTGGAATTACATCTTAATTAAAAACAAGTAAAGCGAGTTCGAAATATTTCAAATAAATGCAAAGTTTATTAACTCGACTGTAAGCTACCCTGTAAGCTCTGAAGTATACTTAAACCCGGCTATAATTGTGTTTTATATTTAAAGTTGAGATAATTTGAATGGAAGTCGCATGACGTGTTCGAGTTAACGAATTATTCACGTTATCGAGTCAAAGATTGTTAAGGGCATAGAAAAGGTATTTCCACTGCATAGAAAATATATGAAAATATCTAAAAAATGATAAGAAATACTCAATATAATCGTATTGCAGTAGAATATGGCTATGAAAATATTGAAAAAAGAAAATTTGTTCAAGTTAAAGCGTACTTTCGTTCGAGTTTTCGAGCACTCATGGCACAGAATCCTTGTTCAAGTTAGCGAGTGTTTATGTTAACGAATGTTTATGCTAACAAATGTTTATGTTAAAGAGTGTTGAAGTCAATGACTGGTTCAGGTAACATGTGTTCAAGTTAACGAGTGTTTAAGCTAACATGTGTTCAAGTTAACGAGTGTTCGAATTAATGAGTTTTGATGTTAAACAGTGTTGAAGTTAACGAGTGTTAATGTTAATGAGTGTTAATGCTGACGAGTGTCTAATTTAACCTGTGTTAGTGTTAACAGGTGTTCATGTTAACGAGGGTTGATGTTCAAGTTATCGAGACAGCGCTTTATTCACATTATATGACGAGTGTTCAAGTTAGCCAGTGTTAGTGTTAACTGGTGTTCATGTTAACGAGTGTTCATGTTATCGAGTGTTCATGTTAACGAGGGTTGATGTTCAAGTTATCGAGACAGCACTTTATTCACACATATTAACTGCTTGCTTTGCTAGGAAAAGTATCAAATCAGGCGCTGACTACCCCTGCTCTAAGCTATGCATTATTTTCTGAATATCTTGAATAACTTTATACACTTTTTCTATAAAGTTTCTACCTTATACGAGTATAAATCGAATGAATATATATACATATATTCGTGGTTAGTTGTCACGTTCTATTGTATATCGTACATATATTGTATGAATATATTCTTACATGATTTTGCTTAACGCTATCATAACCCATTGTGGCCCTTTAAGTGGTTTTAGGGTATTGAGAGAGAAATAAAAATAATCAGCTAAGAGGAATCTTGCAGTGAAATAAACTCGTATTACATTTTGATGGGTATTGAATTATTTACTCGTTTTAGATGACAAATTTGATAAATGAACTTCAGACAGCAATTTCTCATATGCTTTTTTTTCTCGTTTTTTTGTCCCTCTTCTCTTACTTTTTTAGCACTTTTTACTGGCGCCATCAATTTGCATAATTAAAGCCTTTAGCTGAGATAGGGGAAAAGCGATAACGAGCTTCAGGTAAGTCTGTCGGTTTATAATGGAGCGATATTTGATATTTGATATTTGCAATGCAAATACAAATTCTCGCTATATATATATATTCTGTATATATATTTGTTTGCGGCTTAGAGCTGTTAAGAAATTTATGCGATTGGCGCATGTGAGAAGTGTGTGGGCTGGGACTTAGATTTAAATTTGGTTTTTAAGTTTATGCTTTTCTGCGAGAATTCCGTGGGGAATTTCGAAAGCTATTAAAGTTATTTTGGAATGCGTTTGATCAAAGAATAAGAGAATAAACAAACAAACAAATAAAGCGGATGACAACATGTGGGGGAACCATAAAAACACGACAATAGCCGTAAAAGAAGACTGTAAACATTAAATGATTAAGTAGCCTCTCAGTGGGCCAAGATGAAATTTAATTATGCTACTCGCATGCTGTAAATAAAGTAATTAAGAGTAAAGTTCTAACTTAGACTAAACCATATATAACAGTATCATCATAACATGTATAATACTCAGTTTATAGCTACTTAGCTAGTTACTCAATCGTTAAATACTAAAGAAAGTTTTGCAATTGCGTAGAAGTAAATTTAGTTGACTTCAGCAGGACATTTGGTTAATTTACCTGTCAGAGTCTTATCTCTGAATACATTCTAGGGAAATTTTAATTAGAAATCTGCCAGTGCTTAAGGCATTGCATACAGTCGCTGTGATTTGGCCAACAACTTAGACGGGGGAAAGGTCCTTGAACCATAACCTACTGTCAACTGACTTCAAGTGGATAACATCTCGTATTTCAAAGCTGAATCGAATATTATATGGATATTTATGCAACTATTTTCAGGACAATGACTGCTCGCCTCATGTTTGAGTAAAATATACATCAGTTTATGTAGTTGTTGTTGTCATGGCATGTAGCACAAATGGCCATAAACTGTATCTGCTCTTGGCTCATTCAGTATGCACACGTGCCACCATTTGTTGGCTTGTGGGGACTCTGGGATAGATTGGATACTCTGGTATATGCAGCAAGCGTCAAGCCGAAAATCTTTTTATTGCCCCCCAGTCATAAATATGCATTTCCCTCAGATAGTTGATAGTTGATAGTGGGGAAAATGGATGGGCCCTGCGTCATTGGGAGAGCTTTCACATTGATGAGCATCAGAGTGTGTCAGTGTCATTCGCGACTAGAAGCTATCACCAGCAGCAGCAGCTATCGAGTGCATTCATTGCCCTTAAGCCTCAAGGTCGCAATATTGAACTGTACTCGCAGATAGTTTGCTGCCAAGATGCGTAAACACTCGAAATAGTTCGATAAAAGCGCTGCTAAATTTATTCCCTCTTAAATCTGTCAATAAGATCACATGGTTCACAGTTTCACATCATCATCATCAGCATCCGTTTAGTTAATCAGCTAGAAAACTTACCCAGAAACTTACTTATTCATGTTCTGCACATGCAGAAGTGCACTTCTTATGGGTTTATCCACTAAACTTTGCTTTCTGTCTGCTGCTGCTCACAGAAAGTTTTAGTTTATTATATTCAGAATATTGTCTTGATTCTCCCTCTCTCTCTCTCTCTCTGTCACACTAGAGTGTGTTGAGTGTTGACTGAAGGACAGTTTTCTAAGGCAAAGCCAAGTGCTATGCAACGCTCTCAACTTATGGCAGAGCAGAGTTGCATGCGCCTTAAAGTTGCCCAGAAAATCCAAATCCAAATCCGAAATGCACATGCAATTCCCCACAGAGACACATGGAATATTCATAATATCCAACTACGGCTACTGTGTTTAAGTACTTAAGGATGCGCATCGCTCTATGCACATCCGTAAGCAGCTGGAATGTCCTTGCTTGCCCTTAAATTAAATTGACACACACAAGCAAATATTATTCTGTTTACACATGTATTCCCAGCTACTCCCTGCATGCTTCAGATAAACTTTCTTCCCTCTATATATATATATGTATATATTCAAATTTAAAGTCATTATATAGATTGTCGTTGGGTTGGGCTGATGCGATTAAGCTTGGCATGGAATGCCAATGTTATGGTTTTGTTTTGGCAAACAGAATCTCAAATTGACTTCTGATGAACAGCTAAAATTAGTTTACAATAGAATAAATATACGAAGAGAGTGTTGACTTCTACTTATGCTCTTGTTAGCATAGGATCTAGCTTTATAATATAATTGATTAGACCAATTATTGAAGACTTAAACAAGAAACTTGCCAAATCAACTTTTTGATTGAGCGTTTATCGTTTTAATTATAAATTTATCCTTTATGAAGAGAATATTTATTTTAATTACTATTTTAGTGTAAGATGTTTTTGTAATTAACAAATTTAATTAACCTGATTAAGTTTTTGATTGAAATTTAGCTCTAATCTAGTTTTTATTGCTTTAATCCCCACAAATTAATCCTTTTCAATAGCTGTGAGAGCAGAATGAGTAGTATAAGATGTATAAGAGCAGCGTTTTAGATGAACCCTTTTGATTGAATTTAAACAAGGTTTAATTGCTTTAAGTCGCTATAAATGAATCCTATTTAATAATATATGCTCAATATTTATATAATTGTAGTAAAAGATCTGGATTCAAAGCTTAAGCTAACAAATTAGTTAAACATATTGCAAAAGACTTTAAAAAAAAGCTTGTCAAATCAAATTTTTTAATTGAACTTCTACTGTTTTAATCCTTACAAACTACTTTTTATAGGGGAATGCTGAGTCTGAATTCTAAGGTTTTATTTTAAAAACCAATGACATCAGATTAAAAGGGAAATTTGTCACATCAGCAACTGACACTAATCGAGTTTTAATGGCCTGAAAATGAATCCATTTCAATTGTTCTATGAAAAGAATTGTGGAATTTTATACTATTATAGTATAGGATCTGGCTTCTGAGGCTTTATACCAAATTTTCTTAAGAGAAACTTGTCAAATCAGCTTTGGAATTAAACCAGCTTTAATTGCTTTTAGGCCATAAACAAGAGAATAGTACAAGATCTGGATTCTAAAGTTAAGATAAAGATAATAGGCTTAAAAGGAATTTATCATATCAACTTTTAGACTAAACTTTGGTATAAATATTTATAGCGATTCATTGGGTAAGTCCCCAAATCGAAAACCTTTTCAATAACTTTGAATTTGTATAATCTATAGTACAAGATCTAGTTTTAAAGGTTTTTTGAACAAGTTTTATATAAAAAGGTTCAAAAAGCATCTTGTTAAATCGAGATTTGGTATAAAGTCAGCTTTTAAAATGGTTTCAATCCCTACAACTTTAAGCCAAATGGATTTCTGGTAAGTATTTAAGTCGCGTTTTCCGCTTTAGGTCATCCTTTAATTAATTTAATTGGTTGCAACTCATTTGCTTATTTGCTTCACTTAAATATGAAAATTGCGTTTATTAGTTATTTGGTTTATAATTTTGCATCAGACTGGCATAATATTAGTTTCTATGCGCCAGTTATAATTGAATATAAATTGATAATTGGTTCAGTGTTTGTTCTGGACCCTTTCTCGCTTTTGTCATTCAGTTTACAAAATCATTTTAATAGAGAGCTCTAGACAAACACAGAATTTGTTTATAGATTCTCGCTGCAAAATTCCATAAAATGTTTACATTTGAAATTCATATCCAAAGCAATAAGCAAAATTTCGGGTTATTCCCATAATCAGCATATGGTATTTAATATCTAAAAACATAGAAAAGATGAACTTGTTTTTGTTTTTGTTTCTGTGTTCATATGTGGAACAAGTTGTATCTGAAATACCCGCTATATCCAGCATATAAAAGCGATTCTTGTTCAACTGAACGATTAGAGGAGATTGCATAAATTTCTATATATTTAACGACTTTCTTTGGGTTTTATGGTTCTAATATAAATGTTTATTTATATTGGCATTATTCTAATCGGGTGTGAAATACCATAAAAAGTATCGACTTCTCTCTTTGAGTATAATATAAAAAACAAGTTTCAGTTTCTTTTTATCAATTTAATGCTTTATTTTTTTGTTTGAGTTCAAAACTAATTGCAGTAGGCATAAAACACAGCATGGGGTGGTCAACAGGATGTGCTCGGATCATCTCCAACTTTAGTGGTGCACAACGAATGTGTTGGGATCGATGACTGTGGCCACCTCCCAGGGATGAACAATGGAACGTCCTGGTATGCGGTTGTAGGCAGCTAAGGGAGCAAATCGATTCGATTAGTTCACTGAAGTCCTTTCCAAAGAATTTCTGGTTAACTTACCAATAATCTTGCTGATGGCCGTCTGTGCGTCTAGGAGCTGTGTGGCAGGTGCTGGTGCAGCGCTGGCCAGGATCAGGCAAACGGTGGCGAATACCAAAGCGAACACAATCAATTTCGACATGGTGGTTATTTTTTTTTGGCTTTTGGTGGTTCTCTTGTTGTGGTATTACTGAGGTTTCAGTTAAGTCTAATTAGCCAACTCGCAGCTGCTGCTATTTATACCCCAACGCAACTCAACTTAAGTCAAGTGTGCCCAGAGGGAAAGGCCTTACCAATACGCTACGCTGAATGAAAGCTGAAAGCTAAAAGCTAAAAAGCCAAAAGCCGCAGAAACCACCACAGCTGTTATACGAAATTTGATTTCTTGTTTAACGCCGACACAATTAATTTCAAAGGCGTCTACTAAAACACATATGCATAACCCCAAATGCTCCAATATACATAATATATATATATATATATTTAAATATGTGTGAGTCTAATCCTCTTCGTAATAGTCTTCACTGCCTCTTACTCTTACTCTCTTCCCCTCTCCAGTAATCCCTAAGAATCAAAAAGAATAACAAAACAAACACAACAAGTGAATTTACTCAGTTGCAGCGTATTCAACTTGGAAATACCCTGGAAAAATTGAAATAAATTCTGCCTTAGACCTGCAGCTTTTCTAGCTGGAAAATATGTGTGGAAATTTGTTTGTTTCTTGGAATAAATTTCGGTTTTCCAGAGACTTTCTTGAGATGCTATAAAATTGTATGGAGATGCTATAAAAGCACTATATCTTCAATATATACCTTATAAATATATATCTTAGTATACCAATCTATATTCTAATTGTTCTGTATATTTATTATATATATACATATATATATATATCTTTTATATCTTGCATATTCCTCGATCTGCGAGGTTCTTATACAAAAAGTTCCATAGCAAATTTTCTGTCGCTGACTATAAAATGCTTTTAAGATCGAATAGATTGACCTATATGACCAGATTGTTCCGGCTGTTAATGATATTAAGATTAATATATATATTCCCTGACATATTAAGTGTAATCTCTACTGGCAGTCGGAATTTATTACAGGGTATTTCTGACAAAGCAGAAACGAGTTTCGCAAAAGAACAAACAGTCTGGGAATTCCGTTAGCATAGAAAGTAAACAAAAAGCGTCGACGAGTAAATTATTAAATATATATATATACCTATAGAAAAAAACATATATTTATTTTCTATAATTTGAATTTATTTTATTTATTGAATTTTCATAAACATATTTGTAATAAATTGATCAGCTTTTTTCTTGGATTTTGCATAAGAATGTTTTGATTATAATTTTTGTTTTTTTGGTATTTTCGAATGGGTTCCCGTCGCAGTTCATTGTACGCTACGCTTTGGTTTTGATATTAACCTTTTTTTGTTTTTGGTTATTCTTTTTGTTTTGGTTTGAATTCTTGCGGTTATTTTTGGGTCTTTCCCAACGTCATTTGATGTCCGGCGCCGCGTTAGAGATCAAACGGCCAAAATCGTTTGATATGAACGATTTTGTCGCCTTTGTTGTTAAATTGCTGCTGATTCTTAAACAAACCGGTTCGCTCAATTTGTCGTTCAAAGAAAGTAAAACCTTTAAAGAATATATATAGTATATATAATGTGCTGTCAGGTATTTTCTGGCGATAAATTGTTAACTAATTCTGATGTGTAAAGAAAGAGCAGAATAAGTTTTAAAGATCGCGTTAAGTTTTATTGATTTTAAATGTTTCTAGTTCATTATTTATGCTGTTTCATGTGCCCCCATATCACACTTTTTGTGTGTGTGTGTGTGTATGGGCATAAATTTAAGATGAGATGAGATTTTACATCCTTGTTTTTGATTTTTAAAGGCTCCTCTGATAGCTACCAACAGGCAACAGGCAACAGCTGTGCAACAACAGGCCGCAACTTTTGTATATATAGAACTAAATTCCTGGAAATCTACATACACTTAGTACATGCCACACTTATTTTAAATATCTTTTTTGTTTCTTTTTTTGCATACGCTTAAGTTTTATTGGAATTTACGTTGTTAGCACGTGCTTCCCGTCTTACGGCGTTTCCAAAGGATATTCTGCTCTCCGATATATGAAACGCGTAATGTATAATGCTAATGCGACACGTGGCACTTTGATAACATTGTCAGCAGGACAAATTGATTGGGACAAATGCGATACAAGACACACACACACACACACAACAGAAGTAGAGATGAGTAGACATCAGCTCCGATTTCTCCTCCAGGTTCCACCTTCGGCTCCTGCGCCTTTTGCTTGTGGCACGTTTGTGCGTGGGATTGTTATATCTGTTTGTCATATGTGCAAATGGTTTATGGCCTGTAATCAAATGGGCGACTAATGAGGCAGCCGTTCAGCTTATCGCAATGTTTATTAGCCGCCAGTTATGTAATCGTGCCGCATCTCATATTTGGCAGTCAATATTAACAATGAGCTGCAATGGCTGCGAGGCAAAGCGATGCGAGCCTTGATAAGATTCCTATAACGTGGCTTTGATACCAACAAACAAACCAAATAACTGGTTTAATTTTCAATTATAGCTCGCATGCTGACCCGCAGCAGTGTGACCATATATACCACGCATATTTTTGTACTTTGAGCATTTCTTTATGCGGAATTCAGCAATGATATTTTTCCCCTAACTCAGTAGCTTCCTTTGTTTTGTGCTTATATATATTCAGCAGGGTGCAAATTTGGTAAAAGCTGAAAATATTTTTGTTTAGGGTGTTATAAAAAACACACGCACCCCCACGCACCCCCACGTACACACACACACACTCGCTGAAAACAAAGCCATAGAGGAAGCCACCACAGCAACTGCAAACAAAAACAACAATGAAAAGCAGCCACAACAGGGACACTGACAGCTGCTAAGCATGAACATATTACCCCAGGGGTATTCTAAATTATACGCTTGTAAAATATTGCTGCTGTTTTTAATACCCTGTAACCATAAACCACTGAAAGGGCTGAACTTATGAGTGTGTATCTCATATAGATAAAGCCTTTTGATAGACCAAAAAAACTTTTTATGAACAGCAACAGTTGAGGCCATATAGTTAACTACACTTAACTAAATGAAGTGGCTATAAAAGACACAGAGAGAGGCTGTTATGAAGTTTATCTATATAAATAAACTTATGTATCATGGTTATATCCCAAAGATCTGCTTAAGAACTTAGAACTTGGTTGGGAATCGAAGAGAAAAGTTGATAGAAGTTTCGTTTAAGTTGAATAAAAGAAAAGTAGGTAGAAGATTCATTTACCACTTATAGATTGCATACAGGGTATCTTCTAGTCTTATGTTCTTATGCTCAAATCATACTTAACTTCTTTAAGTATTTCTTTAGCCCAGCCTCAAGGGCTACACGGCGTATGCGTAATGTTCGCGCACCCGCAAAGGCTTATGTGTCAAGTGATGTAATTTTTGAAATGAAAATAAAGCTGAGAGTATTTGCATAAACATATAATTGCGGGGGAAAAAGGCGCACAAATCTTGACTTGATTGATGTGGTATTAATTAGTATTATCCTTGGCTTTAAGCCGTGTGGCATGTTGCGCATTCGTGAACGGTTCCTAAATGCAGCTAAATGTGAAATTTTTTAGGCAATGTCCTCGGCACAAGATTAATTATTATGTTATTTAGCAGCCAAATGAATAGAAACCCACACACACACACACTTGAACACACACAACATACGTGTAGCTGGGAAATGTGTAATTAATTTAGCATAATTTTATGCATGTGCTCGACGTGTAATCATTCAATTAATAATATTTCCATCAGATTCTCATTAACATTTCTTGTGTTCATCGAATTGACAGGCATTGCCAGTGCCAGTGAACTGTCTGGAAACATTAACTATACATACTATATATATATATTTGTTCTTTTTTGTCTGCCACATTGAAAGAATGAACTGAAGTGCGAGCTGAGAGCCCATTTCGGAAAGAGGTTTTCAATAATAATACCCAAGCGACCTACTTGGTTGAATGCCAATTGTTTGCATACTTTGAGCTGTTATCAATGCCTTCAGGGCCTTGGTATTATTTTGTGGTATTTGATTGCTCTTAACTTCACACCTTTTCAACCGTGTCTAGCCGAAGGCATTCACCCACACATTAAATACACCCACAGATTTGCGTGTGCGTTTGTGCAAACTTTCACACACACATATTTGGAATTATGTTAGCGAGCTCTGCTTTTAAAATCATAACCTTAGATAGACTTCCGGCACTCTAAATGAAACATGGTAAATTTGATTTATTTGCTCTTCGATGTCGTCCTTTTCATTTCCTGAGCACACATCTTCATTGATTATTTCGGGCTCTTCGCCATGTGTAAGTGCAAAGTTCGTCCTTTCGTCCTGAGTATAGCCACAATTTGATGCTACTCGAAGTCAGTTCCAGCAAATTTAACATGATAATAACCAACCAAAAATAAAAAAAACCACCTCCTTGTTAGCCATAGCGACTCTCAAAATTGATCAAGATATTGCGTTACGACCACGTACACAACGCGCAGAAACAATGCCCCTGCCCTGCGATGGGTTTGTATTTTACTTAACTTATATATTATATATATATTTTTATACATCGTTTCCCTCTGACTTTGTGTAGGTAAGCCATGCAATATATTAAAGCATTATCTGCTACTTTGTAGCTACAAATTTTGAATGCGTAATATGTTGTTTATTTCGCTGGGAATATCTGCATAATCTGCCTGCCAAATTTCATTTTGCACTCTCATTGTATTACTGATTTCAGTATATCGAATCGATTATATTACATCCCCTAATAATGGCAGTATAACATAGTCAGAATATGTTCGCAGACTCCAAACAAGTACATTGATTGCATTACCTAATAGAATTGTATATGTTTCTTATATCCTGTAAACCTGTGGCAGCTATCTGAGGTGTAATACCTAATCTTATAGACTTTTCCTTCTCTATAACTTTCTTGCGGGATATCCTTCAAGTCGCGCACTCTGATATTGTTTTGCTTGCAAGCCACGAAACAAACTTCTATATAAATCTAATAAAACTACTATGTAAACATTTTGAAACTGTTACAAGATACTAAAATGCTTTTAACTAAACAACCACGATGTGTATCTTAACACCTCAGTATCTATTGAATTTTATACACTTTAATTAGGTAAAAGGATACTTGCAAAATGTGAGCAGAAGGAGAAGGCTGTTAACAGACTGAAGTCTTTAGTATCTTACAGCTGAAATAAGAACAATCCAATTAATTGTGTAAATTATGTTGAACATTAGATTTATACAATTTCCAAATAGACATAATTTTCAACAAATGCAATTGATATTTTGGCCAAGAAGACAAAATACTTCTCTCAGTGAATTGCATCTACTTACTTGCTTCATATATTGTATCCAATTAAAATGTAATCCAATTGAAATTTGCCTGTACGTTGTTCGAGTTTAGCAAATAATTTCCAGAGACGCTGGTTAATGTCTTAAATGTAGATAGATATGTGTCAATAGTTTCTATGGAAGCTGTTTTAAAGCCAGAACTTAAACAATAGTTTATGGCAGGTGGCCCGTACGTGTGTGTCGATTTTGTATTAAAGTAATAGGATACTGTCCATAGGGTCCTTGGTGTGGCACTCGTCACACAAGTGTATTGGTTGAGAGGGCTGGGGGTTGGGAGGGGGCAAAGAGTTGTATCAGTGTTACACTTTTGAAAGGAGAATACTGATGCGTAAGCCTTCGACTGTCGGCATATGCTGTTGTTTGTCTTACGGATGGGCTGTTGGCTCTGTGACCAAAGGATAGGGTGGTCTGGTGGAGTGGGAGGATGAAATTCATGCATAATTAATCATGTTGTGACGCGGTTGCAGGATTCTGTGCCCGTCGACTGCGTTTGTCAGTTGACATGGTCGTCAGAGGAAGTGTACCGATATATTTATCATGTTCCTGTTAACCGTAGTATGATTGCCGCGATTGTTGTTCAACCATCATCATGAGCACGATTACCATTCACCATTCTACCCTATGACACAAGTGCCTTCCCTAACGACACTGTCTTTGACATTGCCGTTGACAAGTAGGTTTCGTTCTTGCACGTTTTCTCCACGATAATTGTTGACGTAAATCAGGAAAAGGAAAAAGAAAACCTCTTGTAAAAACACAGCGAGAGAGCGAGAAAGAGATGGCAAAATAAACAAAATTGTTACGTGGGCCTGTTTAACAAAATTGCCTTTTAATGGCTACTGAATTTTGTTTGCAATGTGGGAAATGTGCTACTACTATGATATGCCGCATCGCATTACGAATATCGTATCTTGACAGTACTCGTACTGGGGTTCTTGATGTCGCATAATTGAAATGAATTCCTAGACCATGTCGCTTTGGTTCGAGCTCTTCACAACGAATGAGGAGCTGCCTGCCCATTGATGCTTGTTTTTCTGTTTTGGATAAAGCGTAAAAGCTTTGCCATGGTAACTGATTTTAATGAAAAGATTCACAAATATACAATTAATGGAAGTGTTCTGTATACAGTTAAAATGGCATGCTAAGTGCTTTTTATTGTAAATTCTATTTATGGTGGTGTTATTTTTAATTGTTATAAGCTCAATTTCACAGAAATCTAAAATCCCAATCACGTTCTATTTTGTATTCCCACCGAATAGTTAAATCAAACTTGGCCAGACATACAAATAGTGTTGGTGCAACAGTTCATAATAAGCCAGACAACAAATTCCCATTACGCACACCACAGTTCCATTAGTTTGCCATTAAATTTAATTATATTCATAAACACACATTTCCACCCCCTTTTTTCAATGATTTCTGCCACTAATAATTCATCAGTTTAAATTCATTTCAAATTTCCATGGCTTGGCGCGCAATAATTGCAGCACGCGTTACTATCGACCTATCGATATATTGGTTAGCATGCGCATAGGTATCGATGCCCGAACAGCTGTGCGCTGCGTGTGTGTACAATACAATATGGCGTTGTTGTAAAAAATGTATTAAATTTCAGACGCGTTTGCTTGCAAATTGCAAATAAAGATCTAATTTAATATTAAACAAGTGCAATAAAACAATAAACATAATAAGAAGAAGAGAGTGAAAAGTATAAAGTACCGTAATCGGGAATAGCAATAGAAATTTGTTTGTTTGTCATTGAATTTCTGGGGCCGGCGTTGCTCAAAGGCGCCAAACAAATACGAAACAAAATAAAAATATAAAATGGAGGATGAAATAAGGCCTGCGGCAGCCACAAATGGAGTGGCAGTAAATGAAGAGGAAATTGAGGCAGCTGCGAATAAGTTGAAGGACACCAACCCCGTGGGGCCTTCGGATGAAGTAGATGCTGCCGATATTATTGTTTACATGCAAGAGGTGCGCGGTGGGGGAGGTGTTAGATAACTATCAGAAATAAACATGCTCAACATTTTCTAGGGTAGAGCAGCGGCGCATGGCCAACAGGCGCAAGATCAGGAGGAGGGAGAGGGCGACGGCGACGGAGACGAGGAAATGGGTGAAGCTGAATACCTTGATGATGAATTGCCTGAAGAGGAGGAAGGCGAGGAGGAGTCAACAGAAGCCGAAGACGAAGCAGCGGATATAAACAATGCGGAAGACGAGCAGAGGGAAGTAGCAGCACCAGCCGCAGCCGCAGTTGAAGTACCCGTAGCAGGAGAAGCATCAGGAACAGCAGCTGATAAATCAATTGCTGCAGAAACTTCCGAAAATGAGACGCATGCAACTGAAGTACTGGGAGAAGAAGTGATTGAAGGCGAAGATGAGGATGAGGATGAAGATGAGGACGGTGAAGAAGAAGTCATCACAGGTGACGACGCACAGGAAGAGCCTAAAGCTGCAGGCGATTCCGCTGAGCAGGCAGAAATCAGTGCACGTTCCGGAGCCGAGAAGCAAGGGGAGAATGTGGATGAGAATCAGTGTCGTGTGTGCACCAGCAAGGAGGAGCTAGTCAGCCTCTTTACTAAGACAACGGAAGGCAGCACGCCTGCTGATATGTTGCTGCTGATTTGTCCCACTGTCTCGATAGCCCTCAAGGATTTTATGCCCCAGTTCATTTGCAACACTTGTCTGGAAAGTTTAACGAGTGCCATTAAGTTGAGAACCCAGCTGGAAAATACCGAGAGGGATCTACGTAAGCGTCTATCGCGCAGCAAGAATAAAGTGCGACGGCCGCGTGGCTATGTGGTCATCGATGCACCTGTTTCGGACTCAGCCAGCGAGGAGGATGAGGAGGACGATGTGGAATTTAAGGTATCCGATATTGGGGGCTCCACAAGCCCCGATAGCGATTCTGGCGATTCGGACGTTAGTGAGAAACGTAAGCCAGGCAGACGGCGTGCACGCAGGAAGACCAAGAAGCGCTCGGCCGGCTCCAACAGCCACGAGGAGGAGTACCATAAAAAGAAGAGCCGTCTAACGCCAACCAGCTCTACCACATCCCAGGGACCCTTCGAGTGTGACCAGTGCGACTTGAGCTTTCCACGCAAGCAATCCTATGTAATGCATCGCAAGACCCACGACGTTCGCGAAGAATTCCATTGCCAGATATGCGACAAGAAGTTTAAGGTGCGGGGCGCCTTCAAGACGCATATGGATCGCCACGAGGCAGAACGTTCCCTCTTCCGCTGCGAGCTATGCCCGCAGGTCTTCAAGCTACGCGCCGAACTCAAGCGGCATATGGCGTTCCGGCATGACGAGCACGGCGTCATCTATGAATGCAAACGCTGCCAGCGCACCTTCCTTACACAGACGCGCCTGCAGCGCCATCAAAGCACAAGCTGCGTCCGTAGTTCGGAAACGAAAGTCAAACGACAAGTCAACGATAGCCATCCCAGCCAAGGACGAGATCTGTTCAAATCGGTGGCACCACTTACTACTACTTACTGGAGCGACAGCTTCTCCGATTAACTTACTTACTTAATTACTGATTAACAAATAGGCCCGTAATATCACGGCTACGAGTACTTCTTCTTTATAAGCAGCAGCAAATGCGATGCAATCCAACTTAAAATATAAGTGTAAAAATATATAGAGTCAATAGATGGAAACAGAATCGATATTTCATATACTAAACACGCTTCTAATAGATCGAATATATATAATATATATACGAATTCGTTAAACCGGACGTCTACTGTATGTGTAATCGTACGTTCTCAACTTTTGTTATGTTCTTTTATAGTTCTTTGACCTCTTCCAGGAAAATAATCTTGTTATCAGGCCAAGGGAAACGATTCGCCCTGTTCGCCAGTTGCTTATCAGTTGTGTGGGTGCCTGGGTGTAAGACCCTGTGTGGGTGGGTGTGTGTGTGACTCTCTGTGGGCGTTCCTGTATGTTCTTATGTTTCTACTTTTCTGACATAAAGCTGACATCTTTGTGGCATGCGGTATAATTGGCTTATATACGCACACAAGATGTTGCAGGATGAACTTGATAAGAAGAAGTCAAACAACAAATTAAATATGCAATTAATGGGAGTAAGTTTCTTATTTCCCGGAAAAGTTCATTTATATTCCTTCCTTGTTGTGCTATACCCTAACTTTGTGCTTAAGCATGTGATACACATATTTGGTTAAAGTTAATGGCAGCACAGATCCGCAGGATGTTGTTCTCTAAGCATCCTGGCAAGAGTATCATAAACTTTGGCTTGCCGCAGATAAATATATTCTTTCTCAGTTATTAAATGGCTTAACCATATGTCGTAAAGCCCCGTTTAACCGCAACAGTTTATAATTGTTTTCAATTTGGCCCTTATTTTATGGCAAGGGGGGTCGGAGGGTTCACAGGGAGGTTCAAACAAATTTTTCCCTCAACTTTTTAATGTGACTTTTTTGTTGGGATTGCGCTTTGATTACAATTATTTGTCGACACTTTGAAGGTTGAGTTCAGACCCTAAACCCCAAGCACCCCTCCCCCTCTGCCACGCCTCTGGTTTATTGGCTTAAATTAGCCTTAACTGTAGCGTATGAACTGAAACTTATATATATATGCAACAGAATGTTATTAGGTTTTTAGAGCAAGTGGAAGGGGAAGTCCCTTTAGTGTCACTCTGATTTGATGTGGCCATATAAAAACTGCAGCCAGTTGCACATAAAGAGCTGTTATTAACTGCATTGCAGCAGTGCAATAATAATAATAATAGCAGTAATGTTGTTGCATAATGTGCGTAATCACAATGTTAACTTTATGTCTGGCCCCTCAGCTGCCATAAGTGTTTAACTGCTGGGATTATGTGCTCCAAGTTGTGACAACTGTGTGACTGCAACTTGCAGTTGCAGTTGTTGTGGCAGCCACAAAAAAGGAGGAGGCGGAAGTCGCTTCTGCTGCGGTTCCACTTGCTTGGCATTAAGATAATATTTCTTCAAAATGCTGACGAGAAGTTGTTGTACATATTTATTTACAAAAAGCAAAAGCAAAGGATAATCGTGACATGCTCCGAGGGTTAAGAAAATACGAAATATTTTGCTAGAAATTTTCAAGTCGTATAAATGTAAAAGTTGAAAGGATGATAAAGTTTTTCTCTTCTGCTTTGCACGTGTTGACTGGTTATTTCATCCAGATGCTGCTTATTCTTCTTCTTCTGCTGCTCCCGCTGCCGCTGCTGCTGCTTGTTCTTCTTAGAAATGATGAATTGAATGGTAGCTGGGCAGGTGATACGATACCGAGGAGATGGGATGATGGGAATAGAGCGGTGCGTGTGCAATGAGCGGTGCATGTGAAATTAATGGTGCATGGTGTACGACAGTCGGTGCGGCTACGTAATGCGAGTGGGTCACCAGCGGGGCGTGGTATCCCAGGCCAAATGACAGCCCACGCTTGGCCTTGACGGAGGACTCCGCCTGCTGCTCCTGCTCATCGGCAACGGGTGCGCCCAAGACGCAGGCAACGCTGGCAATAAGCAAAAATAACTACAAATTCGCATTTGTCATTGTTTTTTTTGTGTTTTTTCCACCAGGAATTTTCCATTAGAGCAGATTGTGTGGAATATGAAAAGAGAAGCAAATTAAGTGAAAGAAAATGTGTTTAAAGAATTTTACCTAATAATCGCATAGTAAATTCTTATGTACATGGGTTAAAAGCCGCAAAGCTGTAAATTAACTGGGCTGAAAGTAAATTACGCTCGAGTTTCTGGAAAATTTTTGGCTTGTAACGTATGATGTTACGTACGTAATTTTCTCTCATTTAAAGTTTTTCCTTAACATTTGCAAGGCTTCTATACAACTTTTTTCCAAACTGAACTAAACTTGAGATAACGTTTCCGAGAAATAAAATCTGACGCTTTGCGTAAGTCCTATTAAAGGAAACTTTAAGGATATGTTTATTATATGGAACTTACGGCGAATTTCATATTGATAAGATCTTGTTTATATTTGTTGTTGTTTGAGGGGAGTTTCTCTCTTTTATCCTTAAAGCACTGCACTGCACTGTGTCTAAATTTCGACTAAAGACATTTGCAGCCAGAATCAGTTTATATACGAAAATTGTTATGAAAATTGTTGTGCTGGTGCGTAAAACTACTAGAAACTCACTCAAAACTAAGTCAGACGCACTCATTAGGCAAAAACTATTTAGGCAGTTCGAAAAAATAAGCAAAACAAGACAAAACTAGAGAAAAAGAAAAACTGTATCAAGAAACACGCACATTGGCTGTAAATGTGCCCACATCAAGTCAAAATTGTTGCAAACTAGTTGCGGCTTTGCTTTTCGACCAAACTCTGTACAACTGAGTGTGCATTGGTGTGTGTGTGTGTGTGTGATTGGGTGTGTGTTTGGGTGTATAGGAGTAGTTGTACCCTGTCTGTTGACGGACAGTCTGTCAGGCGCAAAAATACTATTTTTTTTCCCTCTTTTTTTTGCTTCGGAACACAAGTCACTCACGTTGAGTGTCAAGTGAGGCCGTAACACATGAAATTGAATTAATTAATTGTAATGGATATGGATCAAGTGCTTTGTAACTGACAAATGTACACTTTAATGCATTCATAATGAATATTTACATTAATATTCAACAAGGATTGTAAATGTGTGTAGAGCTCTGACAAGGCTTTAATGAGCCCACAGAAAAAAAAATTCAACATGGACAATTTCATGCATAATTGCGAGCCTCTCAAATGGAATAAACAACATTTAATGGTATAAGCCTAAGCCAGAAGAGCCTAAAAAGCTCATTAAAGCACATAATGGCTTGAAGCTAAGAGCTTTGAATCTGAGATTTCACTTTAAGCTAATCTCATTCGACTTTTATTGCTATAATATCTGTTTCGATTCATTAAAGTCTTATGTAAAACTCCTTGGCATCCCAATAAAGTAGATAAAATACAGCTAAAAAGCTCATTAAAGCTTTAAATTTTAATCTAAAAGCTCCCACTCTAAGCATTTAGTTTAAGCTTATATCTTCAGACTTTTCTTTCTGTGATATTTTTTGTGATTTATAAAAGATTTCAGAAAAAGTTTTGGTATCCAAATGAAGGAAAGTAAATTAAGTTAATTAAGGCTAAAAGCTCTCACTGAAAGCTTTGACTTTAAGCTGGTGTCTTCAGACTTTTGTGTCCTTAATATCATTTCTGATTTATTAAAGTTTTAAGTAAACTTTATTATCCTCCAATCTTAGGAGATGAAATAAAGCTAAAAATCACATTCAAGTGTTTAATTTGAATCTGAAGCTCGCACATTTACTTGAAGCTGTTGTCATTAGGCTTTTGTTTCTTAGAACATCTTTTGTGATTCATTAGAGTCTTAAATAAAATTCTTCGAAATAAAGCTAAAAAGGATATTGAAGTTTGTGGCTTAAAGCTAAAATATCTCACTGTAACTTTTCACTTTAAGCTGCTGTCTTTAGACTTTTCTTGCTTTTAAATCTTCTGTGATTTATCAAACTATATTGACACTTAAGATCCAGTTAAAGTCAATGAAATACAACTTTTTTGAAGCTGAAAGCTACTACTTTTATTTCGCTTGAAGTCAGCAATCAAAAGCTAAGCACTCAGTCTTAGCTTGTGTCATTTTTCAGATCGTTTTATCTTTATCTCAGTTCTTTTTCGGCATATTTTAATATATAAACTCATATTTATTGCAGTTGTTGTTAACAAACGACACAAGATTTGTAATTTTCTGTTTGGCTTCAGGCTTTAATTTTTCATTCAAGCATTGAATTAATTTTTCCGTTTTTTACCAACTCTTAAAGCCAAATGGGGCGTTGCTCCAGAGCCGCAATTCAATTTGCTTGGGAACTGGCAGTCGAGCGTAAGAAACCACTTGATGAATTTGCTCAATAAATTCAAATTCAAATTTAAATTCAATTTCTGCGTGCAGATATTATCTCTACTGTCATTAACAATGCCAGTTAGCCGGGTAGCCGGAAAGTAAACTGGGATTGTAAACAAATTGACATACGAATAAGTTTGCCTTGGGGAAAGGTACGAAACGAGGAGAGTCGCAAGTGATTCCATTTGACACTTGGTTTTAGTTCTCATATGAAAGACATTTCAGTTTAATTACGATTTAATGTGCAGCAAACGCTTTGCAGGATAATTAAGGTAATTGACACGCCCGAAGTAGCCGGGATATATGGCCAGATATGGCGAGAGGGAAAAGTATCTTACGGATACAACTGTGCGACGTAATAGCTCGGCTACTGTTAAGCCTCCGCGTGAAGTGCTGCAATAAAAAGCGCTATATTAATAGATATATGTGTGTGTGTGTGTGTGATATATGTGTGTGTGTGTGTGTGTGTGTGTGTGACGGAACATTAATTAACGGCATTATGGCTAATGGCAAAAGGAAATCCGTATGGCGTTTATCTAAAGTTGTCAGTTGACGCTTATTCTGGCTCTATGGTTATTTTGTTGTGTCTGTGTGTGTGAGTGTGTGCGAGTGTGTGTGACTTATTCGCTTGCGTAATACCACCTGTCATTTCCCCACAGGAACTCTGCGTATTTTCTTTGTGCTGAATAAAATTGGAAATTCGGAAATTGAATACATTTTCGTGTTGTTTTTTTCCTTAAAAATAAAAATTACACATGAAAGTCTTTATTGATATGAAATTGGAATGTTTTTTTATCTCTTGTTTATGTACATATATATACATATATATATATATGTATATCAACAGATAAAAAGTGTTGTTCAGTCAGAAACTGTTGCAACAACTTTTGTTTTATTAAATTTGCTTTTTTTACAGAATTTATTTATATATTTTTTTGCGTATTTTTGTTAATAAATTTGAGTAAATTTTAAGCAGCATTTATTTTCCCTTAGAATTTTGTAACTATTTTATTACAATTATTATTTTTCTTTATTTGTTTTCGTTTCAAAGTTTCCTGTAATACTTTTTATATTTTTTCTCCCTTTAACTTGTTTTTCATATATAAAATATGTACATAAATTTAACTTATTTGGCAGCTGCTGCTGGCAGTTTTCCTTTACTTTTCAACTGGGCATTAAATTCTTTAAGAAAATGCAATTTCCCATTCGAATTGCACGCGATTAAACGGTTGCGTCTGGTCACATATTGTTCTACAAATAATAATTGTCATTTGAATCACGAAATGGTTTCCTTTTCGGCCTCTGACAGATCCATCAAAATCAAATTATCGACAACTGCCAAACTTCGGAATTTATGTCCAATTCAGCCGCAGTTCGGGCCCAGTTCCCAGTTCCCAATTGCCGCCAATTGCCAATCGCTGTAAGCCACAGAGACAGACAGACAGACAGAGAGTTGGTCAGCAAAATGTTTCACAAACATATTTTTTGAATCGCCATTGCGTAATATCGAACAGGATTTATATATATATTTTTTGTGTGTTTTATTATTATTTTATTGGACCCCTGGACCCATTAGCCATATGCAACACCTTCGTTGACATGTTGAACATTTGGGCGATTTGATTTGATTTGCCAACTCACAAACTTGACTGATTTATGTGTCTCATACTAAGAACGAGTCTCTCTTTATCGTCGCATATAAAAATTTCAATGCTGTTGCTATTGATGTTGTATCTCCACTTCCTCCTGCTCACCTCCTCTCCTGCTCCTCTGCTCCTCATACTCTCTATCGCTGGCCAATTAACTGCTACGCCCAGCAGCTGGCAAACGGCGACAGGTGTGCTCCATATCAGCATAGGGTATCCAAGAGGGTACCTCAACTTCTCCATGGAATGTAACATATATCTATCTGTAATCTATATAAAACTTTACGCCTTGTGAAATGAAGTCATCGATAACTTGGATATATTTAGCAGGCTATTGGAATTAGATTACTTCATTTCTGTTTAAGATTGAGATTGAGATTGTATCTGCCAAAGGGATAATAGATGCAATTATCATCAACAGACTCATATAAGTATCTTTCCAAAAGGATAATAGATACAATCGTCATCATCAGAATCACATTCAGGAGGGTACTTCAACTTCTCCATGGAATATAACTTATATCTATCTGTAATCTATACAAAACTTTACTTCTTGTGTAATGAAGTCATCGATAACTTTGATATATGTAGCAGGCTATTGGAATTAGATTACTTCATACAAATTGTATGACAACCTATCTATAAGTATCTGCCAAAGGGATAATAGATACAATTATCATCAACAGAATCATATCAGATAGTTGGAAAAGGATAACATATACCATCATCATCATCATCAGAATCAGTATCACATAAGTATCTTTCCAAAAGGATAAGAGATACAATCAGCAGCTGGAGGAAGAGCTGAAGTCCATTGGGAAATTGATTAGTTTCCTGTCATAGCACATTGCTTTTCCCTGTCTAAAAAGATGAATATGTAAATTAAGAAATAACTTGGAAAGCTGCTTCTGTTTCGATTATATATCAGATTCATTCGTCTGATCAGAATCAGTTTGTCAGATGAGCTCGGACAGAGTATTTAAGCAGCGACACGTTCGAGTTAGACTTTCCTTCACGTTAATATTTTTCACATTAAGTTTTTCCATTAATTATCGCTGAATTATGTTGGCCAGTTTAACTAGCCGAGCTGCTGCTGCTGCAGCAACTGTTGTTGTTGATTTCGATGTGGTTTGACATTTGAATTGAAATTCAGTTCAGTCAAGTCGAACATAAAGAAGGAGGTTTATAATTCACTTGGCAGTTGCACAATTCTCACTTTCAGGCAACGCATAAGCGTAGCATCTGCATTTGTGGCAAGTCTATCTATTTTGTGGCTTTAACAGCTGCAGTTGGCAAGCATTTCAACAGATGTTGCAACTGTCCAGAGAACAAACAACTCGCAAACTTGAAAAGTCGACAGAACTAGCAACTTTTCAGGCCGTCAGCCTGACACATAAACCAATTTTGTTCTGGTCAACTTTTGCCCAGTTCTAACAGATGCAGATACAACTCAGAGAAAGATAAAGATAGAGATAGAGATGGAGATAGAGATGGAGATAGAGATACAGGTAAAGATAGAGATACAGATAGATGCAACCCAGATTCGCCGCTTTGTAATGCTTCAATTAAGTTTCCTTCAAGGGAAAACTATTTGCATTTAAATGCAATTGAATGAAAAACTGGTTCGTTCATTTCTGTGAACTGAACGACAAAGAACAAAGCACAGTAAGTAATTGACTGGTTTTGTTTACCTCTCAGTGGATTTCAGGGTCCTAATACGGTTTTAATTGTGTCCCTTGGGGCTCTGCTTTTTCTCTTTTGGTACCTCAATTCGTTAGTCGTTTCGATAAGTATCGGCTAATTGGAATAACTCCCAGACTTGGCCTCCAATTGGAGCACGTGTTATATTTGACTACTAATAAATATACTCTATGTCTCCTTATTATTCCAGCAATTGGTCAGCATGCTTTAGGCTTATGAATCTTAAAGGATAATTAAAAGTTCTTAAGATGCAAGAAATAATCATGTCGCACTCCCACGTGCAACCCAATTCGCCTCTGAATGAGACGCTGCTCAAGGAGATGCAGATCAGCAACAGCGACATACAGGACTTTGTGAAGCTGCTCTTTGAGTTCCAGAAGATCCAGAATCAATCGATGCAGGACGACTGCCCCGGCTACTGTCAAGGTGATATCTACAAGTGGCTGCGTGCCTACAATGGCATCCATGGATATGTCTCCTTACTGGTGAGTCTTCCATCAAGATTACGTCGATTGGATAGCAAATGCTTTGGCTTGGGCAACCTCTATACTAATTATACTAATGTTGTCGTGTCGCAAGTCAAGGCATTTTTCACTTTAGTCAGGCAGGATAAAGGATTCACGAGGGTGGGTGGATGATACGTCCAGTGAAAATAAATGAAAGCCCGTCACATTGCCAAGAAATGCGAACCCTAAGATTATATTTTCCCTTTGTCCGTTGATGAATTACTCCAAACACCCAAACACCTTTGAACTTTGAGAGGGTTATTACAAGAGCAAAGAAGAAAAAACAAACGGAGGAGGAAAAGAAATTAATTTCAATTCTGTTTTTGTTTCTCTTGAAACTCTAAAATAAGGATCTAACAATATAAGAACATTAAATTCTGTACGAGGATTAAGATTAAATATCTTGTTGTGGGTTTAACAACTCGTTAATGTACCTTAAAGCGGATATACTTGATACGTTTAAACTGGGCCAAAAGGAAATGTTTATGAAGACATTTTTGACTCAAGTATATATTCCAGATGTCCTTGAATAAGAAGGTTCAGCTTAGAGACAGAAACTGTAGCTTAGATCGAAACTATATAAATGTATCTCCAAGTCTCAAAAAGTATCTCTAATCAGAGCCTGAGTATCTTTTAGTTGTTCTTCGCGTATTTTAACCCTTTGATTCACTTTTTTCAAATATTTACTTCATATCCTTTCGAGGGTTAAATAAAAGCGTGTCATATTGAGCTGTTCAACTCATTTCAAAGGAAATGTTTAAGAGCTCTGCACGAAAAGTTCCTCTGGAAAAGAAGCTCTGTAAAGCAGATTAACTTCTCCTGGCTGCAACGGTATCTGATAAATAAATATAATTCAATTAAATCTGCTGGAAAATGTGAGCTTTTCTCTAGTTTCAATGAAAAGCTTAATTTCTTTTCTCTTTGCACTGTCCATTCATAGTTTCAGTTTCACAATCCAGCAACAGCCCTTTGGCACAATGAAATTGCAGCTGATTGTATTTTCCAATAATATAAATATCTCACAAAGGACCTTTTTGCACTTGTCATAAAATTCTGCCCCGCTGAGTGTATAAAAATGAATGCAAAAATATTGTAGATATTGCATCAAAGGATATTCAACACTTTTGACTCGCTGCATGGACATGTTGGAATGTTTCTTTTGTGTAGAAGTGCAACAGGAAAAACGAGTGAAAAATCTGTATTGAAATAATGAAAAACCATTTGGCTTAAAAGTTCAATGAAATTTCGAACCCTAAGCTGATTACATATGAAGGTGAAAGGTATTAAATTAAGTAAGAGTTGAATTTTGCACTCAATGTGGAAACAAAACTTATTTGAAACGAGAAGAATTTAAATTTTGATATATTATTTTCTTACTTTTAAACATCCTTGCAACAAAATATTCGATCAATGTTTACTCTTTTTTTATGTCTTAGTAGAAATAACAAACCTCCTTTTTAGCTACTTTATCTTTTAATCCTTAAGTTTATATTCTATTCTTGGTTTTTCTCCATATTGTATACATCCTACTTGTCTCTTATCTATCTATCCCTCTGTCTATTATCTTCTTTAAACTATTCTTCATTTATTTGTTTAATTAACATACTTACACTTATTGATCTGATTGGGTTTTTCTGGGTTTTCTCCAATCTCTTTTAATCAATTTTTAATTTCGAATACCTCCAGATATATTTTATGGTGATTTTTCTTTCTTTCTTTTCATCGGTTTCTTTTCGGTCAACCCAATATTTAATATATATATTTTTACATTATATATTTTTTTTATCCTTATAAACTTATTTATATTTATTATATTTTAATATTTGAAATTTGTAAGTGTCTTTTACATTTTTTGTCATTTTTTATGTAGTCTCACTACTTTTAGTCGACTTTAAATAAATAAAGAAAATGAATGAATAAATAAATAAATCAATACAAAAATAAATAAATAAATAAATCAATACAAAAATTAATAAATAAATAAATAAATAAATAACTAAATAAATAAATAAATAAATAAATAAATAAATAAATAAATAAATAAATAAATAAATAAATAAATAAATAAATAAATAAATAAATAAATAAATAAATAAATAAATAAATAAATAAAAAATAAAATAAAAATAAATAATAATAAATAAATAAATAAATAAATAAATAAATAAATAAATAAATAAATAAATAAATAAATAAATCAATAAAAAATAAATAAATAAATCAATAAATAAATAAATCAATAAAAAAAAATAAATAAAAAATAAATAAATAAATCAATAAAAAAAAATAAATCAAGAAATAAATTAATAAAAAAATATAAATAAATCGATAAATAAATTAAAAAAATAAATAAATAAATAAATAAGTAAATAAATAAAGAAATAAATAATTATATATATTATATATATTTAAATAAATAATAAAATCATATTATTACTCCAGACTTTTAATTTCTTTTTTATCTTATTTAAAGTAATTTGCTTATAATTAAATTTATTTTAGCTGTCTGCTTGTACTCAACTCTAAATTAAAGGAATAAAAATAAAAAGTAAAATCAAAAGGGATGCGAATGAAAACTATTACCCCAAAATGCCCAGCTCAACCCTCCCTTTAGAGGGTATGGAATAAATACAATAGTAAAAATGGTGTTAAAAAAAGGAGGGAAAAAAAGAACATGGAAATCTCATCTCGTGTCCATCATGTTCAGGCCGAGTCATGTCTGCTGAATCGTATGAATAAAAGATTGACCTAGTTGGAGTGATAAGGGTTTTTTTTTACTTTTGAGAAAGTTTTGTGGGCGTAGCTGGGGATTTGGGGTTGGGTCTGGGATTTGGGGCTGGGTTTGGGGCTTGGGTCAGCTTAGGGTGACTCCTTTGGTCTAGCACTAGTCGTTCGCCTGTTGTTATTATTCCTTTTCATGCTCATTTTCATTTTCATTTTCATTTTTATTATTATATTCAACAGATTTGCATATTCGGCACAATAGCCAATATATTGAATATAATGGTCTTGACCAGAAAGGAAATGGCCAAGGCGCCCATCAACAACATCCTGAAATGGCTTGCAGTCGCTGACATGTTTGTTATGCTCGAGTACATACCCTATACGACTTACCAATACATCTACATGAGACCAGGTAAGTTTTCTATATAACTTTCTTTCTATTGTGAGCATAAGTTAAGTTCCTGTGGTGTAACTTTGTTTCAGGTGAAAAGGACTTGAGCTACGCTTGGGCTGTTTTCCTGCTAGTCCACATGCACTTCACCCAGATCCTGCACACGATTTCAATCGGTTTGACAGTCACACTGGCTGTCTGGCGCTACGTTGCAATCAGGTGAGTGCCACTTGGTGATGCTGACCCAATCATTGCATGCAACACTCGTAACGTTGGCTTCTTGTCTTCTCAACAAATATTTGCTAACTGGCGCTTATACTCTGATTAACAAGTCGGCGTTTTGTGGCTTTTCTTTCATTCCGTTTTTTCTGTGTTTTCTTTTTTGTTTGTTTTGTTTTCTTTTGTTTTTCTGTTTTCTGTTTTACAGCAAACTGTTTCCATCTCTTATCCACAGACATCCCAATGGCGGCTGTGCCAATTTTCTGCTCGCACATTCCAGAGAGGCGATCCTCTTTCCCTTCATCGTCTCACCCATCGTCTGTCTGCCCACGTACTTTGTCTTCAAGGTACGTGAGACACTCGAGGTGGACACCAAAGAGCACGAGGTCATGTATCATGTCTACTTTGATACAAATTCAATGCTCTTCAGGTGGGTTTAGTGACTCCCCTAATCCCAAACACTCATTGATAGTGGCATTTCCTCTTTAGATTCAACTTCTGGATACATTCCGTCATTATAAAGCTGTTGCCCTGCTGCATACTGACCATTATAAGCCTGGTGTTGATGCATGTGCTCTGCGAGGCCTCACGCCGTCGCCTCAAGCTCAAGGACTACGACATGACCACCAAGTATGCCATACAGCTCAACACCAGCGAGTCCAAGTCCAGGCGGTAAGTCTCCAACTCCACTCCTTGTACTTCATCAGCTTTAACCCACACTTTCTCTCTCTCTCTCTCTTTCAGGCCACCTCGCTGTGATCGTCGCAACGATCGCACTACTCTGCTCCTGGTTGCTGTGCTTATACTCTTCCTGGTCACCGAGTTTCCACAGGGTCTGCTGGGTCTGCTCTCTGGTGTCCTAGAGAAGTGCTTCTTTGCCCACTGCTATCCGCCGTTTGGTGAGCTCATGGATCTTCTGGCTCTGATCAATGCCGCCGTTGGCTTTGTGCTCTATGGCCTGATGTCCAAGCAGTTCCGCACCACCTTCAGGTCCCTCTTCTTCAAGCGTCACTTTGGCAGCAGCGAGATGACCCGGCTCACCCGTGTCACCACCACCTGTGTATAGGGCCGTCGAGGGCGGCCTCGGTTGGCCGAGACGACAATGCTATGAGGTCATCTCAAAGATGAGTCCGTGGCATGTTTGAATTTGTAATCCGTAGGCTTTTAAAAAGTTGAACTGAATCTGTGAGCTGGCTATATAAAGAAGTATACCACTGCTTGAAATTATAGGGTATACAAAGAGAATGCTGAACTGTGACATGGTTCAAGGTGAGCCAATATTTTGTAGAGTGTTTCAAGTGCCATTTCCATTTAGCAGACACATAATAGAGATTTCATAAGGAAATCCAAATATATATATACAATATAAAGATAAAGATAAAGATAAAGATATATATACTTGCATAGATTTTAAACTTAACTGTTCCTTAGAGCTAGGAGTTATATACACATTATCCTGAATATACATATATATAAATACGATACATAAACTTGAACTATGAATTAACTTCTGAGTCATCTGAGATATGCAAAAAACGCCAGCGTTTTATTTCTAAGAGTCAAATAAACTTTAATCGTCGCATTGCAAGCACAAAACTTAAATTAAAAATAATAAAAATTAAGATCTAAATTAAAATCAATAAACTTTTCTGATAAGAGAACAATAAGTCAGAGAGCCCCTGAGCTTATTCGTTCTCTTGTCCCTAAGCAAAAAACTATCCATCTATCGATATGAATACAATAATATATGTATATATCCTTAAGGATAAAAGATAATTATAATACTTACCTGTAATTCATTTAATTAGTGCTGCTAACGGATTTTCCTTGGCCTCAACTTAACTTAATTAACTTTAATGATGCTTGAAACTGATTTTCAATTGAATTTAAAAAGAAAAACCCCGTTTAAATAAATGTTTGGTGTGAGTTTATTAACTTTAGTTTTAACTATTTTCATTCAGTTCTCACTGACCACGGCATTCACTTCCAGCGGCAGCTCCTCCTGCACCTGCTGCTCCTCCCCGCCGGCGGCTGCCTCAGTCCGAGCTGCCTCCTCGGCATCTCCCAGTATGCCATGGCTGTGGCTCGATATGCGTAGAAGGGACTTCAATTTAGTTGCCTGGAATTTAAACTGGTAAAGGGAAAAGCTGTTGAGTGTATTGTGTGTATAAATCTGGGAGTGCTCGACTAGGAAATACCCTGTATACACTATCAATCGCAAGTACACTCCATATATCACTTTATACTAACACATTTTGATGCTTATTCCTATGATTGCTCGACTGGGCTATACCCTACAGAGAGAGCTACTGATTCTGATCTAATCCTAACATTTCATTATCATACCTTAAACTATGCAAAATCATTTGGAAAACCTTGTTTTTCTTTCCTTTTCCTTTCTCTTGAGAGACTTTCCTGCTTTGTTTAAGACAAGATCTGCGATAGTTGCAGACTTTCACTCTACATCTTAATAATTGCAGTACTTAATCCTTTGCCTTCTGGCCAATTAAACAGCTCCTAGACAACTTGTATACACCTGCAGCATGTGTTAGACAAGTTTTTGCTCTAATTTAGTTGTATTCCTATAAATTTGCATATTTTCTTCCACACATTCACTTAATTTTCACATCAAATTCCTAACAAAGGTCGAATTTTCCAGCAGCCAATTAAAAGTTTTGATTTTTGATGAAATTTTGGGCTTTAATTTTGTCTATTTCAAATTGAAAGCTACAAAAATGCGTGAGATGAAAATAAGGATACAAATTAAATTGGAAGTTTCACAATTTAAAATTGAAAACAAGATTTTAGGCCTTCAGTTGGCCACAGCCATTTCCCATTGGACACGTTGATAGAAAACACGACTTACTTCGGTGGGCAGCATGAGGTCCTGGGCATGGGCCAGGAATCGATTATACTGTTCCGCAGCCAGTGCCAAGCGTCCTGTCTCATAGCAGAAGAGGGCGAAGTTGAGGAAAATCAAGGGATACCGCATTCCTTCCTGCTGAACATTGGCCAACTTGCAGGAGCGCTCCAAAGCCACAAAGGCGTTCTCGACATCATCCAATTTGCGTAGACAGACTATGTTTGAGTTTTGAGGGGGATATATATGGATTGCTTTGGGATCTAAGACATAATGCTGCAACTTTTAAGTACTTACGACCAAGGAGCATGTAGCACTCGGCATTGTCCTTGCGCAGGTTTATGGCCGCGGCCAGCGAGTGAAAGGCGCTGGCATATTGTTCAGCTGCTTCCAGCCAGCAGGTCAGCATTTTGGGTAAATAATAATAAACAGCATAACAAAAACAACACACACAAACACACACACACATACTCGCACAACAACAACAACAAGGACTGAAATAAAGGCTAAAACCTAAACAATAAACTTGAGCAACGCGCTTCTTCTAAGTAGCTAAACCCGAAAGTAAGCCCCGAAAGCCAGAGGCGTCGCTAGCTAGACACAAAGGGGGTTGGTGCAACGCAACGTTGCATGCAACTCGCTTGAGTTTGATAACAAACGTTGCATGCAACTTGAGTTTGATTGGAAGCTTCAATAGGAAATTCTTTCTCTAACTGCTGCCACTCCTTTGGAACACCCTTGGTATTGGTCCTTTGGCCCCATGAAATTAACAGTCCTTGGAATTTACTTGGCTCTACCAATTCTTCTGTTGTTCTTTGTGTTTTTGTTTTTGTTTTTGCTGTTCTTTTTGTTTTTTTCTTTATATTTATGAATAGCGCACCCCAAGGCAATTTTCTTGGTTGTTCCGGCAGCTTTTCATTTTATTGTCTAGTTTCCTAGCAAAAGGTGCTGCTTCTGGGCAATTCCTGAAGGCTTAGAGCCACTCAAGTCTGGTCAAATCTGAGCGCGCTGCGCTGCAATTAGCCGGAATTTAACGAGCATTTGCATTTTTCACAAGAATCAAACGAAACTTTTAACGAGCTCAATAATAATAAATAATCCACTTACAATTTAAGCTATAAAGCTGCAGTCGAGAGTTTTAACTGGAAACGCTTGAGGAATTCACTTTGTTTTTGCTATTCGACTTTGTATCTTCGAGATACAAAATGTAATATGCATTTTTTTTGTATCTTTTGCAGCGCTTTATGCAACAATCCCCACCCCCCACCTGCTGCTTAAATTCCACTCAAGTTGTTGTTGCATGTTGCGTTTTGATTTTCAGCAAGTTTAACGGATTTTTTTCATGATTTTCTGTTAGATAAACGAACTCACAGGCAATGTAGATGAGACTCAGATTGTAGAGCGCATTGTAGTTCAGCGGCGAGAGCCAAACGGATTTGCGCAGAGATGAAATAGCCTGCAAAGCATTCAGTTAATGCACAACAAATATATATATGTGTGAGTGTGTGTGCTTACCACAATGAACTTTTGTTTCTTGAAGAAGCAGAGCCCAATATTGTTCCAGAGCTCAGCTATTTCGGGCTCGGCACCTGCAATCTGGCTGTAATTGCACAAAGCAGCATCCACATCGTTGCGCGACTGCCAAATGAAGCGCAACTTGAGTTGAGTTATGTTTGGCTTATTACCTGCTGCTCACCTGCAAAATGGCGCCCAGGGCCAGCAATCCTTTGGGCGTGCACTTCCGCTCGATGTTGACGACCTCCGCCAGGCGATCGTAGGACTTTTGCGTCTCATTCACTTTCAGATACAGAACGCTGATTTCGGTCAGCACTTCTGAGTTCTCTGGCGTCAAGCTGCATGCAACGAGGTGAGTTTAATAAGTTCTGAGACACTGACCACAACTCACTGCAAACACGCCTCGAGCACGTCGATGGCCTTCTGGTAGTCCTTGTTCTTGCGATACAACTCCGCCAGGCGCACAAAGCTCTCCAGCCTCTTGCCCGTCTGGACGGCCTGCTCGAAGTAGCTCCTCGCCTCGGCCTGCTGCTGGCGGGCGAGCTCCAGCTTGGGCTGGGTGGTCGCCGCACGGTAGAGCAGCTCGCCCAGGTAATGAAAGATTTCGTGATCCTGGCGTGGACTGTGCTGTTCCGCCTCGCGGAACACGCTTAAAGCCTGGCTAAAGCCGTCCATGTTGTAGCTGCAGTGAATGGAGGAGTCGAGTGGGGGGGGGGTGGGGGGAAAGTACTCTTAAGTTGTCTTAAGGCCAAAAATCAATATCGCTAATTGGCTTACAGCGTGCGTCCGATTTCCTTGTACGTCTCGATATTCCGCGAGTTGAGTTCAACGGCTTTCTGCAGATTGCGCAGCGCCTCAATGTTATTACCATCTTCGCGTTCAATTAAGCCCTGGCCAGAAGGGGTGTCCGCAGCAGACAAATTGGTTAATTACTGCCAAGGGGGCAATCAATCCCATTCTAGTCCTTACCTTCACGAAATACAGATACTCCGCATTCAAATGACGATTCAATTCACGTTCAATCAGCCGGCGACAGAGTGCAAACTCGCGACGTGTAAAATATATGTGGAGCAGCCAGTCAATGTTCGCATCGGATGGCATTTTTGGCTCTAATTGATCCGATTTATGGCCCAAAGCAAAAATCACCGAATCAGTTAAAGTGCCTGTTACACACAGCCCCGAACCACCCACCTGTCTTGACCACTGCCAGCGAGGGCAGCGCTATAACTGCTCCATTGCATTCTATCTGCTCCGTGCCAGCCTCGTACATTGGTTTACTTTCGGTTACACACACAACTCACACACAACGCACACACAACACACAAAACACCAACGAAAGCTCTTTTAATGAAGCTGAAAAAAATAATATATAGATTTGTTGTAGCCTGTTGTAACCTGTTGGTTGCCTTGGCTACGCCTGGTCGGGCGAGGGAGTCACGTTTTGAAGGGTTGCCAATGTTCGCAACTAAATGCTTGAGGGTAACAATGCCAGGCTCTGACTGTATATATATCCTTTATGTATGTGCAATATAGATTTTCTTTTGTGTTCAATTGAAAAGTGTTTTAACAAAATATTCGGGAATCTCCTCAAATATTTAATAACTGCAAGCCGAAAGACAAAGAAAAATATTCGAAAAAATAAATATAAAATTGTTTTCATCGTGGAAAATACTTGCCAAGCTTTGGTTTTTCCAGCTCTGACGAACAGAAAAGCTGGCAATGATATATCGACTCGAACAATGATACTGATTAAGAACATACATATATACTTGTAGTATATATATTTTATGGGCTTGGGTTGGACTTCCTCCTCTCTGGCAAACGCTTTTGAACAGCTTTTGTACCTGGTGTTAATGGGTTAAGAGGGGTTAAAATATGTCCCGTGACATGTTTAAATAAAAATAAATTTGTTTAATGAAGTATTTATCGCGATTTCAATGAAATATTCCAAATTCTTTATGATCCCAACCTTCAGTTAACCCTTTTCTCCTTGCAGAGCGACCTTCGTCTGGCCAAATAAATAGTTAAATGAATTTGTCAATATTAATGAATTCACGTGTTTGTCTAAGCCGTTTGCTGCTGTTGCCATAATTGTCATTGGGCCAGATGCACAGAAATGGCTTTTAAGCAAATACCACAAGATTCGTGCGTGTTTTAATTAGTGGCCAACTAAAATGGAGAAGGGGGGTGGGGGTAAACCAATTGAAATGCAATAAAAACAACCTATAAAAGTAACGGACAAGGTAAAATTAACTGACAATTAAATTGCGATTTTTGGGAGGAAAATCTGTCAAAATCTATCAAAAGCGAAAACTATGAAAACGAGTTTTCAGACAATTTGCCAAATTGAAAGCTCGCAATCTTCTCCAGCTCTTGCTTAGCCTCCCCCTCCTCTGCCTCCTTCCTCCTCCTGCATCTCCCACAGCTTCTAATCACTCAATTTCGATTCACACCAACGCCCAGCGAGTGACTCAGGTGACTCGCCGCCATTTGTGGCTCCGATCGTGGCCAGGTGATCGTGAGCTACATTCATAATGTGTTTACCCAAAACCGAAATTCATTCAACATTCAATATGCATTAATGCTGCGAATCGTTGTAGTATATCGTACAAGATCACTGGCATTAAAGCTTAATTGCGGCCTCTGTCAAAGTGTTTACGCTTTAGATGTGGCTCTAGTTTTGGTTTCGATTTCGGTTTTACTGAAACGGTAAAATTTGAACAGACCAACCAACTTATGCCACTTGTTGCCAGCTGTCCAAAGTGGCAATAAATGGACGTGACTCGACTGCACTTTGCGATAGGAAATCAGAAAATCTTTAGTAGATGCCAACATGATCCATACGTTACGCTAGTTCCTATAAATGGCATGGATTAGTTGCTTTATCCGGTACCTCAAAGATATCTATCTCACGGCAGCTGCATGCTAGACACACATCAATAACATATCCTTATCTACAGCTTAGATATCTCATCTGTTACGTAATCCGAACAGTTTACAGGTAGAAGGCTTAAAGTATACATAAAATGTGCTCTGATTGAATATAAGACATATATTCTTTGAGATTGATAAAGTTTCTTTTAATTTCCATTTAAATTCTACAAACTGCCACGCCCAAAAGGCAGCAATTATCGCTATTTAAAGATTTTGCACATTATTTCAGCAAAACGCAAATAGCACTGCTTGCAGCTACGAACAGGGCGTGTTACTTGCCTGTTCCACTGCTTGTCACACTGCTTGTCACACTGCTTGTGTCTGCCTTGTATGGTTTGTTACCTAGCTAAATGTGCTGTAACAGTTGAGCGAGCACTAGTTGTTGCTAGCGAGCGCCATCTATGTGCCATTTGTGTAACGAGCTGTGTCTGTGCTATGCGCCTGAGCGCTAAATTTGAAATAAATTCAAAATAAACGTAATAAATAACTTAAATTAATTAAAAATGGTAACAATTAACAGTTAATTAAGAGTTGAGTTAATTGTTTAACTTAAAAGTGAGTTTTCGTTCGCAGTAATTTATTTAATTGTTTCCTGTTTGTCTGTTTCTTTCGGCTTATTAAGTTGTAAAACAAAATGTTTGCACACACACAGAGAGAGTAAAATAACAATTGTTGCTGTTGCTGTTGTTGCTGTGGGGCAGGTTGCAATTACGCGCATGCCTGGAAGAACGCATGCGTGACATTTTTAAGATGTTTGTGCGACGTTTTTCCTTTTGGCCACGCTTGCCACTAAGCCAAACAAAATAGCTGCTAAATGATTTACAGCCGGCTTGTTGGTTTCTCGCTGCCATTAGCCGAGAGCTGGGCATGGCCTGGCTCAAACGGGGTCCGCAACTTCGGTTTGGACTTCAACTTGAGCTTGCGCCTGGTCACTTTTGGTTTCTGAATGAAGTGCGGGGGCAGCGCACGGGGCAGAGGCGTCGCAACTTTCGAGTGCTGCTCGTTTGAGGCTCCAAAGTGTTGGTCAATATGGGCTCAGCTAAGAAGAAAAAAAGGGTTAAGGCAAGGGGTAGGGCTAGGTATAACCTGTTTTTTTTGCAACTGCGCAGTTTCTGTGGGTTTCGGCTGAGGCGGCTTCTTCTTCCTTTTGGGCAGCTTTTTTCCCTTTTTTTTTGGGCGCTAAAAAGGAAAATCAGCCCAAGTTCCAGCAAGAATCGAAGACGCCTGATGCCTGTAATTGTTGTTGTTGTTGTGTCAGCCGTCACCCAGATTATCAGGGAAACTGGAGTAACCAGTTTTTGCGTGCTGTATGTTGTGGCATGCAACCTAAATATAGAATTATATATACTCTCTCGTCCCATACAATATCCGACGGAGGATCTGCGCAGCCAGCAGAAACTTTAAGTTTTTTCCTCCTTTTTTTCTTCCTTTTTTGTGGAGCAGCCGCAACAAAAACAAAAACAACAACAAATTAGCACAGAAATCGAAGGAAAAACGTTGCCAAAATGTCTGGTTAAAATGATGGAACTTTATGGACCATAAAAAAGAAAATGCGCAAAATAAATGAAAACAGAAACAGATAAAAAAAATAAATAACGAAATTTACTAAAAAGAATTTCAGTTTTGGCGCTGTTTTTGTATTTGCGTTTTTATCTTATCAGTTGGCTAAGACACAGACACACGCACACGCACACAGCCTGCTCATTCTCCCTCTCTCTTTCCCTCTCTCTGAGTGTGTGTGTGTGTGTGTGTTTTCACCTTTCGTTTACCTGTTGATTTGTTGTGTTGCACGACGCTCACGCGAGAGAGACGCTCGCAAGTGGCAAGCGACCTATCTCTGTGTCTGTGTGAGTGTGTGTGTGGGTGAGTGTAGCTTGTGTGTGTGTGTGTCACTGGCACTGACTTCAATGCTGAGATCTTTCGCCTTCGCCTTCGCCATTCGTTTGAAAGCAACGATCGCGCGCGGTTGTCTTCTCGCTTGTTAATCGCGTTTCACAAATTTTTACTCCAATTTCAGAACTTCAACTCGATTTCTGCGTCATTCGAAAACAAAAGTATAAAAACAACACAACAACTGTATTTACTGTGAGTTAAGCTCTTTATAAGTGTATATGTGTGTGTGTGAATTCGTATCTCATTTTTAATTAACCACCTTAAAAACAATTACAAAAGTAATTGGCTCAAAGATTATGGATATTCGATTTGAATTGTATCGATTCGTTTATGAAACCGGCTTCAATGTGGGCCGAGTGATTCATGAAGATCGTGTACGGCCCCAGCTTAAGCCAGGGCCAAAATGTGTGTTGACTCACAGCATCCAAAATATTCATAATAATTAACAAGTGTCTCTGTGTGTGTGTGTTTAACCAACAAATTGAATTTTACGCAACAAAAATCTGCATAAAAATGCGCTGAAAGAAAAGCAAAAGTGAAGGAAAAACACAAGATAATTGCTCAAAGCTCTCGATTAACTGTTGTCCCTCGTCGAAAACAGTTAAAATAAACGAGTGAATTTAATAACCTGCTTATCTTATAAGAGTTATTATCAGTGTCAGTTATTTTTGGGGGTAGCTTTGATACAAAAAAGGTTCCAAAACAGCATGAAAATAGCTGAAATACCTTTTGATATTATTGCTTTATCGATTGTAATACCTTGACTACTATTTTTTTGTGTCTATTTTTGCTGTTATATGATTGAATTACGCGGTGGCATTGTTGTTGTTGGACTCTTAGTTATTGTTTTCTGTATGAAACATGATTTAATTAAAAATCTGAAATTGTTTTTCTGCTCGTTGAAGTTTATTATATTTATATACGAGTATTTGATATATTTTATTTTGCTTTTGCTTTGTTTTCTCTGCTTGTTTGTTGTTGCTTTTCCTTAAATCGCTGCAGCTTTTTATGCCACATGATATCAGTATATATATATATATATATATTTGCATCATATCAGCGTAACATTTTTACTGTAGTAAAGCTGCAATTTAAATCCACTCGTCGTTGGAGTTTTTCAATTGAGACAGAGAGAGACCTCATCAAAGCTTGTTCCTTGACTTCTCCATGAATCGTGTTCATTGATAGATAATTTCCTATATACACAGCGGATCTTAATTACATCTATCTTTAGACCCAAGTGAATGTCTCAACTATCTTAGAGATAGTACAGGCACTCGTCGGAGCCAGAGAGATGATGTCATACTATATGCTTCTACCTTGAACTCGTGCCTTAAAGATAATGAGTTCTTAGCCGCTAATCTTAACTGATTAAATGTGATCTTAGCTGTTGTTCTCAGTTGGTAGATAGTATCTACATTTCTTGCTAAGTTTCAATTCATAAGAAAATAGATTTTCTTCCAAGTGCTCTGTAAAGCTTATCAGTTGACCTGATTAGCTAATACCCTTTCCAATTTGAATACCATTCAGCTCAAGGAAATACAAAGCTAATGGAAGATGTTGAAAACTCAGTCTGATACCTGAAGAACATATGGAAAGATCAAACGGAACCGGGCAGGGCCTCAAATGGGCAACAACAAAATGCAAACAATTAGCAAAATAACAAAATAAATGTGTAACAAACAACCAGAACAACACACTGGCAACAACAATTGGAACAACAACAAGCAGGAGAAGAGGAAGCACAACAACTCAGACAGACATTGGCAGCCGCCGTCTCTGCCGCTGCCGCTGCCGCTGCCGCTGCCGTCGCCTCTGCTAGCGCAATTTTTGTAGCTTTCTGCTTTCGGTTTCTGTGTCGCGGGGGGCGGGGCGGGGTGTGGCCGACAACGTCTGCGGGCAGACGAGTGCTACATATAGCGGCCATATAGTTGGGCGAAAATAATAATAATAAAATGTAAAAAAAAAAAAGAGTCTCTCGCTCGGCCCCAAAAACTGCAGGCGACGTTGACGTCGGCGTCGACGTCGACGTGGCCGCTGGCAGCGACGTAGCTGCCACTTGCTTGAAAAAAAGATTTTTATTTTTCAGTTCGAAAAAGATTTTCAGTTCTGAACAAGAAAGATTTTTCGGTTTCGGTTTCGGTTTTTGCTTTAGTTGAGAGAAAATCGTCGCTTAGTTAACGTCGCCCCAGAAAATCGAAAGAAAGAAAGAAAGAAACCTCGCAATAAAAGAATCGAATCAATTAACGAAATCATCAGCAAAAAGTGTGTATATACCAGACATACATATATATCTATCTATATCTATAGCTATCTACATATATAATATAATAAATGCGCAATAACTGACATCAGCGAATAATTCAGAAATCAATTGAAAGTTATCAATAAAAGTCCAAACGTATTTATATTGTGTTATCAGCGTAATAAATCAACTATCTCACTCTCTCTTATATTTGCCACTCTCTCCCCTTCTCTCCCTCCTTTAGGCCCTAACCTTAGTGCTTTAGTGTTTAACTTGTATATAAAATTTGTGTAATTCTCTGCTGAAGGTTAAAACCGAAAAGAATCGATAAACCCGACAAATTTCTATACATTCTTCGAAAGAAAGAATCCCTTACGAAACGACAAAACTCGTGTACAAAAAGCAAACCCAAAGTTCGACAACAATAACAAAAACAACAACAACGAAAGCAACAACAACAACAACAGAAACATCTCAAGCAACAACAATAGGATCTATATTATTTTTTTGGCACTAAACAACAAACAAAATATATTTCTCTGGACTCGAGCGACTAGCAAAAGCATATTTGTAGCCTGTCCGTATCAGTTTTGGCCAGAACTCAGATACAGATACATCTAGCGACGGACAGCAGCAGCTTCAGCTTCAGATTCAGCGGCAGCAGCAGCACCAGCCACAAATCAGATAAAATATATATTCAAAAATTTTTAGAAACTTTTCAAGGTGAGTTTATTTTTAGTATCTTCGAAATGGCTGCGCGCAAATCTTACCGAATCTTCTCTACATATATATATATATATATATGTATGTATGATCGCTCTCTGTGTGCTCTGCATAGATACAATATCTGGCAGATACATATCCGTTGAAAAGTGTTTGTCGCCTTGCATTCAGTGTTGTTGTTGTTGTCGTTCTTTGGGCCATAATTTCTTTGGCATTTATTTTGTAATATTTTAAATAGACGCTGTATATTAGCTAAATGGGCGCCAACAAGATATTCATGTATCTCTAGGTCAGCCTGAAATCTATCTATCTATCACTGGCCACAGATTCTTTTTTCACTATATCTTTGACTGAGCTGTACACACAATCTCTCTCTCTCTCTCTCTCTGTCTTTCGCTGTGTCGTCGGCAATTGCGCTTTTTATTTCGTTTTCTTTGGCTTTTCTTTTTGGTTTTCCTTTGCGTTTTCTGCTTGATCTATTTTCAGCCAGCAGTCAGTCAGCCAATTCTTAACCCTCTCCACTTTCTTTCTGCACCCTGCAGCCTGCCTCTCTCTCCCCCTCTCTCTCCCTCTCGCTGCGGCTCACATCGCGTATACGCATTGCGCGATTTGTCGCTGTGCTTCATGCCACACAATACTCATACGTAATTCTCATTTTCGGTTTTCAGTTTTCAGTATTCAGTTTTCCATTTCTCATTTTCAGTTTTCAATTTTCCATTTTCCATTTACCATTTGCCAAAGACCACCAAGGCTGACTGCCTGCCAGCCAGACAAGTGATGTAACGCCTCCGCCCTACGTCTCTGTCCACACCCTCAACCCCACCCCCACCTCCTCCTCCGCTGCTTCCGCCTACTTCTTGTGGCTTATACAATGTTTATATTTGCAATATTTAAGAGTTTTCTTACCCCACGTCAATATCTTCATTTTCCTTCGCTGGCAGCTTTCCCAGTTCTTTTGTGTCTGTTTATTAAAGGTCTGTTCAACAAAATAGTACCGACTTTATAGTTCTGCCACCTCTGCTTCTTAATCAGGTTTAAAGTTTAATGAACCCGCCCTCAGTCAGACCTTCTTTATGATATCTGATATCAGAGGTTAAACATTTGTCATACGAACATTTTTAACTGTTTACCGAATCGAAACTGAAACTGATAAGTCGATATATGACTTTGGACTTCTGATTCATAGAGCTGATTGATAAGTGCCTCTGTCCAGTGCGTGATTCAGTTATTCACCGCTCAATGGGTGCAACTCGAATTGCCTATGACTCTGCCTGTGAATGGGCTGCTTTGTGCTGGTTGCCAGTCGATGGCGTTGCATGCGTTTATATTTTTATCAGTTGGGTGTGTAATTAATTAGGAGACGCTGTGTGTGACGTCAGCTGTGGGCTAAGCGGGCAGCACTTGAAAATCGCTATAAAGCGGACTGCAAATCAAGTCATAAATTAAGCGCCAAGCAGCAGGCGACTGTCACTGCGTATGGGATTGGGTCTGAGATTGGGGCACTGCGACTGGCATTGGAGCTGAGGAGCTGGGGAGCTGTTGAAAAGCGAGTGCCTAATGAGCGCAGAAAAAGCGCCACGCAGCGCTCATTAGAATCGTATTTATACTGGCGACGAATGACCGCCTGCTTTCCCCCTCGTCTATCCCTTTATCCCCCCCTCCCACTTCCCTCTCTCATGATACCCCAACATGAAATGCAGCTAGTCCCATTCTCTCATCTACATCTCTGTTTTAGCTCTCTTGTGCGTGACAATATTTCATGGCTTGAAACATTTGTTGAATGGGAAATGCAGCAAAAAGTATATAGAAAAAGTATATAGAAAAGTATATAGAAAAAGAATTAGAACAAGATTGTAACATGCTCTAAAAATTTCCAAGGAGCTTTGCGTATATTTTAATTATTGCTAAAGCAGAATGCGAATATGCATGAATATAATGCGATTCAGATGTGCGACTGCAAGAATGAGCTGTAAGAGAATACTTCTGTTGCACCAAGAGAACACGACTAGAGAATACCCTGTAGTTAGTTCTGGTATAGGTCTAACTATAAACAGGTAGAACACTGTGAAGAAAAGTGCGAGAAATGAGAGAAAACTTCATAGGCAAACAGACCCATAGATCGTTATAACTTCTGATGCTGATCCAGTATATATATACTATATACTCTATGATAATACTCTTAAAGTAACTTCTAGCAAACATTTGTAGTCTATCAGACCCTCTTTGATGCACTTTTAATGGGTATTCGGGTATGAAAATCATTTCGCAAGAATTTAACCTTCATGAACTGTCATGGTAGATTGCCTACTGGTGCTCACTCTCTCCCTCTCTTTCATTCATTATCATGCTCTCCTGCTACTTCCTCAACTAATGTGCTGATGTGTGCATATTTCATTTTTAAGTTTCAGCTCTTTTCTGACGTCTTTCGTTTGTTCTCCGCGCTGCGCCTCGTGTGTCATTCAAAACATCTGAGAACATTGCAAACAACACCAGAAAAAAGTCATAATTAAATAACATTTAAGTGCAGTATGGAGCAGGGGTTGTGGGGGAGGAGGGGGAGCTGCGACTGTTGTGGTCTGTATAGATCATTATCAAGCTGCATACAGGGTGTTCACTCTGTGTTCTCTATGGAAGCTTAAGCTGTATCTTATGCAGTCTTTCATTTCCTTTTTAAACTAAAGGAAACTCTTTCTAAACTCCATCATTATCCAACTTAATCTTTAGTCTTCGACAATTTCAAAGGCAGCTTTAAAGCCCTTTTCTGCTGCAATTTGTAAATTGTTTTCGAATCATGTTATTCACTTATTCACTTATTCACTTTCTCATACGCAACTTCCGAACTCGAATTGGGTTAACCAGCGGCACACTTTTGCCGCAAAACTGGCTACAAGCTGTGGCAAGGAGAGGAAAGGGGGGCAGGGGGACAACTGAAGTTAAAAACGAGTCTTACACAATTTTACTAAGATTTAACTCACGTCGCATTCGTCTCGCAATTATATAACAATCGCACAATGCGTTCAAAATAAGCCGCCCACAAAATATAACAAAATGACAAAAATCGCAAAAATCTTCGTCGCACCGCAAGAAGAAGTGCAGATAAAGTTGCTTTAAGCCCCTCTTTGACTCTTCCCCCCCCGTAACCAACACCTCCCCTGGCCTGGCGTTCGTTTGCTCTGCACCACAAACGTGACTGGCAAACAGTTTTTGTGCCTCAACCGCACAGACCCATCGAGATTGGGTTAAGTGTCTCAGTCTGCTTGACTGCTTGATTGACTGACTGAATGACTGACTGACTGACTGAGCGACTGAGCGACTGTCTGGCTGGTTGGTAAAACCCGCATTGCCACCAGCAGAGTTACAGCTCCACAATTAACAAGCGCTATAGGATTTATGAAACATACAAAAGACGCGTCTTATTATTTTTATTATTAGGATTATTATTTTGTTTTGAGAAAAAGCGTCGAAAAGCGATTTCCATGCGGCGTGTGCCCATAAATCAAAACGTGATTTTCGCTCTTTCGGTTTCCCCCATCATTAAAAGTGGTTTCATTTTATAAAATCTATTTTCAGAAAATTAAGATTTTATACTTAGTACGTGTCGTTAATCAAATGTCGAAATTATACTCTATGCCGAGTCCCCAGAGATAATCATTAGCGAGCTTTAAAAAGATATCGAATGAGTATCTATTGAGATATATTATTTAATCAAAAGAGAATTGGAGAATGGGGTATGGAAGTATCGTAGATAAAGAATATTAAGTAATATCTTTCCTTATATATAATATCCTATATCTAGGTGTATGTTCTCTGTCTCATTCTTCCGTTTGATACTTCCTCATCTCTTTCTCCAAACATTTCAGTTTCTGATAGGAAGTAAAATTTGGAGCTGCAGCTGATAGCTCACTCTAGACTTCTTTGAGTAACAACAACATACACCAAGTAGCTCCTAAGTAACTTCAATACAAGAGCGTTCAGAGAAATAGTAGTTAATCAGGATCATTCAACATCTTTGGCCTAAGTCAGAGCTCATGTGAAAGCAACTTCAAAGGCTGCGAGCAGAGCTAGTGAGAGCATCAGGCAAATCACTCAAGATATATCTATTACATATGATAAATCTATACATATTATATATAGTAATAAGCTTATTTAATCACAAATAAAACCAGGCATAATTGGCTTAAATTTACATTGGAAATTCCAGTTAATATCTAGAAGCTCAACACAAACAAGTTTCCTGTTTATTCTTACAATATTTTTCTTTATGAATTTTAGTATTTCCCTCTGATCTGAGTATTATGAGCTCTATTTGGTTTCGTATAGTATACAAATCGATAGATTATCTATATTAAGAATAGACTTGGGTATTTCGAGAGCTGTACAGAAATAGAAAGAATTGTATATATAATCTGATTAATTTCCACTATTTTAGTTTGGATAAACACAATATAATTTGTAAGCTATGAAAATCTTGGCACTTGCTTTGTAGTTTCGCTGGCCTTTGCCAAGTTTAGTTGTTAAATGCAAAGGCAAACATAAAGATAAAGATATTTATTTGCTTAAGAATTCTATTTATTTTCACTACCAATTCTATTTCAATCGGCATTTGGCTAAGACGTCAATGCCAAAGCCACATATCATATTTGATTGTCACATTTTTTGGTATTTCTCTTTTTTTCGCCTTGACGTGCAACGAAAGTGAAAAGCAGAAGGAAAAATCTCAATGAAAATTACTGGCGTTGTGGCCTTAACGAAACTGTACAATCTGCCCTTACCCTTGACGCCTTTTCTAACCAGACCGTGGACCTAGACTGGGCCGAAGGGGGGCGTGGTCGAAGGCCAGTACGGAAATTGGCCGAAACGAACATTCAGACAGTCTCTGAACAAATCTGAGTGTAGCTCGCATAATTTCTATGAAATGTGCCAGGGAGAAATCTTTCAATGAAAAGTCAAATACTTTATATACATATCCTAAAGGTATATATATATATATATATATAGCTTATGTCTTATATATAGAGCGACTGCTGGGCCTAAACGTTACGAAAATAAATAATAATAATTTGCACACGACATGCCAAAAGAGCCGCAACACGTCCAAAAGAAAATCGGACGAAGAGTTTCGACGAGGAGCATTGCGTGGGTGTCTTTTGGTTTTTCTTTTCACTTTTCTCACTTTTCTTGTGACAAACATACAAAAAAAAGCAGCGGCAGCTGCAAATTCCATATGAATAATTGCGATTAAATAATGCCACTTGACGTGCACATAAATTTCGAGAGTAATTCTTTGAGTAATACGAAATGCATTTTGCGTGTTGTAGGGTTGATCCGATTACCAGCAAACAGCAGAACAAATTATAAGATACAAACTTAACAGCAAAACTATTAGATTAGATACAAGATACAAATGAGAAAAGTGCCCAAAGTGACAGAAACAACAGCCGCCTTTGACACTTGAAATAGTTTTTTGGCTGACAAAATATGTTTCTAGGCAGACCGAACAGAACTGAGGCTAAACACGCTTCTGCTGCACCAACAACAACACTGCACAGAGGGGGAGGAGTAGGAAAAAGTGAGGCCAGGGGGTGGGGGTGTTGGTGCCATCTCCTGACACTTGTCGTCGTCCATTTAACAAACTGACAAATTGAAAGCGCTGCCAGCTCTAGCAAAACAAGACGCAAGAACAATACACAATGTTTGCTCAAGATGTTGTCTAAACTGCTCGACTCTGAATATACCCTGTAAATAGTTGGCAGATAACAGTTAGAAATCTATTGCCAAGGATGGGTATGTGCAGTTGAGGCTAAGTAAATGCTAGACGAATCTTTTGGATAGTTGCACTTGTCTGCCTCTATTTCAGTTGAGGAAATTTTTATGAGAATCAACCTTAAACTGTTTTTACTTGCAGTTAAGAACAAGTTATATACAGCTTTATTATTCAGATAGTTTTCTATATAGTTGTTCTGGACATAGTTCCACGATAACTTTGCTTTCAGCTAAGGAACTTGGCAGGCCAGAGCATTCCTCCTCTAGACAAGTCACACAAAGGCTGTTTATAATGGATACTAATAGATGCCTATCGTATCAGATATATACATATATATATATATATCTGTATATTAGTATGTATATATATACATATATATCTGCCCTGATTAGAGATAAATATGATATCTGTCTTGATTCAGTGATTAATTCGTAAGTATCTTAAAGATACTTGCGCACTGGGCAGACGCATCTGTGGCCTGTGTGCTCTGTGGCCTGTGCATGTGGCATGTGGCATGGGGCATGGGGCATGGTTAACAAATTCATTTAAGTGTTTTCACTGTTGCCATTACAAATTTGCCAGAGCCGCCGTTTTGCCGTGTGTAAAAGCCAGCACTTTGTCAACTTAATTGCTGCACTTTGTAAACTGTCAGAGCATCGACAACGAGCTGGGAATAGGAATAGGAATAGGAGTAGGAGGAGGAGCAGGACTTGAATAGGACACCCACTCGAAGGTCTTGTCATTGTCTCTCTCTCTCTTTCTCTCTGTCTGTGTGTGTGTCTGTTATTTGGCAGCTGTCTGGGGGCATGCAACAAGTGCCTTGGTGCCTTGCAGCTTGTGGCCATAAATCAAATGTAGGCCTAAAAATTGTCAATTTTAGATTGAGAATTATGGCTGGCATTATGTGGCAAGTATAAGTGGCACATGCTGTAACTACAAAAGCCTTTTATACACTGAGAGAAAACACATCTCAAGTTAAACTCAATTTCAGTTTTAATGAACAAATATCTTATCTTTCTCTCCTTCGTTTCATTGTGAGAACTTGCAGTAGATACTTGAGTTTTCGCTCAGTGCATTGATTGGCCAGTGGGCCGCTTATCTGCGCCGCTCAATCTGTGGCCTGTCATAGGCTTTCGACTGGCATTAACTAAAACTAGTTAAGCCCAGGCTCAGCCCTACCCGCAGTCTCAGTCTCAGTCGGAGTCTCTGTCCCTGGGCCAGGCTCAGATTCAACCAATTAGCATCAAGTTGTGAGTTGCCAACTGTCATTTGGCTTAGAGTCGAAGCTGCTGCTGGAGGGGTCTTTGGGCCTTTATCTCGGCGAGAGCGGCGCATGTTGCAATTGCATTTTGGTTAATCGCATTTTGCTGTATGCCATTAAAGCCACAAATTATGCACAAAAGGTAATTAAAAATAGTTTTAAATTAATTGCATTTATGCATGTGTTAAATCAAATGACAAAATACATTCGACTGCGCCACAGATAATCACCGACTGCATAATGCGATTTCTCTTTCTTCATTCCACACACATTTTCAATGAACTTTGACTAGACTGCGAATGAGATTTGTGATTCGAGATTGCCAAATTTCAAAGGAATCCAAAGCAAAATTTGACTTCTTGTTGATTTACCACAAATTTCAGTTCAATAAAGTCAAATTGATTGAAGTCCTTTCATCTATCAAAGGATATCATTCAAATAGTTTCATCGCTGAGTTTCAGCCTTTGGTCAGGGTATATGCTAGTTAAATTTGAACGCAGAAAAACAACTGTGACAAAGTTGCAACATTTTGTTGCATGCCCATTAAACTCTCATTACGCATAAAAAGGGCTGAAATTAACGAAGCAAAAGGGAGAAACACAGAGAAAAAAAGCCACATTTATGCGGCTAATTAAATAAATTCCCTGATAATCACGCTTTATTAGCTCAAAAAACTAATATGGCATTAACTATTCCACTGACAGATTTTAAACACTATATATATCTTTTTATATACTACTATTCTATATATATATATATGTATATAATGCGTTCTGTCATTGTTAAATTGTTGTGGTTTAAGCAATGACATCAAGTTTAATTTATGGGATTTGTTTTTTGATTGTTTTATATTATATTTAATTACTTTCTCGTTCTCATTCCCTCTTTCTCTTTTTGTATACTCCTTCTCTTTCTGTTCCTCTGCACATTTTATTGAACTGTAAATATTGATATTGTGCGAAATTATGTGACATTTATCGTGACAAAAAGCGGGCTGCACATATGAAAACAAAACTGGCCTCCTTTTATGAGATATACTATAGAAATGCTTATACTATATATTCTATATATATAAATGATTCAGTTTAATGCATTAACTTATCGCTGGAGTAGCCGCTGACCGATTTGTAAACAAACAGAAAACAATAAAAACTGAATGTTAAATTAAATAAAACACTTGCTGAACATCGGATAAAAAAAGCAATAAGAATGCTTTAGACAAGTTACATTGACTATCAGATACCCTATAAATGTTCCTAATGTAAGAAATTACAGTTGTAGTTATATCATTGGGTATAAAGATATCTTTCTTTAGCTTCAAGTATAACCAATATGCAAAGGGAGTTGACAGCTTCTGTTCCTTTGCTTCTTCAGGCCTCAAGCTTAGGCAGAGAGAGTGGATATAGGATATGTGTTATACATATAGGATATAGTTTGCTATTCCCATGATAAATATACCCTTTTATAGGGTATACATCAACACAGCTCGTAAACAATGTATAGACTCCCCCAGGGTATTGAAATTCAATTGAAAAGCGGTTAAACAATAGGCATAGAACCCTCATAAACAAAGTCAAGCTTTTTAGTTTGTTTGCTGTAAGTTATTAACTTTATAAATATATATATTAACATATATATATACACTTCTTTTATTGGATTGCACTCATAAATATGTATTACCGCCTACGTTTTTAATTTTGCTCCTCAGGCAAAGGGAGCAAATGTAATTTTCTTTTCGAAATATAATCGAGAAACGAATTGCATTATTTTTTATATAATGCATTTTAAAAGCAATTGTCCGCAGCGGCTTATGAAATGAGAATTTAAATTATGTATTGAGATTTAAAGTGTATTTCATATATGAAATTTGCATTTTAATTCAAAACTCGACGCACAAAAATTAATCAATTTCTGAGCTCCACTTTTCACTCCACGCGTTAAAAGTGAGATTTGCATTTGATAGGATAATTAGAATTCGACTCCTCTGGCCACATAAATTATATGCAATCAAAATAAACACATAAACATATATATATAGAATATATCAATATATGTATATGTTTATGTGTGTGTGTAAAGAGGGTGGAGAAATTTACATATTGTTGCTGTCTACCGAAAAATATTTCCAATTACAGACAGAAAATTGCAAATTTTTCTGTTCGAAATTCATCAATTTCGATTGGATTACAACCTTATAATTTAAATGATAAAATAATTAAAATGTTTTTCACTGTTTCCACAAATCAGAACAGGATTTTCTTACTTCCTTCTGTTGCTTTATCTTCCACTCGTTAATAAGTTCCGCTCAGCCACTTCAAGTCTTCTTTCTATATTTATATTAATAGGGGTATTCCCAGTACTCACAAACTGCTACTTAAATACCCAATTAAATATGACTTTAGCATCCCTTTGGCTTTGCAGCTATTCCCCAGTGGGAAATGCTCTGTTTCTGCGAAAGTTTTAGCTCCAGTTTGCACTTGGCTGAGCTCTGTTTAAGCTATTATCTGATAGCTTTATGATAGAGTTTCAGGGAGTTAGCTTGCACCCGGGTGTAAGTGTATTAAAAAATCGAAAAGTAAATTGTAATCATTGCATTTTGTGCAACTTCAAAGGGCAGACATGGATTACATTCTGGTAATGAACTTATCACACGCTTGTCTGGCTCCGACTCAGAGTCGGAGTGTGACTGGCTGCTGGATAGAGGATGTGGGATTGGATGTTCTGCTTCTGGTTTGGGCTAGCGTCTCGGGATGCTCTGGATACGGACCATCAATGGCAGTCAGTCAGGCAGAGTGTTGCGGCAAAGTGGCCGCCCACCTGTGCATTCACTGCTGCCAGGCACTGTGTGACAAGTCAAGGCGAACAGCGTGTGGCCAGGTGGAGAGTTGGCGTGAATGTCTTGCTTGAAAGCAAAGCAAAACTTTGGATACAGACAGAGACCTCTATGAATGTCCAACTGACTGACAGTCAGTGTATGTTAGTATGTGTGTGTATGTGTGTTCCATAGTGCTGCAAATTGGCGCATTCAATGTCACTTGCATTCTTTTGGCATCGCATTTAAGCGTTTTTGTCGTGGCTCTGCAGTTGACAGAACACTCGAAAGCGCCAAGAAGCAAAATAATCACACACACTCACACACACGCAGAGAGAGACTAAAACAACAACAAGTATAAAGGCATCCAGAGGAAAGGCAAGTGTCACTTTTGTCAGCTCTTGTGTGTAGAACAGAAAAAAAAGGAACGCAAAATGCAAAACCAAACATTACGTATACGCCGCGTATGCGACGCGACGCTAAAAACTAAAAACTGCTGCTGCAAAGCACGAAAAAAAACAACAAAACTTTTCGAATACTCAAGTGTTTTGATGCACTGACAGATGCAGTATGTGTGTGTGTGTGCGAGTGTGAGTGTGTGCTGAGTGAAAAACTTTTGCGTTTTTTTTCACCGCTTGATAAGCGCCGCACAGAGCAAAAAGTCGTCGAGCCGTTGAGTTACGCCCATTTAGCACGCGCATTGCATTAGACAGAGTGAAGAGCGAGCGAAGTGGAGTAGGTAGCCCAGTGGGTACCATGGCCATTCAGTCAGGTCCTGCTCCATGCATCACACAGCTCCTCCACAGGCACGCACACACATGTGACGTCACGTGCCTGTCACGTCACGTCGCATCACCGGAAGCCTCAGCAATGGGCCAAAAAGGGGAAAATAAAATAAAATACTAAAAATCACTCGACTCTCGGCACAACTTCAGATTCGCTCTAGCCCAAGCTTAGTTTGGACTGTGCAAACAAAGCTAAAAGTAAAAACGAACCTGAAATACCCTGTAAATTATATACATAGAAATCAGATCAGACTGATTCTAAGTACCTGAAAGAAGCAGCTGGCTTGGCTTAGAAATAGTCTAAGTTTGCTGCAACAGCAGGTTCTCTCTTCACATAGCACACTCTATATGAAAGCTGTGAGACCCTTTTGTAGAGTATATATGAAAAGGCAGAGAAAAAATGAAGTTGGCGCTCAAAAAACGCAGCCGCACAGTTTGAAGTGTACGTGAAATTTGCATAAATGCGAAATCAACGCGTTTGCTACTTGGCGACTGACTGGCCCCCGGGAGTAGAGAGATCCCAAAACTACACACATATTGTACGTATGTGTGTGTGTGTGTGTGTGTGTGCCATTTGCATGGCTTGTTATATCTCGACAGCCTCGTTGGCGGCTGCCGCTGCGTTTTTCCCTAATTTCCCCTTGGCAGTTAGTGGGTGAATGTCGCCGCGTTGACGCGCCAGAGCACAGCCGCAGAGTCAGAAGAGGATAGATAGATGGAGAGAGAGTGAGACAGGGAGAAAACTTCACTTTTGTTTGGCCCAAAAAGCCAGAAGAAGAAGAACAACAACAGCCAGAAGCAACAGCCAGCAGCAAGTATATAAACCAAATAAACTCTGAAGTAGCTTTGCTGCTTCTTAAGGTTGTGCTCAATGCGGCCTGGCCACTTGATGTGTGTGTGTGTGTGGGTGTGTGTGTGTGTGTTGCAGAGTCGCCCTGTGCCCCATATCCCCAGTTGAGCAAACGCAGTGCTGCAGAGCTCTTGCTGCACTCGCAGATCTGGCTAGATCTCGTTTACTGGCACTCTGGAAACTCTGGCTGGTTGCCTTGCGTGTTGCCACAGGCTCTCGAGTGGCTTTTAATGAGCTGTTGCATATGCAGTTTATTAATGTGTTGAAACGTCCGAGTGTTATTGTTGTTGTTGTTGTTGTTATTGTGGCGTGCCAGACGTAAGTTTGTCTAACTTTGAATTTGTTTAAGGCCATAAATAATTGAGAGCCCTCTGGCAGCTGCTGCATCACTTGCCATGCAATTAGTGTGCCTCATTAGAGTGCCCCATTTGAGGCAAGATATCAATGAAATACTTGTACATTGTATATTTTATTGTAATGATATATTGATATATTGATATAACATTAATTGTATTCTATGCAAATTAACTATAAAAACAATTAAATAATTGCCAGCAAGCGGCGTTGGCAGCTTTTTGCTCTGGGCCAAAGCTTTATATCAATAATAATCCTATAGATAGATAATTTATTATAGAAGAAGTTCGTAAACTAAAACACTTTATAGGCAGTTAAAGTTAAATTTCCATAAAATAATCAACAACTATTGTTGTTGACCCAAAAATTTCGACAATTTATAAACCATTTACGTTAAATGCTTTGTGCGAATATCTTTGTATTTTTATCTGTGACTGGCAGAAAATCAACTGAACGGTATTTGCTCTCAGCATATACTATACAGTACCTTCAAGGCATTCTCCCTCTCCCTCTCTCGTTCTCCATCTCCTTCTAAGTGTCTGTCTGTGATATCTGACCGCCCAAATGTAATCATCGAAATCGAACAAAAAACAACTAGCCAAAAAAACTAGAATAAAATCAGCAAATAAACATGAGAAAAAGGCAATGGCACAAACGCAGAGAGAAAGTGATGGACTATGCGACACCCTGTATTAATAATGAGACAGATAACAGCAGATATCTACCTATAGACATATACTCCTCTCACACTTCTTCTATAGTTATTTCAAACATCTTTCGACTACAGTTTATATACCCCATTAGTGAATCTGTTTGCCTAAAGGGTATGACAATGTTGTGCTCCATTATTTACAAAGATTTTGAGCAGCGTGCGAAATACCCAAACCGAATTGCCGTATCCAGTTGCCTTGCCTCACCACCCGCTGCCACCCGCATGACATCATCAGCATTAAAAGAGGCAGCGATCCGCGGTGGACAGTGGATGCTTCACTTGGTTTCGGTTTCGGTTTCGGGTTTGGTTTGGTTTGGTTTCTGAGGTTTCGGGTTGATTGCGTTGGCTTCTACTCTTTGCTTTGCCTGGCTTCTTCATGCTATTGTTGCTGCTGCTGCTGCTCGATTAGGGGCCTCCACTACACTCCGGTCATTCGCTTTATACGGGTCAACAAAACAGATGAGAGTCGCACGAATTTGTATGGAGGAGTCGGTCAAACGAAAATGTTTGCGTCAGAAATCAATTTGATGCTTGTTTTATGTGTGTGTTTTGTTTTGCCGGAGTCAGCTCTTTAGAGCATTTCTAGTCTCATTTAATCAATTGCATTGGCCAATCGGCTTAACTATTTCAACTTTCAACTCTCTTTGTACAGCGTTGAATGCAATCTATAAGAAATTATTTAAATATTTTCGCATGCAAAAGCCTCGCCCAAAAATTATATGCACACATGCCAATGCCATAAATCTCCAAAACTACCGCATGCAAATTGATTTGTTGCACTCGCTGAATCAAATGAAATGCAACGGCTGTTGTGCCTCACTTCGCTGGGGGCAGGGAGTGGCTCGAAGAGGTCGAAACATGTTCACAGATATAAACGACAGGGGCGCAGCGCGGGTAGGGCGCACTCAGCTTTGATTTAACTTTTGAGGTGCTTTGAAAGATCTTTCGGAAATAGTTCGAAGATTCCATTTTAAATAATGAAAATGTTGGGGAGTGTTGCCTGCTTCAGCTTCTCTTTTATTGAACTGCCGCTGGTCTTTCTTTTGGTGTAGCCAATCCGCTCCTGACCTATGCCAAAGCAGTACCAACAACTCCAATAACAACAGTAATAACACCAACTACAACAGCAACAATAATCGCCATACAAAATCAGCAGGCACAGCGTGACGAATGGCAGCTCCTCCCAGACTCTCCTGGCTGCACTTCAAAACGGCTCCACCGACTGGTTCCGACTGCATATAAATAAATTTTAATTTGCCAATTGTGTGTAAAACTTATTAGCGATAAGTTTTGTCGCTTGTTGTTGCACTCCCAGACCGTCATACATATGGCAGACATATATATATATGTGATACATACTATATATGGCCAAGAGCTTTCGTTGTTTATTTTGTTAAATGTCGGATTGTGACTGGCGGCCATACTCGTATGGCAGCATATCGCATCAGGAAATAAAGTACGTGTAATCGTATCCGCGGCTGAAATATTCATAAACTGGCATTTGGTTATTAGTCATAAAGCTGCAACGGATCGGGGATAAGTTTATTTACGATATTAGCGGATTTCGCATTCTCATTGACAGATTGTTGTGCAAGGGAAGTGGCAGTAACTGAGATATGGTATATTATAGAGGAGTTAAACAATATGGAAACTACTGAATGACACACTGACTGAGAGCTGAAACTACGAATTAGGCACATTTATAGCTGGGACTTTCCAGTGAGTCCAATTTGGATTGCAACCCCATGTGATCTACCTATAGTAGAGTCTTTGAGTCTCATTTCGATTGAGTGTTATTTATCACTAATTCAAAAGAATCTTCCTTGGAATTAGACATTATATAAGGAAAAGCAAATTCTACTTAGTGTAAAGCAAAAGATTGTCTTGAGTAGAAAAAATGTCGAAACATCGAATTAGGCACATTTATAACTGGGACTTTCCAGTGAGTCCCTCGATAGTATAGAGCCTTTCATAATATCTAGAGTCTCATTTCTATTGAGAGTTATTTATCACTAATTCAAAAGAATCTTCCTTGGAATTTGACATTATATCAGGAAAAGCAAAAAGAGTAGAAACAAGGTCGAAACTTTGAATTGGGAACATTTATAGTTTGTACTTTCCAGCAAGTCCATAAGATGAGAGTCTAATTTCTTGTAATTATTGAAATGAATCTTCCTTATATTGAGATATAATATCAGTAAAAGCAAATTCCATTTAGTTTGAAAGAAAAGATTGCCTTGAGTTGAAACAAGGTCGAATCACTTAAGGCTCTCATAGAACATAATTCACTTGAGAAGCGACCCAGATTCCACCTTATAATTACACATATCTTAAGCTACCTCTGAACTCTCTTCTCCTCTAATGGCTTATTCAGCTATTAATAGCCGCAGACACATCCACACACACAATTGCATATGTTTAAGGGAAGGCGCCAAGTTGAAGCCCATTTGAGCCCAATTCTAATGGCAGTAATTAGCCAAGAGTCATACACTCGCAGCTTGAAATGGTATTCGTGAAATGGTGTGAATCTGAGTTCTATGCAGGCGACTCTTATGCTCGTTTTGTGGAGGCGTTTATAGGTTGTGCCAGGTACTTGGGGCAGCTCTTTCTGGCTTTTCACATTTATTTAATATTTTAATTAAATTATTTTTTGTGTGCAGGCTGCATACGTTGCTGGGCGTCTAATGGGGCAGATTCACGTTGCTCGTGCGACTCTATGCAAATGCTGTCGTGTTATGCCCCAAGTCAAGGCTCACACACACACACACACAAACAGAGAGATTCTTACACACATGTTGTGGACTTGAGGATCGAGCTGGTGCCATTACCACCCGCACTTAACGTTAATTAAACTGCTGTGTGTGCTAAAATGTGTCTCTGTCTCTTCTCTCTGTGTGTGTGTGTGTGTGTGTTAGCCGGGAGCCAGGCATATCCTGCAAGTAGCCGTAGACTCGTTGCCGTGTCCTTGTCCTTTGTAGCTGGCAGCTGCTGTCGTTTTAATAGCTTAATGTAGTTACTTCCACTTTGAGTGTCTTCCTTCCATGCCGCACAGAGAGCCAAGAGCTGAGAGCTGGCATTTGTGTGTCTGTGTGTGTGAGTGTGTGTGTGGGTGGAGTGTCTTTGCTAATAAAAAACACAACACTCAGCAAAATTGTTATGCAGCAAACTAAATCAACACACACACGCACACACACTGTGTGTGGTACAAATTATAAAGCAGCCATGACGACTCTAACCTGCAAAAAACCCATGTAAGCCACACTTACATACAACTGGTCCCGGTTTCGTGTGCACTCAATGCGTGCACTTTTTGCAGACACTGTAGCACACCACTTGCCGAGTGTGCCTGGCTGTGTGTGAAAAAAGGCGATATCTAACAGAGTTTAACTCGTTTTATGTTTCTACCCGTACTTGGAGTAGGCCAAAGGGGTATAAAAGGCTATAGACTCAGGATTATGGATGTGCGTGGATACTTCACACTTATCAAAGGATGCTTGTACTCCTTCTGGCACGGGTATATCTCGAGTCGGCTACCTCTTCACCTAACTATCCTCAGCTCCTGCGTAGCATTAGGCAAAAGTATGTTGGCAGTTTGGCACCAGCGAAGCCTTTTTTGCATGCGAGAATGCTCCGGCAGCTGCAGCTGCTGTGCGAGATCAGGGCAGGGATGTACCAATAGGAATAGGAATACGAATGGGTATACGTATGGCATAGCTGGATAGCTGGCCAGGATTAGCATGTTCTATGCGCATGCATACATGCCTGAATAATATCTTTATTAGTGGCAGCCCAAAGGAGCTGCCGTCTAGGTATTTTCCTTGCACTTTGTTGTTGCTTTTATGTTGATTTCATATACATTAATTAGTCGGCTACGTGATATCAAGTATCCGCCGTGTAGTGTGTGTGTGGTCTCTTTAGTTGACATTGTATTAACCTACGTGTTGCTTTCCCCCCTTTCTTTGCAGCTTAGTTACTTCTAGAATAACCATAAATTCCGGCTCTGTGCAATAGGAAAATGGCCCAACCACAAATGCTGCAAATCAAATTGTCACGTTTCGATGCCCAACCCTGGGGTTTCCGCCTTCAGGGCGGAGTGGACTTTGCCCAGCCGCTGCTGGTCCAAAAGGTAAGTGGTAGTAATACGAATTTGGGTTAATTTAAATGGGTTTCATGGGTTATAGCCAAAATTTCAACTGATTGGCTCAAACAATTGGCAAATGGAATTTCTGTGTTTCCCAAATTGTTCGGGAAAATCGGCGTGAAAATGTTCTGATGGGGGGGAGAAAAACAAAAATATAACTTTAACAGTTAATTTATTTATTCATTTAAACGCTGATTTTATTGTTGCTTTTAATTTTTTTGGATTTAAACGAGTATTTTAATGCTTTTTGGTTTTTATTTCGACTTTTTGTTAAAAATAAATTTGTAGCGATTTGTTTTTTGCGGCGCGGTTTTTGCGCACGTTCCGCGAAAACTTTTCCCGTACATTTTCCAACAGTATTTCCTTTTGGTTGCCATTTTCATATTTTATGTGCCCACACACACACACACACACACACAGACACACACATGGAGAGAGATAATTGTGTGTACATGTTCGCAGTGCTAAATCCAACAAATTGTTAAACATTCATAAATTATTTCTAATAATTTTACATTTCTGGCGACACGCAAAATTGAGTTAATCATTCGAAAAGTTTTTATGCCTTGATGGAAATATCGTGTATATATATTTATATACTATATAATCAGATCATGTACTATATATCCACATATGTGCACACTTAATATGCGAGTATATATTTCAATATTGGCAATTTTATGCCTATATTTTTATGCTTTTCATATGGAATATTATGAATTATGAGTTAGATTATGTCTATGGCTTATGCAACTGGGTCAGAAAACCACAAATGGAGCATTAAGCTTTTAAGTGTAGAGTATAAATAAATTGAAAATAAGTGTATGGTTTATATTAAGCCACAAATGTGTGTCAAAGCCTTGGCTAATGTGCAGCGATGCAAACTATTTAAAGAGCTCCCTTTGAGCCAAGTTTGAAGATGAAACTCCAGCTTAAGCTTAAAGTTAAAACTTTAACTATACTCAGCCCATATTCATTTATTGAAAAGTTTCATGTACTTTACTATACTCAAACTAATAAAGTATTTTAGAGCCAATCTCACGGCTTTTGAGCTTGAAGTGAATGCATTTGATGCAATTCGAATAACTGCAATTTGTGTGCACTCGTTTTCGCACTCATGCGTGCTTCCACGCTGGACATGTATCCGCATGAATCATTGCCTGACACTGAGCACTGACCACCCCTATCTGGATTGTTGCGCTTGAGCAGACCCTATGACGAACTGTTGCCAGTTATGTCTGTCGCTTTAACATGAATATGACGTGAATCAGCGTTGTGATAAGACTCTGCAAATGAATTTAATTCAGCTGATATCAGCTTTAAGTATTGATAGTTAAATGGAGAGTTTAAATTTAAGAAATATATTCTATTTATTTGTTGATTTTTGCTTATCTCATTGGGGCAGCCACAACAAAGCTTTGGTAATTGTTTAAGCGTGACAGCATTTGCCAATGTGTAAATATTTTATTATGCCACACGGAATTTATTTCGTTGACATTTTCAAACGGCACCGAAAAACAACAAATTTCTGTTTACTTTGGCATTACAAATGAGTTCAGCTGCTAATGGCACCAGAGTGGGTGGGCTATGGGCGGTGGGCGGTGGGTGGACTGGGTGAAACTGTGAATTCAATACAAATGCGCAATTTCTATTTAAACAGCCGCTCATTGGGTTGATTTATGTCAATGCTATGCCGCACCATGACACATTGGCAATGGGGGAAAATTCTATCTAAAATCGATTCGATTTCTAAAATGCTCAAGTCTGGCGATGGTTTGTGGGAATTGCTTATGAATAACGTATGCCAAAAATTGACTGGGACGGATAGTTGTCAGCTATTTAAGCACCTGGCATAATTAATTGGGCTTTTAATCAATTAATTGAGTGAAATGCATAATACTCGTATGTTGCCCAGACGATCATCAATTAGTGCATAAAACAATGACAATGCGACGTTGACGTCAATTAGGCGCACATCAGCTTGTTAACAATGTTTTTTGGGCAAACGTGCAACGTAACAACAACAACAACAACAACAACAACAACAGCAACAGCTGCAACTGCAACATGGAAACATGGAAATTCCATAGAGAAAAAGCCATTAGCAGTTAGTTGCTTTTATTTGGCCAATTTAGCAGGCAACCAGCGACACGAAATCCACCCAAAAAATACCAGAAATTAATAGTACAGTTATTTGCAGTTATGTTATAGACTAGGAAATATGCTAACCATAATCATAAAAGTTTATTTACTACGTAAATTGTTACTCTTTAACACAGAGAGAGAGGGCTATCGATAAGTCCTGTAAGCTTTAACGTTTAGCAGAGGTGGCGACGCTATCAGTGCTGTAATGTTAGATAGTTATCGATTAATGAATATCGCTTATGTTGGAGAAAATTTACATAGCCTGAGCTGCAACTTCATAGTTTGTCATACACTCTTCCTGCTCTGAGAACGGGTATCTGTGGCAAATAGTTGTAATTTATTCTGAAATCACGCAGCATAAATTGGACAATAATTTGAAATGTTTGTGCGTTGATATAGAAAATATTTATAGTTTAACAAGGAAAAACAAAGCATAAACAAAAATTTGAACAGAGCCGCAAACAGATTTAAGTGCAATCCCAAAGCTGCAATCAACAATTCCCCGATTCCCCGGTTTTCGTCTAATCCCCAGCACTTGGATTGTTTATTCTGTCTGATTCCAGCTTCACACTTTGGTTAAGGTGTCTGAGCTGCCTGCTGGCTGTTTTCGGAGTGTCTGAGTCTTGAATGCATCCATCAGCTCCACAGCTCCACAGCTTGGCGCCTTCAGAACACTTCAAGCTCAATTGAATTTAGAATGGGGCACACTTGAGCCAGCTGCAGCAGTAGCAGCAACAGCAGCAGCTGTTGCAAGTACGTGTGTCCCAGGCTCTTAATGAGCTGGCGTTGCCAGGTTGCAAGTGATGATGATGTTTATGAGGATGCAGCTTTGAGTTGCAACTAAGCAGAAGTGAGCATTACCACTTGAGCTCCTACCCAGCTATCTACCTAGCTTTTCACCTTGGCAACAAATCAGCCCACCAATAATGTCAACTTATGTTGCACAAGCACAAATTGTTTGTCTAATTGCAGCTTTGGCTGGCTTATTTAAAGTGGAAAGTTTCTGTTGTGGCCAGGCTTAAATCCTGCAGGATCCACTCATTAAGTAAAATGAACTGAAATTGGCCACTGATTGGAGCGCATACAGAGGGAAGCTACTCAGCTGCTTAAATCGGATTAATTTATGATTTCTCGCAGGAGTTCTTATTGCCCACGTCGAACGGCAAATGAAGTCCTTGTGGTCGCCGCTGCTAAAGGACTTGCCTTGTTTTTCCGTGTGTGTTTTCTTTTGTTATTGTTGTTTTTTGTTCTCCACGTTGTGTTGGTTAAGCTTTATTCTGCCGGATTTTCGTGGCTCACACACAGGACATACAGACAGATACTCATACCCTCACATATCGTCACGTTTATATTTCATTATCAAGTGCAGGGTCGGCCGGGCATAAAAAACGTCGCACAAAGGCCAAAACCAACAGGGCCAAGAGTCCAGAGGGCAGAATAAAAGCGAAAGCCAAGCCAAGCCGGGCCAAGCCAGGCCAGGCCAGGGCAGCTCAACGCGCTCTGGTTGACTTCATCTGTACAAATAATGGAGCCAAATAAGTAATACAAAAGCGTAAATTCGGCTTAGTACAAATTTCCTGGCCAACGAGCCAGCAACTGGCCACAAACAAAAAAAATATAGATGGTAAAACCAAATTTCAACGAGTTGTTGGCTGAAAGGATGCAGCCTCGGCTATTAGCCAACTTAAAGTCTAGACACGCTGCTAACCTGGCTACTAACAAGCTACTGTCGGCATCCAAGGCAACCGACGAGCAGCTATCCCCCACTTCTTACATTCAGACTCTGCCCCTAATGCAACTCCTGCCACATGTGCCCCACTCCTCGGGCTCTCGCTCTCGCTCTCGCATTTATTCAACTCTGCGTTCTGTGCATGCAAATCTGTTTTGCGTGTTTTTGTTTGTTTTGTCGTTGTTTTTGCAAAAACTTCCCGACTCCAGCTCCGACTTCGCCTCTGACACTGCTTCTGTCTCGTTCTCACCCCGGGTCTTGGCCATTAATTATTTGACTCCTGTCTGGCTGCGTTTGCGTCTGCTTTGGTGTTTGTCTTTGGCTCAAACTATGAAAATTCATAATTTTCAACTCACTTTTTATGCCCAGCACCAAGCACGGAACAAAGGAAGTTTACGAGTTTACGATACTATAAGGTCTCTTAAAAAAAACCAAATGACGTTGTTCGTTTTGTTGCTTAACAATTCTTTGAATAAGGTTTTATAAAATTATTTGTTTGTTGACGATCAATTTAAAAAGATAAACCTGCATATGAACATAAATATTATGAAGAAAATGTTAGAAGACGCGTGAAACACAGCTTAACATAGCAAAGATATGTTATCAGCAGATCCTCCTTAACAAAATTAACATAACATGGCACTGTTATCGGCGGGCCCTCTCTCACAAACTTAACATAACATGGCAAAATCTTTAGCAGATTCTCTTTCATTTGTCTAACGCAGCATGAAAGTTTATTAACAGAGATTCGTTTAGTCGCCGCTGTTAAGTATAACATGCGAAATTTGCTGCGATCAGCTGTTTTAGTGAAAAAAAATTGAAGTGAATTGTGCTTGCATTTATTTTTGTTCTGTGCGTTTATGTCTGATACAGGGTATGTAGAAGTTGTTCTTTTAGAATTGTTATTTGAAGTGTTATTTTTTTGTTCACACCAGGCTTTTGTTAGCGCTCCCACGTCTCTGTCTTTGATTTATGGTGCCTTCTCCGCCTCCTTTGTAGTAGAGAATTATGCAATTCAAATTGTGAGCTTTGTGTTTGGATTTGTGTAATTGAATCTGTGTTCAAAGCGCGGCGGTTGCTCTGGTAACAACTGTGAGTTGAGGTAAGTTGAATTGAATTGTGTTTTGATTGAACCTGCATTTTTCTTGGGCCACCGCACTTACCGCAGGCGCCATGAGCAGCGGACCACGGACCACGTGCCACGGGTCGCAAAGCACGAGCTGTCGCAAGGTACCACATGTCACATATGTGACGTCACAATTGCAATGTCAAGTCTTTGGTCTGTGGCTGTGGCTTTGGTCGCCCTCAATTTAGTTGGACATTTTATTAATTGCACAACAACAACAGCAGCAGCAGCAGCAGAAATTACACAATCAGAGAACATGACACTCATTGTTCAATCAATTGTGAATCAGTTTTCACTGACCACACACACACACGCATACACACCCAAAACACGCGCACACACACAACAAAAACACACATTGCATGTAAATTGCATTTGCGCACTTTGCCTTTAGCTTCAGAATTTGCATAGTTGTTGAAAATTTGTGTTGTGGTTTTTTTGGTTTTCAACCATGACAAATGCCAAGTGCAGTGCCAAAGAGGCCTCTCATCTAACCGAATACGTACGAATATAATCCATTCAAGGAAGTAGTACTTCAATCTGACCACAAAATTCTACTCAGACTGCTCAGGCTTTGAGTGGCCTCGAAATTGTTTCTATGGTCTGCTCATGGATATAAATTGGCATACTCGGGCTCGGTCTGAGAGGTTGGAGCTTGAGATTCGATGCTTGAAGTAGGCTCAGCAGTTGGCCTCGAATGGCGTTAATTGAATCAAGAGCAGGTGATAATTTGAATGACTGGACAGTGATGCAATGCCAGACTTCCTGTGATTCATCATTGACCAGCTCTGCTGTCAGCGTTCAGTCACAAAGGCGTAATTGATAAAGTTAAGGCCATGGTATGGACAAAAAAAGAAGGATAACCCATCCAAGCAGACCGGGAGGAAGTCCAAGCACCAGAGATCCCAGATCCCAGCAACAGACAGTGATTAAGTGTCTCTGCGTTGCGTTTGATTGATTATCAATTTTTACCGCTTGCCCGTTGCCAGTTGCTGCTGCTGCTGGTTGCTGCTTTAAGCTGTCTGACATTGCAATTGCATTTAAAGCGTGTGGGAAATGGATTCAACAATTTCATCAGCTCCACTGCAAGCCATAAACGTGGCTTGGTTTCCGTTTCCGCCCACCAGCCAGCAAGAAGGAAACAAGAACCAAGCAGCACCATACACACAGAGCACAAGAGCAAGTATCGCTTCCGCTTTGTTTTATGCCTGACCAGCAGCTCCAGCAGCAGGAGCTGATGTCTAGAGCTGAGCTTAAGTCGTGTCGTGACACGAATGCTTAACTTAAGCCCCAAAGACTTGGACAAGTCTTTCCATTGAAAGCCACAAAAACGTAAGGCACGCAGTCAGCTCTAACTCAAACCTAATCAGGTAGCTGGCCAAGACGAAGAGAAGACACACACTCATATTCATCCACATACTCGTACTCTAACTGGTATTCGTATCGCTATTCGATTGCACTTCATTGCACAATTGCTGCGGGCTAGCAAACCCAGATCCAGAGTCAGACTCAGTTTTGTTCAGTTCTCGATTCTGCACGTCTTATTTAGATTTATCCTGTTGCTACGCCTCACTTCAATTGTACATATCACATGTGTGTGTGTGTGGATTGCTGCTTTTTCCCTCTTTCTATCTCTATATATATATATCTTTAATACCTTATTGAATATCTTGTGGCCTGGGCCGGAAATTGTACTAATGTCTGTTGTATCGTCGTGTTCCAGCCGAGTTGCCAGCTCCTTCGCTCCGTGGCCCACATGCAAAAGTCACATAAATTTTTTTGGTGTGTGTGTGTGTCCTTGCCTAATCCTTGTGCTGCGCATATTTTTCTCAATTGTTGCCTGTTACACATAAGGAAATATCCTTTAACGCAGTTAGCTGAAGCTGTGGCTCCTTCTACTTCTGCTTCTGCTTGTGCTGGGTTTGGCTTTCGCCTTTCTTCGCTATCTGGAGTCGTTTGTTGTCCTTCCTTTTAAGTTGCATGTCAGTGCACATAAATCCTTCAGTTGAAAATGCTTGCTTCACTGCACCCAAAATACACACACAAACACACACACACACACACACACATGCTCACACTCAGCTGCACGCTTGATTTACGAGCGCTGATAGCAACAGCAGCAGCAGCAGCAGCTGCCAGCGGGGTTTGGTGGAGAGATTGGAGTGCTTCTGGGAAGGAGGAGCAAAAATTATTGGCCAAGCTCAACTCAACTCAACCTTAACTCGCTGCATTATGTGTGCCATAAATATTTATAAGTTCTAAGCGTAAAATGCGCACACCAAAACCTGCAAACTGCAAACGTTTTGTAAACGTTAAAGCGCTTAACTTGGCCAAGACCCTCAACCATTTAACCAACCAACCAACCAGCCAGCCAGCCAGTCAGCCAGCTAGCTAAGAGGCTCTCTGGCCCAGACATTACAGACAGTCCAAACAGACAGAGCTCTACCAATCGTTGAGCTCTCCATTAGTCAGCTAATGGCAGCAGGCTGAAGAGCTTGTTGTTGCCCCTTCCACTGGTGTCTTGCTACCTGATGCATGTTGCATGATTCAGTTTCTGTTTCAATTTTTACCTGCCACTTAATCGGGTATTGTCTCTGTGTTCCCAATCAAAATTCATCCAAAACTTTCGATGAGTCATGCCACAAAAATTCCATCAAACTTCGAGATTGATTTTGAGGTTTTCTTGGTATTGTTACATAATCGAATGGGGCTAAGATCTGTCTGAATCTCAGATCTTTATTAGATCTATTGATAGTTTGTTGTCTTTTATACATCTTTTTCTTTATATTCTTCTTTCATGTCTTAGGTTTCAATTTTTATTTTATAGTTTTCTGTCTTATTTGTTAACAAACACTTGAGAAAATGAAGCTTATTCTGAGTCTTGATCTGTTTAGTTGAGGTCTCAATAACATCCTTTGGTAACATTTTCCTTATAAACGCTTTTCCATTGATTTGCTCACATTTCGGGGCGTTGATTTAATTGTTGCTTAGTAGATTTTCGCAGTCTCGGAAACGCGACTAACAACGGTAACTAAGCGGAAGCGGAAATTGTGCGCACGCTTATCTGTGTGTTTGCGTGCCCCTGTCACTGTTTCTGTGTGCGTGTGTGTGTGTGTGTGTGCTGTGTGTGTGCGTGGCGTGTGGCTGCGTGCGCTTAAAGGATATTTTCAGCGCAAATTGCGTGCTGCGGCGTAATCGAAATAAATTATGAGCCCAACTTACGCTGCGGCCACTGCCGGAGTTGATAGCAAACTCCTGTGGGGCATTATGTGGATATCCGGCTTTGAGCCAGTTGTCCGGCGTCCGGACAGGGCAGAGCTTTTAGTGCCTTAACGTGTGCTTGACCCTGAATCCCCGTATCCTGTATCCGTAGTAAGCGTAGTCCTTCTGGCCAACAGGAAACTTATGGCTCTTGTTTGTTTCTTCACGTTTGCCCTACGGCTTTCCGTACTGATTTCGATTTTTTTGTACGCCTTAACAGAGACGTACGGAAGGATTAAACAAGCAAATTACTTTACTGGCCAATTAGCAAACAGTTAAAGGAGTGATTAAGTTTTCAAGGACGCTTCATGAGGCATTACGTCTCTTTTGGTAAGAGAGAGAGAGAGAGAGCTATAAGTGTCTGTAGAATTAAGCTGCTTAACAGCTTTCGCATGATGCTGCTTAATCTATCATATACATATATATATATACTATATATGTAAGCTTTAAGCTCGATTTATGTTTTGAAAGTAGCTGAAAGCTGCTTTGTGCCTTGGAGACTCTTGTCACAGCTGTTTTATCTCGAGCTTCAAGTGCCACTTTCAACTATTGTTTAACTGCACTATAAATAGCGTTTGGCCTTAGTCAATGATACAGTTATTATTGTGTGTAGTAAACAGCATGTGGCACAGACATAACCGTTTCGAGAGGGTATGTCAGTTGTTTATATAATCATCATTATTATTCTGATATTTATTTTATTTTTCACATTTTGTCGGGCCAGCGGGCACGTATTAGTTATAACGATATGTCATTGATTCTCAGTTAACGGAGACAGTCACCACCCACCAGCCACCAGCCAGCACCCACCACCCCCTGGCATTGCTTCTCACAGTCATTATGCACCCTGCCCTTGTCCTTCGGTGTGTCCTTCCTCTCCACTCAGTGCTATCCTTGTCCTTGTCGTCCTTGTCGTTGTCGTCGTCGTCGTCAAGCGCCTTTGGGCCATGATATATTATGGCCTGTCGCCTGTCTTGTTTATTTGCGTTATTTAGCAAAACGTGGCAACAGCAGTTGCTCTTGGCCCTGGCTCTTGGGTCTTTGGCGCATTTTTATTGTTATGACGCATATTTTGTTACGCCGGAAATTGAGACATTTTTTCATTTTTTCGTTTTTCGTTTTTCCTTTTTTGTGATTTATTGTATTGGCCTCAGTCGGTCGCATGCATTTCAAATTGATTGAATATTTAGCAAAACGTCTTTTCCCATTGCCTTCTAAATTGTTTACAGTCTGTGCGCGCCTTTCCGCATTTTTACAACCGGAGCCGTCAATCGATTCCGACAGATATCCGAAAAAAATCGAAAAAAAAACGTCAATTTCGTTAATCAACACGAACGACTTAATCCAAATTGAATGAACTCGACGCCAAAGCGGATCAGCCGTGTAGTAAAAATAAAGAGAGAAAAATAAAAATAGAAATAGGAAGGCAAAACTGGAAACTGGAAAATAAAACTGAAAATTGGTAAAAAGAAATCATCAACGAAAATTTACACATTTTTCGCATTTCTGTGCTCCCAAACAGTTTGCCAATAGCCTTTGGATGATGACTAGCAACAGGCCAAATCGGCTCAGGTGAACTTTACTACTACCAATAGCCTCCCAGTTGGGTGGGCCTAAAGGCCTAAAAGCGAAAATTGAAAAACGCAGCAGCAGCAGCTGCCAGGGCCATAATAAAGCCTAAGCCAAAAGTCCGCAAAAAATAAAAGAGAGGCTGGAGAAAAAAGAAGGAAGTGCGAGTGAGTCAATTGAGACTATCGAAGGGCAGGCAGGCATCGTGTGTGTGGTGTGTGTGCGGGGGCGTGGCGGTTGCCACAGCCTGGGCTCAGCCACGCTTGAGGTGATAATGTAATAAGCACTTTTTATGACCCGACAGGATTTAGACCTAAAATTCCATCCACACATAACGGACCTCCTGAACTGCTGCCATTGTGCAAGTTGGCAGCTTCATGTTCGAGTTAAGTCCATAGCAAATTCCAAAATGTACTCTCTCCAGTTCTTCCTTTTTTCTGCCTTCTGGTTTTTGGCTTAGACGCAAGGATTTAGATTGAGCCCACAGTTGTTTTTGGTCCACTGAGCATATTGTTTGGGGCAGCAGCCAGCTTTTCAAACAATGGCCGCACTAATTGGTGGTAGCCTTCAATGTTGTCAGCAGTTGCCGGCACTCAACACTCCAGTGTCCTTTCAGAAACAGAGAAAATATTGCAACTCTACCTGAAACCTGGTATGCAGCACACACACACACAGACAGACTACTTGTCTCTATGTATGAGTTTAAGCCAGCTCCATTTGCATTTCCAGAAGTCTCCTGTTAAAGACGCATACATGATAAAGGTCTGTGCTTGCAGCGTATCGACCTCTTTGTTGTTCTCATTAATAAGAGAAATATATGTACAAAAAAAGAAGTAAATGGAAAATTACCTTGCGATGTCATTTGCCGTCAAAAGAAAAAGGTACAAAAGAAAAAGAAAATGCCACGGACTAGCCTTGAGTGCGCGCATCAAATTGAAAAATGTCAATGATAGAGAATGGAAAATCACAGAACAATAACAAGAAGAGGGAGATAGAGTAGAGCAGGCAGTACGACAATTGAAAGGACGTAAAGTGGATGTGTGTAGGATAGGCTGGAGGGGAGGGGGCAGAGGCTGACGTACAAGTAATGCAATAGGTAAAGTGTGCCGCCCACGTCCCGTGTTGGGGTCCGAGCTGCATTGACAATCGACAAATGAGGAAAGATAATGCAGAACATTAATCTTGCTACCAGCAATTTGTCAGCCAGTTGCCAGTGGACAGGCCAGGACGCTGGGATGTAGGACATTTGGAACCTGGTACATGGGATGAGATAGGAAAAACAAGTTGGAGTTCGAGTTGGATTCGGGTTCGAGTTTCAGTTGAAAGATGCCAAATGCAGTTCAAATATTGTGGCCAGCTGGCCGTCTGGCCAGCGGCGTCTGTTAAGGAGTTGTTGGCATTAACATGGTTAAACCCCTTTTGGCCTAAATGCCTTCTGCCGGCGCCTTTTGTGTGTGGTTCAGTTGCCTGCCGGCACTTTGGTTCCGTTGTCTATTTGCAACTGTCTCTGTCTGTGTCACTGCTGCCTGTCCGTCTCTGTCCGTTCTAAACGTTGCTTTCATCAATTAATTTACAATTTGCCAGCCATCCACATTTTCACATTTTCACATTTCCACCAATTCCACCAATTCCTCCACTCGCATTCACATCTCGTACATCCATTGATGGTCAGCGCGTGGGCTTGGCATACATTTTTTTATCCTCTCAATGGTTTCTCTGGTGCCCCAGTAATGGGCATGTCCTTGTGCGCTGAGCATTGGGTCCACTGCCTCGCTGCATCCTGCAGTCGTAAATTGCATTGCTTGCCAACTTGTTGAAAGGCTGAAGCAAGAAAATGGCGCTGAGTGTGCAACTTAAATGCTTTTCACTGTTTTTGCCACTGCGTTCCGCAATCAGCTACAGCAGAACTGGGGCCATGTGGCAAGGGGCATGGGGCATGGGGCAGGGATAGTTGAGTACGAAGAGTTGTGCTACTCAATGGAGGAGTCAACATTTAATGCTCACAATTTAGCTTTTAATTAGATCGGCAAATTTGTTTTCGGAAACCATTTTGTGCGCTCGTGCGGCCCCAACGCAGCGCATACAAATTGCTGCCCCAGCGCTGCCCCATTGCTGCCCCACAATATTTCCGTATATCGAAGATCCAGTTCTACGTAAATTGTATAGTATATCCGTGGCTGAGCCCTAAGGAGGCAGCTTTGGTTTGTGCCACTTGCCACTTGCCACGTTGCCACGTTGCACGGAATTAGAGTGCTTACGGTTTTTCATTTTAATTGTTTTTTACGGCAAACGAAGTGTTTTCCGTTTCTTCTTTTTTTCCAATTGTTTTTTCTCCTCTCCTGATTTATTTATTTCTATTTGCCGCTTTTTATTTTTACCCAAAACCCAGAGCAGAGCAATTGCCGCCGCCTCTGTTCGCACTCTTTGCTCCTCTCGAAGAGGCACCCCCTGCTCTCAGGCTGCCCCTGTCTGCGTGCCATGCTCTAGTTTTCTATTTTCGCTGTCCGCCGTAATGGCAACCTTAATCACGTAATGATTTTGAGTGAGTGAGCGGCGCGGGTGTCCGATTCTTGGCCAACATGTTCTTCTTCTGCTTCTTCTTCTTGTTGTTGTTATTGTTATTGTTGTTTTTTTGGTTGTTGTTGTTATTTTGCAATTGGCACAAATCTTTTTTCTCAACGTTAATGGCTAAATGTTTTGGCGCTAATTGAAATTGCATTTCTTCAACTTAAATATTTAATTGAGAGCTGAGACACAAAAAAAACGGAAAAACGCGAAAACAACTCGTTCAAAGTGCTCGACTTGGCCATACTAGACGCTGCCTGTAAGTGGACTCGTCTAGGGATAAGTTATAGAATGAAGGGAAAGGTATAGGTATAGGAGGAAGCCAAAGGAGAAAGATATAGGGGAAAGATATAGGAGAGGGATATAGGAGAAAGGTAGAGGGAACAGGTAAAGAGGAAAGACATAGGGGAAAGGTATTGAAGGAAGGTATTATAGGAAAGTTATAGGAGGAAGCTTTTGGGATTAGGTTTAGGAAGAGGGTATAAGGGAAAGTTAGAGGAGAAAGATATAGGAAGAAGGTATGGGAGAAAGATATAGAGAAAACGTATTGGAGGAAGGTATTGGAGGAAGCTATATGGAAAAGGTATAGGGGAAAGGTAGAGAAGAAAGATATAGGAAGAAGGTATAGGAGAAAGATATAGGTGAAAGGTATAGGGGAAAGGTATTGAAGGAAGGTATTATAGAAAGGGTATAGGAGGAAGCTGTTAGGATTAGGTTTAGGAAGAGGGTAAAGGGGAAAGGTAGAGAAGAAAGATATAGAAGAAGGTATAGAAGAAAGATATAGAGAAAAGGTATTGATGAAGTTATATAGGAAAAGGTAGAGAGGGAAGGTATAGGAGAAAGATATAGGTGAAAGATATACGGGAAACTTATATATTTGAAAGGTATTGGAGGAAGGCATAGAGGAGAGTTATAGAAAAAAGACACTGGGAAAAGGTATAAGGGAAAGTTATAGAGGAAAGGTATAGTAAGGAAATGAATTGTAGACGTATAGAGTATCAAACTAGAAGCTAAACCTTGATTAAGAATATATTCACTTGAATGTGTTTCCAAGTTGTGATAGGAATTTTAGACAAGAATAAAGAAAACTTAGAAAATAAATCTAAACAGAAAAAGAAATTGTTTTCGAGAAAAGCTGTTGAAATTTTAAAGTAATTCGATTACAAAGTAAACAAAATTTTAGATAAAGGATCTGTCTAGCTTTTTTAGCCAGGCTTATATTGACTTAGCCCCTTCTGTATCCATTGACCATAAAGTTTCAATCAGCAAACACTTTGAGAGATACTTCAATTATTTGGTTATGGCTCGTTATATTGAAATTTATTAGAATTGTTTTGGGGTTTTTCACGCTTCTTTTAAAGTCGCTTCCTTTGTGCGCCAAAGTCGAAGTTGAATCAGTTATTGAAGTGTTGCTGCCTCATTCGGTTGCTTAGCAAAGCAAATTTTATTATGGCCATGTACGAGTTTTGCTGCCGATCGGTTTTTGGCATCTGCATTGCCATCCGCAGGGGCATCCACAGAGGCCTCATCATTGGCATCGGCATCGTCAGCGGGTTCTTTGTCTTTCATGTGGAGTCCCAGGAGAGGCGCGTCAGTGCCGTCAGAGCAACAATTGCAACAGAGTCGCAGCAGCAACTCATTCGACAATGGGACTGACTGTCGTCGTCGTCGTCTCCACCGACTCCCCAATGACAATGGGTCCAACGAAGTCCAAGTGGAAATGCCGCTTGCAATTTCTGCTTAGAATTCGCAACACGAAAGCGTCGCCAAATCCTAATTGCATTTGCCTGATTGCAGCTCTGGATAACTGCAATGGGTCTCGATATAAGTTGGGTATATGGATGAGAGCATGGGCAATATATCCATGGATCTATAGGCATGGGCAGGGCCGGACAAAACAGAAGCCTACAACACACCACCGAACTGAATGCTTCACTGATGCCTGCTGATTCATTAAGGGGGAGCCTGTGGGTGGAGGCGGAGGTGGGGACCTATTGGCTTATGGCAGCGAACATGTAAATGCCATTTACAGTTTCTGTTCTTCTTCTTCTTGTTGTTGCTGTTGCTGTTGCTGTTGCTGTTGTTGTTGTTGTTGCTGTGTTTCGGCATTGTCTTGTCAGCGTTCATATCAGCAAACGTACCGGAGGAGGTTTTGCTCTGTCTTTGCCTCAATTGAAATTCCATTTAATGTAATTTGAGTGCCATCATTCATGTCCATTCGTCTGTCTGTCAGTCTGTCTGTCTGTCTGTCTGTCTGTCTTTCTGCCACCCTCAGATAACAGATACAAAGACAGACAGACAGACGGACTGATGGAGAGACAGTGAGGCGGCAGCTGAACCGGCTCAGAACTCTGAGGCTGAGACTGCAGCTGAGATTGCGTTTACACGATTTCATGGGCTGTCAGAAATTCGTTTACACGCTGCTCGCTGATTGATGGATCTTTTTTAATGGAGCCATTGGATAGGATTGCTGCCCATACTGCCATATATATATGTCAGTACTCACACACATACATATATGAACTAATGAAGCTGTGCAACTATTTTCATAGCATATGAAAGCTGCTGCTGCTGCAGTAAATGAAAACATCAAACAGAAATTTTTGGAAAATCGGGAAAATGTGAAGTGAAGAAGAAGGCGGGAGACATGCAACCGACATTTCCTGCTGCGGTGCATCGAAAGGAGGAGTTTATTTTAGCTTAGAGAAGCTCCGGGCTGACACAATTTCTAGCCCACTGACACAGTAAATTCCCGACTGAAACACAAACAAACATTAGTTGCAGATACAAATGCGTTGCAGTTGCAAGTTGCAGATACTTTTTCGTTGTTGTTGTTCTCGGGATTCACATTTCGACACGTACAAAACGACTGCGTCGAACGGATGAATCTCTGTCTCTCTCACTCTCTATCGTTCCCTTTCCCGCTGCGTGTGTTTTTTTCTAGACCTCTGGGCACGCAAATGTAAACAATGAACCACATGTCTGTCTGGGCATGTGTGTGTGTGCATGTGTGTGTAGCAGACACTGGAAAACTCAGTTGCTCAGGTAGGCTGTAGATTTTCCAGCAGACACGCACATGTGGCACACAGCAGTGGCAGCCGCAGCAGCAGCAGCAGCGGTAATTGCTTTAGTTTTCCAACTATTTTTTTGCACCAGCACTTCGAGTGTTTCCCACATCCTTCAGGACGAAACCCATCTAATTACCCAATTCCTTGAATAAACTTCTGCACATGTGAACTGGTTGTTTGAGTATGTCCTTGATGGCTATTTTAAGTGCAGTCTCATTAGCTGTGCAGAACTTTTGATTCAATCATTATCCTGGCGCATCCTTTGAGTTGAGTCACTTAATAGAAAGGGCTGCCCTTCGATTGAGGACTCTCAATTTGGCTACACACATGGGTAATCGATGCGAGTGCTTGATGGGTAACAGATATGCAGCTAAGCTGAGGTCCTTAGGCCAGGATAACACCCACTGCTTAAAGGCTTTAAGTAGTCTAATCTTGGGCTTGATATTGCGCAGCTTTGTTAGAAATGTGAATGGGAAATGATAATAATAATTTATGCATGCTTTTGACACAATACACAAAGGGTTAACTGGCGCCACAGGAGCCGCTGGCAGACCGCAGGCAGCGTTGACAGCGTCGACGTCAACGTCAGAGACGACGACACTAATTAAAAATTTTTGGCTAACCCTCGGGGAGTGACTAGGCGAGTGACGAGTGACGCGAGTGCGTCTCGAAAATCCGTCTAATTCCCCAAAATACAGAAAAGGAACGTAGGCATAACAAAAAATAACGTTAGACACCTTTCAACCGTTATTTGAACCGTTATTTGAACCTTTCAACCTTTCAAAAGCAACGGGCGACGGGCACCGACCTTGTCCGCGAATTCAGTTAGAAACAACAGGCAACAGAAACAAAACGGGGCTAACACCACCCATTGATGATGTTGTTAATGGAAAAAATCTCAACATCCTTTCGAAACACAGCCGAAAATACACACGCACACACCCTAACAAACACACACACACAAAACAATGGCGCGTAATTTGACGAAATTTACATTCCTTAATTAATCTTGTTTGCGTTGCGGCAGTTGCCTGTTGTTGACTCGCTCCTCACACCTGCACGCAATCCACTCTCCCTCTCTCTCTCTCACACACTCACTGTATCTGTTTCTCCCTCGGGTGTATGTTGTGTGTGTTGGTGTGTGTGCTCGTCTGTGTTTTTGCAGTCACCCAAGCGCTTTGGCAATATTTACAGCCGCAGCCCAACAGCAAGCAGCTTAACCCAGGGGGGGCCTCATCCTGGGCGGGTATGACACACCCTGCAGCAGGGACGCTAATGACTTTCAACGCACAAGATGCTGGAAACACTTTTCGGCTGCTGGGCGGGATCAGGCAGGTGTGGCTGTTGCCATCCCAACGCTTGACACTTTAGCGCATCTTGTGTCTTATTAACCCATATCCTGCTGGTATCCTGTGTCGCAGCCATTTTGCCTAATGAACCCTTCTCACAGGTACAAGCTATGTGTGTGTCTCGCTTCCCTCCTCTCTCTCTCTTTACTCTGTTTACTGCGCCTCTGGCTCCAGGTCTGACTCTGCCAGGTGGCAGGACGCGACCTCGACTCGGTTTAATCAACAAATTTAATGCACAGACATGTGACATTTATTTAAGCTGAACTTCTGCAATTGCGAACATGAGACAAACTAATCGCAACTCGAGCGATTCCAGCTAAATTAAGTGTCTCAGCGATTGCCTTTTAAAGTTTTTAACTGTGCCTACACTGAGCGAAACACGTTGTTAATCTTCTTTATACCAAAACTGTTTCTATCCCAATTGAAAGCTGAGCGAACTTTGTTAAGAGAAAGTCTGACTCCACATACTATGTTATTTCTCTCAGTGTATTTGAGTTATGCTTTGGCAGTTCCGCAACAACTTCTCACATCTGTCTGTCCGTCCGTTCTCTGGCAGCGATCAGTTTTCAGCCAACGCCCGAGGCAATTGTCATTTTTCAGCAGGCTGCAAATAGTTATTCACGAGCTGGGATCATATATATATGGTGGAAGGAGGTGTTGCCGCTTGCTGTCCCAGCGAAATATGAGTGTGCCACACATGCGCTGCCAGTTGCCAGTTGCCAGTTCCCATGCCCCAAACCCACTGCCTGTCCGATAATGCAACGAGATAAATGAGCTGCCGCTGCAGTTGCCTCTGGCCACATGGAAGCTGCCGCTGCAGCGCCCACGCAGCGCATTAGATGACCACAGGCTGCAACCGGAGATCGCAGAGAGCTCCAACTGATGCTCCCTGTCCATGTCCATGTCCACGTCCATGTCCGTGTCCATATCTCTGTCCATGTCTCTGGCTTTCATTCATTAGTTGCGCACAAATTTCCGCTGCCATTGGCCACAATAATTTCATTGTGCAAAGTTTTTCCATTACTAGCTATGAATATGCAACATTTATATAAATTGCCACGTTTATTGCATGGGTGTGTATCTCTGTGTGTGTGTGTGTAAACTGCGTCTGTCATTTTACCAAAAAAATGAAATGAAATAAAAGCAACTCGCAACTTGTCCTCCCGCCCAGCGAGCGCTTTGTGCACGTTGATTGCAATCATAATTTATAAATGTTGCCGACAGTTTGCGTGCTCTGAAATGTGGCTGTTGTTGTTGTTGTTGTCCAGTGTTGCAAGTTGTTGTTGTTGTTGTTGTAGTTGCTGTGCTTGTGGTTATTGTGGTGGCATGTCAATGGCGCTAGAATTGGACTTTGTGCGACTCCTCCGGTTGCCGACTGCTGCTGCTTCCTGTAACTTCATTTTTTGTGGCTGCTTTTTACACTTCGTTTTACACCTAAAGCGGTGCAGAAAGGGTATACAGAGTTGATAGATAAGGCATGTATACCCTGACATATTGTATATGTATGCTGAGAGCTGCTTAACTATCACACAGCAAACTTAAAACTGCTTCCAAAGAGAAGTGAAAGTTGCGAGCAGCAGAAGTCCTGTCAATATTTATACTTATAACTCAAACTATTTGCTCTAACTACAGGGTATCCCTTAGTCTATCAGTTGAAGGCAAGACACTAAGCAATAAATAGTTAGTTTTTGTAATGGCTTACGCCTCGCGGTCATCTTGTGAGTCATCCAGGCGTAATCTTGTAAAAGGTTTCCCTGCGAGACTTAAGGACTTAAAGTTGAGCTTGGATTGAAAGCAGTTTCTGTTTTTTCTACTGATGAGCTGAAACATCAAATCGGCATCGGAAAAGTCGAGTGTTTAACTTAGTAACTGGTGGGAAAATAAACTTTTAAGTTAAGACTTAACTGCATTTCAAACAGAGTTAAGAATTAAACATTTTATTTGCTTTGCCGCATTAACAGCTCGACTTGGATTTGCGATTGTTTTGGTTTGATAGACTTCAGAGTTGGTAAACAAGTGTATAGAGAGGGGGTGTGGCGGGAAGTACCACTTCATTTGCCAAGTCTAGAGAGCTGCAACAAATTTTCTTTTCTTCTTTTTTGCCCAGTTTTGCAGTAGTTTTTTGGTCAAGTGCTGCGGCCGCCATTTGTTGTGGCTGAAAACCGCAGCGGCTTTTGGGTGATTTAGAGTTTTTTCTCTTGCTCCAACAACAAGCGAAAGAGAAAGAGTAAGATAGAGATAGAGATAGAGATGTAGAGGGGAGGGCGGCACATGGGGCGTATGAGTGATGGCCATGCATATTCATATACATTGAGATTCATTGTATTTGCGCTGCATTTCCGCAGCATTTTGTACGAGTTTTCTCTGTATTCTGGATCTGAATCTGAGCTCTCGGCTCTCAGCTTTGGCTCTTGAGCGTTGTTCGTTCTACTTACCAGTATTTTCGCATTTTGTTTGCCAGACAATTCGGTTTCTGTTTTTTATGGCATGCCGCTATGCACCAGGGAGAGCGAAAGAGACGAGTGAGAGGAAAGGGAGGGACTGAGAGTATATTCCAGTTAAGAGTTAAGATAAACAATGTGAATGTGTTTGGGCTACAAAATGGAGTTGTGGTCTCTTTCTGTTGCTTTGTTGTTGGCTTTAAACTGATTTATTTTCAATTAAACAACTTCATAACTTGGCTAACAACTTGCCAACTCGTCTCTGGCTTGACTTGGCCCTCAGGATAGGCCTCAGCCAGGCCAAACTTGGCTTTGCCTTTTGTTTTGGCCTAAATTTACGCCACAAATTCAATTTATTTTAGATACACCTAATCCACAAAAGCAAACTTGATTTATCAACATAAATATTTTGCATACAACATGTGTGTGTGTGTGTGAGTGTGTGTGGGAGTGTGTGGCTTGGCAGCTAACAAGATGTGTGTGTGCGTCTCTCACCTCGTTGCTGTCCCCTGAGTGCAGAGTTTTTGCCACTTGGTTTGCTTTTTGTTATTTTATGGCTTGCGAAAGGGATACGAGTTGCTTCAAGGATCTGCTGGAATTATGCAATTGTTGTTTGTGGGCGTGGCAGAGGCGTTCTACTTGTCGTCTGGAAGTCGTGTTTGTTTTCTCTCTGTGTAAATTCAATTTTGATGCACTCGAATGGATTAGTTGACTTGATTACGAGCTCTACGTGTCCAGCTATTAAATTTAATTTCGTTTATGGATTTACGACTACTCCAAGCCAAATACTCGCACAATACACAGTTCGTCCTTTCGTCCTTTCGTCCTTGGCAAACAAATGAAGCCTCTTCAAAGTGCAATATGAGGGAATTTGTCGTAATAGAAAATACGAGAAGTCGGTTTAAGCTGTGTTAAATTAAGAGCAGACATGACAGGCTAGATCCTTGCTGCAGGACTAATGCATATATATGTGGGAATATTTATAATTCCAAATGTCCTGCAAAGTAAATGCTAAATAGAACCGAAATAATGCTGTTAAAATATTTTCACAACATTTGCTGCAACTTGTAAATGAAATTCCCCGACTGGAGTTGCTTGCAGACAGCTTGGATAGCATCCAGGCTCCAGGGAGGAGCACAGAGCTAACTGTGTCCTGGTGCTATGTCCTGGCCCCATATATAAATCATCATTTGCTGCTGCTCACACATGTAATGTGCTCGGAGGCCGCATTAATGTCCTGGCTCCTCTCCAAAAATAGCTGACAAAATAACGCATCCGAGCAGCAGGAGCCTGTGGGAACTAGACCAAACACAGGCACACTCACAGACACACACACACACACATACATAGTTGATAGTAATAGAGGACATGTTTTGGCCAAGTTTTATGGTAATTCACTTTGGGCGACAATCTCGACAATCGTGGAACGTGGCGACCCTCAACCGCGGACACACTCGTAAGTCATTCAAAAACAAATGCCTTGTCAATTGGCGGCCAGCCACAAATGCTATAAAGCTGACAAATGTCTAACAAGAGCACCACACAGTCCCGACACACACCAACACACACACACACACACACCACTGTAAACCACAGAGAGAATAGACAGCTCCACAGACAGCCAAGCAAATAGACAGAGCTCAGGGAGGGCTGGAGAGGAGGTACGTTCATGTTGATCGCAGGTACTCATAAAACTGTCCAAATGTCAATATTCCAATGCCACACACACACACAACACACAACACACTCACACTCATACACACACAAAACTATAGCCTAGTCCAGGCTCTTCAGTGTGACATGCAATTTGCTGGCAAATAGAAGCAAAAAATTGTGGATTCTGTTTGAAGTTTCGCAGTTTATATGCTCTATAAATCAAATACTATGATATATGGTTTCTTTTTTTGGCAGAGCAAAAGAACTAGCTGGCAGAATGTTCAATTGAACTAGTTCTCAATTAAAAGCAAGTCTCATTCAATTGAGTTCTGTCATAAAATGTAACTGAGCAATTGGAAAGAAAAAGAAATGAGTCTGTCAACTTCTGATGGAAAAGGAACTAGACTGGCTCATTTTATATACACATCGAACCAGTTGATATTTATTATAGTTATAGTTCCATAACTTGCAGTATTACGTAGTTGTTATACCCTAGTTTGTAGGGTATCAGCGATTTATATAGAATCAATAAAAAAACAAACGAGAGACGGCTCATGCCTTGATTTTGTCTGTGAAAGCATTATTTGTCGCTGGCTGGAACACCTCGGCACGACCAATTTCAATTTTCGACAGTCACAACAACAACGACAACAACAACGAGAACAACGACAACAACAACGAGAACAACACAAGTAACAAGAAAATGAACATGTCAACAGAAACCATTGAAAGCACGCGCGAATTTTGCTTGTATTTTCAGGTCTGTCGTTTGGCCGCTTGGTTGGCTCCGACTCCGGTGCTGGTTCTGGTTCTGGTACCGATTCTGGCTTCGAATGTGGCTGTGAGGTTTGGGCTTGGGTTGGCATCAGGAGGGTGGGGGGAGGGGGAAGCTTACGGGTTTTGGTTTTGGTTTTTCGGGGAGCCACATTTTTAGCAACTTTGTAAATATTACAAAATTTAGGTGTCTCGCTTGGTGAACATGCCAATGAAATATTTATGCAGACCTCTCCACACATGTGTTGTATATGTGTGTGTGTGTGGTTGTGTGTGTATACCGGCCACACACTCGACGACGAGCGACGATTGCGACTGACTGCGGGCTGGCAGCCTGATAAACAGACAATTTGCCAAAGTGGATACGTGCATGGCGCGTATAATTTTGGACTGGGGCAGAGGCAGGTGGTGTGTGTAGCACACCTGAGCCGCGGCACGAGGCATGAGGCACGAGCCGAGCCTAGACAACCAGCCAAGTGCAACAGGAGGCAATGAGAGCAGCTCGGCTCGTGCCTAATAATTGAGGTTTCGCATCTGTTTTGTGTGCTCTGGAATTAAGTTGCTTATTTTGTCTGGCGGCTGGTAACCCTGAATTTAAGGTGACCATTTAATATATTGAGTACTATATAAGTTTGTGTGTGCCAGCTGGTAACCCTAAGTTTAAGGTGGCCATTCACCACATCGAATTAAAGTATAGAATATTTTCTATGTTTTTGCTTGAAGTTTGTTTGGTTTTCCATACCTTAAAGTGCAGTTTTCATGTGTGGCTATATCCAGTATATATCTAGATATGTTCGAGAATATATATAGAAGGTGGGAGTGAAAACTTTTACCCATTTTCCAGGGAACAAGTTGAGAGCTCGTGCAACGTTTTTGTCGTGGCAAAACATAATCTTCTGCTGATAACTTTTGGCGATAAACAAATTATTGTTGTCTACTACAAGCGCCACGCCCCCTTTTCGGGTACAGCCCCTCCCCACTGTTACGCCCCCTTTTGTATTGCATTTTTTATGCAGAGAGTCGTACATATGGTGAAAATGGTGAATGCAGCATTTTCTGTTAGAATTTCTTACGATTTTAATCGTCGGAGAATTTATGGCTTTCGGTGCGCACAATTTCCCAGCAGACGCGACTGCAAATAAATAAATGAAAACACACACAAAACACACACACACACACACACAACAAAAAACAACGCCTATAAACTAAACTTGGCCGTTGGCTCTTGTTCTTCTTAAAATATGAACGAGCCAGAGGGAAAAAATATGAAAAATAAAAGTGGCCACGGGACGATTTGGATGCGGATTGATATTTTGTGGGTCAGGGGAAGAGGGAGGGGGCTGGGGCTTATATATAATGCTTGCAGGCTGCACATAATAAATTCATTTACTTTGGCTTTGACTGCTTTGTTAGCGTGGACTCGTCCGGTCCGGCGTTTTGGCCAGTTTCAGCCTCTGATTTATGTGAGCGCACACGGAAAATTGAATTGCAGTTGCCAATTTTGCAATTTCGAATTGCTGTTGACAAGTTTAGAAGGTTGTTTGATTTGTGGCTACTTTGATTTCGATTTCAGGTTAATGCGGGCAGTCTTTCGGAGCAGGCTGGTCTGCAGCCCGGCGATGCGGTCATCAAGATCAACGACGTCGATGTCTTCGGTTTTCGCCACAAGGACGCCCAGGATGTTGTGGTGCGCTCCGGCAACAATTTTGTCATCACAGTGCAGCGGTAAGTGCACTCAATTGTGGTTTATCGACTTGCCACTGCATTAACTTGCCTTCTCTTTCTATCTTCCATGCAGCGGCGGCTCCACCTGGCGCCCACAGGTGACGCCCACCGGCAACATGCCCCAGGCTAATTCACCTTATCTGCAGACAGTGACGAAAACTTCTCTGGCTCATCACCAAACCGATAGCCAGCACATTGGCTGTGGCTACAACAACTCGGCGCGTCCATTTGTAAGTTCATTTCAAGTAGAACAGAGAGAGGGAGAGCGAGAGAGGGAGAGGGAAAGAGTCGATGTAGCATACATTTGCGGGCAGCAACAATCATTTATAAAATTCATAAACTGTCGCCTGGCTGACCAGAACTTAAAATGTTCAAAATTTTTAAAGGGCACCTTTTGTCAGCCCAACTTCAGCCACAGCTCCCACCCCCACCCCTGCTTCACCCCCAGTTCCTGCTCCTGATCCTCTTGTCGTAGTGCTGCTTAACCATCAACACTGACGCTGACATGCTGATGACCAATGATGTTGATAGTTAGTCTCCTGGGATAGGGCCACAGCTACAGCTGGGGTGACACTCTCTCTCTCTGTGTGTGTGTGTGTGTGTTTCATTGTTGTTGTGTCTGTGGCTTTTCATATTCATTCATTTCATTTTTGGCAGGCGTTTGGGGGAGGAGGAGCAGGAGCGGTTTTAGGAACTTGTCTGTTTTCTATGAGTTGACAACATTTGCATTTATACGTTGTCTGTCTTTCCGTCTCTATCTTTCTCTGTCTCTCCCTCCCTCTCTCCTTCCGCCTGCTTGTGCGTAGTTTTGAAAAGTGTCAGAATGAGTAATGAATATGAGTGCCAGGATTATTTGCTGGCAAGAATTAATGTGCAAAGGGCTGACACACACACACACACACAGAGCTAATTCTCACACCCCTTTACACACATGTGCCATGCATAATAATATCACTGTCCCTGTGTGTGTGTGTGTGATATGCATACATTTGCGTACATTTTATTGTTATGAATTTGTATAATAATAATAATTTGACAGAGAGCAGAGCAGAGGGCCCAGAACAGAAATTGATTTTATGTATTTGTGTTTCATTCTCATAATTTCCCATCTCTATTTATCTATTTCCATCTCAGGCGAACGGCGGCGGCGATGGCGGCGTGAAGAGCATCGTCAATAAACAATACAACACCCCCGTTGGCATTTACAGCGATGAATCCATTGCGGAAACCCTCTCCGCCCAGGCCGAGGTCCTGGCTGGCGGTGTGCTCGGGTGAGTCTCAAATCTGCTCCTTGCTCAGCTTTCAACTACTGACTTCTAGCCAGCTTTGACTCTTTTAACCTGATCTCAACTTGGCCCATTCAATCTAATACCTCAGCTCAAGCAACATCTCGATTTCACAACGACTTCTAGTTACCCTTACAGATCGAACTCTTGTAGTTTTCGCAGCTCTTGACATAATTAACCTGGTCAATGCGCGCGTTTCCTCTGCGACGTGCAAACATCTTCAGCTATTTATAAAGCCTTGGAAAAGCGGAAAATGTATATAGAAATAGGTGTCTGGCACGCTGTGCCGCAGCCGTGACAGCGAATGCCACAAAACTTTTACTTTAAATTTGTTTTTACTTATTTCCGTGCTGCTTCTGGTTTTCCTTTCTTTCTTTCCTTTTTTTATTGCCTCCGCCTCGCTGCCGTCTCCAGTCGTGAGTCGCAACAAGGCAAAAGGCAAAAGGAAAGACCACGTTGCCGCCTAAGCGTCTAACGCTGAGTGCAATTCCGGCAAATGATAGCAGCTCCCCCCCTTGGATACGCCCTCAGCTGGCGGCCAAGTGTTTTCCGTGTTTTGCCGAGCTGTCGAGCTGGGGCCCTTTTTTTCTTTCTGAAACGCACGCGTGGGACTTGCACGCTTTTTGCACTTAATTTCTTTGGGGTATCTTTTTTTAGTTGTTGTTTTTGCTGGTGTCGCTGAGCCGCCTTTTGCGGCGGGTTAACGCGGCGTATGCGCAACAATGTTTGCCGCACTCGGCGCTCGTTTGTCATTTTTCATTGCATACTTTTGCGCGCCGCGCGTTCTCTGCACTCGCACCTAAAAGTATGCAGCGAAAAGTAGTCGGAGCTACTAAATTTAGCACGTAACTTACTCTCTCTCCCTCTCTCTAACTTATGTTGTCTCTTTTCTTATTGCAGCGTTAACTTCAAGAAGAACGAAAAGGAATACCAGGCGGACCGCTCGGAGGTGCTGAAGTTCCTGCGCGAGGAGGAGACTGGACAGTCGACACCAGGTAATGCGCCCAACTATGAACTGGCCCGCCTGATACTCATCCTAAATGAAGGTGTCAATCCCTTTGCCAGCGACAATTTAGCCGATTAGTTGGGCAGTAGAAACTAGTTTGCAGTTGGTGTTGTATTACGCATACGCCATGTGGGTCTATCTGATTACAGAGTTGGGCAGTTTGCCAGCAGAGCACAACTGGCACACACTCTGTGTGTGTGTGTGTGTGTGTCTGGCTCTTTTTGGCCTTTGTTTTATAAATAAGCAGTCACATTACAGCAGCTCTTTTTTTTAAAACACTCAGCAGAGACCTTGAAATGGGTTTAAATCCACTTTTTATCTTTATACTCTTTAAGGGGCGACAAGTTTTTCTTTATGTGTTTTCCTTTTGTTGTAAATACTTTTATTTTATTTAATATTTTTGTATTTTATTTGTTTTGTTTACTTTCGCATTACTTTCTGTTCAATTTACGACACGCTTAGACAAACACAAAGAAATGGACTTTCGTTTTCTCTATCTCAAGACAAATTTCTAAAACGAGTCCCCAAACACAAAATATTCACAACAGTTTTTTACAATCATATCAAAAATATATATATATCACTTAAAGTTTATAATCGATAGGCAGTTAAGTATTATTATAAGAGCTTTAAGTCTCAATTTATTCTTATTACCTTTTCCCAAGAAAACTTTCCTGAAATCCTTCTTGATAATTCTCTATTAAATTTCATATTAACTATTTTCGATAGCGAAAACAAGTCTCAACCTAAAGAAAACTCCTTGAAATCCTCCTCGATAATTCTATTATATATATGCAATATATAAAAGTTACTTCTAAACTATTCTTGATAAGGAAAACAAGTCTAAACTTATTCAGAAATCTCCCTGAAATCCTCTTTTATAATTCTATATTAAATTCCTTCTGCGATCTGGCAACACTTTTGATAGGCAAAACATTACCTGCAACCCTCTTTTTCTATACCTTTGTCTGTCTATGTTTAACTCATGTTTGTCTTTCGACTCTTTTTCATACACAAACAACAATCGACAATCAACAACCAAATACAAAATGGCCGCTCACCAAACACTTTTAACAGTCTTCAACAACAACAACAACTATGAGCATGATGCACCCCAACAACACCAGCAGCAACACCAACAGCAACAGCAATATCATCAACAGCAGCAACACCAACACCAACAACAACACCAACAACAACAACACCAACACTATCCACAACAACAACACTCGAACAACAACGGCGCCACCCGCCATGTCAGCGCCCCTGTCAATACACCAAAGCCCCCAAGCACCGGCGGACTGCCAACTGGTCAGAACATTTGCACTGAATGCGAGCGTCTCATTACGTAAGTGTGGCCCGAAGTCATTAGAATGATAATTTTCATTTGTGTGTGCACAGTCAATAACAGCAACAACAGTAATAACATTAACAGTAACAGTAACAGTAACATTAACATTAACATTAACATTAACATTTGCATTTAAATTAACATTTGGGATGAGAAGTGACAAATTATGAAAGAGCTGCAGCAGTTTGCATGGAAATAATAGATTTGTTTCGGGTTTCGAGGCGAGTTTGAGTTAGGCCAGAGGGTTCTTCCAGTGTTCCAGGGGAGGTCCTTCGGTCCTGGGGTACACCTAAAACCAATATGACTTATCAAAGGCTTTTGTATAAACTGATTGAACTTTTGTGTTGACGTTGTTGTTGCTGCCGCAGAGCCGCACAGTCCGGCCAACTTCTATTGGACGCAGAGCCATGCGATTGGCGGCAATGAGCGACGCACGCCGCTGCCGCACACCCAGTTCCAGGCACAGGCACAGGCAGGACATCAGGATGAGCGCATCGGCACCAATTTGCTGCAAAATACATTGGCGCCGACGGCAACGCACAGGCCCAGCCTGCCGGTTGCCAAGTCCCAGCAGCAGCAGGATGAGTCTGGAGCTGCACAACAGGAGCAAGGCGATCCGCGCATCATTGTCATGCCCATATGCCCAGCTCTGCAGGACACCAAATACAAGGCGGATATGGATGCGGCTGCAGCGGCATTGGCCACCGACTCTGCTGGTCTGCGTACAATGTCCGCCAGCGGACATCCGCTGTGTCAATTGTGCGGCGTGGGCATTGTGTAAGGATTTGTTCCATGTTCAATGATAATTCATGCTCCTCCTCTGCGTGTCTGTGTCTCGAATGTGTGTGTGTGTTGTGCACGCATTTTAATTTGCTTTTATTTCGAAGTCAATTGTTGAAATTTATTCAGCCCCACATTATTATGCAGACGCCTCCTGCAACACCTGCGACCGCAGCCAAAACAGTGTCCAGAGTCTGGAGTCCTGCTCCTCGTCCTGGTCCAGGTGCTGCTCCACACGTATCATGGGAATATCATCAGCATCAGCGTCATCATTTGTATTAATTTGTATGCCAATTTAATTGGCTGCCATTGACGACTCATGAGCTTAATTTGATAATTCATTATAGTCCTTACATCATTTATTTATATATTGAATAATCGCTTAACTAATAATCGAGTTTAAATCCCATTATCGATATCACTCTGTGCATACACAAATGCACAATCGATTCCATCGATTGTTTTGCCTATGACAAAAGTTACTTTTAAAAGCTTTTCGAGATAGCCTTTGACTAATAAGAGAAAAGTGTTTGAAAAGCTTTTAAAATAATCAAAAGGAAACTTTATTTAAAACTGAGTTTCTCCTCTCCCCTCCCTCCCCCTTTAGTGGTGTGTTTGTGCGCATTAAGGACAAGAACCTGCACGTCGAGTGCTTCAAGTGCGCCACTTGCGGCACATCCCTGAAGAACCAGGGCTACTACAACTTCAACAACAAGCTCTACTGCGACATCCACGCCAAGCAGGCTGCCATCAACCACCCTCCAGCTGGCACCGAGGGCTATGTGCCAGTGCCCATTAAGCCGTAAGTACTAACTACATACGATATACATCGATATGCGATGATAGACTAGAGTCTAAAGTTATGGCAGGTAGAAGCAGGAGTTGAGGGGAGTTGATATACGACATACTCAAGTATAACAAATAGCAGAAATAGGGCCTAGAAGGGATGCTTTTAGTTACCAAACAATCGAGAGATATACAGTCGAAGATATACATATATATCGATAGTATACTATAATATCCTAGAATCGAAAGTTCTAAGATCGATGGAAGTTGATATATGACATACTCAAGTATAACAAAGAACAGCATTTGAAATATGGCCTAGAAGGGAGAGATCGTGTTAGATATACATATATGTATATCGATAGTATATCATAATACCCTAGAATCGAAAGATGGGAATTGATATATGAAATACTCAATCAGGAAACTGAATTTAAATATGGCCTAGAAGGAGGATGTGATCCTTTTAGATACTCCACAATCGAGTGATAAAGAAAGATACATCAGGTATGGGAAACAGCTGGAATAAGAAAGGGATTAGTAGAAGACGTTTGCTTCAAAACTGATATATAGCCTCGAAGGGTTATACCTGATCCTTTTGGTTGCCTTACAATCAAGAGATAATGAATGATATACTAGATATATCGATATATGATAATTGCCTAGAACCTAAAGTTAAAGAGTGCAGAAACAGCACATAATGGGAGTTGATCTATATAATTTGGCCTGGAAGGGTGGTATCTGATCTTTTAAGTTACCCAACAATCAAAAGTTAAAGAAAGATATATATCGATATGCGATAATAGCCTGTCATCGAATGATTAAGTATGTAAAAGCAGGACGTGATATTAGGACATAATCAAGGATAGAACAGCATAGATATAGGGGCTAAAAGGATTGTATTTGATCCTTTTGGTTGCCCTACAATCCAGAGATACAGAATGATATATCAGATATATGAAACGATTAGAATATATATTATATTGCTTTAAAATTCGATTGGAAATTAGTAAGTTAATCGATAGGTTCCTTTGACAGTGTGCAATTTGTGGTTATCTATTCGAACGAGTCACTTTTACAAGCACAATTGGTCAGGCTGGGGAATGAATGTGTATATATGAATATGAATTAAATTTGAATAAATGCATATATTTTGGGGTAAACCAGAACACGTTTGACATTTTGGCGGACCACCAGGTAGGGGTACACACCTGTGGGAGGGGATTGAGAGTACTATTTGCGTGGTCGGAATTGAATGGCACTTTTTGCATCTGCCGTGGACACATGCAAACTGACAACTGATTGCTGACGTGTCAGCAGCCAAAATTTTTATTAAATGAAATTGCACTGCAGACATATCTATACCCGATATATATATATATGAAGAGAGGGAGAGAGTGGGGTCTGTGGACATTCGTTAGTTGTGGGATTTATAGAGCAGGCGACGACTTTTATTTGCACTTTGGCCAAATGCACAAATCGCACTTAATTAAAGGGCCCAAACACTCTTGACAGCCCCTGGGGGCAATTAGAATGAATTGAATACATTTGTTAATCAACTTTGTCGAACCCTCTTCCCCTCTCCCTCAGGAACACCAAGCTGAGTGCCAGCACCATCTCGTCAGCCTTGAATTCCCATGGCTACTCCAACGGCAACTCGACGCCCACTCCGGCTCCGGTAAGTAAAAGTCCCTTCTTAAACTTGTTAGCTGTCCTCTGTGTGTGCCTTGCCGTGGCGTGCTAAAACAATCTTGTCAGACACACACACACACACACACATAGACACACACTCGCACACACACACAAATGCATAAAGGAGTCAAGAAACAAAAAGATGCACCTGAAGTCGCTGCTGTCTCTTCTTTATCATCTGCTGCTGCACCTGCTTCTCTTTCTTCTTTCCACCTTGTGCCTGTTCTTATTCTTATTCTTGTTTTTACAATCAATTTTATCATATTGCTGGCAAAATGTTTGCATAAATTTCATAGCAAGTTTCTCGCCAGAGGCATTCGTCCGTCCATATGCTAAAATCATGCTAAAAATCATCTGGCCAAAAGGAAAACGAGAAAAGAAAAACGAAAAGCGAAAAACTGCAATGTAATGCACGAAAAACTTTTCGAGGCAACCCCAAAGAAAAACACGAAACAAATACCAAAAAAAAAAGATAAAAAACACAAAACATAAGTAAAAAGTAAAACAGAAAAACAGAAAAACCACTTTAAGCATTTTTCCCATTTTCATGCAATTTTTCCAACAAGAGAGACGCTTCTCCATTGTTTACTTTACTTCTCTATTTCTGGCCAAAAGCGATGGGAAATAAACCAAAAGAAAAACGTTGACAAAATGGAAAAGTTTGATGCATTTGTGTGTTGTGTGTTCTCACTTCTATCTGTGTGTGTATAAGTGTGTGCGTGTGTGTGTGTGTGATATGCATGCAATTATTATAACTATTATTATTATAAAGTTTTGTTACTTTCGTTACTTTTATGCTAACTACTTTTTTGCGTGCAATCTGTGCTGTGGCTTTGATTTCCCTCCGATTGTTGACTTAATTGACTCGCATTAAAAACCCTTTTAAAGACTCAATTGAATGTTGTCCTTAAACTATAGATTCTACTGTTCATAGATCTATATATAATATATATTAAAGACCTCTAGTACCCACCCTTAAGTATCCCTAAATCATGAATTATACTCGATATATATGGGAATCTATATTAAAGTGCAGCAAATTCTTTGAATCACTTTCTGTGGCTGCAACTTCCATAAGATTACCTTGTTCCCTCTCCAGTTACACATATTCTACACCTATTCAACATTCTGACCAATGCTATATCTGTATCTTTATCTATATCTGTATCTATAAGATAGTTATATATGAAGATAGTTTCATGTCTCAGTTTCCCACTTCACTTCCTGCTTGAAAGTTGCATTCAAAGTAAAACAAGTCTATGAATTATCCACTTTATCCTTCTCCAGTTACACATATTCTGCACCTATTCAACATTCTGACCAATACTATATCTACATCTATATCTTTATCTTTATCTATAAGATAGTTATATATGAAGATAGTTTCATCTCTCAGTTTTCCACTTCACTTCCTGCTTGAGAGTTGCATTCAAAGTAAAACAAAACCAATAATCAACTCTAACCAACCCATTCTTCAACTCGATAGTATGATAAGTGATAAGTTTCCACCTCTGCCAAGCTTCACTGTACTCTAGTTATACACTTCACAGTGCCCAGTTGACATTGGCTGTACTCAAAATTGCCAAACTGCTGCGTTATGCGCAGTTTTTCGCTGCGCTTTGTGCCCAATTCCATAGCCTAAGGTCTGTTTCAGAGTGTTTAAGCAAACTCAGGCATACCTTGGTGTGCGCCTAGCAATTTGTCGCTTGATCAATGAATTTCTCTATAGATTTCAACCAAACACTTGTCGAAGTGGCACAACAGTTTGTCAATTGAAATTGGGGCTCTGATTCTCGCCCACAATCGAAAGAGGCGAAGAGACTCTGAGAAAAAAGTAAAAATAGAAGGAAAAGTCAAGTAAATGTGGTCTGCAGTAATTCGGAGCATTTGTGGGTTCAACTGAAGACAAAAAGTATTTTGGCTGCTGGGGGATTGTCAATTGGCAAGCTGCAACATGCTGCAGGTTGCAACTGACAATTGCTCACACGAGTTTTGCTTTTAGTTTTTTGGCTGCGGCCAGCGCATTTCTCTGAAATGTGCAATGGCTAAAAGCTAAATATATACGCTACGGCATTATGCCAAGCGGTACTTTTTATTTTATTTGTATTTTTATGCTAAAGCTATAAAAAAACTCACAGCTGCAACTGCAACGCTGCAAACACAGCCACCTCAGTGGAATTTCTTCAGTTGCGTCTTCGACTTGGTGCCCGCGGCACGCAGTCAACGCGAATTCTGCTGAATTGCAGTTCGAAGTCGAATAAATCTCAGTGCTTTTTGGACAATAAAGAGAACTCTCAACTCCCAACTCCCTTTTTACCCCCTCCCACGAAACGAAGTGTCTCATAATCGAAAAGAGTTCCGCAAATTGTGTCAAATTATCTGTAAATTTACGAAGAAAGAAAAAGTATTTCAGTCTTTAAGTGTTGCATAATCTGTGATCGCTGCTTTTACTTCTCATATGGATTACTCTCTCGTTGAATAAGGATTATAAAGGACTATTTCAGGATCTAAATTTAAGCACTTAAGTGCTGCCAACTTAAGACTTAGCATTGACCTTGACCTAATAGTTATCTTTAGTGCATTGCTCATACGCCACGTTAACAAACGGTTGCAATCGCTCAATAAACCCACACAGATATAAACTTTAAAGCCACACACACACACGCACACGCACACACACTGAGACACACACTTCGCTGTTGCATTTTAATTAACTGCCTTTCATTAACTGTGCATCAATTTACATGCCTGTCGCCTGCAACCCGCCGCCGCTGTCCGCTCGCCCTGCCCCATTAACACGCGTTCGTATTAACACATTAGTCCGAGCCAATGCCAGCGCCTGAGCTGGAGTACAGCAGCAACGGCAACGGCAACGGCAGCAGTGAGCTGCCCCTGCCACCGCCTCCGTCGCCCACACAGCTGCTGCAATTCGAGACCGAGGAGCTGTTTCCCCAAAACCAGACACAAACCTCAACCCCAAGCCCCAGCTCCAACCCCAGCCAGGCACAACAGCAGCAACAGGCCAGTAAACACACACGCACAAACAGCAGCCTGTCATCAATTTCGAGCAACTCCTCGAACACGTCCTCCTCGGGCGTGGGCGGCAGCGCTGCTCTGAGCCCCAGCCTCGTGGCATCCAGCGCATCGACACTCTCCCTGGACATGGAGCACTCGCCGCTGCATTCGCGCCAGGCCTCTGGCTCCTGCAACTCGCTCGATGTGGGCCTTGATAATTATACAATGCCATCTCCACCGCCGCCGCCACCACCGATGCCAACAGCAGTTGCTGCACCACCACCACCAGCAGCAGCAGCAGTTGCTGTGGTGGCACGTGGAACGCAGAGAAGCACACAGAATGAGAACGACATGAACACGCAGAATAAGAACCATAATGCGTATAATCAACTGTTGAAGCAGTTCTCGAATAAGCTGCAGCCTCAACAACAACAACAACAACAACCAACAAACACACTAAACAGACAACACAACAACACGGCGAAGCCATTTGTGCAACTGCAACCTCATGTGGCAGCCCTGACGGCAACACTTGCTAATCAATTGAAATTTAATTCACATCAGGCAGCACCAGCAGCAGCAGCAACACCAGACAAAGCTCAGTCTGAAATAATGTCAGCCAACGTGGCGGATGAGCAATCCTCATCCATTTATCAGCAACAAATGAACAGCAACAACAACAACAGCGACGCTGCCGCTGCGTACACAGTTCCGGCGTTGCAGGCAGCGGCGAGTGGCGCCGATCAGCCATTCGAGTATGTCACCTTGACCGGAAATGTGATACGCAGCGTGCAGCCGCCTGGTAAGGGCACCAGCGGCAGCTACCGGGTAAGTAATCCCCCCTAATCCCGCCCCCTGCCCCCTGCCCCCTGCCAGCCGCAGCTGCCGCCTAACTCGAACTTTACGTTTTACTTTTCGATGTTCCTTGTTAACTGTTGCAGGTTCTTAATCCTCCTGTTGAAATCCCCTAACTACAACACTTCCTTCTCCTCCCGCAGGTCAACCAGGGCTATGCACGTCCCTATGGCGCCTCCCAGCAGCCGCCTGCAGCCGCGCCCAAGTCGCCGGTGCAGGTCGCGTATCCTCCACAGCAGCAGCAGCAGCGTCCCGCTGGCAACCCCTATGCCACTTTGCCACGCAGCAATGTTGGTCAACAAGGTAAGACGGCTGACGATGAGTATCTCTCTCAATCAGAAGGTGAATGGGTTTAGATACAAAGATACAAGATACGAGATACAAAGATACAAAGATACTTAACTACTTATTAGTGCGTGATATTTCTGCAAGTTTAGCTGCTTGTTGTGTTTTTTTTATATATATATATGTACATATCTTCTTCTTTTGTGGGGTAGAGGGTTGCCACTCGCCAGAGTCACAGTTGTCAAGAGCTGGCAACCCTAGTATTAAATATATAGTACTCAATGCTGTTGTAAAGTTTAAAAGATGATATCGAGTTTTATATTTCCAATAAATCTTTGCCAACAAAACGTCCAACTAACCGCGAGAGTTTCCCACAAAATCTGCCGCCTGTCTAAATTCTTACTAACTGCAAAAAGTTTTTGGTACACGCCTAAGACTAAGCCTAGAGTTTGTATATATCTGTCTATAAAACATGTTGTGTGTGTGTTTAGGTCGTAACGTACAAAGGTACCATAGCTTCAACAATCAGCAGCAGCAACACCAACAACAACAACAACAACAACATCAACAACAATTGCAGCAGCTGCAGCAACAACACCAACAGTTGCAGCAACAGAAGCAACAATATAGAAACTCATACCCCACTGGATCGAGCAATAACTATAACACTCAGACTCAGTCCTACAACAACAACAACAACAACACAGCTACAATCGAGGTAAACCCCAGCAACTGTTGCACCTGCCTCAGCAACACTTTTTCAGTTCGATTTGAGTTACTTGAGTTGTTGCTTCAAAGAGCTGCCTCTCCTCTTTAGAGGCGCATCAAACGCTTGCTTCATATTATAATACATATTAAAAGAGAAAACTGCAACTGGCAGCAGATGCTGAAAGCCAAGTTAATCGAGTTATAAACTGGGCCCGTTGACAGGGCCAATTGATGATAGGGAAAGCATTTTAAATAAGTTATAACGCGGCCAGACGGGAAATTAAAACTGACAGCGGAAAATGGGACACTCTCTGGGTGAGTTTGGGGGGAAGGGGTTTCATTTTCAATGCCAATGCGATTGCGATGGTGATGGCGATTGCCGTTGCAGTGGCAGTTGCCGTTGCCGTTGCAGTGGCAGTTGCCACAACGCTTCCGGCACATTGCATGCAACTGAAAGCCAAACCCAAACTCAGACCCAAAGCGTAAACCGAAACGCAGCCAAAGCAAACGTACGTTACGTTTACGTATACGTAATGCTGCCGAAACGAAACAATTCATGTACACAGACAGACACAACCAACACACCATACACACACACACACACACACACACACACAGTTGCCATACGGCAGTAAAATAAATGATATAAAATGTATTCGCAACGTTGCAACGTTGCAATCTCTGCGGTCGCCGAATCTCTGCCTTTCCTCCGCACAAAATACAGAACTTTAAATGCAGCGCAAATAAAAGAATGCAGAGGGTTACAGCATATCGAGACACACTGACTGCGAAAAGTAAACGCACACTTAGTTGAACATCAGAGTTGAAATTTGTGACACAAATTGAGGCAGAGATTGCAAGGGAAAGAAGGAAAGACAGAAACGCTTCTAGCTTTAAGTAAAATTAGATCTGATTAAAGCAAACTGTAGGTTGTCATTATATATCATATATATATGTAGTATATTCCACCGATATCGGCTTAGGTTTATGCCTCTTAACTATATAAAACTTCGCCTAGATTCCTCTTTCTATAAATATTTATACTTCAAATCAGACAACGCTAGCTTCAACCTTTCAGACCCATTCTATATACTTTTCTGTTTCATTTAAACATTATCTTAACTTCAGATCTGATTTCCGATCTGAAAACCATTCCTGTGCGTTTACTTCTAGCACGCACTGTGCTGCTGTTTCTATAAGTTGAACGCGGCCTGTTCACACCCAAAAATTTTATATATTTTTATTATATTTCTTTATGTACACATATTTGTACATAAATATATACATGTGTGTGTGTATATGTATGTGTGTGTGTGTGTTTGGGTGTGTGTGCGTGTGTTTGTATATCAATTACGAGTCTGCACTCTTGTTGGCTGTCATAACGGAAATGAATTAACAACAAATATGCCGAACAGCAGTTGAAACAAGAAAGAAACACAACGACGAGAGTTTCCCCTTAACAATACAATTTATGAGGCAATTTTTTTCTGGTATATGCAATTAAAAATGCAATTATTGAATGCGATGTCCACACACACATACACACACCACACACCCTGCCATTAGTCAGAGCAGCGTTGATCCTTCAGCTGGGCTCGAGTTGAGTTCCTGCGTCAGAAATCAAAATCAATCTCCTAATCAAAGCGAGAATCACGCACAACCGCAGCCATCATTGGAGTTGGTTGGGAGAGGGAGTTTGGTTAACGGTTTCTGGTGTTGTTTTTAGCGGCATGCCGCCAACAAGAAGAAGAAGCTGGCTAACAAAAGTGCGTTAAGGCAGCTGCCAAAAGCCGTGCAACACATAAAAACAAATCCAGTTGGCAAATCCCACAGCGCCGTTTCGCCTGGCATACAAAAAATGTGCTGGCAAACAAATGTTTGTATTACACACACATAGCGACACGCACAAGCCACACACACACACACACACACACACACGCATACAGAAACACCCAGAGAGCCGCATAACAATGTAAACGAAGGCAGATAAATTACCAGTCATTATTATCCAAACAGGCTGACATCCTGTTTGCTTCTTGTGCTGCGGCCCCACTGCCTGTCTCTTTCTCTTAGCCTAGCTCCCTCTCTGTCACTCTGTAAGACGGTAAGCGTGCCGAGCAGCCATGCATCAAATGCCTGGAATTCCCTCAAGCAGCGCTCTCTGGCATTGGATCAATGTCGAGTCCTTCTCTGATTTATCGCCTGCATTTTGTATGCCATATAAAACTATTGTCCTACATTTATCTCTTGAAAACCTACCCCTCACCCCCTGCAGGATACTTTACTCTATTCAATTCTGATCTCTTTTCTCTGGCTTCTTTTATAGGTTACGGTTATCAATATTCCCATTAGAAAAGCAAAACCCAATCGTTTTCCTTCTCGAAAACCTCCTTAAGAAATTGCAAAGAGCGTGCAAAGTTTGGTGAATTTTTGGATACATTTTTTGGAAAAACAAAAGAGACACCTGAAAATATCTATTTATACAATTTTCTAACACAAATTTTCATTTTTTAGTCGATTTTTTATTAACAGGAAAATGTGAAACGATTTCTCAATAAAACTTGCACAACTTTGTGTCATATTCTCTATATATATATCTTTCTACTATATATAACTACTTTCTACATAAACTCTTTATGTACAAAACTTACGCTAAACGCTTTCAGCCTAACCTAACTTAATATATACAAACGATATATGGATATATATAACTGTATCTGTACCTTATACTAATTGAACTGTCTCCAAGGCATTCGAAGAACTTTGCCCAACTTTGCACAACTTTGCATGCCTTTTGCCAGTATCTGTGTTCCATATAAAACAAATATATATATATATGTCATACATATATATATATATACATATATATACTTGTATAGGATTAAACTGGGAGCAACTTCTGGAGAACTTTGTGACTTCTTTTGCGTCCTTTGACTTGACAAAATGTTTTGCTATGAGTTTTTTTCAGTCTTTTGTCTCTCATGTTCACAGGAAGTGTGCGAGTGTGTGTACGTGTGTGTGTGTGTCTGTGTCTGTGTTAGTGTTTCTGCCATTTTCAATTTCTGCAAAATTACAGGCAATATGAAATTATGCATAATAAAAAGCAATGACTACCTGTCGTCGCCAACAGACAAGGGCCGCTGCGCCGTAAAAAATGGAAGTAAATACACACACAGACTATACACACACCATGTCTAGCACACACACACACACACGCACACGTACTACTGTTTATTGTTGTGCCATGAAAATGGCTCCGAACATAAGAAATGAAATATTTATTTGCTCGTCCCGTGCGCCGCACACACGGCGCATAAAACGCTCGACAATTTTCCGCGTTCGACGCCGCTTTTCATTTACTTTCCGTCCTACATATATATATATTTTATTATCTTTATGTTTATTTTTAGTATACGCAAAATATGGCAAGTGATATTTTGTTTATGTGCGAAACAAATTGTTACAACTTCTTTTTTTTTATCGGTTTTCGTTTTAATTGATGAGAATATTGCGTATACGCAGCGTGTTGCAGGGAAATAGTTTTGTTACTTTCTCGGCCAGCTGCCAGTTGCCAGTTGCGAGTTTGTTGTGCACACATCATACACACACACACACACACACACACACACACACTAATTGAAAATATCATCAGGATTCGGCCCCTGGGAACTGGAACTGGAACTGGTTCTCAGCCAGGGGCTGGCTCATTTGTTAGTTAGCCTTTAGTTCTTAGTAGTTCTTTTTGTTGTTGTCTTGCGCCGCCACTTGACATCTTCGCTCCGCCTCCGCTCCGCCATCCGCCATCCGCTCTGCTCTGCTCCTCCAACAAAGACACCGCCAACGCCTTCACCTTCGCCTCCGCCGCCGCTTTGCACAGTGCCAACGATTAACAAGCGAATCACTTTTATTTCTTTCTGCTCTTATATTTGACACCCCCCGCCCCCCGCAAAAACTAACCCACAATCCGCTTTCCGTTATCCGCACACGAAACGCGTTTTCCCCCGTTTTCGGGCAACAGATGTGGAGGAGGAAGGCTTGCAGCCGCAATTTGCGGAGGAATGCTGCTACGAGGTGGACGTGGAGCTCGAGATGGCCGCCAGTCGTCGCACGCACGGCTCGAGCTTCTCCTGGCCACCGCCCCAGGACGACAGCCACGCGGCGCCAACAGCAGCGCCGCTTTACATAGCGCCACCTGAGACGCAGCACGTCGTCGTGGCAAATCCTGTGCAGGAGGTGCCTCCGCTGCCACCGGGCAGTGCCACCTCGCGTCTAGATCCACAGCCGCAGCAGCAGCAGAGACTGCAGCAGCCCCAAGCGCCGCAGTGGCAGAGCTACTCGGCGCCGCAGCTGAGCAACCAGCAGCCGCAAATGGAGCAGGAATCGAGCTCGGACAGCTACACGTCGACATCGACGACGACAACGACCACCTCGGAGGAGTACCAGCGCATGTATGCCGCCCAGCTGCAGGCCTACCACATGCAGCAGGCCTACGAGCAGTCCGGCTCCGAGCTGGACTACCAGCTGGACTACGGCAGTGCTCAGGATGTGCAGGAGTACGCCTCGGGCCGGAGGAGCGCACAGGAGTGTGTGGACTCGCTGGCAGCGCCCCTGAGCACCTACAAGCTGATCGATATGGTAAGGGAGGTGACACCCAGCCCAGTGCCAGCACCCGCTCCCGCACCTGCACCCGCACCTGCGCGTCATGTGGCGTTCAATGATGAGCCTGAGATCAAGGAGCTGCCCCAGCTGCACACAGAGCTGGAGACGATACCTGAGTCGGCCGCTGAGGCGGAGCAGGCGAACGGCTCGGCTGCTGTCAGAGCTTGGGCAGACGATGCTCATGATTATCAGCAGGAGGATCACGAGGGTCTCATCATCGATCAGCGCTGCCAGATCCTTGAGAGCCAGCGCCTCTTCCAGGCGACGCCTGAGATCAATTTCGAAATAGCGCCGGTGCGTCCACGTCCAGCGCCCTCCAAGATACCCAATCCCATGCCCAAGGAGTGGATCAATCCCATGATTCGTGTGCTCACCACAGCCTCGGAGGTTCCCTTCCATCTGGTCGAGTGTCCGTTCCCCAAGCCCTGCGGCGATGACTTCGAAGCGGAGGCCGCAGCCGCTGCCGACGCAGCAGCTGTCGCTCCTCCTGCTTCCTTCACAATACCAGCACCTCCTCCACCTCCAGCTCCAGTTCCAGCTCCAGCTCCAGCTCCAGGTCCTTCGGACTCCTATGTCGCCCAGCTGCTGCGCGAGTCGCCGCCGAAAGGCACTCGCTTCAGCCAGGCAATGGCAACGGCGCCCGAGTTTGAGCTGCGCTTCGCACCACCTGCCGCAGAGGGCATTCCCCTGCCGGATGAGACGGTGCCCTACATGCCTCCGCCCATGGACATGAAACCCTATTTGCGGGAGGATTACCGTCCCAAGAGTCCGTTTGTGAGCGCCTTGACCACCGCACCCGAGCGTCCGTTCGAGGGTCACTTCGACCGGGACGTACCCATCCATTTGATAGACCTGCCCACACCCAAGGAGCACCTGACCATGGGCAGTGCCCTCTGCACGGCTCCCGAACGGGGCTACACCCCGCTGAATCCCGAGAACGCGATGCAGCGCTTCGATGAGGAGCAGAAGCAAAAGGAATTGAAAAAAACTGAATTTCAGGTGCTCAACCACGAGGAGGAGCTGGGCATCAGGCCGGAGCCGCCAGAGTCCGTCGAGTACTACAAAACGGATCCACATCAGCCACGCAAATCCTCAGCATTTGCGGCTATGCAAGCATTCCAGCCGTCCCGCGAACCGCTTTCCTCCTCCGCCTCAGCCTCCGCCTCCGCCTCGAACACTGTGACAAACACGCCGCGTGCTTCGATTGCGTCCATGTCGAAGGATCTGAACGATCTTGAGTACCAGAAGTACTGCAAGGCGCAGCAGCGCAATCAGAAGCGTCTCGACTACTTTCACAAAAAGGAAGAGGAACTGCAGCAGACCCAACCCCAGCCTCAGACACAGACTCAGACTCTCTCCTCTAACTTGAACTCGCTTGTTACAGCTAGCAATGCCTCCAATGCGACTGCTTCCTCTAACTCCTTTTCCACAGTCCAACAGTCCAACAACAACAACAACAGCTCCAGCACAGCCCACGCCGCCCAGTCCCAGGCTCAAGTCCAGGCCAACAGCCGCCCCTCCTGCCTGTCAGCCAATCAGACTACCCACTCCAATCAGACAGCTGTAAATAAACTCGAGGCCCAAGAACTGTTCGAGGAAACCGCCGAGGAACTCGAGCACTCCGAGGTTCTCTTCCCGCCACCATCCCCGCTCAGCCATCTGAAGGGCAAAGCCGTACAGTCCGGCCTCCACAAGGCAGACACCATACCGAAATACCAGCGCAACTGGACTGTGCTGCCCACCCAGAGTCCCATCCGCACGCCGGAGCCACAGGAGCTGCGCGACAATGTTCCGCTTGCTTTCGCAGACGCACCCAAGCAGGCGACCGCCGAAACTGTACATAGACCCATAGCAAAGGTTTCCAGCCAGGGGGCAACCACCGGATCGGCTCCGGCGGCTGCCCGCGGCTCGATTGCATCTCTGAGCAAGGCGGCGCCAGTGCAGCCGACGGTGCCGATCATCATCGAAGATCGCTCGGGTCCAGTAATGATGGCTTTCCAATCACTAGATGAATACGACTACCCGGATCAGTCCCAGACGGCCATCAGGCCCTACACGCCCTCCTCCCTGATGACCAACAAGCCGGCTCCCATCATACCCTTCTACCAGACCGAGGAGAAGCTCTGCTTCGACGAGTGTCCGGCCACCCACGCGCGCGCCTACGACCAGCGCGCCGCCTCGCCCTTCCCGGATCGCGCACGCTCGCCAGCGCCCGGACCACCGCCCAATCCGCTGGCTGCCATACGTGCGCCTCGCATGAAGGAACCGGAGTCCAATCTGCTGACGGTCTCCGGGCCACGCCTCCAAACCGGCTCCATAACAACTGGCCAGAGCTATCAGGGACAGCTGCTGGCCCACTCGGAGCAGAGCAGCCAATCGGGCAGCCAGAGCTACACGCAGCAGCCGGAGACGCTCACCGAGCGGCAAATCGGCAACCTGAGCGTGCAGCAGCGGGAGCAATCCTCCCTGCTCCAGCAGCAGCAGCAGTCGCAGTCCCAGAGCCTGACCAAGACCCAAATAGGCAATGCCCAGATCGAGCGCAGGCGCAAGGTGACCGAGGAGTTCGAGCGTACCCAGAGCGCCAAGACCATCGAGATCCGCACCGGCTCCAAGTCGCAGACTCAGACTCAGTCGCAGTCGCAGGCCCAGTCGGAGTCAACGGAACGTCGCCAGTCTTATGGCCGCACTGGGTATGTGGCCGACCAGGCCAGACGCCTCTCCGGCTTGGAGCAGGAGATCAGCAGCCTGACCAGCCAGTCGCAGGCCATCAGCGCCAGAGCTTCGACTCTCGGAGAAAGCAGCTTCCCCCAGCTGCGCTCGCCCACCTTTGACAGCAAGTTCCCCTTGAACCCGGCCGCTGAGGCCGTCCACGGATCACCTGTGCCGCCAGCGAGCAAGCTGCTGGGACCACCACCCGGATTCATGCAACAGCTGCAGCTGCAGCAGCACACGGCACAGCAGACGCACGAGGCGCACCAGAAGTCGGCCTTCAGGCCGACAGGCAGCTCGGTGCTCTCCTCCAGCCAGCAGCAACTCCAGCAGCAGCAGCCGCAGCAGCTGCGGACACAAAGCTCGCACACAAACGCGGCCACGACACCATCGCTAGCATCAACATCAGCAATCGCATCACCATCTTCATCAGCTCAAAGGTCGGCGCAAGCCAGTCTAACCAAAGCTTCTGCTATTACTACCACGACTAATAACCAGGCGTGTGTCGCCTACAGGGCGCCAGCTGGAGGCAGCTCTAGTGGAGCCACCAGTGGCTCCAGCAAGGCTGCCCATAACATCTCTGCCATGGCTAATCTGGCTATTAACAATAACAATAATAATAACTATGTAAGTGGCCCACGGCCGAACGCTTCAATCGCAGCTCCAACTAAGACAGTCGCTGCCACGCCTGCTGCGCCTGCGCCTGCCAGTTTTCCGCCGAATCTAAGTGACCTAACCTCAAATCTTGATGGTTCCGCAGGAGGTGCTGGAGGCAAGGGTGGCGTCTTCGGAGCCACATCCGCTCCCAAGCGCGGACGCGGCATCCTCAACAAGGCCGCCGGACCAGGTGTGCGCATCCCACTCTGCAACAGCTGCAGCGTGCAGATCAGGTGAACGAACAGATCCCAAACGAAGTTCTTTGTTGTTGTTCCTGTTACATATCCTTGTGTTTGGCTTATCCTCAGGATAAATCTTGTCTCAAACCTAACCTGAAGTTAAATCTAATCTGTGTTTTGTTTTTACCCTTTTGAGTGAGTTTTCCTTTGACTCCTCGAAGCTCGCATGTGTTTTTGTTGCAGCTTGAGAGTACGACAAAAGTTTCCTTTAAGAAATCTCCACTGTACCTCAACTGAGCTGCCATCTTTCAGCTCTAATCCCAGCCTAATCCCCGCATGCTTCTTGTCCTTAACCCTAACCGATGTTTGTACTTCTGTTGCAGCTCCCCCTGCCAAGCCTATTAACTCGCATGCTAATCAAACCGCCACGCTGCCACGCCCACAGAGAGCAACTGACAACGCCTCCGAGAGCCCAACGGATGCAGATGCCACAGCCATGCTGGCCGAGTCCATTGGCAAGATCAACATGGGCGAGCAGACGAACGCCTTCATGCAGGAGGCGGGCAAGATCATTTCCAGCATGCTGGAAGCCCGCCTGGCCAACAATGGCAGTGCCACGCCCTCTCATGGGGGCAGCACGCTCAGCCTGCGCAGCAACAGCAGTTCCAATCTCTCCAAGAGTCCAATGATTGTGCGCAAGCGCCTGGATCTCGACGACTTCAAGCACATCGATCCCACGCAGCCGGTGGCCCTCCACTCGGTGATCGCTGTGCCGCCCAAGCAGCCACCCACCGAGCAGGGCAGCCAGAAGGCTCAGCCCCAGGTGGCACGTGTGGAGCAGACGCTGCAGGCCGAGCTGCCCGCTCAGCATCCCATGAGCAAGATCCTCGACATATGTGATAGTGCCAAGGCAAACAGCACGACGAACCTGGCACAACAGGCGCCGGAGCCGGTGGCCTTCAGGAACAATCTGAGGCGCACTGGCGCCACACACGCCGCCGATCGTCGCTCCTACATAGAGCCCAAGCAGACACCTCCAACCCACAACAATAACAACAACAATGAGAGTGTGAGCAGCAACAATAGTCAGGGAAATGTGCCAGTCTTCAGTGTCAGCGTCAAGGCGCTGGGACCGAACGCTGAGGCACAGGCTGCCATGTCCGAGGAGAACGAGAAGGCTGTGAGTCAGTTGCTCAAGGATGGTAAGCGTCCGATTTGCTGTCAGTGCAACAAGGAGATTACCTCGTAAGTAGCTTGCCTGCGCCTGCATCCTGTGACTCTGTTTTCTGCATGTCCTTTACTGATCCTCTAATCCCTTCGAAAGTATCCCAACTAAATTCGAATTTCTTTTCATTCAAACAGAGGACCCTTCATTACGGCCTTGGGCCGCATCTGGTGTCCCGATCACTTCATTTGCGTGAACGGCAACTGCCGTCGTCCACTGCAGGACATCGGCTTCGTTGAGGAGAAGGGCGATCTCTACTGCGAGTACTGCTTCGAGAAGTATCTGGCGCCCACCTGCAGCAAGTGCGCTGGCAAGATCAAGGTAAGCTCATCGCTTAACTCCCTTGAGATCCTAACTAATGATGCTTATAATCCTAGGGTGATTGCCTGAATGCCATTGGCAAGCACTTCCATCCGGAGTGCTTCACGTGCGGCCAGTGCGGCAAGGTCTTTGGCAATACTCCATTCTTCCTAGAGGATGGCAACGCCTACTGCGAGGCCGATTGGAACGAGCTCTTTACCACCAAGTGCTTCGCTTGCGGCTTCCCCGTCGAAGCTGGCGACAGATGGGTTGAGGCACTGAACCACAACTACCATAGCCAATGCTTCAACTGCACTGTGAGTACTCTAGATCCTTCCTTCTCTCCAGGATCCTTATTGAAATCCCTTTTTTTTAGTACTGCAAACAAAACCTGGAGGGTCAGAGCTTCTACAACAAGGGCGGACGTCCCTTCTGCAAGAACCATGCCCGCTAAAGGCTGCCACGGATCGTACAACAGATCTTATATGGCACGACTATGGACTTCAGGGATCACGCACACTAACAACAACAACAACAACCAACAACAACAATCGATAAACACAAGAACAATCGATAAAAACAAATATAGAGACAGCTCTTAACTAGGCTTCAAGCATAAAGCTGAAAGAAACGTATATAGCTTATTATTGCAATTATCAAACTAAATGATGACTAATTATTAGAACTTCCTTTTTGTTTTTTGAATCGTTCACACACACACATACACACACACACACACGCACACACACATACGCGCAACTGTTATCCTAATTTTAAATGAAATGAAACACGCGACACGAAATCGAATTAGCTAGCAAAATGTGTCCTAGTACACACACACACACACTCTCACACACACACACACACTGACACACACGCAGAGCAAAAGTATATAACCCGATTATATTATTTATTCATCATATTATCATCATATCGAACTACTATCGACGAGAACACTCTACCTAATACCACTTATAATATTATATATGTACTCGTATTTTCACAAAGGTTATTTAGTTCAGAAATGATCATCCGACGCTGTTGACCAACTACAATAACTAACAATAAACCCGCGAAAGGATCGTTCAAAATATTGGCCTTAATCGAGATCTACTTGCAATTCGGATCGTAGTCAGGTCTGTTCAGCAGTAGAATATCATAAAAAAAACAAATCAAATGCTTTAAATTATAAATTGCGATCATAAATTATTAAGCTACAAATTTAATTTAAATTTTATGTTGTAAACTTAATCGAAAAGTATCTACGAATTGAGATTGTACCTTTGCACTTAATCAGCAGATCAATAAATTTCAACATCTTTTTCGCGTTAAGTGTCGATCTTATTCATTTATTCCCATATATTAAATATCCTGCTCCTTCTCTATTAAAAAGTAGAGTGGAAAACGGATCTGGAACAGCTGGATAGATATATAAAGTCATATCTAAACCAATATATTATCTAATTATAACATTTCCAATAGAGATCTCACTTTTAGTCTCAGCACAGTGACTCCAAAACTGTGAGCCGAAAACTTTTGCAAAGCATTGCATACTTTCGGGCCGCACGGAAAAACAATTGCCTAAAAACTTTTCGGGTCAGTTGCTTTTCTGCGATTCTGTTCGCCTGGTACTTTGCCTAAGTTTTTAGTCGAAATCTGAGTCCAAATTTTTTTTTTTTTTTTTTTTGTTTTTTCAGCAGCATTCGCTCTTTCAATAGGAATTTCTAGTCAATGATTCATAAGTTAGCTCACAGTAAGCTTCCTCTGAGCAACAAGGTGACAATTTATAGGCAAATAATTGCATATATATATGATATATATATATATGTATATTCTATATATATATATATATATTCCATACATATATACATATATTTATATAGCTATATTTCCCTATGGCTGCAATTATTTGCCTATAAATATGATATTCAGGTTGTCTGTATGCTGCCGCTTCGTATATAATCCACAAAAAACCAAAGACAGCATAGGTCCAGCGTATTCTAACAACTCATATGCGAGCCGATTATCCTCTGAAAGGACCTCAGAAGTGTCCTTGTTGCTTTTGACCTACTGCAATTACATTTTCAGCTCGTTTTCAATTGGGAGCTTAAAGGGAAATGTCAAGGGTAACGCCTACAATGCCTCTGCAAGCAGTCAGTAATATTTTGGGTTGACTTTCTCTAATCCTTTTCATAGGTATTATGCCATAATTCCTTGGAAACATCCTGCGGGGGAAACTAGTCCTTGGAAAAGGTGTGTTTTGTTGCGGAGTACAAACATAATGTCATAATCGTTTGAAGCTTCCGGTTAGCTGCTCTCACGTAATTCGTTGACAGGAAAAGTGTATGCAACAGCTATTGGTTTACACACACACACACACACATGGTGTACACACACCCAGCGTAAGCACACACGCGCCATTTCGACAGCCAAGAGCAATTTCATGCTCAACCAATTTTTGTTGTTTTCATTTGGAATTTTTTGAGGCAATATACAAACTGTACGGAGGCACTTTTCAGGACATTCTTGCCGTACTCCGGTCCGGATTTTTACTACGGCCAATGGAAGAAGGTGTCAATTTTTGTGTTCGCTCCACATTTTTGTGGTGCTGGGTGTTAATCGCTGGACCACTTACTGGGACTGGAACTGGGACTGGGCTCTAACGACTACCAAGGCCTCTAGGCCAATACAAATTTACGCTAGATTAAACAGGATATACGAAATGACTACGTGTGTGTACTTGTCCATGTGTGTGTGTGTTCGGGGGTGGCGGTGCTCTGTGGACACGCCCTTTAGCTGCTGAGCCCTGCGAAGCGGAAAGTAAAAACAATTTTGCGGTTTTTGTGGCATTTTTCAACATTACATTTTTATTTTTTTTGCAAATGTTTTGCGTTTTAGTTTATTTAGCCTTGTACATAAAACAAAGGACTTTAAGTTAGTATTAAGTATGCCTATACATATACATATATATGTGTATCTACTACAATTAATTCATATTTACGTTTACCTTTAACTAATTTTATTACTTTTATTTTTATTATGCTTGAAACGCATTCAGAATTCAGTTTCTGGTTTTTGCGCGCAAAATTTGTCACCGTAGCGTTCCGTTGCGAATTTACATAGAAATCTCTCTATAGTCGAACATATATATATATATAGTATATATATATATAAAGTACATAGCAACATACATATACATGTAGGTATATATATGCGATATCTGCTTTAGATTTTGGATTTTGGGTTACGAGGGGGAAAGCATCTGCACTAGAAATGCACTCGAAATTTCTGTGTGTTATTTACAAATCAGTTTTCATTTTCTTAAGATTTTCTTTTCTTTTTTTGGAATATTTTAATACTTTTACTTTAGGCATACATGAAATTTAGTTATAGAGATACTTTACGCAGCGCATTTCCTATGCTTACAAAAATAAATTCAACACATTCAAGTACAACAAACATATCTTAAAATCTAAATGCCGCTTAGAGTAGATGCGTAGAGACAAAGAGTTATATATATGGTATATAACTATATCTGTATAATCGTTTTAGGATCAGAGTTATTTAGTTTCCATATCGTACAAATAAATACCTTTGGGTTAACGAGTGTTTAACAAAAACAACAAAAAAGAAAACCAGCAGAAATCTTTATGGACTCCTCAAATTGTGCGTCTGGTTTCACGCTTGATTTCAGTTTCGGGTAGGATTAGGGGGCACCAAGGGGGTAGGGGGGTAAGCGGGTGGGGGCTACAAATGGGCCAGTATATCGATCTGATCGAGTGCACTGGCCTGCACAGTTGCCTGAGACGGCACCTGAGCCTGAGCCTGTGCCTGGGCCTGTTGCCTTCCGGTTGACTGAACGTTGCCGCTGTTCGCCTGGGAGATGGTCACAATGGTCACCAGGTCTTTGGCCTTATTAGCTGGTCCTGTTGCGGTGGGACTGCTGGCGATGCTATCGCGATTCCTTGACTCGATTTCCACAATGGCCGAGGTGAGCAATGTATTCGACTGCAGTGCACTGTAGTCGGGCAATTGCTCCACCGACAGCTCCGGCAAATCCTCGTTGGCCAGCAGACGACCCGAGGGCGCCGTCTCGATGGTCCGTTCGCTGTTGAGGGTCAGCGATGCGGGCGTGGCATTGCGGGAACGATAGCTCGGCGGCAGGCTGTACTCGGAGCCGCCAATGCTGCTGCTGATGGTGCCACCAGCGGCGCCCATGCCCGAGCGCAATGTGGTCAGCGGTGCCCTGCGAAGTGAGATGAGAAACAAGAAATGAGATTCAAATTGAGTTCGGATTGGAGAGAGATTGGGATGCAGTTGGGCAGGAAATGTATGCATTATTTGCACTCTGGCTGCCATGAGACAAAGTCAATGCACAAATTTGCATGTATCCTTCCATCCTTCCATATGTATCTTTCTATCTTTGTATCTTTCTATCTTTGTATCTACGTCTGCCTAAGTCTTTGTTAATTTAAATAACAAAAGGCGCTTGGGCAATTGTTGCCAGTCTGTGTCTATCTCTCTGGCTAACCATATCCTAGAGAATTCACACTTCAGTCAACAACAGACACACACGCACACACACACACACACCCAGACACACACAAATTGTTAAGTCAGACTCGGACTGAACTTGTTGGTTGTTTTGTCTGCCCTTTTTTTCTCCTGCTTTTTTTTGTTGCAAAAATTCAAATTTGAAAATTGTGTAAAGCAATTTGAAGTATGTAAAATTGCATTTAATTGTTCCCGACAAGGATTCAATGCGAACGGAAACAGGAAACTAAATAAGCAGCAGCAAGGACGAAGCATCTATCTATCTCTCTCTCTCTCTATCTATCTAAGCTTTTCACTATGAGTCTCTGTCTCTGGGCAGTGCCATAACAGGCAATTTTCACAGGCACTCAGCAGTAGGTGGCCACGTCTTTGTTTGTTTAATTGACTTGGCTAACAGCTTGGCAAGGCCAGTGTATCCTGACTGGGAAATCCTGACAGGTCCTGGCCTGCCCTGACCTGACCTGCCTGTCGCAGATTGCCTGCTCCAGCGCTTGTTATGCAACATAAAACCTCTTCAAGGATGTCTGTGTGTGTGTGTGTGTGTGCGTGTGTGTAAATATTTTGCGAAAATTTCACAGATTTCTTTGTTAGTGCTTACATCATTTGAATATGCCATCAAACACACACACACACACACACACACACACACATCGGCTGTGAATCTTCCTAAAAGTAAGCTGTGATTCCTTGCCAAACACTTTGCATAAGTTTTTGCTTTTTGACATACTTCCCTGTCACTTTCTATACCCTGTAAGTTAGTCATACCCAGCGGGCATATAGGTGAATCAGTTTCCATCAATTTTCACCTATGAATTTCCCATTTTCCACCCAAAGCATTGTCTTAGGCTCAGCCTAAACTGAAATGGCAGCTGAGGTTTTTCCTGCAGCGCCTGAAAGTATGCTTTAAATTCTTTTCAGAGCTGATTTACTGGTCTAAAGGATGTGTGTTAGGTGTGTGTGTTAGTCAGTTCTCAGCCTGCAGACTTTTCAATTGTTTTTCCCATTTGCCAAACACTTTTCCTGAGCGCCTAAGCGACTTATTACATTTTCTGTTGGCTTTCCATTAGAAGTCAGAGAGAGAAAAGTCCTGTGTGTCATTATAAGCAAATTAATTTGCCATAAATTTGCATTTGTCTGCTGAATGTATTCATGAATAAGCGAGTGTATTCATGAGTGTACTTCAGCTCAGTTGCAGGACTCAGCTCAATATTTTTGTAACGCAATAAAAAGTAAACTTTTCTAATTAGCCGCCATTATGTGATCAAAGCGGCAATTATCCTGCGAGCAGCTACAATCGCTCGTCCTGTCACAGGACTCCGCCTCCTGCCACTTTTATCACAATTGTCATTACTGTGGCGCTGCCTCTCGCCTCGTTGCCTCGCTGCCTCGTTGCCTCTTGGCGTCAGTGTCATTTCAATTGTTTCAATTTGCTCCTTGTTTGTCCTTTGTCCACTGGTCGAGAGTCCTGCCCCAGTCCCCGCCCAGTCTGTGTGTGTGCGTGTGTGTGGGTGTGCGGCCTGTCTACTTGCCACTTGAGTGGCCGACAATCGGATTGTTGCGTATTTAAATTGTTTGCCATTTGAGCGACTATTTGAAGGACTCGCCGGCCAGTGCTCGATTCAATTAAGTTGCAAATTCCTGTTCGGAAAATCAACCGAAAAATCATTTGCCATACGGAAAAGCCGAGCGGCAGGGGGAAATTACCGGAGAACCGAAAATGAAAATAAACCATTGACAGGCTTTTAAAGTTTTTTGGCTGTTGCCGCATTAAAAAATGGCCAAAAGTTTCTGCGCCAACCCCAAGCGATGTGTCAATGTTAGCACCATGCCCCCTGCCCCATGCCCCCTGCCCCTTGCCCCCAGAAACCACACAAAGCCAAACCGCTGACGCTGCTTCAGCTTCAGCTGCAACCCTCCTTTGCACCCCTCTTCAATTCCTATTCCCATTCTAACCTCAAACACATTTTGTGGCTGCTGCAGCGCCAAACTTTACAAATAACTTACGAGGGTCGCCGAAGTCACAGAGAGAGAGAGAGAGGGAGAGGGGGAGAACTGGGAAAAGCGGAAACGGAAGTAGGTACTTACCTCAGCAGGCTGCCGGCATGAGATCGATAAGTGGGCGGCGGTGAATTGCCACGCACCACCCCATTCTGGCGATCGCGGTCCAAAAGCAAAAGCCTGAAAGAGGGAAACAAGTTGTAATTATTATTTAATTATTGTTTTTATGCACTACTTGTACTATGTTAATGGCATATGTCAGGCAGGCGAAAGGAACTGAAAGCGCAATTAAAAAACATGTAAACATAATACAAACTGCTCAGACCGAAACTAAGATACCCTAACTTAGCTACTTCCTGAGTTGAAATTGAGAACTGAGCAGAAACTTAGAATGAAAGGAGTTCCAGAGCGCGAAAAGGAGAATGATTGCACAGCTTCAACTGAATGGGATATAAAGCTACTAAGATTCAGATAGATAGATTGCCCAACTATTCTATATATGTATAGTCTATATAGTATCTATATATCTTTGCTATTCAGCTTCATCTCTCAACTAAACCCTTCATACAAAGTAAGCTTCATAAAAGCGAAAAGCGTTCAAGACTGCGAAAAGGAGATTGAATGCATAATCTTAACTTGATATAAACTATACCTATAAACCCACTGGGATTCAGATAGTTGTACCTCTTAAGTATGACATATATATATATCTCTTTAGTATATATACATAAATCTGTAGTATTCTGTTTCCACTTTCAACTACACCTTGAACACAAAGTAAACCTCAGAAAAGTTGTGGCTAAACAAGCTGAGGGCAAATGAGCTCGCTTGGAATATACTCTGCATACAGTTAGCCTCCAGTCTATGCTTCATATAAGGGTTTATATATCTAGAAAAGGAGCAAGATCTAAGCTATATATATATATATATATAATATACAATATATATGATATGCCAAATCTCTTTCTGAATCCTCAAAAAGCTACCTTTGCTTCTGCTTGAAAGTCTCAAACTGAAAGAGAAGCCTCTTTCCATGCTTCGTCTGGTATCGCATAAGTTCTGCTATAGATCCTGAATATATATATGTATATCTATATATACCTTAACTGATATTTAGCTATATATATATATCATATACTATGGCTGATATACTCTTTCTATACAATATGCATAGGTGCACTTTCAGTGCATAATTACATAATGAAATTAATTGCGCCAGGACATGCGAGCGGATGTGGTTAGCCGAGCATGTCCGCAGTTGTCCTTACGCTTGCCACACACACACATACACACACACACACACACAGTTGAACCCACCTCAGACGATACTCCTGCATGCTGGCCTGGTAGGAGGGCGGCGGTGGTCGGTGCTGGAACTCCGGATAGAGCAGGCCGTGGGGTGCACCACCGCCTCGTGTGCAGGGGCGACGTCCGCAGCGACCCAGGTCGACGGTGGTGCCCAGTCCCAGGCAGCTTTGGCCGCCGGGCGCTGTCATCCGCCAGGCGGCACCGCTCACAGTGACCAGCACAACGCCGACGCCTGCAAAGAGAGACAACAGAAGAGTTAGAAAGAGATGGAGATGCAGATGGAGAGGCAGTTAGTCAGCCGCCAATTACTCGGCAAGTACTCATTGTTCGTACTCGAAACTGTAAAATTTAATTAGACGTCAAATGTAGCGTGGGCGTGGCGCGCAATTACCAGCCCACTTAAACTCAGCCCCAGTCTCTGGCCCAATCCCAGCTCCAATGTCAGCCTTGGTCTCCAAAGCCAAAGCCAAAGCCTCCTCCGAAGCAGCTTCCACTTTCACTTTCGCTGGATTGCAAGTTTGTTTCGGGGCTTTCCTTTTTGACAACTGACAGCAGCTGCATGGAGCTTGGGGCATGGGGCATGAGGCACGGCCAGTGGCAGTGGAGCGTGTCATCATCACAAAGTCTCAGGCCCGAAGTCTTAACTTGGCCGGTAGCTGATTAAAGCCAACAATGAAGATAGGCACAACCGTTTTATTAGTCAAAATTGTCGCTCATTTTCATGAGCAATTTGCGCTCGACGAGCTTCAAAACAAAACAAAACAAAAACTAACTGCGATTTCTGACTTTGACGAGTCGCAGAAGGCAAAGACCTCCATTATATTACAGTACATACATACATATATATATATAAATATACATACATATATGTACCTGTACCTTGATTGCCATTAAATTATGTAAAACTCAGTGTTACAACTCAACAAAATCTGCCTCTGGCTTCTCTTTTTTTGGGTAATTGCCGCCTGGAAATGGCGCAATGTCACGCTCCGAGTGCCTCAATTGATTAGACCCTCGTATAGTCTCGTATACATAAGTAATGCACAGACCCAGACCCGTAGCCGTAACCCGTAACTTAAGGGCAGATGCGGAAATGGAGTCGGAGGCGCGTCGTGAGTCGCGTGAACCTTGTGCAGAAAGCGCATAGAAAGAGAATCAAGACGAATGAGACTCATGAATCGAGTTAAGCACTCATGACATTCATTATAATTGCCGGTTGATTGAATCAAAAGCGTTGCCAAATCATTTACATAAATCAAATATAATTCAATTTTCACCTAGGAAAAAGTCACAGGTAAAACTGGGAGAGGTTTTTCTATAAGAATTGAGGAAAAATTCATAGATAGAAAGCAGTTTATATCAGAAGAAAGGAAGCTAGAATTGATCTGAAACTCATTAGGAATAATAAAAGGGAAGTATATATCTATCAAAGGTTGATCTTTATCTGATTAATCTTTAGTTTTAATCTCTTTCTATAGCTTCAACTTGCTGCTAGCTTCAACTAGTTCCAAAGGGTCATATAAATACTCCATGAAAACTTTCCAGAAAGGGAATCCCTTAAAGTTTGTATAAATCTCTATGACACTTCCCTCCCTTCGATTACTCCAGTTTAACTATCGGCTTAATCAGCTGTTTACTTACGATTATCGCCTAGTCTCAGTGCAAATAATGTCATCTAAGGAAAGTTTTCACCTCACAACTTACACAGTTTTCCAGTTTCTAACTGAGAGAGAGGAGGCTGGGATTGATGTGGAACTAGGGACTACAAATTCATCAAAGGATGATAGTTGATAGCTGGCATATGCTATATATAGTTTATAAATCTGATTATCTGATTCATTTTAAGCTCCATCTCTAGTTCGACTAGTTTCATAGGGTGATAAATAAAAACACTCCACGAACTATTTATACAAAGCGAAGCCCTAAAAGCTCATTTACATCGTAAATTCCGAGTAACTCTCTATGATACTTCCCTCCCTTTGGTTACTCCAGTTTAACTATCGGTTTAATCGTCTGTTTGTTCACGATTATCAACTAGTCTCAGTGGAAATTATGTCATCTAAGAAAAGTTTCCCCCACACACACAACTCCCACAACAGTTTTCGCATCTCGAAATTTATGTAAGACCCAAAGTATATTTACACCCCGACTAGTTAGAGGTCTATCAATATTTACAATCTATCATCTTGTGCTCTTATATATACATATATACATATACATATATATAGCTGATAAAAGTCGTAACCGGAACTAAACGCTCTGACAATATTGACATATTTTGTGTCTTTACAAATTTGTTTGTTCTTCCAACTGGGTCAGCGGGCAGACGCGCCCATTGCGAAGGCAGCAGACGAGACGCAGAAAAAAACCCCAATAGCAACTACAAAACTTGTTATAATTGTAGAAATTGCTATACACACACACACACACACACACACACACACACAGAGCACAACAACACACAACACACATTCGAATATAATGGAAACAAATGTGCGACTTGTGTAAACATCGTGAAAAAGGCGACGTTTTAATGCCATTTTTGTGGCCCATCAATTGTTCGACTTTTGCCATATAAAGCATACATATATATGGCTGTCTGTCCATATGGCCGTATGACCGTATGACCATATACGTACGTTATGTAATCGCTCTTACTTACCAATCATTAACAGAGCAGCCGTCAGATGGGAATTCGGTGGGCCGGCGAGGCCTGTGGCGCCCAGAGCAGCGCCGCCAAGGGCGCAGGCCACGCCCCCGAGGGCGACAACAGCTATTAGGGCGCGCAGGGGCGGTCCGGCGAACCATTGGCCACAGCAGCCCTTCCCAGAGCGCTCCGAGGGGGATCTGCAAATAATAAACAATTCTATTGTTAGTTTTCTCTCCAGCAGCTGGGCAAAAATTGTGTTTTCCAAAAATTTTCGAAGAAAATTTGTAAGCAGAGGAGGGTTTTTCCCGGGCTGAGGTCCTGGCGCAGGTGGGCAGCGGCAAGGACACTTGCCACGCTCTGGACTAGGACCTCAGCTAGGAACCAGCTGGCAGCTGTTTTGTTTTGTTTTGTGGCGCGTGCAAATTGGCAGCGGCAAAGGAAAAGCAAAAGGAAAAGCAAAAGCAAAAGCAAATGGCAAATGGCAACAAAAGGTCCTTGCGAGGAGGAAAAGCAAAGGCAAGGCGAGGCGATTGTTATAATGTTTTTGATTTATGAGCTGAAAGACCAAAATTTGCGCACCGAACACAATAAAACAGGCAGACGACCAGACGATGACGACGTAGATGACGATGACGATGAGGTTAAGGATGAGGTTGAAGTTGAGGATGAGGATGCGGATGCGGATGTGAATGCGGATGCGGATGGCCAAAGAGCGTAGAGTATTTTGCGCATTTGCCAGCACTGACACACACACACACTAACACACACACACATGTACACAAAAAAGGAGCTAGGACAATTTATGCGACGCAGACGCTGCAGGAACACAGCCATTAAAAGACGCCTTCGCACAGTGGGATAGAAACGAGTTCCAGCTGGTAAAAAGGTGTTATGTGTTCAATGAGAGAGGAAGGCAGGTAGAAAGAGTAAAACAGATGGTGTTGGAATACTTTTAGTGAGAGATCCAATAGTATATATAATAGTCTCTAATTTGAGATTGTTTCTCTAAGAGATTCTTGAGATTCTTCCTTGAGCTTCTTCCTTGAGCTGCTTCCTTTAAAACTAAACATATTTATCTATATCCTGGGATTCTCCAATGATATTTAAGCCTTTTCTATGCTTTTTAGGATATCAAAAGTAGATTCTCTATACATAAAGTCCCTCGTTATGCTCTCTCTTTTCTTTCCTAATAGTTTTCTCCCTTTTTCTTTCTTTCTTTTTACTTATGTTTTGGCTCCACTGTGCGAGGATGACGACAAGGATGACATCGCGTGTGCGTAAATTCATTAGGACACAGATACACAGATACGATTATAGACACAGACAAGGAGCAAGCGGGAGGGAGATATAGAGAGAGAGAGGGAGACTCGTTTAAGGATACGGAACGTTTTCTTTATGGCCGCAGACTCTTCTCTGTGTGTGTTGACAACCCCTTTTGGGGCACGCAGGAGTGGCAGGGGCAGGGGCACGGTCCAGGGGCAGACACTGAGCTCGGGGCTTGCCAAACAATTAGACGCCGAAATATTTATAGGCGAGCAGCTGCGACGCTCTCCAGCCCCCAGAAAGCGATTCCCCTCCCAATTCCCAGCTCCCAACTCCCAACTCCCGAAACCCAAGTCCATTGGGACATTGCCCACTTTTGTGTCATCGAAGCAATTTAAGGAACCGAATGATAAATTGTTGCAAAATTACGTGCATAAAAAGGCAACGGGAAGGAACGGAAAGAAGGGAACGAGCGGGGCTACGCCGGAAATTTATGTTTAATAATTTGATGTTGTCGCCTGAGGATTTCGAGGATTTTTATGACGGCCCATTAAATGTACACAGCTCACTTGAACAATACGTAGAGGTCCCTCTCTCCCTCATCCTGTCACCCGACTTAACCCCAATGCCTCCCATCTGAGAGAGGCTGTTCTAGCCGGGTTCAGAGGCCGCGGCAACTTCTGTTTCATCTGTTGACATGTCGTGTCATGTCACGATAAATAAAAGATCTTCTTATTTTTTTTCTTTTTTGGCTTCCACTTCGTCTGTTTGTGGACGGAAATGAGTACGCAAAATGGCAAAAGGTGAAGCCCCAGTCAAAAAGAGAAAACGAAAATAAACAGACAAACGACAGATTCCCAGATTGTTCTCAAGAATTATAGAGAATAAGTCCGGAATGAATAGGAACGACACCAACGATCCCAAATTCTGAGTATCATTTCATTCTATGGAGTTATTAGCAGGCAGCTGAGAAGCAGGAAGAACTTCCGAGTTTTTCTATGACAGGAAATCTTCACAAAGCTTCTTCTAATCAGATATAATACTCAGTGCTTTCTCTCATTTTCCATGAAAACTGGAAAACTTTAGATACATTTAAAGATTATTTGAATTCAGTTTTTGCTGCAGAGGAAAAGCGAAACATTTTCGAGAGATCTTTTGGGGTTTTGGCCTGAATATCATTTGTTTCTATTGAGTTATTCGAAGGCTAATTTTCCCCTTCTCATTTTCCTCTATGAGTGGAAAACCTAAGATACATTTAAAGCTTATACAATTTTAGTTTTTGTTGGAGAGGAAAAGCCAAACATTTTGAGGGATCTTTTGGGGTTTTCGCCAAGTTGAAATTAAACTTTTATGGGCTGTGTGGTAACGATTCATTTCAGAGCTGGGCTTAATGCTTGTGGATCTATAAAAGTCTGGTTAATAGCTCTGGCTGGTTGAACGACCCCAGAGACTATATATATATATAAAGTGGATGTCGTCATGGCAAATGGAATCCTTCCATTTCCAATTCCATTTCGAGTTGCAGTTGTCAAAGTGAATTGAAAGTTGCATTCAATTTTGAGTCTAGGGAAATGAAGTTAAGTTGATAACAACATTGGTTGCAGTGGTTGTTGTTAGGTGGAGAGGGGGGAGGGGGTTAGTCTGAAAGGTGGGGAAAACTATAAAATTGCTTAATCAATTGAAAATTGTGCAGTCGCTTGTAAATGTCACGCTGCCAGCCGGAAAAGCTGTCATTTAAATGAAAACTGCTGCCAGGAAAATTACAGAAAACACAAAAACAAAAACAAAAGAAAAAGAAAACTGAAAGTTTCAGTGTTTCTTTTTGTTATTATGAATTTTCACGGCGTACAAAACTGTGTCAATGTTGGCAAATTACAAATTGCAAATTACAATTAATTAAAAATGGAAATTGCGAATCGCAACTGGGGTGGCTGTTAAAGTTAATGTTAATGTAAATGTGAATGCTGATTAACTGGGCGACTGATCGAATGACTGAATGACTGATTGACTAACTGACTGAATGACTGAATGACCAACCGAGTGAATTGATTGACTACTGCGGCTTACGGCCTGCCTGTCAGCTGCTTCAACATGTGCGCTTAACTTTTTGATACACTCGTTTTGAGCTGAGCTGAGCTGCCCCTGAACTACTTTTTTGAGTAGACACTAAAAAACAACAGCCAGACAGACAGACAGACAGACAGGTAGGCAGACAGACAAACAGACAGACAGGTAGGCAGACAGTCAGTCAGACAGACGAGTAGTTCTATAAGTAGCTTCTATAGTAATTAAAGTATCTACGAGATACTTTAGCTTTTACTTCTATGGCAAGTAGCAAATGCGCAATTAAATGATTGCACAATGCAAGTTTCACCTGCAATTAGCGATTGCCTCTGCCAACCCCCACCCCGCCTTGCCTGGCCTTTAATTGACGCTTCCATATCAGGTGTGCTGCATTTTCAGTTCAACCTCATTTGCAATTGTATCTGTATCTCAAAGTGCTCGCTCGATTCCCTTCTCAGACTCGCTGTGATGCTAATTTGAAGTTAATCAATCATCTCATTGTTGTAGGTGTTATTCGTGTTGCTGTTGTTGTTGTTGTTGCTGCAACACCCTGTGTGCCACACGTTGCCAGCGGCTTCTTTGTGTCTCTCTGTCTTGGGCCGCAACTCTGTAGGTCGTTGCCACCTCGACATGGGGCCACCCTGCAATGCCGATTCTCTTTACAATTTCACAAGCACACACAATCACACACGCACACACCTACGTACACATAATATATGCACACACACACACACGCAGAGAAACTCATTCACAAATACGAAAATCAGAAATTTTACTACAATTTCTCGTACTTAGAACTTTGTGGCTTTGCGGGGGGCAAAGCAAAGGTTATGACAGAGGGAGGGGGTGGGCATAAGAGGGGGGGGGGGGGGTAATATGCAGAGCTGTGGGAATCGAACAACGTGCAGTGAACTCGTAATTGATGAAACTTTTGCCACATCAAAGGGAATGACAACAATTCCATAATGATATTGAAATACTTATTTCTGGCAGAGATCTATGCATGAACGATATGAATCACATAACTGGAAAGGAGAAGAAGAAGCGGGAAAATGAGAGGAAAATGAAGAAGAGGAAGCACAGCTTTCAGTTATACCGAAGATTGTATACCCTGACTTGGTTAAACTTAAGTAAAGTCAAAGCAAATTGAAGAAGACGAAACTCAAACGAGAAACTTTTTCTGGTCTCAGACAGATATAAAGATATAGAGATTCGATCTTTTGGTATGTACTGTGACATATATATGATATAGACTGATCTAGCTGTTGGTTTTCAAGATAACATATGTATATATGATATATATACTGTAACTATCAGATAGTTACCCTGATTCCTCAGCATATTCTAGACTAAAACTATGTAGAAAAAGAACAACTCAGATTCTCTTTCATCGAGAATCATATATAAGACATATATAGATATATATCCTCTATCCCTACAAACGGAATACCCTTCCTTAAAGAGAACATAGCTGATTAATTGGGTGTCTTCTTTATGGACTTTAAGTGAATATTTGCTGGAACTGGAGCAGAGTTTGTTTAGACGTCATTTTGGCTGCAGCCGAAATTGGCAGCAGCAACTGGCGCATAATTAACAAGTCTAAAAGCAAAAGTGGCTAACAAAGGCAGGAGAAAATGGAGATGAATGAGAAAAAAGATGAAATGTGAGGAAAAACTAAAAATGAAAAGTTTGCCAGGTGAGAGAGAAAGGGGAAGAAGGAGACGAGGGAACGGCAATGAGGTGCAAACAGAAACTAATTAAATAAAGCTAAAAATGAATTTGCACGAAATGTTTTCTCTCTCTTTCTTTCGTTTTTTTCTGTTTCACTTTAATAAATTAACATAATTATTTTCATTTTTATTTATATTTATTTATTTACTTCGTGCTTTCTTCTTTATCTCTACTTCTTTCTCTTTCTTCAGTTTTATTGCATAATTCTGAAACTGAATTTAATTACAGAAATGAGGCAATCAAAGCTGCAACACGCCTGACAAAATAAATATATATCTATACAGGAAGCATCCACCGAAAAGGTATATACAGGTTGATATATATGTTATAGAATACAGGAAAATACAATTGGCACATTTCTTGGCCAAAAAAAGAACAACAACCCAGAAGAAAAGCAGAAGAAAAAAGGTCAGCGGGTATAAAAAGCATGAAAAATAGCAAATTAAATAATGATTTTTCACGAGAGCTGCCCAAACAGAGCAGCCCACAGTTGGATGGATGGGTGGTTGGGTGGGTGACAAGGTGGGTGGTTGGGTGGTTCGCTGAATGAATGGACACAAGTTGAGTTTTGGGCCACTGACAAAGCGTTTTCTATTTATACCAAATACCCATTAAAACTAACAGAGAAATATTAATTGGGTATATAGTTAGACTGTGTGGAATCAGTTGAAAGAAACAGGTACTATATATATATATATATATATATGTATATAGTATATATATCTATCTATCTATCTATCTATAGTATATATATATATAGATAAATATATATGTATATCTAAAGTATAAAAGCATATCTAGAGCTGATCAACAGTAGCAGGTAGATCGATAGAAGCGTTTGTATCTCAAAGATTGACTATAGCTCTTAGTAGTCATAAAGAATCTAAATAAATAGATACTATATTATAGCTTGTGATCAGCTTTTTCTCTTTCAATTTTGTGCTCTTAGTCAATGTTATAGATAGAGCTAAGATTTCTAATAAACTTTGATATGAATAAGCTGCTTTTTCTGTACTAAAAACCTGCTAAAGATACAATTTATCACAAGGAATACTTAAGAAAACTCTCAGATAGTTTCCTCTATATAAAACTGGGTATTCAAATGTATCTTTAGGTTACTTTATCTTCTATCTTTTTACAGGACAATAAACTGCTTTTTCTGTACTAAAAACCTGCTAAAGATACAATTTATCACAAGGAATACTTAAGAAAACTCTCAGATAGTTTCCTCTATATAAAACTGGGTATTCAAATGTATCTTTAGGTTACTTTATCTTCTATCTTTTTACAGGACAATAAACTGCTTTTTCTGTACTAAAAACCTGCTAAAGATACAATTTATCACAAGGAATACTTAAGAAAACTCTCAGATAGTTTCCTCTATATAAAACTGGGTATTCAAATGTATCTTTAGGTTACTTTATCTTCTATCTTTTTACAGGACAATAAGCTGCTTTTTCTATACTAAAAACCTGCTAAAGATACAATTTATCACAAGGCAAACTAAAGATAGTTTCCTTCTAGATAGTTTCCTCTATATAAAACTGAGTATCCAACTGTATCTTTAGCTTACATTTCTGATAGTTTCCTTCTAGATAGTTTCCTCTATATAAAACTGGGTATCGAAATGTATCTTTAGCTTACTTTATCTTCTTCTTTTTACAGGGCAACTCATAGTCTTCACCTCACACATGAATCATGTTAACTAAATTTGTTTCGCTTGTGTTTTGGCTGAAGCCCCGAGCCCAGAATCAGAGTCAGAGTCAGAGCCAGATTCGCAGTCAGAGTTAGAGCCAGTCCCAGAGCCAGTTGGAAGTGAGCTTAGCTGGTTTCAGTTGGGGTTTAGTATTAGATCGCCACCAGTAGGTGTAAGTGGGCGCTTATAGAGCGCTCAAAAGCCCCAAAAGTAATTTTCAACTTTCAATCAAACTGCTGACTGCCCCTGCCGCGCCACCCGCTGAGTACCCCTAGTGCTGAAACTGAACAGAATAAGCCCGACTATAATTACACAGAGCTTTTCAACTTTACCGCAGTTCTGATTTGCAATGGAGCTTGTTTTTTCCTTCTACCTGTTCTTTTTTTAGGCTTTTGTTATTTGGCATGAAATTAAGACACCTTTCAGAATTATAGACAGAGCTGAGCTGAGGCTGAGAATAATCATAAACTTGGCCAAATTACTAAGCATATAAATCGAAAAGTTAATAAGAATTTGACTTGGAATAAGTTTGGAAAAATATTCTAGAAGAAACTTCATTTGCTTCTGGTTTATGTTTCCTGTCGCCTGGAAAATATCTCGAAAATTCTATTTTTCATTAGAAGCTAAAAGTCTGCTCAGGTGTTCTATTAAATTTGATGACAGCTTTAAAAACTTCAAAGAAAATTCTAACAAAAAAGAGGAAAATATAAGGAGAGAGAGAATTATAAGTATCTGTCCAAAATTCTACCTACTTAAGACTCTACTTATAAGTCTGCTTCTATCAGTCTCTTTTTATGTCTCTCCCTCTGAGTCTGAATCTACCTCTGACTCTGGTTTTTGGCTTTGGTTCTGGTTCTTTTATGTGTGCATAAAATGAAAACCAGTAGCTTAGAGAGGGGGGATTACCCCCGACTGCTCCTCCTCCTACAACAATCCTCATTTAAGTCGCTCCGAACATGACAGTCACCCAGCATTTGCTTTGCTGTTGTTGCATATAAAAATGAAAGCAAAGAAACGTCTATAAAATATCCAAGCGAAAGAGACAAAGTCACGTTGGCTTTGTGTGTACTTAAAGAGCGGGTAAGAGATATTAGAGTAAAAGTAACAATTTCACACATTGAAACAGAACACAAACTTCTGACCTACTAAACTGACTGAAGACTTCTCAAACTGGCTGAGAGGGGTGCAGGGGGAGCACAGGGTGTTCCGTTTATTTAGCAACTAAACTGAAGACACTTTGACGCTTGACTGACGCCAAAGCTGAGAGTTAACTTTAGTTTAGTTCGAGTTTCAGCTGGATTTGGAGCTGGAGTTGAACTCAGTTCAAATTGCAGTCGACTGCCTTTCAGGGCCTTCACGCCTCACAGTTTACACTCGCATTAAAGTACCGGTGGGCGTAACGCATCTACACGATTCTGATATGGCCCAGACAGACAGACGGACAGACAGGCAGAAGGGGGACAGACAATGTAAACTCGTATAAAGCTGAGTTGTTAATGTTTCCGTGCTAAGTGCCTATAGCCAGATGACACGTGCTTTGGCCAAGATTAATCCAAGCTAAACGTGATCGAAAGTCAAAGGAAACTGCGTAGAGTAAGCTCAGACTCACAGTCGAAAGCATATGGAATACTTCTGAGATTGTTTAGTGAAAGAGACTCGATTAATCTGCAGCTTAAAACTGATTAAAAGACAAAGTAAACTAGATAAAGATGTGTGAAGTAAGCTTAGGTTAACTTAATCACACTCTACCTGAAACATATGGAATACTTCTGGAACTGTGTAGTAGGAGACAGAATCAAGAGTTGAAGCTTTAAACTATCAACTTCAGACGCTAAAGCTAGCCTAAGGTAAGCTCAGATGCTAGATTAAGCTGAAACTAAAACATCTTGGATACTTCTGCACTTGGTAAAGATTGAAATGAAGCTTAAAGCTGCTTAAAAGGTAAAGAAAAGTGATAAGAGATGAGTCTAAAGCATATTGAAGACTTCTGGGATTGCCTAGAAGAAAGAAACAAGATTGAACTGAGGCTTCAGAGGCTGAAACGCATCGTTCAGAGAGTCAGATTAAAGCTTCTTAAAGCAACTTGAACATAGCTAAGCTTGAGCTTTAAGCTCTGAGCAGATCTCTCTGAAAGCTTTCATATTAAGTCAAAGCTGTCGCCATATTTTATTAGCTCAATAATCGTCAAGTTGAATCTAATCTAAGGCCACTTTCAGCTGCTGTCATTTGCAGTAAGCGCTTGCCAGCTCTGCTGCTGCTGCCATATCCAGCTGCCAGTTGCCCCAGTGGAAGTTGCAAGTAGCAAGCGGCAAGTGGCAAGTAGCTGGCTGCAAGTTGCAAGTTGCCAAGTGGCCAAGTGGCATGTCTATGTGACAAGGTGCCGCAGAGTCTGCTCGCCGAGTCTGCCACACATTGTGTTGCCCCTATCTCTGGACCTGGAGCTGCTCGTGAACTCGCTCGTAAGTGAGCTTAATGTGCGCGTAAAAGATTATATGGAAAAGTTGGCGCTGTCCATCGATGTCGCCGCTGAAATCGGGGCTATAAATGCAGACAAAGTTTTCCAGGCGGCGAACGCGTTTATTGCCAATTTTTGAATGCATTAAATGAAATCGTTGCAACTGCCAACAAAATGATGTCGCCCACACAAGTCCCACAGCAACTGCAGCAGGGAGGCAGCACACGCTGTGGCACGGCATATATGGGGCAGCATGCCAAGTGTAAAGCCTGCAGCCAGCTGCCTGCATATAAATAACTTTATATATATATCTCTTATAGGGAATATATATAGAAGTGTCACCCACACATATTGGAGTCCAGAAACAAGTGCCAAAGATCGTAACTGGAACTGGAACTGGGAAGGGGAATGGGAATGGGATAGAGACGACAGCAGCAGCAACTGTGTTGGGTTTGAGGCATTTCTAATTTCAGATCCGTTTCTAATTTCTGGCTTTCATGTGGCACAGCGACGGCGCTGGCAACCGCGTTGGCTGCCAAGCATCCGGGTTGGCAATTACTTTTACATGCTGCCAATGCGACAGCAGCAACACCAACAGCAGCAGCAGCAGCAGCTACCGCAGACGCAGTCAGCATGCGAAAGAACCGCAGCCAATGTGGCGCGTACACACACACTTATACACACACACACACACACACACGCGCTTAAGTGGCTGCGTCATTAGGCTCCCAACGCTGCTCGCAGCTCGCTGTCATGTTGCAAGCGACACATCGAGAGTAACAACAGTGGCAGGCAGGCAGCAGCCATGCGACGCCCTAAAGTATCTGTATCTATATATCTTTGCACGTATCCGCGTGTGTATCTGTGTGTGTCTGTGTGTGTGTGTGTGTGTGTGTGCACATAAATTAAATTCTTAAATTGCTCGTTAGCTCATCATGAAGTTGGTTCATTCATTCATGCAGTTGTCGTCGCCGACGACGTTTCACTCGCATCTCGGCTCTATGATGGGCAACAATAACAATAATCATGCCGCCAGCGACAACAGCAACAACAGCAACAGCGACAGCAGCAATACACACAACAACAACAGTTGCTGTTGCTCTTGGCCATTATGTAGGTCATTTCAATTTGTTGTTGTCGCTTGCCTTTGTTTTTCTTCTTTTTTTGCTGCTCTTCAGTGGATCATAGACCCAAACCGCCCCTCCCCTCCTCCCTCATTTATACCCCCTCTTTGTCACACACACACACACCCATACATACACACAGAGAGTGATTTCACTTGGATTCTATGCGCTTTTAATATCGCGCGTTGGCATCTTCAAGTGATTTAATTTAGCACCAAATGGATTTTCTGTGGCATTCTCTTTTGGGGCATGCTTCAAATATTTATTCACACACACACATATACACACACAGCGAAGCGTTGTCACAATAACTCGGCCACAAAAAGGGATATCATAATATTGCAATATACATAATTTAGTATTATTTGAAAACTTTATTCAAGCACTTAAGGGCTTTGTTTGAAGTGAACTCTAAGAATAAACATTGTTTCTTCAGACTTTTCTATATACACATATATATATATATATATATATATATATATGTATAGTCATATAATAGAAGATATATATACAGCAGCTGGAAGCTTAATATATTCCATTTATATTTCGTCTGAGTTACTCGAGTGTAAAATTCTGAACAGATCCCTTCTGACAGGGCCATAAACTTGCTGCCAGCCTTTGTTAGAACTGATTGGATTTTGTGACTCATTTCGGGCCTCAACTGTCTCGGCCAGGCCATAAGCAGGGTGTTAATTGCCTCTGAAAGGCAGTTTGGATTCTATATAAGCGATAACTATATCACACAAAGAACTTTAAATAACAATTTGATTTATGACCATGACTAATTTGGCACAGACTTAAGCCGAGATTAAATCATCCTTTAATGGGATTCCAATCAGACAGCCAATTGGAATATAACATTAAAGATATATATATCTATATATGTCTGTATATTTCGCTCATTGCAACGATCTTGAGCTCCTCAATGCCAATCGCAGCTGTTGCCAGACAATTCTTCGAGTAGATCATTAAAAGATACATTTCATTTTGGCTGATGTTCCTCATTAAAAGATACTGAAATCTGTTCCAGGGTCAGATATATATCTTATATCATAAGCAGATTCAGTTCTCTTTGTATTTCCATCCACATTTCAAAACCTTTGCAACACAACTTAAAACAAACTTTACCTAGTTTTAGGTTTAGTTTTTCTTTATGAAAGAATTTCGTAATCTGCTTCGAAACTTTACAAAAACTGCAACTTTTTAGTATATACTTTTAGTATATACTGCAATATACCTTTGGTATATACTGCAATATAGTTTAAGTATATACTGCCCCTCAAGCTTAAGTAATTATTTAATTTTGTTGCGTAGTTTGTCGCCATAAAATATGTTTTTGCGACCTGAGACCTGAGCTCTGAGGGCGGTGGGTGGTGCTGTTGAAGGGGTGAAAGTGGCGCTTTGTGGCATGTTGCCATGTTGCCATGTTCACAGATGGAGTTGGACTTAATGACAGGAAAACACAAGCAACAAACAGTTAACAGCAGGACAGCGCTCATAAAGTCTTTTCAGAGTGTCGACAAAATTAATTGCAAGGCACGCAACAAAAAAATATGAAAAGAAGAAAAGTCCGCACAAAGGAAAAGCTTTTCGTGCGGGGATTATTTTCATATTTGCCAAGTAATTGCAGCTAAATGCATTCGCTTTCAGAGCCCACTCCCAGTCCCAGTTCCAGACCCAGTCCAAGTTTAAGTCCGAGTCGAGCCCATTAACCCCATTTGCCGACTTTGAGTTCAGTTTGAGTTGAGTTCGAGTTAAGTTGCGTTTCAACGTTGCGAGTGGCGAGTGGCGACTTGCTGCTTGCCACAGCAATTTGCGGTACTTGGGCATCGTTTATCATTGTGGCAGCCACTTGTAATCTGAGCTGGTTGCATCTCAAGATCTCAGCTCAGCTCGGCTCGGCTCTTTGGGGTCCCACCGCCAATTAAAGCAAATAATTCAATTCAGAATGAAAACGCCGGCGACTCAAAAATTGAATTTGCAATAAGCCAAAGCCAACACAGAGATCGAAAAAAATACATAAAAATAAAGGAAAATTATTGAGGAAAATTGAGAAAAACTCAACACACAAAACCCAATAACAGCGAACAATTCAAATTATGCAAAAACTTGGCTGGCAAGCGCAATTTATTGCGGAATTTGCCGACTGAAAACAAGGCGAGAAGATTGCGAGAAACGAAATGTTGCACGACTCTCAGATACTCTGTACTTATTGTTCAATTCAAAGAAATAGTAGTAAGGCTTAGAAAGCACATTAAAGCTTCTATTTAATATCTAAAGGTAACTTCTTCTTAGACTTCTTTACAAATTTTAATCTCTTTTGAGTCTATTTCTCTTGATGAAAATTCTGAAAGCACCCAAAAGCTTAGTTTAAGGTCAATTGTCTTAGGATAAGTATAAATGAAAGCTTTCTTGAGTAGCTTTTAGGTATATGCAACCATAGATTAATAGTCTTATATCTAGAAGTTACTTCTTCTAACTCTTCTCGACTTCTTTCAGCCTTTCTTTAGTCTTTTTATCTAACTGAAAGCTGTGAAAATAGCCGAAAGCTTCGTCTAAGATTAACTAGGTCTAAGCCTGAGTATCATTAAAAGCTTTCTTAAGAAGCTGTTAAGCAGATATTACGATCGATTCTTAATCCTACTATAACTTAGCTTCTCTCTGTCCTGCTTTCTCTCTCTCTGTCTCTCTCTCTCTCTACCTCTTATTCAGACACTTCTAAAAGCGCTTTAAACCTGCAAACTGAAGGCTATTGTTGAGGCTTAGGTTCCACGCTTTCTCTCTCCCACTCACTCGCTCTTTCTCCTTTTCTCTTGCTGATCGGTTTGCCAATTGATCTCCAACTGAAGTATACCCCAGTTCTACCTTGGTTACAGGGTGTTCCAAGTGTTCGGCCGACAGCCAAGTCTCAAATTGGATACATCTCTTGGCTGCGGCTGCTGCTCCCGGTGCTGGTTGAAGCTCTGGCTCCGTTGGAGCTGCTGGCTCGAAGGTCACCAGAAATGGCCAATAAAATGAAATTCCAGCGCTTTGCCAATAAAAATGCAACCGATTTGAAATCGTTGACAAATCGCACGTTGCGTGGGGGGTAACCAAATATACTCCAAAGGGTATAGGATCGACTGTTGGGTGGGAGTGGGAGGTGGGGGTGGGGGGTCTTAGGGCAAAGGGCAGCGCATAAAGTTTGCAGCCGTCATTGTTCTAAAAGTGCTTTGGTAGTAGTTTGGGGGCGTGGCAGCGTGACTGCCACTAACTGCAAATGTTATGCGTAACGAAGAAAGGCAGAAAAAAATGAGAAAAAAGGAAAAGCGAAAGAAAAACCATCTGAAATCGTTCGACTTGGACATTTTCTCGAGTGCCGCACGGCGGATTCCAATTGAGTTTATCCTTCTTTATACATTTTTTCGCTTTGCTTTCGTCTCCTTTCTGTTTTGGCCGTAGCCAATTTGATGCGGCGGATTTGGCGTTTGTTTTTACGACACTCGAACGGGCCAGGGGCGTGAGGAAGGGGGGAGTGGCACTAGCTGAAGAAGAAGCAGAAGAGGTGGAACGCCGAACACGAAGGCGTCCTGCCATGTAAAAGGACATTTCTGTTGGTATTTCTCTCTCTCTGTCTCTTTTAGCCGGAAATTGCTGCCATCGATAGCCAGCCTGACCCGCCCACCGCCCACCTCCCGCCCTCTGCAGCCACATACACACAGAGCTTCCAGTGCAGACGACACTTTGGCAATTTATTTCGATTGCGATTCCTTCGACTCGAACTCGGAACTTGCTACGGTTTGTCCTTTTCGCTTGTCGTCCTGCCGCGATTTGCATAAGCGCCAGTCAGCCAGCCATGAAAATGACACACAGCCAAAAAAAGCAGTTCCACGAATACAAAAAAAGCAGCAAGAGAGAGTGAGAGAGAGGGGGAGAGAGTGTGTAAGAGAGGGAGCAGAAATAAAATAGATTAAGACCAAATACAAATCAGTGCATAATTTTTCTATTAAACATTCTCCACTGGGCAGTTTGTGAGCTGTGGGTGGGCTGTGGGTGGTCTGTAGGTGTCCACCTGTGCCCATTTTGAAGGTAAGTCACGTCCAGGACAATCCCTAGCACATCCTTGGCTGGCTGGCAGGTAGGACACGTTTCATTTGCCGCTCAGTTTTCAATCTGTGCGCATTTTATTTTCAATTTTTGCCCCCGACTTTTGGACGCTTTAATTTGATGGCAGCGCTTAGAGTCGTCTCTGTCTCCCGCTCCCACTCCCCCTCCCACTCCCTGGTTGCCATAGTTGCCCAGCCGCTGGCAACGTGCTGCCCTCCATATGCAAATTGGATATTTTCGGTGCGCGAAAGTCGCGTCCAAATGAAAAGCAAAAGCCGATTGAAATGAAATACACGACAGAAATTAAATGAATACGTGGGACATTTCATTGTTGTTTCTATTGTTGTTGTGTCTGCTGTGTGTGTGTGTGTGTGAGTGTTTTTGTTATAGTATGTCATACATATTCAATAACCGACAAAATGCAAATTTGCAAATGTCTAAAATGGAAAGTGACGGCGAAAAAGTCAGACCCAAAGCGAAAAACCAAACAGACAATAGATGGGCGTAGGGTAGAGACATAAGAAAGGGGTTCAGGGGGGGGCGAAAGGTATACGAAACTGCATAACTGTTGCTTTTCGAGAATCATCATCAGCATATAGTATCAAATATATATAGACACCCATAAAGTAATCCATTTGATATGCAAAATGACAACGCGAAATAGTTTTAAGCTCTGCCCAAAAAACAGAAAATCCAACGAAAAAAAACAAAGCACGAAAACTGAAAGCGATAATTGAGCTGACAGGCAAATCGAAAGTGCTTAAAGCTACTTCAGATGACACTCGCTGAAATCCGCGAAATCAACATTTGATTAATCATAGAAGAGAAGAGAAAAGAAGAGAAGAGAATAGAAGAGCTTAAACGAAGCCAAAAGAGATCTGAGAAAGATTAATTGTATGAAAGTAAGACAGAGGTCAGAGGTATCTTTATATAGAGGTTAATATATTGATAGCAGAATAAGAATATATATGCCTGATCAAGCTGACTAGCTAAAGGGTATATAAACCTGATCAGTAAGACTAATCGAGCAGATCTAGTATTGTATCTATATCTGAGAGATGAGTTCCTCAGCCTAAAAACTTTCCAGCTGAAACCAGACATTTTCCCTGCCAAACAAAGCTGATCGAATGAGACCCTATAACATATTAATATATATAGGAAATATCTGTATAATATGTAGGATATATCTATAAAAGTTTGAGCAGCTTTATGTCTTATAAGTTATAGTTAAGTATACCAATTCCATAAAGATCTTCTAGCTGCATCTTCAATGTATCTTTTGCTATTTTCTTTAACGATCTTTTACCTGAAGCATTCATAAACAAAAAGAGTTTCTTGAGTTATTGAAGATCTATATAAATATTGATATTAAACTCAATAAACTTGAAAATCAATTTGAAGGTTCAATTCGTAGGGTTAACAATATTTGAACAGCCGTAAAAACTGTAAGAGACACGGAGAAAACGTTCAAACAATAAATTTAAAATCGAGTAAATTGAACAGACATGCACTTTTCACAGAGAGACAGAGAAAGAGAGAGAGAGAGAGAGAGAGAGAGAGAGCGCTTCATCAGCAGTATTCATACATATTCATACGAGTATATTCAAACGTATTCATAAATCGGGTACAAAGGAAATGGAAATGAAAATAAAACAACCACAAACTCAAATTGAAACTCAGACACTGAATGGAGTGTCGATGATATCGAATATCAAGTGTTGGCCATAAACAACTTGACCTTGTGCACGTACTCTACTCAGCCATACTCCAGGCTTTTTCCACTTTTGGCCAGCACGAGAGAGATACCGAGACTGAGACTGAGTCCAATAGCCAGTTGGCAATGCTCATCGATTACCCGTACACGTTCACACGTTTTGGCTTGGTTCACGCTTAGAAATGCTTTTCGTTCGTGCTCATAAATGTGGCTAATTCTGTGAGCTGAACAATGGAATATGGTCTAGAGTCTAGAGTCTATTTATACTAAAAACTGGTGACTTGTGGCTTCTATCTTTCATCATCATGAGCTTTGGTAATACCAATTTAGTCATGGCACGTTGCTGAGCAACGAGCTGATTGAAATGCCTCTGTGGCTGACTTGGTTTCATTTTTGCTGCATGTGGCCAAGAGAGATGCCAAATTGTGGCATAGTCGTGAGTCAGCTAAAGTGCCTTCTTGTTTAAAAAAAAGAGGTTTCTCTTAACCACTTCCTTTGTACCTCGTTCTCAACTTGGCCCAGAGCTCAGAGTTGGCCAAAAATCTATAAGTGTTTTTGGCACGCAATTCAACCATTGCCCATTGGCCATTGGCACTCATATTTCTTGTTTATCTCGGTGAATGTCTGGTGCGAAAATTGCAATTAGTTTTAGATTTTACTTCTCGTTTTTCGTTTTTGTGTTTCTTTTCTATACCCTGTAATCATTTAAAGTGCTTCTGCTGCCCCTTCCTGAAGTTGGCTCTAAAGAAAAGACGAAGCCCACGACGATCCCAAAATAATAGACGACTTTATATAGCTATTATGTCTGTCTGTCTGGTATGGCATGGCATTATATGGTAAGGTCTGGCATGGTATGGTATCATATGGCATGATATGGTAAGGTATGGTGAGATATGTCTTGGTAGAGGAATGAAAGATACAGCTCCAAGGTAAATTGGTTTTAAGGTCTTGCAGCATCCGCTGCAATTGCAGCGCACACAAATTACTCATTAAAAGTTTGCCCCTCTTCAAAGTAGGACACTCAAAATGAGGCATACCCCTGCCCCTAACCCCCTCTGCTCATCACCTCACTCTATATTAGGGCAGGGCAGACGCCCCTTTATTGTACGCACAACAAATTTGTATTTTTTGTATTATTATTTTTATAATTTCCCTGTGGCCGCGGGGCAGCTATTAAAATGCGTTTGGCAACTGGCAAATGGCTTTCATCAGAGTTAATAGTATAAATATACCTGAGTTTGGCATATGCCAGAGATCATTAAATGTCGGTGCATTAATGTTAATGCTTCATTATAGAAACACACACTTACACACAGTCGCACGCACACACAGAGGGATACACACACTTTCGGTGTGTAACGACATACCTGAAATGAGCAGAAGAGAAAAAACAGTTTTAATAGAAAGTTTATGATAATATATATTATATGTAATTTAAGTACTTGTCTCTATCGTTTAACACTAATGAGAAATCGGCTGATAAGTAATGTGTTTAAGCACGCAGTTATTTCACAAATTAATAACAATCAATACTTATATTACAGGAGACTTTAAAACCCTTGAGATGGCACAAATAACATAGATACTCTCATTGATACTTTAGTGGATGAAGTAGATATAAAATATAGTACATATCATAAGGATACAAAAAGATTACTCCATGAGAGACCATATATATACCATAGATACCCCATAGACAGGCAATAGATATACCATTAATATAATATATAGTATATACCATAGATTCATCATAGATACTACATAGATAAACAATAGATACATACAGATACAGTATAGATACAGCAGATAAGTATCTACACCATAGATACAGCACAGATATAGATATACCATATATATACCTCAGATATAGTTTAGATACACCATACATAGAGACTAGATACACAATAGATATACCATATGGTATACACTTAAGATATACCAAAGATACACCATTGATGGACAATAGATATAGCACAGATACACTATAAATACATCATACATAGAGACTAGATATACCATAGATATACCATATGGTATACACTAAAAATATACCATATACTTCACCATAGATAGACAATAGATATAGCACAGATACATCAGAGATACACTATAGATACATCATAGAGTATCTACATCATAGATACAGCACAGATATAGATATACCATATATGCACCAATATGAATAGCTATGATACCACAGATATAGTTCAGATACACCACACATAGAGACTAGATACACAATAGATATACCATATGGTATACCTGAAGATATACCAAAGATACACCATTGCTGACAATAGATATAGCACAGATACATCCGAGGTACACAATAGATACATCATGTATTATAGAGTATCTACACCATAGATACAGCACATACTATATATAGATATACCATAGATGCAGCAATATGAATAGCATATATATACCTCAGATATAGTTTAGATACATCACACATAGGGACTAGATACACCACACACTAAATATATACCAAAGATACACCATTGCTGGACAATAGATATATCACAAATATATGATAGATACACTATAGATACATCATATATTATAGAGTATCTACAGCACAGATACTCCACAGATATACCACGGTTATAGATATACTATAAATTGATAGCAGATATACCAGAGACACACTGTAGATACACAATTGATACTCTTTAGATACAACATAGATATATCATAGATAGACATATATATATTTATAAGAGATAGAGAATATATACACCATAGATATACCATAGAAATATCATAAAATATACGATAGATGCACCACTGATATACCAAAGATATACTGTACACCATAGATAAGCCATAGATACTCTATAGATCTGTCATAGATACACTATAAATATACCTTACAGTATATACCAGAGAAACAACATCGATATATTATATAGTATACGCCGTAGATACACCATATACCATTGATAGATACGCGACAAACCACAGTTACAGCACAGAAATCTGGGATATACCATAGATATATCATAGAAAGATAGTTTCCTATCATAGACAAGGTATACCATATTATTATCTATAGATATTACACATAGTATATACCAGAAAATACCATAAACATACCAAAAGTATCTAATCTTAAGCAAATTCTGTTGTAGCTTCTTTTTAAATGAAAAATTTCCCAAGAAGCAACTAAGATTTCAACACTTCCTATGGCAATTCTATGGCATAGTTATCAGATTCAACTAGTACTGCCATATGTGCTGGTATATGCCATATGCCTATGGCAGATATAAGTCTAGCATAATGCTTATCAGCTGTGTTTTTCTTTAGTTTCTGTTCTTAATGGGACCGGAAACGCCGCTTGCTTGGGACAAGTGATAAAACGCTCTGTGCGGGCATTATTTATGATAAAATATAATAGCTTTCCACATTCTTGACAGATCTTGAACAAGAGTTGATAAAGGGAAACAACAACAAGAAGAAGAGAGAGATAAAGGTTCGTTAAACGAGCTAAAATATACATTTTATATCTGAGAGTCGCAATGCAAATGAAATTTATTGAGGCAAAGTTGTGGCGAAACTAGTTAAACTTGTCATTTATATAACTAGGTTGATTTTTATTCATATATCTGACCCTTATTCTAGATTATTCATATGTGTATTCATATCTCTATTCATATATATGTGTGCGACTGCGAGTGTACTCGTAATACTCATCGCATTCATAACACATGGCGAGGCAATTACAAACGCCCATTACTAACTATGCCCACAATTCAAATTCCGTTGTTGTTGTTGTTGTTGTGAGTTGTTGTTGTCAGTTGCTGTTGTGAGTTGTTGTTGTCAGTGGTGTTGCCGTTGTTGATGTTGCTAATGTGCAAACGAACTCAATTACGCAGATAAAATACAGTTTCAACCACCGACAACAGCAAAACACAAGTCATAAAAGTGCGCATAAAACGCAAAACTGATTGAGAGTTACACACAGATACAACACACACACACACACACACTATGTATGTGTGTGTTAAGGGACATCACGCCACAGCACATTAAAGGAAATTGACGCGGAAACGAAGCGTAGAAAACTACCCAGAGACAAGCTGAGGTCCAGTCAGCAACAAGCAATTTCCCCACAAAGACACTGATAAGGACACACACACACACACACACATACATAAAGAGAGAGAGAGAGAGAGATAGATACTCAAACTCGTTGCTTACTTCATTACGCATAATTTCCTGGCTGCCTTCATTCAGTTATATTGTATATTTTTCCTATCAAGCGTATCACAATGACAAACCCGTCTCCCCGCCCTCTTCCAGCCTCCTCCCCTCCACCTCCTCCTCTTCCTCTTTTCATTTGCCAGCTCTACATTCTACATTCTGGAGACTTATAGCTCGGGGTTCGGACTATCCTATATATAATCGTAGAACGCGCAGTTTGTGCCTTATCGTTCCAATGGTTTTTAGCACCAAATGAGGAATGAGTGTGCGAGATTGCGTGTGTGTGTGTGTGTGGTGTATGGTCATGGTCAGCTCTGGCAGGCCTCGACATGAGGGTGTCCAAGCTGCTGGCACATAATGTGCTTACTTGAGATGGAAACAGGAAGGTGTTGGGGTAGAAGTAAAGGGGCAGGGAGTGTGGCAGGAATGGAACTGGAACTGGAACTGGGAGTAGGAGGAGGAGGAGGAGGAGGAGGAGCCTCTGTAAAATTATATGCTGATTGCAGTTTGCCGATAAGCGTTACGAAAATTATGAGCCATGCGGGTGATTTCTGTTGACCAGAGACCATAAAACTTGGGACTATATGCGTCCAATCCATTGGCAGCCAGATGGAACCGAAGATGCAGAGAGGCAGCCAGGCAGCTGGCAAGGAATGGCTGTGGCTGTGGATTGGGTTTAAGATTTGCTCTTGAGGTTGAAGAAGGCGGCAACTACAGAAAACTAACCGCAGCTGCACGAGATTTGCAAAAAGTTGCAATGTTAAATGTAAAATGGGAAATGCAAACAACAAAAATGACTAAAAACTGTTTATGGCGTTGCGGTTGCCCCTTAAACAAGGGTGAGGGGGATACAGAAGTGGAAAGTGGCAGTTGAAGGGAGAAGGGAAAAAGGAAACCCCAAAGGCGGGTGCGAAAAACTCCACGCAAGTGTGCGTTTAATAGTCTTGCGGTTTGGTTAAGGAGCAGGAAAGGCAGCAGAGGCAGCAGCAACTTGGGCTAAGGCTGAGACTATAGCAAAGTACACAAAAACCAACACACACACATGAGACACACACACACACACACAGACAAAGTGGAGCGTCGATGAGGCTGAAGCTGAAGATGATGACGACGTTTAGCTGGCGCGAGATCTCTGCAAAAGAAGGAGAAAGTTTCTGAAGCTCAAGCCAAAGCTGAGACTGAGTGTGTTGGTTGTGCGTGTGTGTGTGTGTGTGTGTGTGTGTGTGTGGTAAGTGTTGCTGTTGCTGCTGTGTTTGCTTTGGTTTTTCTTTGTCTCACTTCCACTTGTCTATTACTTTTGCTGTTGTTTCTTTTGTCTCTTGTCTCCTGTCTTTTGTTTTTCAGCTGATTTTTCTACTCTCTTAGTTATTATAGCAAATTATTTGTTTTGACTTTAGTTTTGCCGTCAACGTCAATGTTGTTGTTGCTGCTGGTGTTAGTATTGTTGTTGTTGTTGTTGTTGTTGCTGTTGAGCTGCTTCCCAGCTGCTTCAAATTACCGCCTTTTGTTTTGCTGTGCGGTTGCCGGCAACGCCGACGTTTTCTCATTTTTACAATTTTTAGTCGAAACTTTTGTTTTTCAGCCACTCAGCATTATGGCATAGTGGTAGTCTATAGCTGTTGGCCAGGCTTATGAAAGTGGCTTTTGGATTTTGGTGGCACTCTCTAATTATAACCCATTGTGCGAGCGCGAACCCTTTCTAGACAATTACTGCCAAAACGACGGGAAGGGGGCAAGTAACAAATTTGGCAGCAATTATTTGACGCCCGGCTGCTGTTTATGACAGCTACGTGAAAGGATAAAAGTCCTCCCTGAATCCCAACCCCAACCGCACCCAATAGCATCGCATCAGCAGAACAAACAACGCATTTAAAGTCTTTTATGGCAATAAAAAGCGAACAAGATGGAAGAAGGGTTGAAGTCTAATCGACTAAAACGATACCCTAACTAAATATAAGAGTTGAAGCTGCAGTGAAACTCTACACAGAAATCATAGAAGATGAACAGATATCTTGAAAGGAAAGATATGGAAAGGATCTATTGCCTAACATCTGTGTTAAGCAGATAGCTTTTCTATCGATTAACGCAACTAATAACTTGTATAGATATCGATAACATAGAGAAGCCTATTCAAAGCTAAACTTCTTCAACCAATTCTGTCTCTTTTCTGCTTCACAGGAAGATGCTAACAGCAGTTGAATTGATTTACATCAAGAGCTATGATAAATCGATAACTTTCTTATCGCTAAATGCAACTTAGAAGCTATCTTTATCGATAACATTCACCAACCTATACAAAGTTCACCTTCCTCAACCAATTCTGTCTCTTTCCTGCTCCACAAGAAGATGCTAACGGAAGTTGTATTGGTTGACATCAAGAGATATGATAAATCGATAAATGTTCCATCGATTAATGCAACCTAGAAGATATCTTTATCGATAACATTCACTAACTTATACAAACCCTAACTTCTTCAACCAATTCTGTCTCTTTTCTGATCCACAGGAAGATGCTAACGGCAGTTGAATTGATTTACATTAAGCAATATGCTAAACTGGTAACTTATCCATCGATTAATGAAGAAGAAGCTATCGATAACGTTAACATTCACCAAACTATTCCAAGCTCAGCTTCCTCAACCAATTCAGTCTCTTTTCCACTCCACAAATCTCTTTCCAGCACCCTCTACAGGTCTTTCTTACCCCATTTGAGGCGCAACTCTTTAGGTAGGGTATTAAATAATGCGCATACGCCGCGTTTTGTGTGTCAAAAGACAAATGTAATCGGGTAACTGTAACTGTAACTGCGACTGTGACTGTGAATGTGACTGTAAGTGTAACTGGAACTGTTTCTCTTTCTGTTTATGTTGCTCTTTGAGTTTCAGAGTTGTTGTCTCTGATTCTGTATGCATGGGTGTAGCTCTGGTTGTGTGTGTGTGTGTGTGTGTGTGTGTGTACACACAGCTGTGCCATGTGTGTAGACGTAATTATGAGCAATCTACACGTAAAATTTTATGAAAACAAACAAAAACATGAAACAAAAACAAGAAATAAGTAGAAAAGTAGCAGAAGCAACAAAAGTGGAGCAATAAATTTTGCATTTTATTTGCGTCAAGGATAAGAGCAAAGGATACGGGTAACAGCAGAAAGGATGCCTCACACACACATATACATATTTTAATGTTGTTAATGTTTTAATTAATTTGTAAAATAAACGCACTTTGGCATTTGTTTACGTTTTCCATCTTTATTTCCATTTCCGTCGTTGGGGAAAATGTCGGGAAATAGGAGTCGAAATCAGCAGATTACCAAAGTTTTTCCAAGCTGTAAAAAAAAGAAACTGAAAGCCAAACAATAACACGAGTTTCTACTTGTTTCAGGGTGTGGGAGTGAAAAGTCGGATAAGCCAGGGGGGTTTTTCCAGCTGGGTTACTGTGTATATATCTGTGTGGCAAACAGATTTGCCACAGACAACAGACAACAGACAACGGACAACAGACAGCGTACAAATAAGCTTTTGCAACAACTTTGATGGCGTTTGCTACCAGCAACAGCAACAACAACAGCAACAACTCATTGCACTTTAAATTGAAATCAGTGCGAGGTCGCATACAACAAGAAGAGCCCTTGCTACCCTGCCACCTCGTGTTGCAAGTTGATTTTTTGACTTGTTTTGTGTTTCGCGCATTTTGCGGTTGACAGTTGACACACTGCAGCCCAGAGGATTCAGCAGCGACTCTGTGGCATCAGTCTGAGCCGCTGCAAGTTGCATGCTACAAGCCAACTCGCAGTGCTCATAGCTTGCAGCGCTCATCTGCAGCTCCGCCGACACTGCGCTGGCAATTGGGTTTTTCATTTTGATTTTCCTCTTCGTTTTGCTCTTTTTGGGTAAATGCTACAATGTTTAAGCCAAAATGTTGCCATTAAAATGCGCTTTTGGCTCTTTTGACTGTCTCCTCGCCTTTTTTCGGGCTCCTCTCACAGCGAGCGCCTCATTACAATTGCGCATTTTATATGGCAATTTGGTATTGGCTTTAAATATTTAAACGTTTCATTTGTTGTTGCCAAGCGTTAATTGCATTTAAGCCAGACCGGAGACCGGAGACTGGAGACCGGAGAGAACTAGCCAAAACGCCAGCAAATGAATATTTGATAAGGCTTAAAACAAAACTAGACGAATGAGCGACAATTTGCAACAATTTGCAAATTCTGATGAAATTTTCAATTCAAGGTTTAAAACTAGCTTTGGGCAAACATAACTCTATTCTAACAGATACAGTTAGATATCAGATATACATATATAAGCTGTCATTTCTATGCAGATTTAATCTACAGATTCAACGGTATCTTTAGGGTTATTCCATCTGATTATTGAGTAAGCTTCAAGTCAGCAGAACGCAAAGATTAAGTCAGACTTCGGACAAAAGAATTGCAAATCTATAACTTTATGTTAATATACGCCTCTCCCTTGCTCTTGCTCTTTCTCTTTCTCTTTCTTTCTTCGAGATGGACTTTTAATGGCAAATTACACAATTCTATAAAGATTTCTACAGTTTATCGATTTGCCTCGCAACAAAATTTATGCGTACAATTTTCACTCATTTCTCAATTTGAAACGGAGCCACCTACTGATCATAAAGCTATAGCTATAGCTATGCGGATATATTGTATAAATCAAAACAGATTTGAACAATAAACTTTCACCCCAAATGGTTGTGCTACACACACACACACACACACACACGCACACACAGAAACAACAAACAGTAACAAAACCAGAAACTGGTTCGCCAATATTTCTTGGACTATTACCTCATGCGGCAGTTGGTCAAAACGGGTGGAAAGAGTGTGTGAAAGAGAGAGCGAGAGGGAGATAAAACTTAATTATGGATCAGAAATTCATTTGAAAAAAGTCGGTAATCAATGCTCTGGCATTATGAAACCAGACAAACTGATTAATGTGCATTAAAAATGCAATCTCCACAGAGAAATACACACAAAAATCAAAACAAAATAAGCGAATGGGGGAAAAAGTGAAAAAAATCAAATCAAATGAGTTTTAATTATTTTATGTACCCAAAGCAATTTATTATACTCTGATTTCAATATATATATACAGATATATCCTCTGCTCTCGCATGATATTTATTTTATTTTGTTTTCAACAACTCAATTTATGCTTTTTGTCTGTCAAAGTGGAAAGCGTTAATTCAGCTCAACGCCCACATATCCAATTGAAATAGTTGCTACAAATTGGGTCAGAAGCGGCCAAAATGCGGGTCAATTGGCTTTAAGTGAACTACCCAAAAAAAGAGTTAATAATATAGCCAAAGTCGGGGTTTACCTTGAGTTCTTTGGAGCAGTTAAAGAGACAAAGAATATCTGCGGAAAGTGTTGCAAATGCTGAGCTGAAGTTTAACTTAAACACACACACACACACACACACACACACACATATGTAGTTGATTTCACTTGGCAGCTAATAGTCAGACTTAAGGTTGATTAAATTAAAATTAATATTCAATTTTTTAGCAACATTTTAAATGCAGTTTCAATGCTTCAAACCAATCGCATTGACTGCCCACCGGCCATGCCCCCAAAAGCAGCCACAGCCAATGCCACACGCCCCGTTTTGAGCTCAGTTGAATGCACAAATGCAAAGCCACAACAAATAACCAGAAAAAATAGTGAGGGTAAAACAACAACAACAACAACAGCAACAACACCCAGAAGAATGGCAACAAACAGTCTCCTATGCTTAGCCATAACATAAATTATGGACTTTTGTTTAAAGCCACAGCAGCAGCCGCAAAAAAAACATATTACAAAAAAAAAGAAAAGATTTTAATTTGAAATAAAAATATATGAAAATAAGTTTAAAGTTTGTGGCTTAAAAGGGCTGGACTAGAAGATACCCTGTACTGAAAGAGAGCAAAGCTAAAGGAAGCACAAATTATGGCTGAAAATATATTTCTCTATGATTTTCGTTGAAACAGCAACTAAAAGGCAGAGTTTGTATAGGGTATACAGTAGTTTATATACCCAATTTGTTTATTAAAGTTCCTAAAGTATCTGAGATACATTTATACATCAATAAGATACACTTAATATGGTTTAAGTTGCTCTAGTTACCCTTCTATATAAAGTGAAGGGTATCAAAAAGGAAGCAATTGGATCTCAAATGAGAAAGCCAAAGATTGTGTAGAGTATACAGCAGTTTCATATACCCAAATTTAGTCCAAAAAGCTGCTAAAGTAAAGTATATTATGTAGTACATTAAGATTGATCAAAAAGATATACTTATTCTGGGAAAAAGATACATGTTTTATACCCCATTTAATCCTCTATATGAAGGGTATAGGAAGCATAGCAAAGATTACAGCGCAAATCGAAACAGCCAAGGATTGTGTAGAGTATACAGAATGTTATATACTAAATAGAGTTTCTGTAGCTCCTTAAGCATATCAGATACATTTAAGCATAGTTTAACCTTGAGTAAGAATAGTCAAAGTTTCAACATTTTCCCAACTTTCCTATCTCTTATATACTACGCTGTATTATATAAAAGGGTATCAGAAACAAGGCTATTGGATCTCCAATGAGAAGAGCTAGGATTGTGTAGGGTATACAGAAGTTTATACACCAAATTTTGTTACTAAACCTTTAAAACTCTTTGAGCTATACCTAAACATAGTTCAATTTCTTAGAACAATCAAAGTTGACTCTTCCTATCCTTGACTTTAGTATACCCCATATACCCCTCTCTTATAATTGAAGGGTATTAAAAGCACAGCAATAGGTTGGCAAATGTTAAATCGAAGCATGAGGAGTGCTGGCATTCAAATAAACATATTGTTTATTTGCATCCACTGAAATTGTGTATATATAATGTTTATATGCTTATTTGAAAATGATGCTCTGATCTGGGCATGGGTTTGGGACTCGGTTTCGGATGCGGATCAGGGCCTGGGCCTGGGATGGGTCTTATTGTATTTAATATATATGCTGGATATGAAAAGTAGAAGACGAAGGGGTAGAGTATATGTATATGTATATAATAATAATACTCATTTGTTTGTGGCTGAGCGGCTTTTGTGCAAAAATGTCTGATGCCTGAATTCACAATGAGCCGGTTAGGCCTGGGCCTGAGCCTGGGTCTGGGCCTTTTGGCTTTTGGGCATTGTTCTCGCCCAAGTGGCATTGAACTGTAACTGAGCCGCGGCTATCGTAAGAGCCATAAAAAATTAAAAAGAGAAAGAGGCTAACGCTAACGCGTTGCCAAGAGTTCTTCGAGAACTCTTTGAGTTTGGCGTTTGTCTGGACATTAATTTCACAGTGCTCAAGGCCAAAAGCAAAGCTGAAGCTGAAGCTGAAGCCAAAGCTGATGCTGAAGAAGCAGAAGCAGTTAAGAAACTTATTAAGACATTTTTGGCACAATCCAGAAACGTTAATTGCACTGGCACAATTAAGGCTAACAAGTTTGTAAGCCACACAACTGATAATTACTTCTGGCCATTTAGATACTACCAAATTGGGTTTGGGTTTCTATGTCAACCCTGGCAGTTAATGGCCAAAACACAAATCCGAATGTAAATCGAATTGCGAGCTGGGTGACAATTTAATAAACCAGAGATTGGGCCAAAACCAAAGGCAACGGCAATAGCAACAGTTTGTCTGAGAGTTGTCTGCCCTTTGGCATTGGCCCCTGAACTAAGCTCCCCCCTCTCTTTGGCTCACACAATCTGTCTCGCTCTTCTCACTCTGTTGGATTTGTTGGCAACTTGTTTGTGGGACTGTTGTCTCGATGCGTTTCTATTTGCTGCTGCATTTTGCCGGCTCATTGCAACTTGGCCCGAATGCATTTTCTATACAAACAAACTTAACAACTACAAAAAGAAGCAGCAGCAGCGCCCCAAGCAGCAGCAGCGACAACAGCAGAGGCAGAGGCAGAGGCAGAGGCAGTTGCAGTAGCAGCCACCACAGTAGACAACCGCAATTTGGTTTTCAGCTTACTGCAGGCTATGCACAGTGGTACAAATCGATCAATAAACGAATGAAATATTGATTGAAAGGAAAGATGGAATAGTTCAGCAGCAACTGAGAGTAAAATTTAGATAAAAAATTGCAGTTAAGAGTAGGATTAATCCTGCTGAATAGCGACAGAACTTGTCTCGCAGGAACTTACTGCAGGCTATGCACAGTGGTGCAAATCTATGCATAAATTAATGAAATATTGATTGTAAAGAAAGGTAAAATAACTCAGAAAGAGCTGAGAGTAAATTTGGGATGTAAAGTTGCATTTAAGCTAAGGATTAATCCAACTGAATGCAAACAGACTTTGTCTCATAGGAACTTATTGCAGGCTATGCACAGTGGTGCAAATCTATGAAGAAACGAATGAAATATTGATTGTAAAGAAAGGTGAAATAACTCAGCAGAAGCTCAGTCTTTTTTGAATGAAAAATTGCACTTAAGCATGGGATTAATCCTGCTGAATAGAGACAGAGCTCCACCGATTGGAACTTGCAACATTTTTGAATAGAAATCGCAGGAATCTCTTTAGACTTCAATTACTTTCAATTACTTCAGAGTTAGTTGAAATCTTCAACTATTTTGGTTGCTCCAGAGACATCTCAACTCTATTGTACCTCATTTAGTTTAAATTTTGATTGAGAACTTAGTTATTTATGTGAGCAGCTGAACCACTGTCGCCTGCACATTTCGGAGCAACTGCAATGACTTCTCTGCAGTGAAGTTGTCGTCAGGAATAGCCTGCATTAGGCCAAAAGCAACAAGAGTAAGAAGCAACTACCATTTATTGGCTTTATTGACTTTTGTTGAGTTCTCGTCTCGCTTCGTTTCGTTACGTTTTTGGCCCTGCTGCGAGTATCTTTCGGCAGCGGTTGCTTCTCTAGTGGCCGACAAGTTATTTACCCGTTTTTTTATACTTTATTTTCTACTGTTCTTCCTGTTCCCTGTGCCTGTCCCTTGTTGTTGTGTTTGTTCGCTTATAAAAATAAATAAAGGCAACACCGCCAAATCACTAAGAAAGAAATAAAAAGAGCGGGCGGTGGAGTCCAGACTAAGCCGCAGCCTCAGCCGCAGCCTCAGCCTCAGTCGCAGGACAGGATGGCCGCAAAAAAAAAAGAAAAATAATAAAAATCAAAAGAAAAAAAAACTGGAAAGTTGTTTGGTCAGTTGGCAACTGACTGTTTAGCCAGCTCTAGCACTGCCATATATCGCCTGTGATTGTGATTTTATATGCCACATAATATATATCTATATGCAGCATATATATATAGAGAGAATCAGTCAATTTGTGGCAAGGGGGCACATCTCTGGTGAAGAGTTAGAGCCTGGCTTAAACTGTAAATGTGATCTAGCCGCAGAGTTAGAGACACACAAAAAGAAGTGTGTCAGCCTAGGCAGGAGATGCGTGTGGCAGCTACCAAAAGTTGCAAGCAAACTGGATGCGAGTACAGCAAGCGGCAAGGCAGATCGAGCTGCTGCCCAGAGTTCAGTTCTGCAACTTGAAACTTGGTTTGTTTTCCGTTTCTGTTGTTGTTGTTGTTGTTTCGGGTGAAATCTGGTTTTCAGTTGCTTTTTGTGTTGATCGTTTTTTTAGCGCTTTTGCATTTGCATTTCGAACGTTGAATCATCCAAAGATTTCAGGCGCGTATCTTGCAGATACTTTTGCACCTTTTCTCTCTCTCTTCCTTTTGCATGCAAATTGTTTTTATTTTGGGTCTTTGGACTCTCAATTTGACACTCGCCCCAGAACCGGTTCCTGTGTGTGTGTCTCTTTTTTTAGGCTTCGATTTGGTTTTCAGATTTCAGTGTCAGACGCCTGACTTCAATGCCTCACAAATCAAACGCAGAACGCGCAATTAGCTAAAGTGCCGTAATTAATATGAGATACACACGTCTAATGATCTTAACTGCATTATGTATTTATTTATGATTTACGACTGTGTGTGTGTGTGTGTGTGTGTGTGCTGGTTGTACGTGTGCTTCCTTTAAGCCAAATTTATGATGGCATGCCCAGGCACTTCAATTTTCAAGCTACGTTTTAACCTTAAGATACGAAATGCGAAAGTGAAAGTAGCCGAAAACTTGCACTTCAGATACACACACACACACCATACACACACACACACAGTGCTGTAGTCGATTATTGTCTGTCTCAGACCTAAGACTCAGAGCTCAATCTCAAACTCAAACTCAGTTTTAGTATTTGTATCTTTTTGTATCTGTTTCTGTATCTTTATCTGTCTTTGTATCTGTATCTGTATCTGTATCTGTGTCTGTCTCTATTAAAGTGATTTTATTACTGGGCACGCTGTTTTCTTTGCTCTTTTGTTTCGCATGCTTCAAAATAAAACTTAAATCCTATGAACAAACAAAGGTTTCAGCCTAAAACTGATGAGCCAAAAGATACGCTGTATCTTTTTATCTGTTTTCGATTTGGGCTGCTTTCTTAAGCTTCTAAAGCTTAGCTAGGGTATAAGCAGGGTCGGTTTAGGGTCTAAAGAAACCCTTATAAGTAGCTCAAGCTCTTTGAGTAGCTGCGTATCTTTTTATCTGTAGCTACACCCAATGACACTTCTATTGCCTCTCAGGACTTTATGGGAAACGTAGCTGTAACATTAATTTTAACTGCATCGCAATACCCTATATATAACCATTATTTAATGGTTACAGGGTACACTGACAAAAAAAGGGGCCAGAAAAAAGAAACACAACAATGATTACAACGATTTATACGTAGCCTCTGCCGGGCAACGTGAGTTCAGCATCACGTTTCCTTTTTTATTGCTTGGTGTTTTATTTTTTATTATTGTTGTTGTTGTTTTGGTTGTTTTCGGCTGTTGTTGTTGTTGTTGCTGTTTTCATTTTTCATTTTGGGGCCTCTTGTAATTTTTTGTTGTTGTTATTTAATGATTTAAAGATTATGCACGCTCCGCCAGGCTGCCCTTTTACAAAGCTTCAACTTCAACTTCAGTTTTCGGTTTTAAACTCCTGACAAAAAAACCGAAAAAGAAAAAAAAACTTTCGCTTTTTTACACCTTTTTCTTGCTTGCAAAAAAAAGCAGAAAAATAAAAGTAAATGCTCTTAAAAAAAGCAGAAAAAATTGTGTAAGAGCATGTTAATTTGGAGCGAAGGTTGAAGGTGTTAAAATTGCAGATAAAACTCGCGGTTTGCCGGCTTCAGATACGTTTTATTTTTCCTCTTTTTTTGCACCCACTTTGGGTTGAGGTTTACCGAAAGTGGGGATATATATAGATATACATATATATGTGTATATAACAGACAGAGAGAGGGATACTCAGCGGAATCTATTAAGTTGTGAGTCTGTAGATACTATTTAAAAGGGGATTAAAGATACATTTTGAGCGTGATTTAAGAACTTGGAAGCGCTTGAGATACTCGCTGAAGGTGAAATAAATTTCCATGACAATAGGGAAACAAATGGAAATAATGAAAATTGTGCACACAAATCATGAGGAATGACGCACAGTGGCACAAAAGCGAACAATATAAACAATTTAGCCCAATTCTAGAAGCAATTTGGCTTATGAATATAAATATGAAATAATGTATCTTGGACACGCCCCAAAGCTCGACAACAATCAACGGCTACAGTGAACACTCAGACAATGGACCAAAAGCAGAACACATTATGCAATTATTCAATAGATGAAAGACAATTAAAATTGTGAAACACGATTTGCTCTTGACTCAACTGCAAATTGCCAAAGTCAAATGTCAAATGTGATCAGAGGCGTTCTATATAGTTAAGTATATAATAGAAGTCGTGTTTCAAAGATAGCGCGCATCCAGACCAATACACAGACAAATAAACACAGATACATTTACAGATAGAGATAGAGATAGAGATACAATAAAATTTTGTGCAGTCATGAGGGAAACTGGTTCTCTTTGGCGCAGCTATAGATAAATATTTATATAGCAATAAATGCGTGGGAAACTGACTAAAAATCTGTATTTAACGTATATACCAGACCACTAAGATACTATATATACTATATAGTATATACTGTGTAGTATATGAACAATGAAAAGTGGCCAGTCAGCGTAGAGAACAAAGGCTAAAGAACTTTTCATACCTGAGCGAAACTCTGATTCAAGATCTGCAATTAAAGATTAACCGAAACTCATTATAATCAAAATGAGTTATAGAAGCGACACAACGAAAGTTAACTACACACACACACACACACACACACATGTATACATAAGAATAATTACTACGACGACCTTTTTTGTCATAAACTTTAAATTAGAGCTCTTGCTGTGTTTTTTCTACTTGTTATTTTGTATTTCTTGGAAACGAAATTAATTTTTACACCAACATTTTGAGGTTGGGTCCGGGTTCAGATCTAGGCCTAGGACTGCGTTGGGTGTTGTTGGGGTCTTTGGGTATTGGGTTTCTGGAGAGTCAGTCAAATCATGCAAGAAATTTGTTACTGACATCAAAATTACCATCATTATAATGTCTGCCCGGACTGGAGACTGGCGGAGGAACACGAAACAGGAAGACACATGGCCGGGCCGGTAAAAACGGCAACGAATGCCGCACAAAGAGCCAAACGGCGATGTGCGGTAATAGAAAATGTCGAAATAGACATGAACAACAACAACACACAACAACAAGAAGACACAACACCAACACACAACAACAACACACACATAAAACAAAAGCAAAAGGCAATAGGCAAAGCCAAAAGCAAACATGAAACATGATGAAGTGAGAATTAGCTGGAGCAAAGTGCTAGCACAAGCGATACCCTAGGACAATACGATAATAATCGTATATACAGACTAAACAACCGATATATATATAACGAATCAAGATCAGCAAATGTTAAGCATAATTCCTAGTAAGCTATATAAAACAGAAGACTTATTTCCTTTTAGAAACCACTAAAAAGTAAGCAAAATATATTCATCAGCTAGAAATGCTTCTCTATTTCATAAATTTGCATGTGTGTGCATATGTTATCGATATACAATCGATAAATAAACCATTTTCATCCCATAGTTTCCTATTCAGACATATAGACCTATAGACATATTTCCCATTAAAAACGACTAAAGAGTAAACCAGAAATATTTACTGAGATGATTATTTTCCCCATAAATCGATAGATAATCGACATATATGCACAAGCTATCGATAGATAATCGAAACACCTACTCTCTCTATCATATAGCTGCCTGTTCAGGCATATTTGATAATATGATATAGTCATAATTCACGTTAGAAACCACTAAAAAGTTGACTACTAAAATTGGTCAGCTTCAAGCGATTCTCTTTTCTATGAATTTTCATATGTTATCGATATATAATCGACAAATCAACTCCAATCTCCATCCCAAAGCTGCCTCTAATGTCAAGCCACCCTTTCATAGACTTGTACAGGGTATAAGCATGAAACACGAGCGCCAAGACAAAGGAGCGCTTGAATGGAAATGAAAATGGGGATTGGGATTGGGATTGGGATTGATCGATGATGCCAGAGGTGAGAGTTGAAGTTGATGTGGAAGCTAGAGCCGTAGCTAGAGCTGTAGCTGACGTACAGCGAATGTTACAAAGAGTTACAGAAACTGGAAATGGGATTGAGAATGGAAACGGAGATAGAAATGTTGTTGGAACTCACCTGCGCATGATGGGCAGCGGCAATGTGAAGCGTCCATCATTCATCAGCGGCGGAACGCCTGGGAGTGGCACCGTTGATATCACGGGCGTTAGCATTGGAACTGGCACTGGCGCTTGCTGTGGTGGTGGGGGTGGTGCTAATGTTCCACCTGCCTGTGGTGGTGGTGGTGGCAAGGGAGGTGGTGCTCCTGCTGGCAAAGCGCTGTAGGGCGGCGGGTAGTGGCTGTGCAGTATGTCCGGTAACAGGGCGCGTGCCAGTCCCAGGGCAGCCGGATGGGGATGGGAGTGCGGATGCGAGTGTGGATGGGGATGTGGATGTGGATGCGGATGATGCAGGTGAGGTGGGGGATGCAGCGGTGGCGAGTGACGCTCCATGTGATGGCGACGCGGATGGTGCGGCGGCAGCTGTTGCTGCTGCAGTTGCTGCTGCTGTTGTTGCCGGCGTTCGCGACGTTCACGGCGACGTTGCTCTCGTGTGCGCAGCTGTTGCTGTTGCTGCTGCTGTTGTTGGGGGGAGTTGCTGTTGGTATTGGTGTGGGTGTGGGTGTTGCTCGTAAGATCATCGGTTTGGCATTCGGTCGAGGTGAAAGTGCGTGGGGGCGTTGGATTCACATTGATTACTTTGACACTGTTATCGTTATCGGCACTGGACACCTTCACATTCACATTACAATTATTATTATCGATACAATTATTATTTATATTATTATTAATATTATTTATATAATTGGTATTGGTGCTGCTTGTGGCATTGCTGCTGCCACTGTCAACGGCAGCAACATGTTGCACATCCACATTTGTATTATTATTTAACTTATTTTGTAAACTCGCACTAAACACTTTGGATGTTGGCACACAATTATTAATTGCAACAATACTATTGTTGTTGTTGTTGTTGTTGCTGTGGGTGTTGCTGCTGTTGTTGTAATTACAGTTTACAACACAAACTCCGTTGTTGTTGTTAACAATGCCCGACTCTTGAGTAGAAGTTGCTGTTGTAAATGTTGTTGCCGATGTCGTTGCGCTTGTGGGCGACGCGACACAAACCTGATTACCGTTATTAGTACCGTTATTATTATTTGTGTTGCTGTTGTTGTTGTTCACTTGTATCGTTAGACTTGGCTGACGCTGACAGGACTTTGCTGCTGCTGCCGCTGCTGCTGGCAATATTGCAATGTTGCTGATGCTTTTGGCATTGCTGTTGTTGCCGCTGTCATTGCTGTGGCTAGCTTTAAGAAAGACGCTGCTGCTGTTGTTGTTGGCGCTGCCAGTTTGTGTTGCTGCCGTTGCTGTTGCTAGCGGCGACGGCAACTCTGCAGACACATTTAAACGCATCGTATCGATATCGCTATCGTTATCGTTATCGTTTTGAGCCTGGCTCAGGCGATGCTCAATGAGACTTTCACTCGCGCGAAATTCGGCATATAAACGTTCGAGTTCTGCCAAACATTTGTTGGGCTGCAGCGCGTCGCTGCTGCAGCTGGCGCTGCTACACGAATTGTAGTTGTAGCGCCCCCGCGACAACCACGACGACAGTGAATTGTTAATGTTATACTCGTAATTATAGTAACTGCGTGCGCTGCTGCTTATATCGGTTGTGCACGCGCCGAACGAACTCGAGAGACTGATCGCTGCTGAGCTTCGCTCACTTGAGCAACCACTGGCCGCGGCTGCTCTCCCAGGTGCTCTCTCTGCTGCGCTCTCAGCTGCTGTTATGCTTGCTCTCGCTGCCGTGTGCTCTCTAATGCTGGCACAGTGACTGCGACTCCAACTGCGACTGCGACTTCGACTTCGACTGCGACTGAGAGTTCGATTTAGTGCTACTGCTGCTGCTGTTGCTGCAGCACAGGAAACAGGTTGATTGACCTGCACTGCGACTGCAGCGGAGGAGACTGCAACTGCGACTGCGACTGCAGCAGTGCCTGTTTCCTCGATGGTTGCTGTTGTTGTTGCTCTTGCCATTTCTTGCTCATCGTCAACGTCGTAGTCGTTGTCTTCGTCTTCGTCTTTGTCGTTGTCGTTGTCGCTGTCGCCTTTGTCGCTGTTTTCATTGATAATGCAATTCGCTTTGCTGTCGCTTTGATTTTGTACACTTTGTTTTGATCTTGCGTTCGTCGCTGTTGGCTTTTGTTTCAGACTCGTTGCCGTTGTTGCTGTTTCTGTGTCGTTTATTGCTGGTGTGAATAATGCGCAGTTCTGCAAACAGTAAAAAAGAGAGAGGGGAGAGAGAGAGAGAGAGATGAGAAAAACGTCAACTTTGCATTAGCCAAATGACAAGATTTAAGTTTCAAGCGCTAATTAATGTTAATTGCTAGGGGATTAGCCAGTGGCCAAAAAAGGTGACAGCAGCCACACAGGGCTTAATCTCAAGTAACGGGCCTCAGGATATGCCCAGGCAGCAGCCAAGCTACACAGAAAACAGCAGGCGCATAAATGTGCGCTTAATTGAATTAATTAAGCCAACGCATAAACATAAAATCGTCACAAGTAATTGTTGCTGTTGTTGTTGTTGTTGTAGCTGGTGTTGCTGTTGATGGTGTTGTGTGTGTGTGTGTGTGTGTCCCTGCCTGGCGCCTGCATGTTTGCTGATAAAGTTATTACTGTTGGTGCTGTTGTTGTAGCTGCATGACTTACTCTCCATCTATTCGTCTTTCCTTCTCTTCCTCTCATTCTCTGGCTGATGCGACATAAGCAAAAGCCTGTGTTAGAGATGAGAGCGTGACGTGCTTTTACCGTAGCACATTTCAATTTTGCAATCACGAAAACTCACATATAACAAAGAGTAGCGCTTTGTTTCGAATCGAATAGAAACTGATATCAAATTTAATTAAATGTATATACAATATATATTATATATAGACTAATCTCTGCGTACAGAGTTCATCGCTAATCTTTACGCGGCAGCGCACCCAAATGCGACCCGTACTCAAACAATCTCCGCCAAATCCTCATCCACATGATGTGGGCGCCATATCTAACTGTATGTATGTGTGTGTGTGTGTGTGTATGTTTAGCTGTGGGTTCTAATTATGTTACGCTGTGTTACTTGCATTAATTACGTCACAGAAATATAATGTGATTTACAGTTAGCCCAACTCATGCTGCTGCTGACTTATTGTTCTGGGTGCTGCTGTTGGATCATTGTTGCTGCTGTTGGTGTTGGTGTTCAGTCTTGTGCAATGCAATTGTTGCCGTTAGCTACAATCATAACGACCCGCCCCAAAAAAGGCCCCAAACTAACTGCAGCCTAAAAAACGTTGCCAACTCCATAACAAATGTTTTGTTATGAATTATCTTCTCAATGGGAATTTTTAGAGGTTATGTGATGCCTTTTCGGGGAGCAGCTTTTTCTCTATGAGGCAGAGTCTTGATTAAAGGCCAAACGTTGAGGGGCTTGTTTTGATTTGTAGAACGTGCTACCAAAACGGGGTTAAAACCGGTTTAAAAATAGCTAAAAACAAACTATTGACAAAGTGGTTCAAGAACACACACATATATATACATATATGTATGTATATATATATATATATTGGGAATTGGAAAGGTTGAGTCTATGACAAAAGTACTTTAAGACCTCTTAAGTGTTCCCTGACAATTGCAACCCTTAAAGAGTCGACGTCAACCCTATCGAATAGCCATTCATATGGAACGTAGCTTGGCAGGGGGCATATGGCACACATATGAGCATATCATTTATTTAAATATACCATATATATGTACATATATATCTGTTGACAGTTTCTTTGTTCTTTGTCCATCGGCTCGCGGGGCAATTTTCCATATCGCTGACGCAAGAATAGAAATAAATAATGATCGGAGCATAGAAATAAATTTAAATGCATATTTACGACTTTATTGTAATCACTTGTCCCCATGGCCACATAACGGAACGACACGCACACACACGCACACACACAGCTGAACCGATACCGATACCAATTATGCCGATGCCAATGTCGATGCCGATGCTAGGGAACATCTGGCGCTGCGCTTATCGAAGTTGCGGGCGGCACTCAAGGGCCTAAGTGAAACATTAGCTCTTATCGAAGAAGCTGTCAATGGGGGTCGATAAGGGTAACCCCCAAATCTTCCCTCTCCCTTGCTCTAACCACAGCACACCACGCAAACACACCACGCACACACACCACTCCCTCCGTACACACAGACATGTGAGCCTTGACATCAATTTTGATGGCGCCACATTAAGCGTCTAAGTGCGTTGCAGTTGGGGTTGTTGTGCCACAAAAGGTGACAATTTTATGAGGCGCCTACCGCACACTTCGCCATGGGCATATATCTTATATTCTATCTCTTATGGAAGACGGCGAATATTCTGACACTTATCCACAGCTGAGTGGATAATACGAAAATCTATTAAAATAGAATACGAATTTAAGGCATATATTTCTATGGCATCTTTTTAATATGTTAGCTTAAGTGCAAATCCTTGAAAGAAAGCAGAACTGAATCTCTTTTCGTTCTATTTCCTATCTTTGTACTCAAAAGTGTTATCGATATTAATCGTTGGCTAGTTTAAGACTCACATATAGTATATATTTGATATATATAATTCTATGAACTTTTTAGGAGTAATCCTTGAATGAAACGATATCAGCATTCACTCTATTTGCTTTCTTTGCAGTCAGAAATGTTATCGATATTAATCGGTTGCTTCTTTAAACTGTTTTTATGATATCCTTTTATGAATTTAGGCCTAATCCTTGGGAGAAACGTTATCTCGCTTCATTCTTTTTCCATCCTTACAGTCTGAATAGTCCAAATGTTATCGATATTAATCGTTGGTTTCTTTCTATACATTTTCTATGGAATCCATTTATAATCTGAAGGTTAATTCTTGAATAAAACAATATCTATTCTCATTCTATTTATATCCTTTTTGTCTGATGAGTTAAAATGTTATCGATATTAATCGTTGGCTTCTTTCTATATATATTTCTATGATCTCTTATTATTATGTTAGGACGAATCCTATTATTTCTTTTCGTTATATTTCTATCCCTCCAGTTTGAATAGTTGAAATGTTATCGATATCTTCCATCTTTTGAGTCAGAAATCTTATCGATGTTAATCGTTACTCACCTGCGATATGTAATCATCCGTGAAGGAGCGCCTCAAGCGCTCAGCTGGAACATGTGCCGTTAGTTTTAGTTGATCGTTATCATCATTATGATCCTGATCATGATCATCATAAGGATCATCCATGGTTATAGTTGTTGCTGCTGCTGCTGGGGATCGTTGCGATCTATCACATTGTCGATTGTTCGGCTGGACGCGAGCCAAGCTCGCCCTGGCCGCGCCCACACTGGAGACGCTCGCCTCGTAGAGGGACTCGTACGAGGGCGGCTCCTTGATGGCCGTGGCCGCCGAGGAACACCATTGGGTGAGTGTGTGGGCCGGACTGCCGTAGTACGATGGATACGAGTAGCGATTCCGATGGACACCAATATCCGCGCCAGACGAACGACTCGTTTTGGCCATCGCCTCAAAGGCGCCAGGGCTTAAACTAAAGTTGGGAAAAGGCACGGGAAGAGCTGCAACTGCAACTGCTGCGGCAGGTGGTGCAGCAACTGGTCGCTGTGGTGGTGCTAGGTGGCTCAGGGCAGGGCTGATCTCGTAGCTGCTGTGGGATTTGCGTAATCTGTTATTGAGACGCTCGTCGTCATCGTCCTCATCCGAGGAGGAGCTGGGCATGGGCGTGATGCGCTCATAGGGTGTCCAGAGCATTGACGAGAGCGCCTCCTCAACGTCCGGTGGCCGCTGCTGCGGCCGATTCGTGGGCGTGGCCACTGCCGCCCCATGGCTAGGCGTATTCCGTTCCGACTTGGACATGGCTGCCGTCTGGACATTGCTCACAGTTTAGGCTCCTCCTTGCTGACTTGGGCTACGCTTCGTGACACTTCCCAGCATGCTGAGCGGCCCTCACTCTCTATCTGCAACAAAACTGTAACTGTAAATTGCTGTCGTGTTGCACGAAAACCAAAAAAAAAAGAATATAGAAAACTTTTTAACTAAGCGAATGGCTGACAAATTAAACGCTTAGAAAATGCCCCCGAAAATGTTCGGAACTAGCAAAACTTTTCCCTGCGACTCGAGCCCTTTTATTTTCCAATTTGATAAATTGCGATTAAAGCATTTAAAATGCCAGCAGAAATAAGCGAAGCGAGCAGAAATTGATCATAGGCGACTAACAGATACCCTACTCAAACGAAGGGATTGAAAAAAGGGTTAAAGGAAGGAAGAAAAGGTCGAGGGAGTTTGTTAAGGATCAAGCTTATGTGATGAAAAGCTGATGTACAAATGATGTATACATGATGTATATATACTCTATAATCTGTACCTATATCTGTATCTTATAGTATCTAAACTAAAGGAGGATCTAGTGGATTGAATAGTTATAGGAAAAAAAGGAAGATTTTTCCCTAAAAATGTTCCCTGAAGTTAAATTGTTTCCCTAGGAGAACTTTATGATACCCTTCTATGCTAACTATCAGTTGTAGGGTATCCGATAAAAAAGGAAGGATAAATAAAAGAAAAACCGAAACGTAACGAAACGAAATACGCCAACAGACATGAAAAACAAGCTTCCGTTTTGTGGGGAAAATATATGCAGAAAAGTTTGCGACGAAAACTTTTTGGCAGCCTCTTTTGCCCGAGGGGCGCTCCTCCCTTGGCAAAACTTTACACACGCACACACACACACACACACACACAGAGATAGATAGTTGAATATATAGGCTGCAGTAATGGCTGAGACTGCGTCTAATACTGCTGCTGCTGCTGGCTGATTCGGTTATTCGCATTAGAAGGACTCACTCAGCCAAGTTTAAAGTTGACTGCCAATTCTGGTTTGGCCCAGAAAATGGCTTCACGGCCGAAGGACTAAACGGGGAGACATTGAAACGGAAATAACTGCCCATAGACGTCACTTGGTTGCCTTCTCCTTCCTCCTGCTCTTGTCGTTGTTGTTCCTCCTCTGCTTCTTGTTATTCTTGTTGCATGCCACTGAAGCAGCAACAGCAGCAGCAGCAGCGGCATTGACTGCACACAATGCAAACGCATGTAAGGTTTATGCGTCGCCTTGTCACGATGAGAATTGGTTTATGGTAATGATGCCTTAGCTTTATGTAAATGTCAGGGATAACAGAAGAAGCTAATCATGCAGAGTTGCAGTTCTGATGGCATATCAGAGGTTTATGCGTGGCAAAATCATGAGTTTGCTTTAGATTTCGACAAGCTTATCAAACTATCAAAGTTGTCTTACTATTTTCTATGTCTTTCTTCTATATTCGAAGGTTCCAGGTGTAGTTCTCTCTATGTCTGGAAACGATATATGAGGTTTATGCGTGGCATAAGCATTAATTTGCCTAACTTCGTGAGTTCTAGTTCCCCTTCTAGTTCCCTTTACCCCAGTGGAGAACATAAGACGTTAATTCCAGGCAATATCATGAATTACTTAAGACCAACTTAACAATTTATCAAAGTTATCCTCCAATTCTCCTCAGTATTTCATCTTTATTCAGAGATCTAGTTCAAGTTCCCTTTATGGCTTTATCTTTATAAGGTTTATGCCTTGCAATCTCATGATTTGCTTTAGATTTTGTTCAACTTATCAAATAATCAAACTTGTCTTTCCCATGCAGAGTTCTAGTTTCTAGTTCTAATTCCCTTTATACCGATAGAGCATATAGTAAGTTTATGCCCCACATTATCATGAATTACTTGAGCTCAGCTTATGAAGATATCAATGTTGTACAGAAATTTCCTTTGTATGTCTTTCTTATTGAGAAATCCACTTCTAGTTCCCTTTATGCCTCCATCTTTATGACGTTTATGCCTCGCAATATCATGAATTAGCTTAAGATCGTGATCAGCTTATGAATTTATCTTTGTATTTCTTCCCACCAAAACTTAACTTAAGTTTCTTACACTTATCGCGTTAAGTGTGACGCATAAACTGCTATTAGTAGCAGTAGATAGAAACCCGCTGGTGGTGCTGTTGGTGGTTGTAACCCACACAGAGAGACAGAAATGAATGAGTTCTGGATGTAGTTCTGGCTCTGGCTCTGACTTTGGCCAGTGGCTGTTGTTGGCTTCCATTGAAGCCGAAGTTTTATGTGTTGCATATCCTAAGGCGCTTTTCTGTTCTAATTTTTTTCTTATCCCTTCTTGTTCTTCTTCATCTTGCACATATTTTTTAGCCATTTTTCTTTGGCTCTGGCTCTGGCTTTGGCCATTGAAGCCGATGTTTTTGTTATGCTTAAATAAAGATTTGTGTTAGTGTGTTTTATTCTCAGTGGCTCAGCAATTGTTGCTATTGTTATTGCTGTTGTTGCTGTTGGGTGTTGGCGTTGTAATTGTTGTTGCTGCAGCGCACTTTCGTTGTGTTTGTTGAGCAACTTTATGTGCATTTGTGGCCTTCTCTCGTCCCTTCATTGTTGTCATTTCCCATTGTTGTCGTTTTGGGCCAAAACGAAGAAAGGCGCCAGCCAAAGCCAACACAAAAGGCGGCCACAATTGAAGGCAAAACTCACACACACACACACACACACACACAAATTAATATGTGCAACAATTGAGTGTGTGTGTGAGCCTTGTTATATGCATGTTACCTACTTTTGTGAGCTTTTAATTAACAACAAGTTTGCGCCTTGCACACTCAAACCCAAAGCAAAGCCTTGAAAAATTTCCACGCAAACCTTGTACGAGTTTTCCCATGCGAGTTTTTCCAAGCTTCGCCTCCTTTGTGCTATTTATACACATATATATAATGTGTGTGGTATATTCATGACAGCAAATTTTCATAAATATTATTAAAATGAGCTTTAAATAACGTTCACCGGATTTAGCTAGCGATTATATAGGGATTATGTCTGCCCAAAGACCCTTTGTAACCGAATGTCTCTTTGTCGCAGCGTTTTGTATAAATTAAATTAAAATTTTGATGGATTACGGATGATTTAATTTCGCTGCGGAAAGGGGAAGCAAATGTAGGTCACTCCCCAGGGTATTGCCCCCAAGTAATTCCTTTTAATAAGGGAAGGAGCGAAGAAAGAGACGCTTCTTATATTCTGCGAAAGGTAACCTGATGTATCGTTGAGCAAAGAGCAAAAGCGGAAGGCAGCAGCTCTGGGAAACGAAAGTAGGTTTCCTTTGTATTAATTATCTATCATTAGAGCAATAAAACGTGAGAAGTTACTTGGTATCAATTCATTGGAAAGGTAACTTAATAAGTAGAGGCAGTATTTGAATATTTTCTTGGCAAGAAAAGTTGTTGACGCAAAGTTTCTCCTCGAGGAAACTTATCATATTACAGCAGACTTTAAGAAATCATCGATTGATTCCTATCGGAAGGTCATTTCTTGGGGATATTTAGCATATTACAGAAGCTTTTGAGAAAACTTGAAGTGATTTCTATCGGAAAGTCTCTCCCTGCGAAAAGCTACCTAAGGAAGTATTGAAAATCTTCTCGGAAGGAAAACCTTTCAACAAAAAGTCTCTTTTTGAGGATGTGTTCAAGAATCTCACAGTGATTCCTATCGGAAGGTCTTTCCTCGAAGAAACCTACCATATTACAGAAAAGTCTTCTGTCATATTCTGGAGTCAGCGAGTGATTTCTATCGGAAAGTTTCTCCCTGAGTAAACCTTCCTAAGTATTGAAAATCTTCTCGGAAGGAAAACTTCTCTACGAAAAGTTTCTCCTCAAGGAGTGTTTTTTTAAGAATCTCTGAGTGATTCGTATAGGAAGTTCTTTTGCCGAAGAAACCTACTATATTACAGAAGACTTTATGGAGTCAGCGAGTGATTCTAATCGAAAGGTCACAGAAGACTTTAACGCATCAGTTTCTATCGGAAAGTCTCTCCTTGAGGAAACCTACCTAAGTAAGTATTCAAAATATTTTCAACGGAAAGTCTCTTCTCGAGAAGCTTTACAAGAAATTTACCATTTTAAAGATGCTTTAAAGTAATCACTGAGTGAATCCTATCGAAAGGTCACAGAAGACTTTAAAGCACCAACGAGTGATTCCTATCGAAAAGTCTCTCCCATGAGGAAGCTTACTATATAACAGAAGCTCTTGAGGCATCTCGGAATGATTCCTATCGAAAGCTCTTCCCCGAGAAAACCTGCCTAAAGAAGTACTGAAAATAGTCTCAAAAGGAAACCTTCTGGGACAAAAGTCTCTCCCCGAGTTATTACAAGGAAACCAATGAAGGTCTTTGGAGTAATTCCTATCGAAAGGTTTCTCCTAGAGGAAACAGAAGTTCTTAAGGCATCAGCGAGTGATTCCTATTGGAAAGCCATATACCATACCATATGGCAGAGCCTTTTCAGGAAGCTCTTAAGAGCCAAGTTCAGCAGAGGCTAAAGCACTGCTATTAGGGAGAATCTCCCCTCAAATAAGAGCCATCATTAGCAGCTGAAATAAAGCCACAAGAAATGGAAGCGCTGATTGCACTCGGGGATCATTAAATTAGAACTTTCCCAATTGCTGCCCACAATTCAGAAGTCTGTCAACAAATATTTCAACACATTTTAAAGACATTTCTTAGGCAGCAGGGAGCAGCAGGCGGTAGGCGGGGCAGATTTTCCGGGACAAACATCTCCAATTTACGTCTCCAAAGGAAAAACTTGAGCGCGGGCAAAGTGAAATTAATGCTGTAAATCATAAAAGCAAATAATAAAGCGCATAGAAAAAGTAAAAATAAATAAAGAAAATACAAGAAAATAAAAGAAAATCAAATACAAATATTTTGTGTAAAGTTTTTTTTCTAAAAAGAAAACTCTGCGTCGCTGTTGAAAATTGTGAAAATGTCACGCAAATGAGCAAAAATGTTGTTCAACATCTTCTTCGTTTTTCATTTTTTTCTGGCCTGTGTGGAAAATGGGAAATTCAATGGCACAGTGGAAATTTATTTTATATTCCATTCTATTTTATTTGTATTATAATTTTTTGGAATCTCCTTTTTTATTCTTATTTGCCTAGACGTGCGTCTGTCAATCAAAAGCTCCAAACTGAGGGAGGGGTGGGGGTGGCTCTGTGTCCAGGAGGAAACTTTTATGCTCCAGGGAATTGTGAGCGCTGAAAAGTTGGTGGCAGGCGTTGCCATTGACAGCGTTTGTGCCACAACAGGGTTACAAATTGCTGCCAGTATGTTTGTAATGCAAACAAACTTTATCTAATTAAAGGAACACGTGTTACAGACACGCCCTGTCCTAGCCTTATACATATATATATATGTATATATTGGATACCCCTATTCAGAATGCTCAATCTACGACTTGAAGGACAACAACTTCGACGTCTCCATTGGCATCTCAAAACGACATCTTCATCCTGTGAGCTGCTTTGCATTGATGACGCACTCGAAATGCCTTTTGATGTCCTTCCTGCTCCCTCTGCTCACCCCCTGCTCATCCTCCTCCTCCCCCTGTACACAATTTGCATTTGCGGATTCAACACATTCGCATGCGAGTTCCTGTTTGCCTCCTCCAGAAAAGTGCTTTGCCCCTAGGCCTGTCGTCTCTGCCATTTACAAGTATATCGTCTATCGTCCTAGCTCTCTTCTAGTGCCTTGTCAACGTCAACTCCGGCAGGTCTGAGCCGTAGTCTGACTCCGAGTCTACGTCTCTGACTCTGGCTGTGACTGTGACTGTCGACTGTCGAGTGCCTTTTGAGTTGTTTGTCAATATGTAGACCATTATTCAATCAATATATTGACACACATTTCATTTGAGACCTCTCCCCCCCCCCACACACACACACACCCGCATGAGGCAGCCAAGTGCCGTACTCCAAGACTTGCCATCCCTCTCCAGTCCTCCCACAGCCCGAAAGCCGGCCAAGTGCTAATCGCAAACAAAGTAGTTTTTGCTTGAGTTCCATTTCGATTTCGTTTGACGAGTTCTTTTCCCCCTTCCGCCCCTCTACCACCCCCTCCCTTTGGCTGTTTGGGTTTCGTCTTCGATTGATTCCTACGTTTTCTTCATACTTTGACACAGTTCCATGCCGTGAGCCCCAGGGACGTTCATTTCCGCTTAACTATTGTGCGTGGCAGAGGCCTATGCCAAGTGGCTTTCCCCCTCCCTCCCTTACCGCCCTCCCACTCCACTCAAATTGAATTTGAAGCCCTCTTTTATTTGCACACGCGTCTTGTTTTTCTTTTTCTTTCTTATGTTTTCTTTATTTCCTTTCATTTCGCTTCTCCACTTTCCTTCGTTTCGTGTTTTTTAATTTAATTCGACGCGTTTTCGCTCGGCCACTTGAAAACTTTTCCTTTTCGTGTGTAACTAATACCAAGAAGTTTTGGAAAAGAAGACAACGCTTTTCCAGCCAGAAGTCAATCGAAAAATCAACATCAACAGCTTCATCATCAACCAGCCAAAAGCGTTTAAGCCATTTAGCCTTTGTTTACATACGAGCCTCATCATTTCGGCCAAGATCCGGCCTCTCTAATAGACTTTCTATGCAAAACTGGGCAATAACAGTCTCCATTGAGACTGTTTTCCTAAGCAAAGGATTAGGATCAGATCAGCCTCATTCACTTGTTTTGATACTCAACTAGGCGGCTGTCGCTTTTGGCTTGAATTGAGTTAATTCTTTAAGGCAATACGTAGAGGACGTCTAAGGATTCGGGAGTCAAGTTTAAACTGAAGAGAAACTTTCTTGTTTCTTAAAATATCACTTGAATTAGGCAAGGATGGGATTAGAGCTGATTCTATCTATAGATTGTTGAGCTTATACTTAGAAGTAACATGTCTAGAGGAAGAATTGAAGGTATTCAGAGTTAAGGACTACAAGTAAAGGAGCTCTAGGGTGAAGGAGTCTATCAGATATCATGGGAAAGCATCATCTATCTATGAAGCAAATATTTACCTAGGGGATGAATAGAGGAATGATTCTGACCTAAGGAGTTAATGATTTCTGGGGGAAGAAGTCTATCATTTAAGTTAGGAAAAAATAGTGTTCAGGCTGATAGATTCAGATCTTTGATTCTAGACTTAAAGGAAACTTGCTTAGAGAAAGGGTGGATAGATTCTGACCTAGCGACTAGACGTAAACGAGCTCTAGGGTGAAGGAGCCTATCAGATATCATTTAAGTTAGGAGAGGATGAAATCGAAAGAGATCTAGATCTTGTGTGGCGAAAGAAAGGATGGATTCTAATATAAGGTCTATAAGTAAATGAGTGCTAGGTTGAAGCTGAATCTATCTATGGATCTTAGAGTTTAAGCTTAAAGGCAACTTGTTTAGAGCAAGAATGATATGTATTCTGGACTCAGGACTTGAAATGAGCTCTAGGCTGAAGGAGTTTATAAAATATTGTAGGATGGGGTTAAGGAAACATCTCTTTATAGATCTTTGAGTTAATTTCCCTAGAGGAAGTGTTGATAGATTCTGATCTAAGGACTACAAGTAAAGATGCTCTAAGGTGAAGGAGTATATAGATAAGATATCATAAATTAAGAAAGAATGAGGCTTAAACTGCATCTATCTATGGAGTTAATACTTGAGGGTAACTTGTCTAGGGAAAGAGTGGAAGAATGATTCTGAAGGAGTCTATCATTTATGACAGAAAAGGATTGAAATAGAATCTTTCTATGGATCTTGTCTATCGGAAGAAATGAAGGATTCTGAGCTAAGGTCTATAAGTAAATGAGCTCTAGGTCTATAAGATATCATTTCAGATGGGCTTAAAGCTGAATCTGTCTATAGATCTTTCAGTTTATGCTTAAAAGGAAACTTGTCTTGAGGAAGAATGAATAGATTCTGACCTAAGGACTGCAAGTAAATGAGTTCTAGGAGAAGGATAGTCCTAGCAGACTGACTTCAGACTAAAAACAACTTCTTCTAGGATAACAATACTCCTACTACCTATTGACATAACTATACAGAAACATATACACTTCCCTTCTGCAAGCCCTTTGGGTTAAAAGTAAAAGAAAACTCTTAATGAAAGAATAACTCAAGCTGAAAGGAAAGATCCCAACTAATTCACCTATAACCGGGAGCTATAGAAGCTGCTGAACTGAACACACTCAAAATACTCGTAAAGGATTCAATGAGAGTTTCGCCCAGTTAGCTGACTGCTTTTGGGCCAAAAGGCTGACTTCAATTAACCAACTATAAACAAAGGAAAAAAGCAGCTGCAGCTGCTGCTCGACTTACCTCAAAATGCAGAGTCTGTGCCCCAGAACAAAGGACCTTAAAGCAGCTTTAAAATTTCGGCGAACTTGCCGCAAGGTAACGCGCAACTTTCACTGATGCAGCAGTGGCAGTGGCAGTTGCAGCTGCAGCTGCCTCCGTGCCGCCGTTGGCCAAAAGGTGGCGGCGTTTTGGCTTAATTATGCTAAAAGCAGGCAACAACTTTTGCAGCTGCGTGCGAAGCTAGAAAAATGAATATTTACAGGCAGGACGTGGCAGTGGCAACTACCAGTGGCAGTGGCAGTGGCAGTGGCAAGGACGAGGACCTGGATGAGCCGCAGTGGGACTAGTACGTTGTCAATGTCAAAGCCATTAAGTGTGGCAAATAGCAAACACGGACGGGCGCCGTCTGTGTGGCAAGTGCTGTTGTTGCGGCTTGTTGCTGCTGCTGCTGCTGTCAGTGCAGCTGCAACTGTTGTTGTTGCCTTACACTTTTGTCAATGCTCAACTGCAAAATTAGTCACTGAGCCACACACACACACACAGACACACACACAGGCACAACAAGTTGATGGTCTGCCGCTTGGCTAACGCGCCGTATGCGTAATGTTCTGTACGAAAGACTCGCAAATAATCACGCAAAAAATTCACTTACGGAATTATTTGCTTGCAACGTTAAGAGAGAGACGCGAACTTTGCATGGCAACGCGCACGAAGTGACTGCCACATTGCTGGCCGAAGCGAATCCTTGCGAGCTGCGAACTTGACTTTAATGGAAAGCCAAAAGAATTCAACAGAAGCTATTGGTGAGTCGGCGCACTGTGTTGCACGTGCAACGGCGGCAACTTCCAGTCGCTTCGCCCGAGTGTTTGTTTACATTTTGCACAGCGGCAGCAGATTTGCGCTTGTGGGTACGACGGGGAGGGAGGGGGTGTTTTGCCCAGCTATTAGAGTTTGAGAATTGGGAAATATGACTTGCCATTGCAATGTATGGCAGCATATATATGGCCAGGTATGAGCCGTATTGAAAGACATAAAAGTCAACAACGATTTGGTTTTCAGTTTGAGAAAAAGAAGAAACCCCTTTCTGCCACAGCTGCCACTTTGTTGCTGCCCCATTGCAGTTTAGCTGCAAAATTGAGCAACAAGCTTGTCAAAAATACGTGCAGAATATTAAGTAGAAGCCTCCGCCAGGAGGCAGCCACAGCACAGCAATTGAGGCAGCAGCTGCTCTTGCAACACTCAACAACATAGTACGGGTTTGAGATTAGCTAAAGGTTGAGTGTGTGCGTGTGTGTGTGTGTGTGTGTGTGCACACCTCATACATATTTATTGGCTGCGCTCTCTTTCCTCCTTTCGGGGGCATGAATATTCTCACTAATTTGCTGCCAATTCAATTTGACTTTGCATTTTGTTGCACGCATCTTTTGACCTCAACTTTAATTTTAGACACGTTTCGTGAACTAGTTCAAAGTTCCTGACTGCACTTGTTCATGGAACTTGTGTCTGTAGGGAAGGAGATATAGATATATATATAATGTATAGGATTGATATTCCCCTTCCCAAAAGCAGCTTCGAAATATGAAATATGAAATATGGTTTGAAGTCAGATTAGAAGAAGTCTTTTAGATATGTGAATGAAATCTGCTGTGACTATATATATACACATATATATACCTATATATATATATATATATATATAGACATATAACATATATTATGTATATACTTCAGATCTAATAATAATTGTTTCACATGGTACAAAAGTATTTCAAGTTGAATAATTTTACTTTTCCATCGATTTGTTTACTGAACAAATGTGAAAGAAATGGAATATAGGAATAATATCTGAAGCTTTTTAAATAACTTTTATTATTTATAATTATATATTAATAGAAGAGTAAACTAATTATAATAGATATTGATACAATTACTTTTATTATTGATACTAAATGTATGAGAACCCACGTAAAAAAAAGAAGACGAAATGCATGGAATATTATTTGAATATGGAATATATTTTTCTAGCTACTATATTTATATATATTATACTTCTTTCTATTATCTGGTTTTCAACTTTTAATTTATCTATTTATATAATTTATATACTAAAATGTATAGAGCTGATTGGTTTTTTCTGGTTTTTCCTCATCAACGCAACAAATGTTGGATAATTTTTAATCAATTTTGACTTCTGAAAACCCGCCAGATATTTTATTCCTTTTATACCTTTTAATCATTTCTCTTTATATCTATATATATACAATATTAATATTTAAATAATAAATAAGTTTAAAGTCATTTATTTGTATTTTAGATTCGCATCTATCTTTTCTTTTTTCGACTCCAAATAAATAAATAAAATAATAATGAAAAAAATAATTCATACAGCGAATTATCTACTTTTCAGCTCATCAGATCATATATCATTGATAGATATAGTAGAAAACTGTATAATAAAGAAACAAGTTGACATATAAATAAGTATATATATAATAGACTGATATACATATATAAATATATACAATGAAATCAAATTGAAAACAAATTTTCTATATTTTCCAAAGCAGAAACTTCTTTTCTATATAAAAAAAAAACAAATAGATAGAAGGAAACTGCTTTATGCTAAAGAAAAGTTGATTGGCAGACTTTTCATATATATATATATACATAAAATATCTACTGATAGACATATAAATATATGCAAGTATATAAATATAAAGTGTTTTTGCTCAGCCTCAAGATGAAATCAAATAAGTTTCTATATTTTATCCAAAGGAATCTTCTTTTTGTATGAAAATGCAATATAATTATGCTCTCTGTATATAACATCTATTATATTAGATAAACACTCACAATAGCAGTAAGACTGTCAGGGTTGCCACCTCAAAAGTGGGAACAATAAGTAGTCGAAAGTTTGGACATGGCTATTGAAAAAGTTTTCAGTTTTAAGTAGAATACATTTTCCATTTTCCATTTTCCATTCTCCATTCAAAACTATATCAAAATTGTTTACAGCAAACTTCTAAAGCTCACACCTTACACATTATCTCACACACACACATACAAATGCAGTGTCTTCCACACACACACACCCACTTTAATTGCAGTTGTTAAACAAATTGAAGCTGCTGAGCAGTCGGCACAGCAAATTTTTATTGGCAAAACTTTTTTAATTATCATTAATGAACATGAAGTGCGCCTCTGTGTGGCATGTGGCAAGCTGACCAGCAGCAGCAACAACAACAATGGCAACTTTCGCATTGCAATTATTTTAATGTTCATTGATGTTGCAGCTTCGCAGGCATCGCAATGATTTATTGCCTGGGAACTCTGAACTGAAGTTTGGCTTTGCCTTCCACTTTGCTCTGAGGATTGGGATGGGGATTGAGATGGGGCTGGGGATGGGTCTGCGGATTGGGATCTATACACTCTGTGTGAAAGTTGGCAATTAGACAGTGCATAGGACCAGAGGGCAAGCCGATAGAAAGTACTTGGATCCGATTGATGGCAGCCAGAAGAGGATTATGAATCAAAGATGAAGTCATACAAAAGTGGAAACAATTAGGGAAACTTATGAAGGGTTTGTTGTTCCTGGAACTTTTCTCTATTGTTTCCTGCTTCTTTTAAGCCTACATTTAGCGAGTCTTATTCGCACTTTAATATGCTGGACAATAAATTATGAATGTTCTCCAATTTTGCCATAATTTATGCGCACTTCAAAACAATTTGCGGCTTTTCCCCTTCTGCCACATCGAAGGCATATAATTTTAATATAAAAACCCAAGGAAGGGGGCGAAAGACAAGGGGGAGGAGTTGGGCTAACAAGCAAACAACATGCCTGAATACCTTTCAGCCAAAGCACGCACACACACACACAGACAGACACACACACAGTGTCCTATCTATAAATGCCACACAATTGCAACGCACTTGCCGCAAAAAAGCATTTCCATTTCATTTTTACAACCCTGCAGAAGTCGGAGAAGTGGCAACGGAAAGAGAAACAGCAACAGAAACGGACCGAGACCCGAACTGGGACCGGTATGAGGATAACCGGAGCATTTATGACATATGGGCGCGTAGCGACCCGCAAACACCCTCCGTGTTTTCGTCGAGGTGGGAGGGGGGGGAGTCTCTCGACTGGGCACCCATTGAACCCTATTGGCACGCGTTGCCCCACACCGATAGAAGGGGGCGGGGAGCAGGGTGGGGGGTATGAAAAAAGTTGGTTTTAAGCGATTTCGCAAGCGTGTGGCAGCCACAACAGCGCCGGCAGCGAGCGGCAGCGGGCGGCAGCCACAGGCTAAGTTTTTGCCTTTGATGGAGCAGCCATTGTTGCCACGTTGCCGTTGCCACGTTGCACGGCAAATGGCTGTATCTGAATCTGTTGCCACGCATCCACATGTACACCGTTATCCACACCCGCATCCAACCGTACACTTACCTCTATCCCTTTCTCTCTCACTCTCACACTCCCGTTTTATGGGCAAACCGTGGCAAATGCTGGAACTGAATCCGAAACGGAGTCCGGAACGCGTAGGTAACTCTTGAACGGCAGCCGTAAAATAGAATACGGGAAGTGACACAAATGGCAATAGGAGAAAATGAAAGGCAAGAAATGCAATAAAACATAAAATTGCTGACTTCAATTCGTTTGCCATTTGGGTTTCGCTTTTCCCTGTTTTTGCCCCCTAAGGTTTTCCCTTAAATGTCTATGGGATACTATGTGTGTGTGCGTGTGTGTGTGTGCGTGTGTGTGTGTGTGTTGTGCGTGCTGTCGGCAGTGTCAGGGCCAAGCTGCGACCGCTTTCTTTTTTTATATATATTTTATTAGGTTTTATTTGATTTACACTTGTTTTGCGTTCAAATGCTTCGCCTTCAAGGAGTCTGCTCTACGTGCGTGCGTGTGTGTGTCTGTATGTGTGTGTGCGTGTGTTTGCTGGGCGTGTCTGGTGGGCGTAAGTGAGCACTTGCTGACAAACTGCAGAGGCAAGTGCAGCGCTCAGACAATCACAAATGAAAACGATCTGTGTGCGTTCCAGGAAAAGGATATCCACACACACACACACAAACACATAGGACACAGACTTTTATGCAGTACTGTACAGAAATAGTATAGAAGGAGCTGCGTTTAATCCTTAAAGCGTTGCAAAGTCTGTCAAAAGCCTTGACTTGATTAAGTACTGAGAAATTGCTGAGAAAATACCTAAGAAAAAGCTAAGTGCAGCCCTTAGAATTCTCAAGTAGTTAAAGCGTCCGACTTGATTAAATGCAGTAAAACTGCAGTTCTCTCTCTCCCTCCCACACTCTCTATCCCTGTCTTTGGATAGTTTATATGTTGCCTAAGTAGCTGCTTAAATTGTTCTAACTTTAAAGGTTGCCTGTGTGTCCTTTTAACAAGCAGAATTAAAGGAGTTGCGAGCACAAAGTAGAATTAATTAAGGACGCATTAAAGAAGAGAGAGAGAGATAGAGAGAGAGAGGGAGAAAGAGCTTTTAATTAAAATTTTGTCGAAGCAGCAAAAGTGTTGCGCTTTCTCTCACTCAGTCTCTGTCTGTAGCGCTCTCTCTCGCACTTCTGGCCTTCAGCTGGGGCTGCACTTTGTTTCATTATTTCATTTTATGGCTGAGCTGCAATTGTAAGGCTTTCAATTTAAGCCAAAAATTGGTAATTGCCAATATTGTGGCTGTGGCCAACAATCAATGAATTGGTGTCTCAATTGCAGGTCCTTTGGGCCCAGGACCAAGCCGAAATTATATACATGAAATTCTGTCGACTTTCAGCTCTAGGATTCTGTTTGTCCTGGCGCATCACCTTGACACACTGAGTGCTCCACTTAGTTGGCTTCTGGCTCCCTTCAAGCGAGATAAGCTTTATTAGTTTATGCACTTCAGAGGGATGCGGCTGCAGATGCGGATGCGGATGTGTATGCGGATGTGTGTGCGGATGTGTGTGTAAAGTAGCTCAGCAAAAGAAATTGTAAAGCCTTTTGGCCGCAGGGCAAACGTTGTCTGTTAGCCGAGGTGTTAATGAGTGCGATAAGCTCAAAATTAAAATATGAATAATTAAACGTGTTTGCCACTTGCTCGGACTTTGTGGCATGCAGCGTGTGGCAGTGTGGCAAGTGTGGCAAGTGTTTGCCTAGCCCAGGGCTGAAACTGAAACGTCAGGACTGCCATTCAATAACAATAAATTCAGCTAACATATGTTTGCCCCAATACCCCAATGGCTCAGCCCCACAGCTTCTGCCCCAAAGCCCCAAGCTGCGAGTAACTTACGAGCACAATTTCCAGCTAGTTTCCATTTCCCTTACACACCACACACAGAGACATAAATATCTGCACTATTGTGGTTTCCTCTGGCATCCTTAATCGATTGATTCCTCCTTTTGCAGGCAGCCTTTAGGTTATTTTAAATCCGCATCCAACTGCCTAACCAGAATCTAATTGGACTCATACAAGAACATGTTACTCCAATTTGATTTGATTTGAGCTTTGGCCACGCCTCACTTCAACCTCTCAAAGAACTTGTTCAATGCATGAAGTCTGTATACCCTTTCGATATTTGTTATATATATCAGAAGAGGTTTAAGATATAGTTAAAAGTATATTTTGCCTCAAATTAATGATAAAGGGATATAGATTCTGATAGATAAACTTTCGTTAAGTAAAGAAAAAGCCAAAGGACTTGGAATGTGCTGATTTCAAGCAGGATTATATACAATATTCGGCTTTCAAGTAAATCGATTTGGCCATATGCTTAGATATATACTTAATGGAGTAGTTTATCCTTTATCCTTTTATACCTTTTCCCATGGGTTAATCATGTATCAAATCGCACTTTTTATCTATCTCCGAAGTAAAAATGTCGAAGGCAAAATGATAAAGGAGGATTTTTATATTATTTATATATATTTTTTCCTTTCATATCCTAATCTATATCCCTGATATATAGTTTGTTTATAATTATTTATTTATTTATTTAATTTAGAGTCCACTTTAAGCAGATCAAAATTTAATTATGGAATAGAAAATATAAAAAATAATATTAGGTTGAACGAAAAGAAACCGGCGATTTTTTAAAAGAAAGTAAATACAATAACAAAATATAAAAAATATAAGAAATATAAGAAATATATATAAAAAAAATATATTAAAGAAAATAGGAATAAAAATGTATATAAAAAATAAGAAATAACAAAATTGTATTTTAAAATTCAAGTGAAAATATTATTATTATGATATTAAAGCTAATGTATATGTATCCATATTCCAAACCCACATAAGATCGTATCTGTTCAAGTTGAGTATATACAAAGATCATTGTCAAGTTTAATATGGAATACCCTTAACAGAGGTCTTAAAGACCATAGGAAATTGTTAAAAATTGAATGTAAAACAGAAACACAAACAAATTTGAAGCCCCAAGCTGCAACTAGAGAGACAATTGGTGCTGCCTTTGGCTCTATAATCGATGCTGATCAGGAAGATATATATATCGTTTATATATGACCATGTTAAGGCTTTAAATTCGCTTTCGTCTGTGATTAACTCTCGCAACACTTTAATATACCCTTTGTATTTATTTAAAAGAGGTTAAAGGTAAAAATGAGAACCATTTTTAATTGTGAAAATGCGACATTTCCGGCTTGGCAGGCTGCAAGGATGTTTAATAATGTGTTTGCCTTTAAGGATTATAGTTAACAGAGCGGCTGCCCTTAAGACAGGAACAGCTTCACACTTTGCACAGGCACAAATCCCTGCACAACAACAACACACACACACATACACACACACACACAGAGAGAGAAGCATAACAGGACTTGACAGTATTAAGGTCAAAACTATAAAACATGCAAAGCACTAGAGAACTGGCGGACTGAAGGACTAAAGGACCACAGACTGCCGGACTGACGAATCGGAGTCTGCAATCCTCGAACCGTAGTCCATCACAGCCATCGGGTGTTAGTCAGGTAGCCGGACTGGAGCCGGGCTGGACGCGACGACAGCAGTTCATAGACGGACCCGGTGCCAGCCAACCTGGTCACTGCAGAGCTTCTGCGAGTATTAGTTTTGCATGCGGGCTCCTAAAAACTACACACTACGCGCCAAAAGTATGCGGACTCCAATTGAGGCAACACACAAAAAAGTAGAGGAAAATGCAGCAAACGGCTTTGAGAGGTATTTAATATCCTAGAAAAGTATATAAATATATATGTGAAAGAGGGGGACTAGGCCACTAAAGTTTATATATGGTAGATATAGGTATAATAGACATAGGTATAAACATAGGCATCACAGATATAGTATATAATAGATATATCTATAATGCATACAGGCATAGTAGATAAAGGTATAGTAGATAGAAGTATTATAGATATAGGTACAATAGATATAGGTATTATGGATATAGGTATAATTAAAATACGTATAATAGATATAGGTGGTATAGATATAGGTATAGTAGAAATAAGAATAATAGATATAGGTATAATGTAAATAGGTATAAAATTAATAGGTATAATAGATATAGGTATAAAAGTGTAGGTATTATAGATAAAGTTGTAATAGATATATACATCATAGATATAGGTATAAAATAAATAGGTATAAAATATATTGGTATAATAGGTATATGATAGTATCATAAATATATATATAAAAGATATATGTATAATAAATATGGGTATCATAGATATAAGTTTCATTGATATAGAAGTATCATATATATAGCTACAGATATCATAGATATAGGGATCATATATATATATAAGTATCATAGGTAAAGATATAAAATATATAGGTATAAGTGATGTATAAAAGATATAGGTGCAATAGATATAGGTATAATAGCTATTGGTATCATAGATATAGATATCATAGATGCAAATATAGGGATCATTGATATAGATGTAGATATCATAGATATAGGCATCATATATGTAAGTCTCATAGATATATTCTTTCATATTCTAATCCGTTTTATCTGCTGGCATAAGCCAAACTTTATGTAAGAAACAATTCTATGAGAAGCATATAGAATATATAGAACACAGATAAATCCACAGTTTTTAGAGAGATTTATATCCTTTATTGAGTTGTTTATATCCTATTTCGTTGAAGTGCAATTCTGCTGCTGTTGTTGTACTTTTGGCAGCCAGTGTACACTCTAGCTGTTATATGGCAGACATAAGTTTACTGCACACTCAATTGGGTTGGCCTTTTCGGACTCCAAATGCCCCTTTGCATATGGCTGGCTGCTCTCGTAGCAGGAGCAGGACCTGGTGCTGGTCCTGGTGCTGGTCCTCGACCTGGTCTTGGGTCCTGCAACTTCACGCTGCGCCCATAAATATGCTACACTTTAATGTTCCTTTCGCTCGTTCGCCTCGTCCTCGCAGCGTTTGATGTTTTTGCAGGCAAACATATTTTAGACGGACACGGACACACTTTCATTCCCTTGTCATTTGCGGTCGCTCTGGTTTCCGGTTCACACACACACACACATATATACACACATGTGTGTGTTGTGCATATGAAAGTGTGCGTGTTTAGTAGTTTGGCTTGTCTGTTGTCTGTTTTGATCCCCATGTTAATAATATAAATGATGATTTATGACCCTCCAAGGGACGTCCGCTAGGAGCTCCATAAGCGGAGCAGCTGCGAGTCAATTGGCTGATGAATTATTGATCAAATTAAAGATATTCTCCCCGAACAGTTCAAGTTAATTAACGAATATGCAGAATCTTCACTTAAAGTAAAAGTTGAGCTTTTCTTTGATTTGCTTTCAGACGCGACGCCAGAGCAAATAACATAAATTGTTTTACACCCGATCCAGTCATAAAATTCAGCCAAGAAACCGACGTCGCAATGGCACAAAATATTTAAGGCATTTGCCAGCACATTAAAATCGAATTTTGCATAGGAAAACAACATAAAAAACAAAGGCGAATCCTGCATAGAAATGTCGCTGGGTGGTGGGTGCCACTGGGTGGCGGTGGGTGGCGGCGGGTGAAAGCCACAGGGCTTCGGTTTTGTGACCTAAAACAGGACTAACCAACCCCCGGCTGGCCCCCAACTCAGCTCAATGCCAAAAATTTATGCAAACGAATTAAATTGGCAGGCTGAATAGCTGGTTGACTGGAAGATTGGGGAGGATGGGAGGCTGGGAGGATGGGAGGACTCCTTTGCCTGGCAGGAAGCCAGGACTCGCTGCGGCAGTCAAGGAAGAAGCAGCTGGGAGGACATCATGCTGATTGCGTGCGCCCAGCCAAAATATAATTATATTTTTAAATTTAAACATTAAATATTTACATGCCGACACACACACCTGTACACACACACACACACCCGCACACTCGCACACACCTTGACTGACATTTTATGATGCATAAAGCAATTTACAATTATCATTTTTGCGCGCTGCAAATGAAGTCACAAAAAGGCAGCAAAGTGCCCATAAAAACTCGGCCTCAACTTTCTGCAATTAGCCAGCACTGAAATGTTAACTTGGTTAACGCAAAAAGGGCATCTCTCAGCGTATATAAAAACAAAATGGAGTATTTTTCCTTTCCGCTTTAAATTGAAAATTGCACAAAGATCATAATTCATGATTTCAGCAGTCGTGTGTGTATATATCCATAAGTCAGCCTAGAAATGCGAATAACAACAGGCGAATGCCAACAGACATTTATCATTGTTCCAGTTGAGCGTGAAAAGGCAGAGGGATGGGTGTGTGTGTGTGTGTGTGTGTGTGTGGATGGGTGTGTGTCTGACTGGGGGAGAGGCGCTTGGCAAATGCACTGAAAATAAAAATAAACAAGCTGAAAAACGGAAAATAGCACAACAAACGTTGAAGGTGCTTACAAAAACTGAGATGCCAGACATTTGCATACCCTGTAAAAGATAATTCAGTGCTTTAAATGGTACTTAACGTTTTCCAACACTGGTTTAATAGATCATATGAAAACAGAGCTTAAAAAGCAAAGCAACAGCTTAAGGCTCCAGCAAATCTCTTTTCATTTCATTTATTCTGATAGGTAGAGTATATAATTTTCCTACTATATTTTCAGCCTTTACCAACACTAAGAAAACAAGCAGCTTTCATAGCTCATTAACAGCTTAAAGCTCGTCTTAAACTTAGGCAAACTTTAAACAGTTTCTTTAACGAAACTTTTGTTTTATAGCAAAATAAAACTATGCTAAGCGTTTGTAATAAAATAATAAAATGAGGTTCGTCTGGCAGAGCTGGAAGAGCGCGCAGAGTGGAGGGGGAAGAGGGCTGAGGGGCGTGGTAGAGGCTGGTAGGCGTGGCGGCAGCCATTCAGCTAAAAAATGAAGTGGCGGCGCTTGGCGAGAATTTCAAAAATGAATGACAGCGTTTTTATTGTAGCCGGTGATTGTGTGTGTGTGTGCGTGTGTGTGTGTGTGTGTGCGTGGCATAGAAGCAACCCGCTGTGCTGCCTGGCATTTCATTATACCATATATATTGCCCTCTCCCTCTTGCAGCTGAGCTTCCTGTTGCCGTCTTTGTTGGCGTCGCACAGCGAATTTTCATTGTTGCCAACATGAAAATATCCTTAGGCCAATGCATTTGATTGTGCCGTCCGTTGACGTTGCCATTGTAAGTGCCACACACACACACATCTACATTGTTGTTGTCTTGACTTCCTGGGGAATTGGTGCCTCAGTTGCGCTCATGTTCCCCATTTACATGTGGCAGGGCCGTAACACGGTTATTGCATTAAGCAAAAGTTGTAGCCTAGATTTGAGGCACAGCCGAGGCTGCCAGCCGCCTGCCCCGCGACCCTGCCACAACACGCATTGTCTGCGTCAACAACGTCTGCGTTTGGGTCTTGGGCTCTTTTGTTTAAACATTCAACATTCATTATGCCCCGCCCACCCCCCAGTCCTCCCCCTCGCCCGCGCCTCTCTCCTGTCAGCTGTTGCATATTTAATAAAGTTTCAGTTAATTTTAGTCACTCGCATTATTATTTTGCGGCACATGCGTGTTAACAATTTATTTTGGCCTTAATTCATCTTCTTCTTCTGCTCTTCTTCTTTGGACTCTAAATATTTATGAGGCAGCTGAACTTCTGCCACGTTTGGGGCATAAATTTAAAGCCGCGCGCATTTTCATAATGGAACTCGCAATTTGTTAACAATTGGCAGCACTTTTGTGTGGCAAGGTCCAAACAATTGAGAAATCGACTTAATATGTATACTAAAGCCAGGGACTAACTAAATTTAAGTATCTCCGTTGAAAAGCTCTTTTTTGCGGCTCGTTTGTCACACGCAGTTTACTTTGTGGGACTCTGATTAAAAGTGAAACATTTTGTTGCTACTTTATGAAGCTGTAAACGGTTTGCCACACACACACACACACACTCACACACACACACACACGCACTCAGTTAACACGCAACAGGCCTTTATTATAATTTGTCGGGGCATTTAATTTGCCAGCGCATAATTTGCCATTAAAAAGAATTAAACCAAATACTCGCCAGAATGTGCATAATTAAAACTGGCAATCGGCGGCTCCCACAGACGGACAGACGGACAGACAGACGGACGGACAGACAGGGTGTAGCCCATGGCGACATATGCTTCAGATATGCACTTAGTTGGTCAGACATATGGCATCATCATATGACCAGCGAGGTCACAGAGGGACAGACACACAGAGAGGCGTTTAATTCGAGCTCTGGCACTGTTATTTGGTATAAAATGTCAGCTAGGTAATATCTGGCAATACTCTCCAGATAGAATGACCATATATAATCGTTTTATACATATATTTCTATATAAATTTCATAATCATATATTAGTACCTAAATTTAGACCTAATTTCAGAGCTTATCTTATTATTTTTTGCTTTGTTTCCCATTGTTGAATCATAAAATAAAATTCGCTTTAATTTTGCTTCAACAAACTGGAAATTAATAGGGGAAATCACGAAACTATTCCCAATGGAGCTGATTGGGTTTTTCTGGCTAAACTCGAATCCAGTGAATAACATTTTTATTGTTGAATACTTCCAGACATTCTATACTCTTTATTCTCTTTTATTTTCCATAATTTTTCTTATTATTCTTATTTCAATTAAACTTATTTCTTTGCATTTTAAATTTATAAACATAATTTTTTTAAATAAAATAAATAAATAAAAAAAGGTATAAATAAATAAAAGTTATTAATGAACGTAAAAATAAACTCTTAAATTTATTTTAAATTAATGAAAAATAAATAAATAATTAAATTCATAAATAAAAAATAAGAAAAACGTTGCTTGACCTTCGCTTATAATTCGACACTCGCTTTGAATAAAAATCTATTCAAAAATGTCGGACGAGCGTACAGAAAAAAGTTATTTATATTAAAACAAAAGCTTTATAAAGTCGTTAAATCGCTTGAATTAGATTTAGCCTGAAATGTGACGAAATCTGTCATCGACTACATAAAATTGAAAAGGGGAAACTGAGGTTTGAAAAGTACAAAAGTAAGGTATAAATATAAAAGTATATATAAAGTATATAAAAGTTAAAGTATGAAAAGGGGGAAACTGATGTTTGAAAAGTAAAGTTAAAGTATTTAGGAATATAGTAATATAATAAAAAGTGGATAGGAAATGCAATTGAAACGTTCGCAACTTATTCGACAATCAAATTTGTTAATCAAATCAGTTGAACACAATGTAAATTAAGTGGGGGAAAGCCTCTTTATATTGAAACAGTTAGTATGATAATATATCATATAATATAATATTGATAATATTGATAAATAAAACAAAATTTTCAGAAGAAAATGTGTTCCCGAAGCGAAAAAGCCCGTAAAATGTGCATATTTAAATGTTGAAACAGTTGTCCAACGATATGAAATATATGCAAGTGCATAAATATTGGGTTGACCGAAAAGAAACCGGTGAGCGTAGATAAATTTTTTTAAATTTTAGAACGAACTTTAATGGATTATTTACTTTCCATTTTGTTGAATGACCCTTGGCCATCTTTCCTGCAAATTCATTATTCCACGCTCATAGAACTTCTGGCCTTTATCTGCAAAAAACTGAAGCAAGTGCGATTCTATATCCTTAAAGTTTTACCATTTAAGGAGTTTTTCAAAGAGCGAAACAAATGGTAGTCTATCTACATAAAAAAGCTTTATGAAGTCGTTAAGTGAATCGTTTGGGTCAGATATAGCCTGAAATGTGACGAAATCTGCAGGTACATAAAATTCAAAAGGGGAAACTATTTTATTCAAGGTACATATAGATTAATATAGATCTTTTCTTCTATTCTTTACAGCAATTTGAACACTGCGGAAGTCGGATTTAGCCTAGGCATAAAGTGGTTCTAATCTGTGAGTGTCTATTCTATATACTACTATGATTTCAGACAAATATTACTTTGAATCACAGACTGCCTTTTCTTTGCTTTCAAATTAGTTTTAGGTAGCCTCAACTAAGGTCAAGCTTAACTCAAACTTAGCTCAACTAAGGTCGAAGTTAGCTAATGTTTAATATTATTTAATTTTCATATTATTTAGATTATATTTTAAGGATATTATTCAGATATACTATAATATATAATGCTCTATAGATTCTTATTGAAGAATATCTGAAAATATCTAAAAATTTGCTGATCTTCCACGTTCCTTTTAACCCTCAAAGATCCTTTGTATAGCTCTCAGATTTTACGATTATATATATATCTATATATAAAATATATATATCCCATTCCATATCCCATATATATATATATATATATATATATATATATATATATATATCCTATCTACCCCGATCCTAGACTATTCTGTTTAATTACTAGACCTTTTAAAAAATTTGCATGTTGCTAACTTTGTTTTTTGAATAAAATTAAAAGCTGACAAAGTCGTTGACGTTGACACAAACAAGTAACCGTGACATTGTTCGTTGTTCTTTCTATTGTTGTTGTTGTTTCCATTGTTGTTGTGTCTATTGTTGTTGTTGTTGCTGCTGTTGTTGTTGTTGTTGTTGCTGTTGTTGTTGCTGGCGTCACAAAATCCCATTGAACACTTTGCGACGAAACGTGCTCTTTGGGCAAACGTGTGAAGCTTCGATGAAAGAACAAAAAGGAATGCTTTGAAAGGAAACTGATAGACTGGCAGATACCTCTTACTGCAGGGAAAACCCAGAAGGAAATTATATAAATTTAATATAAAATCAGTGGAAAGTTTTCCTTGTTGCAAAGTCAAAACTTAAAGAGACTGAAAGAGGCTAAGATAATGCACAGGCTGACGGAGCTATTAAGTGGACCCTTTAGGAGGCGATTTATTGCTACAGGGTATAAAAACGAAAACAATGTCAAACACATCAAAGTCCAGCAGGAGATTTTCATGCAACAATCCAATGGGAAATGACGGGCAAATCAACTGAAAAATCACAAATGAAAAAAAGGAAAGGAAAACCGAACGAAATGCCAGCAAGCGGTTGCTTCAAGGAGTGGGAGGCATGTGGGGGGGGGGGAAAGTAAATGCAAAATGGTGGAAAAAAGTGCAGTTTTCGTGCAAATAGAAAAAAGGAAGAATGGAAAAAAAACCAAATGGAAAACGATGTCAAATGCAAATTGACAGCTTTCAATATCAATTCCAAAACAATCGCAGCGCACGCGAGGGAAAACGTTGAAAATGCCAACGAAAAGAAAATCAATTTTTGTTGCTTCCTTCTGCTGCATTCATTTTCCCAGTGCCACGTCATGTGGCAAGGCTTTAACTTCACTCGGCAATGCAATCAAACTCGATGACAGGTTAAATTAATTAAGCCCGATTTATGCATCAATCTCAACGGTGGCTAAAACTGACTGAGCCACTCGCCACTGGCCTTTGGCCATTGGCTGTTGGTCAAAGCTTTTGATGTGGTCTTGCATCTTAACTTACTTTCTGTATCTGTGTGAGTGTGTTGTGTGTGTGTGAGTGGTTGAGTACATTTCGCAAATTACACTTGCGGTGCGAGAGAGAGAGAGAGAGAGACTTACCTTTGCCTCAATGTTTGTTAATGACATAAGTATTTAATCTGAGAATGAGGAATTTGCATAAATTAACTTTGCCAGCTAATGGCAAGGACTCCTCCTCCCAGTCCTCCTTCCAGCTCCTCTCCAGCTCTCTAGTCCAATCCTATACAAATACAAAACGGTTATCGTGTGGTGCAGCATAAAGGAAACCCAATGGCAATTAACTTGCCACATGCCGCAAGAAATGCAGAAACGGAATCTGTATTAGACCCGGACTCGAGGCTGGAGTCGGTGCCGGAGTCTCAGTCGAAGCCGGAGTCAGGAAATCGCATTATCTAAAACCAACTGAGACTCCGCTCGGCTCTCAACTCTGTGCAAACATATCGCAATGGCAATCGCAGTCAAACTTAATGCCACAACACACACACAAACAAACATACATGTGTCTATATATATATATATATCTCATATAGTAAAAGTATATATACGATATATATATATATATGTATTTGTATGTATGGAATGGTCGATAAAGTGCGCCACGTTCTTTTTCCCCAGTTGCAATTCAACGAGGCAGCAGCAAATTATAAAAATGAAGCGAAGGGGCATAAATTCTGCGCATAAATTTCAATGCCCTTCGCATCCGCATTTTTCTTATCGGAAAAATTTCATATAAGAACGAAACGTAACGGCGATATCCTCATATATACCACAGGCCCACCACCCCTCCTCCCCCCTCTGAAAGTTACTGAACCCTCAACAATGGCCAAATGGCAACGATATGACAAGTGGTAGGACGCTTCCATCAAGATGAACGACTACCAGATGACCTGTAGTTCTATGGAGAGAGATGAAAGATGAGAGAGAGGTAGGAAAGAGAGAGGGACAGGGAAGGTGAGGGGGAAAGGGTAAGAGAGAGAAGGGAAAGGTTGATATGGAAAGGAAGAGAGGAAACGGGTAATGGAAAGATTCAAAGGGAGAGGAAAGCGGGGAGGGAAAGGATGAAAGGGAAGGGATAGAGGGACATGGAGTAAGGCAAAGAGAAAGAGGGAAAGGGAATAAAAGAAAGGGAGAGAATCGAAAGGAGAGAGGGAAAGGGAGAAAGGTAAAGGATGAGAGAGAAGTAGAAAGGAAAAGGGAGAGATTCAGGGAGAGGTCAAGAAGGAGATCTAGAAAGAGATCTAGAAAGAGATCCAGTGGTAGAGGCAGCAAGGGACAGAGCAAAGGAGAGAGAAGGAAAGGGAAGAAGGGAAAAGATGTGAGGGAAAGTGAAAGAGAGAAAAGCAGACAGAGAGAAATGGAGAGAAGGCAAAGAGAGAGCGAGAAAGTTGAATCCCCTTTTTAGCGACTATAAAACAAGCTGGAAATATACAGTTACCTTCTGGGATACCCTGGGATACCCTCTAAGATCAAATCTCCCTCCAAAAAACACTCCAACTCTTCAGTTAACTCATTCCATAGTCAGGTATACCCCATATGCACTCCTTATGCACGGGGTATACAAATTATGAGCGCTCAAAAGGGCAGAAAACGGCGCAACGAAAGCGCGTATTGATTTTTGCCAACTCTCCTGCCTCTCCCTCCACCCCGCGAACACCCTGTGCCTCCAGAGTCCACCCCAAGTCGAAGTGGCCTCAGCAAGCATCTTGGACAGGTTCAGTCCGGTAAGCATTGAACCGTGGCTTTGTAATTACGGGATTAGTCCTTCAAATGGCAATGCGATTGGCAGTTTTTATGATTTGCAATGCCAAAACAAATCAAACGGGGAAGAGGGGAAAAGGGGAGGGAAACCAACCACAGCGGATGGGGATGCGGATATATACGGAGTGCACGTGACCAGCGTCTAATTTGCAATTAAATGTGTTGTATTGTGGCTGTCTGTCCGCAGAGATTAGCAGTCGGAGTCGGAGTCGGATTAGATGCTCATTGGGTTATGACCTGACAGCAAATTTGTTGGCAAATCTGTTAAACAAATCATCAAACGCTTCGAGTCACACGATTCAAATGAAGTGGTCGACGCAGTGTCTCAATTTGTGCTTAAGTAGAATAAAAATAAAAGAAAATTAAACGGGAAACCCCACCCAGCCAGCCCCCCTCCCCCTCGAACAAAGCACCCAAAAGCAACAAAAAAATATAAATAAAAATCCAGCGCTGCTTTCCGTTCGAGTGCCTTGGGCTTGGGCTCAAGAGAGACGCAGATCCGCCCAGCCATGACGAATGTGGGGCTGGACGCAGGGGGCGGGGGTGTGGCAAGTGGCAAGTGGGTGTCTTAGCTTGGGTGGAGGCTGCTACTGACGACTTCCGCTCGCCGCGTTGCCACTGCATGAAAAATTTAACAACAGAAAAATAAAGAAAAGAAAAACAAATTTTTTTCCTCAACATTTTGTGGTGCGTGTGGCATGTGTTGTTGTTGTTGTTCTTCTTCTTCTTCTTCTCGACTCTTGTTATTCTTATAATTGTGCATATGACCCTGTTTAATACAGTTCGCTGCACAATTATGCGTTCGCCTTTGTTTAACTTTTTAAATACCCTGTAAAAGTTAGAAGTAGCTGAGGAGGATGCTGATAGAAGCAGCTCGGGGTATGCTGAAGATGTTGATAGATACGCATATAGTATGTAGGTATTGGTAGTTAGTATCCCCAGACATCCTATAGGGTATATGTATATGCTCAGATCTGGAATCAAAGTAGTCCCAAGGCAGGCAGAGCCCAGGCTTAGGCAGAGTTTGATTCCATATTTGAGCCATAAGCAGATTATTTCCATGTACTTTGTGATAGATCTTTGAGCTTGGGAACTTAAAGACAGACAAAGTCTGGTAGACTCTATATATAGTGGTGTATACAGTCCACTATAACAGACTCCATATATATATATATATATATAAATGATATATGTATATATCCTTTACTTCAAACAAAGATCAAGTTTCCTTCAAACTTCTAACTAAAAATTTGCATCTCATCGTTTGATGGAAACTTCTCAACAATGAATGAAAATTACTCACAAAGTTCTACACAAAGTTGATGTACCCTATCTTAAGTTAATATAGTACCAATTACAGGGTATTTTATAGTCTCTAGTACAATCGCTTAAGCCAAGATGACTTGTTGTTGGCGCCTTTGGCTTAGCCTTGTGACTCTTGAAACGCGCTTGAAATATGACTGCAAAATGCGTGAGGTTTGGCTGAGCACGTGGAAAAGAGAAGACAGGAGATAGAAAGAGATAGATGAAGAGGGGGGGAAAGGTGTTTAGATAAGGAGGGTATATAAGATATCTGGCTGAATAAATTGTGTGCATGTTTCCATGGAGTTGAAGAGGAAACTAATTTCAAAGAAATCGAGCGAAGTTCAATTTATGTGAAGAGCGCCTCAGATATCGCTTTGTAGCCAGATAATATATCGTATATATATATATATATATATATATATATATATATAATCTGTAATAATCTGCAATAATCTCTTATAATCCCCCTCTAAGCTTTGCTCATTTTAAAGCACTTGAGGAGCAATTTGAATGGGCAACTTGATGACAAAAACAATTTGTTAATTGGCAACTTGAGAGGAGGCTGAGAGGCAGTTGGTCCAAGGATCTGAAGGATCAGCATAAGCATCAGCTGACAATTGATGGCTAAATAAACGGCAATTAATTGGCATTGATGGAGCGCCCTTCGAATGTGTGCCAGCAATTTACCAAATTACTTTGCGGCTATAAATCAAAGCATCAAACTTGGCCCTCAGCTCGACGCTCCTTCTAGCCCGAAAACTAACGAAGCAAGAGGCATTCGTCCTGGGCTGGCGGAGAGTATCGCGTGCTCCCAGGACAGCTGTCAAACTGCTGAGGCAGAAACTTACGACACCTCATTAAATATGCGGCACAGATCTCTCGTCCAGGTTTCGGCTGCAGCTGTCTTAGCCAGACTTTTCTTACTATTTTTTTCAATTTGGCCAACTCGGCGGATATTCGTTTTTCCTTTTTCCCACTGTTGTTCGCTTTTCTTTTTTTTAATCTCGTAAGTGTATGTGTCAACTTTTCTCACTTTGTTTGTTTGTTCTGTGTGTTTGTTGTGTGTGTGTGTGTGTACGCACACCCCGGAGAGTCAATGTCGAGTCAATAAAGCACGGAAATTGCCAACAAAAGATGCCCAGCCAGAACCCGAGCTCATTTGTGCTGCGTTTTTTTCTCTGTTTTTGCCTCATGATATTCTATTATTCATTTCAATTTCGGGTGTTTGTGTGTTTATACAGTGAAACCTTATTCCTCAAAGGTATATTTTTCATCACAGTTTATCCCCCCCCTGGCCGACAACTAACCCACTACCTACCCCCCTCCGCCCACCTCCTTCGGTCACTGGGGGATTTCAGTCAAAGTTTTTGCCTGGCCGAGCTTTTAGCTTTGGCTTTGGCTCGTTTATTAGATTGTCCTGCGGCCTGTGGACATCAAAAAGTTGCCAGCGGCTGTTTTTGACAAGGCCCTCTCAAAACCGACCACCTCCCCCTCCCTCACCCCTCTCCTAGCGCCCTCTGAAGTGCCGTCAATGTTCAGGGCAAGGGCGTGTCATAAATATGACAAACTTGTTGTTGTTTCCCTCTCTCCCTCTCTTTCTGTCTCGCTGTCTCTCTCTGTCGTGTTCATTATGACAAAGTTGCCTTTGGGCCAGGAAAAGAGAAAATAAAAGGAATCTTATGAGCTACAAAGTAAGTGGATGTCCCTGTCGCCTCTGCAGCTCATCAAATTTGTATTGATTATGGAACTTTAGCTAATGCTTCTCTCTCTCTCTCCCTCTCTCTCTCTCACACAGATTAAAAGTTGAGCTTATTATGGAATTAAGTAATTAATTCTAAATAAAGAACAGCTCCAGCTCTGTTATGATTGATATCAAACCTGGAAAAGGACTTGGGAAAACTTTGAAAGTTCCTTAGGAACTTACAATCTCTATTATATAATCTATATATCATAAAAGGGAGGATATCTTATCACTGATTAAGTTAATTGTATCTGTGATTAATGTGAATAGTTGAGATGGAAGCTGAACTTCTATAAACTGAAGTCCCCTTTCCCTTCCTCTCGCAGAAGCTGCTGAAAGCTCTAGACTAACAGCTCAATGCATCCTCTCACTTCTTCTTTGTGCTTGGTAATATAAAAAAGAATAGCTGAAGCTGGTTGAAAGCTCGAACTGCAATCTGTGGGATGTTAAACTTCTATGGGAAGAAGAACCCTCTCTCTATCTCTTTGATATGAGTAATAGAATTAAGGATAAGCTAAAGCTACTGCAGCTGCTGAAAGCTCAAATTGCAGTCCCACAGATTGATTAAATCTAACCAGAAGCTTAGCTTCTATAGAACTAAATAGACTATAAGCTTAAAGCAGACTCTCTCCCTCTCTTTGTTTTAGATCATACAAAGAAGAATAAGCTGAAGCTGCTGATAGTTCAAACTGCATTCAAGCTGACTGAAACTAGCTCAAACTGCAGTCTCTGGTGTCTTTGGATGTGGTTTAACTCCTATAATCTAGACTGAATGATTTTTCTCCTACAAATGAGTCATAGAATTAAGGAAACCCTCAAGCTGCTGAAAGTTTGAATTGTAATCTCACAGATTGATTAGCTTCTGTTGGAAGTTGAACTTATATAAAGTTAACTCGACTTAAAGCTGAAAGCCTTATGTCTCTTTGTCTTTGTTTTGGATAGTATAAAGAAGATCACGCTGAAGTTGCTGAAAGCTTAAATTGAAATCTGCTTCTACTTCTTTGGGTATATTATTCTATATACTTCTATAAAACTAAGTAGATTGAAAGCTAGAAGCACCCTCTGTCTTACTATTTGATATGAATAATGTAAAGAAGGAAAAGGTAAGGCTTTCAAATTGCATAGTGTGATATTTTACTTTTGGATTAAAGCAGCCTCAAACATCTTGGATCATTGATTAAAGAAGATCACGCTGAAGTTGCTGAAAGCTCAAATCGCAATCAACAGGTACAATAAAGCTGACTTAAAGCTCACAGCTCCGCTCTACAACAGATTTCAATTAGAGATCAAAGAAATAAGTTTCATCTTCAAGAAACTTAAAACTACTTTTGACTACTTTAAGCTAAGACTTCAACTCACTTTCTATTACAAAACTCCCTTTAATTTCTGCAACAGCTTAAAGCTCTTTCCCTGTTTAAAACACTCTTTAAACACACGTTGATCTACCCTTTAACAATATGAATGACACTCAATGACATTCAATGACTTCTGTCGCTGGTTTCCTCGATATTAATTATGACATTGGCTCTTGCATCGATCGAAGCGGAGGCAAGTTACAATTGTTGCAGCTGAGAGTCTTTGTGGGAAATGTAAGCCATGTTTGCTGAAGTTGGTATTGTCGCTAATTGAAATGCAAATATTGATGAGTGTTAAGCAAATTCTGGCGCTAATTTGCACAATTCTCGTTTTGTCGCGCATAATGCGCCGCAAACTATGCCATAAAATGCAGTGTGCAACGCGGCGGCGGCGGCAGCTGGCAAGTTGCAACATGCTGGGTAAATTGAGAGTCAAGTCGATGCCCCAACATGCCGCACTGTCGCACTCTGCCACACCCAATTGCCGTCAGCTGGCAGACAAATTGCAGACGAACAAACTGACAAACTGACAGACGGACAGAGGGACGAACTGACAGAATGGCGGCTAAATGCTGGCATAGAGCAGACTCAGCAGAATTTCAAATTTATTCAAATCAACTCGTTGAGCGAATGGGGCAATTGCGTCTGTGGGCGTGTCTATCCCTCTGTGTGTGTGTGTGTGTGTGTGCCGAGCAATGAGCAACTGAATGAATGATTCAATTAGGCATCAAATATTTACAGCAGACGTTTAAATATTGCGACAGACTCTCGATACGCCTTGCCTCTGATCCTGCCCCTGCCACAGCCTCTATCTCTGCCACAGTCTCTGCCTTTGGTCTTGATTTGAGTGCCATTAGATTTGCATAGCTGCAGCTGAGACTCAGTCTGAGAGCCTGCAACTGCAACGGGCTGAAACTTATCTAATTGGCCACCAACTACTTCAGCGTATTATGTGCTGCGGTGGCTGAAGAAGAAACGTTGCAAGAAAACTTGCACAGCTCCAGCTTTAAGTAGAAATTATACCAATCAGATGAAGCCAAGTTTAAGCTTAAGTGAGCTCTTATTACAAACGAAAGTGAAGAATATTTATTGATATCGAAAGTGAAGCCAAAACTAACTTTGATTCACGCCGACTTCTATTAGGTTTAAGTCTTAAAGCCGAGTTTTATTGGCTTTATATGTCAACCTCAACTACATAAAGTTATTTATTACAGCTTAAGGAAGAGCAGCCATTAAATTTCAACTCCAATCCACAAATCATCAAATTATCTGTGAGCAAAAGTTAATAAAGTCGCAATTCAAATATTTGCAACTATTACAGAATAACCAGAAATTCCAGCAGGGATTTGCAGACAATTGAGTAAATTGAATTGACAATCGCTTTTAACTGTTTGGCCAGAAAGTAAACCAAGCCAAGGCAGCAACTGGCTGAGACAGAAAGTAAAATTTGCGAATCTGGCACAAAGCGATGCATTTTCCCATGAAGAAAATGTAAAGAATAAATAAATAAATATAGAAATAGAACGAAAATTCCTTTTGTTTCGCCAACATGGCAAAACCCGCACCCAATCCCGATCCCAATCGGAATACCTTTCAGCCTCAGCAATAGTTTCGCCTCAGATTTATGAGTTCTGCCAGTGCAAATAGTTTCATGCAGTTGTGTGTGTGTGTACAATGTGTGTGTGTGTGTGTGTGTGTGCAATTTCAATAGTTTGATTACAAAAGTTTTTCAATTGAACATTTCTGCATTTTTACGTGTAGCTTGGCAGCTTCTGCTCTCCGTGTTGCACAGCTAGATTGACGCATGTTGCACGTGGCGTATGCGCAATATATTATTTTGTTTCATAATTTATTTAATAAAATATTAAACGCAATGAGACAGGAAACTGTCGTCTCAGCGCCAAAATAGAAATTCATTTTTATTTACACAAATATTTCGCTTTGTTGTTGCTGCCACTGCTGGTGGCAAGTTGTTGTCGTCGTCGTCGTCGTCGTCGTGGCAAGTTGCACACTCTCCAAAAATATTTTCATAATTTTTATCACGATTGTAATTCTCGCCCAAAAGTTTTGCATTCAAAAAACTTTTGTATTCCAGCAACTTTTCTATCTAGGGGCGTGGCTGAAAAGGGGGCTAAGGCGAAAAGGATCTGCCACTGCTGCTGCCGCTTGGAGTCGACTCGAGAAAACTTTTCATGCTGACAATGAGCTCACAACAGATTTCAGAGTTAATTTCCACTTTTTCGGCTCAACTTTTCCCCAACAATAATAACAATAACAATCCGAAGTGTGCGCATACACATTGCACGCACTGTTAATAAGCCTAATTATTTTACACTGAAACGACAGATAAATGATATAACAGTCTCCCCTGAAAGTATCTCCCCACTCCCTCTATACATTGTCTGCTAATTGGCGCTCTGTGCATATAAGGAACAGCTCAGCTTCTTCTTAGATTCTTATATTTAACAGTTTATTGTACATATAAAAGGTCCTTCTGACTCTCATCGTCCTGTCGCTACTCCTGCTCCTTCGGCTGCTTATCAATGTCAGCCTGAAATGGATCCTGTTGACAGTCAAACAATGTCATTAATCAACTTGCCTCAAGGTGCACTCCACACAAGTCTTCTTGCCACCAGCATTTGTTTTTTGGGCCACACACTTTGAGGTTAGCTTTGATGAACCCAGAGATATCCATTGATACCACTTCGAGTGAGTGAAAGCTACTGCAATCTTTGGCTGCAACTGCTGATGATTTCTACTCTATTCCGACCTATTTTAGACCTTGTCTGAAAGATCTTTCAATCCATAAGCTGCAACCTCTGACAATTTCCAGTTCTTTCAGCTGACTCCATGTCTAGCCTAGACCTAATCTAGACGATCCTTTAAGGCGTATCTGCTGTATATCATTCCCAGTCATATGCCACACACACCTTTCCGCAGCTTTGGCTTTATCCATAAGCTGCAACCTCCGACTATTTTCAAAGCTGAAACTGCAGACACTTTCCATTCCTCTCAGCTTGAAGCTAGCTACAAATATAGCCTGGACCTAGTCTAAGCGATTCTTTGCAGTATTTTTCCCACTCACACACACCCACACACACATACACACAGTTTTGCAAGCTTTGACTTAATCCAAAAGCTGCAATTCAGGCACTTTCTTTCCTTCGTCTTAAAGCAAGTCACAAACATTACTCAAGACACAGTCTAGACGATCCTTTTGCCGCCTACCTGCTGGGTATAATTCCCAAGTCAAACTGTGCACATGTCACACACACCCCCACACTCACATACACACACACTCAAGCGCCAACCCACATCTCCCGGGGCATTGGGACAGGGACACTTTTTGCTGAAAACAAAAACCGCCAACACACAGAAACAGAGAGAAAACACGGCGTTTCTTCCATGTGCTGACAGCGATAAATTCTAATGTCGCTTCTTTGGGTGCCACGCCCCCCGATGTGTGCGAGTAGGAGGCGTTGCCAAGCTGTTGCCCCCATGTGGCAAACTGACCAAAGGGGACCAAAGCATGAAAAATGCTCGCTTCCGGCATCAACTCCTTTTACACTTTGGAGTGAAGCGAAAAGAAAAGGAAGTTAACTGGCATTTTGGGTTGGGTTTTTGTTTGCTTGAGGAAATATTTTTAGCACGTGTTTGCGTACATTTTGCTGGTCAATATGGCTACTCGAGAGTCCACGAAACAGGAGCAGGATACGGCAGGATACATTTGTCACTTTAAATGCAATTTGACTTCTGCCCAATGCGCATAAGTTCTTCTGCTTCCAGCAATTTGTCCGCTCGCAAGGCCAGAAAATAAGTGTAGCATACTTTTGGGAGCGCTCAAACAAAATCAATTTTAAAGTGTTGTATGTACGTATATGTGTGTGTGTGTGTGTGGCACAAAATCAGCACTAAGTCAATTAAGGCCCTTTTCTGTTGGCTAATGAGCAGCAGCTGCGGTTCCAGCCAAGTGTGAAGCGATTCAGAGCCAGAGCCAGGCCAGAAAATTGCATCAATTATGCACATAAGAGTTGGCAGCACTCTTAAATGTTCCTACTGAGTTGGCAGTGCCGCATAATTTATAATGTGCATTGATGATGACTTCATTAGTTCAGCTCACAACAGCAGCTGTTGCTATCGTTTCTGTTGTTGTTGTTCTCTTTGTTGCTGCTTTTGTTGTTGTTGTTCGCGTTGTTGTTGCTGTTGCTTTGGCGTCCAATGAGCCGGAAATGTCTTCATTATGATTGCATATGGCACAGGCGTCGGAGCAGCGCAAAACGGAATCGGAAACGGAAGCACACGAAAATTCGTTTTGTTGTTTTTTTTTTGTCTGAAGTTGTTGTTGTCGCTGTTGTTGTTGTTGTTGTTGTCAGAAGTGCGTACGAGCGTGGTAATTTGCTCACATACACACACACACACACAATCTCGGCAGCACACACACACACAGTGGCCATACAGCGGCCCACTCTGGGGCCTGATCCACGGTGCGTATGAGTGATGGCTGAATTCATATCAACTGACAGTTTATTTACACAAGCGCCATCATTACCGACGCCTGCACAGGCGACTCGCCCCAAGGCTAAATCACACACCACACACACACACGGACACACACATAATCGCTTGGCAGCGTGCGATATGAAAAATTGAGTGTGATTTATGCAATTATGTTAACAAAATATTTACTTGGCCACAAAAACTGATTGGCTTAGACACTTGAGCGTTGCGGCTGCTTGGCTTAAACGTTTCTGTATTAAATATACATTAGCTAACGGCTATATATATCCCTTATATATCTGTGTATTCTTTTGATTAATTAACGATAGAAACTAGCTGCAAATTAAAGAGAAGTGGAAAATCTTTCTCTCTCTCTCTCGCAGTTAAAGGCTCGAATAGTATATGAAATAAATTATAATTTTATTACAAAACGGATGCGAAAAACTTTTGCCATTTCCTAAGCGCTGAAAAAGTAACAAGTTTTTCCAACTGGAAAGGGAAAAGGGAGCGAAAGAGAGGAAGGAGAGAGAAGAGTAGGAAGAAGTTTTGTTTCCATTTGTGTTACAGTCGGAGATTTTAGGTGCTACGTGGGGCGGCAGAACGAAAGCTCATTACCTTATTGCGTTTTGGCCATCAGCTGGGCCCTGTTCCCACTTGCCCGTTTCTTATTATGGCCCTTACTGAATTGGGCTAAATCAGAGGCCGCTGGCTGCTTGTGTTGCTCGCCGCAAATGAACGGAAATGGTGAAACTTTTAATTGAAACCATAAATTTTCGCGTGGTTTTCCCTCCGAATTTGTCGTATGCCCTTGCCTCTTCCCCTTCCCCCTCCTTAGATCCTGCCACTGTTTGGAGAGAGTGCAATTAGCAACGCGATTCGGCGTTGCACTTTTGACCAAAAGGCCAACAAGCTAAGCAGGTAACTTGGCCAACTTTATCACACAATGACTCGCATCCTCCCTCCCTCTCCCTCTCCCTATCTCTCTCTCTTTCAATCTGCTTTCTCTGTTACACACAATGGCCAGTTGGCAGTTGCCTTGGGGGTATTTATGTCAACTAACTGTTCCCGCTGCATAGTTGCATGAGCCGCCCGGAAATGACGAATGATTAAAATGGGCGTGCCATAATTTCCGCTCGACTGATGTGTGGCAAACAGGAAATTGCCGACGACAGCAGAAACCGTTATGTCTAATAGCTACACACACACACACACACACGGAGAGAGACTTTACACTTGAGTTCTACGAGTTTCGGTTCTTGCAACTTAATTGAAATGGCAGCGAGCTTGCGACATGCCACACAGCCTCCAATCAAACAGCTGCCATTCTCTCCTTTCCCGCCTGCCCCCTGCCTCCTGCCACCAGTTTGTTGCACTGTTGCCATTCATCGTTTATCAGTTAACAGTGCTGATTGCCACAGATTCATATGATAGCATTCCGCGCTGCAAAAGGCTCGATACAAAATTCAATTTCCTGCATTTAAATGGCTTTGCAGCAGCACTTACAACTTACAACTCCACTCTGCCACATTCTGTTGCATCACTTGCCACACAGTTGCTTACCCCCATTGTCCTCGTTTCGATGAAGCCCAATGAAGCACACGCAAATTGCAAAATACATTTCCATGTTTCCCACAGCGAACACAAATTTCATCTTCGACTGCGAATTTTCCGAGTAAATTAAATTCCACAGACCGGAAAAACTCTCTCTGTAACTGTCTATTGATTATAACTATCAATTCAATATAACTATCTATTGATAAATCTCGATTGTTGCCTATGAAATGTAGGAATAGATATCCCTTTAGCCCGAATGTCTATCATCTATCATCTATCAGAATATAGAATATAGAATATAGAATATAGAATATAGAATATAGAATATAGAATATAGAATATAGAATATAGAATATAGAATATAGAATATAGAATATAGAATATAGAATATAGAATATAGAATATAGAATATAGAATATAGAATATAGAATATAGAATATAGAATATAGAATATAGAATATAGAATATAGAATATAGAATATAGAATATAGAATATAGAATATAGAATATAGAATATAGAATATAGAATATAGAATATAGAATATAGAATATAGAATATATAGAATATAGAATATAGAATATAGAATATAGAATATACGAAACTGAACAGTTTGATATGAAAAACTGAATATTGAATATGGGAAATAGATAAGAGGAAAGAGAATATAGAAGTCAGAATATAGAAATTGGAATGTAAAGTATAAAATAATATAGAATAAAGAAACTGAATATGAATGATAGAAAACAGAATGCAGAAAAGTAAATATATAAAACAGAGTATAGAAAATGGAATATAGAAAAGTAAGTATATAACATTGAAAATTAGATATATATATATATATCGAAACCTTTCTCTGCATGACTTGTCGGTTGGAGCAGATTCACCATAGACTTCCACAAGCATTCGATGGGCTTCAGCTGCACCTTTCTTCCCATTAAAAAAGAAAAGCAAAACTTCCCGCAAATGTTGCTTATGTAACACAAATTCAGACATTTTCGAAGAGGCAAGAAAACAATTTACAACTTAACTAATTAATATTCACAGTTATCAAACCATTCCTATGGAATATGTATACACTTCCAAGATGGGCCACAACTTACAGGTGGAGGCATCTTTTGAGAAAGGAACGACTTAATTTGTACTCCCAATAGAAACAGAATATAGAAATGTAAACATAGAATATTGAAAGCAAGATATAAAATCAGAATAGTTAGAAACAGAAAACAAAGAAAAAAGAGTATGAAAAAGAACATATAGAAATCTAATTAGAAATCTGAATAAAGAAACAATAATATGGAAAACTGAATAAAGAAAGCAAAAGGTAAAAATAAATATAGAAAAACAATACAGAATATAGAAATGATAGATAAATAGATAATAGAATATAGAAAATAAAATATGGAAAAAGAAATTTTAGCAAGCAAAATATAGAATACAAAAAAACAGAATTTAGAATATAGAAAATATAAAATTGAATATGGGAAAGAAGATACAAGAATAAAAATATAGAAAACTCGATATAGAAAAGATATAAATCAAATATGGAATATTAAACCAGAATATATAGAAATTATAATATTGAAAACATAAAAGTGAATATAGAAAGGGAATATAGAATATATATAGAATGATATAGAATGATAGATTATATATAGAATGATAAATATAGAAGTCTTGCTCTGTTTCCAAGAGTCTTAAAATACAATAAAGCAAATGTTTCTTAGAGTCTAAATCCATTTCAATTGAATCAGTCAGAAATAACTGCTAAAAAGAAACAAATGACACACAACTTTAAAAAATACTAAAATTCAGTCTAAGCTCTGCCTGATATATCCGATATCTAAGAAAGTATACAACGATATCTATAGCTCTTCATTCGAGTCACATTTTGTGGCATTTAATTTGAGCAGAAAGATATGCAACATGTTTCGTGTGTGTCTCAGTCTGTGGCAAGCATAGGTAAATGGAACTCTCGCTGATTGGAGCTGGGGCAGAAGTGGGAGTGGGAGCATAATAATAATCATAAAAGGAATAACAGAAACGAATATTGGTCATAAAAAATATTTGGGTCTTTGCTAATATTTCAAATTTGAAAGCCTCTTTTCCACTTTCAGCATTTTGTGTGCTACTTTTGCTATTGATTTTATTTGGCATAAATGCGACGTGTGGTGCTCATTTTTTGCTGTTTTTCTGCCACAGATTTTCCTTCTTCCTTCGGTACTTTCCTTCTATAAGAGGGAGAGGGAGAGAGAGGAGGAGGAGCAGCAGCAGGAGGTGGAGCCAATGGCAATATTTTCAATTTGCTAAATGGCGCAGTCAGCCAACTGAAATGCCACATATATAACTTAGTGTGTGGCAAGTATATGTGGCAGACGAGAGATACGAGGCAGCTATGAGGCTGCGGAAGAAACCACAGCAGGCATTTTAATAATTCTAATGCGAGTTTTTCAGTTCTGCCCCCATCTCTCTCTCTCTCTCGCTCTCTCTGTGTGTGTGTGGCATGATATACGTGCCACAGAAGTTCTCTATTGATAATCGATATATTCCGCAGCGTTCGATGATATGCGGCATTCATTAGCCAATGCCAAAAGGAAGTCGACTTTCACGCGTCCAAAATCAAATGATTTATGGCGGACAATGACTACGGCAACAACAGCAACAAAAACAACAACAACAGCAGCAACAACAGCAACAATAGAAGCAGCAGCAACAATAACTTTTGCTGTAGTTGACGGCAATCGAGTGTGCGCTTGTTTACTTCCGCCGGAAGCAGACACCGAACATGGCGAACGGCGCCGCAAATAAATGAATACTAAACCGCAAAGGGATCGAAGCAACATGCAACATGCCCATTATCATCGTCTTCATAATGAGCTTCGCTTGGCGTCGCTAATGGCGCGAAAAATAGACAAGCATTGCTGACAAGCATTGCCCAATCACACAGAGACATATGCGAGAGTCGCCTTAAGGTTTACAGGAACTAAAAACACTTTAAACTTAAACTAAAGAGGAATATATATATATAAAGGTATAAATGTAGGTCACATATTAATAACTTCAAGCAACGAATCAGAGACTTGGAAGCACATTTCAACAGGTGAGTTTAAGCATAATCATAAAGGTCCTTTAATTGTTGACTTTTTACTTAAATTAAGTTCAGTTGAAGCTATCTATAGTTATACCTATACCTATACCTATACCTACACCTATACCTATACCTATACCTATACCTATACCTATACCTATACCTATACCTATACCTATACCTATACCTATACCTATACCTATACCTATACCTATACCTATACCTATACCTATACCTATACCTATACCTATTCATAAACTCATTGAATTGGTAGCTTCTCCAACCATCCAATCAACTCAGGCCAGAGAGCTCGTCTATATAAACTTTGAAAGCTGCTCCAGAGTCATACACTCCATTCAGCTAAGGCCTTAAGGCTCGACCATTTCTACTAAGTGAAGATCTACGAATCTTTCTGTTAATTATAAACAAATCAACTTAAGTCTCGATTCAAAAAATAAGCTTTGGAAGCATCTGAAAGCTCTGAATGGACATACAGTTCAAAGCTTGAGTTGCTCTCCTGAACTCAGCTCTAAAAACTCAATTAAAATCTATGAATCTTTCTGTTGACTACAAATAAATCAACTCAAAGCATAACTGACTATTCTCTTTATAGTAAAGTTCTGGACACCGTAAGGCTCGACTTCTTCTCCTCAACTCACATAACTCCAAAGAAGCTTTTGAAGCGCTTTAAAATCGACAAATCTTTCAGTTAATTGAAAATAAATCAGCTTTAAATTCAGCCAAATGACTCCTACTTGGGCTCTAAGCACCTAAAATTATTAGTACTCCCAACTCTATGTGCATCTCTCGCACAACATAAGTCACACACACACACACACGCACACTCGTAGGTTTGAGAAAAAGCTGAGGAAGCAGCCATTTTGTTTATACGTTTGAGTGCTCGATGATTTAGTGCGGTAAACGCTTAAAATTTAATGCGCATAATTTATACATTATTACCAACACTTCATTTTAGGCTTTGAGCCCTGCCCACTCTACACACACACACACACACACACACGAACAGTGAGAGAATCCAAAGATTTTTGGCAATAAATTCGCTTGGCAAACGACAAGAAAGGATAAAAATGGAAGATGAAACGTGGCGAGGGGAGCCCCAAAACTTTTGTTGCTTAAGTAAACTTGAAAAGTTTTCGAGACATAAAAGTTTCTTGTGAAAGTCACACGAAAGTTGAATGCAATAAATCTGAACGCCGTTGCATGAAGCAGCCGTACCCAAAAAGTGCAACGCATGCCTCTCCCTCTCTCTCTCTTTCTCTGTTACTCTTCAAGCCAAATCCCGTTTAAGCCCGGTACCCAGAAAAAAGTATCAAAAAACGCACACAAAACTTTCAACGCGCTTTCAGGGCTGATAAATGGCCAGCAGAATCAGAAAATACAAGCGCAGATTCCTGATTTCATCTAAAATAATCTCTCTCTTTCTTTCTATCTATCTGTCTCCCTCTCTACACACAGTCAGACGCACACACACACACATCTGTTACTGCAACTCCATTGCACTTGACCAGCAGCTGGCCACCACTTGAAATTCAAATCCAGCTGCATTTCCATATATATATATATATCCTATATATCAGATACATATATATATATATATGTATGTATGTATTAACATATATATATATATAGCATATTTGAAGGACCTTTCGAGTGGGTGCACAGCTTAAACTGTGCTAATTGAACGGCAACTTACACAGGAGGCAACAGGGTCAAGTGCCTCAGGTAAATTAAAGAGCAACTCCCCTTGCAGAGGAGCAGCAGCTGCTGCAGCTGCAGCAGAAATGTGGCACCAAAACTTGCAACTCAGCTGAAGCTGCGTAAACTGCCAACGCAGCAGAAAGAAAAAGAGGGAGAAAATAATCCAAAGAACCGACTTATATATACCTGTACTTAATATAAGGATTACTCTGAAACTCGCAAAAAATTACTCAAATATTTATGAGGGAAAAGCTTGGAGTTTCCCTCTATAAAAGAAACATGAGGAGGAAACGTGGGAAATATTATATATGTGCCTGTGTAATTAATGTAAGTATAATAGAGTGTATTATAGGGTATAGGGTATAGGGTATAGGGTATAGGGTATAGGGTATACAGTATCTCTGGGTTTGTTTTAATATAAAATATAAACTGAAAATATACTCTAGCTCAGCTAGAAAAGAGGCTTCTTCCTTTAGAAAAACTGTTCGAGGTTAAGTTCTATATTACCTTCTGATAAACAACTTATGTTAAAAGTAAAAGCCTAAAGAATTTCCTAAAAATGAAGTTAGCCCTTTACAGATTACCAGGCCAGCGGGTGTTTAGCCGGAATCTGAGATAAAAGCCGGAATCCCATAGAAACTATTATGCATCTATATACAAAATTACAGCTCAAAGTTGAAGAAGGTCCACGAGATGAATGGAAATAGTTGATGAATCGTTCAATGAAACTTACAGTTTCCTTACCTTTTCTACTACTATTCTACTACCTTTTTTATACTACCTTTTGTACTACATTTTCAACTTCCTTTTCTACTACCTTTCTACTATCTTTTGCTTACTTATTCTAATACTATTTCTACTACCCCTTCAATTAACCTTTTGAGCTACATTTTCTACTACAATTTCTACTATCCTTTCAACAACCTTTTCTACTACCTTTTTACTACCTCTTCTACTACTATTACTACCATTTCCACTACCCTTTCTACTACTATTTTCACTACCTTTTCAACAACCTTTTCTACTACCTTTTCTACTTCTATTTATACTAGCACTTCCACTACCTTTTCTACTACTATTTCTAGTACCTTTTCTACTACCATTTGTAGTATCCTTTCGACTATCTTTTCTACTACCTTTTTCTTACTTTTCTACTACCTTTCTTTTACTTTTTCTATTACTATTTATACAAATCTTTCAATTACCCTTTCAACTACATTTGCTACTACTATTTCTAGTACCTTTTCTACTACTATTTATACTTGCATTTCCACTACCTTTTCTACTACTATTTCTACTACCTTTTCAATTACCATTTCTACTACCCTTTCAATTACCCTTTCAACGACCTTTTCTACTACTATTTCTTCTACCCTTTCAATAATCTTTTCTACTACCTTTTCTACTACATTTTCTGCAACCTAGTACCTTTTCTACATATCTATAGGTCGACTGATTGTAGTCTACTTTAGAATCTCAAGACAAACAGCATAAATTATAAGCTAAAACAATGAATTAATTATCATATTTATTTATGATACATTTTCTTTACCTTAAAGATAGTTTTCAATATAGTTTCATCTGCATATACCCTATAGGTAGATCTAAGTACGGGTGTGTGCGAGTGTGAAGAAGTTTAGTATGTGAGTGAGTCGAATGCTCATTAAAAGTTTCTTTAGTTCAACTTAAACAGGGACAGGGAGTTCGACTCGACTCAGAATCTGGGCAGCATATGGGCGAATGCTAATATAAAGGGAAATGGCTGGGAAAAGTGTAAAGTTTGGGGGCAAGTTGTGTTAAGTTCTGATTAGTGAGAGGCAGTTGAAGGCTAACTGGAAGCTGTTGCCTCAGTTAACCCAGTTAGGCAGGATAAAGTATAATTTGGCCGATGGAGCACACAAAAACGTGTCCTTGTGCCACATGCAAAATATAATAAACAAAAGGAATGTGGCAAAAGAAAGGCAAATATAATAAATAGTCGAGGCTGTGCGCAATTTAATGTGGCACATGCCAGCCTGAATCTGTCTGGCAGTCTGTCTGGCAGTCTGTCCGCGTTGGTTCGTTCTTTTTCATTATCAAGCTGTTTGGGGTCGCTGAGCGTAGCTTAATTGCAATGAAAGCGCAGTTTCCTCCCAGCAATTTGCGCTGCAGCCATGAAATATGCAACATTATGACCGCAGGAGAGCGCTGCAGCCGCATCCTTTTTAAGCTGCTCGTCCTTAATCACATGAACGCGAGGACACACCGTCCCACCATAAACTCAATCTGTGTAAGGCCAGGTGAGTGATTGCAATACCAAAGGAGCTGCAGCCTCTGGCTTTTCTTACACTGAATCGCAGCGCACATTCAGATTTCAGAATTTTTCATAAAAAATGCGCTCGCATATATGATTATTATTATTATTGAGGCAAATTGCAGTTGCTTCAGCCTCAGCGCGGGTACAGTTACATTTTATGACCCGCTTTTAAGGTGCAAGAAGAAAAATGTTGCCTACTTTTCAGCGCGCGATGCGCCTCGAGTTGTCTTTGCCGTTAGTTGCCGCTGCTTTGGCCAATTAGCAACAGTTGCAGAAGTTAAACATGCTCAGAAATGCAATTAGCCAGGCTGCCAGTTAGCCAAGTTAAGGCGCTAATTAATTTACCTGCAGAGGCAGACTTTCAACTTAAAACAAAATTAAATTTCAACTTTTTAAATATCTACAAGAGACACAAATTGTTATGTTTAACATTATCGTTATAGGTACAAAACGAGAGAGAGAGAGAAAGAACTCTGGACTCTGAATTGCATTGATAATATTTGTGGTGGCTGGCAAGTGGCGTGCTCGCTGCGCTTTAATTGGAAAAGTTTTTCAATTTTAATTAAAACATTTTACTTAATGCAAAATGCAGTCCAAATTATACACAATGTGCTGCATTCGCACCACAACAACAACGGCAACAACGGCGACAACAACCACATTTAGGGCAAAGCCAAATCGAAAGTTTTTCTGGGCCAGCAGCGTAACGAGCAGAAACTAAAGTACAACTCTCTCCTCTCTCTCTCTCTCTCTCTCTCGCATTGTCTCCTTCTCTGTCTGGTAATAACAGAGATTTTAATAGCTACTTTTTGCAGAGGAAGAACACAACTACAATTCATTTGCTTGTACATCGCTCATACGCCCCGTTAGCCATCATTGTGCCTAGTTTTGTATCAGTTTTGAAGTAACAGACAGAGACAGCTAGTGAGAGAGAGGGATAGAGCGAGAGCTTATAGAGAGAATTATTACACAAGAAGACAAATAGTTCTGTGTAATTTGCTTGTATGTCAAGCGATTCGCATATGTCAAATGTCAAATGCTTTTTTTCACACTCGCTCGCTTCGACAGGGATATATGTCTGTGTGGGCGAGAGGCGGTGGGCGGGGCAAAGTTTTTGCCAACAATAAATTACTATTACAATGACAATTGTGCCCACACACACAACGAACATTTTTTATGCTTTGGTTACATTTCCGTTTCCGTTTTGGGGCTTTTCCCTCCAGTTTTTTTCCTTCTGCTCCTTGTTTTAGCTCTGCTGACTGCCATTTGAGCTCCGCTAAGCATTTGGAGTTCAAGTCAAATATGTGCTAGATTTGCAGCAGATTACATGATTAATGATCTGACTTTTCTGCTGCCACACTGCCACTGTGCCACTGTGCCCCATGTGTCCCAACTCCCTCCTGCTTAAGCCACGAATCTGCAAATAAATCGTGGCACAAGTCTAACCTTATTCCGGCTACAAACGGAAACTCAGCAGTTCCAGAAATCGGCAGATATATCTATATATATATATAAGGAGATTAATGAAACCTCTGAATATATCATAGAAGAGTTTAAAGCTTCTGACCAGGTGGAAGCCTTTCAGTGTTTTAGCTAATTGAAACTGTCTTTAACTGAAAACTTCACTTGTTTGTTCTTGGCTTAAACCTAGCCTCAGCCTCAGTCTCAGCTTCAGCCTCAGACGTAGCCTAAGATTACTTCAATGCAAAACAAAAACAAAAACAGAAACAGAAACAAAACTAACTGACAAACTGACTGAATGACTGACTGTCTGCTGGGCAGCTGACTGAATTAACACTTGAAGCCTTGACTTGTCCGGCGGCTAAATGAGAGTAAACAGGGGAGACGCGGGGAGGGGAGGGGGGTCTGTCGGAGGAGTGCTCGGACGCTCCAGACACATCGACTTGCGCTAGACTGAGCAAAGAAAATATTGTTGGCCCTGGCTCAAACTGGGGGAAGGGGGGAGGCTTCTGTCAAAATGTCAAAGCTTAAAGTTGAAGAAAACCTGGTTGGACTTTGGTTTTAATCAGTCAAAATGTAGCCGGAGCAGCCGCCACAACTAATTAAGTAGATGTGGGCGTGGCAGTGGGCGTAGGAGCTGGATAGCTGCTAATTAAATGGATTTGCTTTCGTTGTAATTTCGTTTTGTTTCTTTGTTTAATTTATTAAACCAAAACCAAATGCAAAAACCAAACTCAAACTCAAATTCAAACTCAAACCCAAAGCCCGTATCCAATCTTCAGCCACATTTCCATTTCCATTTGATTTAGGTCCCAAGTCCAAAGAACTTTGCGTCAGCTTTTATTTACGCAAACCGAAACATATTAAAAATTTACGGCTCGTTTACTGCGATTTGTTCAATTAAGTCGATACGTTTCCTGCTTTCCAGCTCGACCTTCCACTAGCAAAAGTTGACTACCAACTTGAGCTGAGAGTTTGCTGCAGGCTCTGAGGGTGTGAGTCTGGGTGTGGCCTGCCTGTTCCCTGCCTGTTCAGTCGGTTGCCACTTTTAATTTTCTTCAAGTTTATTTGTCCCCCCTCTTCAGTCTCCGCTCCTCTATATTCTGCTTTGCTTTACGCTTTTCCACTGTGGTCTACTCTGGGCTGGAGGTAGGAGGTCTCCTACAACCGCTTTCATCCTTGGCTTCTCTTATTTTTTAATTTTTATTGAATTGGCTCTTGTTACTCGTACTGCTTAGACTTTGAGTTGAAATTAAACGAGCGTGGTTTATGCTTGCAGCCTCTCAAGTGCCACTGATTGTGAGACGGAGTGAAATTTAATCAAGTTTCCCCACCGATGCCACCAAAAGGGTTGCATGTGCCACAAGTAAAAGGCAAGAGATTGAGCCAGGTTCGCTGCACATGAAACAAAGAAAGCAAGTCTCAAGTGCCTGGCCATTGTTTGTGCCAGTCAAAACTTTTCCTCCTCTGAATCTCCCACCAGCTGGAGGCCAAGGACCACCCATTCGTAATTAAAAGTCAGGCATATTGATGCATGGAATGCTGTTTCCATGTTTGCATTACACAGCGATGTCATTAATTAGGCAAAGAGGAGTAGCTGGTTAAGCTGTCAGGCTGTCGGGCTGTCAAGCTGTTTGGGCCACGTTTAGCTAATTATGTGTGAAGAGCAGTGAAAATTGGCAAGAGGCAAAAGCCTTGCGACTGATTGTAAGTTTTGTTTAATATGTCCCAAGTGCATGGGTCAAAGCTAATGAAAGCTACAACCACGAAATTGCGCGTAACTTGGCATAATATTGACCAATATGCCAAATTGCTTATACGCCACGTTGCACAACAATGGACACACACACACAAACACACACACAGTGCATTGAAGTGCACTCAGCAAGTGCATCAGAACGGGCACAACAAACAGCGAACTGACTCCGCAACCGCACACTGGACCGCAAATATGCAAACAGGCAACAACAGGCGAAATAACAGCAATTGGCGCCCGAGCAAGGACCTCCATGGACACTCACCCCAGCCAAGCGACGCCCAGGCGCTATACGAGGCTCCGCACATCAACGTAATAATTGTAATAATGCGAATGCCGACACTTGTGGACAACAAACAACAACAACAACAACAACAACGACAACAACTTCTGGACAATGTCCATGGCAATGCGGCCGAAATTTGTGCAGTAGAAGAGACAAGAACAGCGTCAACATGGCCTCTGTGGCTTAAGGTCGCTCAACCTAAACCTAAGCAAGACATCAGGCATCAGATACTCGTAATGTTCTTCAGATGATGCTAATGATGACGATAATCATAATGATCATAATGATGATGATGCTGATGGTTATGGAGACGATGATGCAGCTGCCCAGGCAGAAACTTCAAATGAATTTGCATAAACTTTAAGCACGGACAAAGCAGCAACAAACAGCAAACTTTGGCTAAAGGTCGCCCCGAACGAGGGTCGCTCAGTAAGTACACAAAGTTAGGCTATAATATATACTATATAAAAGTTGCTGAGATAAACTTCGACTTAGAAGAAAAGACAAACAATATATATAATCGGAAGATAGATAAACACATTTATGATTCTTTGGATGCATAAACTTATTGAGGAACCCTCGCACATAGACTACTTTCGGCAACTGCCAAGATAGCTTCTCCCTTCCTTCTCCTAGCTCAGTTTCGTCAGCTTCTTCAGCTCGTCGCAAATTGAAATATGCTCCGCTTCCGAGTCTACTGCGAAGACAAGGCGTGCAGGTGAGAGCTGGCAACGCCAAGGGGAAGGGGCACTGGCGCTGGCAAAGTCTGGCAACGTTCATGATTTTTGACAAGGGTTAGGACTGCGACAGATCCTGCCTCCGCCGCTGCCTTGTCATGCCTTGTCTTAGCTCTCAGGATGACTTTATTTGCAATATGAAAATATTTTTCATTATGCTGCCTTGGCCTGGACCTGTCTCTGCCCCTCTCCTGTTCCTGTTCCCGTTGCCATCTGCTTGGCCTGCTCCTGGCTCTGTCTCTGTCTCTGGCTCTGTGCTACATGTCAATCGGTGTCACTCAGCTGCCAAGCTCTGCACTATCTGCTCGAGTCGCATCTTTGCATGTCTTGCGGTATATTTTGAGCTTGTCTTGGCATATTTTATGGCAATATTTTTCATATGCCATGTTAGACACAACCTGTGTGCGTGTGTGTGTGTGTGTGTGTGTGTGTGTGTCACCCACTTAGATGTCAATTTCGCAAGACAAACTCAATCGATGAGCTCTCGAGCAAACAACTCTTACTTTAAATGCAAAAACCAAACGTTCCTTAAAGCTCCCACTTAAAGCTTAATTAGCACTGCGTTCAGCCTTAATTAACTTAATTTTTTACTGTAATTAACACATTACAAATCGGAAATCCAATGAATACTGGGACTCAGCGTAGAAGCCTCCGGCCATATGCCAAATGTCGAGCTCCTGCTAGAATGCCCACTCGACTCTGAATTGTTTGCTTTGGGTGAGGACGATTCTATCGGAGCATAGGAACTATCGCAAATACAGGGTATATGGTAATAGAGTATGCCAGAGGGAGGTACCAGAGGGGGCTTCAGCAGGCTGCGATGGATGTGTGTCAAGTGGCGAATAAAGAGAGCGAAAGTTCTAGCACTTCTGCAAACAATTTGCCAACAGATGTGCCCATCGTCCACGCAGAATGCTCACTTGCCCGCAGGCGATTGGTTCAACTGGCCGAAGGACTCTGGACTATTATCCATTATTAATTAACTTATCGAGCACAGAATAAATCAATGTACATTGAAGCTATGAATTCGTGATCTTTACGATATAATCTTATCTTGAAGTTGAGCAAATTCTATCCTCTGTTCCAGACGATGCACACATATCTTTATCTATAAGAATCAAATTGAAAACTTGAGTTGATGTTTGTATAAGTTGGGGACAGTAGGAGAAGCCACCTTCAGTTGCATAGAAATGTTGTAGCTTAGGAGTAGAAGGGTAGACCAAGTGTACTGGGTAACGGGTAACGGGTACAGGGTAACGCGTAAGGGGTAACGGGTAAAAGGTAACGGGTACTGGACATTAAGCGCACTGTTTTTAGGGTCGCACTTTTTATGGCGATTGCGAGGCAGGGACAACGTTTAAGCGCATTATCCTTTCGACTGGAGTCGAAGATACAGACGCACTCATAGGCAGAGACAGAGACGGAGCCGGAGCCGGAGCCGGAGCCGGAGAGGTTAAGTAAACGAAGCTGAAGCCGGAGTCGAGTGATAACACGGCATTTGCTTAAACAAGCATAAATGCGAGCTGCTAAAACCTAAGAGAAAAAGACAGAGAGGGAAAAGTTCTCGGACATTTCAATTTGGCTAAGTAGAAGCGTCAGTGACAGTGTCGTTGAGGGTGAATGAAACGGCATGAGTGTGTGAGCGAGACGCAGGCGAAGTAGTAAAACGTTAGGGAATACCTTTGCCGGAAAGAGTAGCAGGCAGCAACAATATACAAAAAAAGTATCATAAAACGCTAATTTAATTTTAACTTTGCTCGCGCCTGGACAACTTCCTATGCCCATCTTCATGTCCTTGTCCGTGTCCTTCCCTCTGTTGGCTTGTTCCCTTTTGTATTTGATGCCGTTGTCAGCGTCTTTTGGCGCTTTATGCTGGTGGCACACTTTCCACAACGCATTAGCCAGTCCTCAGCCCCAACTCCCAACTTTCCCCAAAAAAAAAAGAAAGGAAAATAAGTCTTGCTGAGGCGAAAGAGTAAAAGTAAAATATTTGCCCGGGCATTGCAAGTGAGCAGCGCTGATTGCGGCACTAAAATGAAACGAGTTTCTGTGCGACGATAAGATTTTGAGCGGAGCCTTTATCCAGCCGTATACTCCCATCTCCAGCCTTACCCTTGAGCAGGTCCCCACAGTCAACACTCCGATTTAATCACACTGAAGTTTGCCCATTTGCTGTTGGCGATTTTATTTTCTTTTTATACCCGTTCCACCCACTCACCAAAAAGGGTATATACAATAGTTTAGCTAGAATCTGTTTGAGTCTGCCGATCTTAATCATTGGATTAATCTGCAGGAAAACAAACAATTGTAGCTCATATTTGATATGAGAGAAGTCAGGATAGAGACAGCAGTGAGGGTATTCCAAAGTCGGATAGACTCGATCCAGTTGAGTCGCATATCAACTCCAGCTAAGTCTGTTTTATGGCTAAACTTTGTGAGTGGCTTTAAGGCAGTTGGCACCAACGCCTCACCTATGTGAGCCACGCTTCGCCTGGACTTGACAATCGACAGCAATTTGCCTGGGTTGCCTGCCCCCAATGTGGCATCCTCATTGACCAAATTCGTATTCACAAAGCATCCGATAAGCACAACAGTTGTCGTCAAGTCAGCCCTGTGCCGCCGGCACACACCTTACATACCAGTTGACACTGAGCACCAGAAGCTGGAGCTGAAGCTGAAGTTGAACCTGCGGCAGAAGCTGGAACTGAATGTAGAGTTGGATGGAGTTGGAGTGGGAGTTGGAGTTGGGGGCAGCAACAAATCGTCGCCAGCTGCCAGCGACAATAAAACGTTTTACAATGTAACTAAGACGACGACATGGAATGGAATCTCCAATGGACACGACTGCCCTTGGAGTAGGAATTGAACGCATGTGGTAATAATGTGCGAAGTTAATAACTTAATAATTGCCACAATAGATCATAAAAAACTATAGACGATTCCCAGATTTATGAAAGATTAAAGCTTATCATTAATGTTTCTGTTGATCCCTAAAGATCAGCTTGGAATCTGCCTTGGACATAAATATAATACTATGCTTCGATACTGTCTAAATCCCTCCATTGAGATTTTATTGACCTAAAACTGAAAGCTTCAATGAAATAGTAGTTTTAAATTAATAATCTCTATCGATAATTATTTATATATTTAGCAGAAAAGAAGGGGAAAAATTGTATATAAAAAATAAGTAGGGAATGAGTTTTATACCTAATTATATAATTTTTATACCAATCGCTAATCTCTTTAGCACTTATTCCGATCATATATAGTACATCTTTTGTTGCTTTCCTTTTCCTGAACATTTGCTTATACATTCCGTATAGTATTGAAATTGATATTGTTCATTCATTCATTTCATACAAACAATATATATATAATTTATAATTAGTGGCAAAATTTTAGCTTGCGGATAGTCTTGATCTTTTCACTGTTGATAAGAAAAGAGATTTATGGATGTCATAAGCCCCCACTATTTTCATCTAATACACAGATACACCCACACATACACACACGATTACACACACTGTACGCTGTTATGCGCAACATGAGCTTTGACCTTTAGTGGCTCTAGCTCCTATAGTCCCTGAGATCCGCAACAGACAGACATGCCTATATCAACTAAGCTATTGATACTGATCCAGACAATACCCACTTTATGGGATCGGAGATGCGTCCTTCTGCCTGTTAGGTACTATCCAGATGATTTACCTGAATATGTTTGTTTATCCTTAGAGGAAATACTTAAGAACCAAATTGCTGGGAAATGTACAATTGAGTTGATATTTGTCTAAGTTGGGAACAGTAGGAGAAGCCACCTTCAGTTGCATAGAAATGTTGTAGCTTACAAGTAGAAGGGTAGACCAAGTGTACTGGGTAACGGGTAACGGGTACAGGGTAACGCGTAAGGGGTAACGGGTAAAAGGTAACGGGTACTGGACATTAAGCGCACTGTTTTTAGAGTCGCAGTTTTTATGGCGATTGCGAGGCAGGGACAACGTTTAAGCGCATTATCCTTTCGACTGGAGTCGAAGATACAGACGCACTCATAGGCAGAGACAGAGACGGAGTCGGAGCCGGAGCCGGAGAAGTTAAGTAAACGAAGCTGAAGCCGGAGTCGAGTGATAACACGGCATTTGCTTAAACAAGCATAAATGCGAGCTGCTAAAAACTAAGAGAAAAAAGACAGAGAAAGAAAAGTTCTCGGACATTTTAATTTGGCTAAGTAGAAGCGTCAGTGACCGTGTCGTTGAGAGTGAAGGAAACGGCATGAGTGTGTGAGCGAGATGGAGCTAAAGTAGTAGAACGTTAGGGAATACCTTTGCCGGAAAGAGTAGCAGGCAGCAACAATATACAAAAAAAGTATCATAAAACGCTAATTTAATTTTAACTTTGCTCGCGCCTGGACAACTTCCTATGCCCATCTTCATGTCCTTGTCCGTGTCCTTCCCTCTGTTGGCTTGTTCCCTTTTGTATTTGATGCCGTTGTCAGCGGCCTGTCAAAACCTCAATAGAGATCATTTCATATATATATATATATATAAGAAATCTATTCTATTCCACATATATATAGAGTTGATAAGAGAACAAGATTTATAAGGGTTATAGACCCTCAGCTTCCCAATGCTATGCATATCTCATGTGATTGTCTATACTGTTATTTCTTTCAAAAAAGTCGCTTTATATCGTTAGGTTAGATCGCGTATAAAGATTGAATTAATAAAAAAAAAACTCGAAAGTGATTTCAATAATCATAATAATTACAATCGTTCACGGCTTATCAACTGAATATGCAGCTTTTTTATATACAGTGTATGTATGTATGTTTAATCTCACCAAGAGAGAAAAAATAATTATTAATTATAGATGTATACATACATATTTTTGGTATAAAGTAGCCATACGTCCAATTCAGTGCTCAGTCTTATGCGAATCTTTCAACAATTGCGATGAAATTAATAATCGCCTTGAGCTTTGCTCTGTGTCTGGCCGGCAGCTTCCGGCTTTCTATAGCGGAATGTACCTGTAAGTTATTCGAAATATTATTTGAATATTCAAATATTTAACTATGTATTAAAATTGTGCTACATTCAGACGATTTAAATGACTACAGTTGCACCAGACTGGATAATACGCCGGGAACTTTAAAGTACGCGACCAGCTGTCCTGCGGTCTTAAATATTATTTTAAGTTCAAGAACTGGAGTTCCATTTACACCTAGTCAAATATCTTATTTGCAGGATTCATGCGTATATAAAGAAGTAAGTAGATTGTATAAAAGATAAAGTGCTCTACGAATAACCATCAACAATTTCTAGGTCTATTATTGCTGTGAAAAAGAGGAGGTAGCGAAAGGAATCCAAATTTTGCTAGATCAAAGCTGTGGAAAATTTGATACTAGTGATAAAATGTACGGCGCAACAGAAGTGGAACTAATGTCAAGACCCTGGATGGCCCTGCTCTGGACTGGAGACAAGATCGGTGGAAAAGGATTCACATGTGGCGGTTCCCTTATAACAAACCGTAAGTAACAGACTCGATCCCAAGGGCTGAATTGAAACTTATTTCAATATCATTCACAGGCTTTGTAATGACTGCTGCTCATTGCTTAACTAACCGAGAACTGTAAGGAATACATATATAAATGATATATATAAAAACTATATATAAAATAACTCCCATAGATTATTCGTGCGTTTGGGCGAACATAACATACTGAACGATGTTGACTGTGACTTTAAACATCCCTCAAGATGTGCGCCCCCAGTTGAGGATATCCATCGCAATACGGTCTTCATACACAAACAATACTCCCATGTAACTGGTCACAATGATATTGCCTTAGTGAAGCTATCCAGAGTGGTGGAATTTAACAGTAAGTTTTTATATATATTGATTGATTGATATGATATTATATTTGTTTGCATTGCAGGACACATTAAGCCCATTTGCTTGCCGATGAATGCTACACTTCAACATAAACCTGAGACACAGGACAGATTCCTTATAACTGGCTTTGGCAAAACGGAGACTGCATTCTCCTCAAATCTGTTGATGCAGGCAAGAGTTGAAAGAATTAGTCGTACGAACTGCGAGCGAGCCTATAATAAGACAATAGTTTCGAGCCAACTCTGTACTAGCGGAAACAGGAACGATTCGTGCAACGGCGACTCTGGTGGTCCATTGTTCTTCGTTGGAGTCTACAAGGAGGAGCAATGTTTTGTACAATATGGAATAGTCAGCTATGGTTCGTATGACTGCGGTAAAGGATATCCAGGTGTATACACCAATGTTGGTAAATTTATTAACTGGATTGCTGATAAGGTCGGCGCTAACTAATAATAAATCGACATTTGCCTTCTTTAGTTCAATAAATGTTATTTGCATGCAAACTCTTGTAATATCTCTAATTATGGGATTTGGGAGAAATCCTTGAGGAGGCGGATCATTGAACTCTCACGAATAAATATAGATTTGTAGTTGCATCTGCGGCACTACTTACCAGAGCAACGGCTGCTTAGTTCCGCCGCGTCTTTGTCTCTTCCTATGCCACTTCCTATGAGTCTATAAATATAACTTCCCTCCAGACACGCGCCGCATCAGCTGGCGCGTATGCTACTAGTGGAGTATATGCATACGTCTGTGTATTTTTAGAACATCTCCAAAAACTCCAAATTGGATGCAGCCAACAGATTGGCAGTACGTCGAACAGCGTCATGGAGTGCAGTAGTGTTCCAAGTCCTCCCACATATGAACAATCCTGGTGCGTATCTGAGAAGCTTCATATTCTGAATTAATAATAAAAATCGGTATAATATACGGATTTATTCCTTTGTAGTGCTTACAGTTACGATACGAAGAAGGTTTCGCTTTGCCAGCGGCTGTTCCCCTACAAAACACTCAGGGAACCGGATCCAGCTATAATACTGATAACACTAGCCGTAGTTGTTGGTTCCTTTTGCCTGCTCAGCGGTTTCATCCTGCTATGTGTGGTATCAAAGGCCTGGCAGGATGAAACGTCGGAGGCCATACTCCTAATGGGTAAAGGACAACGTATATACTCGTATATTCCAATATTAATATATTACTCATTTACCATTTCCTTACACTAGGCATCGGTTTCTTTATCACATCTCTATCCTGTGTCACATGGAAACTGACGAATGCGCAACGTCTGGCCCAGTTACACGAAACCATTTCGATTTAGTCAAATTCTGTATCTAAATTATGTTTATTATTATAATTGAATGCATGAAGAGGATGTATAATATTTTATACACTATAATAATTAAGGGAGAGACTACAGTAAACACAAATTAAATGGTCTGCACGTATTTTAAACAATTTTCAAAGCAATAACTTTGTTGTATGCTGTGATTGCTTTTGCTGTGCCTTCGTACTTGTACGGCAGAGAGGCCTTAAGCCGGTCTCTGCCTCTCTGTCTAACGTACGCATTAGATCGAGAGCGCCAAGATGAGAGCACAAGAATGAAAGCATTCAACAAACTTGCAAATATTCTTCTCTGCGCTCTTTGCAGCTACGTGAGCAGCATAAAGCACAAAGAAAACAACAACAGAGCTCATAAAACTCACCAATACACTCTTAATACTGACCGGCGTTGATGTGTTGTGCTTGATCTTTGTTTTAATAGAAATATTTGTATGTATGTATGTATATTTAACTTTTGTTTTCATGCGATTCTCGCAAATGAAAGCTACAACTATGTACTATATGGAAAAAGCTCTATTTAAACGCGGTGTTTAATACGGTTTTCGAATTACAAGTTTTAGTTATTGCATTAAGATTGGATTATGCCCGGTTTCTAGTCTTTAAATTAAACGGTTCTTTGCTGTGCGTTGTGCGTTGATACTAGGGATGGTCGATATAACTCATTTACTGTCACAGTGACAACAGCGATTGCGACATTTAAATATCTGTGACACATTGTACCCAATAACTACATAAATAAATGCTAAATTTTTTGGATTATTATATATTATATTATTAATCTGCCAAAATAGTTTTATATTAATAATATTCATCTTAAACATATAATTATTTCAACTGCAATCGACAAATATCGGTGAGATAATGATGTGCGCGTGTCCATCAATAGCTGTCACAGAGTAGCAGTATCGCCCATCCTAATATTTAAACAGTTGCAACTTTGTATGAATCAAATTGGGTTAGATAATCGATAGCGCGATCAGTGCTGGTCAACTGATAGTCAATTGACATTTTGCTCCCTTAAATGTATACACATATTCAAATTATATATGTATGTATCTCATATATAAACATGCTGAACATCAGCTCAAGGCTAATGTCAAAACACACAATCTGATCAATGACTGAGGAACATTCTGCAAAGATGGGAACATTGCGAGTAATTTTGAGTTGTCTGCCTGTTAATATTCACCTCACGTATACATATGTATATATTATTATATTATATATATAAGAAAGAAATATATATAAGAAAACTTGTACGACTCTTAAATGTTTGAATTCAAAGGCAGTGTTTATTCATTCAGCCAAGAAGCAAGAGTTGGGAAATAGTGATCAGATCAGAATGTTGGGTTTTCCACACAGATATCGTGAACTGTCACTTTGTGGGGAAATCACAATGCCCAACACTCAGAGCGATTGCAATAAAAGTGTTATTCGAGCGTTAAAGTGAGTTAGTTGAGTTCCAGCATTTGATAAGTGAACATATCGCAACTGAGTAACAGATCTACAATGTCTGACAATAGCAGTTATCGCAGTTATCGTTATCGCGCCTTTGACTTTGTTGTGCGCACAATCGTAGCGGGAAGCTTGTTCATCGTTATGAGCGCCATCTACAGGCAGGACGATGATCCTGGCTCGAATTATATACATTTCCGACACCCAATGCAGTAACTCAAACTTAACTCTTTAAGTTCTAAATATAAGCTTATATTGTTATTATTTATATACAAATTTACAAATCTAATATATACTTATAATAAAACGTAAAAACCAAATACTTAACACTTTTCATTTCACTTAATTGCTACCCCCTTAAGACTCATAAATCTGAAGAACCGGTTATATCTCAACAGAAAACAATATGTACTTGCAATATAAGCTGTATTTATGCATATACTCGAGAATGGATGAAAAACAAGTTATATTATATGCTAACTTCCACTGCCGATTTCCACATTGCAAGTGTTTCCCCCTTGGGAGGCTTAAGAGCTAATCATTGGAACTTGAATTCCCCAGAGTAATATCGCCCACATAACATATTGTTCCAAGAAACCCAAATTGCTTTAATAACTTAACATATAAATGGTTTAAATGTGAATAGTCAAACGACTGGTGCTTAGAGTTAAGCGTTAATTTGTCGGAAAAATGTTATTCAACGAATATTGTTTATTTTATCTAACATTTAAATGTTATTAATCTGAACATTATAACAAGTGTTGTTTGCTTTATGAACATTCCGATCACATTCTTTGGATATACTTGCACTGACCAGAGCTCTGTCCCTTTGGCAACGATCTGTTGTGCTCCTTTCTGATAGTCTAAAGGGATTCGAAGCACTTTGAGGTAGTGCCAGCCTGGCTTCTCTGTGCCTGCTTCGCAGCAGTAGTTTCATATTAAATTATTAAATTAATGGGATCTGCACATTTCGAGTGATAAAGTATTACTATTAAAGAAGAGTCAGCACACTCGGTTTTATATTAAAAAAAATATATAAGAAGAACAATCTGGAAAGAAATTAACAATTGTTCAAATAACTTTAGGCATGTTTCCTGTGTATTTTCTGTTGCATTCACTTCATATAAGTTATTCGAGAAACGTAAATTCTTTCCATAAAACATTCTTTTGGAGTTCTTTGAACTGACTCTCCTAAAATGTTACCGACTCCCGGATATCTCAAGGTTATAACCCTTTTACATATAGCCCGAAACTCGGACAATGTAATTTTTATATAAAATACCATACTGTAAGTGTGTACATATATCTGTAGAGCTAATAAATATATATTTATTATTTATATTATTATTAAATCAAAAGATATTAAAATATTTGTCATATACAAACTTATCTTCATTAGTGCATGGCATACCTCAAGGTAAGGGTATAAACAAGTCAATACACACAATTGTAGGTTGTGAGTTGCGGTTGTTGTCTAGGCTAAGCACGCAGTTGCTGTCTGGCGCTAAGTATTCAAGCTTCCACACATTGCCGCTGTGTGCGCCAGCGAGTAGAAAGTTCAACAGTTCAACACTAGGTGGCTGTGAAGCTGAGGCTATTTCTGACATATGCGGGTTTTATCCGATTGGTCATTCAAATCAAATCAGTGACTAAATAATCTACACATAACTGATAATAAGACTGAACTTAAGTATCTCTGCACTTTTTATACCCCATAAACTATATATATTGTTGATCAGGATAAAGAGCCAATTTGGTTGCCAACTGGCTTCAATCATTTTTGAGTTATTTTGATATTCGAGTACTTTCCATCTACAGATATGGATATTATTTTGACTAAATGAATATATATGTACATTTTCTTGGTTTAAAATAGCTAAATTCAAGCTAATTCAGTCTTTTGATGCTGGTCCTAAACTCGATAAGAGAACAAGACGAATAATATAGTAATAAAAATATTAAATAATCTTTGATTGTTTTCCCTGAAACTGGTCTCTGCTTATCAACTGAATATGCACTTTACTTCTTTTATATGTATGTTCTATCTCATCAAAATAAGTAAAAAAAGCAATTAAAACAAATAACTGTTTTTTAATAATAAATACAGGCTATAAATTAGGCCAACGTTCGATTTATTGCTCAGTCCCAGTCGGAACCTTCAACGATCGCGATGAAAATATTCGTCTCGATTTTTGCTCTGTGCCTGGCCTGCAGCTTCCGGCTTTCTACAGCCGAATGCAGCTGTGAGTTATTCGAAATATTATTCAAGTATTCAAATACTATATAAATGCTATATTCAGACAATGTAGAAGACAACAGTTGCACCAGACGGGATAATAAGCCTGGAATGTTGAGGCACATAAGCGAGTGTCCTGCGGTTTATAATATTTTTAGGAATTATAAGAGAACTGGAGTTCCATTAACACCTGAGGAGGACAGTTATATGCAGAACTCGATATGTCCAAGTGATAGAGAAGTAAGTAGATATATTCCATATTCATATATAATCGAGTAAAGCTTGTCAACATTTAATAGTTATCTTGTTGCTGTGAAGAGGCTGCGACAGGCATGCAAATTTTGCGGGACCAAAACTGCGGCACCTTCTGGGAAGGCCTCACAATCTTCGGCGGAAAGGAAGTACCCGTAATGTCAAGACCCTGGATGGCCCTGCTCAGGATCAAAGTCAGTTTCCATGCACCCAGCTTCGAATGTGCTGGGACTCTTATAACAAATCGTAAGTAACAGCCGCAAACTCAAGAGCTGAATTGAAACTTATTTCAATATTATTCTCAGGTTTTGTGCTAACTGCTGCACATTGTCTGAGAATTGGAAAACTGTGAGTAATGCTATTTCTATGAACTATATATGAATTATATAAAAATGATCTCCAATAGATTATACGTGCGTCTGGGCGAATACAGAATATCTGAGCACCAAGACTGTGGCCCGACAACCAACACAATTTGTTCGCCTCCCGTTGAGGATTTTCAGTTTGACAGTTTCTACATACACGAAAATTATTCAGCTCAAACGGGCCACAATGATATTGGCTTAATAAAGCTGTCAAGACAGGTTCAATTCAAAAGTAAGTTTCCTAATCTTATTCCTATTCTACAGATATATACTATATATATATATTTAACAGGACACATTAGACCCATTTGCTTGCCACTGAATTCTACACTGCAAAACGAGGCCCAGACAAGGCAGGAACTGCTTGTAACCGGCTGGGGTAAAACGGAGTCTGGAAATCTGTCCGATGTGCCGAGGGAGGTGCTCGTCAAGCGAAAGGATCGTGCGGACTGCAAGGGCAGCGATGCGAACAGAAAAATAATTGCAAGTCAATTGTGTTTTGGAGGCAATGGAAACGATTCCTGCAAAGGAGACTCCGGTGGACCACTGTTCCATGTGTGTGTCTACAATGGAAAACAGCGCTTCGTACAGTTCGGCATAGTCAGCTTTGGTTCCGTGACAGGTGTCTGCGGCTATCCAGGTGTCTATACGAATATTGGTAAATTCATAAACTGGATTGCCGATAAAATAGTTCCCAACTAGTCTACGTCAGGTCTATATCTATGGCTGTTATATATAGTCAGGACTTCAGTAGACATCGGACAAAAGACCAGCAAATTCCGCTAAAAGACTAACACAAGATGTCTTACAGCTAAGGATAGATATCTAAGGATATATAACTATGTATATATATACCTATCTATTGCTATTTCATAAATATATATAATGCTTAATCTGGGAATAGATCTAAGAAAACATAAAAGGAAATGCGAAACAGAATACTCCAAAGGAAAAGTATGAAAAATCTAGAAGCAGAAATTTTAATTTTCACTCAGAAAGTAGAATAACCTTTGAGGATGTGAACTCAAATCGGATCTAGAATGAGTTGCTATATACTTTAAAGTATACCTTATATCCAATCAGAGTTCAGGCAATAAAAGATAATTTTTTTTGTATATTTTTGATTTTATTAAAATGACTTTTCAGTTAAGGCTAAACGTTATAAAACAGTCGATTACAAATGTAAGTAGATACAGCATACATATTTACAGCTATGTACGCACATATTTAATACTAATTAGCTAGATCATAGAACACATGTATACATATTTATATGTGTGTGTGTGTGTGTGTGTGTATATACAAAAGCTACAAAAGGAATATTTATGGCAAAAGACGGAATCGTTGTGCCCGTCTACTTGTTGAAGTTCTCGATCTGCTGGAGCACCCAGCTGCGAGATGCCGCCTGGCTAAGATGTGGCGGACAGAGGACAGTGGTTGAGTGCTGGCTGAGCAGCTCCTGGAGCGCTGCCTTTGTGGGCTTCGGCGCAATCTGCGGCGGCGGCGGAGGCATATGACGTTCTGCGCCTGCAGTTGGCGGCGGTGGAGGCGGACTACGCGGCCTCTTGAGCTCGTAGTCAGTGCTGCGCTTCTCGTTGTCATCGCTGTATATGGCCGAGTCGCGGAAGTCGTTCTCGAGGCTGTCCTCCACCTGCCGCTCGTACTCAAAGTTGGAGGGCAGCTCGGCGGCGGAGCGTTTGCGCTGCTGCTCGCACATGCTGTCACTGGATGTGCAGGAGGATGAGGTCAGGGAAAAGACCGAGTCGCGCTGCAGGGATGCCTCCGAGCTGGCGATAATGCTGAAGAGCGTCTTTGGATCCGCATAGTCGACATGCGCCATGCGCTCACCCACCGCCTCGCTGCCCTGGCGATGCAGTATGCTCTGGCGGCACATCTCGCTCACATCGGAGACCCTTCGCTCCGGCGGCCGATTGCAGTTGCGTCCAAAGGACATGCTCAGATTGTCAATGGACTTGAGGGCACGTGGCAGCAGTGAGATCTCGGAGAGACTGACGTTCTCGAGGGCTGCTTTGATGGCCGGACTGCCAGGGTGGCCGGCATTGGTCAGCAGTCGCTTTATCAGGTTCTTTGGTATGGGACGCACATAGAGGGAGTCGCTGTGGTCGGCATCGCACTCGGCGGAGCCATTGGATTCCAGGCTGAGGTTGATAACCGTCGACTGGCTGTCGCGCTTCACAGTTGAGCCGGAGCTGGACTCGGAGCTGCTGCTGTCCCGCTGTTGCACCGAATCCTCGCCCACGCGCTGCAGCACTCCGTCCGGGGAGTAGACCAGGGTAACGTAATCGGATTCGGGACGCGGCGCGAGTGGACGCTTCTCGCGGGATTTGAAATGCTGCACGGACTTGGCACGTCCCATGACGGGTGAGAATTTGTAGGGAACATGCACATTGCGTAGGAGCGTCTCGTAAATGGGTTCCTCCTGTTCCGGGGGTGTGACACTAGGTGCCTGCTCCTGTTCCTGCTCCGATTCCAGTGGCGGCGGTGAGCGCGACGGGGGACGCGGCGGCAATGGAGGCGCCTCCTGTGTGGGACTCAGCGGACTCACCGGCGTTGTGGCCTGACTGCTCTCCCGGCGCTGCTTCTGCTGTTTGCTCTTGTTGTAGATTCGCTCGAACTCCTTGTTGTTCTTGAGCAGATCCAGCACGATCTCTGCGTCCCGCTTGGACTTCTCAGCCGGCGACAGAGCCTCGTAGTTTTGTCCCGACGGCTCCTCAACGATCTCAGATACCTCCTGTGCCTCCTCGGCCAGCTCCAGATCCTCAGTTGACTCGGTTATCTTGAGGACGGTGCTGTCGAACTCATTGAGATCCATGTAGAACTTGGAGCAGCTCTCCTTCCGGCTGCTGCTGCCGCGTTGCTTCTTCAAAGTGGCGATTCGCTTGGGCATCGTCTTATGGTTGTACTGCTTCACCTCGAAGAAGCCCTTGCCCTTGACCTTACGCTCGCTCAGATCCGGTTTACTGCCACGCAGCGAGGCGGCACTATCATCATCCACATCCGGCTGCTCGTCCAGGCTGAAGCCACCAATGCGTGGCACGGATTTGCTGCGTTCCTTGAGCGCCTTGTAGCTGAACACGGGACTGTGCGACTTGGTGCGACTCCGTTGATCCCGCAAGATGCACATGCAGTGCTCCTGCTCCTGACACTTGCACTGTTCCTTGCTGGGACTGGATTTGGAATCCGTCGAGTCCCGTTTGCCACGCACAACAGCTGCCAGCTTCTGCAGCGCCGTATCGTCCAAGCTGTTGTTCCGTGCCAGTGGCTTCGTTGCCTTGGCATTCCCCTCCTCCGGCTGCTGCTGCTGCTGCTCCTGCGGCTGCTCCACTGACTCATTGAAGCTGTCAAAGGAGCTGGAGTTGGTAATGGATTTCCGCTTGAACTTCGAATTCCTCTGGCGTATCTCGCTGCGCCTGCAGGCGTTGCGGCGCTCCAAATACGTCGGAGTCGCGTTGCTGCTGGAGTGCAGGCCCCACTTCCAGGTGCTGCGATCTGGTGTGCGATCTATTGACAAATTGGAGTGCAATTAGTTTCGCTGCATGGGAACGTGATGACAGTAGGCGAATGGCAAGCAAAAGCTAGATATGATCATGGAGAGACTCTACAGCAGGCAAAACAACCGCAACATTCAACCCGAGCAACTTGCTCAGCTTCAGCTTCATGTGGGGACAGTTCCACGCACCGTGAACACTTCTAAGCGCATGCAGATTAAGTGAGGAGTAAACAGCTTGAGAGCAGGACACTAGCTGAAGATTTCTCCAAGCAAAGACAAGATTTATCTTCTGTTGGAAGAAATGCGCAGCCTGAAAGCTTGATAACATTGACTTGAGGTAGCTTTAAGCTTTGAATCAGCTTAATTGCAAGCACTTGTCTCATCTTTAAGCTTTTTCAGCTTCATTTAATTGATAGAAGTGAGCTTTAAGTTGCTTTATTTTGTTTTAATGGACTTCTAAGGGTTAAAGAGCTTTCAGCTTAGCTTGAGACAGCTTTAAGCTTCAATTGCACTTAATTAAATGAGCCTGGTGATCTTCATCAAGCTTAATATTATTCATAAAGAAGCTTTTATCAAGCTTTGTTTTTGATTTAAAAGAGCTTTACGCTATAACTAAGCTTAAATGTGTTGACATAAGGTCGATGTAAGCTATAAATCAGCTGAATTGTAACGACTTGGGTAAACTTCAAGGGATTTAAAAGGTATCAGAGAGAGAGCTTTAAGCTGTTTTAACTTATTTGTAAAGACTTTTTACTCTCAATGACTTTTTAGCTTAAATAAATTGACTTTTGGAAGCTTAAAGTCTCAGTTCAACTTAATTTAATAAGCAGGGAGAGCTTTAAGTGAGCTTTATAATATTTGTTGGAAAGTTCAAAACTATAATTTAGCTTCGTTTTTTATTTAAAGTAGCTTTAAGCTGCAATTGATCAAAATAATAATGACTAGAGGAAGTTTTTTAGGCATTCATTGGGATTAGTTGTATAAATTTGAAGAAAGTCAATTAATAAGATTGACTTAAGGAACTTTAAGCTCACTTAATGTTATATTTTTAATGTATGGTTCCTCTTTTTGAGGCTATTATCGAGGAGCTTTTAGAAGGATTATGTATCAGGATTAGTATGTGGCATTTCTTGCATAATAACAATAATAATAATAAAAGTAACGTGGGTTAAGACAAAGCGAGCATGCAGGGGACACAAACCAGTGAAGCAGAAAGCCAATCGATAAAAATAATAATAATAATAATGGTAAAAAAAGGAAACACAAGCCAAAAACTGATGAAAATTGATAACTAGGAATACTTACAAGAGTTTGCGACCGCAAATATCGGTTAAAATCGACTACGCCAATGCCGCAAATACCAAAAACAGTTTACTACGTTCGATAACGATTACAATTACGATTACGATTACGATTACAAAGCAATTACTATAGGCAAGGAATTATTTGAAAGTGTTTTTCATAGTTAAAATCAAATTTGAAGAGCGGAAAAAGAAGTTAGAATATTAGGGCTTAGCTCAGTCTCTGGTGTTTAGCCGTAGGAACGAACGTCTTAGAAACTAGTTAAAGTTTTCTTTTCTTGTTTGGTTTGGGTGGTTTAGTTTTAGAATGCATCACTGGTAGTACTACAACGGTAAACATATAGCAAAAAAATAACGGTATATAATCATAATAATAGTTTTAAAGATCGATATACAGATTTATATAGATTAGTTACACACAATTTGTTAGTGTTAATGGAAAACTTAAAAGAAGGTTACACCAAAACCAAATGAAGTATTAAATAGACGTAAATCCTATGATGGCAACCAAAAGACATAACCTACAAACAGGTACAGTTGTGCCCAAGCAATGCGCAACTAAACGAGGCAGACATAAATCAACTTGCTGCAGAGGCGTCGTTGTCAAATGCCACGATTTTGGCCAGAAAAGCTACCGGGCAAAAGGCATAAAGTGCACCACACACACTCACACACACACACACACCACAGTTCCCTTGGCTAGAGCCATAAGTGCGGTTATGTCACTTGAGTTGAGTCGCAGCGAACAGCTGGAGCCTGGGAACTGCAGATACACTGCAAGAAACAGACTAGCTGCAAACAGAGCACATATATTAGAGGGCTTTGCTTGACACACACATTAATACAGCTGTAATTTGTGTACTTTGTGTGTATTGGTGAGCTTTGAAAGCTTTGCGCTGTCCCGCTTAAAGCTGTCCCTCTCAAGCTGCCTTTGTCTCAGTTATACATAAGTTTAGCTCTAGGCAACACTGCAAGAAACAGACTACAGACACACACACCAATACAGCTGTAATTTGTATACTTTGTGTGTATTGGTGAGCTTTGAAAGCTTTACATTTCCGGTCAAAAGCTTTCCCCCAAGCTGCCTTTGTCTTAGATATACTTGAGTCGAGTTCCAGGCAAAGGTTGCTTCTCACATGAAGCAGCGCTTTGAAAGCTGTTTTAAGCTGCAGCTTTGTGATCTTCAAAGCTTTTACTCAAGAAGTGAATACGTTATTTCTTGCAGTGTAAGCAGTGCCCGCATAACTGTAGCTACTACATCATCATTCCTTTCCAAATTGTTATGAGTTTTGGTTGCCAACAACAAACAAGGCAAAACGAAACGAAACGAAACGAGACAACAACAAAAGCACACACACACACACACACACACATATATACACACACACAGACAGACTTAGCTCTGGCAGAAAGCTGATGTGTGGGCAATCTCTGGATGAGGATGATGCTCACCTTCCTCGTTGCCCAGCTGGTAGACAAGTTCCTTGGCGCGCGTGGGTATATCCAACTCCTCGAGCATGACACCTTTAATGTGCTGCGTCCAGATACGCTTCTGGTCACGATTCCTGGCCGTCAGTTTGATTTGATTGCGCGGCTCATCGAATGGTATAACATAAAAGCTGGTCGGTTCACCCGGCAAATGTTCGCTTAGCATTAAGTTTTTTTGCTTTAGAATTGCAATTGAAATTAGAAATGGAATTAGATGAAGTTGGAGTTGGAGTTGGAGAGGGGGAAGAAGTACTTACGGTTATGAGGCTCTTGAACTGCAGACGACCATCCTCCTTTTGCTTTGTAATGATCAGCATCGTCTCGAAGAGCAGCACCTGACGCGGCTTGTTGTGCTGCTCCATTAACAGACCCTCGTGTCGTAGCTCCTTGAGCACGCTGAGATCTAGGAAATAAGTTCAAGTGGTTTCAGCTGTGAGACAGAGTTGAGAATAGAAAGTCTGGAACCTACCTGGTCCCATCCAGCCGTCCAGTATGCCAGACAGCTCCTTGACGCGACTCTGTTGCTCCTGTTTCCGCTTCACTTGGTCAATATTATGGGCAACCTGACGCATTATGGCATACGCCTCGGCCACCTCCTTCACATCGCAGTGCTTGCGCAGGCTCTGGGAGATTAGAGAGCGGAGAGAGGGGTATTAAAAGATCTTTGGAGCTGTAGTTGATGGTGGAGCACTTACGTCCAGCAGCAGATGATACTTGAGTATGCGTTGCACCGGTTTCAGCAGATAGGAGCCCAGGGGCAGACGATGTTTCAGTTTCTTCTGCGTGGAGGCCAACATGGAGTTTGTGTGCGTGGCCTGCAGCAGTTTGGTCAACAGCGAGATGGCTTCCGGGTAGCTTGTGCTATAAAACAATGGACAAAAGCGGACAATGTAATAAAGCAGCTGATTTATGGGCACCAAAAACTTGAGCTCTTCATCAGGCGAACATGAAATTTGAATTTAAAATCAGCTGTAGGAGGACCCAAACTGAGACCTGGACTCGGACTTCTATCATGATATATGCCCAGCTGTCAGGCGGGGCGACAAATCAAACTGCGAACATCAGCCGGAGCACAGTTGGCTCCAAATTGACAGCGACAGCCACTGTCAGCTCTTCAAATGGAACATGGAGCACAGAGGAGCTTGGACCATGGCGTGCCTGGACTGCCAAGAGACTCCAAGAGATCGCCAGTTGGAGCCAAATAATGTTCGTGTCCCGCTGCTGGCCAACTAACAACTGCAATCGAGATCAATTTTATACATTTTTTCGTTTGTTTTTTTCGTTGTTGGCCCACACTGTTAACCGTTCTTGGCCAACTTATATCTGAGATTTGGCAGACACGCCAACCGATCCACTCTGCGAATTGGATAACTTTCTACTAGAAGAATCTGAGCTGGCTGTATCTATCGTATATATACCCTACTATATAGAGATTGGGACTCACCAGTAGGTTGTGTACACATCGAAACGTTCGCGTAGGTTTATGAAACATTTGGCCAGTCTGCCTGGGTCCAGGCCAGAGTTGATGAGCTGCTGCAGGAGGATCGAGTTGAATTCGTAAATCTCTTCAATGTTCGCAAAGAGTATTTGTAATTCGTCCAGACGCAGGCAGGCGCCTTCCTTCCAGTCCATTAGATACCTACAAAAGAGATCACTCCCAGTTAGCCTGGAGTCGAGTTCAGTCGGCAGAGAGCTGACTTACCCCTTGATAACCTGACCGAGATCCTCAACAAAGCTGCGCTCCGAGTCGACCAGTTCCAGGCAGGCGCGTCCCAGCACATTGATAGCTGTCGTATGGGATGGATGATGATGATGATGGTCGCCCAGCTCGTTCTCGCTCTCGGCCAGACTCTCCACGCTGGCCAGATACGAGATGTTCGTCAGTTTGCCGTTCAGCAACTGATCCGATCCAGAGCTGGAGCTGGACGAGGTGGAGCTGATCGACGACGAGGACAATGGACGATTGTTCAGCCGCGTCAGCTCACTGTGCCGCGTGCCAAACTTCGGCTTGATGTCGGTTAAAGTGTCCAGACTCTCCGCGGACAGCTTGTTGGCCTCCTCCAGCTCGGCCAGCTGCTCCGCTGTGGGCAGACGCAGTGGCATGCCACCGCCCAAGGTGCTCGCCTTGCCACTATTCAGCTGACTCTTGAGCTTGGTTCGTGCGTAGGTCTGCAGCGGGGAGCTGCAGCCGGAACCGGAGCCGATGCTGCAGGCACGTGGAGCAGAGACACTGCGCACCAGCGGCTTCCCGATTAAGGGCTTGTTGATTGCCTCGATGAGCGGCGCTCCCGGCTCGCTCTCACCCAGATCCAGATCGCTGAGGGCGAGCTGCTGCACCTGCGCCACCAGATCCAGGTTTATGGTATCCACATAGGGCTCCCGGGAGAGTGGCTCGCAGGCCACGAACTCCTTGTGCCTGACGGGCGGAGGCGTTGGCTGTGTCGCCAGCTGCGTGCTGGTCAGCGCCAGTTGCTCCATTTCGATCAGTTTGATGCTCTGCTGGGAATCGTAGCGTGTCAGCTTTAGTTTCCCAAAGGGCTGATCCACAAAGAGGAAGGGCGTGCCTGGTGCCGCCTTGTTTGTGGGCGTCTTGTCCTCATCCACCGCTAAAGACTTCCGATTGGAGCTGCAGTAGTCGTTGCTGGTGTCTAGAGTAGAAACCAGATCGCTGCCCGATTGCGTCGATAGTTTGCCTGTAATCTTCGAGAGCGGCAGATGCGATAGCTTCAGTTTGGGTGGCGTCGTCGTTGTGACTCCTTTCGGATAACGTCCTGGCGTGGGACTGCGCTGTAGCGGCTGCTGCTGCTGCTGCTGGTGCAGTGCCTCAATGTCCACAGCGTTCACGGGCTCAGCATCCGCGTGTGTGATTATGCGTTGCACGTTGGGCGAGAGCACGCGAATGTTGTTACCACGTCGCGAGTTGGTGGTGGCAGCTCCAGTTGCACTGCCGCTCGAGGCGATGCTGTGACTGCTGCCCAGCTCCTGACGCCGCTGCACCAAGCGACTCAGCTGCGCGCCATCAGCTTCATCACGCAGACCCGCAACCACCAGTGGCAGCGGCTGTGGCAGTGACTGTGCTGCTGCTGCTGCCGCTGTGGCAGTTGCAGCCTGCGAGTGGGTGTGCGACTCCGAGTCGAGTGTATAGCTGCCCGAGTGATTGTCGCTGCTGTTGCTGTTGGTGTTGCTGCTGCTGCTGGCGCTGCTGTTGCTGCCGCTGCCACTGCTGGTGCTGCTGCTGCTGCTGTTGCTGCGCTTGGGCGTTGACTCACCGCTGCTTTGGTTGCTCAGCACTTCAGACGCCTTGGTGGTTGCCCCACGAACAGCCAAGCTGTTTGTCAGTGTGTCATAGATGCCCAGCAGCGAGGGGGCCAACTCTGTGGTGCTGCCTGCAAGCGAAACAGAGATAAAGTTATAGATAAAGATACAGATACAAAGATAAAGATACTAAGATAAAGTTAGAGATACATTTAGAGAAAAAGAAAGAGATCTGAGAGCTGAGTTCTTCACTCAACTCAATCACTTTCAGCTGTAAATTTGGTATAAAGATACATATCTATAAAGTTATAGATAAAGATACAGATATACAGATAAAGATACTTGGGTAAAGTTAGAGATACATTTAGAGAAAAAGAAAGAGATCTAAGAGCTGAGTTCTTCACTCAATCACTTTCAGCTGTAAATTTGGTATAAAGATAAAGATCTTTCTATCTATAAAGTTATAGATAAAGATACAAATGTACAGATAAAGATACTTCGATAAAGTTAGAGATACATATATAGGAAAAGAGGTCTAAGAACTGAATCGATCCCTTAACAAACTGGGTTGCTTTCAGATACTTTTGCTTACTAAACTTGGTTTATAGATATCTATCTAGTATCTATCTATCTATAACCTATCTAGATACATTCTATATCTTATGCTATACTCTGCTTCTGCTTAATATTGAATCTCAATCTGCAAGAGCTGAATCTTTCATTCAACTCAATCACTTTCAGCTTGAAGACTTACTAAATTTGGTATAAAGATACATATCTATCTATCTATCTATCTATCTATCTATCTATCTATCTATCTATCTATACCCTATCTAGATACATTCTATATCTTATGCTATACTCTGCTTCTGCTTCCTATTGAATGTTGATCTGCAAGAGCTGAATCCTTTATTCAACTCAATCACTTTCAGCTTGAAAACTTACTGAATTTGGTATAAAGATACATATCTATCTATCTATCTATACCATACCCTATCCAGATACATTATATATCTTATATATATACTGTATTCTATACCCCTGCTTCATTTGATATTCATATTGAACATCGATCTGCATTCCTTGGCGTTGATTTATGCAATTTGCGTTCTTTTGTTTTCTTTTGCTGCAGAAGAGAATCAATACGTACAAAAGATACAAGATACAAGATACAAGATACAATATACAAGAGCCATCATTAAAGCTATTGACCATTGACTTGCATGATCTATAATTTATTTATCAATCTATACAAGTGTGTGTGTGGTGTGTGTGTGCGAATAATGTTATTAAATTTGCAGTTGTGGCGAAGGCGATTCTTTTTCTTCTTTTTTGATTAATTGAACCATTTGTGAGAAATGATGAGCAAAAGCTGAGGAATGCCCAGCGAACATGCCAATTGCAGCGCAGCCAGTTGCAACGTTGCAAGCTGTTTGCGGTTGCTGCCACGTTGCGTTGGCATATCAATTCACATGTCAGACAGACAGACAGAGCGACAGACAGAGAGACAGACAGAGCGACAGACTTGAAGGCAACCTACTTATTTATGCAGCAGAGTCTGAGCCAGAACATGCCACGTCTTGTTGCAGTTGCAGTTGCAGTTTCAGTCAGTCTTGAGTCTCGACTTGTTGCCTTGACTGATGGCCGCGTTCTTTGACTATGTTTTTTCTTGTTGTAGTTTATCGCGTCCTGAGGCTAAACAACTCAATAGATCAACTCGCCGACTTGAACATAATTCAGTTTACGCAACAAAATTATGGCAAATATCAGAAAATAACGACGATATGTCGTTAGATGATATATATGCAATATATATAAAGTATATCGTGTACAACTATCACTTTCCTCTACGATCATAACGAAACTTCTGTCGTGAAATATTCTTGTTTTTCTCCTAGAGACAAAACGTTCAGATACTTTCTGTCTCCTTCAATCTATTAGCTATCTCTTTCGTATACTTTAACCAGCATACAATAAACTAACTCTTCCATATATAAGCGTACATTTCCCTAGTCCCACCCAGTCCATGCCACATTCTTCGACCAGTCACCTAACTTATGCGTGCCTAATCCAAAAGCATAATCTTTTAGCACATTTGCCTAACAGCTCTCCGATCTACCCACAGTATCTGTGTGTGTGTGTGTGTGTGTGTGTGTAGAAACTGTGCCGCTTCAAATGACTGGAGGGGCTCAGCAAATCAGGCAATTAACTTTAAGACAGAGAACACAGAGAGGCACCGGCTACTGCAATTGCAACTGGTTTTTACTCCTCCTCCTTTTGGTTTTTCTCCCAACTATTTAGAATCCAACATTAGCATAGCTGCAACATCATCATGATGATCATCGTGTGGACGATCATCATTATGATCAGACCGAAAACAGTAGCCGACGGGGCACTTTTTCTTCTAATTGCGAACGGTGTCAATGCGAACTTGGCTAAAATGCTGTGTTGTTGGTAACATTTTCTTAGCCGCCGTCGAACAACAATTTGTTTTGCTTGCCAGCCACGCCCACTGCCAGTTGGCTGACAAAATGACAGACCCCAAAAGACTAGCTAAACTGATGGAACACTCAGTTCCTGTCTCTCTATCTATCTGTTTGTATGGCAGTCTGGCAGTTTGTCTGGCAGTCTGACGACAAGTCGTAAACATGATTTGTACATTTAATTTTCCATCATTTTACTTGATTATTTCGAGGCTCGCGCCTGCGTGGGCCGAGATCTTGTTGCAGCTCTCATGTGGATGCCACAGATCTGCTCTTCCTGCTGCAACATTCTGTTGCTGCTCCACACTGACCCAGTTTTCGGTGGCATCAGCGTTTTGCAGCTTTGCTTAATTACCTGCCGTAGGCTGCTAAACCTGGCAGCAACAGGTAAGCAACAGGCAACAGGCAACAGGTTATACTTTTATCATTGTCACTCGTTTAATTAACATTAATTGCTAATTGAGTGGCTTGCTCAGCTATTAGATACTCTACAACTGCTGCTTTATCATTCTGTTGGGTCACTTCAAGATCACTTTTGATTCCAGTAGAATACTTCATCCTTTGGGTAGTCCGGAATTTCAGTCGTGAAAGCACTTTCTAAGCTATTAGATACTCTGCAAATGCTGTTTATCATATTAGGCGCCCAAAGTAGGTCACCTCGAGGGGAGATCTTATCCAAGTAGAGTATGAAAACCCTTCTGATAGTCTGGGATTACAGTAGTTAAAGCACAATATCAACTATTAGATACTCTATCTCATATTGGGGACCCAACGTGCATCACTTTTGGATGAGTTCTTATCCAAGTAGAGTATAAAAACCCTTATGGTAGTCTGAGATTGCAATAAATAAAGCACTTGGTAAGCTGTTAGATACTCTACATATCTTGTAGATATGAATAGGATATAAAAACTCCTTCTGAAGGTGTAATACTAGACCTTTTTTTTAGCTAAAGCAAATCCTCTGCTATTAGATACTCTTTTTCATATTGGGTCACTTTGAGATGAAGAAGCTTCAAGTAGAGACTATAAGATACTCTAAAGTTCTCTATCTCATAGTGGACGCCCAACGTTGGTCACATTCAGATAAGTTGCTTTCCAGGTAGAGTATTGGTAGTCTGATATTACAGTAGCCAAAGCACATTCTCAGCTATTAGATACTCTACAAATGCTGTTTATGGTATTTGGTTGGTCAGTTTAAGATCACTTCTGATCCTAGCAGAATATTACAACCTTCTGGAAATCTGTGATTACAGAAGCTAAAGCGAATGAACAGCTATCAGATACTCTATCTCATGTGGGTCACCTCGAGATAAGCTCTACTCCTAGTAGAATATCTAACCCCTTCTGGGAGTCTGAGATTAGAGTTAGCACTTAATATCTGATATTAGATACTCTACAAAATCTCTGTCTAATGCTTGACGTGGGTCACTTTGACCTGAAAAGTATATAACATCAATATTAGATACTTTACATATGTTCTTTTTCATATTGGGGGTCCAACGTGGATTACCTCCAGATGAATTCTGCTCCAGGTTTAATATTGAAACACACCCTCTTGATAGTCTGGGATTACAGTAGTTAAAGCACAGCTGTGGCTGCTGTTGCTGCTGCGGCTTACAGTGATTTGTTTAATCAATTTATGGCATAATTTGAGTTGACAGTTTTATGGTCGAGCCGAGGGACTAAGCCTGGTGCTAAGTCGCTCCGGCAATCAGCAGCCGGAGATCTGCCAGCAATAAAACTAGTTTCGGAGGCAGCAAAAAACTGAATAAACAAAATATGCAACAAATTTTTGCATGTGCCTCTTTGTCGCAGTGTCAGAGAAAACAATGAAACGCATTTCGCAATTCTACAATTGGCATAGAGCTCTGGCTCTGGCTCTGGCTCTGGCTCTGAGTCTGGCTGTGACACTCTGATAGCCTGGCTTACTGGCTCTGGAGACTGTGGCTAAGACATTGAGACTTGGCTGCCAGCTTTTGGTTTCATTTGCTGTCTGGCCGTCACACAAATCTGCAACGTTGCATGCTGGAGCCAGCCCCAGTTGCAGCCTTATGACGCTTGCCACATTTTTATAGCACGCTGCGGCCCTTTGTCAGTTGTCTTGTCGCGTCGCGTCGTGTCGTGTTGGGTCGTGTTGGTTCGTGTCGTGTGGCGGCTTCAGGTGTCAGAGTCGATGATATCGGCCACCACTGCCGTCAGCACCACCAGCACCGCCAGCACCACCGCTGGACTGACCCGTTTAAAGTGCGGAATTTATGGCACAGCTGACACAATTTCATAATGCCGCCGATGCCTGGCAAAAGATTATGCGATTTTTTTGTTTTGGCTAAAAATAGCCGCTAAGAAAAAAAGCCAGAGTTACCACAGTTGTTAACCAGAGGTCAGCAGAAGGTGTTGACAGTACTCCGAACGATTTATTAGTCCCTCTCTCTGTCTCTCTGTCTGTCTCTCTCTGACATTGAATTATGCATTTAAGCCAAGGGAAAGTCCTCTCTTTGGCATCTTTCGGATTGCAATCGAAGCGACGACAACTAAATCGATTGCTGTTGTTCAACAAGTTGCTGCAGCCAACCCGCTCCGCCACATGCATCATTATGTTGACATTGCAACAGCAACTGGCACGCACCTTTCCTCTCTCTTTCTTACTCGCTGTCTCCCTATCTCTTTCTGGCCTTATAGACTTATAGTCTTGGCCAGCTGTTGATAGCATTATATTAATGCGCTTAGGCGATTTGTACGCTGGCGTCGCCGTCTGGCCAAGCCACACACTCCACACACACACACACACACACACTCCACACACTCCACACACACAATTGATATTTTAATCGGCATTTCATTTTGTCTGCGCTCTGGCGCCAATGGCCGTGTTTAGGGAAATGGCCAGTGGTTAGTTAAGCGCTTGTGTCATTAAAAGCCCATTGCCAGTTACACACACTCACACTCACACACACTCGCACACACCCAGCTATCGGCATAGACGTGTGTTAAGCCAAATTGACGCTTTTAAACGTGGCCTTTTCGGCACGCATTTTGCAATTGCCGTAAAAAATTATTCAATGTGTCGCAAAATGTGTATAAAAATACACACACACACACTCACACACACACACATGTACCAGTGATAACAAACACAACAAATTGCGATTCATTTTTTATTGTTTATAAATGAAAAGCTGTTGATAAAAATAAAAAATGCCTCATAAAATCGACACCTGAAACGCTTATCCCTCTACGACTGAGAATATATATAGATATATAGTTATATATAGAGCTATGACTAACTGTTATAAACTCTTTCAGGGAGTGTGCTGTGGATGATATTCCAAGTTGCGACTAGAAACGGAAGTTTCAGCGAACTACATGAAAAATTCATGCGCCATTTAACACGAAAGAACACTCGGAACGTGCAACCTGGGGGCGTGCAACTCGTGCAACATATGCTTAAATCATGTACAGACAATTTTTACTACACGTATAACTCAATTTTTATGACGACTGCAGTTAAACACCTCACAATAATTAAACGGAAGTCTCTTACAAAACTGAACAAAGCCAGAGGCGTATGAAAATATTTTTGATCGGAGAGGGAGTAGGAAGAGGGGTTCGAGGATTGTTGTAAGCTCAGTACCAAGAGGGGAGCTAAGACTAGGTAGAAGTTGTATATATAATCAACTGAACTATAGGGAAAATAATATAGACTACAGCTACTAGAAATGAAGGGAAAGGCCAGTGGATGAAGTCAAAGTTGAAAGTTTTAGATAGAAAATAAAGAAGCTAAAAAAATATTATAGCCATCTGAAGAGGGGTCAAAGTTGGCTTGAAATATATATGTACTATATCTTATATATACTATATCTGAATAAGAACAATCTATTTTGTAATCCCCTCCTATAATAAACACTGTCTACACATCTGGTTAGTACAAAAAACTAACTGAAACTCCTCAAACTTCTATATAAAACCCATTCCTACCTTCTCCTACAAGTTTCCCCTAGGGATGAATAGTTAAAGCTAGCACAGTTGCGGTCACTTAGACATCACAAACTTACACTTAAACTAAACTTCTTTATATCAAAGAACAGTTAAAGTTATATCTGACGTTATTCACACTCGATTTATTGCAGCTTCTGTTTAGTTTCCGTTCTGAAATTGATATGGAAATCGCGACAGCAGAAACGAACTTCAATGCTAAAGACAGATCCATATTATATATATATATATATATATATCTGTCTCAGAGGCTGATGAACTGTTGAACTGGAGCTGAGGAAATAGAAAAGAATTCTTGAGATCAACTCCCCAACAACTTCCGCGACGCGTCAATTTTTTTGTGTGTTATTTTTAAACAGATCTCATGGATCACTTGGAGATCTCTTGGAGTATGAAGAGGAGAATTCTCCCCCTTTGTGGAGCACAGGGCAACGTGACAACTTTTGCTTTTGCGTTTGTGGCAAATTCCAGCGAAAAGTGAAATCCTTTTAAGCGGCAAACAAACAATAATCTAGGAAAATCTGTATAGGGCAGAGCCTACCCAGATCTGGTCGGAGCTGAGCTGAAAAGGTTATAAATCTCTGGGCTCATATTTGCACGTGAACAAACGACGAGCCGACAAACTGTTGGAACTGGACACATGGACAAACGTCCATTGGGCCTAGACGAAGCCATAAATGTCACGCAGCCGTATCCAGGCTATAGGCCTGCTCCCATATCCCAAACACCAAATACCAAACACCGTCCTCCCGAGCTCCTTGGGGCTAGCATATTAGTTTTCCACCAGCTACGTGCTAAATTCCATGGACAGAAATCCATTAAGCGGCTAAGGCTGAGGCAGAGACAGAGGCCAGCGGCAGCGGCAGCGGCAGAGGAGAAGGCAACATGCCACGACCAAAGTGCTAAAATCTCATAAAACGTTGCCTGGCCAGCCAGACGAGAGCCAGGCAGCTGCTTCTAAATTAACCCAACTCCAACTCCAGCTGCAACAGTAACAACAACAGCTTCGAGGAGGCCACTCGAGGCATGCGACACTTGCAGTCAAGCAGCAGCGGCAGAGGCAGCAACAGAGGCAGCGGCAGCGGCAGCGGCAGCGTCGGAGGTAGCTAAATATTGTTGCCGGCGGCTTGCACTTTGCACTTCAGCCCGGAGGAGTCTCGAGTGTCGTCAGTAGAATACCTAAGAGCAAGAGCAGCTGTCCCTGTCACAATTGAACAACTTAAAGCTACCCTGGAGATGATCAGATAATGTGTAAGTGTGTGTGAGGGATGTGTGTGTATAAGTAAGATTTCATAAGGAAAATCTTTTTAAAGAAGAATTCAAATGGTAAAGCTCTAAACAGCTTTAAGCTAAGAATAATCAGTTGAAATGTATAAGTAATTGTTTGTAGTGAGATTTCAAAGGAAAAGCTTTTCAAGAAATTCATTTGTATAAAGAGCTTTACGATACGATTAATCAATTGTAATGTATAAATGTGCTTTTAATTAGGAAGCTCTCATAGAAAACCTTTTCAAATAGCCATTAAATAGGTAGAAGGTTTTCTGTAAGAGCTTTAAGCTCCAGTTCATCAACGAAAATGTATAAATATTTGTTTCTTGCAAGTGAGCTTCCATAAGAAAGCTTTTTAAGCAACAATTCAATACTAAAGAGAGCTTTAACCTCCGATTAATCAGTGGAGATGTGTAAATATTTGATTGCTATTAGTGAGCTTTTATAAGAAGAGCTTTGCAAACAACATATTAAGTATGTAGAGAGCTTTAGGATACATTTAATCAGTGGAAATACATAAGTTTTTGCTTGTAGCTAGTGAGCTTTCATGGGAAAAGCTTTCCAAATAGTAATTCAAGCATATATAAAGCTTTAAACAACCGATTAATAGTGGAATTTGATTGCAATTAATGAGCTTTCATAATGAAAGTTTCTAAAAGCTGTCTTTTAAGCTTTACGCAGCGATTAATCTATGAAAATGTAAAAGCATTTCTTAATATTGAGTGAGCTTTCATACGAAAAACTTTCAAACAGCCAAATAGTATCCCGAAGAGAGCTTTAACTTAACGAGGGGACTAACCAAATCTACTTAGAGTCGAGTATATCCACTTTGTAGTCTACTCTTTTCGAGGGTATGACATTGCGATGCAGAGTCCATCGTTGACTTTGACATGACGAACTGAACTGCGTGACTCTGGCATTTGAACAGGAACAGAACCAAGAAGGAACACAACACAGCCGTGCCCCTGAGCCATAAACAGCAACATCAAAAGCAACAACAACAACAACAACAAAGAGAAGAACAACAACAACAAGAAGAACAACAAGGAGAACGTCTGTTGCCTGATGAATTGCAAACACGCCGAGAAATACATAAAAGTGTGAAAAGAGAAATATAAAAATTAACTTAAAAATAGCCGCAAAATGTGCAACGTCGAAAATGCTTGCAACATTTCGCTGAAACTAATTTCGCTGGCGATTTTGGCCAAATGGCGTTTGGCTATTTGCTTTTGGCCTTAGGCCTATGCTAATATCGTTTGCTGTTGGCCTTTTTGGCGGTGCCAAGTTTGGTTATAGCCAGATAATGCTACGAGACTTGGCCATGACCAGTTCCAGTTGCAGTTCAAGGGCTCTTTAAGGCTGCCATTTTCGGGTGAAATTTGCAACATGCCACATGCCACATGCAACAAGCCGCATTGTGCCTTATTTGGTCAACAAACTGTTCACTTTTCAATAGCTTTGCCCCTGATAAAGACATTCAAAATCTCTGGTATTGTTATATAAGAAAGGCCAAAACAAATATCTAATTAGCCATTAAAAAGCGAGAAAATAGCCTTTTTGGCCATTTTCAATGGAAAGCTGCCGCATTTTGACCTCGAACAAAGTCGCCCACGCGCCTCTAATGCAATCAGACAGCCAGACGGAGCTGGAATGGGTTGCAGCTCGGGAGGCTGGAGCTGTAGATGGAGATCTCTGTGGACAGTGAACATTTTGATGCGGTTTCTGTGCGGTTTGGTGTGCGTGTGTATCTGTGTGTGTGTGTGTGCCTCATTCGCTTTCAAAATCAATTTTCTCATATCAAATACGCATCTGGCGATATCAGAGGCAGCGACTGCGGAAAGCGAAAGCCGCAATGAGCAGGAAACGTCTGTCAATTTAAATCTTCAGCTTCAGTTGCAGCTCCAACTTCAAATCCAACTCCAACTCAGAGTTTTGATTGATTGCCAGGGCCAATAAGTGGAGCAGAGATTGCATAAGGCACACACTGTGTGGGTGTCGCCAGCAATTGAAGAACTATCTCTGAGATACAAGATACTTTATCTAAGACCTAAGACTCAGGCAATGCTAACCCAGTCTGTCGAGTCTTCTGGCCTCAACGCTGGCATTTTGAAGGCCAAAAGGTGCATTACACTATGCAACACAGCACGAGTTTGAACAATATTGACTCTAGATACGCACTGGACATTGCTTCAAGCTAGAGATACCTCTATCTAGATATACTTCCAACTCCACCTCCACCTCCACCTCTACCTCTACCTCTACCTCTACCTCTACCTCTACCTCTACCTCTACCTCTACCTCTACCTCTACCTCTACCTCTACCTCTACCTCTACCTCTACCTCTACCTCTACCTCTACCCAGAGTTACCCCCACCTCAGTCACTGTCACTGCCTTTGGCACTGCTTCTGGCTACTGGCTACTGACGCTGCCTTCAGTTGCTAATGAGCTCTATAAATAAGCCGCTGGGTATCACTTGGCTTGGTTAAATTTGCATTGGCAGTGGCCCATTGACACGGGCCAAGCTTAACTGTTGATTTGTTCTTCTTCTTATTACATACACTCCCTCTTCTTCTTCGTTTTTGTTGTTGTTGTTTAACTTTATGACAAGTCAATTGACAAAACAAGAGCCAAAACCAAAGACACGCAACGAGAGACGTTTCCAACGCAGCAGAAGATGCATTAAAACTGGTCGCACAGATTACTTGATTAATCGATTAACGATAAACGATTAATAGAACTGTCAGAGAAAAGGTTAATTGTCAATAAGATCGATAAGTTGCCTATTAAAAGGTTTACCTTGAGCTAAAGAGCGTTAATTGAAATAGATTTGCTTCCAATTAGTTGAAAGCTTTCACAAACTTCTCGAGCAGCTCTCGTTTGGCCACAGAATAAGGCTTTAAGTGTTTGGCTAAACATTTGCAGGCAATCATCGTGAGTATAAGGAAGTAGAAGAAAATAAATTAGTGACTTGACTTGAGTTGATCCGAGTTCATTTCGAGAGTTGACTCAAGTTGACTCAAAGGCAACAAATCTAGGAAGAAAAGAATTCTCAAAGGATGGAGAATGTAGAGAGCCTAATAAGCAATAGAGTTAGAGATGGAGAACCCCCCATTGATGTACCGTATTTAGCAAGGCCGCTTGAGGAATGTGGAGCTGATTTCAATGACCATAAGAGGCGTTAGTGGCATATGGAGCAGTGCCATAAATATATTGATGCTGTCAGGGAGTTGGAGTCTTGAAAGGATTCAATTGATGGTCAATGCACTGAGCAGAAATGTGGTGCAAAAGCACGCCATTTTCCAGTGAAAATATGCCAGAGATGCCACAGATCACTTAACTAACTTGGGCAGAGGAGAGAACGCGTTTCAGTCGAGGCTGATGATCCTCAGATCGTCCAAGTGTCTGGCCAGACCACCGGCGTTGCAGCTGCAGGCGGCAACCATTGTGCAGCGAAGCCAACTATGGCCAGGCATACTCCGACCCGGTTCGATTAGTTTGGTCTGGTCTTGGACTGGGTTGGAGGCTGCTGCCTCTGCCTCTGCCGCTGCCTCTGTAATTGGCAAGTGGAAAAATCTTTGCAACGTCATAAAAAGCAGGTCAGCGACTGCTGCTAAAGAAAAACAATCAAATTATAGCCACGTTTGTATGCCAAAGAGTTGGCTTTAATTGATGGACGGGCAATGTTCGCGCATTTGTTGCACAGCACATAAAATGGGCGGAGGAGCGCGCGGGGCCAAAGACCCAAGCAAGAGCCCAAAAGGAAATGTGGCATCATAAAATTTCACTGTTCATGCAACAGGCTGTGGCATCTTGGTAGCCAGGCAGCTGTCCATCAGTAATTTACAGGCCTAGACGACCGCCCATATGTTAATGAAGTAGACACACCAGAGCAGCGGATCGGATCGGATCGGCATTGGACATGGCCAGAGACATAGACATGGACATCGACATGGACACGGACATGGACACGGAGCTGAAGCTGGAGCTGGAGCTGCAACTGGACACGCTCGATGCGTGATGAAAGACAGGAAGAAGAGGTGCACAACAATTTAGCGCTTTAATTTGATGGCAAACAGGCGACAAGTCAGGCCGAGGCACGAGTTGTGCAGCCCAAGAACTGGAGTTATGCACTGAGAGAAATCTAACTAAAAATATATGGAAATTTGCATGGCAAAGCTTAAGTATTTGAATAGGAAAAGATACTTTGAACTTGTTTCTCGCCTGAGTCAAAGTTTGCTTTGGAAATGTTGTTAAACTCTATGGAAAGTCTCGCCCTTTTCTCGCTGTGTATGCCTAGGCAAAGCAGTCAAAGCTCGGGTGCAAATTCTATCAACAGCCCTGGATCGGGCGTTAGATGGCCAACACCAAGCAGCCAGCCAACCAGCCTGTTAGCCAGTTATTTCAGCCTTGCAACATGTTGCTGCCTGTTGCATTTGGCTGCAATTTATTTTAATTACTCGCCTGCTGCTTGTTTATATTACGAGCTTTTGGCCGAAAACCGAAAACAAAAACATGAGAAATCAATTTTGGCCCGCAACAATTGTTGCTCTTAGCTGTTTTTCTTTGTAGGACATTCAACTTTTGGGCCGAGGTTAAACCTTAGGGCTTTGTTTTGGAATTGACTTCCGTCAACAGCAGCAGGAGAAGAGAGCAGAAGAGCTTGCCTCAACATTCTAATTGCAGCATGTTGCAAAGTAAGTGCGGACACTTGCAATTAATATGAATGCTGCTGCATGAGGCACAAGGCAGAAGACACAAGCCACAAGCCACAAGATGCAAGAGGCAAAAGGCAAGAGGCATCATCAGGCATCAAGGCACAAGGCGTAGAAGGAGCCATAAAAGTGACTGCCACATGCTGTTGCTCTGTTGCAGTGTTGCTGCTTGTTGCCAGTTATCCGTTGTTGCACGTTGCACACGATGCACGTTCGCCTGGTTTGTTGTCTGGTTATAGCCAAAGGGCTGCTGCTGCCAAGGAATGCAGCGTAACGCCAGCAACATTTCACGCTTAATTATAGACGCCGCACAGCGCTAGGAATTTTTCATAAAGCCAGAAACTGCACACTGCACACTGCAACATGGGGCATGAAGGCAGGATGCGCGCATTTCCGTCTAATGCACACACACACACACACACAGGCCGCAGAATTTTTAGCCGTTTCAAGTTGCAAGCTTATTTATGTGTGGGCCGTTTGTTTTGTAATTTAATAAGCGAACGCGAAAGGGGCAACACAATGTGGCAAGAGCGAGAGCGAGAAGAAAATTAAGATTCTAGGCTGCATCCACAACCAGCGAGTCATGCACTCATCCAGCCATCCAGGTATCCAGCCACCCACACAAGCGCATGGTGAACCTCACAGATACTTATGTATCTGTGGCAGGCACACGCCGTTGACGCCTCTGTCGACGTCGGCGCCAGTCGGTCGCAGTGAGCGCCACAAAGGCACAAAAGACAGCAAAACGCTGACTCAGCCAGGCAGAGCAACAACGCCGCATAATTCATATGCAATTAATAATTGGTTGCACATGCGCAGAATGTTGCAGCCCGCAGCTCGAAGCGCAACATTGCTGCGGCAACATTATTGCAGACACAACACTGCGAGAAACGAGTGATTGCAGCTTAAGGAATGAGTGAGAGGAAGCTATTCCTTTCTTACACGGACAAACTACCTGTTAATTTCTCTCAGTGTACATTTTTTAGCTAAGCCTTGGCTTGTTCTGCTACCTGCACTGAGCAGCTGACTCAGACATCAAGTTTCTGCCCCACCTCTGCACATACCACGCTCCTAATAACCATTAACTACCTGCTAGATTCTCTCAGTGTAGCCTTAGCCAGCGGGAATGTTTAGCAAACCTTTTGTTGACATTGAACTCGAAGGTCTTTCAAAAGCTTTAAGACAAAACTAACGCTAATGATGTCACAATTTTTCAAGCTTAAACATGTGTCAAAATTGTTGACCCTTCCTTCCCGCAGGCGGCTGAGTACAGTGGGCACACCTCAGGGCACAGTGGGTATACTAGATAAACAAGTCGCAGTTTTTCTCATGGTCTTCTATTGAATTACAATAGCAACGTCTCAATTTACACCATGTCTGACATTGCCACATAACTCAGCGTCGTCGTCTCCTCTTTTTTGCTGACCATGTGAGATATTTACATACATACATATATATACATATATATATATATATATGTATTTGTATAGTTGTAAGTTGTAAAAACATGCGACAGATTCATCATATTCAATTGAGGCTATGTCACATAATCAGAATTATGAACTGGAGAAGCAACAAGAAACTGTTGCAACTTCAATGCCAGCAGCTCAAATGAACAGCAGCAAAATAGCACTCGATACACTGCTGCAAATATGTATGCAAACACACAAGAAGACTGGGAATTAAGCAGCAATTTAATCTACAGAAAAACTCAATAAAGCAGAAGCTTTTCTTTACATTTGCTGCAGAGATTTATTTCTATAGCTAAACAGAGAAACATTTAGTACATATAGGAAGAGTTTTAGGCAGCTTTAAAGAGCTTTGAAAGCACATTTAAAGTAAACAAAGCTTTAAGCAGCTTCAAAGATAAAAAGATTTTGGCTTTAGCTCGGATAGTTGCACTATTTAGTTACTCTGAAAGTTAGCCAGAGCTTTCAAAAGCTTTAAAAGCAGCTTTAAGCTCATTTAGGTTAAACAAAAGTTGAATTAGATCGCAGCTTTTGACTTTAGCTAAGATTGTTTCACTATTTATCTACACTTAAAGTTACCTAGAGCTTTCAAAAGATTTTCAAACAGCTTAAAGCTCATTTCAGCAGCTTGAAGACAAAACAGAGACTGAACTAGGTCGCAAATTTGAGCTTTAGTTGAAATAGTAGCAATATTTATCTACACTTAAAGTTACCTAAAGCTTTCAAGAGGTTTTCAAGCAGCTTTAAGCTCTTTTAAGCAGCTTCAAAGGCAAAACTGAAATGATATTAGTCGGCAGTTTTTGACTTTAGCTAAGAAAGTTGCAATATTTATATATACTCGAAGTTACTTACAGTTTTTAAGAGCTTTTCAAGCAGCTTAAAGCCTGTTGAAGTGCCTAAACATCCCTTAAGAATAATCAAGTTAAAGCCCAAGCACTTTGACTAATGGAATTGCTGCTACTGCTATGACCACATGTTGTTTATTGAAAGGCTTCACTGTACTCTACACAAAGGCCGAAGCCTTTTTCAAGTTCAGTGTTAAGCCTGCCCATTGTCTGGCTTTCTAATTAAATGTGCCTGAGCACACACACACACACACACACACACACACACACACAGCCAGAGACAGACAGAAGTACACACGCACAATATTAATTTATGGTAATTTAATACTTTAGTTTTGAAGCGACAATAAAGAACTTGAGAAAGAAAAATGAAAATGAAGCGAAAGTCGAATCTGTGGAATGCACAGAAAGAGAAGAGACACTGAACAAATTGCCAGCAATTTGAAGCTAAGCATTATTATAATAGATCCGATCACAATCTGAAAGATCTTCAATAATTTGCGGCAATTAGAAACATATTCAGAATGTTCTCTCGACCCCAACACAGATGCTACATTTTTATGGAGTTGTTGAGAAAAGTTGTTGCCGTTGTTGTTGTTGGGCGCTTTTTGGGGCGAACATTGCAACAGCGGCAGTAGCAACAACTACAACAAAAACAACAACAACAGCGACGCGATTTGGCCTCATCGAATGGCGATCGACTGCATCTATAAATAGTTCCATAGGCGCATGCTCCAGGGGTCTACGGCTAGGTCTATGTCTGTTCTCCAGATCTTCTCGGGCCTCATTCTCTGTCTCTCCCTTGGCGTTCTGCTAGACGTTGGCAACACGATGTTGAAATTTTGATTGCGACATTCTTTCGCCCAGGCTGCAAGCTGTACAAATTGAGGCATTGCCTGAATGGCTGACTGTCTGATGGCTGGTTGGGAGTACATTGGCTGGGTTTGGCTTTAATGCTTTTGGCCGTCATTTGATTTATGGCAAATGCTTATGTTGACATGCCGCAAAGCATTTTCAGCCTAATGATTGCATTCTTGCAGCCATTTCTATTTGGGTGTTGCATGTGGCAACCAAACTGATCATCACACACACAATTGACCTGGAAAATCTCAACAAAACAGTTCATTTGACTGGCCCTTAGACTGCGGCCTCAGTTTGTCTGGAATTTGTCTGAAATTTTCATTTGATTTTCCTCAGTTTGTGCCACATGCGACACGCTATAATCAGCTGCTGCCTGTGCCGCATTTAATTGAATTCAACTCAAAAGCTTCGTTTGCCATATGCAAATTTTATTCAATTAAGCGGAAAAACTAGAAAACTAGAAAAACGTGCATTAGTTTTTCTCCAGCGTGAGAAACTGCTATCGAAACTAGACTTAATCAGCTGCTTATTTAGTTATTTAATTGCTAATTGCGCAAGCTTTTCATTAGCATTTAAAGCAGCTTTAATAAGCTTATTTATTTATTCGTTTTGTAGCATATTTGATAAGTAACTTGCCTTATTGTGCATCTTTGGCTTCTGGTGAAACATCCAAGAGAGAAGTTCTAATGTGTAGCTTTAATGTAAAACTTAATCCAAAAGCTTTCACATGAAACTTAGATGTAGACTGCCTAGAGTGTTATATATAGTATATTTGACTTTATAAGAGCTTTACGAAAAGGTTTTACCCGGAGTCTTATTGGACTTTACTGTTTAACAGACTGATCGACATATCCTAAAGCTTACATGATAAGTTCTAATGTAGAGCTTTAATATGAAGTTATTAAGTAAAGCTTTAATATAAAACTTAAATGTAAATCTATTAAGCTGTGTATAGTATAGTATTTAGTTGATTCTGTAGGAGCTTTACTCCAGATTTCTATTGTAAAGCTTTAATGTGCTTGACAGACTCCAATAGTCACTTTTCTACGTCTGATAGCTACTTTTTCACATTAGTTGGAGCTTTTACTAAGCAGCTTTAATGTGCTTTACTTAAACTTGATTAATTTGATATTGTGATTCGAACAAATTGTTACGACTGATTCGAAGTACATCAATCTCTCGCTTGTTTCAGATAAATGCCGCAACGTGCATTGTTTCTTTTTATGTGGCATTCGATTGAAGTCTTGAGCTTTAAGACTAGTCTTCTGCCTTGTCTACTGCTGGAGATGTTGCTGCTGTGCTCTATAATCTCCATTAAGCATTTACATTGCTTTGGCCACATGATGCTCATAATTTACACTGCGTGGCCCAAACGCGCTGCAATTTTGCAATCATCGAAATGCAATTCGAATGCAATCATTTATCTGCCTGTCTCGCTGTCTGTTTGTCTGCCTGTCTGTTGTCTGTTTGCCTCACAGTTGGCACAATTTTTCATTTTCAAGTCGACCGCATCCTGTGCCTGGGCAGCAGCAAAAAGCAAATATTGATGCTAGGCGCGGATCTGTGGGCATTGGGAATAGTTGGGGATACAAGACAATCGATTATTCGCTGCCTGGGCGCAAACGTAATCAGACAAATTCAATTTACGGCAATTTGCATGCCGCATCGTCTCGACGCGACTCCAAGTTGCAAGTTGCACGTTGCCAGTTGCCAGTTGCAACAACCAGTTACCAGTTTTTCTCAGTTTCTTGCATGAGAAATGACAATGGCTGTGGCTGCTGTCATTCTAATGTGACCAAGGCTGGCTTCCAAGGCTGTGGCTGCAACAGGCTCCTTGCCCCCTACCCTGCCACTTCCTATACCCCCTCGCTCTGTCTGTGTATGGCTACCGGCACATGCTTGTTGCACATTTGGCGCCTTATCGCCGCACTCGCATCTGCCTCGGCCAGTCTAGTACCAGGTTCAGGTCTCACCCACTCCAGCAAGAGCAGCAGCCGCTGGCAACAGGCGCAACCTGAGCAACTCCAGCAACCTGAGAGCAGGCTGGCAGCACTGGCTCCGGCTTCAGCTACGGCAGGTAGCTTTTCCGCCAGTTTTTCTTGAACGTTTTTCCTTTGCCAGGAAATGAAAAATTGCCAAAAACATGCCACGCTTTGGTCCGTTGCTGCTATCCACACACAACACACAAGTTACACACACACACATGTGCACATGTTGCACATAATTGGCGTTTATGCCACGAGCAACCTGCCTGCAACAGCAGCAGCAGCAACAACAACAACTGTTGCTGATGCGTTTCGTTGATACGCCCCGTTGTTGCCAGTTGTGGCAAATGTTGCCCATTTTTGGGGTGTGTCGCCCCAAGCCAAATGCGCTCACTCACTTAACCTTTGAACTGGCAACATGTTGCTGTGTTGCTGTGTTGCTGCAACGTTGCATTGTTTGTCGCAGCCGAAAATAAAACGTGATTAAATTAAATTAACGTTTGCTTCCTAGCCGCCAGCAGCAACTGCAACAAATTTAGTTGATTTTTTCGTTTGAGCCATGTGAAATTTAGTCATTAGTTGTTGTTATAGCCAGGCCATTAGCGCACACTTGCCAGCCACGCCCACCAATTCGTGATGATGTTGTTGTTGTCAATGTTGCTGCTGTTGCAGCAATTGATGTTGCTGTTGCTGTTGCTGTTGCAGGTGTAGTGCAAACTATTTGGCGAGTTGCGTTTAATTTTGTTGGCATTGAAAATGCACACGAAATGAGATATTGAAATATTATCGCAAAATCGGAACTGGTTCATTTATAAACTTCGCTCTTAAACGATTTTTTGTGTTGGAAACCAGGAAACAAAACTTTTTCATGGGATTTACAATTTGTCGTTAACTAAAACAAAACCCCAATTTAAAGAGCTCGTTTCATACATCAACAAATTTATCAGATTATGAATCAGTTTTCTATATAGAAGAACTAGTTTTATTTACCATTTATCAATTTATCTATTATATACAAAGTGTTTTCTTATATATGCATATAAAGCTGATATTTTAAATCCATCGTTGAATACAAAAGATTTTTGTTAAAACATAAAAACTTTATTTCTATTATAAAGCAGAAGCTCTCCTGTTTGCCTTCTCTTTCTAGCTCAAAGTGTTTTATAATCTATCGAACTGTATATAAATGTTATACCTATATCTTAGTTTTGTTATACAGATAAACTTCTATTGATCAGTTTTCCCTTTCCTTCTATGCCAAACTATAATCTATCTCCCTAAAGATCAACCAGCTCCAACATCCCTCAAGCATCTCTTACAACTTATCAAATTTAAGTTTTATATAAACTTTCTTTCAATCTATATATTTATATCTATCTAAATCTATCTATATCTATATATCTCTATCTATATATCTCTATCTATATTTATCAATATCTACGTATACATCTTTCTATATCCATCTATATCTATCTATATCTATCTGTATCTATATATCTCTATCTATATTTATCTATATCTATATATACATCTTTCTATATCAATCTATATCTATATCTATCTTTGTCTATATTTATCTATCTATATCTATCTGTATCTATATATCTCTATCTATATTTATCTATATCTATATATACATCTTCCTATATCAATCTATATCTATATCTATCTTTGTCTATATATATATCTATCTATATCTATCTTTGTCTATATATATCTATCTATATCTACCTGTATCTATATATCTCTATCTATATTTATCTATATCTATATATACATCTTTCTATATCAATCTATATCTATATATATCTTTGTCTATATTTATCTATCTATATCTATCTGTATCTATATATCTCTATCTATATTTATCTATATCTATATATACATCTTTCTATATCCATCTATATCTATATCTATCTTTGTCTATATATATATCTATCTATTTCTATATCCATATATATATATTTCTTTCTATAAATCTCTAACTATATCTATTGGATATTCTAAACTAAATCAATAACTTGTTTCTCCAATTGCTGCGCATCTCAATGAATTCGCACAGATTGCATTTTCCCATGGGTTGCCAAGATTAGCGGATGTTTACCATCTCGGACAGACACAACAAACAAGCAAAAGGAACATTATCTGAGGAGGAGGAGGAGACGGCTCTAACAAGATATCAATTTACTGGGCAATAAGTTTTGGGTTTATTTTCACACGCTGCCGCCTGGGAAGATTACAGATTGAAGCTTAACGATTGAATATGATGCATATGACCAGAATATGACTCAACCCCAACTGACCAATCGGCGATCACCAAGCCCAAAAAACTGCCAACAACTCGTTTTTTTTCGATTGGGGTTCTGCTTGGGAGCCTCCTTTAAAGGGAGTGGAGGGGGATTTCGGTTGGAAGTTCCGTTCTGTATGGTTCAGCGTACTCCTCCTCGCAGCTGTTTCTGTTCTTATTCTGGCGCATGTAATGCGGCAGAAATGCGGCAAACAGGAAATATATATCCAAAGTGTAATATAGTATATATGCTAGTGTAAGCGGGGGGAACAGTTGAAAACAACTGTAAATTTTTAAATGGAAAACCTTTTTCCATTGAGACACGTCACATGCGCTTTTCCTTTCACGAAAATAACGCGTGTCGCCGGCCAGCGCCAAAAGCCATTAACATAAAAATGAATTTCGCTTTTCTTAACGCCATATCGCAGCTACCAAATCGACCAAATGAAGTTGTAAGCATTGCAGTCGTAGCTGGACCTGGAGCTGGAGGAGTTCGAGCTGGAGCTGGAGCTGGAGCTTGGAGCTGGCGTTACGTGGCCAAAAAAGCGAAACGCAATAAATTTCCCAAACGCGCGCAACAATTAGAAACGAAGCAGCAAAAAAACAACAACAACAACTAAAAAAAAATAACATTTTAACAGCTATCGACGATTGGACGCCATCGACATCGACATAGACATCGATTGCCAATGCGACGTCGCCGTCGTCGTCGTTGGACTCGTGCACAGCGCACCGATAATTTCTTGTTATCGACGCGCCATGATCACGTAAATTATGTCGAGGACTGCAGAGGAAAAGGAAAAATAAAAAGAAAAGCACACACAAAAAAAAGGAGACAAAATGAAAACCGACAGGCCGCAAAAAAAAAGAGTTTTACTTTATATATTGGAATGCAAGCGATAGGCATATACAGTTAACTCTGGAACCAATCGAAGCAATCGAAATTGTTATATCAAAACAGGCACAGGAAATACCCAAAGGATTAGTTGGAGTCTGGAATATGATTGGAAACTCTATATGAATAATCAAGGGAAGAGTTAGGGAGGGAAGGGAAAGACAAAAGAGAAGTAAAATATGGTTATTAGTTGAAACACTATCCACTTGTTATCGATTACTTTATTATATAATACAATGCAGTTACTTTAGCAACTTATATAACAATTATTGATAGATTAAAGCTGCCAATGGATAGAGTCAAGAAACACTGAAGACACCTTCTATCAGCAGCTTGATAGATCTAGGCATTGTTATCGATAAATTTGTAAAGTTATATACAGCAGTTGGCTCAAAGAACATACAGATAATTGGCAAAAGGAAGCTACCTATAAAGAAAGTCAGAAAGAAACTCTGATTTTCTGAGCAGACATTCCTATAGAAGATTGATGGATCTTATAATTGTTATCGATAACTTTGAATTATAACAAACAACAGTTGGTTAAAAGAACTCACAGCCAATAGCAATGAGAGGGAGTCAGAAAAAAAACTAAATCAGGGAAGATCTCTTCTTATGGAAGGCTTGTTATCGACAGCTTTAAAATCTTATATATAGTGTTTGCTTCAAAGAGTCAGAAAGAAACCTTGAATCACTAAAGATACCTTCCTATAAAAGATAGATCAACATAAGGCTTGTTATCGATAACTCTGTAATGTAATAAACAGCAGTTGCCTCAAGCAATCTACCAACTAAAAGTTGCATTATATAAAAACTTAATTAAGCCGAAGTTAAATAAGACTTACAATTTGTACTGTGGACAACTGACCCTCTTTAAAATGAACAACAGATCGGATCAATGTCTATATGTATATAGGATCAATGTCTCTATATACAAAGAAAGAAAGATAAAGCTTAAAACGCCTTTAAGCCTATATTTAGCTGTTGTTTTCAGCCTCAAGTCTCAAGTTTGGCTAATTAAGATAAATACACAGTAGCTCAAGAAGGGAGCAGGGCAGCAGAAGAGGTGTGTAGTGTGTGTGTGATGTATGTGCGGGGTGTGTGTGTGTGTGTGTGGTTGGACAAGTACATTGTCATGAAGATGCTGTCATGTCTTGGCAGTTGAAATGGGCCTGAAAACGTGCGAGTGGCAACAATTTAGTTAACACCGTTCGCCTGGTAAACCGTAGCAACGGTTGTTGTTAACACGCCAGTTGCAGTTGCAGCTTGTAACTTGCAACTTGCAGCCTGCACCTTACCAGCTACAACAAATTGCAGAAGACACAACAACATTTCCTACAAGTTGCCTTAACGAAGACAACGCCTTCTGCTCCTGCTCCTGCTCCCTGCTCCCTACTCCCTGCCAAGCGCCACCTACACACATATGAGGCAGCTCTGTAGGTGTTGATTGTGTGTGTATGTGTGCCTGTGTGTGTGTGTGTGTGTTTGTCCCAGAGATTTTTATCTGTCCACAAACTGCTTGGCATTCTTTGTAGCCAAGCAGAGGCAATGGTCTGCCTACAGCTGCCCCCGGCGGTTGTCTCTTCAGATACTTTTGTTGTAAATATACTCGTATGAGTACTCCTACTGCTATATGTACTCGTAGTATTCCCCCTGGTATCGAAACGGGCAACGGAAGTCAGTAAACTTTCAGGGTTATTATTATGCGAGCTCTGTGGGCTGCAGTTATTCCACTGGCAGAAACTCCACAGCAATCTGGCCTCTGGTCAAAAATCCAAAAGTTAAAACTAATTTTTACATATTCTATAACTTTACAGTTAATTTTGTAATCTTGAGGCTTCAGTAGGGACATTGAACCCAGTTCATTTCGTGGTTTTTATGAGTTTTTCTTATCCGTCTCGAAGTTGATTTCATTTCGAGCACAATTTGATTTGCAAAACAGCAAAAACAAAGGCAAGTGACCCAGTTCCGAAGCGAGTCAACGCCCGCATAATATCTATAGTTATACAGATCAGATGAACTAGTTCTATATGTATATATATATATATATATATTTATGACACCGACAACAGTTTAATTAACAGTTGTTCCTATAGACAGATCAATACTAATTGCCCGCCAAGGCAGAAATCAATCAGCTTCAAGTACAGACTATATATATCGTATATATAGTATCGATCGATGACATATTTACATGTGATATCAATTTATTGCGGTTCTGTTTGATGTACTTAAAGTAGCAGAAGAAGAGCACTGCTCATTAAAGGTTCTTAAAAATATATTTCCTCTATATATCTGTGTAATCAGATCTTAAATTGGATGCGCATAAATTCTTCAGCCTCTTTGCCTGTTGAAATTGTGTACGAAATATTGCGGTTACTTTGGCTCAACATGTGTCTGTATATATATATATATATATATACATCTGTTTATATATGTGTGTATATAGTTTGCGTGTTTGTTTACCTGACCTGCGGTTTCAAGCACTCTGTACTTGTGCTCGATATCGAATAACACCTTCCTTCACACAATATAAGCCAAGGCATATGGACTTAGACTTAAGATCAGCTCTAAAGCTCTTCAAAGCTTCTTAGAGCCAATCAAAGCAGGTGAAAGTTGAGGCAAGTTGCGTGATATATGGCTGATCTATAGATATAAGAGCTTAAGCTGCACCCCTTTGTGGGTTATTCATCAGATTTGTAGGGTTATTCATGAGTATATTATAAGTTGAATGCAGTCTGAGTGTGATTCATATGATTCGCTGTTGCAATGCGAATCATTTGGTTTATCACAGAAATTTCTTTCATTAAATAAATTTGCTTGTTTTTTTATGATGTTTTTCTTTATGTTTAAGTTTATCTCTATCTTTATCTCCATCTCTATCTTCGTCTTCTGTTTCTCTTTGGTTATTTGTTTCTTTTTGTGTGTTGCCCCCTTTCATCTTTGATAGGATTTTTATGTGTGTCGCTGTGTGTGTTTTGTGGTTTTCAATTTCAATCGAAGTTTTGTTGGTTGTCTAAACAGATCTGGGTTTGTGGCAAGGGGTGTCTGTTGCATGCACCATGCGGGTGTAAGCCTTCCAGTGACACATTTCTAGGGTGTAGCCCTAATGTCAATGCCCTCTCAGAGCAATATTGGCAACATGTATTGGGTGCGTTATCTTGGCCAAGTGCAATTATTGGCAACATTGTTGCAAGACATTCAAGACAAATGTGGCACTCACCTGCCGTTAGCAAAGTCAAACAATTTCCAGTTATCAAGTAATCGTTAATCCAATAAATTCCAATATGTGAAAACAAAAAATAATTCAAGTGGAAGTCTGATTGTGGCACAGCAGCCGACAATTTCCAGTGTTGCCACAGTTCCTCTTCGGCTTGTGCAACTGATAAGGGGTATATACGAGTTATAGTTGCTGCTCCCTTAGCTGTCTCGGTCTGAAGTTTTATGGCATGCAATTATAGTCTTTCAGATACACACACGCACACACACAGAGACAGCAACTGATATAGAGAGATACACAAAGATGCAGTCGCCGGGGCAGTTAATAAATGCATTTAAGTTGTGCGCTCAAGTGGAAAATTTTTCTTATTTACTTATTTATGATTTAAAAGAGGCGCAGAGATACGCACACACACACACACACACACACACACTGCACACAGTTGCCACTTAACTTTGAACTTAACATTTTTTGTTTCCTTCTTTCAATTTTTCATTAGTTTTGTGCACTTTTCGTTATCAGCATAATTATAAATGCATTGACCTCATTTTGGCTACTCGGCTGGCAGTTCGTGTGCGGGTTTTGGGGCCTCGGCTGCGTATTCGGTGTGTGCACAACAAATGTTGCCAAACATTCAACTGTAAACAATTGGTCCGGCGCATAGGGGGCGCGCCCGCAATTGGTGCACAACGGAAGCTATAAGAGTGTATGTGTGTGTGTGTGTGTGTTGTGTGTAGATTTCTTGAAGCAACAACTAAACACACATTTAAATGCATCACTGCACACAGCAACAACAACAATAACAACGCGTTTTACGTTGCGTTGTTTACCCAAATGCCAAAAGGTAAAAGAAAACAAAGAGAATAAAAATGTTGCCGTTTACCGTTTGTCGACTTGCACCGGTCAACGTGAGACTGAAAACTGACAAAACAAAAACCGAAACTGAAACCGAAACCGAAACTGAACTCAAAATATCAAAACACACGCTCAAAACGGTGTGAGGGAGAGGTAGACAGAGAGCGCGTAAGTGTGAGTGGGTGAGAGCACACGGAGAGAGCGCAAGAGAGAGAGTTTTTGTGTGACAATTTCTGTTTGAGTGCATGCGCATTGCGGGAGATGGGGGTAGAGGGGGCAGCCCTAGGCGCATTTCTTTATGTTGCCTCTGCTTCCCCTCTCTCTCTCTCTCTCTCGGTGGTGGGCCTGGAAGTGCAGTTAGGGTTCAGTGTTGCTCAACGTTAGAAATGGGCCTGGGCGCGGGCAATCAAGCGTCAAAAGCCGAGAACTTGGGCTACCATCTGTTATCTCTATGCTTAACTGTAGCTATAACTGTACCTATATTTGATTCATATTACGCACGATCTTATCTATATCAAAATCGACTTAAAGCTCTGTGCAATTACTCATGTAAACGATATATAGGAACTTGTCGAAGTGTCATTAAGATAAGACTCGTTTCCTGGCACTTGTCAGGTGTAGGAAGAGATAAGAACACTTGAATGAAATGCCAATCGGTACTTATCTATGATATTAATATAAAGAACCCTTTATAAGAGTGCACTCTATGATTGAGGGGGAGTTTAAGATCTATAGTATTCATTTAAAGAAGCTCCACTCTACGTTTACGATCAGAAATATATATGCAATCCCTACTCAAACATGAACATCACGTACCGCTTGAGTCTAGTCAAACGAAATGCATCTTTAATCTTCATGAAGCCAACAATTGAGGTCCCATATCAACGATTCCCCAACGAACAATGGTGCACTTGACGGCGCAGGGGCACTTGTAGCGCACAGATGGAAGTATCTGACAGATGCATATGATATGTATGCCCAGAGGGTTGGGTGTGTCGCATATTGCATGTTGCACATTGCGCTCATTATGAATGAATGAGTTGTACCGGCGCCGCATTGTCGGCTTTGGGGGTTGCTTTGCTTTGGTTCCCCCGACCGATTATATATAGGGTAATAGAGGACTTTGTCTGAGCTGTTGATTTAGTGGCACGGATTTTCACACTTTTAAGTCGCAGTAGCGATGATTTGTGGTGAAAGTGCTGTAATAGATTTCCCATGATAAGCGACGACTCTAATATGCGCAATCAACTCCAAGAGGGGGTGAACTTTCACCAAAACAACAAAAAGGGGGATGCTTAAGGTTCATCAAAATATTATTGAAGCCCTTTCTGTGTGTGTTCCCAGATGGAACAGCTGCCCCGCTTGGGTTTATTCAACTCGAGAACAAAGCGAATGACTTCAAATGTGTGGCACGTTTCCGATTCACAGCGAATGGGGAGGGGTTGAGGCTGTCCCGTGGATGCTGCACACACACATACACTCGCACATAGAGAGAGAGCAAAAACTGTTGCGTGCTTCTGGGCGCGTCTTTGCCACGAAATTGGCACACTCGTGCACTGGGCCAGGTTCTATTACGTCTCGGCTGAAAAGGGGAGTGTGTGGGCATGGAAGGTGTGTCCACGCATGCATTATAACGGGTACACTTTGTTTTCGGGGTTGGCTGATAAAACACATTTCAATTACCATCAGACGCTCGTCCTTTGGCATATCCTTTTGACACGCACAAACGGGACAGACGCAATCTTTTTAATTGAGGTGTTTACCATGCTGAATAATTAAGAAGCCAAAGGCTATGCACATCGAGCGTAGGTCACAATAATAAATTAGACACGTGACCCGGCTGAGTGGCAATACAAGTGACAATCGTACAGGTTCTTCAAATAAACATGGCTCTGAGATGAGTTCAAGATGAGTTTCAGATGTGTTTCAGATGTGTTTCAGATGTGTTTCAGGTGAGTAAAAGATGTGTAAGATATGGGAATGATATAGGTAAGAGATGAGCTGAGGATGATATTGATATAAGTTAAATATGATGAATTAGAAATGAGTTTGAGATGAGTTACAGATCAGAAAGAGATAAGTAAAATAGGAGTAAGAGATGAGAATGATATAGGTAAGAGATGAGTTACTTAGAGATGAGACTTATAGAGTTAGAGATGAGATTGAAATGAGTTTCAGATGAGCAAGAGATAAGTTAAAGATGAATAAGATATTGGAATGATATAGGTAAGACATGAGTTACTTAGAGGTGAGACTTAGAGGTGAGACTTAGAGATGAGATTGATATGAGTTTCAGATGACAAAGAGATAAGTAAACGATGATATAGGTAAGAGATGATAATAAGACATAAGAATAATACAGATAAGAGTTTAGTTGATGAGATAAACATAAATTTGAGATGAGTTAAAGAAAAGTTAAAGCTGAGTAAGAGATGAGAATTATATATATAAGAAATGCAATAAAGAAACATAAGAGATAAGTTGGAAATCAGAAAGATACAAGTTCAAATTTGTTTAAGATTTCTTTCAAATGAGCAAGACATAAGTAAAAGATGAGTAAGAGATCAAGTTAGAGATGAGTTGCAGATGGATTGAAGATGTAATAGATAGTTCTATACTTTGATTTCCTAGGATGAAGATTGAAACATATATTAAATGTTTTTACTTTTTGAATACAATGGCAGATATATCCATTCATCTGGCTGGTCATCTAAATATAGAATTCTTAGTTAGACACTTAACTTTAGATAAGCTGGCGATAACAATAGGCGTGATATCTATAAGCTATTGATAGCTATCGCAATTGTGATTAAAGAAACAATCACCAATATAAACAACTTTATCGCTTTATGGCTTCTATCAAAAGCTTAGTTGTTATCAGAATGATATAGAGTCTATATAATAGACCTACTCAATAAGCTTTTTCGGAAATGAGTATAAGACTTAAGGCTTGATTTGATAGAAGCTTCTAGCTTTTATATCAATAGATCTAGTATAGATAGATATGGTATCTTTAGATAATATCTAAGTAAAAAAACCCATTTAACCTTGAGATATCTGCTGCTGCACATAAGATAGAGTATCTAAAGCTCTTGTATTGTAATTTTACATTTAAAATGTCAAAAATTCCCTTCTATTTTCCCAGTGAAACTGTAATTTACCTGTCACGACTCCGTACAGAAACCCAGGCGATGCATTACGTGTCCATTACTAATTTGAAGTGTTACCGCGTTAGACCGCGCCTACACGTGAGACGAGACAGTTGGACAGAAGTCGAATGATGTCTATGGAAATGTGTCTGGGTTGTATTTAAATAAGACAAAGTGCTGACAATTCGTGCTCAGCGGCGTTGCCCATTAGCGAGAGAAACGATTATTGGCCGAATGCTCCAAATAAACCCACACAGACCATAATAATCGTATGCAATGGGCAAAACAATAACCACTATAATTTAGTGGCCCATTCGGCCAGAAGAATCGAAGAACTGAAGCGTATTCAGTCTGGAGAAACTAGAGAGGAAAGCCATTGTATAAAGTAAAAGTGCAGCCGAAGCATGTCCAAAAAACTCAACCGAGACTCAAATCGAGCCGCATGCAAAACTCCAAATGCATTTTCTTTCCTTTGGAGCTTTGCTACTGTTTCACGCAGTTGCCAGCTGGCAGCTTGAAAGCGGCTAAGAAAATGAATAAAAAGTGAAAAATTATATAGAGAAATAGTGGGGACCACGCAACTTGCGTAACAGTTTGTACCGAAAGTAATGTGACAGGCGTTAAATGCGCTGCAATCGATTTGATTTGCAATCTGCGATGCGAGTTTACGACTTTAATTGAAAAACCGCCGTCTGACAATTAACAATTGTGTGTGCGAGTGTGTGTGTGTGTGGTGTGTGTGGTGTGTGTGTGGGCGTGGCTGCAAATAGACTACAAGTTCGATACATCAAGTGATGGTGGTCTCTGCTCTACAAGCTAGAGATGTGCGTGAGTCGATAAAAAAGATCTATAGAATCTATCCAGAAGTAAGACAGGGAGTAGAGCCAGTGTGACCAGAGCTTTATATAGTCTAGAGCATAGTCTAGAGTATAGTCTATAGTATATAGATATAGTGTTGTCTTTCCAGTAGACACGTCCTGTGGCTTTGTGCGTGTTCGTGTCACGGCGCACAACCAACTCTAGGCTCTATCCATCTGGCCTGGTTTCTGTGGGTGGCTGAGTGTGTGTGTGTGTGTGTGTAGCTGTATGTGTGTGTGGCATGACAGCTGTAAGGAAGTCAGTCGGTCGCTAATGCAAATGCCAGCGAATGCACCCACGCAAATTATGAAAAATTATGCACACCATGCGGCAAATCGATGGAGGAGAAAGAGAGATCGGGTTAGTTTTTGGTTTTTGGCTTTTAGCTTCCTGGCCACAAAAGGCCGCTTTGAGGCCGCTAATGAAACAAATTTGAAGTGGCCACTGCGACTTACCATTTGACTAAACTTTTGCGGAAACATCAGCTGTATAAATGTCTGTCTGTCTATCTCTCTGTCTGTCTGTCTGTCTGCCTGTCTGTCGTCTGTCTTAAAGGTTTTTCAGTAGGTTTCGTAAACGTTGCGTCTTCAGGCCGCATTGTTGTATAATGAAATCGAATCCGTTTTTGATGTCCAGTCCGGCAATGCAAATGGGTAATGGGATATCTTAGTGCTACCTTTGGGTTCGCATTCAGTTTATCCTCAGTCTGGGCCCTGCTCGAAGTCGTCTTCGAATTTCTGCTTATGACCAACATATTTCCCTGTGCGAAGTTTAAAAACAAAACGAAGAAAAAACGAAGAAAAGAAATATTGTTCACAGGTCTGTAATTTAAATCTTATGCTTGAAGACAACAATATATATCCGACATATCGTAAGTGTCTTTCCATCCATCATAACATATTTCATATTTCAACTTGTTGTCAAGTTGAGTGTGCAATAAAGTTAGTGATATTATTGGGAAACTCGTGGGTTTTTCGCTGGAAAAAACAATTTGAAAAACTTTCGAACTCATAAATCTATCAGATATGTTCAATAGATATTAAGATATATGATATGAGTCCATTAACTGATCGGAAACTAAAGCTAATCTGAAAAGGTGACAATATTTTGAAGATCTTTCAGACGGCTTTTACTTTTGTTTTAAGCCCAGCTTTAATTTTTTGTTGTTGGTGGAAACCTTTTAAAATTCCTTTTCGTTTCATTATTGACTTAAGCTGCTTTCGTTTTGGCTTCTGAGGCATCTTCTTTCGCTTTCTTGGTAAGAAGAGCAGCTAAAGGAAAAGTGTTGGCCAAACAGTTAAAACTGAGCTGAAGATCTTAATCGCTTTTTGGGCTCTGCCGCTTCTTATTCTTCTTATTTCTTACTTGTTTTCAAACAGAACCTCAACACAAATGTGTCGATAATATGGGCTTTAAGTGTTTTCTCTCTCTGTGAGCTCTTCTTCATTCTTCGCTCTGTTGTTTTTACGTCCAAAGCAAAGCTGCAGTCAACATTAATCACTGTCAGCAGCCTGGCTTGGACTCAGACTCAGACTGGGACTGTGACTGTGACTGGGTCTGGTTCTGGGCAGCACCTCGTCCACGTCATCCTCGAGCTTTGCTCTGTTGTCTGCATGTGATTTCATTAATTTCGCATTCCGATGCGCAACGGCGCAAAATTCCAGTCTCTGGATACCCCATCCTCCCCACTTAATCCCCCTCCCCACCTTTCCCCTAGTACCAGCAGCCATGAGGAAGTGCAAAGTGTTGCACATGGTGCACATCGCACTTTAATTTTTATATATATATATACGCTTTGATCAATCAATTCAACTGGCGTCGTTTGTCTGTTTCAAGGTTTATTTATTGCTCCGATCCAATGGCCCCTTTGGCTATAAAATATTTTAATTGAATGATCAAAATCGGATGGCAAACATTATGTGCATAGACACTGCACTCCAACCAACCATCCAACCAGCCAACCACTTGGAATTATGAAAATCAATCGAGCAGAGACCAAAGACCGACAATTGTCGACAAACAGGCGCCAGTTTCCAATTCCAATTTCAATTCGGATTCAAAACTTTTTGTGTGACCCACAAATGCCGCTAAAAGTCATCGCACAAAATTGCCAAATTGGGCAACAAAAGGCGACAACAACAGCAGCAGCCACTGTAGCCAATTGGCATATATAAATTGCGAGGATGGAATGAGAAGTTTCTAACGAAGATGTATCTCAACTACGTTTCATAATAAACTTTTGCTAGAAAGATTGTTTCACTTTTACTGCAACTTAAGGCAACTCTTGGAACGCACCTCGCTTGTGCTGATATCAAAGATATATATGAGATTTCTAGTGATAGATATGTGATTTCCCTTTCACACAACTCTTTGAACGCACCTCGCCTGTGCTTATTATTATTACTTATATTTTGAGATTTATTTGCCAGCAGGCAGAGGCATCTGCCATGCTTGGCTGCCCAGAGACAGCAAATCCACATCCACATCCACATCCAAATTCAACATCAACTGCAGCTGCGGATGCCGTTGGAGTTGTAGTCGGAGTCGGAGTCGTCGTTGTCGTTGTCGTCTTGGCCATGTCACCTTGTCGGGTCTGGCTAAGTCGGTCGCACATGTCGCGGCATGCCATTTTAGGATTTGTGGCCGAAAAACCAAAAGCAGCAACAAAACGTACAAAATATATATATATATATATATGAGTATCTATATAGTATATGTAACTGCTGCATGGGCCGCTTATTTTTGGACAGCGTTTTCTGTAGAAAGTGCCGCCAGGCTGCAACAACAACAACGGCAACAAATCACAGCAGTTGCTGCAGTCTCGGCTCATTATTTTTACTTTTTGCATATGGGACCATTAGCGTTGACAAGGCAGAACCACAAAGAAGTTGCCACAAGCCACTCGCCACTCGCCACTCACCGCTTGCCACACTTCAAAGTGAGCGCCAGCTGTTGTCAATTTCCGCATTTGGACCAGACGCAGCCGCAGCCGCAGCCGCAGCTCCTCCAGAATTCGCTTTGGTCGAACCCCGACCCCCAAGTCGACCCCAACTCGCTTTCATTCAGCAGCAGCAGCGGTGGCAACAGCAGTTGCCAGAGTTGGCAACACGTTGCGAAAGTAACAATAAATGGCCAAGACATGTTGATGCTTGCCGCGGCGCGTTTTAATTGACCAACAAATTACATGCTGCATGCTACATGTTTGTCTTTTGGCCAAACCCTGCAATAGATGACAAGTAAAACCAGCGTCGAATGACTAATTGGTCGGCATAATGGTCACAGGCAGACCCCCAAACTCAGATTTCGGATTCAGAGACACAGGCCGCGTCCGACTTGGACACACAGACCGCAGTCGATCAGCTGCACAGTGGTGCAAGTGCAGCGATAAATGTGATGAATCAAAGAAAACTTCAATGGAACTTTTAATTGAATATTATTCAAGATATGAAAAGGAAATTTAACGAAGAGATCAAGAAATATAGTAAAGTAATCCATATATTTGTCATATATATAATATCGTTCAAGTATATATAAGATATATACAATTTATATATAGATATAGCCATATATCTGAGCCTTTTGAGTGAAGTTCTGTTAGGACTAAACAGAATCTAAGGAAAAAGATTTTACTATAGAAAAATTCATTTGAATTTGAGGAAAAAGAAACATTCCTTAAGATTTCTAAACAAATTTCTCATATATATAATATCGTTCAAGTATATATAAGATATATACAATTTATATATAAATATAGCCATCTATCTGAGCCTTTTGAGTGAAGTTTTGTTAGGATTAAACAGAATCTAAGGAAAAAGATTTTACTATAGAAAAATTCATTTAAATTTGAGTTTTTCCAAGGAAAAAAAAAATTCCTTAAGATTTCTAAACAAATTTCAACATATTTTTAAAATTTGCCAAATTTGTATAAAACTTGATTAAATTTGAGACTTTTTTTCTTTGCTTTTCCTTGTTTAAAGTGACGTATAGAAGCGATATATAAGGATATATACAAAACTACAATTCCAGTTTGACATATTTAGCGCCTTAAAATTTGCTCACATAATATCTTAACCTTTAACCACTGTGCAGTGTGCATTATAGTCGTATATTTTGACCGCCTGGCGCTGCTGCAGTTCGTCAAGCCATTCACACACGATTTAGCGCCGCCGTCGCCACGGGAACTCATGTGATGAATTTGCCGCCAAGACAGTCCACAAGTTGTTGTTGTCTCTCTGTGTGTGTGTGTGTGTGTGTAAGTGTGTGTGTTTGGTCTTTGGGTGGTCGTATCGCTGGCGCAACTCCTGCGGCTTAAATGCTTCGACAAAAAACTTCGTTTTCGTTTGCATGAAATGGCTAAATTATTCATTGCAGGATTTCTTCTCGCAAAGCCAGCGGCTCCAGCTCCGACTCCGACTCCGACTTCGTCTGCGACATTGGTCACTTTCGCTCTCGTATGGGACACACCCATCGCGACGCCGTTTAACTGCATGCCACAGAGAGTTCAGAGCTCAAGCAAACATGCCACATTTAATGCTTAAACTTTTGACTTGACAAATCAACAGAAAACAGAAACTCTCCAGCCTTCACACACTTGATAAATGTGGCCAAAAGCAAAAAAAAGGAAACCAAGCAACCAGTCAGCCAGCCAGCCAACTGGGCCCCTCATTAGAGCCGCCACCAAGCCAAGGCAAAGCACATTCATTATGTGGCAGCGGCGTAGTCTAGTAGAGCCCAGGGTAGACCAGGCCAAGTCTATAGCCATTGTTGTCTGGGAAAGAGCGCAACGCCTACCGGAGCTGCCGTTTAATAGCCCTGGCTACGACCTGGCTGCGATCTCCTCCAGAGACGCTGTCATCGTCAGCGTCTGGGGCCAAAAGCACGCGCCAGGGCCGCATTGTTCGGCTTTGACTCAATGACTAACTGACTGACTGACTGACTGACTGACTGACTCAATGACTGAGTGACTAACTGGCTGACTGACTGAGTAGGTGAATGAATGAGGCGCAGCCTTTATTGTTATTGTAATATTAAGAAAAAAATGCTTAAAAAGGGGAAAAACTGGGCTGGGGCTTGGAAAGGTCGAGGACGTGCAGCTGGGAATGGAATTTCTATATAAACAAAGTATTTAAAATCGTTTTACTTAAACGCTGCCTAAGTTCAGCTGGTGAAAATATTAAAGAAAGTATGGAAAACTATATACATAAGGAAAAGGCTTTAATTGGCATCAAAAAGATACTTTCAAGAGAGATTTGAAAGACACTAACAAGGTTTTCTATATATATACACAAATGTAGGCCAAGACTTAATCAATCGATGCTCTGAATATATTGGTTGAATCAACTGAAAAGAAGGTATTAAACTAGGGACTTTCCAGCAGGTCCCATTTATAGATACTCTATCGACTGGGGAGGATGCTCACCTCTTATAGTTTGAACAGATTAAAGCAAATATTTAGAGATTGAAACCATAGTTAAGATCATTCTATATAGGGTAAAGAATGTCTTCCTCTTGACTGTCAATATACCCTTTCATATACCCTTTTTATAACCTCTCAAATACCCTTCTATATACCCTTCAATATACCCTCTTATATACCCTTTCTCATACCCTTTCTTATACCCTTTCATACAGCCTATTATATGCCTTTTTATATACCCTTTCATATGCTCTTTCATACCCTTTTATACACCCTTCATATACCCTTTCATACAGGCTTTCATATGTGTTTTCATATACTCTTTCAAATGCTATTTGAAACCTTTTAATATACCCTTTCATACAGCCTATCATATGCCTTTTTAATACCCCTTCATATACCCTTTCATACAGCCTATCATATGCCTATTCATATACCCTTTCATATGCTCTTTCATACCCTTTTGTACACCCTTCATATACCCTTTCATATACCCTTTCATACACCCTTTCATACACCCTTTCATACACCCTTTCAGATACCCTTTCTAAGCATGGCAATCACGACCCAAATGTCCGTTTATGTTAATTGTATCTGACCAGGCGAAAGTATCTTTCGATACATCCTCAATTATGAGTCGCCTTGGGCTAACTTTGACTACATAACGAATAAATAGATTATTCAAGTATTCAAGTATTCGAGTAGGAGAACTGCAAACTGACCGTTTATGCCACATTTAAGCGAATCGCGTTGAAACAATCTGTTGCAAGCCGTTGTGCTGCTGGGGCATAAGCTTTAACATCCCTATAATCAGGCAACAATTTGCCACAGTCACCCACTAAAAAGCAAGTTGCAACTCATGCGATGACTTCCTCATTGAAAGCGAGAAGAAAATCAAAGCGAAATTGCATAAGGCCGTTGCAACTGCAATTGCAACTGTGCAACTGAATGTTTAAATATTAAACAGCTAGAGAAAAACTATTGGATGAGCCATGTGTGCATTGTTATGAATGAAATATGCCAAGGATAGAGAGAGAGAGAGAGAGAGGGAGAAGGAGAGAGAGACCTGATCCGAATCGAAAACCAAATCAAAATTGTGGAAAACTGCATTGCAAATCATGAAATGAAAATGAAGGAAAAATGAAAGAGCGGTGCCTTTGAGGGCGGCTGTGGCAGGCGGCAGGCGGCAGGCGGCACAGAGGCAACAGGAAACTTGCCTCGACAATTGCCTGGGTCTGCGGCTAAAATGAAAGGCTAAAATATGTAAGGCAAATGATAGACAGGCAACTGTCTGATCGACTACGTCTGGGGTCTCTGCCATCGACTCCAACGGAAGCGCAAAAATAGAAGAAAAAAAAAATGTGAGCAGAGAAAACAGAAAGAAAAATATAAAAGAAAAATAGAGGCAAAAATGTATTTTGAACTTTGGCGGCGGCGTTTGACTTATTGCCTACTGATTTGCAGACAAATCAGTTTGGCTCCGAGGCAGTGCCACATGTGCCACATGTTGCATGTCCAACATTACACTCACACTCAGCCCGTGTGGGTGTTGCATATAAATAAATTGTAATTTAGTTTGAACACAGGATGCACATCGACCATTGAGCATCGAGCATCGACCATAGCGCCAGCTGCAGACCAAAGAGAAAGTGAGTGTTTGTTAACATTTGACAGGTTCATTTGACAACAAACTCTGCGAGTACTTATCTATCTCTCTATATATATATATATACATATATATGTATGTACTCCCGATTAGAAATGAAATTGAAAGCAATATCAATAAATCTCAATAAATCAACGCGCATATTTAACGCACATCATTTGAATCCGAAGCTGTTAAGTGCCCATAAAGGATTCAATTTGAGCACAAATTCATAGAAAAGATCGTTTTACTGATAAAAACACACACGCACACACATATATATATATATATGTAGGGTATCTAATGCTCAAGTGAACATGGAGGAGAAGTGTGTCTGAAAAAGAGAAGGCAAAAGATGCAAAGAATGAAGATTTATAGCAAATTCTTAGAAACTTCATCAAAACTTCAACTCTAGACTCTAGAGTCTGGAATAGCACAGATCAGTTATAGCTAAAAGCGTATAAAACAAGTGACCATGGAGGACATAAAGAACTTGAAGTTGCATAGAAATAGAGGTTATCTAAGGTAGTATCGAGAACTTGATTACTCGCTAAGCTGGCAAAAGATTTATAGACAAAAACTTAGCTCTTTTTCCATTTTTCAGTTGTATTGATAACAAGTGACCATGGAGGACACTTCAGGATCACATAGAGGGTTAAAATGAACATGGAAAACAAGTTGTATAGCAACTTGTCTGTCACAAGCTCAACCATTGCTACAATTTGCCAATTGCAAGGAAAAAAGTGACCATGGAGGACTTGGTTAACCTTAAAATAGAATGACAAATCGAAGAAAAACAGCTGCGTTTTCATATTAAGTGACTAAGAAGCGAGATGTAGTCCAATATCCATCTAGTTCAGTAAAAAGTGACCATGGAGGACACTTAAGACACACAACAACTGCTTAGAACTCAATTAAAAGATAGTTACACTGCAATTTGTGTGTAATAAACTCAAGCATTGCTTCAATTTGCTAATTGCATAGAAAAAAGTGAACATGGAGGACATAAGAGCTTCAATTAAGAATGAAAACACTAGGAAAAACAGCTGTGATTGTAAAGAAAGTGACTTAAAAGCAAAATGCTGAATGAACTTAGTTAAATTTCGATATATTTCAGCAAAAAGTGACAATGGAGGACACTTCAGACTCACATCATGTGCTAAGAACTCTTTGGAAAACTAGTTGTATTGCAATATTTGTATAAAGAACTCAAGTATTGCAACCATCTGCTAATTCTATAGAAATAAGTGAACATGGAGGACATAAGAACTTCAGCTTAGAATGCAAAGGCTAAGGAAAACAGCTGAGTTTTAATATAAGGCGATTAAGAATCGAGATAATTAACGAACTCAGTGCAAGTTCTATATATTTCTGTAAAAAGTGACCATGGAGAACCCTTGTTACATCAAAATGAAATGCATATTCATCGATTCCAATAAGTTTCTTATCAGCTCGTCGAATGCAAATAAAGTGAACATGGAGTCGCGAGTTGAATGTGAGCGGTAGCTGAGTCGGTTGTCAAATGGGAAGTGGAAATGGAAATGCGAAATGAGAATCTATTGGAAGCCCAAGGCGTAACGGGGTCAGTCTCATAAGCGTTGCATATAAATCATGTTATGGCTAAATGGGCAACGCCTGTTGACTGTTGCGCTGCCACAGCTGCCACATAGTTGCCTCGTTGTTGCTACAACTTGCCACAGATTTCCGCCTGGAGGCAGCAGCGTCAACTGCATTTTAACCCAATTAGAGAACAGGTTGGCACCTCCACACACACACACCAACACACACACAGAGCGACATTTCACATTTCAATTTGTGTGCCAAATTTTGTGGAGCAACTTCAGTTGTTGTTGCCACAACTTTATCAACGCCCGTTTCGACACGATCTTATCGATCTTATCAGCGGAGCTGCCTGTCAATTTTCTGTGCAGGGCGTCATTAATTTTGCTTATGTTAAATTTGTTTTTTATTGACTCGCATTTATATATCTCTCTTTTTATTTTGGAAAGCGCATAAAATAGAAACTCATCCGCTATCAGATCAGCCTCTCTGTGTGTGCGTGTGTGTGTATATTTAATTAAGTGCATCAATGTTTGTGGGCAGCATTTGAATTTGTGCCATAATTCAACGGAAAGTCGAAAGTCAGGTACATAGCTCTGAAACACCACAAGGTCCATCGATAAAGTGTCACATACGGAATATATAAAAGATAAAGATAAAGATAAAACTTAAAGATAAATATAAATACATAAAGAATTCCCACATGGAGAGCGCGCGATCTTTATGCATATTTCGTGGCTGGAGGGCAGCACTTGAGTCTCTCCACTGGCGCCAGCTGCTGCTCCAGGCCAGGCCATAAGTGTCAAGCCTCGTCGACAACAACAATCGAAGCAACAACACCAAACACTTGCCTGTCCATCGATGAAAGCCAAGTGCCGACCAACAGCGTCGATTTTTTTAGTGCACATAATTGGCCAACTGGGTCAGTGTAACTTACCTGTAAAGAAAAAGAAGAGGAGAGATGAGAAGAGAGAAAGAGTGAGTGAGAGAATTAGAAAATGAGTGTGTAAAGTAATTAAACGGCTGCCATAAGGTGGCTTAGAAAGATTTAGCCACATGAAAGACGTCTTAAGCGCACATGCAGAATGGCCATTAAAAGAAAGCTCTCGGTGTCTCTGCCCACAAATCCCGAAGGGGGAATCTTAACCAATTTACGAGTGAGCAAGATTAGTCGAGGATGACCGCTTAATGTCCACTGAATGGGCTATAAGAAGCATTCAGTGGAACACAATGCTCAACGAAAAGATATCCTGCAAGCCAATGGAATATGGGATACGATTTGTATCTCAAAGCAACAGCTAAAAGTATCTCAAAGTGTGCAGCAATTTTGTGTATCTTCAGCTAAACCTAAACCAAGAACAGCTGTTAAAAAGGGTCTAGCTAGAGTTGAACCTCAGCTGGAGTTGATTCTTAGCTGCAGTTCATCCACAGCTGGAGTTGATTCCAAAGATTCAGCTGTGCGTCCTTGCGGCCCTGGAAACTCTGCCAGAAGAAGGCTGTCTAAAGGCTTCGCTAAGACCAACTTAAAGAAGTCTTTTAAAAACTGGCCATAGTCGTGCTTAAGCTGGCCTTAGCCAAGCTTCATTTAGGCCAAAATGCCGAGCAGCAAAGGCAAAGCAGAATGTAAAAGATTAAGTCACAAATTGGACTAGCAGCGGGTCAGCGGATCAGCGGGAGGTGAGAGCCATTGTAACTGCTTTTACTTTAGATACACTTGCTGAGATCAAGACGATTATATAGATACTTCAATACTTTAACTAAATTAGTTCCACTAGAAGATCCAACTAAGCCATAAAATCCCTTTGACAAAGCTTCAAAATCTATCAAATTTTTCTATATTTTCACACTCAAAGTCTACCGGCTTTATCTATAAGTTGGTTAAGACCAATTAAAGTTACAAGAAATTAATTTTTACTGCCTTTCCGTAAAATTGAAATTAACATAAATTTTTGTATACAAATTTTTAAATTCCATAAAATTGTCTGAATTTAATTGCTTCATTTGCGTTAATATTTCTGTATTTCTTTTTATTTTTTTGGTATTTCTTTAGGGAAGTCAGAAAGCGATTTCTTTTATAACTTTTGCCACACTTTAGGCTTTGTTTGGGAACTACAATAATAATAATAGCAATAAAAGAGAGAGATAGTTACAGAGAGAGAGAGAGAGAAACGCATTCATAAATAATTTATACGAATGCAAATGCTCTGCGCGTCAACTAATTGGTTTATGTAATAAACATTTTTGAACTCAGATCTATGAGAGAAAAAGAGAGGGGAGAGGCTAAGAAAGAGATGGAGAAACAATAACAATTGTGTATAGTGCACGTAATGACAACTGCACGACATTGATGAACTGACAAAATGCGACATGCATACGCAAAAGTTGAACACGTTACGCATACGCCACGTCTGCCAGCTGCAGAGGAAGCGTCTGTCAAAGCAGAGGGGAAGCTGCGACTGCGACGAGACTGCAGCAGAGACGGAAGCAACTGTTTGCAGCATGTTGTGCTTTGTGTGGCATGCAACGCCCTCGATTAGTCACAAATTTGTTTACTTTGACTTAATTAAGGTCTTGACTTATTTCTATTATTGTTCGCTGGAAGTTCATTAGTTGCGGGCTTTCTATTGGGTGTGTGTTGTTTTTGTTTTGTTGTGCCGCAATGACGCGTGAGTTTTTCAATTAGCAGCGCTAATTACAAGTTGTGGAACGTAGGTGTTACGGTAGCTCCACTGGGTCACTCACATCCACTGGCCAACTCGTTAGCGTTTCCCAGTTCCAATCTCCGATTCAGCGATAAGACGCGACTTCAGACAGGAGAGATTGGGAGAGAGGGGGGTAAGGGGTAGGGATTGAATTTGAAGCTGTTAATGTTTAGCCAAAAGACATTTCTAATTTTTATGTCCGATGTGTGAGCTGTGTGTTAATTATATGTTTGTGTGTCTATTTGATTTAATTTGTTTGTTAACACAAAACAAAATTTTACTTTCAAAAGCGGCCAAAAATTTGAATATTGTGCAAAAAAGCCAAATTAAGCGTTGTTTTGTATACTCAACCAATTATATAGTTGTATCTATATACAAAGTAACTGATTATAATATAATTGGACAAACAATGGCAACACAATGGATCCATTTTGTGCGTGTTACGTTTCTGTTTTGAATACCCTGGAAACATCTGATTATTTATATAGTTGTGGGTATACAGAAGAAAAAGAAGAAGAAGACTTCACTGTTTCTTCAAGCTATATAAACTTTAATCTATATATATTCCTGATCAACATCAATAGCTGAGCAAAACTGCTGTTTAGTCTTTCATTCTTTATGAAAAGTAATGACACTAAAAGAGCTGTAAAAACTTAATTTGGTCTAGAGCTGTCTCTATATCATATCTATAGGGTATCTGAAACCTATTAAGAGGGTAACTAATAGTCGCCTAGTCTCACTGAGAACACTATCAGTCATTTTTTTAAGATTTTCCACACTTTTCAATAACCGTTAAGTAGTTTTTCTAACCCTTTAAACGTGACTAAAGATCATCTTATAGCCGGCTTCCGCTTCTTTCTCTTACACTTTCTGTCACATTTATAGAGTATCAGCAATGTATTAATAGGGTATCTTATAGTCGTTTAAACTCATTTAGTTCACACTCTCTTCCTTGCTTAACATTTTCCACACTTTTCTATAACCGTTAAGTAGTTTTTCTAACTCTTTAAACGTGACTAAAGATCATCTTATAGCTGGCTTCCGCTTCTTTCTCTTACACTTTCTGCCACATCTATAGGGTATCATAAACCTATTTACAGGGTATGTTGTAGTCGTTTAAACTCATTTAGTTCACGCTCTCTTCTTTTCCTAACATTTTCCACACCTTTCTCTAACTCTTATGTAGCTTTTCATACCCTTTACAGGTCATCTCATAGTCGACTCACTTATTTCTCTCACATTTTTCCGCTTTTATAATGCCTTCATTATTGCTGTTTAGTTCGAGTCTTAACTCATTCGATGAGTATTCATGAGTGTTTTTATCCATTACATTCGAGTGCCGCCGAATGCGCGTGCTAAATAATTAATTTAATTGCTCTGAGGCGCCAATGGAATCTGAAGTATTTCCCAAGTACTAAAAACGCAGCCCTAAATCAAAAGAACATTGAAATTAGCTTCGGGGCAACTGCATGAGTAGGAAATGAATTAAATGAATAACAATTTTTTATTGTTTCTACTATAAAAGTGTGTGTGTGTGTGTGTGTTGGTTGGGTGTGTAAAAGCTATTGAATCGCGTTTAATAACTGCACAGATTTCCCTATTTCCTATTATAGAACGCAATCTAAAACTTTTTATTAGCTCTGCATTCCAACCGAGACCCTCATATAAATCACAAGCGTCTATTGTTAGGGCTCGTTCTGGTCAGGAATAGGTGTGAAGCTCTATAGATCTGTTTAGATTTATCTTAACACGTTCTTGTAACAATTCATTAAGTTGACCAGCAGAACCGCCAAAAGAAGCGAGCAGCTATAAAGAAAAGCTGTCGAACTGAGTTTGAAAGTGGAAACTTTGATACTCTTTCAGCGTAGGATTAGAGTCCATTTCAGTTGCAGCCAGCTGGTAAAAGTTAACATGCAGTTTATCTATAAGATAAATATTAACATTAGGTTTAAAATTATAGTTTTCCAGACGTTTATCCATACTAAAAGTGTTGTTCAGGTGCCAAACTGCAAACCTTATTGCAAACCCTGTTAGCTGCTTGATAAGGTGCTGCCAACTTGGCCATAAAGTACTGTTAACTTGTTGATAAGCTGCTGCCAGCCTAGCGATAAGTTGCTGCCACATTTCCAGAGAATTTCTACCTTTTCCTTATAATGAAAATGCAGTGGAAATCCAAAGATACAAACGGCATGAGAAAACGTAGAGACTCTTGCGTCTAACACAAAACTAACTTAGCCACACACCAAGATGGACACACAAAGGCTAGTTGGCCAACAAAGTCTCCAAATAGGTTAAGCCACACACAGACAACTCACACACACACACACACACGCACATAGACAATTTTATATGCTGGCTATTAAAAAACCAACATGCCGCAGCGAACTATTAAGTAAATATATAAGAAGAAAAAAAAATAAGAGAGAAAAACAAGAGATACACAGCCGAAATCTGAGCTTTTCATAGAGGCACCTGACTTAAGAGGCGTCTCCGTAATGCCGCACCGCCGTATGACCGTATAGCCGTACCACCTTAGTGCCGTAATGCCGCGCTCTTTTCGGACGGAGGTCATAAAAAAATATATAGAAAAAAAAACAACTGGAGGTGCCACCAAATAAAAGTGTGTGGAGTGTGGCAAGAAAAATAAACTACAGCTGCCAGGGGATACAAATTTTTTTGTTGGCCCAATCGAGTGGGTGTTTCTTAGCCAGGTCTGCTTATCTGGCCATAAACCGAGACTCAGACGTGTTGCAGCAGAGTTCAAGCTGCAACTAAAGCTGCGACTTGAGACCACGCATGAGCCTACATGTTATCACGCGCCGAGTTGAAAATCGTTTTATAAATTCAAAGGAAAAGCCTCAATGCAATTCATATTTTGCACATTTTCTGCGAGTGTAGCCGCTGGCTCTTTCACTTTTTCTCACAATTTGCCAGCATACTATCAACGTTCAATAATCGGACTTCTTGTAGATACAAATGTATCTGAGAGAGCGGAGCACAAGTACTATGAACTTACAACAATGCTCTGCCTACTACCTGCTTTGGGGGAGGTGATCGAGGGGGCGCGGGGCGGGGCCTGTAACCTTAGACCGTGGCTAAGCCATTAAATCAAACGCAAACAATTTGTAAGCCAAAGCCCAGCGCACCAGCGAACCAGTTGAAATGATGTTGTTCAAAAGGAAAACAAAAAGGGTGATTTTGGTATGAAAGATGGACTGAAAGATACCCTGTAAACTGGTTCGAAGTGTGACTAAATTAATTGTGTAAACGCTTCAAGCAGTGCAGCAGGCAGTGCTGCTTGTTACCTTCCTAAACTTCAGCAATAAAATGTGATCAAAGCGTATCTTTAAAATTGAGTTTGCAGATCGTTTGAAGATAGCCTAAGGAAACCTACATATAATAGATATATCTATATCTATATCCATATATAGGTATGTCTACTTAGTATAGTATATATCAAGCTATATAGTATATGTCTCAAGCTGTATCTGTTGAAGAATATAACTGTATAATACATTTCTAAAGCTTCCTTTCAACTCTCAAGAGCTGTAACTTATTTCTGCTCACACAACTTTATAGCATACTCTATATAGGTGTAATATACCCTCTTAAAGCTACATTTAAGGGGTATAAAGCAAAATATAAGGTATGCATTAATTGAATTTACAAAGCGTCAGCAACTGAAGGTGAAGGTCCATAGTTATTTTGAAGTTGACGAACCACTCGAAGCGTACATTTTATAGGTTGGTTTTTTGGGTGTACGATACGAGTGCCAGTGTCACGGCACTTGGCCATATACACATATATATATATATACATATATATATATGTACTTTTAATGAGTTCCATGTACATCGATGGGCTATGTGCTAATTATGCAAACAAACAAGGAGATAGAAAATAGATAGCTTGCCACAGGTCAGGGCCCTTTACACAATCCATTGGCGCACTGTTAGTTTGAAGTCGAAGTTCTAATTAATTAGAGCGTTGGGTTCCGGACTATATAGTATATATATATATATATATATATATATACAATATATGTGTATATAAAGTTGATCTCTGGGGCGTCACTGACCCAGCGCCCATGGAAGCAGAACAAGAGCGAGTCTTTGTAATTTGAAGTTGATGTTGCCGCACAGAGCCTGAGCTGGAAATTAATAAGCAGGCAGCTGAATGAATGAGGAGGCAGGCGGCGTTTCTCTCAATGATCATAATGATGAACATGATCATGATGGGGTTGGGGTTGGGGCTCGAGTCTTCGGAGGCTGCAGTCAATTGAAGAACAAGTCGGAGCTGAGCGAGCGACGACAACAAATTTCCAGTTTTTCCAATTTTCATGCACTAAACGCAATCAGTGCTCATGATCTGTACATTAGCGTCGTGTGCTGATCACGCAGATTGCCCACAAATACATACAGGAAGAACACACACTCTACACACACACACACACTTACACACAGAGACGAGTGATATTTCGCCTGGTTCACAGCTTATGACCAGCTGAAGAGCTGAATAAATCTGAGAGACGCCTGGCCAGGTTGACGACGGCGACGATAGCTTCAGATGGCCGATTACCTCATCGTCCCCATGGGTAGCAGCTATGCAAATTTAAGCCTAGTTTGTGCCCAGTGGCAACTGGTCATCCAATCTATTTGCCTGCAATTCCTATGAAGTCATCAGACGATCTCACTGTCTGTCTCTGAGAGTGTATCTTTGGTCTTCCTCTAGGTGCAGACCGTTAGAAATGTCATTGCATAAACACAGTTTTTTAATTTAAAAATTATGCAAATTTACACGGAGCACATCAAGTGCTCACAAGTGGGCTGTGTGTGTGTGTGTGGGCGTGAGTAATGGGCGTGAAAGCCATATAAACATTAAGACGCCTGCTGGAGTAGACGATACACCAAGTGCGCTCAAGTGCGCGGGGGCTTCAAGAGTTGCCGCAAAAAAACAAAAACTAAACGCTGAAACAGGTAAACTCTTTCCTCATCCGGCTTAAGGTGTGACCGAGACAGACACAGAGAGAGAGAGAGAGAGAGATCTGATCACATAGATCGATAACTTTATTACAAATTGTTTGAATTATGATAAGATATGCGTATCTTTTCCTGTTTCCATGAGAGCAGAAACTATTTATAATGTGTATAGTTATAGATCTTCAGGCCTGAACATAATATGCTTCATTTATCAATTTTGCATAGTTTAAAGTTTAGTTTTCATTATAAAATATTGCCAGATATCTTTCATATCGAAAGTTGACGTATAAAGATACTAAAGTATCTTTCCACCAAACGTCGAGGGATGCTCCTGTATATTGTGTATCTTTTATATCTTTCATATCTTCTATATCTTTTATATATTCTATACCTCTATCTTATATATCTCTTATATCTTCTATATCTCCTGCATCTTCTATATCGCGTATATATCCCATTTCTTCTATATTGTTTATCTCTTGATTGGAACGCCCAACTCTCCCAGGGCTTCTACAATATCTTTACCAATATCATAATCCGCATATAAAGCATATAATCACATAAAGAATCAGACATATTTATAACTATTACAAATGATGATTACCCCTACGATATGGCTTCTGTATAAGCATCAGTAATATTTGTATTATTGATTGAATTATATGCACATTAATCAGATTAATCAGACATATTTGAATCATATTTTCTTAACCTTTCTTTAAATGATTTCAACACTTTATTTATCGAAAGATATATATATATATATAGAAAGCAGAAGACTCTTACGTATATTATAATATTATCAGAGTTCAGATTCAGATTCTTATTATTGTTCCCTCTTTGTTTACGTATTTCTTTTTTATTCTTTATTTCTTTTTAAACGTATCTCACGTTTTTCTGATCTTTGAGCGATTTTTAATACTCAATTTGGTTGCGAAAAACCTGTTGAACAAGATCTTTCGGCCTCTGTTTTATTATGATTTTATAGCATACAAATTATATATATATATAAGTATATATATATGGTTCGGTTCTGTGTTTAATCGTGTTTTGCATTCAATTCAAATGGCAACGTCAAGAAGTTTATAAATAATTCAATTATTAAACCAAAACAATTTTGTTTTTTATAAGCTGAAACAGCTGTATTTGCACATTTTATTTGTTTTCTGCTGTTTTTTGTGTACTTTTTATATATACGTGCGTATTATTCAGTTTTAGATATAGTAAAACAATATAGATTTATTTGACAAGCAGCTGTCACATAAAAACAATAAAGAAAACAGCGAAACTTATGCGTGTTACAACTAATAGATAGATCTTACTATAAAGTATATAAATGTATATGATTATTTGCTGAATCGAAGACATATATAAATTAGTATTATATTTAAGGGTTTTACGATGTTTCTATATCTTTTTTTATATATCTTTCTGTTGAGACTTAAGAACAAAACAGGAGCTGAAGGCAAAGAAACTGAGAATTGAAATAGAATCTGAAGTGCATTTCTATATTAATTGGATATGGATGCTGATCCAGTATATATATATTTTATGCATTGAAAGAAACCTTCTGTTATCTTTACACAACTTGAAGAGCCACTTTTTAGCCATTTCGACAGAGTTAAGGGTTTAAAAACAGAAAAAATGAATTGCAAGAAGCCGTTGCCAATGCATTTGCAATGTTTTTCTTAAAGGAACTTCAAGCTACTCCAATTTGATTTTTGTTGTTTTTAAATTATGCACTTACACACACAATGAAATACACACCAGCTGCGTGTGTGTGTGTGTAAGTGTAAGTGTGGAATGTAAGTCAAGCACAAAATAATGGAAGAAAAACACAAAATGCCGCTGACATTTGAAGGTTGACGGGGCCATTTCATTAAACAATGTGAACACTTGAGGTAAGTCAAGTTATATCTATACATATATACCTTATATATATGTATATATATATGCAATTATATCTATTTTAGATAACGTTTTTAGCAAAGTTAGCAAAAGTTGGCGTATCAAAAGAAACTGCAAGAGTTAGATATATATATGGGAGTATAAAGCGATTGCTATTGAGACATTTGCAATGCGGAAATCTTTTCTATTCAATCGAGAAAATCATATATAATATATATATCCATATGTAGAAATAATTATGGATGATCTGAACAATGTATAGCTTAAGCTAAGTTATACTATATACACGCAGCACTCCCAACTTTCTTTCATTGTAATAAAAACTCAAATCTCTTGCTGTTTCTTTTTTGATTATTAATTGATATATTGTATATATCATTATTATATACATATAGTTATTAGTCATATATAGTATATGGAACATATCCTGTTCAGTTCTTTATTCAAAATTATCTTTTATAAAGCAGATGTGCGTTTTGTCTTCAAAACATCACAAAGAATCCTAAGAATTTGCCCGACTGATAATAGTTGAGATTAAATAAAATAAATTAAATATTATTATTTATTAATTATAATTATAATAAATTGTAATATTTTAACGTTATTTGTGCTAAAAAAAAAAAAAAAAAAAAAAAAAAAAAATTACCCGTTTTAAGTGAGTCAACTGCCCTTCTCGTGGATTCTCAAATGTAGTACTTAAGCTCATGCCAGGCAATGCTTTCTTCTGGTGTCTTTTTGTGTGTGAATGTGTTTGTGTATATAAGTGTAAGTGTAGTGAGTGTGGGTGAGTAAGTATGTATGTATGTGTGTATGTAAGTATGTATGTATGTGTGTGTGTATATATGTGTATGTATGTATGTATGTATGTATGTATGTATGTATGTATGTATGTATGTATGTATGTATGTATGTATGTATGTATGTATGTATGTATGTATGTATGTATGTATGTATGTATGTATGTATGTATGTATGTATGTATGTATGTATGTGTGTATGTATGTATGTATGTATGTATGTATGTATGTATGTATGTATGTATGTATGTATGTATGTATGTGTGTATGTATGTATGTATGTATGTATGTATGTATGTATGTATGTATGTATGTATGTATGTATGTAAGTATGTATGTATGTATGTATGTATGTATGAATGAATGAATGTATACTGTTAAGTGCCTGTTAAGCTTTTACAGTCTGTTTGTCTGTATAGCTAATCTTATGTTAAGAGTCTGTTAACTGCCTGCTAAGCTTTAACAGTGTGCTTCTCTGTCTAGCCAACATTATGTTATGTGACATAATGTTAAGTGAATGCTAATCTTTAACAGACTGTCTGCCTGCATCTATCTATCATCTATATGTCTGTCGCCCTGTCTGTCTAACATTATGTTAAGTGCCTTTTAGCTGTTAACCTGAATTCGTTAAGCCGAGAGTACATTAAACCGGACGTCTACTGTATATATTATATATTCTATATAGTTGTATATATAGATATAGCATTTGTTTTGCTTTTAAGCACACGTATATATCATTATTTACTTTAGATCTTTTATTGTTCTTTCTACCTTTCTATGTAAAATTTATACAGTTTTAAGTATTTGGGCAACACATGAGCAAAGCTAACGAAGTGCGTACAAATTTCAAAGTGTATACAAACTTTACCCCAAGCCGAAAGATTACAAACAAAAATTGTTGATTTTTTATAAAGTAAATATACTGAATCAGCTGTATATATAGTATATATACTAGATAAGATAGGGGTAGCCACTGGCACGAGTAAAAGACCTTGGCAAATGTGAGCTACTTCGATTAGAAGTGTGCTCTTGTAATGTGAACTGGTTCAGATAGTACCTAAGATATGAACTAGTTCTGATAATAAGAACGTGTGCTCTGCTCAACTTTGAACTAGCTGCGATATATATATATATATAGTGAATCAGCTGCTAGATAGGATAAGGACAGACCTTGATAAATGCGAGCTACTCCAATTAGAAGTGTTCTCTTGTAATGTGAACTAATTCAGATAATACTCCTCAGATATGAACTAGTTCTGTGCTCTGATCAACTGTGAACTAGCTGCGATACTTGTGGAAAACTGTTAACGAACTGATAATCATTTCCTAATACTTTTCCTATAAAGAACTCGACTATTATGCGTTTCATTTGCTTTGAACGACTTTCCCTTTGTCACAACTTGAATAGGCTTAATGTGAATAAAGTGGATTTATTCATTACAAAGAGTATTTTTATTCATTGATTCACTTTCATTCTAGCATGAATCATGCGACTGTGGCTTTGCATGCGGCGCCAAAGCATAATTGTAAACACATTCCACAAATGGAAATTAATGGAGATGATGAGCAACATTTAGGTGTGTGTGAGTGTGCGTGTCTGTGTGTGTGTGTGTATGGACAGATCATAATCGAGAGATAAACTCAATTATGATTTGAAATGCTTAAAGATGATGGAAAGCACACACCTGCTACGAGCTGGCACAACACTCAACTTGACCTTCAATATTGCGCAGTTGCTGTTGTTTATGGTGTGTATTATGGTGTGTCGTGTGTGTGTGTTGTTGTTGTGGTGTGTTACGTCGAGCTATTGTCTGGAATTGTTAATGATTTAAAACGCTTTGTTGGGTGGTTTCACAAAATTCGCACTACTGACGCCCAGTTAAGCCCGATTCGGATGCGGAATGAGGGCATCAGTTCAGATCTCCAGCTGAGAGTTCAATACGGGGCTTGACCTCAAAGAGTGAACGCTTTCGAAATGTGAACTCTATCTGGAGTGTAATTAATCAAAGCAGCGAAGAAAAAACTAGAGCTTAAGTTTCACTTGGGGGCAGAACAAGGGCCACCCATTGTATATATATATGTATGAGGTCTAATCTGCAGCCGATAAATAATCATTTAGCATTAATTTAAATGGTTTCAATGGTGCATTATGTCACGATCGAGTGCGGCAGCGTCTCAAATGAAAGCGAAAGTATGTCAGGCCTCAATGGGAGTGCGAGAGTGCGAGAGTGAGCGAGATCAAGAGATGAACTGAAGCGTGAAAGATTCTGTGTAACACTCGATGAAAAGGCATTGGCATTGTGATGGCACTTAACGCTCATGCGTGTTGCATGCCCCTGTGTCTCCCACTATGCCGCCGCTGTTGGGGCTCAGCTTTCCAGTCCAGCGGCTCAGTGAAATGGAAAGGCAGTTGGAGACGCTGCGCGAGAGAGACTTCACAAAATGACAACCGGCGATCGGCATGAAAAATAACTTTCACTAGAAACTCAAATCCAAAACTTAACAACAACAACAAAGACAAAAAGACAGCTGTAATGCGCTTGTATCTCTCTCCCCCCCCCCCCCTCTGCCTACCTAGCCGAAAAAGCTGTTGTCGAACCTAAGCTACACTCTATAGATACAAAATACCAAGTCAGCATCAGCCTGAGATACAAGATACAGTATCTGAGACGCTGAGTCTGCAGTCTTGGCCCGTGACTCACGTCGTTGTAAAGTCACGTAAGGAACGTAAGTCATATCGCAAAAGTATTCTATACTCCTAGTGTATATATATATGTATATACCCCTTGGCCCGCCTGTCACTCAGCGAGTTCTAAGCTGGGCTTAAGTGCAAGAGCTGCACGCCCCCACAGCACATTTCGGGGTAGGCGTAAACTGTCTAAGCAAATGGCATTTGCCAAGGAAGTTATAAATTTGCTGCCAAATAGAATTGTGAGCCAAGAAACGGGATAGAGGCAGCAACGGGATAGATATCCGCGGACTGGGCCGGGTCGGGCTGAGGAGAAGCCGCAAAAACGTTCATTAAAGTCAAAGTCCCACAACTTACGACAGTTGCAACAGCAGGAGGCAAAAATGGAAAAGAAGGAACTGATCGAATATGGAATATGCTATAAAAAGAAATCGAAGGAAGAATCTAGGTTTGTATATAGAAATCTATATAGTAGCCGAGGAATAGCTATGATATTTGAAAGAAATCTCTTGAAGATTAGATTGTTACCAGTTCTAGCTTAACTCTTAACTCAAACGTGACCAATAGACCCCATTTATGGTATCAGTTAACAGGGTATTAGCTGATCTTTCTGTTGTGGGCTTCATTGAGAAAAAACCTTTTGCGACGTGCGTGCACAATGATCGCTTGGCAAGTTTTACGACCTTCTGCAACGCCCACAATGTAAAAGCCGCCAAGAAGTGCGTACACTGAAAGAAATGCAGCATGACTTCAGCAATTAGAGAAGAACCATCAGTCGTCAAACAGATGAACCAGACAAACGCCGACTCACACACGGCCCACACACGTAACGACACGACAGCGTCTTGAGAGCACCTTAAGTAGGTGGAGGATCACACAATCCAACAAAAGAGAGAGAGACAGAGAAGAAGATACATTTAGAGAGAGAGACGGCTGCAATTAGAAGTAAGCTTGGGTGAGGTAATATAGCTGCAGAATAATGAATAATCGTATGTAATACTCCGTCTGAATTATGCGTCAATTTTCTTGAACTTTTTCAATTAACTTAATTAACTCTTTGGCTCTAACAATTGGGCAATTGGGCAAACGGAAATGACCTTTTGATCAAGGGCTTCTATAATTTAAATAGAGACATCGAGTGTGTATGTGTGTGTGTGTGTGTGTGACTTATCGGGCATTACTGGCCTTGTCGGCGTTATCAAAACAAAAGAGAAATCTTATCGCTTACAATGAGACCAACACATGGAGACATCATCAGTATCTATTAGTTATTATAAATAAATATAAATTCCAAATAAATGTCACAGGAAAAGAAAGAGAGCGAGAAAGAAAGAGAACACTGAAAGAAAAGGGCAGGCCACAAAGATCCAAAAAAGGTTTCCTTACAGATCACAATCGAAACAGAGCAACAATATCAAATGAACTATAAGACTCAAGTTAGACTCAAGACTCCCGTGGTGTTTGCGGTTTGACAGCAGTCTAACCTAACTTTATATCTGTGTGTGTGTTGTGTGTGTGTGTGTGTGTGTATTTGCTTATAAAAGGTGAGGAAAAGTGCCGGCAACCTCGTCTACGACTTGACCTGCCTCTGGCCATAGATTGCGCATGCGCGACACTGTCAACGGCCACTTGTGTCAATATCTAGGAAAAGAGCAGACAAATTTTCTATTTGACTTTCAGTTTGGTTATTGAAAACATAAGAAAAACGAAACAAACACACAACGCGCCCCGCTATGCTCTACCCCTCCCAACCAAGCTGACATTTGATACCGCAAGCGGTCAAATGTTGGGCTAAGCGCTTGTTACGATATCGTTTTTCCGCTTCCACTGTAAGTTAACAGACATATGTATGCACATACATATATATGCAGCGCCTATCTGTTAAGTGGAAGGCAGACAAGTGTCTGAACAAGCCCACACACAACACACACAACACACACAGACACACACACACATATGCTTGTGATTACCGTTTGAACTACTGATTCATAGAAATTATATATCGTATTATATACAGTTATAAAGTTAACGACAGCTAAATATAATTTCTGCTCTTAATCAACACGAAATCTATTACTCATTAACAGTGACAATTATGTTAAGTCGCATGTTAACTATCGCCTAGCGCCTGGCCACCCGCTGTTATCTAGGCGCAGCAGCATAAAGAGAATCAAACAAAGGGCAAAACATGTCTGATTATATGCAACCCATATACATGTATATATATATTTATAGTAATAATAATGAGTAATGTTTAATTGAATTATTGGAAGTGAAGGTGTGATTACAAGCTCTACTTTGACCCTCGGGCAACAATAACACGGGCACACTTCCAAAATCAAAGCTGGAACTGGGTCAGAGACCGAGACGCAAAGCTTTGAGGCCCATTAACATAAATGGCAAATTCCATGCAAAAGGCAACACCAATTACTCTCCGTGCAATCGTAATTTGGGTCAAAATTCACCGAATGAAAGAAAAAAAATAACCAAAATTATGTATTATCATTAAATTTCATTACATGTGCAGAAAACAAAAAAAACGAAAAGCAGAAAAACCAAAATTCGGCACACGAATCGTGGAAAACGCAAAAAATGCAAAAAATCATGGAAGTGGAACCCGTTACAGCAAAACGCACTTCACTCTTCAAGTGTACAGTTATAGTGACGACGCCAGAAGACACGCAGTGCAATTGAGTGTGGCACCAGAAAAAAAAAAACAAACAAAAAGCAAAAAAAAGAAAAGAAAAGAACATACAGAGCCAGGCTCTGTCTTCTGGCATTGTATTTGCCATCTTTGGTCAGACAGAAAAGAGACAAACGAACGCTAAAACATGCGAAAATGCGTACGCCTACCTCCTCCCCAGAATCATACTTAGTGATGGGTGCGTGACACCGAAGATCAAGCGATAGGTCCATATCTAAGCAGAGTTCTGAAAAAGTTTCCGTTACTTGACAGCTGTCAAAAGATTTTGCCTACCTCCTCCCCATAACTTAGTGATGGGTGCGTGACACCAAAGAGCAGGCGATAGTAAGAGGTCCATATCTAATAAGTGTTCTAATTGGAGGCAGACGCGATGTGTGTCGTGTCACGAGCTATGTGCTCATCTCTAGTCTTCGACTAAGTGCAGTCCTGCTGCGTTGACTCATCATCATTATATGATAATGATCATCAATCTGATTGGTGGCAGGTTCAATGAACTTGCATCACTTACCAAAAAAGTCCTCCCAGGTGTCTGAATCGGATTCTATGTCCATCTTTCTGCTGCCTCTGTTGCAACTGCAGTTCTTCAGAAGTTCTTTCTTTTTTTTTCTTTTGCTGCAGTTGATTTATGTGGCCAATGCCTTTTTTGGTATTTTGTGTATGTGTCCAAATTTAGCCAAAGATTGCGTGTCTGGTTTTTCGCACTTGGCCAGGCTAAGTTATTGCCGCTTAGATATGGTATCTATCTATGTAGTTTGGCGCTCCTGTATAAAGGCCTTATTCACAGACATTTTGCTTTAGTCGCTGCGCAAATGACTTCACCCCGGCATTGTTTCCAGCTAAAAACCGAACGCTCCAATCAATTGTCTGCCGATAAGATAAACACAAATCGCGAAACGACCAACAGTTGGATTCAGGAGTTTTTTTTTGTTGTTTAGCACTGTGCGAATTATGTGCACGTCTTAACAGGTCTCTGCTTGTATCTTATCGCTGCCTTTGGCTAGAGCAAATACCCAATAAGTACGCAATTTAAGACGGAGAGTGCACCGCAACAGCTGATATACATACAAACAAACACATATGCACGTTTATAAGAAGACACAGAAATACACACACACAGATGGACACTCGACTGTTAGATACTTGTATCGTTCGCTTCTCACAGTTAACGATACTCGTGACGTTTATTCATCCACTTGTAGAGCCCGCAACAGTTCTCAGAATTTTCGCATGACTAAACCGGCTGTGAACTTTGCCTCAGCTACGTTTTCCATAAACTAAAACTAAATTATCTGTTTGATTCTCTCTTTGATTAGAATGTGGAATAGCTTGTTGGGCACTTGTTGCGCAAAGTGACAGGTAGAAACAAATACAAATACAATTAAAAAACAATTGGAAGATGCGCTTCAAATTGATGCTTCGCTGATTTTCCTTTTCCAGTTTCACCTTCGCACCGTTACTTCTAATTGTGGAAACACTCACAGAAAAGCATTGCACGCACGCGCGTTTATTAACGCGACGACGACAACGACAGCGAACGACGACGTTTCACCCACACGACGATTCGGCACGAACTGAATGCGGTTCTTCGTAACAATTCGAATACTGCTGTATTTTCTTAAGCATTCTCTTAGATTTTCGATCTCTTTACACTGTGCGCTCTGTTCGCTCTGAATAACCAGTGTTGCCAACTATCGATGGCAAAGTGTAGCCAAGGTGTCGATTAAATGATCCGCTGTTACTCTCCGATAAAGCATCGATAATTCTGCGCATATCGCCATCAACAAGCTCTTAGCCGCGCAAATTAAGAAAGATTTAGTGTGGTGATATGAATATCTATTATTTACATTTTTATATACACACCAATACAATGTCATACACATATTTATATATATATACAATCATTAATAATAGATATGCATTTCTTCAAATTTACATAGATTTACGTCGTTGCAACAATTTATGCAAGCATTCCAATACGATACCACTAAATGTAAGGATCTACAATCCATTTACATTGGTTATAGTTTTTACACTAACTGCCGTGACCATTCCAATATGATCTGCATTTATACGATCCAAGTGTATTATTGTATATCATTACAACAAGAACCGCAGATTACCCAATACGATAGCACTATCCAAAGGAAGTAGAGCTCAGCTAAAAGAAAAGGGGATTATTTTTGTTATATAAATCAACATAATAGTTACCAATGAGAACTAATATTAGCAGGACGCCACACACGATAGCACCTTCTGCCAATATCCATATCACCAATATAAGGCCAAAAACAAGGTACACTAGCGTTGCCACTAATACTGTTGGTAATAAATAGCACAAGCCCTGTAGAAATGGGTATTATAATTCCTTCTGTAAAGTTTTGAAGATCAATACTTACACATAGAACGGCAACAAGCAAGACGATTTTGGTATATACATATATAATAACAAATATTAACGCCCAAATAGACGCACCCAGACTTATATTTGGAAACATTGCAAAGACGACGATTAAGAATGCCACAAATGCGAATATAAGGCCACCAATGCCAGTAAAAAGGCAGCCATAATAAAGGTGCAGACAGCATACAAAAGATTTTAAATACCACATTTCGTACCAATAATTTTTGGCCTTTACTAAACTGTTGATTTTGAATTCTGACTTTTCGCGCCTCGCCACCTTTGCATGCAATTTTCGTATCTATCGATAGGTATCTGCGTTAAAACGTAGTGTCAATCAATTCATAGTTTCGATAGTCATTAATCGTTGATAAGCAAGAGCAGTCCGGCATCGCCAAGCGCACGACAAGTATATACATTTTCACCTTTCCATCAGAACTTAAGCATCACAACAGACTCCGCAATATTTCCAATACGATATCACTACCCAGGCGAAGTAGAGCTCCACTGAAAATGGCGGCTATTTAAGTTAGTTTTTAAAGAAGTCAAGCTTAAGTTACCCAAAACAAGGAAAATTAAGAGAATAGCCAAAACCAATTCTGCAACTTCATCTGTTATTACTATGATCCATATACTAAATGCAATGGCTAAAAGAATTGAGATAATCGCTAAAATGAAGGACGCCAGAACCAATTCGCAGATTTTCTAAAAATAAAAGAATATTAAAGATTTTAATTATTGTTTATTTTTAGATCACTTACACAACAAACACCCCAAATCAAAAGGATTTTCGACAGGCAATATAGTAGAACACATATTAACGCCAAAACAGACAATGCCACACTTTCATGTATCAACATGTATACAGCCGCGAGTATAAATAGCACAATAGATAATATGAGTCCCAAAATTCCAGTGACAAGGCAGCCAATATAAAGCGGCATGCAATACAGGAAATCAGTTAGGAAACACATTTTGGAGCAATCAAAAATAAAGAGCACTACCTGAACTGTTGATTTTAAAATGTGAGTTTTGCGCCGCGCCAACTTTGTATGCAATGATCCCGATGTATATCGATAGGTTTCTTTAAGGCCGAATACTCGATAGTGATCCGTGGTGGCAGCTGATAATTAACCAACGTCTGCGACACTAGGCAACGCCATTGACATTAAAACTGTCCTACCTGTGGAACATAAGAACGTTATTTCTGTTATCAAAGTGCACAGTTGTCAATCAAATGCAAAAATCAGCTGGAGATTTGGGAAGTTCATCTCAATTCTACAATGCAAGCAAGTTAATTTACGTCTTCGCAACAATTTCCGCAAACGTTCCAATACGATATTGCTACCCAGGCGAAATACAGCTCCACTATAAAAGAGGAATTTGTAAATTGAATTATAAAAATTAAACTAATATTACCAAAAAAAAAGAAAAGTAAGAAGGTTCCCTCCAAAAATTGCTCAAGTACAAGTACCCATATAGCCAATGCAAGGATAAAAATTACAGCGATGATAGCCAAAATAAAGGATACCATTATCAAATTGCAGATTTTCTGTAAAAAAATAATTATATAGATGACTTTTTGATTTATATATTCTTTGGAGTATTACTTACACAAACAGTACCCCAGAGCAAAAACAGTTTGGCCACACAAAAAATAATAACAAATATTAACGCCACAATAGCAAGACCCAGAGATTCGTTTAGAAATAGCCCAAAAGCGACAATGACAAATGCCACAATAGAGATTAGGATTCCCGAAATGCCACTGATTATGCAGCCCGTATAAAGGTGCATGCAATACAGAAAGTTACTTAAATAACACATTTTGGACCAAAAGTAAGGAATTCAAACTGCTGATTTTTATATATGACTTTTCGCGCCGCGCCGCCCTTGCATGCAATGCTCCCAATATGTATCGATAGTTATTATCGTCAACAGAAGCTCAACCAATCGATAGTATCGCGGGGGTGGTCGTGATAAGTAGTGGATGATAAACAAAAGCCATGGACATACTGACACCGCCACCAGCAAAAAGACTGAAACCAACGCCTGCTACTCTAGACGACGGCATGGGCATTAAAGCTGTCCTATCTGATGAGTATAAAAAGGATATAACCCTAATAAAGGTGCACAGCTGTGAATTGGAAAGCAAACAGCAGCTGCAGGCCGTCATACAGGAGCTCGCCCAGAAGCTGCCACATTTTCAGCATTTAAAGCGTGTTCATGACAGAAACGTGCTAATATGTCCCACGTCAGACATAGAGGACACATTGGAAGAGCATCTAAAGCTCCACAAAATCACGGACAATGTTTTGCAAGCCCTTTGTCGGAAGGTGAATGTTGTCGAAGTGCCCGCCAACTACGCCAAGCTGCGTGTTCAATATGAACAGATGATCAAGTACTGGCCATGCAAATTTCATCCGGACAAGTATGCCGAATCCTTGCAGAATGGCAGTAATTTTACAAGTAGTCAACGGCTCTTCCACAAGCGCATGGGCCAGCTGCTCCGTAGCCTGTCAACGGATGTGAATGAAGGCCAGCCAGTTGGGATATGTGTGGATCCGCGTCAGCCGAGCATTGTGGCCATTGCAGGTGGGCAAGGCGTTTAGTTAGAACTATTATCCTTTACTCAGGTCTAACCGGTATGTTTTATTCCAGGTAGTACCACCAGTACCCATCAACATTGCGTCATGTGGCTAGTGGATCATGTGGCACGCAGTCAGCTGGGTGGTGCCTGGCAATCACAGCTGGAGTTTGTGGACGATGATCAGAATACAACAAGAACCCTGCGCGGCCTGCCACAAACATATTATGATTACTTGCAGCGGGATGAAGCTTGCCAGGATTTGCAATTCGGTGCAGAGCTGCCCAGACGCGGTGAGCCGCCACCGGAGGATTTACTGACAGCAGACAATCTCGCAAAATACGGACCCTACTTGTGCACCGGCTACGATGTCTATCTGCTGCGCGAGCCCTGCCTCATGTGCGCCATGGCGCTGGTGCACAGCCGTGTTAAACGAATTTTCTTCCTGGAGCCATCGAAAAATGGTGCTCTGACAACCAGTTTCCAGCTGCACTCGGTTAAAGAACTGAATCACCACTACGAAGTGTTCCAGTTTACAACGTGATCCTACTTCAACTTAACAAACATTTTTTTTAATGCAATTGAAAATAGATTAAATCTTAAAGCAAAGTATCCATTTTAGGTGCTGTTAGTGGTGTGTTTCTGGGTGTTCCCTGGCGCGTGGGCGTCGAAATCAGTCCAAGCAGATGGCAATCAGCTTCCAAAATGGTTATGTCTTTGTTTGAGCCCAAGAATCTGGTGGACAGCTCCAAGTCTTTGACACGCAGACGCACGCGTGATCCACGTACATAGTCGCTAAAAAAAGGAACAATAATGCGGGTCTAGTGATTCTACATGGTCTGGTTTCCTTACCTGCCATTGCGCGTTGGCCGTGTGCAGACACAGTGAAACTTCCAGCCAAAGTCTATGTATAGATCATCACCAACCACGTGAAATATTTTGCCACTCACTACCTTGCCTTCCGCATCGCCCAGCTGCAATTGTTTGGAGATTACATAAACCATGGACATGGAATGTGGGCACTTTCCTACTTACATCAACAAACTTGGACTGGCGCAACAGTGACGCAAAGGTTTGATTGTCCACAGGCAATTCCTCCGGTGTTGCTGGGGCCGTGTACTTCTCAAAAGCACGAGCGAATCCTCCTTTGCTTATGTTTTCCGGCTCCTCCTCAACCGCCGAGCTGTTGTTTGTTGCTGTCGTTTCATTGCTATTTGCACTTAATGTGCGCCTAGCGACCGATAGTTGGCGACTAAAGCTGGTGACGTTAGCCTGGACTGTGAACCTGGTCAACTTGTGCAGCAGTGACATTGTTTTAATTAAAAATAATTAATAACTAGCCGTACGCAAAAGATGTAACAACAATTATAAGGAATATATCGATTAAATGCTGCAATGTACATGTTAATTTATCTTATCGATATATAGCCAGCTACGTAACAGGTACTATTGATACGCACATATATCGATATAAAGGAATAATCGTTATGAATTACAAAACACGCTGTCGCCGGGCGTATTTTATTTTATATACATTACGAAATCGTTAGTAGCAAGTAATTTAAAGCCACTAAAACTTCTAAAATGATACAACAACAACGCCAGCGTGTCGAGTCGGCAGTGACCGAGCTCATCGATGACATGGACAAGACGCATCTACGCAAAATGCAGGTGAATTTCTCAACAACAACATGTAACTTCAATGAGAGACTTCTAACCCGGTGCTCATGTTCTATTCGATTTACAGACGGAAATGCACTTATGTGCGGCAAAGTGTTGTCAGGACGGCACCTCCAGTGTAGACAGCGTCCAGCGTTGTGTCGACCGTTGCTCGACCCCCATGACTCGCGCGCAAAACTACGTGCAACATGAGCTGGGTGAATTTCAGGGTAGACTCCAACGTTGCGTCATGGTTCGTTGAAGTCATTTAGTATCCATTAATCCCCATTATAACTGAGCTTTTTGATGACTCCACAGCAATGCAACGATGATGTTAAAGTTAAATTGCCAGCCAATCCCAGCGAGGACCAAATTGCAAAGTTCACAGATCAATTCGAACGGTGCGCCATACAGTGCGTCGACAAGCATGTCGGCCTGATACCCACGCTGATGAAGACGATGAAGTCGGTGCTGGCTAAAGGACCCGAGTCCATCCCTCAAGTCTAAACTTTAACAAATGTTTTTTGCATTTACCTTGTAATTACCTTATTAGTTTGTTGAGTCTTGTTTAATATCTGGCAGAATATATTGTTAACATAGAAGAGCCTAACCTAGTTTTCCTTTTAGAAAGGAACAAACCCAAATCCTAATTCATAAAACAAGCTTGCTTTTTAGTACTGTCAACACAGAAGCAATAGTAATTATACAAAACAACTTTCAAGCAAAAGAAAATTCTTTAATTTCATAAACATTCAAATTTCCAAATTGTAAAATTTCATTTTAAATCCAATGGTTGAACAACAGAAACGACGCCTGGAAAATGCCATCAGTGACATGATCGAGGACATGTATCGCACCCATCTGCGACGCATGCAGGTAAGTCCTGGATTTCCAACCGTGGACTTTCCCTAACTTACACTAATACAGTCTACAATGCATCGGTGTGCCGCCACATGTTGTGATGATGAGCGTGGCACTTTGGACACCGTGCAACGTTGCATTGAGAAGTGTGCAACACCACTGATGGACGCTCAGGACTATTTACAGAACGAGTTAGGCGAATTTCAGAACCAATTGCAAATCTGCGTTAAGGTAAGATCTACCCAAGGTGGTAAACAGATTTCAAAGGATTGCATTTTTGATAGGAGTGCAACAGTGATGCACGCTCCCAGATGTCGACCAATCCCAGTGAGCGGGAAATGTCACGATCTAAGCATTTATTTGAGGTGTGTACTGGCGGTTGTGTGGACAAACATATCAACCTATTGCCAGGCCTTATGAAGTCAATCCAAAAGACCCTGGACAGGGGTGTGCCCAGGAGATCGTCACTGCGAGATCAACGCCATAAGGAGTCATAACAGTTAGAAGTATTTTTCATTCTGGAGACAGCAGCGTGTCGTTACAGGGGAAACTAAAACCCCATCGTGCTAGTGTGTTGTTTAACCAAATCCCAACGACTGATAAGCTGCCGTGTTAAAGGTCAAGGAACAATTGATAAGACCCATTTAAGTAGTCTATTAGTCTTTGAGAGATTTGTAACTTATAATGAACTTATTTGTTTGGTTTTGCACAATTTTTTTTTTTTTTTTTGGTATAGCTAATCTTAAAAATATACATAGAAGGAAACACTTGCGACCTACGAATCTAAATATCTAATATTAAGTAGCAATCCTAAGCATTATATAACAACCGTTGTGCATGTTGCATCTATTGCTCATCCAGTTTGGTCCTCACACCATACTTGCTCCAGAACGTCACCTTGGACGTGGTCCTCTTGCAGTTGTTCTGGTACACGCTGCACGAGTCGAAGGGCGGACAATAGAGATGCAGTGAGACAGACGTGTCTGCGTGATTCGGATTCTCCACGCGATGCAGGCCCAGATTGTCTATATAAGAGGTAGGAACAGTTAGCATAGTTTACTTTGAGAGAGATTTGCGAATCATTTACCATTGATATATGCCACATCATTGACTGCAATGGGCGTTTCACCGATCTCCAGCAGCTGACGATCATCGATCTCAGCATGGTGCTCCTGTTGTTGAACTCTCTCCGTAGTGCCGGGTCGATTGGGATACTGATAGCGTTTCTCACGCAACTCGCCCTTAAGCATCTTCATGAAGCAATGCGAATCGGAATGGTCATGCACGGAGGAGCTGTGACCCTCACCCCAGCAGAGGATGAGCAGATTGAACTTGCCATTGCCGGCATCAACCAGATTTCTTGTGTACGTGTAACGATCGAATTTGGCGTACTTGCGCCATTCCTTGGGATTTGATTTGTAGGTCAACATCAGATGATTAACCATCTCGATGTTCACATAATTCGTCTCAAATTCACGATGAAGCGCCGAAATAAGATCCGGCAAGCTATCAACGACGGGTCCGTACTTTAACGGTTTCTCCAATGCGCAATAATATTGCGTGGCCTGTCGCAGATACTTCTCCTGATCGACCTGATCCAGTTCCGAATCAATCTTGGATAAAGCCATTTTGCACTTGCTTTGATTCACCTGTTAACAGATAGGAAAAGGTTATTAAGGATCAGAATTATGTTGAGGTTATTCGGAATGACGTCTCGCGATCTGAGTTCAACCTATTTAAGTGGAAAACTACTGATACAAATATAGATTTACAATCGCGTGTACTTACTTTTTGATTGATTTAAATGAATTACGTTTTGTACGAACTAACAGGAAGCTGATAACTGTAACTGTATCAATAGCGATTGTAAAGCTCCAAAGGAAACGTCTCAAATTTGAATATATATACCGACATACATCCGAGCTCGAGCCACTAAACTCAACTGACCGATCGCGAGTGATCGTCTCGGACAATATTCCAAAGATTTCTATATGCATATATATATATATATTTATATATACATATTATATGCATTAAAAACATGGTACTTCACACACGCCTTTATCTCTCAAAAATATATACTATATATACGTATAACGATCGATCTCTGAGCTTGCAAACGTTGCCAGGAGCACAACATCTGGAGTATCTCGGCGGCACACGAGGCCCCCTAAAGATTAGCTACGATCTGTTATATTTTCACTCGGCTGATAACACATATCAAATCTAGTTATTTCCAGACAATCTCATCTTAAACTCTCAAAAATATTATTTTGTATGCATTCACAAAAAAAAGATCTGTATTTTATAAACAATAGATTATACTTTTGCGTCATTTCAATTCTTAGTTGGAACAGTCTTTTATTTAGAAGGAGATTCCAATCTGAGTATTCTGTGGGTTTTTTTGTCGACGTAGTTTCCGATGAAAGTTCAAAAGGAACAACTAAATATATTGCATACTTTTGTGGAAAATACCTCAATGTTTTTTTTTTATCATTTATACGAAATTATTAGAAACATATAGAAGTTAACAGTAAACGTGAGATCTTTTTTACATAATGAGCCGATCGTGAATCAAATTGCAAATCTCATTACAGCAAATGCCACACTATGAGTATGAGTATAATTATGCCCCCAGGCACATATCATTTTGCAATCTATGAGCTGTGCTCAAAGTGAGAGCCGAAAGATTTGAAAATGTTTTGCAATGTTAAAAACGCGCCAACTTGGCACTCGCAACTTTCGCAACAGGTTAAGGCAGGGGTGAAAACAGCAAAAAAAAAAACAAAACAAGTTCGAAAACAATATTGAACTAGCGGAAAATATGTAAACAAATAGCTGAATAGCACTTGCCGCTAGTTCAACAAACTGCAAGTGAAAAGAAAAGGAAGTTGAGCAGGATTTCAGAATTTTATGACTCACCATTTTGATAATTTAGTTGCACTTTTCCTTTTAAATTGTTTAGAAAATTGAATAATTTTAGGATCTGCCACAGGAAAACCTTCAAATGTCTTCTTGGATACGCGTCCACTTCGTTTGTGTGCCCGTCTCTTTGATCTTACATCAATTTATGGCATTTTGACCATGCAAAACGTCATTTTCACTCCAAACGCAATATGAGTGACAATCCCTGGACTCAAATGGCATTTTGAGCGCATTTGGCGGCAGCAGCAGCGCTTGCTTAGCCTAAGGCAGACGACATCTTTGATTGCCGCTGTCGCTTGAGTGTGTCTGTTACCGTTGTTGTTGTTGCTGTTTGCATATTTCTGTTGTTGTTATTTTTTTGTTACGCTCAAGTCGTTTCTTTGGCTGTTGCTGTTGTTGTTGTCGTTTGCATATTCTTCTTTTGCGCCGTTTCTTTGGCTTTGTCCGTAGTTAGTTGTTGTGTTGTTATTTTTTCTTTCTCTCTTTTAGGCCATTGAAAATTTATGTTGTTGTCAAGCATTAATTATGGAGACGGTTTCTTCTTCTTCTTCTTTTTCTTGTTGATGTTTTTCGATATTTGCAGAAAGCAGATACAAGATATCATCGGCTCAGTGGGAAACCATTGCCTCTTGAGTTTTTTTGTTGTTGTTGTTGCTGATTCTTGAGTTTGGCCTGGGGTCAAATACCGAACCTTAAGTACTGCAGCAGAGTTAGATGTGTGTCAAGTATTGTTTTATTTGATCTTTTCTTAGAAGATACCAGACTTATTTTCATCTGTTTCCTGTTTACCTGAAGCACCTCGATAGATTTTCTGGAACATAAAAGAACAACTGGTTCCTGTTGTTTCTACCTAACTCAGGACCTTTACCTGTAGTACCTGCATATGGTTAATCATTTTACTTTCAGCATTTGCCCACTGACCCAGACAGAGTTTTAATTAACATAATCCGTTGAGCGATTGATTTCCACATTCCATTCTTAGGTTTAATGAACTTTGACTCGTTCATTTGGCTAAAATATATCTGAATCTATTAATGTTGCGACAGCTTAATATTAATACAATTTTTCTGTTGACTGTTTTTCAATATATTATCAATAACATGGCACCATATTCTAATCTAAAATGTAAAAACAAAAACAAATAAAATTTGTCACCTTTGGGTCTATACTTTTCGGTCTATAGCGTATTTTAAATAATAATCTAATCAGTGTGAAATAATATTGAACTGGTGTAATACAATTTTAATATGTACATCATTAAATGAATGATAATAATAGCAGAACCAAATTTAACTGTCTATAAATAGTTTTATACTATATGCATTAAAAAAACATTACTTTTCAATTAGTAGATTCCAATTTTAATTTTATGACTTGTCCATATAAGAAAGGCAAATGATATATTTACCACAGTCCCCATCGAAATGTTTAGCTTACTTGTCTTTACTGTTATTCTGCTCCAGATCTGGTTGCACTGGATACCCGTGAGTACTATCATATATCGCAAGGAATACCAGATATATAGAAAGTTATACCGATTTAGATTCAAGCGACGATCAAATTTGGTAACCTGCAATGTTCCGCTGATCAAGAAGATATGCTCAGCTTGGAGGAGTGCCATATAAAGGCTATAAATCGCTATCGCAATGTCGCAAATTTTCGATTTAGGCTTAAAAAGGTATTGAAAGAGGTGAGCATATATAACTAAGATATATCTGAGCCGACTCACAATAACTTTCAGTAGTTCATGGTTAAGTTTAGACTCCTGAAACGCGAACGTGGCGGCTGGCATCCATTTTTGTACCAAAGTTCCGTGGATGTTTGCGAATTTCTTCAGCGTCCGAAGAAGTTTTTTGTGTTCAACACGATGTTCTCGTATTTGAAGAAATATACGAACCTAAATCACACCTGTCCCTTTCTGGTAAGTGACTGATATCTATGGTTATATGAAACTTAACATTCTTTTCGATCAGGCTGGTACGGAGCTATATGTTTCGAATTGGTCAATGGATGAGGCGGTGTTTATCAAGAATTTTCCCATCGACGTGGGGCAATACGCGCTGCACACAATTTGGTATCACAATAAGAAAGTATTATTACAACTTAACGGAACTATTGTTTACACTGATTAAACTATAATTGCTTTCAGTTACATTGTTCGATTACATAAGGCATATAAATATTTTGAATATAAAAGTAGTTTAAACTCTAGAAGACAGACATACATATAGTATATATATATTTTTGGTGTTGGATGCCAGTGGAAGAATATTAAATGCACCGTTTACATAAAACTTGACTCCGGCTAATCATCATCCTCTTCATCGGACAGATCAAATTTGTCATCATCGAAGTCAATGATCTTAAAAGGAAATCAAGAAAGTTTTATTAAATATATACAATAGGTATTGCTGATATCCAAAACTTACCTCACTATTTAGTCGCATAAACTCTGAGATGCCTGTCAAATCCTCCAGATACTTTGCTGTTTCGAAAGTCTTGAACAGAAATCCATGACCCTCGCTACGATAAGCAGCCAACACACGCTGAAAATTAGTAAACATTATAAAAATTAATTAAAATCGAATGAAATTTAAGTTAATCCTATTTAAATTTACCTCGGAGCAGGCTATACACTGCGCAAATTTCTGTGTAGCCGGCAAAATGTTCTCATAGTTGCACAGCATGCCGCGTATGGAATGCGGCAATATGCCTAGTAATCCCTCCGGCAGTTGCACCTCTGCCTTCTGCTGGTCACGAGTGTTGGCGTAGTAGGCAGGCGCCAGTTCGCGTTGTGGATGCTGGAGCAGCGCCACTAACAGCTCCACCGCATAGCTGGCTGCTATGTTAGAGACGCCCGGCCTGGTAACAGTGCACTGTTGATCCAATGTACGATCTTTGAGCGACTGTAAAGCGAATAACAGTGCGATTAACAGAGCGAATAACAGAGCTGTAAGTGTTGCTGTAACTTAACATTGTTTACATTTTGCATGGTTGAAGTTTAAGCGATGATCTAGTATATAAGCTTTAAGCTCGCGCTAAAGCTTTATACAGTGTCAACAAACGCTGGCACAGCGAGCTTTCAACACGACAGTGCAAAAAAACAACAAAAACAAAGCGAAAACCAAAAACAGACGAAAATGACGCTGCCTCCCATAGGTAAGACAGCTGAGCGCGTAAACAGTTAAAATTTTCACTTAAAACAGAATCTATCTAAATATGAGTAGAAGTACACAACGTGGCAGGGCCAGTGGGCCAGTGGGAGTGAGTGCATTGGGCACGCCAGCAACGCCCTGTCGCAATGCTTAGACTTGCCGTCGGTTCTTTTTACTTTTGTTTTTTTGTGATTAGATAAAGTTCCATAGAGCGTTAGCCCACGCTCATTGTACGTACTGTAGACAGTGCCCACTCAGAGAAGGGGTTCCAGTAATATATTCTCCGACACAAAACAAACACGTAAAATATTGTATTCATTGAACGTTCTGGGAGCGATAATGTCGATTTGCCTTGGCAGCGCCTAGTTTAGAGCTTGTCTACCATAAAAAATCCAATTTTAAAATATAAAAAACCTTAAAACATTGATTAAATATGTTAACAGAATATGCTGGAAACCTTTCGCATCCGCTGGAGTTCGGCCATGTGCTGGAATTTGTGGCCAAGACCATCGATGGAGCGACCAGGTAAGAAAACGACAAACATGACTAAGTACCTTGTCTTCGGGCTACGCTCTTATCAGAACAATGACTAATTGTATAATGATATTTCAGATTTCACATAAATTTATGCTCGGCGAAGTCTACGGTGAACTTGGATGCGGACATAGGTCTACGGTTTTCCTGCTATTTTCGCGATGATAAGATCGTGCGTAATGCGCGCGTAAATGGCATCTGGGGCGAGGAGGAAGCCCATGTTACGGATGACAATGGATCACTGGGCAATCCCATTGTTAGCGGCGAGTTCTTTATGGTCTACATCTTGGCCTGCGAGGATTGCTTTCACATCTCGATAAACAGTCGAGAGTTCTGTAAATTTGCCTATCGCCTGCCTCTGAGCTCTATACGGGCCGTAGAGATTAGGGATCAGATACAGGTGATAAAACAGGTCGATCATCGTGTGATATTCCCGAATCCCTGGCCCGCCATACACGCATCCGATTACAACAAGGCATTCAGCAACGATCAGCCGATACTCTTTAGTCCTGGCCATGTCATCGTCCTGACGGCGCGTTGCTTTGTAAACAAACGTGGACAGTTTATCCTCAAGTTCATGGAGACAGACACCAAGCGGGAGGAGCTACATTTCAGTGTCCGTTTCGATGAGAAGGTCGTTGTGCGCAACTCCATGAACAGGAACTTTGAGTAAGTTACCCTTCGAGCACTTCAGCAAGTGACAATTAATGACCATTTTCCACCACAGATTCGGCAACGAGGAGCGTCATGGCGGTTTCCCCTTCGTCTTTAATCAACAGTTCAAACTGGCCTTGGCCTTTACGGAGCGCGAAGTCCTGACCGCTGTGGATGGTTACAACTTCTTCAGCTACGCCTGGCGTACACCGAATGCCATGATGAATCTGGTGGGTTTCAAGGTGACCGCGTTAGGTGGACTGGTCATCCAAATAACCGGAGTAGATCACGTCCAAACGGGTGATCCGACTTGCGGTGGATTTGAGCGATATTCGCGACACGATTACGAGTGTGCATAGGTACAGTATGTCTACTATTTTGTACAGTGTATAAACGGTTATGTATCTATAGTATATACTAATAATAAAAAGTCTGAAAGTTTGTTAAAATAATCAACTCTGGCAATCTATAGACCTATCTATCAATCTTAAACCCTAACCTAGAGCTAGATTTCTTGAGTACTTACATTTCCAGGCGCTGTGACATCATTGCAGAAGTAGCAGCCCAGCTGCTGTCCACTGATGCACTTGAGTCCAGCGACTTCTTGGTTAACGTCGCCTGCAAGCTCCCGCGTACTGCCATGTCGCATAACGAGGTAGCTGTCGAAGCCCAACGCTGCATTGAGCACAATCTACAAGGGGTTGTGGTCAGGATTAGACTTTATTCAGCACTTGTTTTGATTTGGAGCCAACCTTTTGTTGTGCCGCACCGAGTAGCGTGGGCAGCCAGCGGCTCTCCCGCGAATCGGTTAGCAAGAAGATGACATCATGTGCCGCCACTTGCTCCTCAATCAGCTTTAAATGCTCCTCGGTTTGCTGGCGCAGTGTTTCGCCTATGGTGTGACCGGGCATGGGTATTTCCAGCACATAGCCTTTGGTGACAGCACAAGGATTGATCTCGAGCAGACGTGCCGCTGCTGTGGTGGCCTTCATGCTGTTTCCGGCCACTGCATCCGCATGAGTGTAGAGGCTCTGGCGTACAGGATTCGAGTAGCTTACCTTACCATTGTCCAGCAGTGTTATGTGCTTGAATCCCCAGGACTAAAACGAGAGTTAGCTTTACATATTGATAAATAGAAGACAGTTCCAACGCACCAGCAGATTACGCGCCACAGCACAGCCGAGTGTACCGGCTCCAAACAGCAGACACTTTGTTTGTGCCAAGATCTCCAAATTCAAATCAGGCACCAGACGCCACTTCATCAGCTTGAGATTCAAATTTGTCGAGTTCTCGGCTAATCTGCAATGCGTTGAAGTATTTATTAATAAAAGAAAGATGCGGTACTTTATGTGGTTAACCTACTTGGCTGGATCCATGCTGTCCCGCATTGAGACCATACGTGGACCCATCTTGCCATTGCGATTCAACTCCCAGCCGACAAATTGCACCTCCTCGTAGTTACATGGCTCCGCCTGTAGCACCTGCCAGATCAAACTGTTGTCTAACTGCATCTGCTGATCGTACCGTAGGCCCAGAAACTTGAGCGTTTGACCTACTAATCTGGGACTGAAATAATACAAATCAGTAAAACAAACACAAAAGATAACAAGATGAATGTCGTCTCTCCCTGGGCATTATCACATCTTTTATCTCAGTTTGACTCAATTCTGCAAGATTGTCGCTCAATTTTGAGTTATATTCTAATGTAAAAGATGCTTTCTCTTTTCTTTACACGCACTAAAAGGCATTAACAGTGCCTATCAAAATTGCAGTGTTAGAAATAACTCAAAATAGAGATAAGAGTGAAATTTGAAGAGAAATTATAACGGAAATACTGATATGGCATATTTTTGTCTATATATATAAATATGAATAAACTTACTATTGCTTGAGTAGAAATGCCACATAATTGCGCATTAGCCAGGCTGGATTTTCATATTCGCTGGGATCAGCGAAGCAATAGTAGTAATGCTTCGACTCCTGTTCATTGAACTGGCTTAAGCTGCGTGATTCACACACATTTTCCTGTTCATTTGCATACAGGATGAAATAGTTTTGCTTCTCCGCAGGCAATGCCCGTATAGCTGTAACAAAGGCATCACAATTGGGGAGATCTTTAAGCTTTAAGGGATCGCACTGCAGTTTTAGTGTGGGCGTCAGAAGACAGGGAAATCCAAACCAATAGTAGTAGCTATGGCACTTGAGATCGGCAAATGAAAGCACAAAGAAACGACTTAATAAACTGGAATCATTAAGCACACGACCACTGCTCATATGATTCAGTAGCTGCTTTCCCTCATCAGCCAACAAAGAAGTTTTATCGAGTGCTTTAAATTCTTCTATAGTGTTTTTATTGTAAATATTTCCAACGGCTGCATGGCTAAACTTTGGTGGCTGCGCCGCACTGTAAATTTAAATGAATGTTAACTTTGTAACAATGTCAGCAAATTGCCGCCCCTAAAATTTACCTATTGTATGCGCTATAATCTACCTCCAGAAGACAACCAGAGGCCTTGCGATTTGTATAGTGACCAGAAATTGTTCGTTTTGCATCTGAGAGGCGATCGTAATCCAATTTCAGTTCGGCTAATTTGTGCCAAAAAGTGGGAGACACAAATGATTCAAAAGGCGCAAATTGTAAAATTCTTTCATTGGGATCGTTCATTTTGCTAAGATCGTCTGTATATCACTAATGTATTGCTGAGTACACAAATAAACAAACAATGGGAGCGACCAGAAGAGAACTGCATGGAATGAAACAAACAGCTGAGCAGTGGACTCTGTAAACTAAAAGAGCGCACTGTTCTTGTTGTGCATAAGGGGCATACGGATGAAAGTAAGAAATGTTATTATTTATGTCAATATTAACTCATTTCGGTTTCTACATAAAATGTAATTGACTATTGTAATCCAATTTACATATGTATATAGCCAATGGCATAGTAATTCCATTACCAAAAAGTTTTCCTTAATAATATCGATAGTACTATCGATTGTAATTATCTATTCGATCCTGTTGCTGTAAAGGCCTGTTATGGCTCTGTTATAGCTATGCTAGGCTACTAGGTAAAATATTTTGAATTCCCCAACAGCTGGTAATATATTTTAAACAACTACCTTATCGTCCTGTTCGTTGGTGATAGCAGTTTTGTTTGTAATATTTTCATTAATAAAATCATTTTTTGTTATCTGCAGTTAACATCAGGTTTTACCAGAAAACGATTAACACTTACTGTTAATAACAGTTGAGAAAAGTGTTAAGTTTTTGGTTATGTTTTCTAGTCTTGTTACTTGTGCGTTATTCATACGAACTTTCGGTCACACTGCATACAAACTCACTCGCAGTGTTCGTTTTGCCATACACAGGAAGTTTAGTAATTATAGAGGTTAGTAAAAATTTAAATTCTATCTACATATAAAAGTAGAAAAAACAGTGCTTTAATATTGAAAAGTGTGTGACATTATTATGAATGCAATTATAAAGTGAATAAAGATTACAAAAAAGACATAGCCTGAAAAAAAATTTCCATGATGTTTGAGAGAAAACGTATATTGAATATGTATATACATACATACATACATTTCAACGTCCTCGTTTCTGCTTCGTGCACGGCAAATCCATTCTTGAAATCAATAAAAGTGAAATATGCTAAACTGTTATCGCATTTTTAGCGAAAATTTGTATAACGTAAAGTGAAAGAAAAATATAAATGCGCTGCATAAAAACTGACAAAGAAAGCCAAAAATGATTCACTCGAAAATACAAAGAAATAAATGTATGCATGTGTATGTATATATGTATGAAGATAGATAGTTAGAGTGAGAAGAGCAGCAGCAGCGGTAGCAGCAGCAGCAACGTCAAGTGCCAGCAAACAAAATGGCGTCGACATACAGCGGAAAAACTCAATGCTGTTGACGTTGCTCTGCTGCTGCATGCTGCTTACTTTTCTTCTCCCCGCCTTTGTTGAGGTTGATTTTTTCGATTCGCTTTCAATGCAGCTTCATTTTGATTTTCCGTGTGTACGCTTTATCTTCCGAACAGGCACACACTTTTTCACACACACACTATATCAATATATTGTGTGCGTTCATGTATGTATGTAGCCGAAAGTGCACTTTGTACAATGCTATGACGAAAGCATTATACAAAGGGAGGGAAGAGAAACTAGTTGCAAAGTATATTAGGAACAGTCCGGGCAATGGAACAGTGAAAATGAGGGCGGGTCATTGGTTTGGGTCGTCCATATATACAGATTGTGTATACCCTGGTGTAATTGTACGAACCTGTAAAATAAATTTCAATAGTAAAACAATTTGTACCCACATCAATTGTAAAATTTTCTAGTGCCGATTGTTTTTCATAATGTGGGTGCGTGCCATTGGAAACGGCATAAGTTTTTTCTAGTGGGGCTTACTTAGCGCTTGTGCACGACTCACTCGAATTGAGGTCAAAATCATCCACAACTGGGTCTCTTGTCGGCATCGGTTGGGTCGTGGCCGGGTCGGGGTCGTCGACGTCTTTTCGCTGCAACGCAAAGAGGGAGGCAATATGCGCAGTTTTCAGGGTGGATTTTCATCTGGACAGTTTGGGGGTGTTTAGAAATACATTAAATTGCAAGCACTCAACCCGTACACATACATCCATGTAAACCTGTATATGCATACATACACATGTATCGACATACAGTCTGAGGGTTGCTTTTGGGGTCTTTTCATATGCAGTTTTCGGAAAAGCTTGGGCATTTCTTTTCACTAATTCCATACACCCCACTACATATGTACATGTGTACTAATCTATGTATTTCCATGTGTTGGTATGCGCGAGAAAGCTTTTATTTGAGCTAAAAAAACAATCTGCAAATTTTTAGCAAGTAAATGTGACTCATGTCTAATGCGAAGTAATTTATATTTGTTTATGCTAAGTCCGCTAATCAAAAAATACAACGCAACCATCTAGTACATTTTATTGGGGTCAAGAGACTTTAATTCGATGGCGCAGAACGCAAAAGGCACACAGCAACAAAAGCTCTAGGCAGAGGCCATAAACCCCACACACACACACAGACACGTACGCATACATACACACACAGGGAAAGGATACTCACAATGAGTATTTTTGAGCGCTTGTGCGCAGCAGCAGCAGCGTCTAGCGAAATGAGTACAATTTATACACACTCGCAGACAGCGAGTGCATATGGGTGCGTCTGTGTATGTGATACGTGAGCATCCACATCTCAGCTTTGATTTCGTATATACATATGTATGTACAAGTATATATGTAGAAGTTCAATCTCTGCGAGCAAAGCGCGCGCAAACAAAGAAAAAATCCAACAAAGAGAAGAGCAAATGACCTGAACGTCATTTGCCCAGTCAAATTAAGGGTATGTTGTGCATTAAAATTGTCCTAACACATACTACATTGATTATTGAGCGCTCTCAAGTAATTGCATAAATACATGTATACATACTTATATGATGTATGCATATAACAAGTTCACTGTAGCTGCGCATTATAATTGTGCCCACAAGACGACAACTCTGTCGCGTAGTTGTAGCTATACATAAACCTACATACACACACCGACACATGCAAACATTTCCCCAAGCTGAGTAAGAACGCAACAGTCGCGTATGTGTGTGTATGGCGCTCAATTCCGTTTCATCGTGTGTGGGGAGAAAAAAAAGTGAAATAAACTTGAAGGTGTTTTGCGAGGTTATTTTCATTGAAATTCCAGTTTAATGCTTCTGTGTATGAGTAACTGTATATGTGTGTTAGTTTCCCGATTGCCATTTCTTTACGGCTATTAGTGGTTTAGCTAGCAACAACCGTTACTTAAATTAAACTTGAAAGTACAAGCTGTTTGAAGCTGAGCTTTTTCGAGTGTAAAAATCAAGAAAGTAGCGATTTATGTGAGTGCTTCTTAACAGCTGTGCAGTCACATCCATACATAATTGAGTGAAAAATGAGTACTAATTGATTGTGCTGGTATTAGTGGAATTCTTTTCAATAAAAAATCCTTCAAATTATACGTTTTTAGTATATGTGTGTATGTGTGTATTTTTTATATATGTATATATATTATTACATATCTGTATATCTCTCAGTGTTCATTTGCACATTTGTCAGTATCACGTACGTATAATATTACACTCCATATATTATTCGAATTTCGCGTCTAGGATTATTTTTTTTTTTTTTTGAAACTTAACCCCTACCTTAAACTTATTTTTAATTGGTTTTTCGGCACGGCTTTTTTTCTCTAATCCACAGGATTCCTATAAGCGTACGGCAAGTAAAACGGAGAACGGCAATATCCGATTTAGACAGGAATCTATATATAACTACAAATTCACTTAGACTGGTAAAAGTGCACGCAGCCCACGCATAACAAAGGAAAAGAAGCAGCAGACGATTGACTTAGGACAAAGCAACCAAAGGGAGCCCCATCATAAATTACAGCTATATACATTATATACAGCTTTTCTACATATATATATCTATATATTGTGTGTGTGTCTCTGTGTGCGTTTGTCTGTGTGTATACAAAATTTCTGTTTTGTTTCGCGTGTGTAGTGTTGAATAACGCAGGAGAGAGCAATTATCAGAAATTGAAGATTTATAGAGAGAAAGATAGAAGATCAACAGCAATCGCCGTAAAGTAAACAGAGCTTACTGCTTACTAAAGGGATTTAAAGGTCCAAGCCGGACCAAAGGATAACAAACAAAAGAGAGAGAAAGAAAGCAGAGAGAGCCTCACGCGTGTCAAACAACCGTGAAGCTTGAGAAAGAGGTAGATTTTTTTCACTCCCAAGGCGATAAAGAAAAATCATCACCATTCCACTATCAACGTACGACGCCGCTCCCCTTTTGCACACTTACGACGATAGTCCGCAACGTTGGACTAACGGTACAAGCAGCAACGGGCATCAGGCAGGCGTCATCATAGATCAGTTTCGGTGCGCAAAAACGATCACCATTGAGGGAGGCACCAGTACCGGTGATACGACGAGCATCGGCGGCGGAGGCGTTAACGATTTAAGACTGGTAATAACGGCCCAACAAAACGATATCATCGAGCGCAATTACGATCAATTGACCAATCGAGGCGGTGGAGGCGGAGGCGGCGGCGCCGTTGTAGGCGTCACCAGCAGCAGTAACAACGTCAGCGGCACCACCGGAGCCCAAACACCACCGACACCACAAGCGACAACGGCGTCGATAGGACAAAAGACTCTTCTTAACACCAGTCCCAATCTATTACCGATAACAACTGCAACCGATACGTTCAACAATCTCAAGAATCTGGTTAAAATCGATAAAGGCTCAACACCCGCATCCCATACCAATCATACCGGCGGCGGTGGTAACTATCGTTCCAATAAATCGGCATTAGCCGGTAACAACGAATCATTATTGGGCGGCGGTCGAAACGGAGGTCGTACCGTGGGAGCATCTGGAGTTGGATCAGGTAGTGTTTCATCAACAGTAGGAGGTGCAGGACAAGTTGGTGGCCCAAGCGGACACTTCTCCACTGGCTATAATAAAAATACCGTCAAAATTCGTCAACACGATTCAGAGCTAAGCCCAAGACCTCGACGATCTTATCAAAACGATTCGTCGTCGTCGCGTTACTATAACAAAAATAGTGACATTTTGGGTACTAGCAACAACAACGGCGGTAATCAGCAGCCAGCTTTAGGTAATAGCAACGCTGATAGCACCTATAACGGTACAGGAGGAGTCCATCGTGGTAGTCGCAATAACTATCACACGAACTCCGATGGCGGAAGCTACAATAATCGCAATCTAAACTCCAATTCGGGCGGCAACTATCGCTCCCAACATCAGCAGAATAACAGCAACAGCGGCAGCAGCTCACGCTACGAGACGGTCAATGGCAATGGCAACAGTAGCAATATCGGCCACCAGCAGCAGCAGCAGCAACAACAACAACGTCATTACGGCAACAACAGCAACTCGACGTCAGGAGGAGGCAGCAATAGTAACAATATCAATGCAAGTAAATCCAATTATGCACGTAATGATGGAAATGCTGGTCATAGCTTGAGTGGACGCTATCGTGACGATTATACCAGAGACAACAGGGACAACTATAGGGACAGGGATAGCTACGCAGACACCGATTCGCCCGGACATCAGCGATACACTAGCAACAGCAGTCTTGAGCGCAATAACGGACACACTGTTGGCGGAGGAGGCAGCGGTCGGTATAGAAGCAACAACGACTCGCTCCCATCAGCCAGAAACAGCGAGGACCGTTACGAGCGTGGACAAAGCTATAGGCATCAAGGGGCACCATCGACAAATGTTTCATTGAATCAGCAATCACAAATACAGCAGCAACAGCAACATCAGCATCAACAACAGCATCAACAACAGCATCAACAACAGCAACATCAACAGCAACATCAACAGCAACAACAGCAGCAGGTAGCAGTCAAATCAGTAACACCACCTCCAACAACAGGAGCAGCAGGAGGAGCGCCTGCAGTACAACAGACTGTACCAATAACTGGACGCTGGATACCACCATCGCTGCGTCCACAGCATGGACTCACCCAAAGCGAGAAGAATGATGCAGTTTTCCGACGTGTGCGTGGCATATTAAACAAATTGACACCAGAAAAGTTCCAGGAGCTGAGCGATGAATTGCTTAAATTAGATCTTAATTCTATTGTAATACTTAATGGGGTTATCCTGCTAATCTTTGATAAAGCCTTGGACGAGCCAAAGTACTCGTCTATGTATGCACAGCTGTGTAAGCGTCTCTCCGAGGAAGCGCCGTCATTTGAAAAGGATCCAAACAATTCGTGCACATTTCTACGTCTTCTAATCGCCGTCTGTCGGGATAAGTTTAACAATCGTCTGAAGCGAGATGAGGCCAACGATAATCGACCACCCCCAGAGAATGAGGCAGATGAGGAAGAGCGACGCCATCTGGCGAAACAGCGTATGCTGGGTAATGTCAAGTTTATTGGAGAGCTCAATAAGTTGGATATGTTGTCAAAGAATGTTCTGCATGCCTGTATTATGGAGCTATTGGATAAGAAGAAGAAGCGTACGGCCGGTGCGCAGGAAATGTGCGAGGACATGGAATGCCTGGCTCAATTGCTCAAGACTTGCGGCAAGAATCTGGATTCAGAACAGGGCAAAGAGCTGATGAACCAGTACTTTGAGACGTTGGAACGTCGTTCAAAGTCAACTGAATATCCGCCAAGGATACGCTTCATGCTAAAGGATGTCATCGAGCTCCGCCAGAATCACTGGATACCCCGTAAAATTGGCGGCAGCTCCGACGGACCCGTCCCCATAAAGCAAATACGCTCGGACGATGACTCAATCATACGCACCCAATTCGCCAATCGCAATCGCGAGATGCGCAACAATGATCGCGATAACGACAACTGGATGACGCGCTTCCATCTTAATCTACAGCCCGGCGGCTACAATGACATGTTTAGTGGCCTTAGTGTAACTGGATCATCACCCATCGTATCGCCGTAAGTACTACACATACCTAAAGATTTTAAAGACAATTCTTCTGATCCTTTACAAGAATATTGGCGAGATTTCACTGTATTCCCAATTTTAACTCATTTTTTATTTTAACCTTTAGTTTTGCCAATGCGAACAACCGGGATCGGGATCGCGATAATCGCCAGTACGGCAATAGGGATCGCAATCGTGAACGTGATCAGGGCGGTAACTCCGGCGTTAATAGCGGCGGCAACTATGGCAATCGCTACAACAAGCACAACAACCAAAACGGCAGTGGCAACAACGGAGGCGGCGGCGGTGGCGGCAGCAATCGCGATGACAATCGTGGTGGCGGCGGCGGCGGTGGTGGTGGCTCACATCGGAACAACGATCGCAACAACGACCGCAACAACGATGGTCAATACGGTGGCAATCAGCTAATTTTGGGTAGCAAAGAGTTGGCCCCACGTTTCAAGCGCAATCTGATAACGACCAACCAGGATGCAGTCGAGAATTTGCAAATGCGTCCGGCAGCCAACTCGTTGCTGTTCCGCGCAGCATCACAGAATCAGAAATTCCCGGCTACATTGCCCATTTCGACGCCGCCAAATGTCAACTCGTCACAGCAATCATCGCAGTTGTCGAACTCTCATTATCCGCTGCTTGGCACACCAACATCGCATCTGATGAATCATCCAACGCGTCCATCTTCCACACCATCGGCTGAGTATGGAGCTGATAACCGCTTGCTGCACAATGCTCAACAACATAATGAGAAGAGCCTGAAGGCGACTTCATCATCGCCAAACTTCGGCACAACTGGACAAACAGGAGGAGAAAATAACGCTGAGAGGAAGACTTCAGCCAGTGAGGGACAGGATCAGCAGCAACACCAGGGTGGTAACTCAAAGAATGGCGCCGTCGAGCGACCAACAACACCCGCTGGTGGCTCTGGCACTGGTAGCGGCAGTGGTTCCGCTGGCTACAGCAAGCAGCAGAAGAAGGACAAGGGACCCAGCAAGGAGGAGCTAACCAAAAAGGCCACTGCCTTCTTCAAGGAGAAATTCTACTACGACGAAGAAATTAATTCAGTGACTGAAGAACAAGAAGTAACTGGAGAAGCAATAACCACAATAGTTGAAGAAGATGAAACAACTGCCGATAAGTTTGAAGAACTGATAGATGGTTTCCTCGAGCTGAAACTGCCAGAGAAATCACTGAAGGATGTATGCCTTAATTTGATAATGGAGGTGCTGGACCGTGTGAACGATGTTTACTTGGAACGTGTCGTGCGCTTCCTGCAGACTTTGCGCAAACAGTCCAGCATTAAGCCAAATGTCATCGTGGAGACCTTTAAGCAGCTGGTGAACAAGATGAACGAACGCGAAGCACTCAATCCACGGATAACAGCCTTGGTGGCCTCTGTGCTGAGCAAAACTGTTTGTGAGCCGGCACTGATTAAGTTGAATGATATTGCCAACTATACGGACAATGGACAGCATTATCCATTGTTCTTGTTGGTGCTGCAGCATCTGCATAAGACCATTGGCAAAGAAGCATTGGAGGAGAAGTTCCGGGCAAGCAAAATTGATTTGATGAACAGTTTGCCGGAGGTGGATCGCAACAAGGAGCGTTTGGCTGAAATACTCGAAGATCGTAAGCTATCCTTCCTTTATCCATTGCTCAAGGTTCAGGCCGAGATGCTAAAGCAGCTGCAAAGCGATCCCAATCCTCAACAATTCTATAAGTGGATCAAGTCCAATGTGGATAACAAGTACTACAAGGATCCAGGCTTCATACAATCCCTTATGACTGTTGTCGTTAAATATATAACAAAGGAGACGACCCTAGCCAACAACATGGATCCCAAGGAGCATCCCGAAAAGTCCGTCACACAAAAGGAGCAGGCTATGCTCGAGACCTATAGCCAAATGCTTCAGACTTTCCTTGGTCAAAACGAACTACAACTGATGGCACTTTATGCCCTGCAGCTCTTCTGCTATAATGAAAACTTCCCCAAGGGTAAGTCTTACTACATATAAATCTATCAGATCTTTCCATTAATAACATTTTTGCATTTATCCAGGCATGCTTTGTCGTTGGTTCAAATATCTATACGATTCCGAAATAATCGAGGAGGAGGCCTTCGTTTTGTGGAAGGAGGAGATATCCGATCAATACCCAGGCAAAGGTTCAGCCCTATTCCAAGTGAACGCCTGGTTGACTTGGCTACAGGAGGCCGAATCCGAAGACGATGAGGATTAAATACCCAAAATGCATAACCATTATACATGTATATCACTTCTACATATTTATTCGCAAACAAAAAAAGAAAATTACAAAAAATTTACAAAAAAAAACAAAAAAAATATTACCCTTAAAAAAAAACATAAAAAACACAAAAAAAAATTATACAGATCAAATTAAACAACTTTAAAACAAGATAAAAATTGAAATCGCGGTTGCAAAAATGTCAAATGTTAGTCAAATTATAGTAGAAAAAAAGCTGCAAGTTAATCTAAATTATTTGATATTCATTCAAGTTCAAATAACTTTTATAATTAATCGCCAAACAATAAAACTGCAATAGACGCAAACGTAATAAACAATTAAATAACAATATATATGCAAAATATGATATTTAACTCAATTGTAAAACAGCTTCCTTTAAAATACCAAAACTATAACTAAAAAGGAAGAACAAAAAAGTACGAAAAATAAATATACACACAGACAGACACACACATTATTAATATATATACGAATATATAAATATCATTAACTAGTGAATTCATTTGTAATAATCGAACCGGAACTGATCTTTCTATAGAATTTTGTCTCCCATTATTTTTTGCACCCAAAAATCATATAAATGTATTTATTAAGTAGTTCAAATCAAACTGATGACAACGCATCATATACAACCATATATACATACAATATATACATATATATATCTAACTATATACAATTATACGAGTATATACCAATTATTACTCTGATCCATTAAATAACCACAAAATGTTCACGGCAAACAGCAAAAGCTTTGATAGCCGAGCAAGCTATAAATAGCAACGAAATCTTTAACAGATGTATTTTAACTCTGATTAATAACAATATGTAAACAAAAAGAAAACACGCCTAAAATAGAGCCTTAATAAAATGAAACCAACACTGCGAACGGCGAAAACTTTGTGTTTCATTTGGCACTTTGTCAACTGGAATTTGATTTCAACTAATTCAAACTTGGCGCCCATCTTTGTGTTGTGCAACACTGATCTCGCTGTTGATTTAGAGTGATGCAGTGTTTGTCGTTTCTCAACACTTTAAAACAAAACAAAAATTGCATTTCATTGTATATTTAAAGTCAAATACTTAATTTACTTAAAAACTAAACAAATATGGAAACCTGTGCTGTATCCGCACCACAGATGGAAGCTGGAGCACCAGCCGCTGCTCGGGATGCCTTCACATCGCATACGGCCGTACTGAACGCAGGCTCCGTGGAGTGCACGTTGCGCGTCCTCAAGATGAACGGCAGCACCATGCTCTTCCTCAGTGACAGCAGTGCGGAACGTCTGGATGAGCTAGCGGTGGCTATGCCGGCACGTCCACCCAGCAAACAGATAGTGTCCACCACAGTTTTGGGCGGGTACAGCCAAAGCGACTCCATGGTGCTGGCCACAAAGCTGAGCGCACGCTACAATCGCCAGTTCTACCTCAGTTTGAATGTCAAACTGGATAACACGACCCGCCTGCAGTTCGAGAATGCGCTCATCAGCTATATAAAGGATAATCTCAAGCTGTTCATCTGAGAGGATCCATAATATATAGTTTATATTATAAGAATTGTGATTAAAGGCATTTTTTATGTAATCCCCAGAAGCCGCTTGGTTCGTTCTATTTTTTGATGCACCGATATACCATATTTATTTATGGCTCCAAGCATATTCGACTCGTACTGTGGAACGCCGTGTGGGTCAGCGTTTTGCGTTTATTTTGGTTCACGGACCCCACGGACAACACACGGAGCACATCCAGCTCCATACGCTCCCAGCAGCAGCTCAGAAATGTTCGATGACAGTTCGAAATGCATCACAAGTTCAAACGTGCGCGAAATTCTCTCTTTTAAATGATATCCAAAGTAACAACAGTTCCATCATAATAAAGTAAGTTCCATAAACAATCAAAAGATAATATAGAAGTGCTTAAGGTCAATCGAACCAAGTGTAATCGGCCCTTGGCCAGAGCCCACACGTGTCAACATTGAAGTGGCCTTCCACGAACCTCACCCGAAATTCCCAGACCAATATAAAGACTGATAGCTTCTCTGCGCGTGTTCCCATATTTTCAAATGCAATCAAATTGGGGATTACGTCAGGTTTGTTATCTCTACGAGACGTCTGGGTGCAACAATATAATAAATCAAGAGGATGGATATATGAAATATATCAAATTGATATAGACGGAGGATAGATTATATCAAATATATGAAACCATAAGAACCTCAAGATCAGCAGTAGCTTAAGGCCCATAAGTACTTCCATGGAAACTTTGTAGCCAAAAGGAATTTCGCTTTCCCTTCATAAATTTCGGACTCTATTAACACTCAGGCAGTCTAGACGAGATATTGTCAGCAGTATCAGAGCCAATAAAATTTGTATAAAAATAATAACTAGCTACGGAAGCTTCCACAAAACTCGGGTATGATTTCTATATTTGATTTTTGCCATGTCATAAAAAGTCTGGAGATACTTCGGAGCGATAAACCCAATGCGTGTTCTAGCTCCAAAACAAAAATCTATTAACGAGTCGACTAAAGATACACTGCACCTAAGTCCATACTCAATAAACAATCCAATTAGACTCCCATCGGGACTGCTTTGCAAATTATAGTACAATTTTGATAGGGTATTGGAAAGGGTATCCAGGTTGATGTGATCTTTGTACCTTGACATGTTGCACCCAGAGACTTGTGTATTGGTTGATTCTGATGCGCTGCGGGAGTTGACGTGCATGTATGGATGCGTGCCTGGACTTTGGACGTCTGCTGTTGACCACAAAACACAATAAATATATACCATATGTGCGGCGTCTATATATATATGCTGATATACATATATATATATATATATATTATATGTTCATATACATTCATATATCAACAGAGTAATTAGCCAAACAAAGTTCGCTGCTATCAGCTGTCGACGCGGCGACTTCCATTGGGTACTAGAGTCCTCGGCAAGATAACCAAGGGAAGACTCCCCCGATTTGTATTCATCTTAACCGCCTAGTATCTGCTCCACACGCGTGCTCTATCTGTGCTCCTTAGGGTAGGCCTTGATAAACCCCAAAGCCAATCCCAATTCCATAACAAAGCCCGGCTTCAGCACACGCCACACAATGTGTGTCTCGGTGCAAATCTCGTTCCAGCTTATCGCCCCAGTTGGCACCTTTGCCAGCCATGCAGACCCCAGCCTAATCAGTTCGACTATATTGAAGATCATTATATGACAGTTTCGTGGTGCGAATCCGGATTCAGCCAGTTATTGTGTATTACTTGCGAATCTCGAATGTTTATGGCGCATTTACTAGGGATGACTATGAGCTTGCTGATTGAATTTCTATACCCTGTAATTATCAGAATCATAAGAAGGGGTGTGATAGACTTATTGAAGTGTTATGACCTGCACTATAAGCTATATATGTAGAGGATCAGCAGGAAATAGTCATGGAACATAGATTTTGTATGGAAAGATTGTTTAGTAATTCCAGACAGGGTATCTCCAAGTCGATCACACTCGATTTGTATACTTTTTACATGTTTTGATTAACTTCTGTACAATATTTACTAAAGATTCACCTCTAAAGTAGTTCACTGTCAGTGATTGTCTCTGTACTCAAGTGAACTTTGTAGTAGGGCCTAATGGGAAAGTTGGTGGGAATATGTAAATATATATATATATATGTATATATATTTTAGTAAACGAGATCCGTCAGTGGCCGGGGAGCAACAGTCACAGATGTGAGTATGTATCTGTTGTGCTCAATATTATTTCTATATGTCGGCGAATTGGCGCTTATCAATAGACGTTCGCGCCGCACAAAGTTCAGTTTTATGTTCAGTGGAACCAGAATACGCCAGATATTTAGATTCCATACTATAACTATATATATATATAGTATATATACGATTGAATTTGGGTCACAATTCGGCATGGAGTGGGTTTGACCCTGGGGTTAGTTTAGTTTTATCTAAAGATTGCGATGCGTAGACTGCAATCTTCTATAGAGCTGGCAGTTCCCCGATGGGTCCTATATATAAATTAATCTAAACTTATGGCATTAGGGGTATTATTGATGTCTGCATTTGACGCACTTGGATTGCAGCTGCACCTGCTGACATTCATTGAGTTTGCGAGAGGACGAGCTAATCGTGGAGCTGGCATTGAGGTCATTGTTTCTAGTAACGCTTTATGTAATGCAATTCCCAAGATCCCCCCGATTGGTCAATAGCGCTGAGTATGTGAATCACTTCCTATTGATATGGGCTTACTGATAAGTTAACCACCCAGCAGAGTCGAGAGCCAAGCACCTGTCGCTGTTACCGCTTTTAGCCCATGCTCAAAGTAAACACAGACGGCAACGATTCAATTGACCATTGATAAGAGCCTGTCGAGACGATGTTGCTGCCTCAAAAAGTGGCGGCGTCATGCTCAACATGAGGAGGCAGAATGTATACGCATTCGGCGAATTCCGCCGGAGCACAAGATACGGATGGCGTGTGTTTACTTTGTTGACTTGGCTATGTGCACGATAACAGTCGATGGCTGTGACACACACTTATACACACGCACAGCTGGAGGGGACTTCGAGTTGCTCCAATTGCCCCTTGCCCAGATTTTGTAGGTACGAAGTGCACACACCAGGGGCGAACCGACTAGCGATAGCGCTTGGAACCCCCCTAAGAGCTGCTGTGCTCAGCTCCATAGCTGATCATTGGACGCACACATGCACACACACTCGACTAGACCGTTTGTATGTGCGTTTCTTGATAAGGTCCTCTCGCCCCCTCTACCCCACTTGCCCCTGCCAGCCGAGCAGATTTTCACTCACGTACTAAGTGTGTGCTCTTGCCCCATTTATACCGCACCCAAGCATTGACACCCTTTTGTTGGCCATACACGCAACTAACTTGGTCTATTCGAGTTGGACTTGGGAGTCCAACTGCTTTTCCCTTCACCCGTTGCCCCCCTAGGGCCTGTCTACGTTCGCAGCCTTCGCCACTGATAACAGCCTGGCGCAATCTCCTTATCACGTAGCAAACTTTCAATATTACACAAATGTCTGCAGGCGAGCGGCTCATTCGTTTGGCAATCGCACTGGCGAACGCTTCACATTAACAGAAACAAATATTTAACCCGGAACCCGCCTAATCCTATTGACAATTCATCATATATAATGGATATATTAGTACAAAAGCCCATCTTCTGCCCTAGCAGCGATTTCTACGAGCTGCCTCCGAGTGGTTACTACACGCCGTACCATACACCGCCGTATATAGCTCATCCTGGTCCAGGCAGCTGGTTGGGCGATCAACAGTTGCCGCAGATGCAGTACCTGAGATTTCCCACACCGCCCATAACACCACCGCGCACTGTAGTTGTGCCCCTGCCGGTTCCAGCGACGGCGGACTCCAGCTTCAGTCCTCGCACACAGTCCGTGATCATGAAATGCACCAAAAGCTCCAGTTCCGGCTCCGGATCAGGCTCACGCTCGCCCACAGAATCGTTCAGCGAACACAGCAGCAGCAGCAGCAGCGAGTCCGACTTTATCTGCAATTGGCACGATTGTGGAAGGTGAGTGTCAGCACTTTGTAGCATAGTGTTATCATTGAGGCTTACTGATGGATTTACTGCTTTCATTGTAGAGTTTTCGAATCTTTGGATGCTCTGGCCCAACATGTTACCCTACGCCATGCCGTTGCCTCGGTGGGTGATGGATTATACTATTGCCGCTGGGTTGGCTGCCAGCGTAGCGAGCGCGGCTTCAATGCGCGCTATAAGATGCTGGTCCATGTGCGTACCCATACCAAGGAGAAGCCACATTGCTGCCATCTCTGCGAGAAGTCCTTTTCGAGGGCCGAGAACCTTAAGATACACATACGCTCGCACTCGGGAGAGAAGCCATACAAGTGTCACTTTGAGGGCTGCCAGAAGGCCTACTCCAACTCCTCCGATCGCTTCAAGCATACGCGCACTCACGCCATGGAAAAGCCGTATATGTGCAAGGTGTCCGGCTGCCAGAAACGCTACACAGATCCTTCGTCCCTGCGCAAACATGTTAAGACCTTTAAGCACAGCATACAGCTTATCGCTAGCCAGGACACTAACTGCCTGCGGGATGCCACAGAGTCGCCCTACACATGCCTGCCACTACCCCTAGCTGCAGCAGGTTGCCGCACCACTGCCCACATCCTTCATGGAATCACCTCCTAACACGCGCTACTACCTAGATATGACTGAAAGCGAGAACGTGGCCAGCGACTACTCGTTGAGGCCCAAGTGCGAAAGCGAATACCCAACCTCCGACTACTGGCTGAACACACAGGAAAGGAGCTATCGCTATATACATAGCCAGGACTTTGCTATGGACATGGAAATGGAGACGCCTACGCCGCTTGATCTGCGCGTGCACAGAAGTTAGGCTCTAAATGTTACTGGCCTTGACCAAACACTCTAGTCAACACGCTAAACTAGTTCTTGTCATTAGATTAACTTTAGGTTTTCAATAAAGACTGTCGTATATATATATATATATATAGAAAAAGATCTCTCGATATCTGGCTTAAACAGATTGCAGAGTTTAAGATATTGTTTTCGCATATCACATTCAAATTAACCGCCAAGAAACAGTGCTAAGCAGCGCAACTGATAATATATCGATAACCGAGAGATTATCGATCGCTTTCAACTGGAAGATGGAACCTGGCAGTTTTCAAATTAAAAGTTTTTATTTATGTAAATGCGTAAACTAGACGAGTTTTTGTTTTTTTTTTTACAACATTGATTATAATCCATCATTTACAGTGTTTTTTTTTATAGGAATGTTAGCTTATCTAGGACTAATACTAGGTCCACACAGAATCAACAAGGAAGGTAAAATAAATAGCAAAACTGTTTTATAAATTAATTACAAAGGCTAATACATACTTTTTAAGTTGTATTCTGACTTGGGACTTGTTTCTTTGTTTTTTGTTTTCTTTATAACAGTTGTCATTATATTGCAAAAGGATTATAAGGAAACAAAGCTGTCAAAAGATTTAATTGGAAGTTACTGAGCATTCAATATAGATCCATTATACCGAGGCTATAAATAGCACATTCCATACATGTTTTAATTTTAATTTTAAGTTTTCGTTTTTTGTTTTGATTCCTAAATTTTTGTACATATACATTTATATAAATATGTACGTGCACAGATCAGCAAATCACTTGGCCACTCTCTGGCTGGTGGCCATCCTCCAGGTTCCATTATATACGCATGTACCCCTAAACCATTAATCAAACCTATGGTTGCTGCCATATTAAAAACTTACGCCCTAAAGAACCTAACGACTCGTACAATATATTGTCGACAAATTGGACACTCGTTTAGCACCTTTCCACAACTGGTGCACGTCGCCATATGGCCACACTCCAGGAATACGCACTCAATCGGCGCATCCATGCAAATCTTACAAAGCTCATCAGTGGCAAGTTTTTCAACAGCTATGGGAATATCTATATATATATTCGATTCTTATATATCTTTATAGGGGAAACACTTACCTGGAGCTGTACGCATTGTCTTCCATAGACGGACAACACGGTCGAGCAGTTCCTGCTTCTCACAGCACCCTTTGAAGTCAACACGGTGCAGCATTAAAACCTCCTTTAACTGCTTTACCGTTAGGTTCTCCAAGTCTTTTCTGTGTGAGTAAAAACAAAATACGTTTAAATATATGCAAGAATACACATCTCCGGACTACCGAAGAGATATATATATATCTACATGCCTCTCTCTACTTTGCCAGATGTTTAATATAGTTATCAAATAATAATACGATATCTTTTCATACCAAGCAAATTTGGAACGAAGTTCTAAATAAAGCAAAATGACGCATATGCTCGAGACATCTGTGGAAACTGAAAGTTGTTTATACAGCGCGACTATTAACATAGACATGTGCCAGCTTGATATAGTAATCCGATACTTCTTTGGGCTTATAAAACCTGCTGGAAGAACGTAAAACGGTTTATGGTGTTGCCCACTTACAGATCTTCAAAGTCTTCCAAGTTAACGAAGCGTGAATCAATGCCATTGGCTGGCTCAAAGCCGAGTGGCGCTGCATACACGTGGATACCCTCATCGAAATCCCAGTGGGAGTAATTGTCATCCTGCGTGGGTGAGAACTCAATGGTTGGTGTAATGGGCATGGCACTGCCGCCTCCAGCTGCAAGGCTGCCCACATCTGCACCGCTCAGCGGCGAAATAGCATGACTGTCCGCGTCGGAGCAATCAATTGACTTGGTACGTTGCTCTAGATAGGTGAGAAACTCTTGTAGCTCGCGTTTGATGTCCTCCTCGGACATTTGCGAGTTCTCCAAATGCCTGCGCATCTTCTCCACATGTCGGCGTATGTTTGTTTTATTCTTGCCGCACCGATGACAACTGCTGGCCGTAGATGTGGGCTCCGGCTGTTCGCTTAATGTGCCCAATGTAAGGCCAGTGTCCGCCACGGGTGATTCATCATCACTGGAATGATGACGATGGTGCAGGTAACCCTCAGACCGCCGCCTGGTTACCTTTTTGACGCGTTGCGGCGCCTGCGGTACAGTGACAGTACGCTGCTCAATACTTGTAATCTCGCCGGGCTCATTCCGCACCGTCACCTCTAGGATCTCTTCTGTAGCTGTGCCGTTGACTCTGGGTGCTGCTTCCAAAGGCATTTGGCTGCTACCTGGGGCAGTTTGTTCTAGCATTTGCCACTGATCCAAATTGCTGCTGTTGGTATCTGTGGCTGCTTTACTCTCGTCCGAAATGCCACCGATGGCGCCCAACTCCTCAAAACTGGACTGCGACGAGACATCTGCACCGCATGCATCCACTTTAGAGCTAAGTGAGCCCTGCTTCGAGTAGCCTGGACTCGTATTTGTTGTTGTTGCTGTTGTGGTCGTCGTCGCCGCACCCAGACCCGCTGAGCTCGTCTCCAACGGCGGCCTGTTTATGCTAGCCTGACCACCGCTGTTCTCGCTATTCTTAACCGATGTGCGTTCACTAAATGTAGTTATGATTTCATCATCTGAACACTCGCACTCGGAGTCATCCGGCTCTCTACCGTTATGAAGCCTTGCAGTGTTTACAACGCGTGCTGTACTCTGCTCCTGCGTAGCTATGGGCGATGTTGTTGTGTGCGTTGAAGATGTTGATGAACTGACATGCACATGGGCAACCTCCGTTGAATTCCTTCGTGGCGTTGTTGGTGACTGCACAGCAGCTACACTGGCGTATCTTGGAATTTCGCGTGTGGACACACGCGGCTGCTCAAATATGTGAGTGGGCGGCTGAGGGTATTGTGGGTGAGATGAGTCTTGGGAAGCATGTCGACTATTTGCACGACTTCTATCTCCTGGTGTCTTAGCACCAGATTTTGTGTCAAACGACGAAAGGGAATCACTTATGTTATCACTCAGGTTGGTGAAAAAATTTTGGCACGTTTGCTTAAGACTGTCAATGGGATGATTTTGACCACGTCCAGGACTATTGTGAGGTGGTCGGCCTGTATTCTGATCCGACTCTGCGACATGTGTCAGCACCAGGCTAACCAATTCCTCTTTCTCTGAAATAGAATAGAAATTAAACAATAACAATTAGATATAGATACGTGTGGTTAATTTTCGCAATAACAATGACTCACCCAGACAGCCTTCAGTGGAAATGTGTTTCGATTGCAAATAGAATATTAAATCTTTTGGCTTAAGTTTCAATAACTCCGTACGTAGCAACGGACGGTGAGCAAATATTGAACATCGTGCGCAGCGACGCGCTGGCGACCCCGTCAGGCAGTTATTGCAGTAATAGCGTCTTTCATGATAGTTGATACGGAGTATATTGGTATGTATAATTAAAAGCAATTTCATAATATACTTTACCTGCAATCAAAGCAGCTGCGTTTACGGCGAAATACCGTAAATTCGACACCACAGGTCTCACAGGGCATGATGATGTATGATGTCCTTTCGATCGACCGTTTCCTTTTGCCTATCCTTGCCCTTCGCTCTACGCCCACCACGACCACCACAACATGGCATTTGTAGAATTCAATGTCAAATCATCAATCAATTCACTGTATACCGGATTTTTTTGGCAAGCTGCTGCAGGACCGGGCAGTTCTCGGGGAGTGGTTGCACAATTGTCAACTTATAATTATTTACTTACTCATCAGTTCTAAGAACATATATAAGTAAAATGATTTTACAAATTTTTTATCAATATAAGTAGAAGTAGTGCTATGTGTATATGTTTGTGCCAGCGTTCGCCCCATCACTTGCGTAATCGATAGGCACAAACATCGATTAATCTGAGCCATGGCAAAACAAGCACCCCAGCCGCGCATTTCGTTAAGTTTAAAACTAATGAAAATTAATTTTAAAACAATGATAAAATAAAATAAGCATAAAAAACTAATGGTAAATAATGTGCCAATAGTTTTGTATTTTCAATATATTTTTTATATTGAAACAAAGTTTTTATCGTAACGCTACAATGCCCTTCACCATAAATGCCAACAATCGATACACAGAAGCAACTGAAATGGCACTTATAAAAGCTATGAATAGCCTTTTTATAGTAGCAAATATTATGCAACAGAAAACACTTATATATAATAAATTCCTAAAAAATATAATTCTGCAGTGTTACCAAAATTTTGCTATATGTTTGAATTCAACATTAAGCATTCTCCATAAATAACATGTCAATTCATAGATCGAAAAATTAACAAAAAAGCTAAACTTGCAGTAGAATTTTTGGCAGCCTCCTTGGTGCAGCTCGAAAAAAGCTAACAAGTGGCAGCACTGTTGCAATCAGCTTTTACAGCTGGCGGTCAGCAAAGATAACTGCATTTATAGGGTCAAGAGTACAAACAATAAAGATATGAATATAGAGAAAGATTCAGATTGTAGTTTAGTTGCATTATTTTAATTAATGTTTATTTAATTCACATCCACTACTTAAAATTAAATATGTAATTATATGCAATTAAATAGTTAAGTGCCATAAAATGTTGCAATCTTCTCAATTTAAAATAATACATCAGTTAATTGCTATACGTATGTATATATATATATATATAGATGTATATATATTTATTATACGGTTTGCATACATTGAAAACATGTTTGCTCTTATACTTGTTCAAGTCATTTAGTATATATACACATATGGTTTCGTATGATTGAGCTTTTCGAAATTCATTTTTGATAAGTCTTTAATTTATAAACAAATGCGTCCGTTGCCCTTTGCTACGCGTTAAATGATTGCAAGGTAAATTATCGTCTAGCTGGCTGGCTGACTGGCTGTGTGAGTGCTGTGTGTTTGTGTGTCTAGTGTATATGCATTTGTTGTTCCAGTTGCTGTTGTTGGATTATAATAAGTTGTGATTCATCAAGCAGCGCCAGCACCGCATCGTAGATCTATGACTGTTGGCCAGAACTGAATACAAAGAGGTGTCTCAAATAAACATAAATAAAAAAACAAAAAAAAAGAAAGCGTATGGTAACAGCAAAATTGATATAGATTTAGATAGAGAGTGTGAGAGAGAGCAAATGAACATCGATTTAAAATGTATAGCTTTAAAATTCTATTGGCGAGTTGAACGCTGCTTGGCCTTTAAATGGTTAGGTTTATTGTTTGGCTACTGGCTGGCATCTTAAACTATGACACGTGGCGCGTATCACCGCTGCCCTTGACAAGGCTTTGTAATGGATCGTCATTGTTGTTGTCGTCATCGTGTACGGCCGCCTCCAGTGCACGATTCTTCTCATAGTCGACAAAGTCATCGAAGAGACTTGGCCACGCTTCGGTATCATCGTAATTTTCTATATCACATTGTTCGGTAAAATTGAGGTACATGTTCCATGTATCCTTGGGTATGCGGCGTATGTTCGGATGCTTTTCGAGGAAATTTACCCAGTTTGAAAAGAGATCAGGTGTTTGTACAGTGAACACAAGTTTCCACAAATCAATTGCCAACTCCAGCGACAACACGCGCTGATCCGGCTCCAAGCCAAAACTAAGGAACAAATAAAGGATATTAGGATAAAGGCTTAAGTTTAATAATTATCAATCAATACATACCGAAAGGTAAAACGATAGAGTTGCTTAAACATTTCAGAGTCCACCTTAAGCATCTGAATTGTCTGTTCAAGTCTTAATCGTATGTTCGCAATATTGTCCGCCCGCATCTTGTGCAGGCCATCAATGAACTCTGTTTTAGTGAAGCGGCACATCTGTGAGGCATCCAGGCACCAGGCAAGCACAAGTATTGCAAATTCATCGGGCTGATAGTTAAGATCACTGCACAATCGCTCAATACCATCAGTGAGTATCATATCTTCATCATATGGATCTTTGTACATATCGAATAGTTTGTTTAGCGTTTGATGTGACACCTCCATGGATTCTTTGACCGCTGTAATATAAATAAATTTAATTAAATTCATCGGAATATGTATGGTACTAGTTAGAGGATATTGCTTAGCTGGAGCCTAAGGCAGTCTAAAATAAATCTTTTGATATTTGAACGGAGAGTTTTAATGTGTAAGCGTTAGCAAGTTTGATAGAATTGACAAAAGATTGTTACAAAACGAAAGTTTCTACAAGGTCTCAGGTGAGCTACACTTCAAAGGATGTGATGTATTTCTCTTTTACATACCAGTCGTTATGATTTCACTCATGGTTGGCGCACTTCCATTAAGCAAGCCTATGGACTTAAAACTACTACGCTTATTATCACAATTATTTGCTGGCTTGAGTGGAGTTCGATTAGAGAGCAATTCATCGGTTTCTAATAAAAAATACAATGAATTCGAGCACAATTAATAAAAGAAAAATCCATCAACCTACCCCGTGGCCTGTCGTTGTACATGGCGCAACGTTCGTTTGCATTGGACCCAACAATATCATAGCAGTTGCCAATGCTGGTGGCCGCTTGGCAGCTGTTTGCGTTGTTTATGTGCAATGAGTTTGGGGATGAGGAGGTTGTTGGCAACGTTGGTGCGGCAGACGACGACTGGAAGCATTTCAGGCAATTGCCCATAGTGCGTTGCACGTTCTTCAGTTGGCCCTTTAGCGGGGAGGTTACAATATTTTTGTTGGCTGCTGCTGCTTTTGACTTTCGTGTTTGTGTGAAGTTGACACTTGTTTCTAGTAACTGACTCGACAGTAAGAGGTATCGGTATCGGTATTGGTAATGGTATTCTGGTAATATGGTATTGGTACTGGTACTGGTATATGTATTGCTGTTGCTGCTGTTATTGGTATATGGGCGCCTTTGAGTTGGGTGGCTAGTATGGGGCTTAGACTATTTTGGGGGGGTCTATTGAGTGATATTGATATTGATATTTTACTAAGCTAGTGTCAGCTCGCTTTGACTTTGCTTGACATTGGCACTGGAATTCCCATGGACCGTTACCAGCCTTAAGATGCACGCGACCACTAACGCACCATAGATGCATCGAACATATGGTAAACACTTCTTTGTTGCTACTGCTATTGCTGCTGTTGTTATTTTGATACCTCCTACGCAAACTCATGTGTATGTATTTGCATGTGTATACATACATATACAGTTGTAGTAGTCAGCAACCAACCACCACAAATGTGCGTGTAATTCTCAATTCGATGGATTTCACATTTTTCTCTTCTTTTGCACCGCACTGGTTTTGTTATTCAGCATTTTTATATGTTTATTTAATTTGTTTTGAGTTTTTATATTTCACGAGGTTGCCTTTTTCTGCAGAATTTACTGGCTCTATGATATCGCATCGAAATATCGATAGATTTTCACTAAAACAGGGATGGCAATGCATACAGACCTGCCATTATTGCCTATTACTTGCATTTATATATCGATATAAAAAATATATAATAGCAGTTAATTATTTTTAAATTCTGAATTGGTTTTATTCATAATTATTTGTTGAATTACCATAAAATATTATTCCATGTGAAACGATGCACAGTAAAAGCTCTGTTTTGGTTTTAAATGTTAGTTGGCAACTCTGAACATAACGGCGCGTTTCTCTTTCTTGGCCCGCTCATTCCCGGTTTTAAGCCAACTTCAGTCTCAGTTACCAGCAAGCTCTCGATCAAGGCAGAAAGTGCATACACTGCTGACTTCAAGTGATCGTAAAAGAAAATCGTCAGCTCTTGTAGGTAAAGAAAAGTGTCAAGTTGTTAGTAATTCGTGTGTGAACTTTGCCAAAAGAAAATAACGTATACATATTTATGTGCACACATATGTGTAGCGAAGTTACATACATATATTTAAAGTAAACGGTTGAGTGCCTCAGCCAACGGTGTTTTTTTGGGCAATTCGAAATCAACAAATAAGGTTGAGTGAACTTGTTGCCTAGGTACAAAAGTATGTAGGTAATTTCTTTGGTAAAGTTTGTGTGACCATTACAATGCGAGTGTGTGTGTGCGTGAGGTGTGTATGTTTGTGTACGTGCATGAACTCCAACCGGAACGTAGCTCGAGCTTTTCCTTTTCACTTTACAAATTCTCGATTCTGAAATACAATGAAAATAGAATTATTCTCTGAGCACCGAATAACGCGACCTCTTTATTGTTCGTTAACCACATTCCTATCAAGTTAATTTAAACAAAATTAAATTAACAAAACTAAAATAACAAATATAGAAGATGTAAGTTATCCATACATGGACTCTGCCATTGGGGACATCTTTCTGGGAATGTACACGATGCTATCGAAGAATGATATAAGCTCATCGATCTCCTCAGAATTGGTTGCAGCGGCATTTCTGAGATCATCCAAAATATTTTGGCATTCCCTTAGCAAATCCCTTGTATCAAATGCATTTTTCTCTATCTTCCTCTTCTTCTTGGTATTGAAATTGGCCAATTTGTTGTCCAGTTCCATTTCGTTTAAGATAAATTGACCCCACTCATTGCCCTTGACCTCTGATATTGATCTCTTCCGTACTAGCGGTTCATTTGGAATAGTTTTGACCCCGTTCTGATCAGCACCCAGTGTCCAGAGACTCATTTCGGTGGCCTCGTAAGGTTCATAGAATGGATTATCTTCCATGGGTATTGAGTATTTTATAGTATTGGAAGTTATAATAAAAATATAAGAAAGCTCCTTAGAGTTTTTGAAGGTGGTAAAAAATAAAGTGATATAATATTTCTAGATATGCTAGTTGAAGTTTTTCAGAGAGTTTGCTTGAATCTTATTGGAATGCTATTCTGATCAATTCAAGTTGTTTTTCCTATGTTTAGCTTGCATCACAGTTTAAAGTCTATGGAAATAACTAAGAGATAAGAACACCGCTGGAAATGTCTTCAGATCGATTTCACAAGTAAGTTTCGAGGCTGCGGAACATGCAATTAATAATGCTATTTTATCTTATCTGGTCTACAAGTCTCATTACATTTTGTTGTCTCCAACAGAGCTGCTAAAGATGGGCTGCTTGAGGCGCTGAAGGAGGCGACGCGCAAGGATGCCAATGCCAAGGATGATGACTCAATGACTCCAGTGATGTGGGCGGCATTTGAGGGGCGACTGGACGCACTACGCTTGCTCTGTGGCAGAGGGTAAGTTGTCCCACATTAACCATGTCTAGATATTTATGCAGCTTCTATTTTATGGCTTGACAGTGGAGATCCGGACAAATGCGATCAGTTTGGCAACACAGCTCTTCACCTGGCGGCTGCGAAGGGTCATTTGCATTGCGTCGATTTCCTCATCAAATTTGGTGTGAACATTTATGCCCTGGACATTGACAGACACAATGCCAAGGATCTGGCGGCTATCAACAATCGGGATGAGATCTTGCGTTACCTGGACGCAGCTGCCGCAAACTTTGAGGCAAATGAGAAGTAAGCTAAGTTCCTGGTTTGAATCCTTGTTATTTGCAATTGGGACATAAGCTTCCGGTTATTTACCCTCAAACTGGAAGGACGTTTAAGGATGTTACATGCTGAAACCGGTTATTAATTTCAGGAAGAAGTCAAAGGCTCTCAAGGAGATCGCTGAAAAGGAATGCGAGAAACGTGTAAAGGAATACATGAAACGCCAGCAGCAGCAGCAACAGCGTCCGGTTCAAGAATTCTGCGAGCTTAAACCTAGAAACGGACAGACCTTGGGCAACAGCAGCAAATCCAGCAATATGCTGTCCACATTGAAACAGAAGATTTGGTCCAGCCAGGGCAACCTGAACAAGACGCCACGGGAGCAGGCACCGCTGCCAGTTGCACATCACGTGGCACGCAGCGGCGCCAAGTTTAGTGATCTTGTGGGCAGCGGCAGCAGCAGCAGCGGTGGCTCCACCATAGCCAGCCGCGTGGGCACCGTGCAGAAGAAGCCTGCAATGCAGCAGCAGCAAGTGAGGAGCCAACACTCCAGTGCCTGTCCACATGCAACGGTCACCGATGGCGGATTCAAGGTGCGTGAACTGGAGCCGGATGGAAAGCGTACAATTACCTCGCTGACAGGTCTGCAACGCGACTCCGAGGTTATGTACGTAGGCACCTTCAGTTCCACGGAGGACAGCAATGGCAGGCGAGGCAAGATCGCTGATGTATTCGAGGTGGACGATGGCTCAGAGCGGGATGGCAGTCGACTGGGCTACAGCACGGCTCTGTCACGCTCCTTCTCCCAGCCAGATATACTTGGAGATGCGCAACTGACGCAGGAGCTAAATGAGGATCTGGTGCTGCAGCGACCTGTTGGCCTCTTCGATCGACCCACAATGCTGGGCAGCATTGCCTTTAGGCGCTCGGTGACAGCAGCGTTAAGTCAGCTGCAGCTGCAAACAGATGGCATCGATACCATCTCCAGCTCCACCATGCGGAATGCCAGCAGCCACAACAGCGGCAACAACAACAACATCAAGTTACGTTCTGGTGGGGGAAAGGGACGTTTGTATTTGAATCTATCGGATGATTCGGACTCCGAGGGTGGCGCTGACGATGTGTACAGCGAGGATGAGGACGAGCAGGAGGTGTCAGCCAGCGCCCTGCAGCGTTTCCTAACTGTCTGGGCCTTGGATGAGTACCTGCCAGTGTGCGTATCCTTTAGGGATAAATCTTTGATCTATTATAAAGCAAAGCTCTTTAGATTTCAGAAACAGGAGATCGATCTGGAGACACTGATGCTGCTCACAGAAGCGGATCTTAAGTCGCTGGGTCTGCCCCTGGGACCCTTCCGAAAACTGACCTTCGCTATACAGGAGCGCCGCAATGCCCTAGCCAATCCCGGCCCAATGGTGGACAGTAGACTTTAGTTAAGAATAGTGCTTAGAGCTTTAATCAAAGTACAATATACGATAACTCTTAAAGGCAATTGAACTATAAGTACTTAAGACGATAACGGAACGAGTTGTGTTTTAGCCGGCAACCTGCTGCATCATATAGAGATTGGCGTAGATGCCGTTGATGGCCATCAGATGGTCGTGTGTGCCCTGCTCGACAACGATGCCCTTCTTGAGCACACATATCAAGTCCGCATCCCTAACCGTGCTCAAGCGATGGGCAATTGTGACACATGTGCGACCGGCACGTGCCTCATCAAGCGCCTGCTGCACCACCTTCTCACTCTCCAGATCCAAAGCGGATGTCGCTTCGTCGAGTATCAAAATCTTTGGATTTCGCACCAGCGCTCGGGCAATGGCAATGCGCTGCTTCTGGCCCCCAGATAGCTGCGATGTCTTGCCCAGACGCGTCTCATAGCCCTGGGGCAATGAGCTCACAAAATTGTGTATATTGGCCTTCTTGGCGGCCTCGATAATCTCCTGCATGGGCACATCGTCACGGAAATTGTTGCCATAGGCAATGTTCTCAGCGATGGTGCGATCAAAGAGCACCGGCTCCTGTGAGACCAGGCCCAGCTTGGAGCGTAGTATGTCCAGGGGAAAGTCTGTGCTGGGCACACCGCTCAGATTGACTGAGCCCGACACGGGATCATAGTAGCGCAGCAGTAGCTGGATGCAAGTGGATTTGCCAGAGCCGGAGGGTCCCACCAGGGCAACAGTCGTGTTCTTCTTAATGGTCAGATTCAGGCCGTGCAATATGGGCGTGTCCTTGCGCGTGGGATACTCGAAGCCAACATTCTCATAGACAATATCTCCCTCGGATTTCTGGAAGAGATTAACAGAGTTAGTGAGGACTCTGATTAATACTACAAAGAACTCACATCTGCCGTGTTGTAGGGATTCAAAGGCGGATTCGACTGCGTGGGTGTCTGCTCGAACAGCTTCATTAGACGTCCCGCAGAGATGATGGCCTCATTGACATTTGGAGCATAGGCCAAGGCCTGGCCCAACATCCACGAACCGAATATAAGCGCCTCGGCGACCTTGATAATATCCTCATAGGGCACACCGTGGTTGGCCACCAGCAATCCACCGTAGTACAGGGACACACCGTATGCCAGGAAGGGCGCCGCCTGTCCCAGGGCAAAGACGAGTCCACGGAATCGCACCTTACGGCGACAGGCTAAGTTCACCTGGTCGATCTGCTCCGTGTAGCGCTCTATGACCTGTCGCTCCAGTCCCAGACCGTTGACAGTGCGAATGTTGGCTATGGCCTCGACTGCCACCTGGGAGGCGGACTCGATGGCTGCCTTCGACCAGGCAGCGCTCTTGGCCACAAAGCGGCCCTCCAGATAGACAGACAGGCAGAGGAAGGGCAGCGTGACGATAGTGAGCAGCGTCTGCTGCCAGGAGAAAACGAAGCCAATTATCATGCCGACGGCCAAGGTGACCACCGCTTGTAGCATGATACCAACACGTGCACCAGTTGCCTTTTGGTAATCCGGAGGTGGGATTATTATTTATTGTGAATGGGAATTGAATATAGACTCATCGACTCACCCCCTGCACGTTGGAACAGTCGCCGGCAAGACGTGCACACAGTGCACCCACCGAATTGCGCTCATCATCAAAGAAGGCCACCTCCTGTGACATAATCGTTTTGAAGGCTGTCTGCCGTAGGCGGGTCGTCATCTTTACGCCGGCCGTGGTGAACATGTAACTCTGGAGCATGGTGCCCAGGCCGGCCATTAGTCCGATGCCGGCGAAGATGTACGAGATGTTGTTGCCCTCGTGGCGCACCAGATCCTCATCCCCATCGGACAGAATGCCAAAGAAGTCGCCAAAGAAGAGACCCCACAATGGGAACGTTGTGCCATGGACAGCGGCTGCAATGCAGCCCCAGAGCATGTAGCGCCATTCGGGAGCATTTAGTTTCATTAGCTGCATGAAAGAGACCTTCGGCTCATCCGGTTTCTTCTTCTTGCGACGCTGAGAGCGACCTGAAAGATTTACAGTCATATTTTAGAGGTGAGGATGGGCTGGGACACTGGGGAATCGTTTAATCCACTTACGTTTGCCGCGCGAGCTCACGCTGAATACATCGTCCTTGCTGCTGTTTGCCGTGTAACCCGGTTCCTCGCCATCTTCGTCAATGTCCTCGTCGTCCTCCTCCTCCTCCTCAATGATTTCCTCTTCCCTGAGTTTTGACAGTGGCGGTTTGCCTGCACCGCCGCCAAACTCCTCATCCACGTTTGCCTCCTCCTTCCTTTTAGTGATGTTCACCAGTTCTGCATACAAACCACCCTTATCCATGAGCTCGTCATGTGTGCCCTGTTCAGCCACCACGCCGTTCTTAACAAACACAATTTTGTCGGCATTAGTCACAGTCGATAGGCGATGTGCCACCACAAGGGTGGTTGGTCCTTGGCTGGCCAGCTCCAGTGCATCCTGTACGCGCTTCTCGGAGGTGGGGTCCAGCGCCGATGTGGCCTCATCCAGTAGCAGAATCTTTGGATTGCGCACCAGCGCCCGTGCAATCGCAATCCGCTGCTTCTGCCCACCAGACATCTGTGCACCACGCTCTCCCACCTTCGTGTCGTAGCCCTTGGGCAGTTTGCTGATGAACTCATGGCAATTGGCATTCCGTGCCGCGCGCTCAATGTCCGCCTGGCTGGCCCGGGGATTGCCGAAGCGTATGTTCTCCCCAATGGTGGTGGCGAAGAGCACCGGCTCCTGGCCCACAACGCCGATCTGGGAGCGCAGCCAGGCCACGTTGAGGGAGCGTAGATCGCGTCCGTCCAGCTTGACGGTGCCCTGCTCCGGATCGTAGAAGCGCTGCATCAGCTGTATGACTGTGCTCTTGCCACAGCCGGAGGCACCAACGAAGGCGACTGTCTGTCCCGGCAAGACATCCACTGTCAGACCCTTGAGTATCTCCACGTCCGGCCGTGAAGGATACCGGAAGTGTATGTCCTCGAAGCGCAGCTGACCCGTAATACTATCGGGCTTGAGGCCAATCTCAGACATGGGATCTACGTCTGACTGGCGATCGATAATCCTAAAGAGATTCCGTGCAGCGCCCAGTGCCACAGCAAAGGAGTCCACATGTGGCGACGAGAAGCCGAGATTCTGTGCACCCATTATAATCGCAAATAAAACAATGACTAGAACGGCCGGCGTATACTGGGGATCATCCACGCCGCGATTGTCCAGGATCAGGCCAACGCCATACCAGACGGCAATGGCCATGCAGATGTAGATAATCAGCCACATGATTCCGGCGCCAATGCCGGAGTAGAGACCCTTCTTGCGACCCGTCACCTCAGCGGGCACCAACAGCTTGGCGAAGCGTTCGTTCTCCTTGCGCTCCCCACTGAACGCCAGCACTGTGCGGATGCCGCTGAAGACCTCCTCCGCCACGCTGCCCGCATCCGAGTAAGCCTTCAGTTCCTTCTCGGCCAGCGAACTCTGAATCTTGGCCACCATCGCCGTGGAGACCATGATGAAGGGACTGCAGCTCAGCACCACCAGCGATAGCTTCCAGCCGTAGATGAAGGACATGACAATGCCAATGATAAACGTCGATATGAGGAAGGTAACAATGGCCACCTAGATGAGGATTCCATCTTTAGATCGTAGATAAGACTTGCATAAGGATTACTTACCTTCTCGCCGATGCCCTCCTTCACCTTGTCCAGATCCCTGTGGAAGATGATAAAACATTTGGTAAGCTTCGATGGAACCAGCTCCGATTTGTTCTACTTACTCTGTCATCTTGCTGGCAAAGTTGGTGCCAGATGTGGTGTCATACCAGGACATATCCTGACGCAGTATGGCCTCCAGGAAGAGCTTACGTATGCGATTGATTTGATTAAGTGCCACACGATTGGCCACATCTATCGCAATCACAATGAGTATGAACATAAGGATGCAGCCTACCAGACTGCTGACGCCGAAGGCTATCGAATCCTCTATAATGGCCAGCCTGTTCTCCTCCACGCTGGCATCGGTGCTACACAGAAGGAACTCCTTTAAAGTCTAACTAATCCAGACAATCCCATAGATAATACTCACAGTCGTCTGCCGCCACCAAAGAGCTCGAGTAGAAACGTTGGAGAGGAGGTGCCTGTGCGCACAGTGCGATCGATGAGCAGGGATGTGAATTCTCCGTAGATGAGGATGAAGTAGGGTATAAAGACAGAGGCCAATATGGCCACAATAAGGCTAAACACAAGGAGAAAGCGTTCCCCTAGCGTGGAGTAGCGGAACTATATGACAGATGGAACTATAGATATGCCTAGCTGGGATTTGGGTTAGCTTTGATTCCTTACCAGATCGAAGAACGTATACTTGTTCTCCGGTTCCACGGAGCTGTCTCCATCTTTGGGCTTGTCCACTCGAAAGTCACCCAAATCGGGTAACTTTGAGCTTTGTTTCTTGCTTTCCTCCTTGCTGGACATCTTAGGTATAATTCTCTATACGGAAGATGTGTACAGATCCAAGAAGCAGAGCGACTGCAGTAGAATCCTCTGGAAGAGATGAGATGAGCTTCAATCAATATTCCACATTCAAATTGTCGACGCAGTCGCTTGTAACGCGCTTTTTATTTCAATTTTCCGCACAGCTCGGGCTTAATTAGATATAGATCTATTATTCCTTGTAACATTGCGACAATTTACTCGTATATATGTATGTAACATATATATATATATATATATATAAGAATTTACAGTATAATAATAATAATTTCCCAAGACGTACAGAAAAAAAAAGTAATGTAAATTAATGGAAAAATGCTGATAAATTGAGCTACTGTTGATGATTGCAGTAGACACTTGCTGGCAATTGAAAATGGAAAAGTAACCATAAATGAATAAATTACAATTCCAATTCGAAAGTGAAATACTTCACAGATCGATCGATCGATCGATCGAATCGAATCGAATCGGAATCAATTAATATAGATTTATTTTTTGTTATACACAAATTACACTCGGTTTATATTGAAGCAATGCGAACCTACTTTTAATCTGACTGCGAGGCGTCAATTGAATAAGAATCGAATCTTTTACGAATCTAGCTATATATATATATATATATAAATTTTGGTATAAATATGTAATTTATGGCCTGGGGTCGCGATATTCGAGCGATTTCACTATCTTCCCGGGAGCTATAAGCCTTCGCATCTCGACCGCACGCGATTCAAATTTGTACTGATGGTTCCACTTGGAAGGTGCCGACCACGATGGTTCGGTTCCAGTGTCGGCGGCACTGGGCAATCACTTCGGCACACACACACACATGCACATACCTTTAGATAGTATGTACTATATAAGAGCTCAACTGAACTGATGCTATAATAAACATGATCGTATAAATGTTTTAATCGTTAAGTGTCAAACAATTAACAATTCACACGAAGAACACTCATGTCTAGCCCCAGTCCAACTGGAGCTCTACCATAATCCACTACATGATCTGATACCTTTATCAATCGCCTCGTCTAGTTCCGCTTTCCAAATACCTCTATATATGACTCTACCAAAATTCATAGAACTCAGTTACAGTCTCTGATATTTTTCCCCCAGTTTAGTTACAGGTCACGCATATACGATATAGAGATCGTAGTAGGAAGTACTCGGGATTCGTCTGTGGTGAGGGGTAGTTCTGACTTATAGACCTTATATATATTCACAGTAATTCTCATAATTGTGAAATTCTTTATAGATTTGCTTGATTTATATCAGGGGTTGAATGGACTATAGACTTGATTGCCTTAGAGCTCAGATAAAAGTGGTTCGCAATCAGCTCAAATGAATGTTTATTAAACTAAATTTAGCTATTCGGAACTAGTTTCAAACAGAATTGATATATACTGTATATAGATATAACTATAGTCTCGCTCGAGTTAAATTGTAGTTGAATTTATTGCTTATGTGTTGTCAAGTGGAATTAGCTAACAAAGTACTCTATCTTTATCTATAACTGTAACTTTTATATATATCATATAGCTATATATATATATCTGTCAGTATCAGCTGTTGTTTACCTTTACATCTGCCCAAATCATATGTTCAGTTTGTTTTCATACTTTCAGGTATTCCCCAGAGCAATTTGCAGATGTTCTATCGAAGTTAAAGAGAAACCTCTTCCGATGGGTATTACGACCATCTAAAAACAACAAACAGTTCTTGAATTCCCCATTGTCTGGAGCACATGTAGAAATATTGCGATTAATGGACAACACACGACAGCAATCAGACCCCCGTATCTATCAGCACTTCAGCGATTCGCTTTTGGTCTACAAATTTCATTAGCTATGGCAATTATATAGGTATTACGAGACTTCCCTTCATCCAGTACTTTCGAATAGTTGTTAAAGGGAAAACACTTGAGGAAACAGTCATCTGGAGAGTGTTTATATAATCGAAAGGATTTTTGGCAGATCTCTGCAAATTATAGAAAGTATCTTTATAATATATATTTCACAATGTTGTGCAAGTGTTGCCATTGTTTACCTCAATTCTTTGTAGTCTAGTGTATTATTAAATAAGGCACTTATCTATATCAAGTACCATAGGTTTATGAGGGGGAATACTAAAATTTATATACGTTATAAAAAGACGAAAGGCATCAAGGTTAGGGTCGCAAAACTGGTAATAGAATCGTGTAAATATTGTCGGGCCCTCAAACTTTGAATATACTCAAATCATATAGATTACCTGACTCTTCTTTGTTTTGAGAGTGAGTGAGAGAGAGAGATGGTTATATATTATAATATCTGTTTCAGCTATAAACTGTTTCGCTATATATAAACGCGCACGTTGACACCAATCGTTCACAATTGAACTGAGTTACAATCCTAAGAGTTCAGATATTTATACCCAGACTTAGGCCCAGACAGAGGTAGAATCTACCTGAGCCAGCGACGATACGACGATTGTAAATTACTTGGGTCAAAATTTCTTAGACGAGACGCAATAAAGCACTTCTGGTATTTTCTTTCTATCGTATCTAAAGGTAACTCTGAGTACTTCCGTTCCACTACGTCACCTGGTAACCACATAAAGGTAAGGTCTAACCTATCTATAGTTACTTCTTAGTTCAACGAACTCTGTAAAACTATAGACTGAAAGATATATGCAAAGTCTGGGCAGGAAGTTCTTGAGAGGAAAAGTATCTTTTTTTGTCTTTTATCTTTTTTTGCTATGAAACTCAACTTTGTCGTAAGACTTTCCCTAATAAATTTTAGCTTTATCCAATTTATTTTACTATTTTATTTATTTGTGTATATATATCTTCTATATCTTTTACAACTTCATTCAGAAATGCAACAAAAATTCTATATAGATACAGCATTTCATCAGATATCTTTAATTATCTGCTTGCACACATGTTTAAAACATATTATGATAATCTGAGAGTATATTATAGTTTTTTATCATTATGCCTATATAGTATATATATACGATGTTTGATTAATAGAACTGCCTTCATTATAATGCTGACTTAACAATTCTTAATGTTGCATTATAAAATGACAACGCGAAAATGGAACTTGTTCAAGATGGTAATTATATTATTTAAGCGACAGATTCGTAATGCTCCGAAGCACGTGCTACGTTTACTTTAATTTTGGATAGTTACTGACTTTTGTATACTCTATAAAATACTGGGAGGAATCTCTTGTTAACTCTATGTGCGATTTATAAAGGTGAAGTCTGTTAAAGAGAAGAGTTGTTTCTACTAACAGAGTTATTACCTAGAGGGTGCTTGATAAACATTTTGCACTACCAGAAAGGGTGTCATACCCCACCACATACCCTACCATATACCTAACCACATTTGAAATCTAATTTATAATCAGATCTGAATCAAATAGCCAGAAGACAGTCAACTGGAAGAGGAATTGCTTAGAGGGTTCTGTTCGATATCTTCGAATACTTTTTGCACTACCAGAAAGGGTGTCAATTGCTGCCACATACCCTACCAGATACCCTACCATATACTCAACTACACTGGCTTAAATCTAATCTAAATCAATTAGCTGAAACTTCTGCAGAGTAGAGTTAAAGAGAAGACTAGACTACTGGGTGCTATAGATAACTTGGAACTAACTTTCGCTGATAGCTCGAAGTTTCTTGGAAGAGCAAAGCCTCCAACTAAAGCTGAAACCTTTAGACAAACTTGTGAATAACTAAAGTCAGAGTTAAAGAGAAGAGAGTAGAACTTTTGACTGGTAAGGGTACTGCTTAGAGGGTGTTATGGCGCAGCTTGTTTGATTGTGACAGTTGACACTCTATAACTTATCTTGGCACCTACTTTATATACAAATATAACTTGTTAGCAGTTATCGAAGATTTAAAGAGGAGACCAGTAGAATGGTAGTACCCGTACTTAGAGGGGGTTTACCAATCTTCTAGAATTCGCAGCTGGGTCAGTAAACCCGTCTTGGACAAGGCTAAGCCCAGCTCTGCCTATTAATTATTAGGAAGTCCGAGATTTTATGTCTATGTCTCTCTAGGCTGAATCCGACATAAAGCTGACAATACGACGACGTTTATGACGTGCGAAGCGTGTTCCGTGGGCCTTTCCGTGATTCATTCAAAGAATTTTTCCCCGGCTTGTGAAACGATTAAAGAAACAAAACAATGAATAACTTTTTTAGCGCGAATAATAGTAGGTAATACGGGTTAAATATATACAATGGATAAAACGGATTAATGTATAATTAAGTAGCTACACTAGTTAACGATTTTCTCCGTGAGGTAGAGCTCGAGCTGCACAGTTTTATATAGGTACTTTATGGGTTTATGTGCCATGGATTGCAGATCTTCCGGCTTCCGGGCTAGTAGGTCAGGAGTACGGCCTGCTGGCGATGGTAGATCTCGCTGCGCACGAGGATTTCGTAGCTGCTGATGCTCAGCTCCTGGCCACCAAAGGGTATGTGCAGGCAGCGATGCGACTGCTGAATCTTGCCAGGAGTCAGGCTGCCACAATAGTGTCCTCTGCCCACGTAGAGCGGCTCCCCGTTGCGTGCACGTCCCGCCTCGACGGCGCCGGGCGCGATGCTGCCGCCACAGCCGGGCACCCAGTGGTACTTGGACTGCCCGATGAGCACCTCGTAGTTGGACTCGACAAATTCGCGGCCAGCGTGTGCTATGTAGGCGCAACCACGACTGGGCGCCGCCTTGCCGGGTACCTGGGAGCCTTCGTAGTAGGCGCGGCAGACGAGGAGCGGCGTCATGTCGCTGTCGTGTCCACCGTAGACAGCATCCGGTGGTGTATAGCTGGCACTGGCACCCATCCACAGGTCATAGCTATTGCCATGGGTTGGAGGTCCGCCACACACAGGTGCTCCTCCAGGCGGCACACAGACAGCTGGCGTGTAGCTGGAGCAGCTCGGCCCATAGGGATCCATGGGTGGCTTATAGGTCTCGGCTGGTGCGTACGTATCCAACGGTGGCTTGTAGGTATCAGCTGCTTCATAGTGATTCAATGGTGGCTTATAGGTGTCCACTGGAATCAACATGGACGTGGTAGTCGTGTTGGGCCCACCGACCGCAGCGGGCGTGTAGGAGGGCGGCGGCAGGACGCGGACACCTCCTACGGGAGGCTGGTAGTGTGGCAAGATCGTGGGCTCTGCTGGTGGTGGTGGATAGGGATCTGTGCTGGCCGTTGGGGTATACCTTGGCGGTCTGTCGTTCATGGGGAAGGGCGGTGCATCGAAGTCTGGTGGATAGGGATACGGTTTCATGGCGACTGCTGGTGCACCAGGTGAAGGTGGCGGCGGCGGCGACAGCGGACACTTCTCCGCCTCCAGTACGCCTGGTGGTGGCGGCAGCTGCCAGCCGGGTGCCGAACGCCTCTCCTCCACCAGAATCTCATACGACTCCAGGCGACGCTCCGCCCCGCGATAGGCAATAAACAAGGCGCGATGCACCGAGGAGATTTTGCCCACAATCAGATGCCCGTCGTAGTGACCACGTCCCACATAGATGGGTTGATCCAGCGCAGTGCGTCCGCAGAGCACCGCCGACTCGGGTATCACATGGTCGTAGCACTTGATCCAGACGAGGTTATGGCCACACAGCACCTCGAAGATGTCCTTGGGCAGCGCCTCGCCACGCTGCGAGATGAAGCCAATCTGCTTGGAGGGCACCACCTTGCAGACGAGCATATCGCCCTCATGCTCAGCACGTCCCACATAGATCATGGCGCCATCCTCATCATTGCCACCCACAATGGCATTCGCTGGAATGGAGGAATACGCCGAGGACTGCACCCACTTGTAAGCTGCAAGAGAAATAGATATAAAATATTTAAACGGAAACTTGGAGGAGCATATGAAACCTTTCCATATCTTATCCTTATCGGGTAAGCTATTAATTGATAATTATAGACATTGATTCATGTGGTTTTCCCCTCTTAATTGATATATGAAACACCCTGTACTTAGCCATACCTTTAACTTAGCTGGAGCTCTGTTGGCAACCCTTTTAACAGCCTCTCATAAGGGTAGAGCTGTACCTTCTTTAAGGTCTGAGAATAAGTTACCCTTAAGCTTAAATGCTATTGGGATCAATGAAGAGCTGGCAATCCTCTCAAGGTTGAGCTCTACCTATAAAAGGGTTACTTATGGCAACCCTAAAGTATATAGATTATTCCAATTAGTGTTATATATGAAGTCGCACCTTTATTGGGAATCGAATCGAATAGAATATGGCATTAACAGGGGGTACGGCTTAAGGTCTAGAATAAAGTGAGCAGATTTATTGCCTGCAGAGGACTTCGTAGGAGTCGACGCGAATCTCGCGACCGCCGTAGGGTATGTAGAGACAGCGCTGGCGGGAGGAGATCAAGCCGGGTGTCAGACTGCCCTGGTGGTGTCCACGGCCGTAGTAGATGGGCTCCCCGTTGCGTGCACGTCCCGTGGACACCGCATTGGGTGGAATGCAATGATGATGGGGTCGCAGCCAGACGTAGCCGTAGCCGGTGAGTACCTCGTAGGTGGGCTTCTGGAACTCGTAGCCGCCGAAGCAGACGTAGGCACAACCCTTGCTGGGCACCACCTTAGCGGGCAGCATCTCACCCTCGTGCAGCGCACGTCCGGCAAAGATGGGCGTACGGTCCGAATCGTGTCCGGCAATAACAGCGCCGGGTGGGGTGTAGCTGGGCGAGGCGGGTACCCAGACATCGTGTTGCTGGAAGATGAGCACCTCGTAGGTGCTAACGCGCACCTCCTGACCACCGAATGGTATGTACAGGCAGCCGTGAGACGGATGCACTTTGCCCACACTCAGCGAGTTCGAGTAGTGACCCCTGCCCACATAGAGGGGTTCTCCGGTGCGGGTGTTGCCGGTACGCACCGCATTTGGGGGTACACCACCGCTGGCACTGCCCACCCAGGCGAATCCCTGGCCGGTTAGGACCTCATAGTGGTTCTTTACATGCTCGGTGCCGCCGAAGGCGACGTAGGCACAACCCTTGCTGGGAATAACCTTTGCGGGCAGATTCTCGCCCTCATGGAAGGCGCGACCCACGTAGATGGGCGAACCATCGGCATCGTGGCCACCAATGACAGCGAATGGAGGCAGTGCAGCATATGGAGTCGAGTGCACCCAAGTGTGTTCTGCAACGAGAGGAGAAGCGGACAACGGGCACCCATTAATTTAGTCCAATAATCAAACAATTGCGATAAGATAAGATATTGAATTATTTTTCTATATGCGCCACATGAGTTGCGTTGATTTGGATTCAGTTCAGATTGGAATCGCTTGGAACCACTTCCTGCACTCGCCTACCAATGCTCACAACTGCTCCCGGCTGTGTGTTACCTAAAGGTAAAGAGCGAAAGAACAGAGCGAGAAATATACACAAATCAACACTACTCCAATTGGCAATGGATTATTATAGGAATCGTGTTACTATATATTAGTCAGACCAATCTCCTTTGGTGTTAGACATTGTGTTAGATATTAACTTATATTATTAGTATATATATAAAACTATATTTATCAGAGATCTGCTTTGAATTCCTCCCAAAGAAAGAATGAGCCAGAACGATCAAACTCTCCACTTTTGCTTCATTTTGAGTGAAAGTTATTTCTCTACACTAAATTCCTCCCAAAGAACGATAAAGGCAAGAATGAGCTTGGACGATCAAACTCTTTTGCTTCATTTTGAGTGAAACTTGTTTCCACTCAATAAGCTTGCGAGTGAGAGTTTGAGTGCTTTCCTTTTTGAGTGAATCTCAGATCTCTGCATTGCATTATATTATCACTTCTAGCTGTTACTTACCCATGATTCACCAGTAAGTTGATTAAGCGTGGGCGTTGATTATATATATATGTAATATGTCTGTGTATAAAATATATATTTCAATATATATTTATATATTATTCCAACTCTTTTTTCCGCCGAGCGAAGCGACAGGTTCGGTGCTTGGTTTACTACTAACCGTTTAAACCCCTACAGAAATCGCTTAAAACTGCAGCGGAACATTGTGGGTGCTAGGCTTTATCAGTGAGCTTTTTTCAGACCGTTAACCCATTGGAAAGTGTGCAAATAGGGGTATCAGTTTGTGGAAATGTTTGCAACAGGCAGGACAAGGAATCTCCAAATAAAGTTTATATATTCTTGCTCAGGTTCAGTACCCGAGTTGAACTGCCATTTATCAACTGGTAGTTTTTATTCTTGACACACGTATATGTAACACTTTTCTCGATCTATGCAACAAATTTCATAAGAATAGCATAATATATACAAAAGTTATTCAAGCATCAATTAGCTGTTCTGCAGGCAGCGACGTCGCAGCAAGATTCTTACAGACGCAAGCAGAGAAGGGTATATGCCACTTAGGTTAAGGGCTTGTCCTAGTCTGGTACACTCAACTAGAGCAGTCTTACTCACTTTAGTTTGTGGCAAGTGCGTATAGATAGCTCTGGTTATCGGCAGGTTATAGACATTTATTTATCACTTCCAATACAAAGTCTCATTCGCTCAGCAGAAACAAAAGCTCTTTCTTTCCAGGCGCTTATCAGTTCGTGATGAATGAGTCATACTATAGTATTGGTATGGGTTTAATAAAGGTGTGTGTGTGTTTTATCAGGTTGTCCACCTGTGCGCAGTTTCGACACCTACAAGTTATGCTACCTGTCGTTATGAAATTAGGAAAATAGCTATGAAAATATTTACTGGAAATAGGTGAAGCACCTGGCTATTTATAGGGCGTATAAATCATTGGAACCCTCAGATATTCGCATCAACCTTTTGTTTCTTAATCATATACTAAATCATACCATCATCTCTTTGTTGTGTATATAGTTTCCTTCAACTGAAAGATTAATGAGACTATATATGATGTTTACTGATAAAAATGAAAGTTATAGATATAAAAAACTGAAGCTGAGTAAAGAAACTGACTTAAGAACTGCTCAGAATATATATTTGGAATATATTTCGAATCATTCGATAGACTTATTTCCAGTTGCTTATTTTGAATATATCTTTTCAGTTGACTTCCTATCCGATTTCTTAATTTTGGCTGTTAATTAAACAAAAGAAAACCTTTTTTCTTTATTGACTCAACAGCAGGCGTTGCTTGTTGTTTCTTTTTAAATGAATAATTTAATTGTATTTTTGAATTCTCTGACTCACTGAAGGTCTCAGCAAATCCCTCCCAGTGGCCGATGCCTGTACCACTCTACCATAGAACCGCATAGTCGAAGCCAGAAACAGTTGTGGTTTTCATTATCGACTCAAAGCTGGGGGCTCTTGTAATACACTGGAGCACTTTTATATATATCGGAACAAAGACCCATTAGCGATCTCTTCATCGATTTTGGATCATAAAATTGTAAAGCATTTCCCGTTCCAAACGCAATCACCAGTTACCCGCTGAAGCTCCAGGTTCTCCGCAGCAAATCACTCTTCAAATTTCCAATGGGTGAGTTCAGGGTAAAGAAAGTAGTGCAATTTTTATGGCAGAGGCTGTCAGAGTCCTGATGTACTCAAAGTGTTTCAAGACTCTTTCCTAATTCTCTACAAATATGTGTGCCAAAGCCGTTCCGTACCCAATATCTTTCCTTATACCTTACATAAGTGCAATCGCAAGTTATATAAGTAGGATATAGGTAAGTAGTTCTATACTGGATATACAGACTTCAAGGATCATAAATATAGCTTGAGGTACCAAAGTGTAGAGCAGTTTTTATAGCAGAGGTTGCCAGAGTCGTGCCGTACTTAAAACCTTTCCTAACTCTCTACAAGAAATACAATCGCAAGTTATATAAGTAGGTTTAGAAGCTATCCAGGAATTGGATCATAAATAGAAATATAGTTTCTTAAGTGTAGTGCAATTTTTATAGCAGAAGCTGCCAAAGCCATGCAGTATCCAATATCTTATCTAACTGTTTGAGGAAATATTAGTTACAAATTATACGCCTAACCCCAGGATCTACTCAGTAAATCAGACTTCAAGGATTAGCTTTGAAATAAGATATGTACTATGTTTTATGGCAGTGGGTGCCAAAGTCATGGAGTACCCAAATCTTTGGTTAGAAACGAGTTCCGCAGAAGTACCAGCAATTCTGGCTAAGGCTGCATTAGAATGAATGTTTATTTAGTTTATGACATGTTTTTTTTTTAATGGAGGTTATTGATTAAATGTTTTTATAGACCGGCTCGATAAGGTCTTAGCTCTGGGCAATCACTCAAAAGATAAGCGCAAAAAAGTACAAATTACTTATTGGCTTTTAAAGGTTGGCAATTTGTAATACTTACAGGTGAAAATGAACAGAACCTTACGGTTTTTTTTTGATAGTTTGCCGCTGTTGTTGTATATAGCGCCGTCTAATGGTATTATTTGACAGTTGGCCCCGATGACGAAGTGCCAGAATATGTATGAGACAGTCGGCCCAGTGCGACTAACAGACATGTGTTTACTCGGAACAACGTTCCCAGTCCCCAGGCTCCGATACGATATCTAATCGCTTTGCCGGCAGTCAACAACAGCCCTGATAACCGACTCGGAGCTTTATAACTTAACTGCCAACGACCCAGCCCCGTCAGTCCTATACCAACTACGGTCAGAGTACACTCCGTTAACTCTCATTTCTTTGCCTGTCACAAAAAACAAACTGCAAAATGGGTAAGCAACTTTATAGAGCAGCAAGTGATACATATACATAGTGTACAGGAGTCGATATCTGTGGAATATACCAGTGAATGTTTCCAGTCAAACAAGTGAAACTCGTTAAATGTAAACGTAGTTGATATAAAGTTGATATGAAAGCTGATTCCTGAATGTTAAGAAAGTTATTTTCGTTCCCAAAGGAGGAGGAAGCTTATTTCTTCTCCAAATAAAGTTAAAGGAAACTCATTTTTTGCCCAAAAGAAGTTCGTTTCTTTCCCAGCTAAAAGTGACTTCCAATAGTAGTTAATTGTCAACCTAGGGAAAGTTATTTTCAATCCGAGTGAAACTGATTTTTCATACTTTTCCCTCAAGAGTCTAGACAACAGATATATCAATCTATATAATACTTCAAGTACACTAAGCTCCAGTCCAATTGGACTACTTTCAACGCATACTAAGAGATGTAGATAATACTAAAGTTACATATATATATATCATGTTCCTTGGGTGACAATTGTAATCCCTGGTACTTAGAAGCTTTCACACTTCCAGATAAGGTACAGAAAAAGTTGGCTAACTTAGCACTATTTTCATTTCAAACTGTACTTGATAGCAACACCAAACACCTGCCCTATCTAAGATTCTAGAACAGTCACACACTCACACACACACACACACACACACGTATACACAACTATCTATCGCTATGCACTCCAAATAGTTGATAAAAAACAAGTGAAATTGTCGCTTTTTTGATCGAATCGAAAGCTTTCTATACCTTTAAGTGGACACGCACACACTCTCTCTCTCTCTCCCTCTGCCACTCTCCATCTCCCTCTCTCACTCTCCCTCCCTCTGTCACTCTCTCTCTCGCTCCTTTTCCTTTCACTTGCAAAGCTTTACTCTCATTTCAACCCACCCTGCCCACACCCAGGACTTCTTTTCGCCACTTTCCACTTGGATTTTCCCCCATCGCTTACTAAAATTTTCTTAATTTTCTTTTCGAACAGATCACACTTGGATTTCCTGCAATGTGTACGATTCCCTGCCGGCGTTTGCCATCGCCGCTGGACACGATTCGGACAACGATCCCATCTACTTGGGCCGCGCCTTCCACAACGGCGACATGCTGCCCGCCAAGGTGATTCCCAACAAGCAGCAGGCGTACGTCGCCTGGGGCGGACAGGAGATTAGCAAGCACGACGTTGAGATTCTGACTGGTCACCACTACTGCTGGATCCCGGCCAGCAATGGTGAGGTGCCATCTCATGCCATGCGCGTGGGCCAGACCTCCGATGGTGAGCCGCTGTATATTGGTCGCGGCTACTTCTCCGGCAGTCTGACACCTGGCAAGGTGCAGCCATCCCACGGCTGCCTGTACATTCCATACGGTGGCGCCGAACACAGGCTGGAGGCCTATGAGGTGCTCGTCCAGAACGAGACCTGGGTCAGCTCATCCGGCAGCAACATTGTGCCCGGCACAATTGTGGCTGGACACGATACCGATGGAGATGCCATCTATGTGGGTCGTGCCTACCACGAAGGAGATCTGCTGCCAGCCAAGGTAAGTCATATTTTTTCCCTCCTCCTCAACATAACTAACTGATGTGTTTACCCTTGCCTTAGGTCATTCCCAACAAGGGCTGCGCCTATGTGGCCTATGGTGGACAAGAGCACGTGAAATACGACTTTGAGCTGCTCGCCGGCTACGGCTACGGCTGGGTACCCGATTCCTTTGGCAATGTTCCATGCGGCGCCGTCGTCTGTGGCAACACCAGCGATGGAGAGCCTCTCTACATTGGCCGTGGACACTACAACGGCAGCTTCACTCCTGGCAAGATCCATCAGTCCCATCGCTGCCTGTACATTCCATTCGGTGGCCAAGAGGTGCGCCTGGACAACTACGAGGTGCTCGTTAAATCCTAGACTGATCGCTTCAATAACCAAATTCAGCTTCCTTCTCCCATCATTAAATTTGTAAAACTTTCCAGTGAATAAACTAAATTATTTGTAAACTAACAGTACTCGTTTAGATATCTATATATAATGTATCTTAGATGAATGATATTGTATATAGGTTGATATTATGTGGAAGAAGAAGAACTATTCAGTATATCGACCCGAAAGTATGCTTGTAAAATTTAAGTCTCCGCATAGAAAACGCAGCAAAAGAAACATTTTTTAATCAATATTTCCCTATATAAAACACACTTTCACGTTAAGTAGAAGTCTCCAATTAACAAATATCGTATATAGAGTATTATATATATACTTCTAGCTTAAATATATACAAAATAGATTGAATAATTCAGTTTTTGATATAATTTTCTAGTTAGTTTGCCTTTCAGAGCTTTAACAGAGCTTTTCGTACGCTTTCTCTACGCTGTTTGTAGACTTGTAGAACTTGTAGAGTTTTCATGTCTCATATAAAACAGAAACTCTACACGTTCCATCTGAATGCCACCGCCTGCAGCGCATTGGTCACTGTGCGTGCCGCAACGTGATTGGTAGACGCGCTGCCGCTGCGTCACTTTCCATTGGTGGTGGAACGTTGTGTCTGCAACATTGTGGGGCGTGTTCAGTGCTGCTCGAACCTGAAACCGATTCACAAAGAATTACGGATTATAATTATGAAATGATAATTAATTCATTCGTGTCCAATCGTTTATGTTTATTTTGCTTTGTGTTCTTGCAACTCAATTTGTAGGTGTGTGGAAACTCCATTTGAGAAACTGGTTTTTCTGTGCCACAAAAATTTCAACGTTGCAAATGCCGTCGCTCTGACAACAACGATTGGACGTCGCGTGATTCTGAAAGGGAATTGGGTTAGCTTTGGAGGTACATGTCCTGTGTTTGTGTGTGTGCACGTGTGTGTTTTGATTTATATAAGCTAATAAGCTAAGCAGAGTTGCAGACATAAATACACATATTTCATATACCTGGCTAGCTTTTTGCCATAAATACTATACTCTTTCCCTTACATGTTGTAGAAGAGATCTACATATAGAAAAACACGTGAATTTAAGTCTCTGATCTTATAGACGACTTATTAACCTCTTTTGAGAACGTACATCAGTCTGTTATATCTATATATACTGCATCGGGACTACCCATTAGCTATATCTTAATTCTGCTTCATACTTACGTAAATAGTCCTACTGTTATGTCTACAGAAGATCTCTCGTTTACGTATATGGAAGGTCTCGCTCTTTACGGATATCTATGCTCACACTCTGCGGTATCTACGTCTGACAATCTGTGCTATATTTTTATTATTGAATCTTAATTTTTGACTAGATTAAATGCTCATTCCACCTCTTTCATCTATATTTTATTCAATATTTATATATCTATAATAATCTTCTTATTCGTTTACTTCAGAAAACCTGAAAAAAGGTCTAACTTTTCCCTTTTATATTCAACTTTTAAGAAAATCCTTATTTCATATTCCGTTCTATGTCTTAGCTATAGCTTTAAAGCACATTTCTTCTAAAAATGCATTGAAAAATACTCCAGACTTTACGAATAGCTCTAGATTATCATAGATATCAGAAGGTAGGAGTATCTACAGAAGGTACAGATGCGGCGATGGCTTGATTCTTCCATAAAGCTTAACAGAAAACTATAAATGAGGATTTAAGAATTGAAATAAGATTTGTTCAAGTTTTTAAGTGGTTCCGAAGAGCATTGGAAAGTGTGAAGAGGTTAAAACTGGATCATTAGATGAATATATAGAAAAAGTACTAAGAAATCATAAGTTGAACGGAAGGTAATGCCGTCGGCAGTTCGGGATTGTGTTTAACATAATCAAACAGTTTTGTATATTAGCTATATGAGTATCTATAACCCACATAACTTTCTTGTAATATCCAAAGCAACATTTATAAAATTTAATATGGTTTCGCTTAGAAATGAAAAAAAAGGTTCTAATCTCTAGATCCAATAAAGAATTCTTGTAATTTAATTTATTTTATATAAAAAGAAACACACCCCTCTGCCCCACACACACACACTGCGTAGCACACATGCTGTGACCGGGACAACGCCTCAATATCCATTTAGCTGAAATGTATTAAAAAGTATCTCAGATGCTATCGTTGGCCATACCGTCCATCCATTCAAGCTAACCAGACAGAGTAGAGATACAAACGCCGCGCCATCCCTCAAATAACTTTCGAGAAATGCTCGAAATTCTTGGCCAGAGCAACGGTAACAGCAACAGCAGCAAGAACAAGAACAGCAACAACAACAACAACAACAACAACAACAACAACAGGAACAGCGCAGCTTTGAAATATCAGTTTCTTCTTTAGTAGAAGGCAGCGGCGTAGGAATAAAGCGTATGACAAAATTTTGGCCTGTGGCGCTGACGCTCTGTCGCTAGAACACAGGCACACAGATAAGCAGGCAGAGAGACAGACAGAGGTTTACGTCAAACTGTAGAAGGAAGTGCGTCGAACAGGGCAAAGACAGCGACGAATGAAGGCAGCAAGGAAAGAGGAAATAAACAAAGTGTGGACTGGCAGGGCAGAGAAACATGGAGAAGTGCGGGTTGATTTTAACAAGCAGCGGCTGCTGCTTATATGCTGCGAATGAATGGATGAATGCTATCTACAAAGCAGCGTTATATACCAATAATATAAATGTACATATATACAATACAATACAAAAACAGTCTCTATGTGTTTGTATGTCTGTGTGTGTGTTCGTTGCAGTTACAATTAGTGGCGACAAGAACGCAAAAGAATGGAACAATAAGCGCACACGATTCGGCTTTGAGTCCCTTTGCATTTTGGAGAGAGAGCATGAGAGTGAGTGTGAGTGAGAGTGCGAGTGTGTGAGAGTGTGAGTGCTAAGCGAAATTTGTATGGTATGAGCTAAAGGTAGAGGGGTTGTAGTTGCTGCTAACGGCGACTGGCAAGGAGGACATTTTTTAGCAGGACCACGCAGTTGGGCTTAGGGGTGGAGTGTGACGGTGGAGAGTGGAGTGTGGGCACAGCAGCGTGGTTTGCGCTCTGGCTTAATATTGAAACGTGTCTCATCAGATGCTTCGACTGCAAGCGATAGCACTAATCCACACACATAGAAACGTGAATGCAAATGTATGGCTGTGTGTGTGTGTGTGTGTCCGCGAATGAAGTGAAATGGAAATGCCAGGAAAATAAGTTGTGAAACGAAGCCACAAGCAGAGCGCAAAATGAAAAATTGTACATAAAAATGGAAATGCGACAAGGGACATAGAGGCATTGCCCACCAGCGGCAGCGGCAACAGCTGTGGGCGTGGAGTACATTAAAAGCAAACCCGAAACCTTTCTCCAATTGTATATGCCCTCTATATACTATTGTGTGGGTGTGTGTGTGTGTGTGTGTATATGGTGATGTGAAGTGAAACACCATTTGGTTTCGGTTGCCAGCTAACGGTAGCTTGCTGCCTCGTGCCCTAAAGCTGAAGCGACCAAGCGAACCGTAGTCTTCAACTAGAGATGAACGCACGTCAAGAATCTAACGCTCGAGGCACGCAGAGCAAGTGCGAAATTAATTTCTACACCACGAAATGAGCTCAATTGAATTTTCGTGTCACGGCACGCACCATCTCTAGCACGCAATCATTTGCACTCGAAACTCTAATTAGTTTTTATTGTACAAGTCCAGTGTCTAAATATAAAACAAAAACGCACATAAATATGAATGTGAACGAGGGCTCCAGTTCGATCTGCTTCACTTCGCACCTAACCCATCTCCAGGTCTCAGCTCCATCTCTGGCTCCCCCTACCCAATCCATCTAACGCAACTCATCTCTCATCTGGCTATGGCTGTCGCTTATGCGTGATAATTCAATTAGGAATGTGTGAATCAGGCAGCAACAACAACAACAAAACCAGCAGGCACTCAGCTGAACACCAACTGCAAATGCAGCGGCATGCAGCAAGCGGAAGCAGCAGTAGACAAAGAATTGAAGAAAAAAAACAAAAATACGAGTAAATACTCTTTCCGAGCAGCCGAAAAACAGAAATTCATAAATGCGATGCCCAATGTGCAGTACACAAACGCACAGCGTTGCATGCAACCCTGTTTCTCGGCTATATGCTACAGGAACAGAATCACAATCAGAATAACTCGGCCTCGGCTCTGGCGGCCTGAAACAATTTATGTGCCATGTATTTTGTACATAAAAATAGCGGCCGAGCCAGCAGTTGCAGCAAAGCGGCAACGGCAACGGCGGCGACAGCAGCAGAGACGCCAGCACTGGCTAAGGCCGCAGACGGGGCAATATGTACATGGACGTTGCCTGGAAAGGGGACATTATATGCGCAGCTTGCCTCGAAAATATATTAACACGAGCATGCGACTGGCACACTAAGTGCGCAGTGGCGTCGCAAAGGGGATTACCAGAGGATATGAGCTGCAAACATATAAATCATGGGACTAGTCTCTTACAATCTGTACTTTGTATTAATCTATATATATATTTTATTTATTTTATATATAAAAAAGATTAATCTCCACAAAATATGTCACTCTTAAAATCGAATCTGTCCTCTTTGACCCCTTTAAAGCGTGTTTAACGTACGCCCCTGTCATTGTATCTTGAATCTTGCTGTACATACAAATACAAATATACACATACAGACATAGCCATGTATAGCACTACCTCTCTCACTCTCTCGCTCTCTCTCTATGCACGTTTGTGTGTGTGTATTCAAGTGTGCGGCACTCCGATAGCAACGAATATCAACAACAACAACAACAACGAACAACATCGACCACGAGTTGGGCCTCGTCGCATTACCAATTTAAATTCCCATCCAATGCCCGCACGTAGCAAAAGAGCCGGTAAGGAATAAAACGACAGACAGAGAGACAGACCGGCGGACGAAAGGACGGACGGACAAGCCCAAACACGACAAACTCGGAAAGAAAGAGCATTTAATGAGCGCTACTGTTCTGCTTGCAGTTGCTGTTGTTGTTGTTTCTGTTTCTGTTATTGCTCGAAATGCCAATTCGATATGTTACATTTTTGTTGTTGCTCTTGCTCTCTCTGTCTTTCTTGCTCTTTTTTGCTATTGCTGTTGCATTTGTTTTTGTTTTCTATTAAATTAGGTTCATTTGCCAGAGTGAACGGCTGTCCCTGTCGACGTCGTCGCTGCTGTTGTTGCTGTTGTTGCTGCTGTTGCTGCTTTAGTAGCTTTGGCAAAAGCACCCTCTTTTTAGTTGTCCTTGTTGTTGTTGTCGACGGTGTGTCAAGTGGGCTGTGCAAGCGTTTCAATGTATGTATGTGTGTGTGTGTATGAGTGAATTCGTGTGTGAGGTCTTATCGACTATGTGTAAACCGCACGGCTCACTGGCTGCCCGGTTGCTTGGCTCCAGCGTTGCCGTCGCTTTGACGCCGTCGCTGCGGTTATGACTCTGTGTGTGTGTGTGTTTCATTATATACTTGTGAAAAGCATCGTCTGAGTGGTGTATACATATGTATATGCCATCCAACCCGTCTCCAACAACACCACCACCACCACCACTACGACCAACAGCTGAAGCTGTGGCATGCTGATAATGCAATAAGCTGCAAAAAATGCGTAAAATTTTGATGAGCTGAGACTGCAAATTGGCATTGGGTGAGTAGAATTACATATGTACACACGTACATATATATACATTACATACAAACGTATGTATGCATGTTTCTGTATTCGCTCTGTTTTTTTTGCGCTTATTACAGGTACTTAACATTATGTAAAAAGCACTCAGCCAGCAACTGACAACGTCATGCCGACTGCATGGCACCGCAATTGTTTGCTGTTATTTAACAGCATCATCAACTCTACAAGTCCGCAACTCCGCAACTCCACAACTCCGCACACAACTCAACGACTCTCCGACACTCTAACTCCAAACGAATTGCCACCTAAAACTCAGTTTTAACTTCATTTGCAATGCAAACGCAGCGCGTGAGAGTAACGAATGTAGTAAGTGAAGTGAAGTAAAGTTGAGAGAAGTGAGAATGGGAATGGGAATGGGGAAGTGCGAGAGAGTCAGCGAAAGCTGCGACTGTATCTTGTGTAATCAACTAATTACAACAGCCGCCAATGCCTAGTACTGTCTAACAGCCACCGCCGACGCCGCCGCGGTGAACGCCAACGCTGACACCGCAGCCTCCCGTTGTTCCAACACATAATTTATCTTGTTAAAGTGACTTTTAAGCGTTTGCCCCACCCCACACTTCACCTGCTGCTGCCGCATCGAGTAGAGACATGAGAAAGAGCTCATCATCAAAAACAATTGAGTGGTACTCAATCGGCACTCAAATCAATCAATGTACGGGAAACTGCAAGTCTGAGTAAGAGATAAAGACAGAGATGGATATATACTTAAGAGTAGCAAAAGCTGATGTTCTGAGCAAGAGAAACGACTTCACAAGTTGCGTTATGGTCTGTTTTATGTCGCTGCTTTATCAATTCATGTAGTTATTATGATTGTTCTTATTTCCTCTGCAGGATTTTCGTTCATTTCATCTTCGTCGAGTGCCCCAGGAAAGACACTGTCGACTCTACCCCGCACGCTGAAAAAAACTCCATGGCATGAAGTGTACTACGCTCCGCTTCATCATCATTTCGGTAAATTGATACTTTTTTTTGGGTCTCATATTTTTTCTAGAGGGCATGCAAAAAAAGTAAACCAAATAACATCACTCAATAAGCCAGACAGAGACAGAATGCGAGTGTAAACACAGAGAACAAAATATTCTGTCGCAGGGTTCATTCGTACAACTGTTCGACTGGCTTGCATATTAATAATGTGCACTAATTGGATATTAATGCCGGGATTTCATCTCATTTACAGAAACTGAATTATCTCTCTGATGAATCAAATTATATTGTGACACTTAAATCAGCTGAGGATTGTACTTAATGTGCTGCCATTTTCATTAATCTGCACAATCTCTTGACTTGACAGAAATGTGAAGTAAACTGGATGCAGTGTGAACTGCTTACGGAAGAGGTAAGTTTTTATATGACATTTTCATTCTAGATATAAGATAATGCATGTTATCAGTTCACTGGATTATAGAATGATAAGAACAGATAATAATCAAATGCAAAATCATATATTTATGTATATGTATCACATATCAAAATCATAGTTCCTATAAACAAGCGCTGATCGGTGCAGTATATAAAAGAATGTATCTTTAAAGGCAGTAAGACTACAATCGGTTATTATTTCAATACAATTCCTGCTAAAAAGTAGTAAATATTATGTATATAGTATCTATATACTTAATATTATAGAAAAGCTTATCGAAATGTATTCTCAGGTTGTTTATTATTGGAAACCATCTCAAGTTTTCTTGCTTAATCCTGGTATTTTCTCACGAATGGAAGTTAATGGTTCATTGAGGTTGAGATAGGTTTATCTGCATATGAAATACGTAATATTCCCATACCGTAAACCTAATTTAATGAGAGCTTGAAGAACATCTTATACTTTTACTGTTAAGACACGGTAGCTTCCAAGTCAAAAGAGATTGCTGCAACCTTTTTTATACGATAGGTCTGAAGTCAAAGAAACTTGAAACTTACTGCTATTCAATAGAACAACAATCCCAAATTTGCTTTAAATAACTTTCAAATATATTAACTTTTACCTTTTATCATACATAATCTTTGTCGTCCTTCGATAATGCTCCAATTAATGGCAGTTAATGTGACGAAAGCCGTAAGATTTGCTAATTGAATTTTGTGCTTGCCTTTGACGCAGAGAGAGAATGTCGATAACTAATTTAATGCCATTATGTAACACAAATGCTAAGCACATAAATCGTCATTTAAGCGTCTTTCCGTCTGTGTATAGAATACGGGTGGGAACAGTTCTTGGAATGGCCCGGACAGCAGGAGCATTTTGGGAGCTTGGGGCCAAGTCGCAAATGGCAATTAAAGGACTTGGCGAAGAAATTTCTTTTGCCGTCCACAAGACAAATGTCCGTGTCGTAACTTTTGCACCCAATTCAATTAAAGCTACGGGTGGAAAAACTTTTTGATGTTTACTTGTGCCACGAATTCATCTCGGACCCGTAACTGGTAACTGTCGTAGTCCCTCTGCTCCTCTCTCCTTCTCTCTCTCTCTCTCTCTCTCGTTTGAGGTGGTTAATTCAATAGCTTCGCTTGTTATTCAATGCAGTTCCATTAATTACAATTACACGACGATAAACCACATCAGACCGAATCACACACACGGCATTCAAATGAATCTATATGTATATGTATATAACACGGTTGGGGTCCTGCGCACATCCTGTGGTTATCAAGGCTTACACATCTGATGGCTAATGGATGCCTTTGATTAGTACATTTGCTGCATCCGCCACATTTAAAGCGGAACCTATTTAAACGGGTTAGCTTTTCCGTAAATGTTGACCTTTGGTCTGGAAGTCAGACAGGGGTGTTATTTAGGGTGGATTTGGGAGTATTACTGGTAAAAACTTATCCAAGTTCTGGTTGAAGTTTTGCTGGTAGAGTTGAAGTATCTTATAGATACGTTTAGGGTCTAAGAATCGATTGGAATATTTGATATACTTTATATTATTATCTTTCTTTATTTTTTATATATAAAAGGCAAAACAAGGAATCAGTTTCGAAAGGAATATGTAAAAAAATATATTTCTAAAAATAAACAGATTTTTCTTTAAGGTATTTCCAACGATTTCCAAGAAGAATTCTAGAAGAGAAATTTTGTATTTAGAAGCTCAACTTAAACAGATTTTTTAGGCAAGCAAATCGATTTCAAACATCAACTGAATCTTTCTTTTCTTAAGAGAAACTTGTAAAGGAAGTAAATGTTGGAGCTTCTCTAATTAATGATAGGTTGATGAAAGATTCTCTCTCTATGTAGAAAAGATGATTATAAATTGCTTCAAATTGTTTTCGTGTGGAGAAAGTCTTTAGTTTCTTGCTAGAAAAGAAACCTTGTGAAAGTGGCGATAGATCATAAATATCATAATCATCCTCAACGTCATTATTATCATATGAAATCATCTGTGTACAAGCCAATAAAATCAGTTGCTCAACTAAAGTAATACTTGTATTATAGTATATATATAATATATAGGAGTGTTATGACTTTTCGAGTCAGGTAAAATAAACGTTTTGCATGTTTAATTCACACTCGATGTGTGTGTGTGTGTGTGTGTGTGTGTGTGTGTGTGTGTGTGTGTTAGAATTTTGCATTTCTAATTACCTGTTGGTTGTCTGTATCTACACACATCTGTGTGTGTGTTTGTGTGTGTGTTTACACAAATGATTTATAAATGCTGAATTAATGCGCTAAAAGCCAAACGCATTAAACTTGTTTTTCAGATGTGCCCAAATTGCACACACTCACACACACACACACACACAAATGATTGGGTCTAACATGTGAGGCATACGAACGAGACCCGTTAGTACTCGTCTCTTGCATAAGGCTCAAAGGCCGCAGGGGTGCCAGGGGGAGGCGCAGAGGGTGCACTGAGTGTTGCTTAATTATTGTAATTGGAGTTTTGCGCTGGAGCCACACACACAATTCCATAAATTATTCATTTGAGGGCGAAGCAAAGTACTTTTGCTTAAAACTTTATGAATGAATTTACTTTACAGCTCACAAATACAGAAGTTGATAGGCTAACTGATACCCTGTAGGAGGTAAAAGGCTACTTTTAACTACCTTTTCAATAAGTTTAAGTTTGTTTCTGATAGGAAAAACTGCATCGAGTGGAAATAGAGTATTATATTATGGAGCTAGAATCTCTTGAACGTGTCCGACTATCTCTACATAAGTAGAACATATTGATTACAGGGTATCTTCTTTGTATAAATAAAACATATTGATTACAGGGTATCTTCGAGTTATGAAAGAAATAACAGCAAGTTTTTCTTTAACCAAAAACCCTTTTCATTTTTGAAGCACATTCGTTTCGTTGTTACAGGGTATCTTTCAGCTAGACTCCCTTGACTCGTGTCTGTTTAGGTTAAGTATAGGGTATCATAAAGAGCTGCTTCCTTTTATTAAACAGCTTTCTTTGGCTGAGTCATAAGCTCGACCTTTTTCTTAGACGGAACGGAGCTCGCCATTAGTGAACCGGAAACATATCTTTTTGCCTGGCCCTTGATGTACTTTTTCTGTGAGTGTGCACAACCTGAGTTGGATTACAATTCCTTCTTTATGCTGTACACTCAGATATAACTCAATCATAAATATTCATTTCCTGCCCAAAGGATATCTAAGTTATTCTACTTTTATTGCTCAGTGAAGTGCAGTGGCAAGGTTAGATTGTCCTTTTATTTGTTGAGGGAGAGAGATTAAAGGACCTCGAGATAATGAATGTGATCTGAAGACTATCGCATATTCCACACAGATGAAATGCTAAGCAACTTTATGATATATATATACCTTAGACCCTTCTACAGGGTATGTCCTGGCCTAGCAGGCTCCTCTGAAGTGGATTCAATGGATATCTTTCTTTATAGACAGTCGCAGGGCCATAAATCTTTTGATTTTCAGCGCCGCTAAGCCAATTCGCACCTAATCCACCCTTAAAGTACTTCACCTATCAAGATACTCCAGCTACTCCTGGCAGTCCGGGTACTCGAGCTACTTTGAGCGCTCCTGCCACTCCTTGGAATTGTTTTCTTTTTGCACAACCTACAGGCTACTTCTCATTAGATGGATGTGTGTCCTGACAGGCGAGGGTAGAGATAGCCTTTAGGGACTCATTCCTTGAAAATTGGCAATTTTTGAAATCGGAAACTCGCAAAAAAGAAGAAGGAAAAGGTATGGGAAAACGAAAGGAAAAGAAAATCGAGAAAATGCAAGATAAACAACAACAAAACGCATGAATTTCCCAATGATTTTCATTGAATGCCCAAACCAAAACCAAAGCCAAAGATGCGAGACATCGACAGCGACTTCGACTCCGACTCCGACCGAGACCCAATCCCAATCTCGGACAGTCGCCGTATATAATCTTTTATGTTCATTGTTTTGGGCATTTTTCATTTTAAAGACGCGACGCGCTGCGAAGCGCAGACAAAAGGACGAGCAGCAGGATTAGAGAAGGACGAAAGGCAAGTCCAGGCCAGACGCCGAACTAAACCCAAACCCAAACCCAAACCCAAACCCGTATGGAAAACGGCCTTCACACATTACATTGACCTTGTGACCCGTGTAAATAATGGCCAGCTGATGCCACAGCTGATTAGCATTAACACCCAATTTTCTAACGATTTTCGAACAGTTTCCAGCCAATATTTCCCAAAAAGATGCAAAAGAAAATAAACATTTCTCGTTTGTATTTCGATTCTCATATAAATAGGTTTTATTAATATTATTATTTTTATCGTTTATCTTCGCGATTTATGGAATATGCCTTAAAAATGTTATACACAACGCAATCTGCATTATTTACACTTCGATTCGTATTATTCAATGGGGTTTTTATCGCTAGATTAGCTCGATTTGGCCTTGGCTCTTAAAACTATGCGTAAAATGGTTCCCGCTTTAAACGCTTTCCATGTGAAATCTTCCACAAAGAAAGCTTTCAGACAACTTTTATTACATTCAGTCAAATTGGTTTTATCTGGCTTCAAATTGATCCACTTAATCAAAGCTCACAAAGTTGAGTGAGCTTTTAGCAGCTTTCGTTTCTTTGAGCTTGTTGGAAGCTTTCAGCTGATTTTTGCTAACTTTACAAAACAATTGCAATTAAGTGCAACTTAAAGCTTCGTTTAATTTAAACGCTTCGTTTAATCTATAAGCTTTCAGGTGCTTTCATTTCTCTGATTTGCTTTCTGATTTACTTTCAACTAAAAACAATTGCAACTTAAAGCTTCTTTTAATCTAAAAGCTTCGTTTAATCTATAAGCTTTCAGGTGCTTTCATTTCTATGAGTTGCTTTCTAGTTTACTTTCAACTAAAAACAATTTAAACTTAAAGCTTCCTTTAATCTAAAAGCTTCGTTTAATCAATGAGCTTTCATTTCTCTGAGTTGCTTTCTGATTTACTTTAGAAATCTTTCAGCTGAAAACAATTGCAACTTAAAGCTTCCTTTAATCCTAAAGCTTCGTTTAATCTATAAACTTTCAGGTGCTTTCATTTTTATGAGTTGCTTTCTAGTTTACTTTCAGCTGAAAACAATTGCAACTTAAAGCTTGTTTTAATCTAAAAGCTTTCGAAATAAAAGTTCACTCAACGGGACGTTTGCTTGAAGTTGTTTTTAATGGCGTTTTCTTTCGATAAATATAATATTGTATATAAACTTATTTCTTAGATACGGTCACATTTACGCGTATTTGTATACATTTCTTTAGTTTAGTGATTCTGAATCGATGTCTTGCTATATCTATTGTATATATATATATGTATATGTATATATATCTATGTATAATACTTATGTCTAGGTTTATTTACATTTATATAAAATTGCCAGCTGCTTTTTCGTTTTATATGTACAGGGATTTAGATACAAATAACAGGAGGGATTCGTGGGAGGGAAAAACTTTACTAAAACCTAGAAACAGAAAAAGGTCTTTAAATATTAATTAGTGCTCCTCACACCTTGACGGGGAGGATGCGGTGGGTGGTGGGAGGTGGGAGCTGGGATGTGGGTCTGATGGTCCGTTCACTTGGTAACCGTGTACTCGTACTCGTGGGGGTTGATTTTGTCGCGTGGGTGATTCACTTGCTTTTGGCCAGGGACTGACCATTGCTGGTGGCTGCCGTCTGTGGACGTGGGCTAATGCTGCTTTTGGCTAGGGCGTTCGGCGTGGCCGCTGGCGTCAGCTTGGCTCCGGCATGTGGGGAGGTCTTTGGACTCGCTGCAGCGACGGGTGGTGTGCCTGGAGTGGGCAGTGTGACAGTGGGCAGCATGGGCATGACAGGCTTGTGATCTCCAATGGCACCGACAATACCAGCAGCACCACCTTCACCCGCCGAGGCATTCTTGAGCTTCTGCAGGTAATCGTTGAACACCTCGTTGCCAGCACGACGCATACGGGTGATCTGCTCCATGAGATACGCCTGCTGATAGTTGATGTAGGTCGGATTGAAGTTGTACAGAAGATTCGATTGATTGGCGGCGGCGGCTGCCTGTGCCGCTTGAGCCACCTGAGCGGCCTGTGTCAGTTGAGCACGCATTAGGTTCTCCTTGAGGAAGTTGCTCAGATCCACTTGATTGGCAGCAGCTGCCGCAGCGGCACTCGAAGCAATGCTGAGCGGTGCATTCAGATTGGGCAGCTGTGGATGCGGTGATCCATGGTGACCAGCTACGGCTGGTGGACCCATCTTCATGGCAGGCGGCGGCGTTTGTTGCTTGCCGGTTGCCCGCTTGGCGCCTGGCGATGATTTGGGCGATGGGGTGCTCATCTTGGGCGTGCCTGGATTGCCATTGGTTAGGGATAGCTTCAGGTTGTTGGCGCCCGTGGGTGACTTCTTGCTGGCGGGCACCTTCTTGGCCTGCGCCATGCCTGGCGGATAGTTAAAGCTGGGCGGCAGCACATTGGGCAGCTTGGGCGGACCGAGCTCTGCGGGGCCATTCTGACGTGGCAGAATGGGACGGAATTTCTTGGCGGCCGGATCACCATTGACTTGACCCGCTGCCTGTCCAGCTTTGGGTGACTTGTTCTCACTGGAGTTGGGCGAGTGGCTGCCCTGAGCTGTGGTGCTATGCGATGCTGCCGCGGTGGCTGCGCTGCGTTTCTCTGGACTCGGCGTCTTCTTGTCCGCCTGCTGTGGGGTCAGCACAGTTTTCATCGAGGGATTAGAAGTGGGTGTCGCCTTGCTGGCATTCGGTGAGGTCTTGGGTGTTGCAGCTTTGGTCGCTTGTTGTTGCTGCTGTTGTTGTTGCTGTTGCTGCTGTTGTTGTTGTTGTTGTGGTGGGGTCATGCGCGCCAACAGATGCTGCGGCGAGGGTATCGTTTTGGTGGGTGGCGCCGGCAGCTTCACTGGCTGCAGCTTTGGCTGCTCCTTCGGCTGTTGTTGCTGCTGCTGTTGGTCCATGCTCAACGGTGTCGGCTGATCGGGCAGCTTGACTATCTCGATGTAGTTGTTGACGGGACTCTTGTGCTTGGCATGTGCCGGATTGTTGGGCGAGGAGGCGTCTCCATTGTCACGTGATATGGTTATGGACAGCGATGAGGGTATATTGATGTTGCATGAGTTGAGCAGCGACTTAACCTTCACCTGTTGCTTCTCTGGTGCATCCTCAGCGGCCGAAGGACTCGCACTGCGTTGCTGCTGTTGTGTCACAGGATTTGCGTTCTGATCCGATTTCGTGGGTGGCGATGGAAACAGGCTTGCAGCAGCTGCGCCACCGCCTCCTGCTCCACTGGCATTCAACATATTCTGTAGGTAGTTGCTGGCGTTGGTCGTGGCTGCTGCTGTTGCAGCTGTGGTTGCAGCAGTTGTTGTGGTTGCTGCCGCTGTTGTTGTTATCGGCTTGGGCGTATACTTGTAGGTGGGCATGGTGGGTATATTGTAATTGGGTACATATTGCGGTGAGCTGGGCGAGTATATGGGCGAATTGGGCGTGTACATGGGCGTGCGGCAGCCAGGTGGCGCCTCCTTTCCCTTCGACTTGCTTGCGTTGAACAAAGCCAAGTTCAAATAGTTGTTGGACTTGTTATTGTTGTTGCTGTTGCTGTTGCTAGAGTTGCTGTTGTTTCCTGACTTTTGAGCTGTGTTGCTGCGTGGTGCAGCTGGTGGTCCCATCTTGTTTTCAGTGGTTGCAGTCTTCGGGCCATAGACATGGGACTTGGTCGCCTGGTTGGCAATGGACTTGATCTCAGTGCCCGCATCCTTGAGCAGACGATTGACATCGCTGGGTATATTGGCGAAGGGATTGGGACGAGCTGCCTTGGGCAGAATGGGCTGGTAGCGTTTGGCAATGGGCGTGCGATTGCCAGGAGCTGCTAGCTGCATGCCCTGGTGATGGGGTGGAAGATGGGGATGCGGCGATGGTGGCATGGGCGGTGCCATGAACTGTGGCAACGCTTGGCTCTGACTCTGTTGCGTCTTCTGGTGGCGTGCGATATTCACTGGTGTCTTTGCTGGCGGTGGTGGCATATGAGGCTTATCCGCGGGGGAAGAGGTGGGGCTAGTGGTCACTGGCAGACGTATCTTGAAGTCCTCACGAGGCAGCGGCGGGGATAGCTTTGGCTTCTTGGAGACAGCCTTGATGGGCTCCTTGCTCTTGCGCTTGGAGGAGGCTATCGACTTGGGTGCCATCGCGCTGGGCGGCTTCATTAGCATACGATCATCCATTGGAGACTTGGCTGTGGCAGCTGAGGCTGAGCCACTGTTCAGCTTCTCGGGTGACTCCACCTTTACTTTGATGGGCGTCAAGGCGAAGGATTTCAGGAACTCCGACTTGGGATCCTCCAGACAGGCGCCGCTAGTGACACGTGGACTAAGCACAGTGCTGACTCCATTGGGACTCAATATGCGCTCTGTGCGTATGGTCAGTGGAGGCACCGTCAATGGACTGGGACTCTTGCGTTTGCGATCGTTGTTGCTGATGGAGGAGCTCAGGGTGTAGGAGGTGGAGTAGCCTTGGGATGACTTGGGGGACTTGGGACTGCCATCCTTATCCTTTTTGCACTTGGAGCGTGACTCCTTGTCGGGCTTGAGACGCTTCACAATCTCCTTGCGCTCCGGATCGGACATATTGATAATGGTGACGCTGTTCTGCTTGGACAGATCGATCTTCAGCTTAATGTTAGGCTCCTCCTTGTTGTGGTGGTGGTGGTGATGATGGTGGTTGGGCGAGGGCAGGTTCTTTGAAGAAGTCTTCGGCGAATGATAGGACTTCTCGTGCTTGTCCACAACATTCCGATTGATGACCAGCTTCAGAGATTGATCCGTTGGCGAGGACAACTTGCTGGGCGCAATGCTAAACTCGTTCTCCTGCTTTGGTGCTGGTGGTGTGGGCAGCGGTGCCACCGCTTGGCTGTGCTGCTCCACCTTAATGCGTATGGCTGGCAGCGGTGCGACTGCGTCTACTGCTGCTGGTGGTGGGGAGGGAGTCTTGACTGGAGCTGGTGGTAAAACAGGCAACGGCTCCTGCTTCAATAGCGGAGCAGCAAGCAGCGGCGCCTGTGGCTTCATTAGCTTAACCAGCGGCTGAGGTGATTCATAGACACGGAAATAGAATCGCATCGGAGCATCCCGTTTCCACGTATAAATGTACGCAATGTCCATCAATGTGTAGTAGTCCAGCAGGACAATCGTCTTCACCTTGTACATAATATCAATGCTGAAGCGTTGAGGATCAATCTCGAACTTATCGTAGACGAACTTCTTCAAGTGACTTACACGGCACTTGGCCGGACACTGGAGATAACGTGGACGCAGTGTATCACCGAATTCCACCTCAGATTCCGTATTCAATTCACTGAGGGAGAGGGAAGAGAAAGAAAGGGAAAGGCAGAAGGTTAGATTAGGGTCTGAATGTGCTGTAGGGAGATCTCAGATCTCAGGCTAAAGAGAGTATAAAGGATCAGGAGTAATGTTCTTCTATGACTTACCCAAGATCAGCGTATTCCAATGATAGCGACATATCATCTGTGGGACTGAAGATTAAATGTTCGGTATCATCGCCACGTTGCTCGGGTGTGGCCAAAGCTGCCTCCTGTGGACGAACCTTGTAGAAGGCACGTTTCCGCATCAGCTCCCGCTCATAGAGACCCGGCACAAGCTTGTAGACAATCGCTTGCAACGTGGTGTCCGATCTGCAAGAAGAGAGAGAGACAGGGAGAGGGAGTATGAGATAAAGATCAGATTTTATTGAGATGTTATATAATACTCTCTACAAGAGGGACATGTGTGCTCAGTCAAATGGAAAAGACACACACACACACACAGAGAACACACACACATCAGTGGAAGCGGCTGCTTCGTTGTCTTTTGGGAAAGCGGAAAAAATTAGTCAAAAATAAAAAGTTAGCAGAGCAACTGCCCTGGCACGGAAATGAGCGCATGACAACCCACAAAAGGCAGACACACACACAGATACATATCAATACACACACACACACACTCAGCAGACAGTTACACACAGATGTGTACAAATTAGACGGCAGATGCAATTGCTTCAATGGCACGCAACAAACGTTGCCAGAGGAGCAGCAGAAAAAGGAGAAGACGCAAGGCAACTGTGTGGCATGCGCTGAACACGGTTGGTGCCACAGTCACAGCAACTGCTACCGCTGCTGTTTAGTGGTTGTTGCCGCATTAAGTCGCATTTCATAGAAACTCAACCTCAACTCGCAGGCGCTTGCCTTCAATCATCTTCATTTCTTCTCTTTTTTTTCGGCAAAGGCATTCAAAAGAATCGGAACAAAACAGCAAAAGAAAAGAAAATGAAGTTAGGGGTAGTCACAGGGGATGGAGGGGGGGAACAAGGATTCAATTCGATCTAGGACATATGCCAAATAGTATAGAATTATAACCACACACACACACACAAAAACTGCAAGCTGTCAATAATAGAAGCCAGAGAAACGTTAAGGATCTCAATTTGGACATGGAGCAAATTAAGGACGAAAAGGAAGAGAGAAGCGACAGACAAATAGGAGAATCGATTCTTTTTAAGTTCCCAGAACAGAATACTATATCTTATTCCTATATATCTAAGTCCTACACAAGTTTTCCCTTTTTCCCTGACCAAATTCAACTTGAACTGTTTTAGCTTTTCGTTTAGTTTCGCTTTTCCTTAGGGAGGAAAATCTTTTGGTTTCAAGTGTATCCGCGCAGAACTTTCGTTGTGGTAATTGTGGTTAAGCTAGGAAAACTTTTGAAAACGGCTAAAGAAGCGGCTTCAATCGCACCTTCAATTGAACCTTGCTGTCGAAAAAGTTGTTGCAAGTTGGGGGAAAAACTGTGGTTAACTTTCATTTGATGCCTGCCAAATATTTGGGAACTCTATGGCACAACAGACAATCTATATTTACTACTCTTTCGCCCTCTTCCCCTCTTTCTTCTACCTTTACTATCTATCTGTCTGCCTGTCTATCTAGCTGTTCATCTATTTGAGTGTTTTCTTTTTTTGGTTACGCACGTTTCTAATGGGGAGCAAAACACGTTCGTTCAATTTAAGGTACAGCTTTAATAGTATATCGCATATACTCTAACCGTACACCGGGTGTAATGGTACATGGACAAAAAAGGCAAGAGAAAAAACCACCCGCTGTTCGAGTTGCCCACAATCGCCCCCTTTCCCCTTAGGGTGTTGCATGCCACTACGCCTCTGCATGTTGCTGCTGCTGCTGCTACTACACAAATCGCCAACTCACAACTGGCAGCGTGGCAAATGCCTTTCGCTCGTTTGCTGATGATGCTGCTGCTGCCATTGAAGTGGAGGCAGGGGCAGGCACAGAGGCAGTGGCAGTGAGTCAGGTTGTAATCAGTGCTACTTGCAACACATATACAAAAAAAGATAATGAATACAAGCTGTAATAGGACAGGCTGGGGTAGGGTACAGTATGGGTAGGGGGGGAGGGTGAACCTATGAATGAACCGCCGCACAACCAGCAGACCACAAATTGGTGTGAAGTCAGCAACAGCAGCAGCAGCAGCACAAATATCGTGAAGAGACAAGTGGTTTTTGTACGTGGTTATTGCCCAGACAGACTACCCGAAAGATACTCTATCTATCTCTCTCCCACTGTAGATATTAACTATATCTATCCCTTTTAGTCGCCCGCAGGCGCTTAAATCTCGAGTCCCCAATTAAAATTATTGCCAAAGTTTATTGTTTAACCCCAAAAAGCCAAAAAAGGGAAGAGGACTTCAAAAAACAGTTTCTTAACAAAAGCAGCACAAGTTTATTTACTTTTTTCGGGCTTTTCTTTATTTACTTATTTTCTTTGCAAAAGGTAAACAAAACATATCAAAAAAGAAAAGCAGAAAGAAGGAAGAAAAACAGAAAGCAAAAACCAAAATAAACAAATGAAAACTGAAAACTGAAAACTTGCTTTTGTCGCATATTTCGGCCATGTTTTTTTATGCTTCTTTTTTGGTATTGTTCTATTGCAACGTGGCGCTCACGCCCACAAAACGAGGCAGGTAGTAGAGAAAAAAAGGAGTCTGAAAAAACGGGAAACTTTTGGAAACGCATTTCCAAGAAACCAAATCGAAATACGCCAGAGATAATTAACGGGCGGGTCTACAGCTCAGTTTATGCCGACGGCCACAGGCAACAGTCAACAGGCAAGAGGCAGCCAGCAATAGGTGAGTGGTAAGCGGCATGAGGCATGCGGCAAGAGGCACAGCACAGCACAACACAACACAACACAACAGGAACAGCAGCTGGAAACAGTTCACAAAAGCCACGCAATGAACCCAGCCAGAGACAGGCAGACAGACAAAAGGGGAGACAATGCTAAATTGGGCAACGGAAGACGGGGAGGGGGAAATCGGAAACGGAAAGATTGGGAGACCCTACTCCAAAAGAGAGCTAAGCTGCGTCCAACTGAGAGTCGATTCACTTCACTTTTGGCTAAAATTAAAGCTCAGAGAACTTAACAAATGATGAAAAAAAAAAAGGAGAAAAGAGGACGAAAAGAAATAAAAAATGGTAGCAGAAAAAGAAGAACACGTTTTAATCGAAAGAATCGAAAGATCTTTGTAGAAAGGGTTCGCGTTCTACAGTTGAAAACTTTCAGCACACATTTTTATCGTTCGAATATCTTACTACAAAAATGTCAATGGAAAAAGATTCAATAAATTGTCTTAATTATTTATGAAATACTTGGAAAGAGACAGACGCGTTTATGCGCAGCACAAAATCATGAAAAAGTTTGGATAATTTCAGGAAGGAAATACATGAAATAACTAAGGAAAAGAAGGGAACTTATAAAGGAAACTTCGAGTAGCTTTTTCTGATATGAAATGAAATAGTCTCCATAGAAATTAAGACGTTTATGCGCAGTTTGAAGTCATGATTTAAGCAATACCTAAGCAGTTCCTTATAATTTAGAACAAAGATACTTTTCAACTCTTGTTTCAATATCTCGAATTTGTAATTTAGGGTTTCATTTAAGGTTTGACAACTTCAGTTATTCATTTATATAGAAACTATTGTCCATAAATGTCACAAGTCGTCCCATTGTACTCTCAGGGAAATGTGTACACGAAATACTCTGCAGTATGCCACTGTGTCTATAATACTCCGAGTATCCTTCAATCCAATTGTAAGGGTAACAGTAACAGTAACAGGACACGACTATCTTTTATGGGTCTTCTATCGTAGATGTCCTTAAACATCTCCTGAAGTTGATTGTTGTCCTTGTTCGGAGATTACTTACTTGATGTTGGGTTTGGCATTGTTGATGACCATCTCACAGCGAGGACAATAGCGCTCCTTGTGCAGGTGATTGATGAGGCAACTGTGGCAAACTGTAACGAGAGCGAAAATAAAGAGAGAAGGAAACAGTTAGAAATTGTGCAAAAACAGGGAAATTATTGGAAAGGAAATTGGTTAAATTCTGCAGATTTGGAAAAACTTGAAATAAATTCAAATTTATGTAAAACCCGCTCGCAAAATTAATTCCCCAGGCGAAAAGGCCAGGCCAATCACAGATATAAACAGAGGTATCCTCCCTGCTCCCTTCCAGATATATATACATATATGTATAAAAGGAAATCCATTCAATTCAGACAAAAAAGTATCCACCAACTGCTCCAAAAAAAAGAGAGGAAAAACAGTAAAAGAAAAAAGTTGTTTTGACTTTAATGTCAATGCCATGTCCGTCTGTCCAGTCCAGTTGGGTCCTCTGTGTCCATCCTAGAGAGTGCTACAACTGTCAAACAGCGACAGGAACTGAGGACGCACACACACACACACACGCTGGACATTGGCATCCAGACGAGATTCATTGGAGAAGGCGGGTGGGGGCTACGGATGGACACATACGACTCGCCTGTTACGCCTGTTGTGTCCTCTCTGTCGGATTGTCCTGGTGCGAGACACCAAAAAAAAAGAACTGAACCAAGTGGAGCGTAAACTGGGAGTGTGTGTGTGTGGGTATATAACTGATTGGGTGGGTGGTTTGGTGCGATTTGCTGGCCAAATGGCCTCAAGCACAACTCGAAATTCCAACTGCAAATGCAACAAAGTGAAACACAAGCAAAAACATCAACAGCATCAGCTGTAGGCATCCATTTACGAGGTGGCCTGGTCGAAGTTCAGGGGAGAACGTAGAAGCCGTTCCAAGTGGCCCCTGTGTGAGATTCACACAGTTCAACATCAGTTCCGGCTGCAGCGTGCAGCATGTGATGTGTCATGTCGTTCGTCGTTCGTTGTACACAGATTTAAATGAGCCTCAGACAGGTCTAGACACCAAACCAGGCAACTGCGTGTCATCGACACATTGGTTTGACGCCAGATTTACTGCTGGACTCCTACTCGACTGCCGGACAGAGGGACGGACACCTGGACAAAGGATGTGGCAAACTTCACTCTGATTTGATGAAGTTAATGGCCGCTTTGGGATGTGATTAGAAGTCACAAATTATAGAGAAAGCCTGTGTTCGTTTTTCCTTCCTTTTTCAACTGCTGCAGAATCGAATACGATTTGTAAATGTGTGAAGCATTAGCAAAAAATGTGACTCATTCGTAAGGTTGCAGTACGTTTGGCTTGCGATTGATCTGGCAGCACTACAACCCATTAAGTTGGCAGTGCTTCAGTGTGTTGTTAGGTCAACAATTGAGTGCAGACAATTAAAGATACTTTTGTATCTTTGTATCTTTCTAGAAGACTTGCAACTCTTCTACCAATTGATTTCCCTTTTTTATCAAACTGTCAACTTCTAAGCCGCATTAAGTTGGCTGCACATCAATTGTTCCAATTAAAGATACTATATATATAGAAGACTATTAATATCTAGGTGAATATGATAAAGTTTAGACCAGTTTCCTGTCTTTTACTGCTGCTATTTTGTGAGTAATCTGGCAACTTCGAACAGCGCATTAAGTTGGCTGCACCTGAATATGTATCGCTATAAATAATGAAGAAGTGGAACTAAAATTGAAAGCCAGCTGAAAGCTTTAAAGTGTCGCCGTTAAAGCGTGAAAAAAGAAAGAAAAAAGAGAAAGAGAGAGAGAGAGAATAGGCGAGACTAACCGGAAATTGAAGTAACGAATTTTCATGGAAAACTTAAAGTTTTCTTCTTATTCTGTCTGGTTTTTCGGTACGAGTTTGAGTACGTCTTGGACCTGCATTGACTAAGCCAAGTTAGTGAGCAGACTGGGCTAACAAGAGTCTCAACAAGTTGAAAGTTGTCTGATTTATGGCTAAACAGTTATTAAACCCAACAGAAAGTCCTCTCGAAGAGCAACCAAAACCTAGAACCATTTGTAATTATTTAGTCTGACATATGTACCAGCCATAGCATACATCCATTACCATACCATATATGGTTAGGATACCCCCGAGCCCCTTCTAATTCACTACCCCCTCCCCTGTGAAATGTTGCACGGTATTTCATCTTGTGGCAAGTACTCAGAGGCGGAAAGGCTGGAGCTACTTCTGCTGGTATATATGCAAAAGCGAAGGCTCATTAATGTTGGCCATTAACTTATCGCCAGGCAGCATCTGCGCCTCGTCTGCCTCTACCAGAGAGATGCAGATTGAGAGAGAGAGAGGGAGAGAAAGAGTGAGAAGGGTAGGCTAAAAGGGGGCTTTTTGCCAGTTTTCTAATTAGTCGCGCGTCGAACTCTGGGCCTGCCATATCTAAGCGTTAAAGGTTAAAGGAGAGGCAGGAGGTGGAGGGAGGGAGGGAGGGGTAAGGTGGGTCGTAGGGGTGGCGCAAGGGCTCTAGGTACTTACATGAGTGCAGACATTCGACGATGGTCGTTGCATTGATCAGATAACCCTGGCACAAGTGGCAGATAATGTGCGAATTGACGGCGGTTAGGAGCAGGGGGCGTGGCGTTGTCATCATCATGGATGATGGCGCCTCTTCAGCCGTTGGCTCCTCATCCGCAGAGGCGCCGCCGTTGCTGTTCGCATCCTCGGAGCTGCTTGAGGTTGTTGTCGACCAGGCGGAAGATGATGAACATGACGACGCTGATGATGAACTGTTGTTGCCCTCGGTGGCAGCTGTTGTTGTTGTTGCTGCTGCTGCTGCTGGAGGTGTTGATTCTTTCTTAATGCTGCTGCTTGCAAGCAATGTTGCTGCCGCTGCTGCTGCTGCTGTTGTTGCAGCCTTTGCTGCTGCTGTTGCAGATTTTGCTGCTGTTGTTGGCTTTTCACTTTTTACTTTAATGTTGTTGGCCATAAAGTTTTGTTGTTGCTTTTGTTTCTGCTGCTGCTGCTGTTTTTGCATTTGCATTTTATCAACACTTGTCGCCGTTATATTTGTTGCAAGCTTTTTGTTACCGACGTTTTTGTTGTTGTTGTTGTTGTTATTATTGTTGTTATTGTTGTTGTTGTTCTTGTTGTTATTCAGATTGCTGACGTAGCTTTTAGCTGACTTCGTTTTAGACGCAGCTACAGCCGCCGTCTGGCCATTTGCAGCCGCTGCCAGCGTTGACAATTGAAGTGCTGCCGACGCAGACGCCGCTGCTGACGCTAACGCAGACGCTGCTGCTGTTGGCTTTTGTGTCTGGGCCATTGTATTTGGCGCTTGTGTTGTTGCTGCCTTCGACTCCGGCGTCATCATAATAACAGTAATAATAATAATAACAGTAATAATAATACTAGTAACAGACGCGCTTAAATCGCTTTTGTTTCTGCAAAAGAGAGAGAGAAAACGTAGAAATTTAATATGCAGCCAACTACAAATAACAAATGCAAATACACACAGACACACCCGCACACACATACACACACACTTAAACATATACCAACAGCTAGTTTTAATTAAAGAAAGGCAGAGAGAGAGAGAGAGAGAGAGAGAGGGAGAACGCAATTGGTTAAGGATTAAAGTGTTAAAAGGCACTGAAAACAAACGCGTTTACACGATGAAATTTGTGATAAACTTTTGCTAATTAGCGGATAGTTTAAACTGTCAACAAACTTTATCTTTTAACTGTTGAAAGAAGTTCAGTTGAACTTATCGTGAAATGAGGCAGGGAAATTCATGACATTCTGTTTGTGCCTCTGCATACAAATCCAGATAAACACTCGATGAAAGGGTCCTCTAAAATAGGTTAAACAACATTTCTTATGTAATTCCAAGCAAGTTTTATCTTCTCTTTTATACTATCTACTATCTACTCTCTTTCCCTCTTTCCCTCCTTCTCTCTGTCTCTTTGTTGTTGTCATTAAGGAATCCCTAATACAATATGTAAACAGACAATGAAAGGCTCAGGTTCTAGTGGGAAGATACACACGTCTTCAGATTTCCATTTGGCACACTCGACAGTTTCGGGTTAAACACACACACACACACACACACACACACACACACATGGGACATACATTCAAAGCGAACCACTCGTTGAATTCTTAGTAAAGTCGTTAGCCTTGTAGCGGGAATCGCTGTGTGACGTTTAAGTACCTAAAATTGTGAGACCAAAAGCTGGTTTAAGGAAGAGAACTGTAAAATTATGTAAAATTATCGATCTATTATCGAATTTTGTATTCTTTTTTATGTCTCATTCGACCACCTGGAATGTGACTATAATTGTACCCCACGCATTTCGTAACTCATGTTAAATTCATAACTCTCATGTTGTCAACCCCCTAAGCCCCTCATCGGGTAATTGAAAGTCAAAACTGTTGAATCATGGCCAAAAGCCAAAAGCCAAAAGCCTTGCCAGTCTTCATTTTGTTAGACAGGACACAGGTCATAGGACTCTACCGGGTCTGCACATAAAACAATACATATATGTATATGGAGAAGCCATTATATGCAATCAGTCGATGGATAATGGATGCTTGTACTCCCGCCCCCACCACCACTCCCAGTGTTTCGTCTGCCCCACCTTTGGTCACCCCCTCCTCTGTACATAGTTGCCATGGGAATGTTAACGACTGCGAACACATTGAAATGCACAGGACTCCGGGGAGCACTGAGAGAAAGACGTGGTGTATGGATACTAGAGCTGGGGCTGTAAGGGAAGTTTTGTGACGAGTGTGAAACAGGCAGATAAGTTAGGTTATGCACGCTTGGGCGGACCAAATGAAAATGGCTTAAATTGAACATCAAAATAGCAACCTATAGAATTGTATGTAAAATGTACATTAAGAAAAACAAATTCAAGTTTTTCGTGCATCAACGCGTCGAGTAAAAAAGTCGACGTGAAAACTTTTAGCAAAACTTTTTAGACACCAAACAAGGAACAACAACAACAAGTAGAACTCCAAAACTCACACACACACACACACACAACGAGAAAATGGAAATATGAATGAATATGAAATGTATTCAGCATTGCAGAAACGAACAAAAACGAAACGATGCTTTAAAATCCTTTTTACATAAAATTTAAAAGAGGACAGCACACACACACACACACACAAACGCACACACATTCATACACCAGTAAACGCACAGCGAACCAAAAGTTTAACCCTTGCCCATACCCTAAAATACTCTGCTGCACAGGGTACCAAGTATATGGTTAAGGCGAGCGAGCGCGCGCAAAAAAAATAATGTGAGTACGAAACATGAAAAGGATAATAAAAACGAAAAAGGGAAACAACAAAAAAAAAAAAGGAATAGCAGCAGCGGAATTTCACGTGAGTAAACGATGAGAAGAGCGCGCGGCATTTGCGACTGTTAACGTGCGCTACAAAGCGAAGGGCAGGGTATATGAGGAATGCAACGCTCGCCTCCGCCTGTGTCGTGTAGGGTGACCCTGACGGCGTCGCGACGCGACTTTATCTGCTGTATCAAAAACAAACACACACACACAAGCCCAACACACAGAAACAGCGGCTGCTTTCATTCAACAAATAGCAGCGGCAAAATTTAAGTAGAATTTCAAAAGATAACTGTGCATCTATACGACTGCATTTATTTCTTGATATTTGAGGCAAACTATATACATACATATACATATCTACACAAAGCAATACAATCTGTGTATATATGTACATAAGTGCATATGTATTTCTCTTCGTATATACGAGAGCAAAGCACTCGATTACCAATCGCAGACTCCACTTTCTGTGGGGGACAAAGCTGTTGCTGTTGTTGTTGTTGTTTTTGCTGCTGCTACTGTTTTTATTCTTCTTCTTTGACTTCTTGTTGCTGCTGCTGTGTTAGAAGGGGGAGGGTGTGCGGCGTAGTGGAGGAGATACATCAAGCAACTGTTGTTTTATGTATGTGTGAAGTTAGAGAGTAGGAGAGATTTTTGGGGCCTGCAACGCAACAGCTGTGAGCGTTGACAGGCCGGCAACCGATAGTGTTGGAAAATGATTTAAGTGTGAGAGAGAGGGAGATGGAATTGGAGTTGGAGTTAGAGTATGAACCTAGAAGAATAAGAAATGCAATTGAATTCTCGCTCAGTCATACAACTCTTTTGATTTAATCTTCTTAACGTAAGCATGATTATACCTGTAGCCACTTAAGACCGTTAATCCAGATAAATGCGCGGCATTTTGTTATGTTGTTGTTATTGTTTTCTTTTTTTTTATCCAATTGCTGCAATTAATGAACGTAATCCAAAACGCGATGCAGTTGGTGTTGTTGTAGCTATTGTTGTTGTTGTTGTTGTTGTCGTTTTAATAATCCAAAGTGCAGTTATTGGCATATTTTCACGCACACTTTCACAATTCCAGCACACACTCTCACATGTATATATTTAATAATATATATTCTTCGCTTGGTTTTAATTAGATTTTCTACAATTTTTTTTATGTGCCTTTTCTTTCTTCAGCTTCGACTTCAGCTTCAGCTGTTTGCGTTGTTACGTTTTATTGCTTGCTTTACACTTTACTCCTCTACTTCTTTTCTGCTTTAAACATTTCCCAACACACTCACACACAAACAGCGGCACAGCATAGAAACTTGAGCGCTGCTGCGGCTGTCACTTTGGGTTATTTGCTTTCGTGAGCACCTTTATTGTGTATTATGCTTTGCCTTATGTTTTCTGCACACACAAACTCACACACACACACTCACTCGCATATATATACGCTGCTGATGCGCGCAGCGAAGTTGGCTTCGACTGCGACGTTTACATAGACAACGTCGTGTATATAAAGCAAGCAGTACGCTGCTTCTGCTATATTTGTTGTTGCGGCATTTGTCACACGAGACACAAAGGGAATTTATAGCACTCGTATATTTAACGTATTCAATTTATATTGCATTTATTATAAATTTATAAAATTTTTTTTTAATTTACTTATATATTTTTTTTATTAAAATATTTCACTTAATCCATGTACTGTATATTTGTAGTAAAAAACACTTATAAAATCGGCGATAGTATCCGCGTACGTCCATTCGCTTCAACGTTTCGCGTTAAACTGACGCTGCCGTTGCTGCTGTTGCGGCTCTGCTAGCGTTGTCTTATTTACTCGCGCACTCGCATACATATATGCAACGCCTATTTACATTGACGGCGGCCAACTGCCTGCCCTCTGCTGCCTGTTTTTCGTTTTCCTTTTTGACAACTGCGCGCTCAGTGGCTGACACAATGCTATCTCTTTCGCACACAAACTCTCACTGGGCGTGTAAATACTGCGCACTCGCTCTCGCATAAATACACTCGTGTACGACCTTTTTCGTCGTCTGTTTTATTTGCGTTGGTCTCTTTTGCTGCTCTCATACGGCAGTCATACGGCGAGTTTTATTTCTCATTCGCTTACGACCGAGCTACGAACCGTTCTCGTTCGAAGTTACTTTTGCACTGAGTGTACATATCGGTGTCTGGTGCTGTCGCTGCTGCTGTCGTTGTTGCCGTCGTTGCCTTTTGGCTCTCTGCCTTTGCCTGCTGTTTCTTTGTTGCTTCGTCTCGTAGCGGTGCCACACATTCGTGTGAAAGGAAAGGGCTGTCGGCTCATTGTATGCTTGCTTGGCTTATATGTATATATATAAATGTATATTGGGCTTATATACAATAAATATACATTTCTGCTATAGAAGTGTGTACACACATTTTCAAACACACGTATTATGTACTTCCATGGATATGTGCGTGGTTAATTGGTATGTTGAGGGGTGCCCTGCAGCAAGAGTGTGTCTATATAGTATATAAGAAACAAATATGCTTTGATCTCTGCTGAAGCACACATATGTATGTATGAATGGTAGCCAAGTAAATATATCGAAACAAATATGTATATTTTAATGATGTGAGCTATAAAAGTGTGTACACACCTACGCATATACTATACATGTATGTACATGACTACATATAAAAGAAAAGAATATGCGAATCCGAGGGTAGGTAACTTTATAAGTCTTTATGTATGTATTTTGGATATGTATGGCTACTTATAAGAATCCCAGGTGTTTTACCTTAAACGTTGGCGCTTCAAGTATCGTTTCCGAGTTGGCAGTGTTGCCCCATCATATGAATATTCGTCTCAGGTGACAGAATACAATCATTAAATAGGCGTCTCAGGAAATATTATATATACAAAGACGTAATCCTACGCCTTACCCAAGCAACTATACTTTTTTGATGATTTCTTGGGAGTAAGAGAAACGCGTCATTAAAATATTAACAGAAATTTGCTTTGGAAACATTGAAAGAAACCTTTTTTTTCAGTTTTGTGTAGAAAATCAGATTCAGCCCTGTTTCAAATGTTAAGTAAATAGATTTTCCAGTTGGGTAAATAGAAAAAAAAAGTAATTTTAGGAATAACATAACTAAAATGTGGTTTCTTTTACTCTTTTTCAGTTGAATATGCATTATATCTATAGTTTTTTAATGAGAATATAACATGTTTCTGGAATTAGGTGCTTTTGGATTGATGTTTCATGAAAATGTGTGCAAAATCTTAAGTAAATATGTTATTTTTATGTATTTCAACATGTTGCCAAAAGAAAAAATCTTCGAATCACGAAATGTAGCTAATAATATACCCATATAAACCCTTTACAGGCTCCAAATTAAACGCTTAAATCAGATAAAGGCACTGATAGCTTTTCTTCATTTAGATTAGATTAGAAAATGATTCATTTTAGGTTTCGAGAGTTCTGAACTACTTTTAATGCAGCTCTTAAAAGAACAGGGAAATCTAGGAAACATTTGTAAGTTTCTGTCGTAGCTACAGAAACATTTATAGTTGGTAAAACAGAAGAATCATTGTATATATTCATTGATATAAGCTAAGTTAAGGGTATATACAATGAACCTTACTTCTAACTCTATAGCTTTCGATTGAGACCTTCTTAGATACATTTCCTTAATACTGTGATCAATTCATAACCTTTTTTTTTCGCAGTGTTTCTCACTTATTGTTTCAACTTTTCACTATAATCGCAGTTTTCTTTATAATCTTCGATTTTTTCCCTATTTTTTTGTAATTTAAATCGACTCTTAAAGGTTCCTTGAAGGTCTCTCAAGCATTAAACACCAAATCTCATGTAGTTCCAGTTTTATTTGTAGTTTTCTTTATTTTTTATGTGCTTCACTGAAATCTGCCCACTTCGCACAATTTGTTGTTTCCGTAGACAGAAATTGCATTTTTGCACGTAGGCGTGTAACACACACAGCTACACACCAACACACGCACACACATACACACAATTCTGTGTGTTGTGTGAATCAACAGCCCACAATCATTTGTATTGTGTTTATTTTCCTATGACTCGAAGACTGGCAAAGCTTTGTCGATCTTCTGTTCTATATACCCTGTATATATGGCCAAAACGGGCTTATTAGGCCTATATGTATGTATGTATGTATAGTATATAATGGGCTTATATACTTGGCTATATACATGTTTATTCTGTGTCCATTTATTAATTAGAGCGCAGATAGCAAATTTGTATGCTGGCTTCTTGATAGCAACTTCAGTTGGAATTTCTTTTAGTCTCTGGTTTGTCAATTTCAGAGATTATTCCTCAATTTTTGGTATATATTTAGAGAGTAATGTTCTTAATATATGATGGAATTTTCATATTGATTGGCTAGTAAATACTGGGGTTTTGGCAGGTTTTTCCTACTCCTTTCAGGGAGATGCAGCAGCTCGGATGTTGAATTGTTTTAGCGCGTTTCAAATGAAAACGTAGTACGATAAACGTTATATTTGAATAAAAGTAAACCCAGATAAAGATATATTAAGAGTATATTATATTATATACTACTAGTTCTATATTCCTGCCCTACCTTACCCTACTTTTCATTTCATTTACTCTCTCCTAATGTTTCCGAATAAAACAGTATTTATTTTCCCAGTTTAGTAGAAGGAAAACCTTTTGGAAAATGGAGCTCCTTTGCTCCTAAGTTTTCAATGTTTAGACCTAAAACTTAACAAAGTAGACCCAGAGACTAGAGTAGTATATGATAGTTATTCATTCCCATCTTTCAGATAAATGAAGATAATAGAAATAGAAGAGAGTTTTCAGTAGTTGCCAAAGATATTTAAAAATTGGATGCTATCGCGAAAACCTAAAGAAAAATGCATGAATAGTGGATATATAAGTGATAATTTTAAAAGTAAATAATTCTGTTTTTATTTTCTGTTTTCTCTCAGAGAAAATGTGAATCATTGCGAATGTTTTTCCAATGACATCATCACATTGCTAAAGTCCAGTCCAGGCAGAATCCCGAGAGGGAGATAAAGTACTCGAGGTCGATTCTTTTCTTTAAGAATTTTGAACAATATGCAATAATCTTGACTATATAAAGTTGATTCAACATTCCTTTAAAAGCCTTTTTTAAGTATCTGCACATAGAAGATATATATGTATATTTAGATCCCCAATTAAGATGATTCTTTAATATCTTAGGTGGGTTTTTCAATGCAATCTCTTGCTGGGTATTTTCTCTAAAATAAACCTCTAAAGTTGTAGAGAAATGCTTAAAATTATATACACTTTCCTGTCTATACAAAAATCTTTCCATAGCAAATTTTATTAATGCAGATTTCGAAAAACTTTGATAAGTTTTTAAGAGATTCTTAGACAAAGGCTTTCTATTATTCTGAAATCAAAGAATATTCTGTTATATAATCGTATGTCAAGTCATATAATCAATAAGCTAAGATTGAAAAAACCAAAAACAATATATATATATATATCAACAATAGATATATGATTTCTATATCAACAATAGATATGTGAGTTTCTTATACTATAAGTTAAATCTGACTTAAAATACTGCAACTTGTTTAAAATAAGATCCAAAAATGGAAAATTTATTGTAGTACAGAGAAAATATTATACGATAGGAAGATTTGACCAGTACTTAGTGTCATATATAGGATATATATCGAATATATATGTGGAAATATAATATATATAATATGATATATTGAATTCTGTGCAAAGTAGTAGTGAATCGAGACAATTCATTGACTTTTATGGAGTTTCCAAGTGCTGTAAAAACATCATTATTCTTTTATTTGATTTCTTCTGATAGAAACCAGGAATTAAAACAGCTTTTCCAACTAATCCGTTCCTAATTCACGTCCGTACTCAGTATACCTCTCACAGTTCCGGGTTTATTTAAGAAGGTCTTAGCTTCAAACTGGAATTACTAGCTAAAGTAGAGCATGTTTCTTAGATAATGATTGAACCCAATATTATGGAAGACCTTTTATAAAGGAAATCAAACATTTATACAAAAAAAATGCCCATTTTGACGCGTTTTTGCGTTTTTAAAGTAGGTCTAAGATATATTTTAGGCCTTTTGGAAGCTTCAGGTTGTTTTCCATAATCCTTTCGAGTTATTTCCGGTTTTTGGAGCAGATTTCTTATGTTTTGTACATGGAATACCTGCGGTAATTATGGACTATACATATATCATTATTATCTCGGGATCATGTGTAGCAATAATCAAGGAGAATTGCTCTCGGGTACCACTATTAGCCGGGGCTTTAACTGCCGTTGGCCAGCAGCAGGAACAACAACAATGTGCAACATTTATGAACGCCATTTTAAGTGTTTGTGGCATCGCTCGGTATTGCCGGTAACCCCCCCACTATCTTGCCACATGCATTCCTCCCCATTTCCAAGCAACTGCTGATTGAGCTCATCCTGTCGACTCCAGCGGCTCGATACGGCTTCAGGTTGCGAAGCGACTCTTGCAACTCTGCGGCGTCTGGAGAAGCTTGTCGTAAATTATTGATTGGCTTTAATTCAGTCGATAGATTGGCCTCAACTGGTCTTAACAGCTTAATTGAGACCCCGTGCAGCAATAAATGCGATAAAGCGCCACAACAACAGCAGCAACAACAAGGGGGAGAAAGAGAAACTAATAATGCGCCCAGATGGATAACGATGACGTTGCGACTGCTGTGGCTGTGGCAGTTGCTTAAGTCGTGGCCAGTGGCACGACGACGATTCACAGCATCATCAGCAGCAGCAGCAGCGGCAGCAGCAACAAAAACAACAGCAACAACAGCGGCAACTCCGGTAGCAGCCTCCAAGTGAATGGGGGGCATTTAAGTTTAATTTGTGTTGTGCCGACGTCGCGTTTCTGTTTTTGTATTCTTCTACTTCTCATTCGCTGCTGCTGTTGCTGCTGCCGATGCCGCTGACGTCTGCTCCGCGCATCATCAAATACCGCAAGCAATGACCGGCCGAACAAGCAACCAGCACAGCGCAGCGCAGTTCAAACTGAGATTCAAACGTTGTCGTCGTTGCTGTTGTTGTTGTTGTTGCATTCAGGGCGCATGCCGATTTACACAAATACATAGAAAAACATACATATATATATATAGATTAATCTGCCAGTAGATTTTCCCAATACGCATTGGCGTCGTGACGTCAGAAGGTAACATCAACAGCATTCAGCATCATCATTATAAGCATACTTATGCCTCTACGGCCACGGCTCATGCCTCCATATACCCATTCCCAATTACCAGCGACGTCAACGGCAGAAGCAGCAGCGACAGCGGCAGCAGCAGCAGCAGCAGCAGATGTTTATGTGCCCTCACACTATGTTTGTGCGTGTGTGTGTCTATACGTGTATGTAAAAGGTGCATTTGTATGTGTGCGTGTATCTGCTCGGTGTGCTTGCCTAAGCTGTTGCTGTCGGTCTTGGCATGCAGCCACAGGCACACTAGGGTTGCCAGCCAGCCAAAAACTATCAATTAGCATGCCAAGCAAAAACATTTCACGCGCAAAAATTATTATAAATGCAACTCAAATACATACATTTTCATATAGAGATATTATTATAGTATTTGAATTTCATAAACCCAGCCTAAAATATTTAGTTGCCCCCTAAAAACAGTTGTCAGCTTGTAGCTGTTAAATCTATTCAGAGTTTGCTGTGTAGACTCGACAACCCTGTTTGCGTGTGTTGCTTTATTATCTACGCGTACACAGAGCCATAGACAGCGGCAGAGAACCAGCAGAGATCGAGCGTTCGCTGCCGCTCAAAGCATAATAATGAGTTTTCTCACAGCCCCGCTTCGTCCTCATTTTCCATATAGTTTCAGGCGATTTTCCTCATGCACTTATGTACATATATTATATACATATGTATATACATACAAACAGACAATGTGACAGTCGTCGTCGGGGGTAGGCATAGTAGATAGTAAAGGAAAGGTAAGAAATATAATAATATGCTGGCTTCATAAGTTAGGCAACGGGGCTGCTGCTAACTGTTTAGATACAAGATATGCGCTACGAAACGAGCATGCGAATGGGCGAAAAGGCAGAAGCAGAGCGAGAGCCAAGCCACAGCCACAGCCACAGTAAACTGGTTGCCAGTGACAGCCACAGCCACAGCCACAGTCACAGCCGCAGCAGCAGCGACTATCCGTGGCGAAGATGTGTGGAATGGAGTAGGTAAAACAACTGACAACTGAAACAGCGACGCGAGCAGCGGCGTCAACAGCGAACGAAGCCATATGCAGCAAGCAAGCAAGCAAGTCAAGCCAAGCCAAAGCAAAAGCATTAAGCGAAGCGAAAATAACAACAAAAGCAAAAGGCAAAGTAAACGAAATATGTACGTGAGGGTCGTTGAGAGCAGCAGTTGGGCAGATAGAGAAGCGAAAGGCAATTGACGAAACTGTGTGCGCTGCGAATGAGCGGCACAAAGCGTAGAGACGAATAAATAGCGCAGACCCGAACTCAATGCATGTATGCTCGTACATATGTATGTACATAAGCATGTTTGGGTGCGCTTGTGTGTGAATATCTTGTGACAAACGTAAGAGGAACGACAACGACAACGACGACGACGCCAGCGCAGGGGGGCCAAAAGGTTGGGCAATGAAGACAACGCCGACGACGACGACATCTGAGCTGGCAGCGACGCTGGCTGCGCTCAGCATGATACCGAACACTGAATACCGAATGCCGAATACAGCCTTGAGAGAGTGGCGCGGGCCGAGCGGCGCTCGTGTGCCGATGTCGATGCCGCTGGCTTTGCCGTAGATTGTACGAAAACAAAAGGTTTCTGGCTCTGTCGCTGCTGTTGTTGTTGTTGTTTCTGTTGCTGCTGCTGGTACTGTTGCTGGTGCTGCTTGTGCCTTATAATTAATCAAAAATATTTTAGTTTCAATTAAACGTGTGCGGCGCTGCCGATAATAAATTATTTGATTAAACTTACCTCCTGACAGCACCGGTAGCAGTAAGTTTCTCACACAAATACAGACACACACACACACACACGCACACCTTTAGAAACTCATGAATCTGACAAGTTACAGTCCGAAAAAAAGTGTAAAAAGTTGATATGGGTTCGTGGGGTGGAAGGAGGTAAAGGGCGTAAACGACATCTAACAAAATAACAGCAAAAGTTACACAGAAAACTTGAGCTTCAGATTTAGCGAGGACAAGAGATAGAAGATAAGAGAAAGAGGGAAGGGAAGAGAGCTTGTGAAAAGTTCGTACAAAGTCGCGTACAACTTTTTTTCTTTTTTTTATGTTCACGCCAATTTTATGCTTAGTATTCCAGAAGGATGTAAAAGGAAATCCGACAGCGGATCAAGCTGTGACAGGGGATAAGGTGCTGCCATTCCAGCCAAAAAAACAAACCCACATGCAACATCAAGGTGTTGCCCCATCTTGGCAATAACTGAAAGGGTCGAACAAATTGAAGACGGATTCAAAGATCAAATATTTAATTTGATTTCCCTCTCGTCACTTTTAACTGCATCTTGATATGGGCGGGCTGGCAGTAACGGCTTACAGCAATAATCAAATAGGCTCAAACGTGGATCACTTAAATCACATAAAATCAAACCTGGAGCTATCTTCAGGCTGGTCTCTTGACTCTTCAATCTATAAGAGTTTAATGATATGTTTCGAAAGCGAATGATGCAACACCTCATTGAAATTCATGACAAATAGGATTAATTTTTGTTTTTTTTTGTATATTTCGACCTCAGCATTGAAACGAAGCTTAAGCTGCTTCAAGTATGCATAAATTTCAGTACCAGATGTTATGGTATATATATATGGTATATATGTACGATTCCACCTTATTTTTGTAGTTATTGAAGAGAATATTCAGTTTCGATACCCTCTGATCATTCAAAATGGCTATAAAACATTTGTGGGTGGAACAGGCTGATAAACGCAGCTTTTACCATAGAATATACAGTTTTTATCATGCATATAGATGCATACATATATATTCTTGATCAGCATCAACAAACGACTAAATCTAATCGTTCTCTGCCTATCTATTTATCCATAAGTTCATTGGAAACATAAAATTTCGCATGAAGTATTAAGTTTCTTTCTGATTTCTGATTAATGTTTGCTCAAATCGGTAGAATAAAACTATATAAAGTTAAGATCTTGGAGTTATAAATGTGTGATATATGTTTTTCTTGATATCTTCTTCATCTTTGGGGAAATTTTCGTAAAAATCCGTTTACAAACATGGAAGTTACAATGAAAACTTGCCAAAGAGAAGTAAGAAACTGCAGCACTGTCGCTGCACTGCTTGAAACGTGTGAGCACCTCTCCATGTAAGTATTGTGTACTAGGTATTGCTAGGTTTATCAGACTCGATTAGAGCTTTATAACTTGTTGCACAAGTGTTTTCTACAACTTTTCAGCTGTTGAGTGTTTTGTGAAAATTGAAAATTTGTGCGCTTAACTTTCGTTTAGATAAGAAAATTTGAAAGCGCCTGCTGTTATTTACCATTTTCGATAAGTTTCATATATATAGCATGAAGTATATAGTGGATTCTGTAAGATATCTGAGATATCACATAAAACTAAGTGGAACTTGCTGTAATATCTGTCTGAACTTAGACAAAGATTCAACTGGGATATAAGTCAATTCTCCTCGTGGGTTGCAGCTTTGAATCTGCTTTGATATAAAACAGATTTTCATATACTTTCTCTCTTCTATATAGCTATGATTCTATGTATATCATCACTTGCAATTCTTCCATGCAGAGCCGACATTTTGTTATTGAATCGTAGGTGTAAAACATTATAGTTTTTTTCTATAAACACACTCATCCGTCTATATAAGGACGGAGTTTACGGCTTCTATACACCCCCGAAATGAGCCTGAAAACAAAAAGAAAACTCCCTCATTGTAAACAGCATCGTACAATGAAGGGTCTCCCATTGCAACGGGGTTCTCTGTGGAAGGACTTAACCAGGATAAGCCTCTTATACTTTGATGGCTTTCGTATCTGGTTCTGTCATGTTGAACTGCTGCGGACTTTGGACAAATATTGGCTGGTAAATTGGGACTTAGGCGGTTTATCCATTTGATTGAGAAGATTCTCAGGAGTTATAATAAATTTCTATATAGGTAGGAGAATAGAAATCCAGTTTCTCCAATTCCGAATCTTCATTTTGGGCTAACACACCGAAAATACTTCTATATATATTTCTCGTTTTCTGGTTTCGGATCCGGTCAAACCACTTTCTGCGGGTCTCCGAGGCATTTTAATGATCTCATGTAGGCGTGATCGATAGCCATCCAATTAGGCTCAGTTAAGTGATTCTTTAGATTCTACGATTCTTTGATTCTGCCGTAGACTGTAAGCCCTTTGTAGATTATGATGATGATATATTATTATGATCGCTTCTAGCTATTGTTTTGCGTAGATTCAACTAGGTGTGTTTTCTATGCAATTCAATTTTCTATAAATTGTACCTATTATAGGTTAATGATATAGTGTTATAGTCTAACTGATTCTAACTGATATCGTTCATGCAATAGAAGGATTAAAAGTATGTTTTTTGATGCCAGATAAAGAAATTGATAGATACATTTGCATAGAAACAAACAGAAGAGAAAAAATATACATTGATAGATACATTGGGCATGCGATATATTCCCTGAATTGCTCAGATCGATTATGAACTTATATACTTTATTCGATCAGAAGGCTCTTGCATATTCCTTACGATATTATAATAAGCCCCTGCTAAGATATAATGCGAATTTCTATTGAGTTTCCATTGATTGTCTGCAGTTATTCAGAAGGTAATATAGGGATAATCATTATAGTCTATAAAAAGAGCAGTGTCAGAAGGATATATAAGGATAACCATTGAAATATATACCAAAATAACTGAATCACATCTCAGCTAAGAAATTTAAAGAGGGCTCAAAATGTAACTACCTTTTTCTCTAAAATTTAGAGTCTAGCAAAGAATCAGTTTGATATATGGAAACTTTCCATCTACACAAAGTTTTATTACATTTTCTTAGCTACCTGTTAAAATACTGAAAATATCCGGGAAATGCCTTTTCCTAAGTGCTAAACAAGCCTTAAGATTTAATGGTGTTTTTCAATCACAAAGGAATTTATGGCATTAATTTCAATGGCTAAGAAAATATCTCAAGAAACCACATTTTGACTTCAAGCGGTGCTGCCAACTGAAGCAGAAACAGTCTAGAGTAGATTATTAATGAGTTGCCAGCACGAAAGGGGCGTTGCCAGCGGATTTTCCAGAATATTCTTAGGCAGATGAAACCGCAGTTTATGAGCTGGAAAGTGTCTGGAGTTTGTCAGCAGCATAAAACGCAACAATTGAGGAAATTTCTTTCTTCATTAAAGTTACAATAAGCTTAGGAGCCTCGGGAGTTACAGAAGAAGGCAGAAAATGTGGATGAGTGTTATCTATGGGAACGGAAAATGTCTTCCTGAAAGGAAACTTTGACAGACACGTGGAAATTGCGATTCATTCACATTGAGAATATGAATTGAAGAAATGGGTCTGAGCTTTAGAACCTCGTTAGAAAACTGGAAAAACTTAATGTGGCTTTTTCAGATGGAAACATGGTGAAACTCTGTACTTTAGGAGGCACCTGGAAAATAGTTTAAATATATATAAAAACTGATCTGAATTTCAAAGTCTTGTCCGACACCTGCGAAAAGATACATATCCAGTAGACGTCTGATTTAACAAACGTTTTCTTTGAATAGTTCGTCGAGTAATCAACGAGGACCTTTGTCGCGATTTCGTTAAACGGAATGTACGTTAAACTTGACTTCTATATCATTATTATATACATATAATTATAAGTTATATATAGTATATGGAACATAACTTGTTAAGTTTTTTATTCAAAAATATCTTTTACACAACAGAAGTGCGTTTTGTCTTCAACTTTATATACTAATAATATTTTTTTGACATCACAAAGAATCCTAAGAATTTGATCGACTGATAATAGTTGACATTAAATAAAATAAATTAATAATTATTATTTATTAATTATAATTATAATAAACTGTCATATTTTAACGTTATTTGTGTTAAAAAAAAAAAAAAAATTACCCGTTTTAAGTGAGTCAACTGCCCTTCTCGTCGATTCTCAAATGTAGTACTTAAGCTCATGCCAGGCAATGCTTTCTTCTGGTGTCTTTTTGTGTGTGAATGTGTTTGTGTATATAAGTGTAAGTGTAGTGAGTGTGTGGGTGAGTATGTATGTGTGTATGTGTGGGTGAGTATGTATGTGTGTATGTGTGTGTGTATGTATGTGTGTATGTATGTGAGTATGTATGTGTGTATGTATGTTTGTATGTATGTATGTATGTATGTATGTATATATGTATGTATGTATATTCGTATGTATGTATATTCGTATGTATGTATATTCGTATGTATGTATGTATGTATGTAAGTAAGTAAGTAAGTAAGTAATACGTATCACGAATGTATGTAAATTCTACCATTGCATTGTTTTTGCGTAGATTTTATGTTATGTTCACAGACATTTTCCTTTTCGTTCGTTAAATTGAGTATAAGAGTTCGGTATATAGTATATACATAAGGATCTCAGTTTAACCAACTTTGTCAGAAAGGAGAAGTAAGTAAAATAAAGCTGCATGGAAACTGCCTTCAACATCTGAACATGAAAAACTGTTTAACCACAAGGAAAATGTATTTTCTTTGAAACTACCTACAACTGCTGAAACTTTTCCAGGCAACTGAGTAAAACCAACAAAGTTCTTACACATGAAAGCTGTTCTGAAGTGGAGAACTCTGTCAGGAGCCTTTCCGAGGAGTATCTTCACTCTACAGCGATCTGTGCTCTTCTTGGCAATGATTCACAATCAGAATTTTAAACCGATTATATTAATTTTACATGATTTTCTTTGTATGACGTTGTAAGTATATACTTAGGTTTGGGTTCAGCGAAAACAAATTCTTGATATGATTATGCAAATTTGCAACGCTTGAGGCATTTGTGGGGAGGTGCTTGAAAGTGCTTTCGAGTAATTTAAATCCACTTTAATTGGAATTTTAAAGTTACGTCAAAGATTAAACAACAACAACAAGAACAGAAGTGGCAGCAGCAGCAGCAACTGAAGGAGATGGCACAACAATGAGGCAACAATTTAATCTCTTAAATTGCACGATTCGCAACATCCTAGGGGAAAAAGGGCTTTTGGTCTTACCAACAGTCAACCACCCGCCACCCAACACCCGCTACCACCCTCCTTGTTCCTGCCTGAGATGGCCTCAAATTGGAATTTTCACCCCAACCTTAAAAACCCAAAAAGGCGTCGGCGTTCCTGTCACCGTCGCCTGTGCGCGTCGTGCGACATTCATAAACTAATTAGTGCCATAATTTCAAAGTCGCGTTTTATTGCGGCTGAGTGTACTAGTGTGTGTGTGTGTGTGAGGTGGTGTTGCTAGTGTCGGAGTGGGTGTGACAAATCCTGCAGGTAACAGGCAGCAGACCAAGCAAATGATCTCCCAAGCATTACGTAATAATTATGAAAAATTGCTTTGACATTTGCGAATGCGCGACTAAAAAATACCTGAAAATATACTGAAAAACGCGCTTTGGTATTTGATCAAAGCGGATATCGAGGCATATGACAAATGGCATTGCGATTGTTAAGAGATTAGTGAGATTTCAGATTTGAGAGGTTTGTGGGCTGATCGATTAATCAAGCGCCGTTCTCCTTGTCTCAATAATGTCGTATGATAAATCTAAACAAATTATAATTGGACAAAGGAAAAGCAACAACATATAAAAAGCTACAAATGGTTAGCACGTGTGTGTGTGTGTGTATTGTAGTTGTTTTTGTGAGTGTGATTGGTATGTGTACAACAACAACAAGAAGTAACAAAATAAAACGAAAAAGTCACTACACAAACAGAAACAACAAACAGCAGCGACGGAAACGTCGACGGCAGCAGAACAACAAAAAGAAGAACAGCAAATAGCAACAACAATCAGAGAGAACAGCATATTAAACTACACCCACGAATACGGCGTCAAAATGCGCCTCAACGGTTTCCCAATCAAAATGTAAATATGCCGCAGTCGCTGCCGCTGCTGCTGCCAGCGTCAGCGTCAGCGTAGTGGTGGATATATGTGTGCGGGGTGGGCAGTGTGTGCGGGCTGCACTGGGGCTGGAAGACATCGAGTTCTCGAATACTTTTGCTTTGTAAGGCCTGGGCCTGTCCTGTCCTGCCTGCTTGCCTGCAATTTAAAAGTAAATATTGTACATACACATACATACATACATACATACATACATACATATAAACACACATTTCTCACTATATCCATAAACTGGCCAAATGCGAAAAAGCAGAATGCAAACGCAACAGCAACGGCAACGACAACGCAATGCCATCGCCATGTTTGCGCACGACGTGAAACTTGTCGCTGTCGCTGTCTTTGCTGCTTCTGCTGATGCCGCTGCCACTACCGCTGCTAACGTCAACAGCATACATATTTGTATGCTGCCTGGTCAGGCCAGGCCAGAGCACGAAATGAAGTAGCGCAAAACGAGAGACCCCACTAGGAAATAGTACACAGCATACCACATGACAAATACCAGACATTGACTGTATTCGACATTGGGTTGTCTGTGCGCGCAACGTTAAATGGGAACGATGAACGACGAGTCAAAAGCAATAGCAATAGCAGCAAGAAAGCGTAGCACTTGCATGTATATGTGTATGAGTGCGAGCTGTATATGTGTGTGTGTATCTCTGTATGCTGTTGCTGTTGTTGGCAGTGGTGAGTGGTGAACAGCCGTCGGCTCTCGTGGTGTTGTTGCTGTTGGCTTTCGGGCGCACAGAGTGTAGCTGGCATTCAGCTTTAGACGTAGTATCACATTTACGTGTACCGCAAGTGCTCATTACGTATTCGAATACACAAGCGCACTCACACACACACATGCACACACTTATACAATTTATACACGAATGCGCGCATTGCGTTATTTGAGGGTTAAATATGAAAAGACACTTCACAGATTTTTTCTGCCTTTTCAAATATTCGTGCAATCCGCACAAATCTTTCATGTTTACTCGCCTGTTTATACCCTTAATTTTTTCTCGTTTCTGTTTTTTCTGTATATTTTATTGCATATTGTGCATACCTTGGCCCACACTCTCACCCTAGCATCTCTCTCTCTCTCTTCCTCCCTCTCGCTCTTCCTTTTGCCCATTTGTCATTTTGTGTGCGTACTTTCCTAATAAATTATGCGCCCTTTTGATAAATGTCACTTTGAAAATACATTCCACCTAATTGTGGGAAGACCGTGGAACGAGAGCCGAATCGTAGAGAAGCTGCCAAACAAGGGGGAGGAGTAGGAGAGCGAAACTGAGAGTGGGACAGTGAGACAGTGACACAGTAATTGCCATAAAAGAGCTCTAATAAGCGCACCTGTCGAAATTATTTTCATATTTACCGACTTTTTGTGGATGCATGAATGATGATGACATGCAAAGGCATTGGAACGGAATGTCAATGAAACCTAATTGATATTGGCCAATGTTTGTTGTTAGCCTTATGAAAGTTAATTGAAATTGGACCAAACGCAATTAACTCAAACATATCATATGTATTTATACCCAAACACACACACACACACGCACGGACGCATGCAACTCCTGCAACCTCCTAATAAATTCCAACCGCAGGGATAAAACCACAGCCTGTTGCCATAAACACACACTCACACACACAGGCACATGGCAAACACATTAATTATTCATTTTGCCAACAGTATTCATTTACAGCTGGGGCGTAAGGACCACACACACACTCACACACACACACACATAAACGAACAAGGCGCAATTGCAGCTCATGCGGCATTTGGCCAAAAGCATCTCCCAAATGGGCTTCTGGCTTAGTAACAGTAGCTAGGGTCATAATTACATTTGCATGAAATACTGCACTGGTTTTTCGGAGGTCTCACACCATCTAAGGACATTCGTTATAACAGCAAAGTGAAGCTTGCACTTCCTTTCCCAAATGAATATTGAAAACCTTGTCTGGCCTTTTATTCAACTCTACTCCATCCTCAGAAATGCTTTCTATTATTACAAATATTGAAAGACAGTAGGCTTTAAAATCTTGTTGAATAGAATCATATGGAACCAATGTTGTAAGACCTATAATGATACATTGGATAACAAGGATGTTTGCAGACAAACTTCGACGTAATATCTAAAAGATGATTTACATGAAGTGCAGCTCTATGAAATTTTAAGAAAAATGTAACCTGCTCGGATTTTTGGTCTATTCAGACTCCTATTTTGATATTATGGCATATTATTGAAGACTTTCCTTTTCAATAAACTTCATTCCAAAAGGCTTCTATCAAAAACTACGTAAATGTAAAAGGTAAACACATTTTTCATAGATACTTTTGAAACTAGAGAAACTTTTTTATAACTAGCTGATTGCCACTTTCTTTATAGGTGCACTCCGATATCAACTATGTTTAACTGAATATATCTGAATATACCTACTGAATATATATATAAGAGTTGTTTTAACATATCTAGAGATAATAGTTTCATATATAGTTTATAGTTCCGACTGGAAGTCAAGCTGAGTAGAAAGAAAAACAACTTCTGAGTCATACGTAAATATATTTGGGTGGCTTTTCGGCAACCATTTTTAGAAGCTTATTCAGCAGCTTCTTCAGAAATTTAACACATCTGCTCTTAGGATTAAGCAGACGCAATCTATGCTAAGCTATGTAATCTGATTATAGAATGATATACAGAAATCACTCACAGGAAACATGTTTTGTTATAAGAAGTATCTATTAGAAGATTGAGAGAAGTTTTAGTAGTTATATATAGAAAATACACACAAATATGTATGTCAGATGCAAAAAGTACTATATTCAATCCAATACTGGATATAAATATGTATATATCCTATATAATGTTCTCTTTGTTACGCGTTTCTTACGTAATTGATATAAATCTTACGCTAGAGAAGCGCTTGAGTATTAAGACGCATAACGTATTATTCATAGTTGTTTCCGAATAGTTTCTGATGTTGCGATAGATAACAAAATTGCATCTTTTCATGTTTGTCGAAAACATACAGATGTCTGTCTGATGGGGTTAGATATGATTAACAGAGAAACTGATCTAACAAACCCTATTCAAACGTCAACAATTCAACGCATTTTGTATGAAAGGAGTGCAGGAGTTTTTTTTGTTAAGGAAAATTTGCAGTTAACGTAAAGAAAAGGGAGTTTTTTAGTGTAGTTAATATCAAGTTAAACTGAACGAATGTTGTTCAATTGAATGAAAGAATATTTCCATTCAACTTTTGGAGTAAACAAAATGGTAAGAAACATGAAGATGAAGATGAATGGATAAATAAATGAATGAATGATGTAAGAATACGGGAGAATCAAGAAGTAACATAAGCCCGTATAATCAATCCAGAAATTATACAACAATCGTAGCCTTGTCCGACTGTACTTAAGTTACATATGAATATGAAGGCCGAATGAAGCGAAGTCTGATGACAAACAATGCTGCATTGTTTATAGGCCTGATTGTAGTAGGTGGGCGTGTCTCTAGTGCTCCAAAAGGAGAACTGAATGAACATAATGAATGGAGAGACTTGAAGCGTCAGTTGGGTAGAATTCAACAGCGTTCGATTGTGGCGAGAAGAGTCTGGGACTTTCGGAAGTCCTTTGCAAACTCATTCCGTACTCCATTCAGGTTTGCCGTCGCATGTGTGAAGCAATCATTTATGTGCATCATTTATCAGGCGATGGCTATGCATATTAATGTCAAACGATCCTTGAAATCAACGCTGAAAACGTGCAGGACTTTTCAAGGACATTTCAATTTGATTTCTTTTTTATATCGTTTCTGTCGATGTCTCTGTTATCCTTTGACATGCAAATATCTTGAGGCCCTGTCTCGCTGCGTCGCTGCCAAACTCGCCGGCTATGAAAATATGTAATTTTTATTTTCCCCCATTTTGCAGTCGACGGCTGTCAAAACGATAAACGGGAAGGCTTCATGTGTCAAGTGGTGTCAGTAGCAGGCACAGATAAAGATAAAGAGCGTAAAACACAGCACACATAGGCACACAGGCAGACACACACGAATCCACACGGATAGACACGCAGACAGTGACAGGAGAGGATGTTACCTTTACGAATGGACACATGACATGATGTATAACGTCATATTCATAATTTACAAATGCCCAACGGACAGAGAGAGAGAGAGAGTGAGTGAGAAACAACAATAACAGCAACAGAAACAGAGGCAACAGCAGCGGTAGCCGAACGAGAGTTTGCAATATGTAATTATAAACGCCAAGGCCAATACGTAGCTGGCACGACTGTTGACGTTGCTGCCGCTGCCAACGTCAGTGCAGAAGCGTTAATCTCTCATTTGACAGTTGAATTCAATTAAAAACGACACCCACACATGCATATGCTCGCACTCGCATACACAAGCGCTACACACACAGGTACGCAACGCACAGCCACCCCAAAAAGGTAAAGGCAGCGCAACGCAACGCAACACGACGAACATAACGACACACACGCACGCACACACAGGCATGGGAACTTCGTGTCAGAGCCGAACAGCCGAACGTAGCAGTTGCAGCCAATCAAGCCTCACAACAGCCGCAGGGTGGGCGGTACAGCAATGGCGCGAGATGGCAACAGCGTGTCTCTTTGTCTCGCTCTTGCCTGCTCTCGCTCTCGCGTCGGGCTCTCAGGCGCAGACGCAAACAGCGACAGCACGGTGTCGAATACGTTGGCAGGTCTAATCAGAATCAGTCTTTGAACAGTTTTCGTGCCGTGCACTTTGTGGACGGAGAAAAGTAAAATTTTACGCTGTCAGCATAAAAGAGAGACAGTGTGAAAGAGAGAGCAAGAGCACTGAAAATCTCAGCCGCTGTTCGTGATAATAAAAACGTGTATGAGAAATCGATAAGAGCGGCAGCAGCAGCAGTAGTTGAAGTGAAAGAAGCGCGCACACACACACTGACCAGCTCTGTGTTTACTTGTGTGTGTGTATGTGTCGGCAAGTGTTATAAAGTAAGAAGAAGAAGAGTTCATCATATTACTTTGAATCGATTTATGCTTGTGCGTAAAATTGATTACAATTTGACTGCAACCTCTTAACCGGCTCCCACTGGAACTAGAAATCCTGTCCAGTGCTAACAATTTGCGTCGTAGTTTTCGAAACTTGGCTAAACTACGTGAACGTTACGGAAAAACGCGTTGTTTATGTGTACATTTCTAATAAGAAAATTTCACTTTGCTTTTGATTGCGAGGCGAGTGCGGCGAAATGTAACGAAAAAAATATATGCTTTTCTGTGTGTGTGTGTGTGAATATTTTGTAAGCACACGTACACGTGACAAGTGGGTTTACAATGGTATGTGTGTGTGTAGTGTCTGTTATGTTGTCGTATTGGAATTTTCGTCTCATACGGCGAGTTCGAAAAACCGAAACTATATTACGGCGAAGGCGAATACACGCGCGCGCAAATTGTAGAAAGTTTTGTTTTGAATTTGGCTTGGTGTTTCTGGCTCTCCCACAGCCCACTGGGGCGGACAGTGGAGCCGCTCTCTCGTTCGCCGCGGCGAATAGATACAAATTTGTGTCGTCGCTTCGTTATCGACGTCGGTTGTCGGTCGTCTCCATCATCGTGTGCTTATTTCGCCACAATTGCGCGGCGAGTACGAGTACGAGTACAAATCCGAGTACGATTGCTCGCACCAACACATGCACAAACGAATCGTAACCGCACGTAGCATTTGAATTTCGTGCATTGCTTTTAGTTGTATTTTCAGCGGCTGCTGTTGTGGACACACCGCACGTTTTATAGCAAAAGTATTTTTCGAAAATTTTTTTCTTTCGTTGTAACAATTCTCGTGGTTTCCGTGTATGTGTGTGAGTGTGTGTCTCTCGTCATTGTCGGAGCTTGTTGCGTGCGCGTCGTGTTCGTGTATATGTGTGGCCGCATATTTGTGTATGTGTAGCAACCACCCTGCGGGCTGCGCTCGTGCCGGCGCCAGTCGTTGGCGTATATTGTTGTTATTATTGTTTCGGTTCGTCTCGATATCGATAACAGCGCGGCAAAAGTCCCTTACCAGTTATCGCTATCTGCCACCCACCGCCCACCTTCTACTAAGCAAGCTGTGACCATTTCGTCACTGTCATTCAGTGTCTTCCTTTGGGTATGTGTGTGTGTGGGTGTTCGTTCTTGAGCCTTTTTCAAAACTAAAACGTCAGCAACATTGAAGACGTCATCAATTGACGCTTGCCGGGTACCCCCAAATCCCACCCACTCCAGACAACCACCCAAGCACCGGCACAGTGCGCCACTTTGTGTAAGTGGGCGTCTGTGAGTGGGCGTGTGAGTGTGTGTGTGAGCGTGGGCAACTTTGATGAATGGCAATGTGATGTTTGCTTAGGTTCCACATTCCCCAAGCTTATCCACATTATCCTTATTCTAATATCCATCATCAGCTGCAACCATTCTGTGTCCAGCTATCTTCTTGAACCTCCCCTCCCTCCGTCCGGTGCCTTTGGCTATTCCTGTCGCCCACTTTGGCCGTTGGCTTAGTTTTTACAGCTTTTGTTTTTGTTGCCAAGCATTTCTTGCTTTCTGCTGCTTCTTTTCGGTTTTTCTTTTGTTTTGTTTGCTTTTTTGTTTTGCTAGCGTCGCAGCTTGGCCGCAGCAGCTTCCTCTCCGTTTGTTGTTGCCACTTCTGTCCGCCTATCTCGTCTTCCCTTTTACAAGCTGCTTTCGTGCTAGATTCGCGTGAGCGTGCGACGTCCACAAAGCAAACACATGTCAAAGGCAAACGTGGGGCAAAAGTGGGAAGCAGCAGCAGTTGCGCTGTGGGCCAAGACGACTTTTATTTGCCCTACAGGAAAACTGAAGATTAGGGTGGCATAAAGGGGGCAATCATTTGTCTGTGAATAGAAGTTAATTTGGTAGCAGCTCTAAGAAGGTGGCATAGATATTCATGCCACCTTTTAATTAGGAATGAATAGAGATCAGAGGGGAATCAGAGTTATATCAGAGCTACTTACTATGGAATACTAGAAGAGTAATACTCAAGTCCAGCTTGAGATATGTGATTGAAGTATAAAACGACTTGGGGATTACCTCAAAGTAAGAAATCCAATCAGAAAGACACTTTCTTTGCAATTTGGAACTTAAGCTGATCTTGCTAGTTCATTTGAACTGTTAGAGTTGATAAGTAGTTCATTTAAAGTATTCAAATGAATCACTGAACTCAGCGACTTCAAGCTGAGCAAATCAAATGGAATTAACTAAATGATTCGTGTCGTTAAATGCAACTAAAATGAGTTAAATGAACGATTAGTGGTTCAGGGCGACTGAACCTCGTTCAATTTGACTGCGCCGGCATATATACTATATATAAAACTGATCTGAAATACTCATAAATCACTTATGGGGTCATTTATGGCCCCTCAACGTAACCCTTAACCCGTCAAAACAAAGCAACTTAATTCATAAAATACCCTACCCTCTACTCGGCTCTACTATAGCAAAGTTTGACAACACAATTAGCAGCAGTGGCGCACACCCAAGGGGGGTTAAATATATAAAACGAAGCAGACAAAACGTTGTTTCAGAACAAAGTTTGAAAAGTTCAAAAACTAATTTTATAACTCAACTCAACGCGAGCAACCCCTCTGCCTACGCCTCTGCCTGAACACTAGCTCCTAATTGCATACCCTACACATTGACATGATGACATTTGCAGCTTTTGTTCTCCTTTTTCACCATACAAAAGTCATCAACTCGTCTCGTGTCTTGCGTCTTGCGGCTTGCGTCTCGCCTCTCGCATGTGGCATACATTTTGATTCTTTGAACCTGCTGATTCCAAACTGTGTGCTGTGCTGCCCACATTATAACAATAATAATCAACATCATTATCATGCATCATTATCATCCATTATCATCATCATCATCATCATTATAATCATCAGCTCTCTGTAGTTTTGTGTGTAGGGCACACCAGAGCGTAATTTTTTTTTCATTTTTCGTACAGAGACGACGACGACGCAAACCTAAAACTAGATTCAAGTACACACACACACACACATGCATAAGTGTGTGTACGAGTGTGTCTCTGAGGCTTTTGTAGGGTGCCCTCTGTGTGGCGCATAGGGCGTCGCTTTGTGCGCCTAAAGCCCAGCAGCCCCTTCGCTGTCTCAGGCTCTGCTTCTCTCTCATCTCTTGATCTGCATCGCGCTGTCTCTTTCTTTCAGCTGACCCGCGTATGAGTTACTTTTTGTTCTTTCGGCTTTCTATACCCTGCAATTGCTTAAAAATGCGTGAAACGGGCATATGAAACTTTTGTTTAAGTTTGTAACAGGCAGCAGCAGGCGGAGAGTATAAGGATAACTGATGGATAAAGCCTATACCCTGCCTAAAGCTTATTAACTGCAGCTAGAGCCTTCAACTAGGGTATATAGATACCCTGTATACTCTATGAAGTTCAGTTTTCTGACAAATCTTTCACACTTTCCCAGCTTTAGCTTCACTTTTATAGGAAAAAATATCTTTTATTGCTTGGAACGTTTTCTATAGGGTATCTGCTAGTCGTGGCTGCTTGTTTACCTGCTTTTTGCTGCTCATATTTTGTGTTTTCGGCATTGTTCCGATTCATGGATGGCTGACTTACTAGTCTAAAGTTTTCCCGTATGTCTTCTGTCTTCTGTCTTGCTGATGCCGTTTGCCGTTGACGTTGCCATATCTGAGCGCCACAAACAAAAAAAGATACAGAGATATAAAACTATCTTATATATATGTGTATATATATGTGCGATATCTGTGGCTTTTGTTGTTTGACAGAGAGAAGAGCCGTCACCTAAAGAGACCGAGGCGACTGCGGCGACCGCAAAGTTGTTGCTGATGGTGTTGGGCTGATGGGATTTTACTTTATGTTGTTTCTCACAGTTTACTTTTTTCTTCTTCTTTTTTTTAACTTACAACTCTTTGTTACCTCGCTGTGTGTGTGTGTGTGTGTGTGGTGTGTGTGGCGCTTTAAAGTTTTGCCTGTCTTCTTCATGTATCTCTGATTTCTGTCATATATCTAAATACGCGCAGCCGCAGCAGATCGGCTATCTATAGCTTTGACTTAAGGCTGAAGCCAATAAAGGGGCGTGGCTTCGATGCTATATATACTATATAGATCTATATACTATATTCTATATGAATCGTAAACAAACTGTTTTCAGCCTAACAAAAGTCGTAGCTTGCTTTTCTTCTCACCAATCTCAACACATCTCTAACTTTATATATCTATATATCATTTTCAGGACATGCAAAGATCCTTCAACCGATCCTAGGCAGAGGCTAAACCTAAACTGAAACAGAAAACTTCAAAAATGCATTTGAAAAGTGAGTCGAAGCAGCACAAGAAGCCGCATTTGAGCGCTGTCAACGATTTGATAACATGTCGCATCTGCCAGGGTTACATGATAGAACCCACCAGCGTTGACTTTTGTCACCACACATGTAAGTATTGTCAGCTACACACAGCCTACACACACCACACACACTCACACACAAACTATAACAAACGACTTGCAACCTTTCGTTGCAGATTGTCGCAGTTGCATCTTGAGGCATTTGCTACGCAATGTCTACTGCCCACAGTGCAAGTCCAGCGGTGGCAGGCAGATCACAGAGGATAACTTAAGGTAGGTGTTCGCGAAGAGAGACAGAGAGAGAGAGAGATCCTCCTTTGGATGCCAGCTTAATCCTTGGCTTCTGTCATCCCTTTGCAGATCCGATGACAGACTGCGCGCGCTCATCTTCAAGCTGGTGCCGGGTCTCTATCAGCGGGAATGCGAGCGTCTTGTGGAGTTCACCCAACGGCATCCGGAACTTGAGGCGGAGCGGCTGCTCAGGTTGGAACAGGCACAGGAGTTCTTCACGCCAACAGAGCCTATTAGGTAGGTGACAGCTTAAGTCTCTATATTCTATCTGTAAGCTAGAAAATTTGTATCTTTTGCTTGAAAAGTGAACTTAAACTCAACTTAAACTTATTCTTTTGTTGGTTAACTTCTTCTTTTCCTAGTCTTCTAGTCGGAAGAATCTGATTTCCTATAGCTACTTTATACTTAAGGCAACTCTTTTGTATCTACTTATCTTTATCTATCTATAAGGTAGACAATTTGTATCTTTTGCATGAAAAGTGAACTTCAACTCAATTTTAACTTATCTTTATGACAGTTCTTCTAGGTTAACTGCTTCTTTTCCCAGTCTTCTGGTCTAAAGCTTCCCATTTCTTATACCTACTTTGTACTTATATATACTTATAATTATCTATAAGCAAAGACATTTGTATCTTTTGGTTGAAGCCTAAACTCAATCTCAATTTGATTGTATTTATATGTAAATTCTTCTGGTTAAACTTCCACTCTTCCTAGTCTTCTGGTCTCAAGTCTTAGCCTTCGTCTTCTACTTAATACTTAAAGAAACTCATTCTACTTCTCACAGCGAGAAACTTAACTTATCCTATTGTTTTTATCGTTTCTTCTTCTAGTTGAATTGTTTCTATAGAAAGTTTTTAGTATCTGTTTTCATTTTGCAACCCCCGTTTTCAACTTTTTCCTAACATCCCTTAGACTTTTCTGTGTTTCTACATCAGTTTTATAGCTGGTATATCTAGTATATAGTATTTACTTCTTAATTATATGAAAACTTATTGCTTAAGATACACTTTTTGTATAGTAAAAGTAACTTTTGTTTGCTTCTAATTTTATATATAAATGTATCTAACACCCTGTAATAATGGGTATATTGGTTTTTCAAGCAGTTTATACCTACCACTAGATGGTTTAAGTATTCCTATTGAAAGTCTCTATAGAGAAGGTTTAAGTATTACCCCAAATTAGTTACTTTTTATATAGTATCTCAACTTTATCTTCTTCAGAGAACGCAACCTAATCCGCAATATCCTTTAACGCAGTGCAATCTATAGATTATACCTAGATATATAATAGCTCCTTCTATAGATTATACCTAGTATCCTATATATAAAGGATACATTAGATATTGAGAACGGGACTAATTCCCTCCCTTTATCCCAATTCCAACTGATTTTTTATAGCATTATCTAATCTAATCAATATCTGTTTTATGTCCTTGCAGTTTATCCTTAGAATATCATCCTGCAATGTTGAAAGACTGCGAAGCAGCTGATAAGCCGCCTGTTTGCTATCTCCAGTGTCCCGCTGGGCTGCGGGTTATCCATCTGAAGCGGTTTCTCTGCTCCAAGTACGACCTCGACGCGGAGAGCAATCATGTCGAGGTTGAGGTCATGTACGAGGATGAGGTGCTGCCGGCCAGTTTTACGCTCATGGACGTTGCCTATTGTTACAACTGGAAGCGGGTGAGTTTCTGTCCTTGTTAAGTTTACTGGGAAAGGGGAGGGGAGGGGATGGGTTCGGGTTTGGGTGCGGGCAGGGGAGGATTGTCCATTAGCCGCTGGCAAATCGGATTGTGCCGCTAGTTTAATGTCGTTAAGTGTCCAGTTTAATTTATACCACCCCCTGTTTCTCCCCCTGCGTCCTGATCCTGGTTTATGGTCTGCAGCATGCACCCATGGCCTTTCGCTACAGGATATTGCTCCATGAGGGCGAACCAAGCAAAACCGAGGAAGACAATTTATCGAAAGCTAATCAGGAAATTGAGCCCAACTTCTTGAAGCCTGCTCCACCCCCACCAGTCAGCACAAAGATCAGCAAATGTGTCACCTTTGCGGAGGATTTCGAGCTCAGCCGGCATCTGCACGCCTCGACCAAAACGCGCAACAAATCCTCCACAAAAGCATCCAAATCCTCCAAGAAGGCAGCTAGCTCCAAACGGGACGCGGAGCAGGCACTGAGCAACAGCTTCAAGAGCCTCCGCAGCAACGATATGCGGTACAGCGACTACAGCGTAACCTCGAGCACGACACCCTTCATACGCGTCAAGAGTGAGCCGCAGCCGGAGCCGCAGGAGGAGCAACCCGGCAGCCTGGCCGTCGCAGCCAACCTGAACATTGTGGTCAGCATACCGCAGAGCATCTCGGCGGAGTACGGGGCTGAGGGAGGCTACGAGCTGAAGACGGCCAACAAGAAGACGTCTCCGAATCTGCCCAAGCTGAAGATTGAGCTGAGCACGCTGAAGGCGAAGCTAACGATGCCCAAGTCAGCGGATGCACGACTCGAGGAGACGGGCCAAAGCATCCAGCAGCAGCTCGACCTGGAGACCTATGCCAAGAACATTGGATTGAAGCCCATTGAACCCGTCTCGGCGCTGGTCACGCAGGATGTGGGCAAATATAATGCCACGCCCATGGCGACGAACGGCTCCAATGGCATGGCGGATGCGTCTGCCTTCAACTCCTCCTCCTCATCGTCATCGTCGTCGTCGCATCGCAAGCGCAAGAAGAAGCACTCCAAGGAGCCCAAGGATCCGAATGGCAAACGCAAGAAGCTCCATGCGGAAATCTCCTCCCAAACGGATGGAAAAATGAAGATGAAGATTACCACAACGCACAACCACAAGTCGCACAAGTTGGACCTGAAGCGTTCCCATTCGCTCGCTGGCGGCGAGCAGCTGGTCGCCCTCAATCAGCTGAAGCTGGACGAGCAGCCCAAGCAGCAGCAACAGCAGCCGCAGCCGCAGCCGCAGCAGCAGGCGTTGCCGGCAAAGGATGTCGAATCTCTGAATGCTCTGAATCGCACCTTGGGCGAGGAATCACGCAGCATCAACAGCCTCATGACAACCAGTTCCAGTTCCAGCTCCAGCTCCGCAGCGGACAAGCTGCCTCTGCCCGCCTCGCCGCCGCTGCCGCCGAGTCTCTTCAAGGCCTTCAGCCCCACATCGACTGTGCCACAAGCAGCGGCAACAACAACAGCAGCAGCAGCCGCAGTTCCAGTTGCAGCTAAGGCCAAAGTAGCCACAACGCCGCTGTTGCTGCCGAAGCCGCCGCTCAACAACAACAACCTTAATCGCAAACCTTTGCCCAGCTCCAGCTCCAGTTCCAGCAGCAGCTCCGCGCCAGCCACGCCTCATTTTGCTATACCACAAGCGCCCATGCGGCAGCCCTCAGCGCATCCGCATCACATGCAACGCTACCTCTCCACGCCCAGCTCGATTGCCAGCGCGGCCAACAAGCCGCCGAAGCGTACCCTCTCCCTGGACGAAGCCCACAGCCAGCTGGGCCAGTTCCAGCGGCTGCCCAAGCATCCGCGCCTGGAGTACAACCACCAGCAGCATCAGCAGCAGCTGAACGCCAAGTATGGCGCTGCAGCCAAGCTCAAAGCCAGCTCCTATACGGCCACACAGATGCGTCTCTATGGTGCCACCACCACAACCCCCAACAACAACAACAACAACCACAACATGTTGCACTGTCCGGCCAGCCTGGCCAGTCTCAGTCTGAGCAACAGCTCCTCCGCGGTGAGCATCACGCAGCGTGCGCGTGCTAATCCCGGCCTGGGCTATGCCTATGCGGAGCACGGCCATGTGCCGGCGCTGGACCTGGTGCGCCTGAGACAACAGGCGGCGGCGGAGCAGGCAGCGGAGCGCTCAGCGGCGGCCAGGCTTATGGGACCACCGGCGAGTCTGCCGAAGCAGACGGCTCCAAGGCGCGCGGCGCACTCGCCGCCGATGCATTTGCCGTTGCCGGCGATTGTCAAGTCGCCGCCGCTGTCAGTTGCACTGAGTGCACAACGAGGCAGCAACCACAGCAACAACCACAGCAACAGCAACAGCAACAACAACAACAACAATGTTGCTTATCGCACATCGCCGCCTGCATTAATAAATCTGCGCAACACTGTTCCACTCTCGTTTCCATCAAAGTCAGCGGCTGCCTTGGCTGCCACAAAGGCTGAACTCAATTCAAAGAAATCTGCAAGAGCAACAACAGTCGCAGCGGGAGCAGCAGCAACAGCAGCAGCAGCAGCAACAGCAACCAGCAATAATCAAAGCAAAGCCAATGGCCAAACGGCGTTGGATAAGTCGAAAACGAGTTTGCGCGATTTTCGGCTTGCAGCAACAGCAACAGCAACTGTTGCGGCGAAGGATGCAGACATACTTGATTTATCAGCAGCTGCAGGACGCAACAACAGCAGCAACAGCAACGCCAAACAATCAACAACAACAACAACAGCAACAACCGCCAGCAAATTGGCGCCCACGTCGTCAGCTCTGAGCAACAGCAACAACAACAGCCTGGAGGCAGCCCTCAATAAAATCAAGCAAAACATTTCCGCCAACAGCAACAATTGCAGCAATGGTGCCAGCAGCACAACAACAGTTGCAACTGTTGCCGCTGCCGCTGCTGCTGCCGCCTCGGCCGCTGCCTCTGGCAATGCTTCCACCGGCGAGGATCTACAGAATCTGCATCTATTAAGCGAGTCGGCAACAGCGCGCGAGAAGATCTCGATAAAAGCCGGCGGCAGCAGCAACATTGCCACCAGCTCCACCAGCAGCAACATCTATGAGAATAAGCCAAAGAATGCGCTGGTCCGGCCACAGAATGCTTCAGTGCGCAGCATACCCAATCCCTCGGCATTGGCCTTTCGCAATCAGGCCACGCTGCTGACCACCAGCAACACCACCAGCAACAGCAACACGAGCAGCAGCAACACCTCAACCACAACAACAACAGCAGCAGCAGCAGCAACGATGGCAGCCAAGTTGCCGTTGGTCGTCAAAGCCGAAGAGAAGCCGAAATTGTCAACAACTTCGACAACTTTGCTTAGTCCCAACAACAACAACAACAATAGCAACATCAGCAACAACAACAACAGCAGCAGCAACAGCAGCAACAGTTGCAGTGCCGCCACCTCGCCGCGTGCCTTGAAGAAGGCGACAACCATCGATCAAGTGGCAGCCAATTTGAACATACGCGCAGAGGCCAAAGCAGCCGCCCTCGCCGAGGAGGCGCCTCCGGTCATTGGCTCCTCGAGTGGCGCCACCTCCGCTGCCAAAGCGCCAGCGGAAGGACAGGAGAAGGCAGCAACAAACGTGGCCAAAACGGATGCCAAGGAGACGGCAACAGCAACAGCAACAACAAAAACAACAGCAACTGTTGCAACACTGGCTGCAACACCTGCAACGCTTCCCATGCCGCTGCCCTTGACCAACGCCGGCAGCGTTGCCAGCGACGCCATGTCCAAGCCGCCAGTGCAAATTGCCGCCACCGACACCCTGGCATCGGTGGCAAGTTCCGCTTAGTCACAAGGTAAGTGATAAATAATTAGCCCGAAGGACACCCACACACACACACACACACAAACACCTACATGCTAATGGCTGAATGTGATTAATCAGGAATATATATATAACGTATGATTCGATCAAGTTGACAACTTTTTATACTCGTTTTCAATGCAAGTCTTTGGCTTTTAAAGATTGAAAAGGTGTCTTAAGACTATGAAAAGATTATGTAGAAAGCAGTTTTAGATTTGGTTAAGGAATGAAAAGTTGGTAGAAAGAGTTTAAAGAAGAGTTTTCCTAGGTTTTGACTGAGTTTTCATACGAAAAACCAAGTTTTCCATGTGTTCAAATGAAACTTTTGATGCTTAAATGTTTTGTGGTTTCCCAAATTGTTGGAGTTTTAGCAAGTTTTCTATGGGAGATTCTTAATGGGACTTTCCAAAGTATTATATAACATATTTGTATATGTATTTGTGTTTCTTAGTCTAAAACCTAATGAAAGTATTAAAATATAGTGTAATTTCTGGGCAGAGAAACGTTTTCCTGGAGACATAAAGAAATCACCTCCAATTTTGTATTTTCGCTGTATATTTCGCATGAAGGAAGATTAGTACTGTATAGGTATAAATAGAGATATAGATAGATAGATAGATAGGGATAGATAGAGAGAGCCATACAGAGAATGAGAGGGAAGTCCGAGCAATAGAGCTGATCGTGTTGAAAGGTTTCACTATATTCAGGAATCATTTTTTAAAGAAAAAATACATCTTACAGATGTTTTTTTTTTATGTTTCTTTTACATTTTTATATTCTTATCCTTTACTTTATCATTTGCTTTATCATTTACGTTTTATACTTACATTTATGGTATATTCTTCCTGAGAAACTCTGGATAACACCTAATTTCTATCAAAACCTTCCACCTTCAACAACGTTTGTACCTATTCTTATGTTCTATTACTTATTTAAAACTTGAAGTTGCTTATTATTGGGCCTATTTTGAATGATAACAAACTGCTGTCATATAAATTGGGTTTCCAAGAAGTAGATTCCTACCCAAGACAGATATCAGCAGAGATCTTTTCAGAATCCCTAAGTTGTCATCATTAGTAGCTAAAGTACACAAAGTAACTTCAATCGAGCCTAAGTTTCTTTTTTAATTCTGTTTCTCCCAACTAAAGAGCTATAACTTTTCTTTGATCTTTCAGCCAAAACATAACTCAATCTTCTCAGTTAAAGAATTTTCTTTTAAGTTTCTCTTCTATTATCATTTGTTTTACTTCTAACACCTTTGATCCATGATATCGTGAGCTTTATTAAAATCTCATTTAGTTTTATGAAGATATTTCTGTGTTTAGCACCTTTAAATTAGTTTATTTTGCTTTCTACTTTTCTATTTTGTTTCTTCTATGTTTTCTCCAACTTCTTTTGCTATACGCTTCGTATATAGCGTATTTTCTTTTCTGTTTTCTTTTTGGCGCGTTTCCCACACTCAACGAAAATAATAATAAGAAAATACGAGAGACTCGAATTATACAAATTACATTTCGTGTTTGCCCCCGAATGTTCTTCTGGTTGTTCTTTCATTCTACTTCCTCTTATTCCTCCTCTTTCTACGCTTTTCTCAAGTAGTCATTATACACAAATTTAGCGGGCAACACCGCCTCAACGTCCCCTTATCGTGTGTCTTTCACATTAGAGTCTCCGCTCTCTTCGTTTCTCTTCTGCCCTTTCTCTTTGTGTACCGCACACTCCTTACCTGCCATCCACACACTCACTCCCTCTCTTACACTCACCCTCTCTCTCTTGTTCAGCCTATCTAACTCCCTCCCTACCGCACTCACTCCCGCCTCTCTTGCTCGCCTGCCCTCTTGCTCTTCCGCTCTCCCACTCTCCCACTCTCCCACTCTCCTTCGCTTGTGCCGATTTCATAGGCATTCGTTGGGCCGCTTCGTTGGGTCGGTCATTTCTACGAGCGCTGCTTTATTTTTGCCGTTATAACAACAGCAGCGGCTGCGGCTGAGACTGCGGCTGCCTTTTGTTGCTCTTTTTTTATGCAGTTATTTTTTGTTGCTTTTTTTGTTTTTAGTTTTTTTTTCGCTTTGTTGTTGTTTTCGCTGGCCTTTTAATGAACCGCAGTCACAGTCTTTCATTTGTCCATTTGCTCAATCGCTCATTCTCTCAGTTTCTCATGCTCTTCTCGGCCATTACATCATTTCGTATTTTCATCCATGAATAACAATTTTCATTTGAGTGTTTGCTCTGTGTCTCTGTATGCCTGTGTGTGTGTTTACTGTTGTATTGTAGCCTCTGCTAATATTTGTATCTGTTTTTTTTCTTTAATCCAAACTTGCAGCTTTTCTTTGGATGTACGGCACACAAATGTATCTGGTGGCGCCACTGGACAATCTACCCAGCGGCAGCAGCCCGAATCCAAATGAAAACTATTGGAGTTGGAATATGGCTACATCCGCCTTGGAGCCAATTGGCAACTCACACGTCTGCGTCGAGCAGCAAACAAGTAATTGTCCTGAGCATCAGGAAGAGAGGCAGCAGCAATTGTTGCCTGAAGATAGCTTTAAAGATTAACATTTCTTATGAACCCTATTAACAAACGATCTTATTAACTACTTATAACTATATACAAAACTAGACCAACTAGCCGAGAGATACAGATACATTTACGTACACAGTCTGAGACTCAGTCTGTCGCATAAAGATACAGAAATGTTCGCACAAAGTGGCAAATGTTTTGTGCAAATATTTGCACTGGAATTAGTACGCGTCTAAATGAATTATAAACCCAATGGAAATATGTTGGCCAACAGACAAACAGCAACAACAACAACAACAACAACAACAACAGCAGCAGCAGCAGCAGAAAAAGCTGACACAAAAATGCGAAAAATATAAATAAATAACCAAAGCGAGAGGTGTTTCTACTGTTGTTGTTGTTGTTGTTGTTGCTTTCGGCCTGGCAGCAAAAAACGCGAACGCAAATTAATTATAAAATATCAGCAAACAACAAATAATAACAACAAATACAGAAAAAAAACACAACGCAGATACACTCCACACACACACACACACACACACAACATTGAAGCAACTCACAACGTGTCGTACTCTACACTGAGCGAAAAACAGCTCTACGTATTGTTCAACTAATGGGTTGTGATTTGTAAATCAGCTGAACATTAGCTCGCCTCGATAGTTTTGCACAATTCTATGCCCTGCGCAGATCTATTCAGATCAGTTCTTTATACGTAATACCAGATTTACCAGATATAAAGAAAAAATCTAGAGGGAAGACAAGGGGAGTGGCTACTGTCTTGTTGTCTTCTTAACTAACCTAAAACGCAGTTCTACTTCTATGTTTAATCTTAGATATGAAGACAGACACTCATACAAAACATGCACGTCTCAAGCAGTGCAGTGGCAGTGCAGTATCAGTACAGCTTTTCTCTCGGTTTTTACTTTGGAAGCAGTAAGAACCTTCTGTGAAACTTGCTTCATAAGAAAGCTGTAGAATATACAGTAAGAACATTCTTAGGAGTGTCCTTCAAAGGAGTTTTCACTGTACTTAAAGATACTTCCAACACTTAAAGATACTTCCAATACTTAAAGATACTTCTACTTCTTATAAGTTTCTACCTATAAAACCTCTAAATCGTTTGACGAGTTGCAGAGAACAGAAACTTGAAATATACTTGAGCTGAGTGTGATTCCTTTGCTGATCAAGTATCTATATATAGTTTCTTAGCATATAGCTTCTTCTGCTTGTAACAAACACTTACACTGCTTAAATATGCCCATTTTCCCTGAATACAGGGTATATAACAACTTGTTTCGGTTACTAAAAGAACCAATTGAACTTTTCATACTCCCAAAACACACAAAGATTTCTAATCAAAAGATAATATGATATATATTTAATCCAATATTTGGGTACAAAATATATTCTATGAGTGCTAAGCAACCTTCCGGAAGAGTAGCTGCAAAGGGTATTACTTAAAAATTCAATTTGAAGCTGATATATAACATTTGGGAAATCAAATGGAATGAACTTTTTTTTTGTATTGTTTTGTGCATAAATTATTGAATATGTTGTGAATTGTGTGTGGATTATGCGAGTTCTATCGGAAGTGATTTCTGTATAGGTTTTTTTTATTTTTTGTAGTAACTTGATGGATTTTGTTTTGGGCCTGGCCAAGTGTGAAACGCGCACTTAGCGCAGGTTTTTTGTTGTTGACGAGCGCTTCGGGTTTGGCATTTGTTTTTTGGGTATTAGAATTTTGGTGGTGTGTGAACAGTAGCAATCGCACACACACACACAGACACCCACACACATACACAGACACAGACAGACAGCAGCACACGCACGTCCGCTGAAGCGATAAAATTTTTAACGATTTTGCGCCGTTTTGGGCCGAGCGTGTCAAGCATAAAGATATACAAAATACAACAAATATGCATCTATATATAGATGCCCATATATAACTATATATACACCTATATAACTATATATATATACACACACATATATATCTTGTAGATACTTAACGTTAACGTTCAATTGCAGCACGAACTTTGTACATAAATTAAAATCGAGGCGACAACTGAAAAAAATAACAAAAAGAAATGAAAATGGAAAACAATAAGAAAAGAAGAAGTAAAGTAAAAAAAAACACAACACAAAATGCACACAAAATAAACGTTTTTTTTAAAGCTTCGACCAAAATATTTAAAGGGAAATATTACAAAAATTTATATATATATTTATTACAAAGATTCCTTAGAATATTTATCAATCGATTTAAATTAATCGATAAACTTAGAAAACTGCACAACCTGCAGCAAAGTAGATATTTAAATTGAATAATCATTTGTTTATCGATTAATTACTGTTATGAAAAGCTTTACTTGCTTATCTTTATCTTTATATATGTATATCTGTCTCTCTTCCTCCTGCAATATATCTCTCTCACACACTTGACGTAGCTTTCGTTCTGTTGTTAACTTGTTTGTTTTGTTTTCAAATATGTACAGAATATATAAAGGTTTTACAGGCCGATAACTTATGGGCGTGTCCCAGCTGCGTAGTTTCCATATCGTTATCGATAACGTGCTTAGAAAATACAATTATGAATATATATCTCAGAGGGCAAGAAACAACCCTTCGTTAGGGATATGCTGCAACCAGCTCCTGCTTAAATTTGTTCAAATTTACATAAATATGTAAACCTCCCACTCCCCATCCGACTCCCACTACACACCCTGTTATCGATATGGTTACGTAACTACGGAAACCGTAAACCTTTCCTTTACTTTACTTAATTTTTTTTAAATTTGGTCTCGAAATTGTTGTCAATTCCCGAAAGAGTTATCTATTATGCATTATATTTATTTAATTTTTAACCAAAACCCGTGCAAAAACTATAACAATAATTACGTAGATTATAACTAAGCTGATATTAATGTTTGTTCCGTAAAAATGTTTCAACAATTTACCGAAATATACAAAATAATGAATACAATTAACATAGATAATAGTTATATGATAAACAGAAATATATATTATATATGATATTTAGAAATCTGAATGTGTGCACATAATACATACATATATATATTAGATACATATTATTATTATTATTATTATGATTGTTAGAACCAATTTTTGGCGCAACTCACTAAACTTATGTAATCCACACGAAAATCCTAAGTTAAACCGATAAATTAGCAGATTTTCACACAAAGAATGGAAAAATGGAAAAATAAATAAAAATGAAAAAAAAAACACTCACAAATAGACAAATGCGTTTTTACTTTTATGACCCTGATAAATCAGAACGGAGGCGGCAGCGGCAACGGCGACGACAGAAGGTGTCGTTATGTGGCCAGGAATATGCAAAGATGCGAAGATATGGAGATATGGTGATACTCATACGGAGTATCTGGTTACAGTTACGGCCATGAGCTTTACTTCAGCTAGAGTTGAGAGCGTGCCAACTCTTTAAGGCACGACTCTTCTAATACTTCACTCAATTGCTCTTACGACTCCCTTTTCGCGTGTCTCTTTCGTGAAGTGCCGTTACACGCGGTCATCTCTCGTCTGCTTTGCGAATTGACATTGAGTCGAACAAATTTGGAGTAAGAGTGGGAGTTTGTCAAAGAAGGCTGAGTGAGTGAGCGCCTGTTGTCTCACTCACGCACGACTTAACGAAGTAGACAAGTCTTGTGCTCCATTTACATACGCCTTCATCTTCGTTTTCTTGTCGTGAGCTTCAGTGACACGCGCGCATCGCTTGCGAAACGACATTGTGCATAGATGGATAAGGAGAGAGTGCGCGGGTGGGATAGAAGGTAAGTGAGTGCTGTCAGTTTTTCATTTGAAATTCCAACCCCCGCATTGAAAATTGCATACCAAGTGTCAAGGCGAAGTCCTGGGTCTATGGGTAGCCTGCTCCTGGGTGCTGTTGTACTTGTTGGCATTGCAGATTTCAACGCTTTGCTTGTCTGTAAGAGAGGGGACTTGGGGGGAACAGGACACTTGCCGGAAACATATGGCAGCACGCTAAAACCAAAGCCGTTGTCGTCACACATACACACACACACACACTTAGGCATGGACACAATGGCAAAGCCACAGCCACAAATACGTAACAACTGGCACGTGCCCAAGCCCGTGCTATAACCTTCAAGGCAATGACAAACAGCGGGGAGGCAAAAAGGCAAAGACAGAATACGAGCACGAGGACGAAGGCGATAGCAAAAGCGAGTCTAAAGCCGAAGCATTTGGCGACGCGCCGCGGCTTGTGGGTGCCGGTCTGTAGCTGTATGTGTGCGTGTCCGTCTGTGTGAGCAGCTACTTGTTGTGTTTTATTTGTTTGTCGTACTTTTATTAAAAACGAACGCTACTTAATCAGCAGCAAAATGTCGCACTTTACAGCACACACACAAACACACACAGACAGCGCAAACTGAACGAGATTGTGGGGCGGAGGAGAGAGCGCAAGAGAAAGAGAAAGAGAGATCGGCATACGACGTTTGACTGTTTTCGCCGGCTTTGCCTCGGCTCGTGCCTGCACCCGTTGCGCCTACTGCGAAAAAAAACAGACTTATCAGCTTTTGTTTCTGGCGCGTTGCCTTTGGCTGAAGCTTTGCTAAAGTCGTTGCTGCTGCTGCTGTCGCTCCATCCGGCCTTCAGTCTGGCTCCCCTTCGCCTTACCCCTCCCCCGCGCCTTAAGGCAGCTTTGTTATAGCTGATAAATAGCATTTAACATTACTCGTCGTCGTTGTTTCTGTTTCTATTGCTGTTCTTGTCGGCATTGGAACGTGCCAAGCTGTGCGATTTGCGATTGGTAAATTGGGTAATTGAAAACACTTAACCGTTATGATTTATTATCCATATTAGACGCCTGCTGCATGTAAGTATCTTCATCTGTCTCTTCTTCTTTAGCAACCTCTTCCCGCACTGCGCAAATTGCGAATTTATTTATATTCATATAAAAAGTATTTCTCTTTATTAAGAGCCTCACTTATCTATGGCTGCTATTAAAATTGAATCAATCATATTTTCAGTTTCCAGTTGATTGATGTTTTTTTCAAGTATTTAAAACGGCTAAGACTACACTTCCTGTTTGCTTTAACGGAACATATTTGCATTCAGTCGATGGATATTATATCGGTAGTAAAAAAAGGTCAGTCAGGAACTTTCATATAACTGTCATATAAGACTCTCAACTAACTTAATTCCAAATCTCTGTTAAAGATTTACTTGGAAGTAGTCAGTCTACACAATCTATAAAGCTCTCTGTTGGTTATTTATACATAGTATTCCATCAGCCGCTTAGAAAATGGCTGCCAAAGTGATAGACATTTCAATATTATTCATCAGCGCTGAGCATTTAACTATTATTATTATTAACATTGAACTACTTTAACTATATAAACAGCATTACATTGCCAAATGGACTTTGCATCTTATCCTTTTTAGGATAAATAGAGGAAGAATTTTATCGTTTAAGTAGTAGGAACTTTGAGAGCTATTCACTCCTACATGTATATGTATACACTTATAAAGCAGTTTTATCGCAAAATGCGTACAGCCTGAATAACAACACTTTGGACCACATATAGTATATAGTATGAAGTATATATGTATGTATAAATCTGTTCTAATATATACGAATATTAGTTCTTAGTACGACAGCTATATTTCTGCGCTTATACGAATCTTTTCTTTCCCGTTTTCAAGCCAATTTGCTGAAACGAAGCATCGAGAATTCATCTTCCGGCAGGAAGTGTCTGGATATATGAGTACCGATCGGCTGGGATCATATTGATATATACTGGTAAGTGATAGTTCTAGAAGTTACAGATATTACAAAGCAATTGTTAGTTAAGCTTTAAAGCAACTTACAACTTTTGACACTAAGCGAAATTCTGATCACCCAAGTAAATCGCAAAAACATTGAACTCATGCATATATATTTAAGTTTATAAACTAATAGCGTTGCTTTCATAACTTTTAAACCTATTTAAGGTCAATTTAACTTGTTTATAATCCTCTTTCTATAAACCTTTCCCGTTGTGTTGCGACTTAAAGCCGCTAAAGAGTCGACGGAAATGCTTCTATCCAGCAAGAAATCTGGATTTTCCGAGTTAGAAGAGAGTTGTAAATCTCCATATGGAGTTAAATATTAATCAACTTAGGAATTAAACAATACTAAAGGAAATTTGGATGGATTACCGCCCAACTATATAGCTAGAAAATATGTTATGTACAGAAGAGTTTCTTTACTTTCTTTCGAAGAACTTGTTCATATTTGATACCAAAAGTCGTCTAAAACGGGAAATTAGAGCTTAATCATAAAAACTTCGCCTAGACACAAGATTCTATGTTACATTCCACATAAATAAAGTTAAACTGAGCAATTTCCCAATTAATTTTACAGCTGCAATTGCTTTGAATTAGTCAAATTTCTTAATAATCTCAGATGGTTTTATTTTCGATGCTTTTGATATCTTTCGAGTATTATTGGGGCTTAAATTGCACTCGTGAATCTTGTAAATCAAGCGGAATTTGCAGTGCATTATATTTATAGAGGTCATAAAAGTTGAAGCACCACAGGAAAGTATTTTCCTTAAATATTTGTTGGTATGTTTACCTGGTCGAATCTTATCTTCATTACTGATTATTACTTTCCATTCCCTGCGCAATTACTGGGAAACTTTGGCGAACTTGTGGCGCTATCTGGAGGCAGATCTCTACGCGCGATAAGCGCAAAACCAACTACAGACAAGTAAGAGTAGTCTAGGCAAGGCTTCTCGACTAAGACATACCCTGTAGTAAGCATAGAGGTGCTCCTAAGCTTTTCTCTTATCCAATTTAAGCAGTGCTGCTTTCCAGAGCTTGCAATATACTTTATTGTATTGCAACTATAAAATCTAAACTTGTTGACGCAAGTTTTATGGGTACAAGGTAAAACTGGAGAAACCTTGGGGTAAGCAGTGCCAAGTACCCTGTACCCTGTACCCTGTACCCAATTCCAAATATCCAGTATCAAATTTCTAGAAACCGATTTCAAGGCACGTTCCGGTGCACACTTCAACTTTGAACCCGTTGCCGTCGGTTGGAATTCGACAGAAATATTTTGTTACGATTAAAACTAATGAAAAGGTCAGAATATGAGAACGAGACGGAGAGAAAGGAGCAACAGTCAATGCTAGAGCGATAGACAGAGTAAGAGAGAGAAAGATGCAGAGTGCGAGACGAGTAAAAACAACAAAATGAGCGTTAACCAAGCAAATCCTCTGCACGTTTTACAATCGCGGGCGTTCAAGGTGTGCCCCTGGCCCCGGTACACCCAAAAAAAAAAACAAAAAGCAAAAAAAAATAATAAAAATAAATACAAAAAAAAAACACATATACAACACACACACGATATGCGAAAACACGCAAGGCGAATTCGATTTCGTTGCCGTTGTCGTACTCTTTGCTGTTGTTGTTGTTGCTTTTTTGTGTTATTCGCCTTCGCCCCGCTCGCCTCAGCAGCTACTCACCCCCTCAGCGCTCAGCAGCGCCCCTGCTGCTAGCATGGCAATTTGCCATTTTGAACGTAGAGGAGCCAGCCACAATTTTGCGGCTTCATTGGATGCCGATGCCGATGCCGATGCCAAAGGCAGGCGCAGTTGGTACAGAGACTGCATTGAATTGGGTATGAAAGGGGTATGGTAGTGTGTGCGGGTGTGTGTGTGTGTATGTCTTGCAGGGGGGCAGGGGTACAAAGGGCCAGCAGTTGCCTTTGGCAATTGCCAGAGCTTCTGATTCTGATTCTGCACGTCGTTCAATGTTTGCTGCAGCTGTGCGATGTCCGACGTGTGAATGTGCAGGGAGATGAGTTGAGAGTGAGCGACTATCTGTGTGTGTGTGTGTGTGTGTTGCGTTTGACTCTTTGCCTCTGCACCTGTCCTGTGGCTGATTCTCTTTTGCCCTGCTTGAACTCTTGCATTTGTGTAGTCTAGTGTATTGAAAAAGGCAGAAAAGTTTCGCTTTTGTTTTATGCTGTTCTTCGGCTCTTGTCAGTTCCATGTTCCATGTCGCAGGCCGTCTGTAGGCGGAACTCAAATAAAAGTTATATTGCCGCTGCAGGGGGATTCGAGTTAATCGAATAATAAGCGCGCGCACACAAACGTACATACACACACACACACATACACATATAGAGAGAGAACAGGCTGCAGTCTCGTCGAGGTCGAGACATGACCAATTGGCGTGTTTTTCAAAATACTTCGTTTCGTTGGAATGGAAGATGATAGCCTCGACTTGAAGCGACTGGCAATGTTTGCGCCTCGTTTTTGATTTTTTAGCACACACACAAACACATAAACAGACATACACACAGTAAGTTTTTTATATTATTACCTCTGCTTATACTTTTGCTTAAACGGGCAAACAGGCAAACGGGCAAACGGGTAAGCGGGGGAAACGGGTAAACGGGCATGGGAGCCCATCAAAATTATGTGCACTCATTTGTGAAGTGCGCGGCGAAGTCGTCGGCGCTTTGTGCGTGAGAAAAAAAGAACAAAAACATAAAGAATGAAAATAAGAGAAAACGAAGAAATAAAAAAATAAAAAAAGAACATCTTGGAACTTCCTTCCCTTTTGTGTAGCCACATCGTCAGTTTGCAGCGGTGCTACTTGAAAGCGATTCTTCAAGTTCTTCAAATTCACTTCTAATTGAATCCGAATTGCTTTCAATTGTGCCTGGAATTGTGGTAATGCCTCGGGTACTCGTATTGCCCTCGATTTCGATTACTCGTCAATTTCAAGTGAAAAAACATTTGTGCATTCGATAGATATGCATACGAGCTGTATTTGACCCCAAACGATCCACAGATATGCCCCCAAAGTTGCTTGACTCCAACAGGAATTCAATTAAGCATTCCCCTTGTAAGAAATATACATCGAATTACAATTAATCATTATATCTTACAGATCTCTAGAACTGATATAACATGTTCTGGTATAGTATGCAAATCGTGTGTAGAAACTAATGTACTTCGATATATGCAATAGGTATGAATATTTATAGGGGAGTATCAAGTTTGTATCAAGTTTACTTGATAAACTAAAACTTAAACTATTTCCAGAGATTAAAAAGGTTCAAACTGCAATTATTGAGGTTATGTCGCGCAGATTGAAAGTCTTTTTATTCTTAAGCTTAAGTTTTGGATAGACAAGGAGAATATGCAAAGAATTTTTCTATAACTTGCTTAAAACTGATCATTTTCGATAGATTTCTTTGGTTTTCTTCTCGAATTTTCCCTATAGAGAAGTCTGATATAGATACAGTTAGCTTTTGATCAGTCTGAAAGTTCTGTACACCATTTTCACATCAAGTAAACTTACAAGCTCAGAGAGTTCAGATAGGATCATACATTACATGTGTTGATTTTTATTAAAAACTCAACTTTTTAGCAACTTTATGTATCATCATGTGATTCATATCTGGCTTTACACCACAGATCATTCTATATATATATATATATTTAAACCGCTACATTTCCGCTGCTGATTTTATGAATCAGTAGAACCATAAGGGCGCTACGATTACAGATTCCGCCTCGGAATGTGAACTTTAATCTCAATAATGCTCAACTTTGGAAGCGGATGAATCTTAAATGCTGTTTCCTGTCTGCTGCCAGTGATAAAAGTCAAAGACGACGGCTAAAACTGTATAATATAGACCATATATAGCCAGATTTATGTGTTTTTTTCAGTAAGTATTTTACTTCAACAGACTTTTCATTTCGCTTTTCCAGGCGGGTTATTAAACATTATGTGGCAGCAACAGAACTATTGAACTTGCTATTTATTTTCGACAGGGGCATCATAAATAAATAATAATTTTCCACTCGCATTTTGTGAGAACAGTAACACATTTCCACATTTTCCACAGGGCCAGCAGAACATTCATTTTGTTGCTTTTCATGCAAACAACAAGTAGAAGAAGAAGCAAAGTTTCGGTCAAAATTCCATAGCGTCTCCGCTCCCTGTGCCCCTCTGCCCCACGCCACAGCCTCAGCCACCTCTGCCAAATCGTCTCTCGTTTCTAGTTGTTCGTCTCCGACAAGCGATAAATTCGTATGAACAAATTGAATGCTAGTTGTTAATATACCCTGCAAATGTTGCAAAGGGTATTATGAACTAGAGTAGCAGGTTGGAACAGCAAAGAGAAAGGCAACTTCTCGTGAGCAGCGAAGCAGCCGCCATCTTCTGCGCTTCCCAAAGATCTTCTTCAGTGCGAGCAGCGCTCTTTTCGCAGGGTGTTTGCTGTGCGTATGGGATGGTATGTGTTCATTACAGGGTATTTGGCTGTGCAACTCCTTCCAGTGGAGTGTTCCCATTTGCTTGTTGTTGTTGTTGTTGTATCTGCTTTTCGCTGGCGTATTTCATTTCATGAGTGACTGGCTGACAGCAATTTTAAATTGCAGTGCGCGGCGCCAAAAAATGGAGCACATTTTTTATACAATTTTGACTTTTCAGAGCTCAAGGTTTGCATACACACACACACGCACACACATACAGACAGACATATATCTAACACAGTTACAGCTCACCCTTGTATGCAGACATTTTCCTTTTTTTTCATGTCAAGCTCTGTTGCTACAAAAGTTTCGCTGCTGCTGCTGCTGCTGCTGCTGCCGACGCTGACTAGTGCGCCATTTGTCATGTGTCTGCTGCTGCTGCGGCGGCGACGTCGCTTGTTTTTATTTGCTCTTTGCCATCCCCGCCCGCCGCCTGCTGCTCTGGCTACCGCCCATTTGGTGCCATTCATCAAGCAGCAGTTGCTTAGCTCGCCGCGCCGCGCCTCGCTTTATTTTCTATTCCTATTCCCTTGTCGTTCAGTCCTGTAGCCTTTTATATTCATTCCCCTTTGCGCTCAGCCCGCCCCCTCTGCTCAATGCAGCTGGCCGCAATCTTCACTCAACACAAGCACTCACACACTCACATACACACACACACACAGTCATAGATATTCGCATTCAACCGAAGGCTACAAAACTTTTCGCTTATTCTCGGCTTCTTTTTCAACTGTTTGTCGTGCTTCTTCTTATTCTTTTGCTTTTCGACTACATTCCCTTGGCCCCAAAAAGCGCCCACTGCCTGCTGCCGCACACTCTCTTACTCTCTCTCTCTCTCTCTTTCTATCTTCGCCTTCGCCGCCGTCGCCTCTGCTTGCAATTTTCTAGCTTATTCGCCTTGTTCGCGTGCAGTTCGTTGGCTGTTAACGTTCGCTGGGGGTTTGGGACGAGGTGGACTGGTGCCTTGCCTGCATGTATGTGTGTGTGTGTGTGTGTAGTAAAAATTTCGGTCTGAGTCCAACGGACTACGGACTTTTCATTATTTTCGCATTTTACCCGCTGTCTCCATCTCTTTCTCGCACTTTGTTGCCTGCCGCTGCCAACTTTGTGTAAAATTTCATTTTAAATTTCATGGAAAATCGTTTTAATTATATTCGTGAAATTTCGTACAGTTTTTTTATGCTCGAAAAGTTGGTCCCTGTCGGAAAATGTTAAGCAAAAAAAACCTTTTTTCCGCTTTCATTATATGCATATTGCGTTGAGAGTTCGCTTCATAAATGCAGATGAAATGCTAAGTGTTAATGTAATTAGTGGCAACTCTGCTGTTAAATGATTCTTAATTAACAAATTAATTGTCGACGCCAGTCTCTGGCCACACTGTTAATGCAATTTCCTCTGCTTTCTGTTTTCCTTTAGTTGGCTCGCTTTCATTGTTAAAGTTCAACGCGCTGTGCGGTGATTGGTTTTAAAATGGCGTCATAACAGTCAGAGTCAGAGTCAGAGTTTTATCTTGCATCTGACGCATACATATGAAAACGCTTATCCCGTTCCATGCTTGCGTCCTTGACAGCCATTTGATGACTCTGTCTCCGACATCGATGCTTATGTAGAAGGCGACGCCGACGCCATGTGGCGCGAGGTGAGCCAATTTGATTGGCATTCACAGCAGCAGCCACAGCCGCAGCGACTGCTGCGAATTTGCATCAGCATCAAAACCAACATCAACTCCACCAACAACAACAACAGCAACAGTGGATGCCTCCGCTCCAGCGGATACTATGGCAGCAAGCAGGAAATTCAATTACGCCATTTGTTGTTGCTTGTCATATGAAAAACGAATAATACGTGAGACGTGACGCATTTTTGTACCCTGCACTCGCTCCGAATGGGTTCAAAGGGTATGCTAAGGTTGTGGGAATGTACAGAGATGAAAGCAGAAGAATCCAGCTCTGATATGGAGACTATACAAACTGTAACTGCAGCAGCAGAGGAGTTGAATTTGTCATAACATTTCGCTGATATGCCAAGTTTTGTGTATATATCTATATATATTCATGATCAGCTTTATTATTATTATCTCTCAGTTCGTTTGTCAGTTCTTCTATGGATCTTAGAGACTCTCACAGCAAGAGACCTTCAATATATGTGAATACAGTACACTCTTTTCTCTGAATAATATAAAGAATTGATGAAATCGTTTGATTTTGGGTTGCTTCAGTAATTCTTACAGGGTATCTCCATGTCAGGCAGCCTTAACTAGCATATTCAGACATCATTCTTATTATTCTTTACATATTTTATGCAATAAAGTTGATTTTATTGAACTTAGCTTTAACTTTCATATTGGAAATAAGTTTAACAAGCATTCTACAGGCTTAAATACTACAGATATCAGATTTCTATAAGGCTTATAAAGCTGGAAAGATCAGCTTTACATAAGTTATGAAATCGCAAAGTAAATATGAACAATCTGTAGGCCTTACCAGTATAAGATTTTCCTCTTAAGAGAAGTCATGCCCGTTAATATTAATCATTTTATAATCAGATTATATTTGATACAAATATCTGGAAACATTCTCTTCAAAATAAATCAAAGTTTTAAATTGCTTTCAAACTTTATTACAAAAACACATGGGTTTTTCGGGCTATTCGCAAATGTGTCCCAATTATTTTATAATTGCTTCGTTTTGAGGGGTGCATATTTTAAGTGGTTGGAATATGATACTCAAAGGGTCAAAAGTAACAGTTGTGTTGTATATTACACACATATGTAATAGCCTGAGGCAAGTGCTAAGTCTCTGTAGGATATCGTTTCTATATAGAACACAACTTTAGTTAGGTAAAGGCTGCTTCTAGCTTAGACAGAGAAATATGTTCCGAAGGTGTTTTAATTTATATAATGCCGCATACTTCTCACAGATTCTGATTATGATTATATTATCTGATTATAGTACTTTATATTACCATTATAGTTAAACCTTTTAGCTGTGATATATCCATAACTTGGCTATCGTCTTTAGCTTTAGCCTTTCTTATGTCGCAAATCTCTGAAAATAGACTTTCTTTTGCTTATATGAGGATTAAAATCTAAGTTTACTCAGATAAACTAAGATATATCTCAGATATCTATCAAATATCGTTGCTTTCTTGATTCTACAGCGTCTTCCAGTGCTCATACCATATATTCCTAGATAAAATGTTTGCTTTTCCGATTCTTATACATCGTATTATTGCATCTATATATGACTTTAACGATAGGAACTCTACACTTAACTTGGAGTTTTCAACGAAATGTTCAAATATTACATTAACATGCACATTCCGATGATATCATATCATGTCTGAACGGAATAGAATTGTCTTTTCAACTGCTCCCCATTTGGGTGCTATCAAATTTCAGCAAATGTTGTATTATATTGTCTTCCCCACTTCTCTTCCCCTCTCTCGGTTCGGAAACATATTTGTGGATACTTTGGCGATAAAAAGAAAAGAAATAAGAAATACGAAAACGAAAACCAGCTGCGGCCATTTTGAGATATTTTATTGCCCATAAGTCGAGAGTTATGACAAATATAGAAACTGAAAAAGCATTAAAATTTTGGCGACCGACACTGAAAATCATCCATAAAACATAAAAGAAACAACCGAACCGAACCGAACCAAAATTGTTATTCAACACGACAAGTTGATATTTCTGAGGGGCCTTCATTAAGTACTCGAACATATACATATATATATCTATATATAAGTAGATATATATATTCGTAATATCCATTGCCATATAAGCTCAAGATTGATGTATAAGGCGTGTGTGTGCTCATTACGGAGACTGCTATATATCTAACTATACAAGTATGTAGATATCTCTCCGACTCTCGGTATCTGTATCTATATCTGTGTCGATATATTTGTCGCTCTTATTCAGTCGCCAATTAGCGTTTCGGTATTCGATTGTCTGAAAAACAGATCAGTTTTCATGATAATCAAACGTGTATATTTACAGCTTGTTGTAAATATCATTAATATCACTTTGGCATCTGCCCAAACCAGCTTATCCAGATTTTAGATTCATTTACCTATGGATAGTTATGCATAAGGAATGAAATCAGATTGTTTACAATGTAAACTTTGAAACAAAGTTTGTTTATGCCAGTTGTAAAGCCAAAACTTTGGTAAATCGGAGGGTTCTTTAGTTAAGTAACAAATAGATAAAGTGAAATTAAAGATATACTTTTAGGTACTATATATAATTCGATTAGATATATTCTTCAATAAGACAGTATATAATGGAAAGTAAAGCTCTCAAAACTTGAAAGAAAGATGTAAACACGTTTTAACTTAAACATGAGAGGTTTTTATATAACTTTTATAGAAACCATCGCGGAAAATAAGCTAATGTCTGCTGTTAACTGTAGAAACAACATTTTTCTCTTCTCATAAGCTTTGGCTTTGCCCAAATGATACTTTCCCATCATGCGAAAACTATGTACCTAAGTTTATAATCACAAAAAATGAGTATAAAGTATGTAAAGACTCATCGCTTATTCCCCAGGACTCAACTAACCGGAATCTGCTAACAAAACTTCAACTTTCCATATTTCATGCCAATTTCTTTCTAGTTTTATATATAGAAACCAAAAAGTGTATATGTTTAATCATCGGATTTATAGAAAAAAGCGTTAAGAACTATGTGAAACAGTCGAAAAGACTTTGAAACTGAGTTTATACGTTGCTTTATAAGTAAGTTGAGGACCTCTTTCATCTCTTTCATCTCCTTAATCAATTTATACTCTAGTTTTTGTTAATCTTCATAGAAATCCTATCGTAAACTATCTTATATACTTTAGACTTAACTGCAACAAATCCTTTCCACATGATTTTCTTGTTTATATCGAATTTATGATCAGCTTTTAAATGGAGTCATCTAAATAAATGGCTTCGTTTTGATAACCCTGTGCATGTCCTGGCTCCCAGGGCTAAAAAGCTTTCAGGATTTTTGAATGGCACTCAGCACTCACGTATTGACAATTTGTCTATCTACCACTCTCTCTCTCTGTGTTTGTGTCTGTTTTTGGTTTTTCAGTCAAAATGTTATTTTGGCTAACTTAATTCCGTCGAGAAATGCATTGACAATTGCCGTAATTTGCTTAGGTATCGCATTCGCTTGCACAGCCACATCCACATCCGTATCCGTATTCGCATCCGTATCCATATCCGTTACCGTTACTGTGTGTATACATATTATTAGGCAATGTCCCTGCTGGGGCGGTCATAAAAATGGGCTATCGGCACGTTTCAGAGCCACAGAATGCGGCCGTAGCTTTTACGGCAGACGATTTTATACCCGTACAACATTGCTATACAAAATGCTCGCACAGCGACGGCCGACAGTCGACCTTAACCATAAAATGGCGGCGGCGGCAGCGTCGGCGTTGCTTTTGCTGCTGCTGTCAGACCAGATTAAGCTGTGCCCAGGCGAGGCGCAGTGGCAACTCTGTCCGTTGTTGTTGTTGGGCTCACATGCTTGATAAAAATGCCATAAAACGCCGACGCCCGCAGGTAAAACACGCAGCCCGACAAAGTCAACAACAGAAACAGAAACAACAACAAAAACAAGAAGAAGAGGAGCAGCAGCAGCGATAACGAAATGCACACAGCATTCGCCCATTCATTCATACCCACATTCGCTTATTCATTTGGACAGCAGCCGAGGCAGCGGCAGGTAGAACGGACACGCCGGACGGACACACTTGTGGGTGGGCTCTGTTTCAACGTGTTAAGCGGCATAAAAGTAGAATAAAAACTCAAAACGAAATGAAGCGTGTTTAAAAAAAAAAGAAGAAGGAGAATGTAAAAGGGGAAAAAAGAAGAAAAAAGTAAAGCAAGGAGAGAAGGTGGCAAATGATGTGCGTCGTCGGAACAACGCATCATCCTCTATCTCTTCCTCTCCCACTCATTTATTCGCAGCCGGTAGGATTCGAACCTACGCTCCCAGAGGGAATCTGATTTCTAGTCAGACGCCTTAACCGCTCGGCCACGACTGCTCTTGGGGCATGAGCGTCTACTTAGCGGCTTTACGCTCGGCATAGCACTCAAGCTAAAAATAAACAGACACACACACACACACTCGCACATGTACACAAGTGTGAGTGCATGTGAATAGTTGTTGTAACTTTTACGTTGTTTCTCTTGAGACGTTACGTCGGCGCTCGCACCAAAAGATAAGACACTTTTTAGACTTTAAGCTTCGCATGCAATAAAAATAAAGTCGTATAAAAAAAACTTATTTACGCTTTAGAAACTTTTGTGCTCTCCCTCTCCCTCTCTCTCTCTCTCTTGCGCGCCCACTCCCGCTCTCTTCCCCGCGTTGCTGTTTTTAGTTATGCGTTTGCTTTAGTTTCGTTATATATTTTTTTGTGGATTTCGTTAGGTTTTTGGCATTTTCATTTCCATTGTTCTCTCGTCACATTAGCGCTGTCTCTTGCCTTTACTTCTTCTACTCTTTTTGTATTTATTGCTGTTGCTTTCGCGAAAATATGCGTAGCAACAATTTGTTCATCTCTCTCTCCTTCGTCTGACCCCTCAAAGTCATCGTCTTTCGTCTTCCGTCTTCAACGTACGTCTCCAAAATGCTTGACGTCATGCCAGGGCCATGTCCAAAGTAGAAAATCTCTTTGTTCCGTGTGTTAAATGCCATGAGTTTGCACAACTTTTGCAGCAATTTAGAAAATTCATAGAATACACACACACACACACACATAAACCTTTTATCCATAAGTACGAATAAATATACAAACAAACATAATTATTATTAGGCGTGTTCCCAATTTCACAAGCAATTCAACAGCAAATCTACCAGCTCTGTTTTTACCAATAAAAGCTCAAATTGCAGGGTTGTCAATGCACTCTAAAATGTGTAGCCTAAACAGTAATTTAACCTATAGACAAACCTCATTCACAGCTGCTTAGCTATCGCCTAACTCTGAGTTATCGTTGAGCTCATCGCTTGCCTTTTCAATTAACTGCGGCCCACATAAAAAAAACCCGAACTTTCCATACTTCATTTTATCTTCTCTCTTAATTAATAAGAACAACGCACTATATATAGACCTAGAAACTGATTAGATAGCGTATGTTATCGAAAGCAGCGGAACTCTATCCATTCTTTATATACTTTTCATTGATTTCAACTGCAATAAATTCTAATTTCAACTTTTTCAGCAGCTAAATTTCTCATAACTTTTCACTATATGCCAGCGATTGCGTAACTCGGAACATATAGTTTGGATATATATGCATATATACATATTTGTATATTCTTGCTGTCAGTGTTTGAGTTTGAAGAGGTTCAAGTGGCTTAGCTTTACTTTAAGGCCATTTTTGAGGTTTTGCCAACTTTGTTTTCATTAAAATTCAAAATTTCAAGCGTTTCGTTCGCTTTAGAAATAGGCAAATATGTGCACAAATGTGTTTGCAACTTCTCATCCGGCAAGTTTGTTAGTTCTACAGTGTCTAGACCCTCTTCCTTTTCCCCCACAACCCTCACATACAAAGGGGAGGCGGTGGGGGACATAATTTAGCCTCCGCTCTGAACTCATTAACAGAACACATTTTTAGCCCGAAAAGCGGTTGACTTTACTAAACGACGCAAACAATAAGCAAAAACCCATTAGATTACCAAGTATTATATATATTTATACATATATATATATATATCTGTGTGTATTTGGAGTGCTTTAGTCCAAAGTTATGCTAATGGACGTAATACCCTCTACTTTGCTAGCTTCTATAATAGATTACTTTACTTTTGTGTGCGAATTGGATTTTAGTATTCATATTCTCGGAAGAACAGGGTAAACTAACGAAACTTAGGATAATAGATATATATCTAGGACGTGAGAAAGATAATGTACATGCTTAGATATGGGTTATAGCAGGCTGATACTAGACACAGTATGAGAAACTCAGTAGAAAAGTTCTCAGACGCAACTTGTTAACTTCAACCAATCAAATTCTGCATACAACTTAATGTTAAGTCAATTGCTGCTTTGAAAACTATATATATATGTTATATAGATCAGATTTTCATTAAATATGCAGCATATATATCTACATTTATAGAGATACTATATAGAAATCAGATGTGCACATAAGAAACTGAAGATTACTTAAAATGTGTCTTAAAACAAAACAGTTTTTCACAGTTCAAGATCGATTATTTCTATGGCAGTCGTGATATATACATGTATATTCTCGATCCATTTAATATCGGTGTATATATGAATGTATGTTCTGGCTGTGGAGTAGAGAAACTGCCAGTAAACCCAATGAAAGTTAGTTAACAAAAGCTGACAAATTGGTTTACTGGGAAAGAAATATGTATTCATTCATAGCAAACGGATGTGATTTCCTATATGAACTCAATTCTTTGCTTGATCGGATATAGACACTATATATATACTTTATAGAATGGATATTGTTAATATAATGTATTACACATATCATGTTGCATTTACAATTAATATCTGCTGCATGTTTCTGTTTTCAGTTAAGTTTTCTTTCAATTCTGGCTTCTATCTGAGGAAAGTGTCCAAACTGAACGATCAGTTATATAAGATTACTCCAGGAATATCCATAAGAATTTAGGTAACTAGGGATACACTCAGAAGCTTCTATTTTGTTGCTTCTACTTACCTATTTACCTAACTATTTATATGTAATGTTTCTTCATCTGAAAGTATATTAACTATAAGAAGAAACAGTTCTTTCATCTAAAATTGGTAAACCTCATAAGTAGCTAACGTTTCTTAGCAACTTTTGTGAGTCCAAATGTCAGATTGAGATTATGATTAAGTATCAACTTAGGAAATCAGATTTGCATAGTTTGACAAACATTTCGATTTGAGCCTTTCATAACAATCAGTCGAAAGCATCGTCTGAATGTTAAGTGTGTGCTTTGTCCTAAAGCGTTTCGGCCAACAATGGCGGCGGCTAAGACACGCTTTCTGGTAGCATTAAGTGCCAGGTATTGGGTATCGGATTGAGTGGCAGCGATGATATCTATGGCATCTTAACTTTCGAATTGAATTCTCATTGAAATAAGACCGCAAAACAGGGGATGCTACTGATTACAGCGCGATTGCCCTTTATTCTTTTTTGGGGGTTGGTTCCACTTGTTTGGGGTCCCTCTGTTTTGGGTCTGTTTTGAGTATGTTTTGGGTATGTGTTTTGGTCTGGGTAAACGACGTATAAACGATGTGCCAAATCCATTTCAGATATGACCAATGAAGCATATAAAAATGTTGATTTCTCTGTTTGGCGAGGGGAAGCGTTAAAGTGATTTGTGGCCACTAAACTAGGGAGGAAATTAAGTTAATCTAACGGCAAACTATGCAGACCTAACCTCAATTCAATTTGCTATAAAGCTTTTTTTAAGCTTTTTCCTCTTTACGCTTTGCATTTACATATAGAAGCTGTCAATAATCTGGGTGTGAGAAGTGGGAAAAGGGGGCAATGTGACCCTTTCTGTTGTACGGTTGAGGAAAACTGCTGACTTGGCAGCATTTTCCTTTACCTTGGCTACAATTTTATTGTTGAAACTCAGTAACAAATACACGTAAACATGCCAACACACACACACACACAGACACAGAGTGTGCAACAACAAGAAATCTGCGGCAAAGACGAGACATTGCCATGCATCTTTCGACCGTTCGGACACTCGCCGCTTGCCGCATGCCGCAAGCCAAGGAAATGAAATAAATTGCAAATAAATTCAATATACTTGCTTGTGTATGGATAAGTATGTGTGGCTCTGTGTGTGTGTGTGTGTGATGTTGTGTGTTGTCTGTACGTCTGTGTTCGCATTAGAGATCCAGTAGCAGAGATACATAAATCAAGGCCATAAATGGCAATTGCGACCGACGCCGACGCCGCCGCTGACGCAGACGTCGACGTCACTTTGATTGGGAGCAGCAGTAAGAACGGCGTCTTCGAAGTCGTCGCATTGTGATTGGAATTGCACACATCTGTGCATGTGTGTGTGTGTGTGTGTGACTTTATTACTTGCGCTCTGCGTCGTCCCCTTCTCTTAAGTTTTCGCTCTCCTTCTCCTACCGTTTCTTCGTTCTGTCTTCGCCTGACACTTGAGCGTGTCTTGCACTCGCCTGATTCTGAGTCGCAATTGAAGTCTCTCCGTCTGCGAGATCGACACTCGAGCATTGAGTGCTCTGCATTGAGTGTTGAGTGTTGCTAAGTATTATGAGCTTTTCTGCTCTCATTTCGTTTTTATATGCCATTATTTTCGGGAATTACTTGCAGCCCATTAAAGCTCAACCGCAAATCGTATGTGTGTGTGTGTATGTGTGTGATTTGGGTGCATATGCTTGTGTGTAAATCAATCTTTATTAAACGCGCGCCTGTTCCCTGCATTCGCAGCGCACAATAAAAAACCAAATTGCACTGCCGGCCACTGTTGCCAGCTCCAATAAAAACATGCCCAACTAACAGATACCCTGCAAATAGCTTAGAAGTTGGTTAAGTCTACAAATTTACAACATTTCGTATACAAATTGTCACACACACTGCAGCTCAGCACTGCCTGCGTAACAAACAGTGCAGCGGCAGCGCTGCTGCTTTGTAGGTTAAAAGTTACTTTTAAGTCTCCGTTACATTTGGGTTTTTAATACCCTTTCTTATAAGTGTGTTATGTTCAGAGGGTATAACAACCTGAACCTGTTTAAAGTGCAACTTGCGGCAGTTGCGCCTCGTCTGTGCTTCAGATTTCTCCATCACTTAACTCTTGTTGCCGCTGCCGCTGCTGCTGCTGTGGCAGCTTTTTTCTTCTTCTTCGTCTTCGTGCTACAAAAGTCGAGTGGGCTCTTGTGCTCAATTTGGCCCTGTGTTGTTATTGCTCTTGTTGCAGTTGTTGTTGTCAACGTTGTGCCGGCGCTCGCTCATACGACCCGTTGCGGCCGTGCGCTCCGCCTCTGCCGCGCTGCCAACTCAATTGCTGCGCCAATGCCCGACGACAACGACGGCGACGGCGACTCGCTGCGCATATCGCAAATGCAATCGCAATTAAGTTTTATTTTGTGGCGAGCGCATTTTTTAATTAGCAAACGACGGCGTTTGCTTCGTGTCGCCAGAGCAGCAACAACAGCCGCCCGCCCCAAGCCGAAAAAGCTCCCAAAGCATCGAACGATCTCCACTGTCGCTGTCGCTAGCTCTGCCGCTACCGCTGCCGCTGCCTCTGTTCGCTGCCCGTTGCCTGATGCCTACGCTGCCTACGCGCGCGTCGCCGCTAATGATGACGATTGCTCTACGTCTGTCCTCGAGACTTTTGCTTAGCGATGGGAGAGCAGACAGGCACGAAGCAAGCTGCAAAACCTGTCACGCACGAGCCTAGCATGCCTAATATAGAGCTTAAGGCGTAGAAGTAGACTCTACATTGAGACAGTCGAGCAGAGTGGAGAATCTGTAGTAGAAGTGTAGAGAAAGCATTGTGAAGGGGTAGAAGAAGTGTGAAATAGCAATTAAGCAAAGGTGTAGAAATAGAAGGGGTAGGTAAACGAGGAGTGGTGGAGAGTTGAAGTGTGGAGAGCCAGATGCAGTGAGGAGGAGAGAGTGAGAGAGAGGCTTTGTTTGCTTCCTATTGTACGCTTGCAGGCAGACATTTTGTGTGAAACAAAAGAAAAAGTTTAACGAAACAAATGCAAGCAAAAATAACGAAGTAACTTCAAAGGAAAACAGCACAAAAGGTGGCTCTAAGAGGAAAATGCAAATCTTGTTAAATATACTTAACAGTCCATTGTTATTTAATCGCAAAAGCCTTTGTCTCATATCGATCTGCGCAGCTTCAGCTTAGGCTCGATCCTATGCAAGACACGTAGCGTATCAAAAAGCACGTGACGCGCCCCATCTCTAGGCTGTATCTGTGTATCTGAGTACCTTTGTATCTGTATCTGCGCAGTGCATACGAAAAGTGCATGAAAATTTATTCGCTTCTCGATATTTAGCACCCATGGGGGTACAAATAAAAGTGAACAACGCCTCTCGATCTTACGATCGCTTCTATATTTGGCACACGGCCTCTTAAACTACTCTACCCCTCCGTCTCTGCCTTCATTATCTTTCCCTACGAACGCAATTTTCATCATTGATTCATTTCCATTTACAGTTTTTTTTATTTTCTTATCGTTCGTCACTTTTGGCGACTGCATTTTCAATAAACAACAAAATTTGCATTTGACTTTTATTGACATATTCGCATTTTTATTGATCGTCTCAATTTGCATTTTGATTTCCATTTCAATTTCAATTTCAGATTCAGTTTCAATTTGTATTTTTACTTTACTCATTGGCAAAATAATTCAAAGACCTTTTTGCATTTCAATTTATTCATTTTTAATACCCTATACTTCTTAAGAACGTATCAAAAGGGTATATAAAATGAGGGAAATGTGTAGAAAAGGGAGTTGAAAGCTTTGCTGACCTGGTAAAGTATATAGATTCTTGATCAAAGGCAAAGGATGACGCGTTATAGAATATATCCGATTGGAAGCTTAATGTTGAGGCTATAGTTAAGGATCTTCTATGTTCCTTTATGTCCTTTTCACGTATCAGAAGAAACGCCTAAGAAACATAGAAGCTATGAAGGAAACACTTCACCATGAAGTAGAGCAGTTCTTCTTAGAAGCAGCGCGGCCTGAGCTGCTTACAGCGCACTGCTTGTAGCGTGTGTGTCTCTTTGGGTGCAGACTCTTTATTTGGCGTCTTTTCAGCTGTGTCTAGGGTATCTAATAGTCTAATACAAGCGATTGGTCGCATTCTTACTTGTTTCTCTTTCTCTTTCTGTTGCCCATAAACTGGTTGCAGCCACACCACATGCTGTGCGTGTGTGTGTGTGTTCAACAACAAAACACATTTGCAATATTTATAAAATTTTATTGCATAAATTATTTAATTTATGACTTTCTTTTCTTTTATATTATTTTACGACTTGAATTCTGCATTCCACTTACGCTTGTTGTTGCCTCATAAAATGCAAACACCCAACCGATAAACACACACACACACACACAGCATATATAGACAAATATCATGTATGATTATTGCGCATTATATTATTGAATTGTTGATTATAAATATGATTAGGTAATTTTGTGCCATAGAAACGACTCGTCGACATATCAGAGCGTGTCTCGCCGATTGTATAACAATTGCAAATCTCGATTGCAACTTGCAACTTGATAGTCAGATAGTCGATTATTATGACATACATATTTGCATTCGGTAATCGAATCCGTAATCGAAAGGGCCGTTCACTTGCCCTAGTCGCAGTCACCTTCGATTGTTTGCATTGAATCAATCAGCGGATTGATTGATTTATTGACACTCGCACACATGCGAATGGAATGCATGGAAATTTGTCATTCACTGACACATTGAATGATGTCTCACTGGCCACCTTCGATCTGACAGAGCTACACCTAGAACGGATCTGGAATATTTGATTTATGTACCTTTTTCTGATATCTCTATAAGATTCCAAGATCCAAGATCATTTGTCAGCTTCTACGGCTGATATCAACATTCTTTCAACGGAATCGGACAGTGAATAATATGAATATATAAAGGGTTTTCAGTCGTTTCCGCGTTGGTTCAGTTTATCGGAAACTACGGGCTGAGTTTTCAGCACATCCTTATCAAAGCAGAGTCTAAGTCTCTTCAACTTTTATCCATCATCATATTGTATATCTATTTGATAGATGTCTTCCCATAGTTATCATTCGATTTCTATACAAATACAGAGTCGGAGTGTCCTTTAGATGAGACGCTCCTAAAGCTAGAACACCCTGTTGTAATCTGACGCTAATGGAAATGATTTCAGCCCGTAACATTGTCAACATTCAAAGAAGTAATTGGAATTGTTTTTGTCTCTTTTGTCTGGAAGCAGTGGACACGCAGGACATATAAGAACCGCCCCAAAATAATAATAATTGCGAGAACCAAAAAAAGGAAATATATTTTCGTAGTCCGTGTAGAAGTACAATCATTTTGATGGCCGTTCACTTCCTGGCCGAAATGAACGAAAAAGTTAATAACTCTGCCATTAAAGGTAAACGCAGAGAGAGACCTATTATTATATTATGACTTAAAGCCAACGTCTAAAGGGTCCCGAACCTAAACCATCAGCTCGGCATTAAACTCGGAGCTCGCTCGGTGCTCGTTCGTGCGAGCAGAAGACGTTGAAAGAGCTCAACGAAGTCCCCGTTGGGGGAGGAAAAGTGACAAAAGGAAACCTTTGCGGTTAATTGCACCACCCCAGCACCAGCACAGAACAATGTCCACCCGAACAACCAGCAGCTCGGAACTCGGAACTCGGAGCTGGCAAGTGGTAAATCTACGGCGGGGTCAAAATTCAGCGTTAAATGTCAATTGGGCCCGTTCTGGCCTCTGTCAGGGCTGTTGTTCTCCCATTGTCTATTGGGCCCATTGTTAAGGTCTCCTGCCCAGTTGCCAACAACCCACAAACAAAGTTAATACGAAACGAAGTTCAGCTCGCAAGTGGAAGGACTTCTATTAATGGGAATTACTACAATTTGTTCTAGTTTTTCCTTTTCTTTCCAATTAGTGGCCTGCTTTCTCCTTTTATGATTCAGCTTTTATTGAACTAGTTCGGTTCAAGTTCAAGTTCTAGAACGAACTCATTTCTGGGTGAGGTTTCTAACTAGAATCGGGCTGTACTTAGAGACTAGAAGAGGTAGAGTTATTAAGTATGAAAGGCAACTTGAAAAGTAAACCTGGTAGTACTTAGATTAGCCAAGAAAACAGGAGACAAAATCATCCTTAACGCAGGATATCTCTAGTGAAATCTCTAATAAAAACATTTGTAAATTTTCGGATATAATTAGAGGTAATAAATTTGGTCTGCAGCTTCTTTTAATGAACAACAGATAAAATTTGTTTAAGCTTTAAAATGTTTATTGCAAGAAACATCTAAAGATTTTGGTAATAAGGAAAAAGGTATAAACCACAGGTATACAGGTGTGTTATACAATATATTCAATATAAGATACATAAACTGATATTTCTACAACGGAAGTAGACAGATTTAAGCCCCGATATAGAGAAAGATAGATCAAAGCTATTTCTGATATGCGTTTTTATTTCAGTTTTTTTATCCTAAGTTTTAACCCAAAGAGATATCAAGAACTTTGACTGTTCCATTTACTAAATTTAATATGTAATTATTAGCTACTGTTACTAAATTTTGTATATAACTTTCAAAATGTTTCAAAGCGTTTAAGAAATTTAAATTTAATATTGGATAGTAGCTCGTCAGGCTGACAGATAAACCAAAAGGAAATAAATACACAAATGTATCTGATAATCGTGGAAATGTCTAAAGCAGAATAGATATCAACCGATAGATACAGATATATTTAATGCAGGTGCTACTATCTTTTAGTTTTGTTACATTATCTTTTATAACTGACTCCACGAATCGAAGCATCATTAAAATTATTGTAAGCAGCTTCTGAAATCTCATAAGCAGATCGAGTTTGCAGGAAAAGTCGAATTGGTATACTAAAAACTTGTATAAAAGTGTAGAACGATGCTGATAATATGGCACAACGAGCGCTATAAACACACTATACTATATACAGATACTATACAGATACTTTACTATATACTATATAGATCCTATACTAAATCATATACTAAATCCTATACAACATTCTATACCACATTCTTTACAACAAATTTAAGTAGTTGAAATATGTTTACACATTTACCTCAATGTTTTTTTAGGTTTCAGCATAAGAAGCTTTATTTTAGTTATGATTCTATATAATAATATTATATATAATAATATAATATATAATAATATAATATTATATAACCCCTAACATCTGATGAATTCCACAACTTTAATCCTTAAATTTAGAATGTAATTGCATTTGTGCTCCACATACAGAAAGTTTTCATTCAATTTCAAACAAGTGCAATAATTCACGCATAAAAAGTGAAAATTGAAATGAATTTAAACCTCGCCCAAAGGCAGGAAATGGGGGAAAGGGGGGAAGGGGTGTTTTTTATGAACTGCCTTTGAGCTCGGTTTAATAACAGTTACTATAACTGTCATTATATGTGGGGATTGCTTCCACTCACTGCGTCCCGCACTGGCCGCAAGCTAATTAGTTGGCAAAATGTTTAAGCCACACACACACATACACACACACACACACACATGCACACACACACACACATGCATGGGGAGGCAATTTGGGGGGAAAGCAGGCAAATAAAAAGCTTTTGTTCACATTTAAAGCGAACGAACGGGCGAGATTTAAAATAAATTATATCGTCATATTCCCAGGGGCGCTTTACGGAATTTGTTGCTGTTGTTGTTGCCGTGTTGAGTGCTTTATACCGCCCCCTTATGGAGCAACAGCAGCCAGGCGAAAGGCAGAGAAACACCCACTCACCCACACACACACACACACGCACACATACGCACACACACGCAGCTCGTCAGCGTCGACACGCCAATTCCATATGTTACACAGTTCGGCAGTTGCGACCCCGCGCCACACCCCGCTGTGTCCTACCCAAAGGGTGTGTGTGTGTGTGTGTGTGTGTGGCACAACAACAGCAACAACAATGTCCAACGACGACCGCATTGCATGAATTTAACTTAACCCCAAACCATTTTTGGGGTTCTTTCTATGGCTCTCTATAGGATTTGCTTCTGTGTATGTGCGTGTATATGTGTGTGCTTGTGTGTGTGTGTGTGTTTCCATCGGGGTAAAACACAGGCAGCAGCAGCAACGGCAGCGACAACAACAACAGCACTTTTACTCTGTGATAATTGAACATGTTTCTGCTGCTTGCTGCTCGCCTAGCCCTGAGCCCTCAGCCAAGGCAGAGACGCAGGCTGCGACGCTGGCAGCGAGGCAGCAGGCAGGCAGCAAGCGCGCCCTTTAGCGTTTATCAAAATTGCTTTTTGCTGCTTCTTTTCTTCTGTGTGGATTTTGTGCTCGTCGTGAACGAATGAACTGAATGCCAACCAAGCCCTTCCACACACACACACACACACACACACACACATACACATGGAGGGGCAAACGAAGTAAACACGTACAATCAGGCATTAGCTACTCCATTTTGTATCTGCCGTTTTAGGGTAACCATGTGATATCGTATGCATTACATTCGGCGTGATTTTCCATGCGATTTCTGCTGCTGTCTTCGCTGTGACGTCAAGTTTCATTTGCGTTTTGTTATCTCTGCTTTGCCGTGTGTTTCGCGTGTCGAAGCAGAATTCGATTTCGAAAGCACCGTTCGATCACCTTCGATAGCTCAGTTGGTAGAGCGATGGACTGTAGAAAGGTAGAGACTACTCTAAGAGAAGACATCCACAGGTCGCTGGTTCGACTCCGGCTCGAAGGATTTTTTATATTTTTTTATATATATTTATATTTATTTATAAATATTTATTTGTAGTTTTATTTTCTGAACTTAAGTTTGTACTCCCTTTGATAAACCTGGTCACCCTAACATGGGCAGCACTTAAGTTTGCATAGCAAAACGCAGGCCTAATGAATGGGCTGTTACCTCATGAAGGTGGAGAACTTAATACGCAGTACGCAGTACGCAGGACACGCACTTTCAGAAAGGATACGCACAAGATACGGTACGGCCAAGGACAACGGCGTGTAATGATAGCAGCAGCCCCTTCCGTGTATATTACCCGTACATGTGCATATTTTATCAACTATTAGCAGCGACGCGGCAAACTTGCAGTAATAATTGATGAAGTCTAAAAAGCAGGCGCCGCGGCGCCACAAAAACGAGTAAACACAAACACAAATACAAATACAAATACAAACGCACACGCACATACAAACACACGTTGAAAAGTGGCCCCCCGGGGCAGAGCTGGCCACCTCTGTCGGCTCATCCCAATGTCAAAAACCCGAAACGAGCTACCAACATTCGCAGTCATAAAATGTGGGCTTTATGTGTGCGCGTTTATCCTTTAATATTTTTAAAGCCCAGGCAGAATGCTAACCCACACACAAGCAAATAGACACACGCACACACACACACACACACATATATATACACACAACTAGACACACAGTTACAACAGAGTCAGAGCCCAAGCATACAAGTGCAGAGAGCATGAAGGCTTTATAAAAATTAAATATTTGCCGAAGAGAGAGAGAGAGGCAAGGCGAGAGGGACGCCAAGCACTGGAGCGTGGGAGCAAAAGTGGGAGAGCAATAGGACGGGAGAGCGGCGGGGGGACAACGCAAAGAGCGCAACACAAAAAAGTTTTGAGCGTAAAAACTTTTCGCTTCTTCTTATTTTCTTCTATTTTGATGCGCTGTCCTCGTTGTTGCTGCTGCTGACGCTGCCTCTGCCGCTGCCTCTGCCGCCGCCTCTGCCTCTTATGGGTGGGTGGTCCACAGCGCCTCTGCGAAATTTTTGGCGCGTGCTTTGCACTCGTTTGTGTGCTTGCCAACGCTTAAGGCGCTGCACACATACAAACATACTAATATGCAGACACACACACACACACACACATACAGACGCACACTTTGTGTTTGCTTTTGACTTTTTGTGCTAAGGACATTGCATACAATTTTCCCCTTCCACTCTTCCTCCTGTTGCTGCAGTTGTGTGTGTCGCTTCCCTTTGGGGTTGGCCAACGTTCTGGGCCTTCTGTTCTGTTTCTGCTGCTGCTGCTGCTGCTGTACCGTTACTTACTTATTTCCGGACACCCTCTGTTGCCGCTGTTGTCATTTCCATTTTATTCGACTTTTTATTATTATATTATATTTTCAGATTTCCTACTCTTACCGTCCGGCTGAATCCCCCAGAGCTTCAATTATGCCATTTAATGATTGGTTCGGGTTCCAGACTTCATCCACACTCCCTCCCCGAGAACTTTCCTGCTCTGATATCTGCCGAAAAAAGGTGTTTGACATGTGCTTAAAGCATCTCCTGAAAGCATTTTCCTAATTTACCAGCTTCAGTGCTAGGAAGAGAACTGTATTATCCTTATAATAAATAGCCTTTTCTGTTATGTTTCAGCGATTCTTGAATGAAAATCAAGAATATGACTTTAATTAAAAAAGAAAAAGAAGAATTCTAGCCCTGATTTTAGGCATATATCGCCTATAACTAAGTTCTTTCAGTTGTTGAAAGTTAACTTCAATGTGAAACGAAAAGAGATATAAGAGAGTTAAGCTATTGTATAAACGATATGTCTTGATTGTGTTTTGTCTCGAGTCTTTTTTAAACTTCTTTTAAGTATCAATACTTTCGAATTTCACTTAATCTCAAAGCTGTAAGGCTGAAGCTAGTCTAAGAGAGAGCTAAATCTGAACACTTACGATCTTTAAGAGCTTAACATATGAAGTTCTTATCAATCTTAACAAAACTTAATATTTTAACCAATAAGCTAAAGATTGGTGGACAAGTTCGATCTGTTATCACCCTTAGTTGATCGAAAACTATATCTTCATATATAGATACACACACAAATTGCTCATTTAAGAACTTATGTTCAAAACTGTTCCAAAATATCTTCATTTATATTCTACTTTAAAACTTCTCAAATAAACTTTAAACGATTATCATAATATTTCATCTCTCGATAGCTAAAACTATGGATATGCCTTTGCTTAACTATTGGTGATTATCCAGTTTAAGTATGCACAAACATATAGTCTGATTTCCTTACCATAAATCTACATCTATATAGCGTTAGCTATCTACAACTATCTGTTACTTTTCCCATCTGCCTACTACTCGTACTTACGCGTATGTTTTGCCTGTATTCCATTATATAAATAGCTTTTGTTTGATTTGAAGGATACAACCCGCAATCCTTTCATTCATAACTGAGCATGACTTATCCTTTTCGTGAATTCACTTCAAAACCATTTGTTTTCGGTGAGAGTATTCCCAGATGAACGATACTTTTGTATTGCAGTCTGAGCCCTGGAAATCCTCTAGAAATTCATCAAATGAAATGGAACTAAAGCTCAGTGCAAGTCCGGCGTGCGAATGCTCGTAGTTAATTGACACGGAGACGCATTAGACAGGCGGAACTGCAAGTTTCCCCAGCGGAGGCATCAACTTGGAGTTGATTTATGGTCATGTCACAAACTCCGCACACCTTTTGGCCATCATCTACTACACAGAGGCTTTTGGCCGAGGCGACTTCGTGCGTGTCTCATACGAGTGCGGATGTGTTTGGTGTTTGCCGACGGTTCGCCGTTTGCTGTTTGGTTTACTTTCTGTTCCCGTTCAAAGACAGAGAGAGAGAGGGAGATGTATAACATAATATATTAATCAAAGGCATGAAATCTTTATCAAGTTGTCAAGGCAATGCGACGGACAATGAGACTTGTGAAGGAAGAACCCGTTTGATCCTTAACACGCACAGATTCCTTCTTCTTCTACTTCTTCTTGCGGTTCTTTTTTGCTCGCATTTTCCTACTCATTTCCCATTTGCAAGCGAATTGCACACAAATACTCGACAAGCCCCAATCTAAGCTCAATTGAAATTCTACGACAAATTTTCACCTCAACTCAACGAGGGACGCATGTTAAGTAGGAAACTTACGAATTTTGCAGATTGTTCAGTTAGATTTACATTATATAAATGCAATGTCAAGTCAAGTCATTGTTAATGGACAGAGATAAACCAATACTCGTTGAGTTAGCAGTTAAAACTCTATCTAAATCAGATATAATACTATAATTTAGACCAATCTTTGAGGGAACAGAACTTTCTCAGGCTTATTTCAGATTTTCTGATTGAAAGTGGGATTTTTCCTCTTCCGATATAACAGTTGAAGTATTATAAAGCGTAGTTCTGTATTATATATATAAGTTCTGTATTATATAGTAATACTATTATAAAGTCAAGATGAATCCTTTCCCTCGTTTTGTCAGACGCCTTTTTATTCTGAACATTCAGTTGATATCCAAGGTTGATTGATTCTATCGATAAATGTTAACTTTTGTCTGAAAACTATGAATGATGCTGCCTTCAGATATGTTATCCTTCTATATCTTTACTATTCTTCATAACTTACACCTAAACTTATGGTTTTCCATCAAGTTTTGCTACTTTGTTTACAACTATCGACATTTCATCTTGAGGATTTCCATCTATAAGTTCGCTTTTGCATTTGGAGCTGAAATATCTTCCATAGATAGGAATCTCACTTAAAGAAACCTTTTCAGATAAAAGTTGAGCACTTAAATGTCAGATATTTGCTTTTTCTATATCTTTTAACATTATAACTGAGTTCAGATACATCAGACATAGTTGAAATATTGTAATGTATCCTGCTTTTTAGACTTCAGCAAATCTCAGGCATGGCGGATATTTCTTTTGCTCTGCCGATTCCATAGCTAACTTACCGAACAACCCTCGTTTTCACAGTCTACAAAATATATCTCTACTCGTACGTAGTGCGAATCTGAAATTGTCACAAGATTTCGCTTTGCGATCCAATCCCCGTTTCCAATCCCCGTTTTGTTGTGGCGGCAAACATTAATATTCACATGTCGTTCCTCGGTATGCGCGACCAGTTAACTCGCCACGGATCGGAGCTGGTACGAGTACCGCACTCCCAGTTCCTGTTCCCGTCCAGTACCCAGTCTGCACTCACCAGTCACCAGACCAAAGTCCCAGCTCCAAGTTCGCAGTTCCCAGTTTTGAGTACTATTCGCAGACCCGTTGCCCATTCGTTTCTCCGTGTCTCGCCAATGTCTAAACAGGCCATTCCCCGCGTGTTCGGTTTGTCAGTCTCTGTTTTGGTACACCCCCTCTCCCCGTATCAGCCCCTTTATCCCTCCCTTTCTTAGTCCAATATGCCGAATGGTTCGGGGCACAAAACGCGCTTTAGGCTGCATAAATTTATTCGACGCTGTCGCTAACTAAAGCTGAGGCTTTGCACGGTCTCCAGCTCCAGCTCCAGCTTCAGCTTTGGCTGCGTCTCCGTCTCCGACTGGGCCTCAAAACTGGTTCCATTTATGCAAGTTTCATTGTTGTTGTTGTTCTTGTTGTTGCGACGCTTTTGGTATTGTGCTAGTTGTTGTTGTTGTTGCAGTTGTTGTAGTTGCGGCTGCTTTCGCATTGAATTTTGCACCTCGTCTTTGCCGCAGATACATTTTACTTATCGGCATCTAAATTCAGACACTGTCATGCACTCCCCTACCCTCTCCTGCCTCTATAGACTGCCTACCCAGTTCCCTCCCAGTTCCCTAAGGTCCACAGTCAAGAGTGTCCCAGCAGTGTCCCAGCTGCCGCAGCAAACGCGACTTTTACGCATAAGTCAGACTCAGTTGAGACTATGTTTGTCTCGGCTCGGATTCGGATTCGGGTCTACTCTCAGCTCTCAGGATGAGCAAATACTCTCGTACAGCCCAAATATGCAACCAAAAGTATCGAATTTCAGCTGGAAAAAGACCGCAAAGATGGAACCATCCCATATATGCTTGAAGATTTCTGAAAGACGCAGAAGAAGACAAAACTAAACTGCACTGATCGCTTTTGAGTTGAGTCGACAGACTCGAATTCCATTCAATATATGAAAATTACCATTAACATTAGTTCCACAGACCATTCAATTTCCATTTCCATTTTAATTCAGTTTCAATTTCCATTTCAATTTGAATCAGATTTTGTTTATTTCATTCGTTCAATTCATAAAGTTCATAAATTTCGACTTTGACTGATAAAACTGCTCTCTGGACACGTAAACATCCGTCGGATCCGTCGGATTCAGTCGGATTTCGTTGGATCTGTCCGAACTGAAACGGATTGAAATGATTTCTTTGTTTACTTCTCAACTCGGAGCAGATACTAAGACTCCCAATATCGCACGAATATGTACATATAATATGTATATTTATACAGATGCAGAGCTACTCACACTTATAGAGTTATTTGTCGATCTTGTTTGTTTGTAAATAAACCGAATGAAGGTCTTCTTCACTAGCAGATACACACACACACACACACTCTAACACACACTCAGATATGATTAACTTTCTATGCTGGACATTAAACTTAATGAGCTTTCGTTTCGTTCAGTTCGAATGTTTATCGAAAGACAAAAAAAAACCCATCGCATATTTTTCTCTGCTGCCCGCAGTAAATCTAATATTCAGTTAAGATAGAAGACAAGAAAAAAAGAAGCACAGATCGATCTTCATTGATAGATGGAGAAAAGGTTACATTTTTCCAGCATCTTCATGCATCATTCTGATCTCATCTCAATGTTATCTCTGTTCCATTGATAAACCTTCTTCGTCGATTCTCTTTACCAATTTTCGCCTCCATTTTGTGTTTTGTTTCAGGTAAACGTTTGGAAAATACCAAAAATTATCCATTGTGAATCGGTTTTCTTCAGAAGAATTCCTTGGATGATGATGAGTCGCGATTTTTTATGAAGATATAGTAGAGTAATCGATTTAATATGATGTCTTGCTGTGAATAGAGATGGAACTAAAGTGCTATTGAAAATTGTTTGACGACGTGTCGTTTCAGTTTGTTTGTTCTAAAAAGTAAAAACCGAGCCAAAAACCTAAAGAAAAATCCTGATAACAGATCTACTATATCTGCAAAAGTATTGTGTATATAGTACTAAGTCTGGTTCTTCTGAGTTTCAGATAGATTTCTTAAATCTTCTACAGCTGCAGCTACTTTTTCACACTTTGCTTTCAATAAGTTCTATAACATATCTAAGATTATAGTATAGTATTATATAGCATATATATATATATGAAAGTATTCTTTATGTTGATCTAGCTATATGTCGATAATATTACTTATATAACTTTCTTTAAATATGTTCTTTTAGATCTGAAACTAGAATCTTGAAACGGAAACTCAAAAATACATAAAATTTAGCCGAATTCCATGTGCTTCAGCTACATATAGATACAGATATAAATCGATATATATACAGATCATAAGACTTAGTCATAGCTCCAAGTATATCTCTCTATATCCAGTCTTTTCTATATATATCTATGCACATTTATCTATATACTACAATGTCTACTCCTATTCTAATCTATAGAGCTCAATTTCTTTAAATGTTAGGGAAAATTCAAGAGTTTTCTTTGGATTTTAATCTCTTGCAGGTTGGAAAATCGTTTTCATTTCCTGTTCCTGTTTTTCTTTCTGTACCCAAAATCCATACCCAATACTCAATACTTCTTTTACCCGTTTCAATATTCATTTTTTAGACATTGGAGTGTTGGTTTTTAGGAATAAATTCGTTTGGAAACTTTTGTTTAAAACTTTTTCGTAAAAGTTAATTGATTTATATTTTGACATTTTGCGGGAAGTTGGAAAAAAAAGAGAAGGTGCCCCATAAAAGTTGCAACTCCAGAGACCTTTTCGTGACAAATGCCGGAAAGTCATTGTCGGCGTCGTCGTCGTCGACGTTTTAGTCGTTGTCGGCGTTGGCGCTGGGAGACTTCAGTTGCAAAAGTTACTTAATCATGAGCTTCAATTAGTGCAGCGAGTTTGGAGCTATGGGACGATAGAGCCATAACTCTGGGTACACTGGGTATACTTGGGTACAGGCCATAGGTTTCGTGACAAGAGCATATTTTGTGTGCGGCTTGAGAGACGTCGATGAAGCGAAGGAAAATAAAAATGGAGTGTCACGGCTGCCGCACACAACTGGCTGCAGTTGGATAGAGAGGGGGAGAGAGAGGGTGTGCAGTGTAAATTGTGGAGTGTGGAGTGCTTTTGCGACGGCCAACGGCACCCAGACACAGTTGCGTTCATTGTTGCTGTTGCGTTTCAGTCTGCGTCTGCCTCTCCCCCTCTGCTTCTCCCTCTCCCTCTCCTTCTTCGTCTTCGTTAAAGTCTCAGTCTCAATGAGCTGCTTCCGTTGCTGCCCGCCGCTCAGTACAGCGACACCCACTCGCCAACTGGCACTGGTACTGGTACTGGCACAGGGGACTGCATGTTTTTGGCTTGGCACTGGCCCCAAACCGCTCACTCAGTCGCACTCTCTCCCTTTCTCTCCCGCGCGCTTTGGGTGTTCTCTTTGCGTGTTTGTTTCGTGAGTGAGTTTAACTCCACCTCTGGCCCCTTGGGAGACCCACACTCTAGCGAAACTCTCTGTTCGTTCGCTTCGTTCGGCTCGTGTGTTTGCCGTTCGGCTTCGCATTCGGCTTGACGTTCGGCTCTTCAGACGCGCGCTCTGTTCGGCGTCTTTCATCAGCATATTTCGTGTTTATCGCTGAGTGATGAAAATTATGTTGATGACGTTTGCACAGAGCTCTGGCTCTGACGCTGCTGCTGCCGTCGCTGCTGCTTACTGTCTCTCAGTCGCTCAATCCGTTTTTTGTCTGTCTGTCATTCTGTCTATGTCTGTGTGCGCTTTGCACGTCGCCACCTCAGCAATCCCCTCACCCACCACACAGGCGTCAGCGTCAGCGTCAGTGGGGCCCCAGCGGCGACATCTAGCGAAAGTTGTGCTAAATTGGAACATCAGCGTTTTGCTTCTGTTTATTTTCATGTTTGCCTTTGCTTTGCGCCATCGCCATCAAAAGCATGCGGCAAAGCCAACAACAACATCAACAATGACACCAACAACAGCAACAAATTCATAAACACCACAAAATTTCATTTACATGAATTTATTTATTTCTTTTTGATATTTATACATAGCATACATATTTCTCTTTATTTAATGTTTTGCTTTTTTTGTTAATATTCTTCTTATGTGCATATTTTGTTGCTTAACCATTGGAATTTTTACATTCACTCTTCATACCTATCAACGCCACCTTTTGTGCTACTTTTTCGCACCTTTCTCACCTGGGTGGGTGAACTCTGGGTGTATCTGTACAGAGATTCAGGCTTCGCACCTCACTGGAAGCGGCAACGCCACTGCTGATGCTCTACTGCAGAAAAAGTTTCTCATTTATACACTTTATCATTTATCTACATATATATTTACATACATACGTATGTATGTAACTGTTCCATCAGTTAGGTTTGATGAGAGTTGTTCCTAATTAACTGATTGCTAAGGATTGATTATTTTGGTCCTTTGTTCAACCGTTGACATGGCAATCTTGTGGCTAAAAAGTCCTTTCACCTGTCAACTGCAGCATATCACCTGGAGTCGCCACCCACTTCTGCTGCCCCAACATTTATAATTCTATGCAAGTTGCTTTCTCATCTCAAGTTTCATTAACTGCGTCCAGTGGCAGTGGCATTGTCCAGTGAGTAGCCCTTTACTCGACTTGTGGCAATGAGGATGCAGGTGACATTCATTATGAATGCGTACCACATTAGGTGTCTCCTATTCACAGAGTGCTACGGAGCATAATGGGAGAAGCCCAAGACTTCATTTGTGTTGAAACAGGAGGATTAAAGGAAGAGGTTTCGCACATCGTTAGCTAATTTGCGTGCTGCACTGAAAATGTTGCATGCCACAGTGGTTGTGTCTAGTTCAAAGAATCGGAATGCTTAAAATTTGTATTACACTGAAGTAGGTATAATATACCTCTATTCAGACTAAGTTATGTTATCGATAAAACATCGGAAAAAGGAAGAGTCTAGGTCCGACGATACTTTCCACTAACTCGTGCTTCAGAGTGAAGTTTCCAGTGAAAACCTTACATAAACCGCTACTCCTGTTATACTTTACATTATTGTAAATCTATACGATTTCTATATGTTCTACATTATACAGTTTCTCCGTGTTTTGTAATCGCTTCTAAAGTTCTTACATTACATTACATCTGGAAAACATTCGCTAATCAAAGAACTTTTCATCTGAACCAGTTTAGCATTGGAATCAACCTCATGGAAACCTAGTAAAATGGAGTTTTATATCGTGATGAAGTGAATATTTCACTCTATAAATCTCTTCCAGCTTGGGTACAACAAATCAGACTTTATGTTTTCCAAGCAAGTGTCTTAATTTTGGGCTTATTTAAGGAATATCGGGGATTCATCTGACCTTTTATAAGCTACTCAATAGAATAAAATAGTAAGAGAATCATATTTTTGCACTTGCATATGTTTCATATCGTTGGGCAACTGTTTCAACATTAAAATATGCACATTTTACAGGCTTTTCCTCTTCGAGAACACAATGTACAATCTACATACATCCGTTTCAATGAATGTTTCAATATAACGAGTTTGTCTCTCATTAAATTTACATTCTATTCATCTGATTTGATTATCGAATAAGTTACGAACGTTTCAATTGGATCCTATCCTCTTTTTATTATTTTACTATATTCCTAAATACTTTAACTATACTTTTCAAACCTCAGAGAAAACGTCTGGCAACAAACCAAGTTTGATACTATACGATTTCCATCAGTTAGGTTTGATTGAAATTCTCCCTAATTAAATGGGTGCCAAGAATTGATTACTTTGGTCCTTTGTTCAACGGTTGACATGTCAATCTTGTGGCTAGGAAGTCCTTTCAGCTTTTTGTGTGGCTGTCAGATGCAGCAGGCCGTAGGCTGTTTACCTGGAGACGCCACCCAGCTCTGCTGCCCCAATATTCATAATTCTGTGCAGGACTGGGGGGGTTGTCATGGGTTCTTTGGAGTTATTTGCTCGTTTCATAAACTGCGTCCAGTTCCCGACTTGTGGCAACAATGACAAATTCTAAGCCCTTCCTACCTGCCTGTGGCATTCATTATGAATGCGTGCCACATTTGGTGTCTCCTATTCACAGAGTGCTACGGAGCATAATGGGAGAAGCCCAGGACTTCATTTGTGTTGCAATGGAAGAGTTAAAGGAAGATAATTTGTGTGTTGCATGTCACTTTAACTTGTGTTTAGTTCATAGAGTCAGAATGCGTAGAAATTCTATATAAGGCTTAAGTAACCTTCAATAAAGCTCTGTTTAGACTGATTTACGTAAGCGATAAATCATGGCTCATAGTGCCCGTTGATACTTTTACCCGACGGTCCTGTAAAAATCACATGAGAAAGCGGGAATTGCTTCAGAATGAAGTTTCCAAGGGAATTTTTCCATTAAACGCTATTCCTGCTACTACTATATTGGAGAGTTAAACTACTAACTAAACTATATTTAACGATTTCGTTTAAGTCTATACTATAAAGTTTCTCCGTGTTTTGCAATCCTTTCTAAAACTTTTACATTAATCTATCTTCCTAACAAGTTTGTCATTCAAAATACTTTTAATCAGCATCCTTTATACTTAACTGGGATTCATTCAGTTTAACATTGGAGTGAACCTCATAGAAACCTAGTTAAGCGAAGTTATTATGTTTTTTTCTATATTATCTAAGTGGTAGTCGTGATTAAATGACTGTTTCAATATTGCAACTGAAATCCCTTGTTTGCTTTCATTATTTTACTATAATCTTATTTATAATATCAAATTTTCTATAAATAAACGTAAATTTACTTGTTTTGCTTAACACGAAAAGTTAAAATAATATTGATAGTGAACGAATTAGTGTTAATGAACTATAAAATACGAATTATTCAGCATTTGAGTGCCATTTTCGTAGACATTTATTAAGGCCTTGATATCAGAGAAAACGTCTGGCAAGAAGCCAACTTTCAGACTATAAAAATTGCATGTAAAATTAAAGAAAATTCTCGGCCAAATTTAACTTATCTAAAAGAGGGTTCCCGTTTCTAGTAAATTAGCGAGGTTTACATCATAATCAGAGGGCTTAACTATAGGAATACTTTATACATTAGGGATTATCCTTTACTATAAGAGTATAAGTCATCGTTGCGTATACGTTTTTCCTGAAAATGTCACAAGATTTGATGGTAAACTGGGATCTGGTTACTTCTCAAAGCGTGATCCAAATTGAATGCGTTTCTTAGGTGAATCTGTAAGAGCTTCGAGCTGGTTTCCATTTCAAGTTGCGGTTTACGCTTTAGGGTTGTCTACATTACAGAAAGTTCTGTCGAAAATCTAAAGAGTTGCGCACTGCGAGCAAAAGTTGAAAACGTGTAGAAAGCGAACTTTAGTTAACTTGAATTCGTTTTGTTGAGTTCCGTTGAGTCTTCAGCTTTTGTTTAACTGTCTCCAGTTACAGAAGACTCTCTTTTGTGTTTTTCTCTTTCTGCGAAATTGCATTCGTCTAGCCAATTTGGACGACTTATGGCCCAAACAAAAGAGTTAGCCAACTTTTCAGACGCAAAAAGCTAAAAACATGAAAACAATGGAAAATCAACTGATGCGATAAATGAGCAACACGAACAAATTTTCGTATTTGGCTGCTGGACACGTAAGCAGCAAGGCCCAAAGCGAAAAAACAAAAACAAAATGCCAACAGAATATGTGTGTACACACACACATACACAATATGTATGTATGTACATATGTAATTAGTTGCGCCGTGATAAAAGCAATAACAAAAGGCAATACCAAAACAAGCGAAAAACAAAATAACAACGAAATATTTTATAGGCCTCTTTTTGCGTCTTGGCTTTTATTTTTACTTATTTATTTGTTTTGTTTATTTTTCTGTTTTGTATTTTGTATTTTGTTATTGCTTTTGGCAACGAACGTTTTGTTCAATTATTATCGGCATCGGCGAACGAAGCTGAACGCGCGATTGAGAGACCGAAACGGCGTGCGCTGTTGCCGCTTTTCAGCGCGCCAAAGCCAAAATGAAGCAACACCAACAACATCAGACCCAAAACATAACAAAATGTGGCGCGCTTAAAAAATTTTCCGCGCTTTTCTGTTTTGAATCAAAAATCACACACACACAGATACAAATATGCTCACACACACACACACACACACACACACACACGCATACATTTCGTTAGTCGGCCTCGCACGTATTTTATACGCTCTCGTGCTCATACTCTTTTGCGGCGAATTCATGTACACTGCTCTCTCATTCGAAATTCGAATAAAATATTGAGTTCGAATAAATATCTTGTCAGTTGCCGTCTCTGCCGATTGCAACGACATCAAAAAGGTCACAACAAAGTACACACATACACACACCAATACACACACACATATACATAAGTAAACGCATTTTACTATAATTTACTTTTGCGCTTGCTGCGCGCTGTTGCCAAACTTCAATGTTACGTAGCATGGCGAAAATGTAGTCGTTATTGTGGGTTGTTTGCCAGCACGCTTCATTCTAAGGAGGCAGAAAGAGAGAGGGAGGGTCGCGCTGTGCAGTGCTGCGTTGCGTTGCGCTGCGTTGCGAATGGCGCCATTTATGGCGATTATTAAGTTAGCGCTGCTGGCACATTTGATGAGCTTTTATGATGCACTCTGCCCCTCCCTTGTTTGTGATGTGCACACAACACGCCCCTTGCAAACGATCACACACACACTCACACTTATTAGTTGTTTCCCACTTTCGCACCATAATGGAAAACCGTCAACTATTAAAACCGCAATTACAATTTTGGCTTTGGCTTTTGCTTTTGCCCATTATCGTAAGCAGGCGCCGTTTTTATGGCCTTTCATTAAATGTTTTTTTCGCGCTGAAAATGCGTTTGTTGATGTCACCGCCTTTGCTTTTCTTCTCTGCCATTTCCTTCGCCCATCATTTATTTATACATTTTCAACGAATCTTTTTTCGAAAGCTTCGTTTTTCGCTTCGTTCTGCGGCTCGCTAATGCTAAGTGAAATAATTTAATTATAGCATTTTTGCGTGTCGCTTTTTGGCTTTGGCATTTCGATTTTTCGAATTTTGTCTATTTTCTCGTTTTGTTGTTGTTTTGTTTCATTTTCAATTAAAACGAAAATAAATATTTGGCCACGGAAAATGTGCTGCGGTGTATGCCAACATCTAAATTCCGATTTAATTAACTTTTCGATATTGTGCGTTGATTTCTATGTTTGTGGTGTGACTAAGTGTGTGTGTGTCAGAGATCTGCAGTGAATGATTAACTGCGTTCATGAAAAGCTCATGAAGATTCATGAATGAGCCTCAGCGAGCTCACACGAAGAGTGAGCCTGAATATTCAGCGTTCACACAAAGCGAATACGAAGGCTCATCGGCTGTCGAAGGCTCACGATCGAGAGTCCGAGCGTTCACAAGCCTGAAGATTCACTGAATACACAAAAAAATGTGGAATATTCATGAAAACTCGTGAAGATTCGTTGAATCATGAATATTCATGCCATCTGTGTGAGCCTTTTGTGAGCTTTGCATATGTGTGTGTGCCGAAAATTGTGTACATGAACGAGCCTCAAGTGAGCCTTGCATATGTGTGTGTGAAAAAAATGTGTACACTGCAGTGCACTGTACACTGTACATGCAACTACTGCGCAATATGCATTGCATATGTATGTGTGCAAGAAATGTGTACAAATGAAACTGCTAGATGTCCTTTGGCTCTTTCTAATATCAGCTAAGCATTATCATATATGTTCTACATAAACACACACATTTGCAATATTCATGAAAGAGTTGTGAATATTCACAAGCCTTTGACGCTGATTCATGAAGAGCTCATATTCACTGCGTATGAGCATGAGCCTTGTTCACACACATTGATTCATGAAGTTGAGAGAGTGAATATATTTCTTCATGAACATTTCATGAAATTTTGAGTGAACGCACAAGCTCACTGATTCATTGCAGATCTCTGGTGTGTGTGTGTGTGTGGACGCGGTGTAGGGCATTCGCATGACGCAATGCCTGTGACACTGCCCTCAGTCGACGCCATTTTATATGGCCAAAGGCAGCGACTTTTTGATTGCGGTATATTAAAAAAGTCGATGAAGCAGAAACGGAAGCAAACCTGCGGCGCTGTCGATAAATTTTGCTTTTATGAGTGTTTAATTTTGAATATGATTAAAACCTGTCGAACTATGAAATGTGACTAATTTGTCAACGTTGCTTTGCTGCCTTATCGTTCACCTTAAACATGATAATAATGTTGGACGAGATGACAAAACTATTTCTATCATTGGCTAGTTTTTCACATGTTTCCACTGAAAACCCTATGGGAAATCCTGAGAAGTGTTATGTAAACGTTAAGATTGCCGCAAAAGTTACTAACATAAGTTCTCTGTACTGTTTATGTTGTACTTTTGTATTGTTTTCACCTCCTTTTGGATCACTTTCGACTGGAATGTCTATTGGATGTCTGGAAAAGAATAGAGAAAGAGCAGAGTTGGCATGAGGTTGGTTTAGATATGAATAGATTCTTCTGTTCTCTTGAAACTAATATAATTAATTGCACGTCTTCTCTGTACTTTACGTATCTCATTATTGAATCAGTTTCCACTGGGATACCTACTGGAAAAGTGTTCGGCAAGTGTTCAGTCCCAGCTACTGACGCAAGCTACTGTGAACTCTTTAAAGTTCAAGCCCAAAAGTACTCAAATTTTCACTCATTATAAACTGGAATGTCTTTTGGCAGACTGGAAAAGATAAGAGGTGAAATGAGGTTCACACAAGTCTATGGTGTTCATTTATCTAAGTATATTGCATATCTGCTCTGTATTCTCTTCATATTCCATGTTTGCATCAGCTTCGACTGGAATATCTAGTGGAAACCGGGATAATTGAAGCTTTAGTGTGAAGTTCGTGTTAAGTAGCAATTGACATATCTTCTCTGTACTTCTTAAATTCATAAATTGAATATACACACTTCATATTTTGAATCACTTTCCATTGGAATGTCTATTGAAAACCTGGAAAAAGTAGACGTGATCTGAGTAGATTGTATCTAGTAGATACAAGTATCTTTCTAAGTAAAGCAGTAGCTTATTCCTAGTTATCAAAGATAACTTTCTATACTCTCCATTAAATCACTTTGTGGTTGAATACATACTGGAAGACTGGAAGATTGTAACTTTAGTGTTAAGTTGGTTACATTAGCTTGAAGATTAATCGCTTCTACCAGTTAGATCTTTTCGTATTCTTAACTTCTATGTATACTGAATAAATCTCATGTTTGAATCAGTTTCCTCTAAAATAGCTATTGAAAATCTGATAGATTGAAATACTTAGGTTAACTGTTCACTGCAGTTAGTTAGTTAAGCTAGTTACTCAACTTCTTTGTATTCTTATATTGGAATTGTAATCCATATCTAAAAAGATTAAAGGCAACGCCGACTTGTGCATTTGCAGGAAATGGGAAATATGTTTTACTATTTTTTTTGTTAGGTTTACTAATTTGTGGATAATTCTGTGCAACAAAGTTTTTTGTGCTTTGGTAGGTGTTTGCAACGCCTTGAGGTTAATACTAAAGTGTCGAAAACTCAGTCAGTCATAAAGTTTAGTAAGATATGAAGGCGCACAACAAAAACTGAACTGAAGTTTGGCTACCGAGAGGCGGCAAGTAACGGCACTTCTGACAGCTCATTTCACTAAAAATGGTTATTTGTGTGGCAAGCGAAGTGCCGCCGTGTCATAAACTAAACCCAAACACAGACGCCGCTTCCGACGGGTGGCAGCTCACTCAAAGCCACCAGAAGCTGACGCGGTGGCACAGTCGGTGGCAGTTGCAGAGGCAGCGTTGAAGCCATTTTATTGCCTGCCAGCAGCATCATCATCCGAAACAGCGGCGGCAATTAAAAATGGGGAACAAAGCCAAAATACTGAAGAGGCGTGTGTGGCACGGGTTGCACGGGTGGCAACTTGTGTGGGTGAAGAGGTAACTGCAGACAGTCTGATGTCTTCATAATTGAGCGATAATTGATTGATTATAATTGGAAAATCATGTAGTTCCGCCCGGACAATGTGTGACTTTTCTCACACTATAAGCTAGAACTGCGAACAGTGATGAATTAGGATGACACGCAAATAAATATGTCTTTATATGAATATGTTAGATATTTCCAAACTGGAAATGAATTGGACCACGTCATGTGCAGATCTTCTCTATATAAGAATTCTTTCTACTTCATTCAGATCATAGTGGAAAACCTTGTTGAGTTTCTAAATCTTTTCTACAATTTACTTCTTTTGCCTTTCAAATTTTACGGTTTTTTTCGTCATGCGGCTTCTTGAAGTTTCGACGAATCTCTTTCGTTTAATTCCGTCGAAAGAAATGGAAAACAAAATAATAATTACTCCCAGTTTCGAACGCTCTCTGGCTGTGACGTGGTGGCAATGCAAGAGAGCGCGATGTAAAAAGAGAAGAGAGCACGCGTCGTGTTTCAATGGTGTGTTTCGCTTGCTGCTCAGCGAGAGAGCGAGAGCGAGCGCAAACCGGCTGCCGAACGACAACGACGACAGCCGAAGTCTTTCGCTGCGCACGATTCGTCGGATATTTAACGAAAAACGAGCACCAATGGCATGCGAGCCGACACAGTCGCACGAAGTGTGCGAGTGAGCGGCGATTGGGTCGCGTCAGAAACGTATTCCGATTCGACCGACCGCTCGGGTTGTTTGAATGTATTTCGTTGGACCAAAGCGAAAAGGGGCGAGTTTTTGGTTTGTGGCAGGACCACAACACAGTACCAAAACCGGGAATCAGGAGCGTTTATTGATTGATGGGCTTAGTCGGTGGGTGGAAAAGTTGTACAAGAAAGAGGCGGCCAAAACGGTTGCCTGATTTGTTATTAATTGCTGTAAACTCTATTGAAAAAGTTGCTTCAATCATGTAAAAAGTTCAATTAGTTTCAGTTTTTGCTAAATGCAAGTAAAAAATGTAGACCATGCTGAGGTACAGTTGCTACCGGAACATTTTCAATCTGTGACAACATATTAAAGTCCAAACATTCATTACGACAAAGTTCCCAAAGCCTGAAACTCTTCTTCCCTCATTACTCATTATGAAAATGACAGAAAAATGTATCTAACCATTCAAAATCAGCCATATGGAAAGATATCTTTTCATGCGCTGCACAAACAAATGTGCGAAGCAGAGGCGAGAGAAGCGGGAAAATAGTCGAAGGGAAACACACACAGACGAAACAAAGGAAAATGCCTAAGCGAGATAATGTGTGTGTGTGTGTGTGTGTATGTGTGTGGGCTTGTGTGTATGTTAGTGGTTGCGTGTATCTGTTGGACGAGAAAACTCGAGTATTTTTCGGGGGTTGTTGTGTAAACTTGAAGGTATAAGAAGCAGCAGCAGAAGAAGAATCAGCAGCTACAGCACTGCAGAGGGCGGTGGGGAGTTGCGAGCTGTGTGTGTTTCTATGTACTTGAACAAATTGCGGGTCTGCTTTATGTAAATGAAGAGAGTTTTGTTTAACTTGGGGATTTATAAGGGCGCTGCATGTATGCACATGTGTCTCTATATGTATATTTGTGTGTTTACCTGAATCAGCATAACTCTTCAATTTACTGGCTTCGTTAGTAATTTGAAGTACAGCTGTACCTACTTCATTTCGAGATATTCAGAGCTTGTGTGCAAATTACGCGTTTGCTTAGGCAAAATCAATGGCGCCATTTTCGATTAATAAAGTGAAGCGAACGTAGCGTTAATTATTTGCAGCTGGTGTGTGTACGTGATAAAAAGCGCTACCTAGCGGATATAACACGTACTACATATGATACAGCTCAGCTATGCATGTAATGTAGTTGCCAAGGGGTTGTGTCTTGGCTAAATGTGTTTCTGTCTGTGCTAAGTGTAAGCTTGTTATGCGTGAAGTTGGCTGCGTTTAATTCAGAAATGCTCGTCAAGTTGGCAGCTGCAGCTTAACGAAAGGCGCGAAAGGTAAGAAATTCAAATAATGGCAGTCTGAGGCAACTTATTGTTGATTTGATTTGTAGGAAATTATGAATAAATATGGATTTTCTTCAAGAGGAAAATGTTTATAGAGTATTATCTATATGTATTTATGTATCTTTACTTAATAATGTACTATATAAAACAATAGAAAGCATTTCTTTTTAATCTGTCTGACAACAACAACTTCTAGTTGAATAATCTTTTGGTGCATAATCCGATTGAAATATAAAAGTTAAGTTTACAGTTGGCTGAACAATTTAATAACTAATTTGAATGGATTTCTGTTCGTGGCAGGTGAGAGGGTAAAGTGCACGTGTCTTAGTGTGTGTGCATTTATGGGAATTGCAATTTAATTTTGAGGCTTTTGATGTAATCAATGGAGCTTACGGTGAGGATTACCGGCTTGTAAGTGACTTACGATTTTCATGAAAATTCATTTCGTTTGATTGTGGGCCCAAAGTTGAGTAAATATTTGATGCTGGTAAACATTTAAAATTGCTGGCAAACGTTTGAGATAAGTTGACTTAATCACTTTTAGCATGCAAATAAGCTGCAACATGTCAAATGTGGCGATAAATAACGGCAGTTGCAGTGGCAACACTGATTAGAGGGCACAAATTCCATGCGGATTCTGTGGCCATCCGCTTTGGGTCGATTTATAGTTGGTCCGAAATGCCAAAAGTTGTTGCCACTGCCACTCATCAATATTGATTGCGGCCTGCCGTGGCGTCGCAGAGCCAACAGCTCGCCGTGTTCCAGGTGCCATGTTATTTTACAATTTTCGGCACGAATTTGTTATGCCACAAATCCCCAGCAGCGCTTGTCAAAACTGTTGCTCTTGCCACACCTCTGCCACACCGGCCAGCATCCCATCCATTCTCCAATTCAGCAATCAGCCAATCATAAATACTTCATTACGTTCCCACTGGCAAAAGGGTGCACAGTGCAACGAAAATGGAACACATAAAGGATATATTGGACTCTACAGTTATTAGTTTAGCTGATTTCTTGGCTCCTTGAATAAAACATAACAAAACTTGGGATTAACTTGTGAGGAAAATCGAATCTATGTTTTGTGGAAAATCAATTTTCATCTTCGATTTGCGACACTGTTCAACGGGTTCTGCTATAATTACTGATTTAAGGGAAAATTCTGGCATTGATTCATCTAGTTTTCCCAGTTTCGATGGCCAAAAGTGTTTGGCTTGTTGCATATTTAAAGTGGTTTCTGGTGTCGTTTCTATTGGAAGGATCTGGTGTGGCATCAACTCTTATTACCTGCACGTAAACACCTGAAAGCTGATTGTGAAACGTGCAGCTAAAATAATAACAACAAGTTCGTTTGGTTTGCCAAATTGCTATTTATTAAAAATCAATGTTGCCAGCAACAAAATCAGCAATTTAAGCAGCCTCAGAACAGCATGCGGCATGTGGCATGTGGCATGTGGCGTGTGGCATGTGAATGGTGGCAACTGTGGCTGTCTCTGTTCGAACAGCCTGACGTCTGCAGTCCCCATCGTTGGGCCCCAGGGCCGCACTGCGGTCGGTGTTTCTGCCATGCTCCAATAACTGTTGCAGCAACACCCTCACACACAATCGAACACACACCCACACACACACACACAGACACAATTGCTTACCAGCACAGCACATATGCCAGAGACAAGAGCTGATCGGAGCTGGCTGGGGTTAAGGGGGCATCTGGTCAGCCAGGCGACATTTCCGGGTAGTTTGAAGTAATTGCTTTGCAAGCTGTTGCCAACATCGCTCGGACATTGGCCGAAGGATGCCGCAGTCTGTTGCACAGTTGAGGCCACTGTTGAAGGGACACACTCCTGTAGGTATGTTGATGGGGGCGTGGCTGGGTGGTAGGCTGCTAGTGGTCGGCTAAGCCAGCAAGCGGCTTAAGTTGGGCAGTTTACCAAACGACAGCAGCAGCGGCCCACGCGGCGTATGAGAAATTTGTCAAGTAAATGCGCCCGGAAACAAATTTTTCGGCAGTTTCGCAACAGCTTGCAGCACATACGAGGGTCGCTTCTAAACTTGCCAACTGCATAAATATATAAAATCAGGCTTAAATCAAAACTTCCTTAAATTTTATAACTAAGTCCAAGCAAATCCGTTTCCGCTTTCATTCTGGGATCTAAAAGCTGATTTATATATGTTTTATGTTAGTTTTTTCTATTTTTAGGTTATGTTTTGCTGCTTCCGGCTTAAAATTAAGCCAGCATATTAAAATATTACAGAACTTTAAAGAATTTCCTGAGGTTCCAACGTGGCTAAGGAATATCTTTAGATGCTTCGAGCAAGGATAAGGAATATCTTTAGATTCCTTGGACCCGCTTTAGGTGTGGATTGATTGTATCTAAATCAAGAAATTCCATCAATTTCTCTTCCTGGCTCCTTCCTTGGCTGTTGCTCTACGTGACTTTGGACGCAAACGGATTTGGGTGCAGTTTTTCCAGCTCCACGGGGTGTGCAAGTTGCGAGTTTTCTTTCCAGATTTTCCTATTTTCGCTACTTTTTTCTATCAGTTCTTATTCGTTTTTTGGTAGTCAGGAGTCAGCAGGCAGTTCGACCCTTGGCCCCTCACACACCCTTCCGGGTCGCCTACACATGGCGTGTGTATCCGTAGCGGCATCCGTAAACATATCCGGCGCCGGCTTTGCATTGCGAGCCGCGCGTTTTGCATATTAACTAAGTGAAACATTTCGTTGACAACTTTTCAAACATTTGTGCGTCCTGTGCAAATATTTACCTACATGTAAGACAAACACACACACACACACAAGCAACCACTTACCCACACACACACACACACACACACATAGATACCTTTCTGCCAGCAGGAGATTCCATTTTGGGGCTTTCCTCGCCTCAAGACGTTTTGAATTGAAATTTAAATTCGATACAAAACGTTCGAAGTAGGAAAAAAAAAGATAAAAAGGACATTGAGCCGCATCCTTTTGACCGTATCCTTTAACATTTCCATTTTCTATCACTTGATTTTCTTTTTATTATTTGTCGCGTTGCAACATTCCAAATACTCGCACAAATTTGCCACAACCCCCGTCAAATGAGCCAAGGCCAATAAGTCCCTGCCACATCCCTGCCTCATCCTCAATCCGGCATCCTTGCCAGGCTTTCCCCCTTACTGAAAGCGTCTGCCAGGGCAGGATTTGTGCAAAATAGCTAACAGAAAAAATATGTGCTCCTAGCATACATATTTATTAAATATTGAATGTTTTCCTTTCCTAGCTGCCTGCAGGCGAAAACTTTCCTTTTTTGCTCTCTCTCTCTCTGTCTTTCTCTATTTTTTCGGTTTTTTGGTCCTTTGTGCCCCTGGCAAGGAGCACCCTTCGAGCTAGCAGCAGCCCCATGGGGAGCTGCAGCGCACACTTGGGGTTAATATTTGAATATATATGCAGATGATAATGTTGATCAATTTGTTTCCAAAATGGCAGCCATCATGAAGCATTAGAGACTCGTTTAAATGCTAGTTATAAAGATTTTCCTTATGCATCTACTCAAAGGACTCTCAATAAGCTACGTAATAACTATAAACAGTTAGAAAAAGGGAGAAAGAGTCCCATAAGATATAATATCTTATGTGATGACGGGCTGTATCTATCAATAAACAGTTCTCTACAAGTTCAGATAATTACTCTAAGAGTACTGCAAATATAGATTGTTCAGGTAGTATATACATAGAAGTCGCGATATATTGGAGATAGATTGTTCGGATAGAATACTACTACGAGCTGTAGCTGTTTTATATACAGCTCGTTGTATCTAAACAAGTTCATGTCTCATAATCATCTCCTATAAATAGACTGTTGTTTCGCTTTAATCGATATTAATTGTCTGGCTTCGATTTCGATTTCACATGCGATTGCCTCAAATCACTTTTGTGATTTTCATTTAATGAAAGTGGGAGAAAAATGCCTTGTTTACCGTTTTCCGTATCAGTATTTAAGATAACGTTGAGTCAGAGACAAGTCTAGAAATGATTTATTTTTATCGATATGCATTTTTATTTGGTTCTTTATTCGATATTCACAACACTCTATCGGCGTCCGAAGATCTCGATGGTTGAGTTAAAGCCCTGGCTCACTGCACTACGCAGATTGATTTGGCAGAAGCGATAGCCGGGACCACCGGACCACAAGCTTGAGGAGGCGCCGGATTGGTTGCGGAAGTTATCGATAACATTGATGGCCGTAATGGTATAAGTGTTGGTGTATCCCTATAATATATATAATGTTAGCCAGTTCTGGCGGGTGGGGGCTTAAGTGTGTGACTTACCTGACGGGGGAAGTCAACGTTGACGTTCCAGTAGTTGTTCTTGGTTGCTTTACGGATCTCCGTGGTGCGGGACAGCAGGAAGTCGGTGCTGTTCCTCTTGCCGTAGGTGGCGCTGTAGGCTTGGCTGGCGGCGCAGAGGGCCAGGAGTAGAACGCAGCTGTATAGGAATTTCATTGTTACTTCTTGAAGACTCTTTGCTTGACTCTGTGCCGATTCTACGACAAACGATTCTATATATACGGAAATTGCGACCGAGGCGTAAACAAACGAGTCTTCTTTTTAATTAACTATTTGTTTGTGGGAATTGTTTTTCTTTTTTGCGCAAGCTTATCGGGGTTCCATGAGCGTAGGAATTACCTGTCTGTTTACCAGGTGTTGCCGCAGAGAGACCCGCAACTCTTCCGCCCGCACCACATCCCGTAGTCTACGCCAGTAATCAGTGGCGAATTGATAAAGAGTCAATATATATATTGTATATTGGCAATAAGTTTGAGTCATGCCACTCAAGTATTGCCCACTTTGTATCAGACATGTGTCTACTCATATTAGGGCCCCTTCCAACTAAAATCTCAGTTCCAAAATTATACGGAAAATGCATTTTTAGACCGTTATCAAATACGTAGAAATCTCTTAATATATTGGCTTATCACCTTCAATAGTTCTGGGAACTCTGCTTGGGGCTCTTTTTTTATGGTGACTCTGCAGGAATTATGTTGATAATCGATTTGAGATTTAGATATGTTTACTGGGAACTCAGTGGGTTTCATCTTAAGTCTCCAACTACAAATTAAGCACTGCTGCCAGCAACTAACTGCTGCTCCCTTATTTACTTCTATTACTTTTTGAGTTTACAGGGCGCTTACACTGACGCCGGGAAGTAAGTCATTAGCACCGCAAGTCGGTACCATACAAACACTTGATAGTTAAATTCAAATTTAATGTAAGTTAGTTTAACTGATATTATTATATACTTGTATACAATATTATAAGTAATAATTGTCTCTAATTATTTTATTATTACCTGAACTGTTGTAATTTTCCATATTTTTCATGAACGAACTGAGTTTGTTCTTTCAATTTTACTTTAATACTAAAATGTAAGCAAAGAACAGCAACAGACTTTTTCAGGCAGTGTGAGCAGGTTCGCTATTAAGCTAATAACTTTTGATTAGCGGCCTCTGTGTAAATTGCCGATTACTGTTCCGATTCTATGTAATAACTCATCAGCTATCGATTACATTTCGTTCTCCCCCGCAGTTCATCTTTGTCAAGTGTGGCGACAAGAAGTAATTGGCGACGCGTGCATAATAGTTTTATTTTTATTTTTTTTGTGTGCAAAATTGAGTGATTTTACAAAGGAAATACAACTTTAAATTTGGATAATTTGTGTTTGTCTATCCAGGTTAGTTAAATAATAATACGCTTATAACTAAGGCTAATATTTAATTACAGCCAGTTTCACTGTCCCTCTCATACTCTTTGTTCTCGTATATCGCCATTTCAATCGCCTAACAAATTTCACACGTGCTGCTTGCATTTTTGCAATGATATTTCAATGATCCGTTATGTGGTGCTCTCGCGCTCTCTATTCTTTTTGTTCTCGGTTCCTTCTTATTTGGTTTCTGATGAATGCGGCCCATCCACTGCCAACAATTCCCATACACTCGCAAGCACCTACACTAGCGACGAACATATTTGTGAATGGATGGGCCGCATAACTGTGGATCTTCTGTTTCATTCGCCGTCGGTCTCCATCATAATCTTTCGCCGTTGCTCTCGCTCGTTCACTTTCGCGGGCGGCTTTGTTTTTCGCCGTGTATTTTTGTTGATCCGTTTTGCGTTGCTGTTGCTGTTGCGAGCTGAGCCACTTGTGGATTCTGTTCTCGGTTCCTGCTTATTATCGCGCTTAAAGTCTGCGGTTGCTGTTGAGTTTCAAGAGCGCTCTCTTAATTGGTTCGTTTGCTTTCGCACATCATTTTCATTAAAATGCTTAAGGTAAGTTGCGCTGTTTTTCATTAATTACCATGTACCCTTCTGGGGTTTTTATGTAATTTCGCCTTGAAATGTATAACGCTGGACTGTAAGAATGCAGTACATACATACATACGAGTATGTCATATATGTATGTACGTGTATGTATATTTATTTACCTTCATATTTTACAGTTTGTTCACTCAGTCATGTTTCTCTGTGTTCTGCTTTAACTGTTGCTCTTTATCTGCCTCAGTCTGTCTTTATATCTATATTTTAATGATACCAATACCGATACCATTAACAATATCGATACTTTGCTAAGTTTCAGTCGCCTAAAAGCCTGCAGAAGAAGCTAAAGAGAGAAGTCTATTGTTTTGGCATGCAAATTGTTGATATTTGAGCTTAAATAAGCTTCATTGAATGTGAAACTAATTGAAATTCCTTAGCTGATGCATTTAAATAAATTAAATGCTTTTAATTAGAGTTCAAAGGTTATTCACACCTGGGCTTTGTGAATTTAATATGAATTTCAATTAAAATAGTATTTTAACAATTTCATATTGAAGCATTTCGAGAAATAATGATTATGTTTGTGTATGTGAATTCAAGGTATGCTGCAGGCCATTTTAACCACACATCTAACGGTTGCTTTGGGTTATTATCGTTATCATCGTAATGTGAGGAATTTGTTTAATTATGGCCAAAGTTTTGTGGGTTCATTAAAATGCTGATGGCTAATATTTCACATGTCTGTCTGACAAATCCCTGGGCATTCCGACTGTTTGCACTGGCAATTGAGTTGAATACATAATCCGAAGTATCTGAGATATGCCAAAGTTCCCTGCAGTTGGGCAAAAGGAGAGCATTTATAGCCTGGGGCGTTATGGCTGCCACACGCCCAGCCCCCCCGGAGCAAGCCAACTTGCCACACAAACCTTATCTGAGCTGCTGACGAAGTGACTCTCAACTCGACTTGACTCTCGGGCTGGTTGACTGCATATTTATTGCAAATTACAAAGCCCAAGTCACTTGGTTTGAAATAAAATCTCATTACTTGCAGCAGCCCGACGCACGCTCCTGATAAGGGTGGACAGGGGATGGGGACTGGGACTGTCTCCTGCTCCCAATTGCAGTTCACCAGACATATTTGTCACTTATGAAAGGGATAATTTGCTACGCTTGCCAGCGACAACAACAACGGGGGGCAGGCAGAAAAGGGGAGGGGCTGCTTTGGGATTTGTACAAAAGAAAAATGCCTGCGGCCAGAGGAAAATAGAGCAGGGTTGCACCAAAGAGCGGGGGTTGTAACGATGTAAAAGCAACGCAATTGCAATCGACTGTCGGCATTTTTATGCAAAACTTGTTAATCACATTTTATTGACACATTCGACAGGGGCCGCTGCGGGTCTGAAGGGACAAGGGGGGAAGCAGACTTTTGTCCTGCCACTCGGGGGAATCGATTTCCATTTTTAAATTGGCCAAATTAAGGGCGGCTTGGCTGCTGCTGCCTCTGCTGCTGCTGTTGCTGCTGCAAGCGTTGTCTGATAAGCAATTTGCAGCTGGAAAATACCCTCATTTGCCACACGCTCATACAGAGCACACACATACTTACACTCACACACATACTTACACACACACACACATGTTAAACAAGAGTCGACAATTGCCAAATTTAAAAGCAATAAACGTACGAGCAAATTTCTGGGTTTATGCCTCGTTCATTTTTTTTTTTATATTTTTTAACTGTTTGACAAGGGGGCAGCGGCGCGTGCCACCCTCTGTAGCCAACACCCCCACCAAATGTCTATGTCTACGTCTGAGCTCTGAGTTTTCAGTCTGACAGTCTGGCATTCCGGTGCTGCCTGTGCCATTGCCGAACTCACATGCAAACGCTTCCCTTTCATTTGCGCTTTCAATGCCAATTTGAGCGCACCCCCAGAGAAACCCAAACGGTTTCTTCTCCACCCCTTCCCCCTCTTTCACTTCCCCTTGTATTCATCGACCCCTATTGCAGGGCAGAGTTCAAACTGCGCTTTGGAAAAATGTCAAGTGCGGAATGTGCACTTTTGACAGTTTCAGTTCATTCGCCAGTCACTCACACCCATACTCACACTCACATACACACACACACACACACACTTAGACTCATTTGGAAGGGTCGCCCTGCGTCTGCTGAACCCTGACGATCCAGTCTTTAACCCTAAAACATCCCTCACACATCCATCTAGACACGTACCCATAATAAAACTTGCAGGCTGCCCGAAAACAAAACACAGCATAGCATTAGATTCCATCGAAGCTGCTCTACTGAAGGATACTCTGTACGGAATTATCGATAAGTATGGGTAGGGTATAGGCCTAAGGTATAGCCCTAAGGTTTAGCCCTAAAGTGTAGCCTGATTGTTCCTCTAAATGGAAAACACAGCACAGAATGAGACTCTATAAAAGCTTCTCAACCGAAGGATACCCTGTAACTGAAGCAGCTGCTATGACCTATCGATAGATCTGTATCCTTTGGGTATTCAATGTTAGGTCTTACCTTTAAGTCTTAACTTTAGCCTATCCTGATTGTATACACCCGTTCCGTAGTATACTTACAGGGTATTAGAAACAAAATCAAATATCAGTACAACAACAATTCTCATGCTCAGCGTGTGTTTTTTATGTTTTTAATGTGTTTCTTTTTGCTGCTGTTGGTGCTGCCTCTGGGGCGCCCTCCAATTGAAATTAGTTGCTGCTGCTAACAAAATAACAGTAAAAAACTTAATGCGACAGCAAACGACAACAAAGCAAGAGCAAAGCAGCAAAAAGGACAGGAAATAGAACCAGCAAAAGGAGAAAAACTTGAAGAGCAGAAGTAAAAAGTAAAAAGCAAAAAGCGAAACAAACAAAAACCTACAAAGCATTTGGTTGCTTTGGTTCAAAGCTCAAAGCCGACTGCTGGTTAAAGTTGCCACCGACAGTTGCCACCAACAGTTGCCATTGTTGTTGCCACTCTTTGTTGTTGCAGCTGCTCTTTACTCGCATTGTTGTTGTTGTTGTTGTTGTTAATTGCTGACTTAATGGCGCTTTAATTAAATCGCAACACTGCAGGCGACCCCAAGCCGAACGCCCCACAATTTAAGCATGTTTCAGGGCTGCTCTGGGAGGGCATATAACACTACAAGGGAATACACACATACATACGTATGTGTGGGTATGTGTGTGTGCAGTTTTCGCGTCATTTGTTATAGCTCCTTCTATTATTCTCATCAATGTCGAAGGTTATAAACTGTTTTTGGCAACAACTTGCAATTTTTATCAATAACAGTAAACAAATTTTAGCTGACCTCAGACAAAGTACTTTTTCCCTGTTTTGATAAGTTTTCATTGCTGTTGTTACTGCAACTTGCAAGTGATTCATTTTGTGGCAACCCCAAAGCTATGCAACACTCTTCTTTATTGCTGTCTGCTGCTCGATTTCGATCTATTTAACTACCCCGCATTTCAGTCTATTGTCTGCTGTCTATTGTGGCTTAATTGCTGCTGGTGCTGCTGCTGCTGCGACTTGAATTATCCTTATTGTTATCCTTGCTAGATGGCAACTCGATATTTTGGCGTGAAATTGCAATCAGCGCGGCCAACTAAACGCCGCAAACGGTTTCAGTTACCAACTCCACAAGGAGCATTAGATATATCACCCAGCGGGAACTGTCCACATGACAAACGTGCTGCCTAATACCCCCGTTTTTTCAGCACAAATAAAATTTCATTTTAATATCCTTGACCACAATAAAGCGCAGCGTGAACAAAGGTTAATAACTGTTAAAACAAAGGCTTTCAAAAGATTATCTAATATTATGCACATGGAAAACAGACAACACACCCACACACACACACACACACACACATGTATATATATAGACTGTAAGAGTATCGCATAGCCCTGTAAAAATGATGGAAATATTTTGTTTTCTTTCTCTTATGATATTTACGTTTAATCAAATGGAAATCCATTGCAAATACTGAAACCGTAATAATAATATCACAGTATCAATGTAGTAGGTACTCCCATATATATATATATGCTTCTGCATATCAGCGCCTGTCTGTGCCTGTCTGTGCATGTTCGTAGCTGCCTCAAATTGCAGTAAACATAATCTCTATTGGATTTTTGTTTTCATTTCTTATTGCAACGGATGGAAATGTATTTATTTTGTGGTTGTGAGCTTTACAGTACGCAATCAAAAAATATGCACACACACACACATACACACACGCATATAGTATTTTAATTAAAGTCGCAATCGCTGCAAAAAACGTTTCACACACACACACATACAGATATAGCCACAAAAATTCATTATATCCGCAACGTTCCACAATTTGTTTAACATTTCAAAACAATTGCAGAAAACAAACTGATTGCCCATCAAATAACTATAGGAAAAAATATAGAAAATATATTTTTGTTTCATTGAACATTTGATAAATTGAAAAACTGATTAAAAAACGTAATAATATTATCGTTTTTTTGTTTGCGTGCCTTCAAGCATTATTAATAAATTTAAATCAGATGTCAAATTGAAAATTATAATGAAAAATGAAAATTGATTTGCTTTTTACAAATGTAAATGTGATTAAAAGTTAATCAATGACTAAATCCATTTAGTGTAGAACAATTGAGTGCTTTCAATTGGCAATTGCCGCAATAAGTTTTTAATTAGATTTGAATGTTGGAATGGCCAGGAGGCAAGCAGATTCCAATAGGACTCGCACCACATGGCGTATGATTAACGCAAAATAGTTTCCTGTTAGAATTTAAATGAATTTTTAATTGAAATACTTTTGAAGTTGATTTGCATCGTCGATGCGCTATCTAAGCTTGCAACAGATTCGATGTTTGCCATTATTTATCCATTTCCATTTATCTGTGGCACTCTGGGAGAATCACGCATGAGGACACAATCCTTGTCCCTGATTGTCCTTGTTGACAGACGAACACACACAGAGACACACACGAGTCATTAGTGTCGACAATTATGAGAGCGCATAAAAAGCTGTTAAGTAGGCGATAGATTGGTGGGGCAGCTGATGGTCGTATGTGGCACTTGATTTCGGGGCACGCACAGCAAACAACATTTGGTGGCAACCCACAGGCAACGTTCAACGTTCAACGTTCCGACACTGCAAAGCCCTTTGGTCAACTGTGTGTTGTTCCAGTTTTTGCCAGCTCAGCGAACAAACACACAACGTGGCACTTTTTATTTTGCCGCTTGCCGCTTGCCACTTGCTGGATGCCACTTGCCACTTGCCACTTTCCACTTGCCACTCAACAAAGTGCTGCCGTTATGAAAACGAATGCGAAAAGCGAATGTCCTACGACGACTCACAGCAAAAACGTTAGAACACAAAAATACACACACACACGCACGCCCCACTCACACACACTGCACACACACAAAAAAATATGAAAAAAAGCGTGGAAAAAGAAAAACTGACAGTGATTTTGTAATTAGAGCGCTGCCATTGGGGCACGGGCTGCAAATGCGCAAAGTTCAGCATTTGACACGCACAGCAAATATTTTTGCCTCTGTTCGACTGTGTGTGCTCATGTGTGTGTGTTTGTGTGTGTAAGGACCCAATTGCAGCCATCATAAGTATTGCTGATAAGCTTCCGTTTTCACACGGCGTAAAGTACTTTACAGCTCAGACATCTCTAATGCACTTCAGCCTTCAATTCTTTTCACTTGTCAGAAAAAGGGAAAATTTCATGACTTGCAGTCGACTTGCAATAAACTGTTAACTGGCAAGCTAACATGTCCATTTTATCCTTTGAGTTAGTGACATTCCATTCGCAACTACATATCCTAGCTAGATACTAAACTGGGTTACATAGAGTAGAGAACGTGTAGCTGTAAGAATAACACGCATACGCCCCATAAGCCTCATATGACAAGCCAATCAAGAAATTGAAACAACTCGCAGGCAGCTACACTTTTTGGGCAATGTTGTTGCAACTCTCTCATACTTACACTTGGTCCTTATTGTAGAACTTTTCCTGGAAAAGAAAACCCAAAAGATAGTAAATAAATAGAAAGATTTTGTTGTATTTTGTTGATGATTCAAAAGGAACATTTATTTAATTTGCTTTTTGTTTTTCTTTGTTTTCTTTTGCACAAAAATTTAATTTCTGTTTTAATAATGCTTTTGTCACATATACATATACATATTCATACATACATATATGTATATATCCACCACCCACAAAGTCAGTTTCTTCTCCCTACCAAAAAAAAAAGAAATAGATAGAAAAGAAAATACTGTCGCACAGATGAAATATCGTTTAGAGTGTGTCGTGTGTGTAGTGTGTGTTGATTGTGGGGTGGGGTGTAATTTTAGCAAATATTTATCAATACACATACACATACATTTATATCTTAAGTTAGACAGAGACAGAGAATACATCTAGATATATATAAATGGGATAGAGTGAGAAAATCTGTATGATAATTTTGTGTTTTATGTGTCCTTCGATTGCTCTTTCTGTGAGTGTGTCTGTGTGTGTGTGTGCTGTGTGTGTGTTTTAGTCTTAAAAGTACACAGAGAAAACCTAGTTTATTTTAGTATTTAGTTTAAGTCAAGTATCTTTTGCAGTTTTGTATATTTTCTCATGGTATTTGCAGTATTTCCCTTGGGGATTTGTTTTTGCTTTTTCGAGTTTTAGTTTTAGTTTTCGTTTTAGATGACAAAATATGCATAGTATATAGTACACATAGATACAAACATACAATTACAAGTTAAGTTATATATATATATATAAATATGAAACACATTCAGTTAGTTATAGTTGTGTGTATGTGTGTGTGTGTGTGTGTGTGATGTGTGTGTTATCATTAACTATTTAAAACTGTTTTACACTTAGTTATGCAACGTTAAGAGATTGAAATCGAGTGGTTATTCATCTGTCTAGTAGCTTCACAAATAGTATATAGTATATATAGTATAGTATATATATATATACGTTATACATTAGAAGAAGAAGAAGTTGAGACAGATTCAGCAGAGATGATTTATTTCGTAGTATATTAGTATTTGAGTATTTAGTATTTTGTGTTTAGTGTTTAAAACGCAGTTAGTAACATTTATAATATTCATCAGTGTTTTTTTTCATTACCTTTGAGTGCAAATTTGATTTTGAGCTTGTTTTTCGTTTGCCTATGCTTAAAAATAAAACATACATATAGATACATTGAGACATACATACACTTATACATATATATATATATATATATATGTAGGCTTACATAGCTAGACGAATAAGCAACTGTTAGTATTTCGTTAAATGACTATTTTTCTTTGCTTTTATCTGAATTTTCCGGTATATTAACTACTATTTAGTATTCGATTTATTGCACTTTACCGGCGTTTAATCTATTTTCTTTTTTTTATGTGCCGTTTTATATGGTTGAATCTATTTTATTTAAATTTATCTTATTTTTTCCTTTGCTTTGTTTTGTTTGCATGTTTTATGAGCAACTTTCAGTTGCTTTTGCCAAAACGAAAATGCAAATAATAAATATGACTACAGATAGAAACAGGAACAGAAACAGACAAAAAAAGGGTGGAAACAATTGAAGCTAAACTAAGGCATAAATAACAACAATAATAATATCTTAAATCTAAGCTGGAAACAGGACGAGCAGAAATAAATAAAATAAAACCAAGAAACTTTAAGCCAAGTGAATGTGCTGCTTGCAAAATACAAGTAGAGCTCAACTATAAGTTCTACTGAGAAGCTTTTCTAGGAGCTCTTAAAAAGATTAAACACAGAGTTGAGCTGTAGTCTTTCTAGCTGCTTCTAAGGAGTCTTTATAGCTGGCTATAAGGAGCTTTTCCAACAGCTTCAAACGAAATTAGAAACAGCAATCAGCTGTAAGATCTGAAGAGCTCTTCTAAAGAGTTTATTTAACAATCTCTAAGAAGCTTTTCCGACAGCTTCAAATGAGTTTAATAGCAGCACTGAGCTGTAAGTTCTGAAGAGCTTTTTTAACAGCTTCGAAAGACATTAAAAGCAGAGTTAAGCTGTAAGTTCTGAATACCTTTCCTAGATGCTTCTAAGCAGGCTTCAAAGAGGTTTTCTAAATAATTTAATGATCTGTGACTTTGAAGAACTTTTCTATCGGATTCTAAAAACCTTTTCAAGCATTTTCTGAGGAGCTTATCTAGCAGCTTCAAGCCAAGACTAAGCTAATTCTGTAACAGCTTTTTACCTCATCTCCTAAGCGGTTCTTCTGTCGAGATGAACTTTAACCTGAATACAACTTAAAGCTTGTCTATTGCTAATTGCAAATTGTATATCTCTCTCTTTCTCCTTCTCTTTCTCTTGATTGAAATAGACTAAAAGCCGTAGAATTGATAACTTTTAGCGTTTAACTAAAATATTTTAAAATTTACTGCAGTTTTTTTGTGAGAATGGAAGTGTGAGTGGGTGTGTGTGAGAGTGTGTGTGTACGTAAGATTGTGATTAAGGAGAATTAAGTGAATTTGCATTCAAAGTTAACAATTGCTGTGTTGTTGTAGGAGTAGTAGAAGTACTTTTAGTAGTGGTTTTAGTGTCTGTCTTTTCACCTGATTCTAATTTGAACTTCAGCTGCCTTTTTGTATCTCATGTACGAGTATATATAACATATATATCGGTTATCTGATTCGATGCACAATCAGTCGAGAGTCGTTCTATGTGTCTTATGTATAACTTACTTAAGTATCGTCTGTGTATGTGTTAATAATAATATATAATATGTATATAATAATAATGAACTCGTAATACTCATAATAATAAATGCTCGTTGGTAAATAAATACATAAATACGTATATATATATATATCTGGAATATATATATATATATCTTTTGATAACAACTGAGGACAACATTTGAGAACAAAAGATTCTGTATTTTGTTGTCGCACATCCAACTCGTATCTATCTCTCTCTCTCTTACTTTCTTTCTCTTTCTTTCTTCTCTGCTCATATACACATTCAATAAAATATGCATTCTCAATATCATTCACAATCGTTTATCTTTTATTTGTTTGTATTTGTTTTTGCATATTTGCATATCGCAATCTGAAGTGTATATATATATGTATGTAAGTACGTATATGTGGGTGTCTGAGTGTGTGTGTGTGTCTGTTATCCTTAAGTGTATTCAATTTCTAACTACTTATATGCTCAACTGTGCTTACGTTTGAGCATTCCAGTAAACGCTTTCGCCCCACTTTCGCCTCACTTTCTACCCAAATGTTTTGACTGCATTTTATAAGAGTTTCTCCTGTTCTGAGCTATTGCAAGTGCATTTAGTGTTAGTGAAAACGTTTCTTGGAACACCTAAAGTACTGCTACCATTTCTGGCTTCATCTCTGCATTTGTTTTGTGAAGTGCAAGTGAATGCAACATTGTTAATTTAATTGGTTTCGTGCCACTTCAACACCTTAATAGTACTTACTTAGACATTTATCTTTGTATCTATATATAGATACACATACATATATAATATATATATACATATACATTCAAAGAGTAGACACAAAAATTCTAACAGGTAATTCACATCAAATCTCACATTTAAAATGCAAAAGTATTCAATTAATTTAACTCTACTTCCTCCCTCTCTCTTCGCTCTTTCTCTCTTTAAAACTCAGCCCAAGAGGCAACCTTTATCTTCATCCCGATTCAATTTCTTACCCTGCAGCGCTATCAGTCAGTTTATCCTGTTTCTTAGATATACATGCCCAGATCCACGTGAAAGTCCTGCAGGTAGGACAGCAGCTGGGAGGGGGTGGGACGCTGCTTTGGTTCACAGTGCCAGCAGCAGTTCATGACCGTAAAGCTGCATCCGTAGCGAGTGTAAATTAGGGTTTGGTCATTAAGCTAGAGCAAAGGCTACTTACAATTCATCCGGACAATTGACGGGCTGCTCCAGGCGGTAGCCAGCAGCCAAATAGTTGCTAAGCTCGAATATGTCCACCTCCTCGTGCGGCATCTGTGCCAGTGTGACCAGCTCCCAGTAGAGCACGCCCAACGACCACACATCGCCCTGTGTATTGTAGACCTTCTTCTGCAGCGACTCCAGCGACAGCCACTTCAGTGGACGATTCTCATTGTCACCCAGACAATCGTAGTCATCCGGAAACAGATCTCGGGACAATGCACTATCGCAAATCTTCACATAGGCCTCCTCATCCAGGCTGTAATTGTTGGAATTGGTTACCCCTGAGCTACCCCAAAGACTCTCCCTTCTACTCACTAGCAATTGCGTGTGGCCAGATCCTTGTGTACAATGCCCAAGGAGTGCAGATAGGCCAATGCCTTGGTGATGTGCAGTCCAAACTCCACCAGCTGGCGGGTGCTCAGGGCTGTGCTCGACTCGCGGGACTTTTGCAAATAGCTGGAAAAAGTAGATAGAAATATATCAATTAATGTCGCCCCGATTGAAGCTTTGCTGCTGGTACGTACATCTTGAGATTGCCCTTGGACGGATAGGGATAGGCAATCTCCGGTGGACCGGGCAGCTCTGTGTTGGCCAGCAATGGGGCAAGAATATGCTGGTGGCTGACGCCAATCAGCAGCGAGGCATCCTGCAGCAGGCAGGCAACTTGGGTCAAGGAGGCGCCATCGATGACCGTCTTCACCAGCGCATCGCAGGTCTCGCCCAGCTTGCCCGCATAGATGCGTCCAAAGGTGCCCTCCTTGATGAGCTGCTCGTAGGTCAAAGCTCCTGGCTGCACGCTGGGTATGCGCCGTAGACGCTCCTTGGCTTTGTCGCCGTGTCCGTGACTGCCCACAGTGATGGTGCTGCCAGTGGCAATGCCACCAAAGAGGCTGCCACTTCCATGTCCACGGCTGCTCTTCGGTGTGGACATGCTGCAGGGCTGTAAACAAAACAGATTGATAAATAAGTTCCCAATCCCCGGAATGACTTTAAGATTTCTTGAAGGAACACAGTTTATATCTTTTGATATCGTGCAATTACCACGCCTCCTGCCCCTGATATATGTGGCACACTTGTATCATCAAAACTCATTTAGGTCTGGAGCTGTCTGTGTGTGTGTGTGGTTGTGGATTGGGCAGGATGAGACCAGGTGGAGGCAAATTGCGAAAGGGCAATGGAAACGCAATTTTAGCTGCCGGATTTGCATCTTTCAGTTTGCATCCGTTTACCGTTTGTCATGCACTTGGCTGCGCTTCGTTCATTCATTTTAATGAATTGAGTTCCGTTTCCGCTTGAAGGAACTGCTGATGTTGCCAACTGGCTCAAAACAGGAGTCTGAGTTGGCGTTACCAACGGCGTCAAAGACTACTAGCTGCCTCTGCCTCAGCCTGTGCCTGTGCCATAATTTGTGTATAAAGTAGCGAGTGATATGGATGGAGAGAGGCCAGAGTCTAGGACAGCACAAGGTAGGACACAGGACTGGGTATCGTAGGGTATAAGGCAGAGTAGGGACTCGAGAGCTGTGCCGTTTCCGCCAGGACAGCCGTAGTTGTCTTATGGCATGAATAATTTATTGGTTGGCAAAAAGCTTTAATTCGTCGAGCATTATGTTTGCATAGCCTTGTGCCTTGTGCAGGACGAGAGGAGCAGCAACCCAGGGACCTAGACAAGCTCCAGCAGCAACAATGAGGAACGATGAACGCAGCTGTAGGATGTTGCGAGCCGAGTTGTATAAACAACGTTTTTGGTGGCCTTCCAGAGACAGCAGGAAATTGATGGCAGAGGGAGGGGGAGGAGGAGCTGGGGGCTGGTACTCAAGGATATGTATACACCATAGGGGCAGCAGCAGGGGTGTAGCCTCCCAGCTCCGGATAGCAGCTCATTTATTTTCATAAAATACACAGCAAAAATCATTTACCAACGCAACGCTGGGACGCAGAATGGGAGAAAGAGAGAGAGGGGATAGAGAGAGGAGGAAGGGAGCAAGATTTGTTCTATGGAAATCTCAATTCGCTGGGCTAATAAACTCAAGAAAAATCTCTTCATTTTATTCTTAATTTGGTGTGGAAATTTACATAAAGGCGAGCAACTAATGCGTTGTGTGCCACATTTGGTGGCAAGGACCGAGTTGTTCGCGTAAATCTCCATCAGCGGAAGGATAGGGAAAGAGGAAGAAGCGAACTTGACTCCACCTGAATCCTGGCTATAACAATTTCGGTTATTAAAAGTAACAGCTCCATTCCAGATGACAATATGCCTGGTGTACGGCTGCACTGGCAGCGAATCGCTGCCGCGTGACCCACGGCAAAAGGACAAAAGGACGACACACACACACACAAACAGAAAAACAACCACATTGAGTGCAATAAAAACAATAGTTGTTTGCCTTTTGTTAGTGAATTTCATTCATTATTGCCTTTATTGCCACTTTCCTGAGGCACTTGCTCCTGGCTGTCTCCCTACACGAATTGTCTCTGTTTTCCTTTGTGATCTTGGTGTTATCCTTTGTGTTCTGCCTGTGCCTGACTGCTTTGTTGCTGGTTGTTGCTTGTTCGTTGCAGTCGCACAAAGAAAATTCAATTAAAACGCAACAATATCGCACTCCATCATCAAAGCACCAGCTCCTGCTCCTGGTCCTGCTCCTGGCTCCTGTTCCTGGCTCCTGCTCCTGGCTCCTGCTCCTAGCTTGGCTTTGGCCAGCTCATCAACACGCTGGCCATGTCAGTGGCAGTTCGTGAGTGCGACGCTGGCGATAAATCCTTGTCGCACAACATGCAAAACGCACCACACACACACCACACACACACACAAGGACACACACAAAAGCCAAGCCAGGAGTCAGGAAGTGGGTGGCAAACAACAATGTGACAACAAAAGTGTCTGCGGGCTGCCCCAAAGGCAGCACCGGCGTCGCTTTTATGGCCCTACCCCACCTGGCAGCGCAGGATGAGGCACAATCCCTACCAGAAAGTCCTTGTATGTTAACATATATAATAATAATGTGTTTGTGTATGTGTTTGTTATCAGTGCAGAGTCGCCTCATTGAGCACACAGGTCAAGTGTAATTAGATTCCACGTAAGCGGCTTAACACAACAATTATTGCTATTAGCCAAAGTCCAGCAAAACATATGGAAACTGCCTGAAAACAAGGAAGCAGGAGGTTGGACTCCATCCAGGCTTAAAGTAAGTTTTGAATCTGCTTTTTATCAAAGTTGAATATGCATATATATATATATATATATATCTGTTTACATACATATCTGTTTACACACATCAATCGGTTGTACATCTTGTTAACTTGGCCATAAAAAAGCTTTACTGTAAATATTTGTTCATAAAAGAGGGAAAAATTTGCTGAGTTTTCAGTTGAAGGCATAAAATAACTGCAATTTATTTCCCATTTGAACAGACTCTGAGCAAACATTATGCATTGCAGTGGATTACAGCTCTCTTTCACACCCTCTCTCTCTCCCTGTCTCTGTCTCTCATTTAGTGCTGTTTCCTTTACTCTTGTGTATCTCATTCCTTTGTCATTTGGCATTTTGCAATTGCCTGAAAAAGCAAATGCTGATGACCAATTTTGGACTGAATATTGCAGCAGCATTTTGTAGCTGCTTCTGCTCTATGTTTATACGAAAATTGCAACCACCTCCCGCTCCCTCACCCCACCCCCTTTTGAGTACGCCTCGTCAACGCCTCTGGCCTTGGTGCTGCTCCTCCCACACATGCGATCCAAAAGAAAAGCTATTTTTGTGGGGCATATTAAAAGTGCATGTCAAATAGACAATATTGCTATGGTTTCCCCTTTAGATATTGTTGTTGCTACTGTTGCTGTTGCTGCTGTTGCTGCTGTTGCTGCTGGTGTTGCTGTTGTTGTTGTTGTGGTTCTTATTGCTAGAACCTAAAATTGGAAAGCATCCGTTGGCTGTCAACTGTCGACTAGTCGCAGTTCTCATCTCGCTTTTGCATTGACACTCCGGACTTGATATGAGATGAGAAGCAGCAGCAGCCACCAAATGGCTGACAGCTATGAGGCACAGCTAGAAGTAGGGGAGGAAAGAGTCGAAGGGGGTGGTGGGGGTGGGAAATGCTGCTTGTTAGTATAAATTTGCACAAATTTAAACTCAATGTGACAGTGGTGTTAGAGGGTTGGGCTTTGTGTTGCTCGCCTGCCAACGAGGCGACACTTGGCAACACATAACCAAAAGCAGCAACACCAACAACAACAACACAAATAGCAATGGCGACAACGTCCCTCAAAGCGTTGGCTATGTTGTCGTTGGGTTTGCAGCTGTTTGGCTTTGTTGTGACATTTCTAATGACAACACAACATGACAGGGTGGTTGCTTAGGGGGTGTTGGCGGCAGCGGCGCTGCTGCTGCTGCTGCTGGCCTGCAAATGACACATGCACACACACACACACACACCAACGCTCACACACAAAACACATTCACACAAATACACACATACTTTGGCATAGACACAGAATTTCGGCTCGTACACTTGACAGGCGTCTGATTTGTTTATGTCACTTGCAGCTCTACGGCTGCCCACACACACACACACACAGTAGCACACACACTCCGCACAACCACACCGTTGACTTGCCTCGGTTCGTAATTAAAAACGCTTGATGACAATTTGGCAACGTTTCGTGTCCCTGGCAGCATTTGCCAGCAACTAGAATGCAACACAAACTTTCAGCCAGCAGCAGCGGCAGCAGCAGCAACGTTAAGCGGCAACAATTTCGGCGCTATTTCTGCTCTACACACAGTGGGTCAAGGATATTGCAGGAAATAATAACTCTACTTCTATATCATATATATAAACTTATATATATCTGCCCTAGATATAAGTTTTAATCATGATTTGAAACATAAGCAACATTTCTGGTGGACCCAAAGATTCAATCAACTTGCAACTCAAACCCACTGTGCATGCCTCAAATTGTTGTTAGCTTGACACAAGACGAAAACTATGCAGATGGCTGATGCTCTTGCAATTACACACAAATACACAAACACACACACACACACACACACACACAGAGAGTGTGTGCCACAGGCATCTTTGCGGTCAGCAAGAGCAATGTGTACATATTACGTATACGACTTGTCACCTTCGCATTAGATGCGAAAGCAACTGCCTAATGAACTTAAATTAGTCAGTCAGTCAGTTGGAAGCGTCGTAAAATTTACTTTCTAGAACCCTGAACACAATTATATTTCAATTTAAACCTGGGCAGACAGCTATTCCTCCGGTTAGAGCCTTTTAATCAAGGCTCAGGCCTAGTGCTGCTGCTGTGGTTTTTCCTCGTATTTCAAGTATTTTTCAACTAACGGGAGGAAGTCTCATTAATTTCGAATTTTGCTGTTGCTGCCGCAGGACCTGTGTCCTGGCCGGGAGGGTTGAACTGTGAGTCTTCTAATTGGCAGGCAAAACTAATTTGAATTTTCGTTTGATTTATGTCTGATCGATTTGTTCATCCACCTGCCTACTCCTTGTCTCCGCTTTATGACAGTTTGATGAGTTGCCAGTTCGAGTTCGAGTTCCAGTTCCCGTTCCCGTTCCCAGCTCGTTAAAGTTCGACATTTAATAACAGCTTAGAAAAGTTTTAGTCGCCTTTGTTGGTACCACAAAATAAAAAAGTGCTCTAAAGCGTCTAATGCAAAATTAAAAGGCCTAAAAAGCCACGAGGCTAATTAAACGTGGCGTATACTTAACCCATTACACACACACACACACACACAGGTACATCTACAGCTACACCTAATTACAGGTAATTACCTTTCAATTAAGCATAGCGTGCCGCCAGACACGCCCACAGCTGACAGTTGGAATTCAATTTCTTTGTTACTTCAAAGTTACGAGAATTTGACTTAAGAAACTCAATTTGACCCATCAAAACTGTCAGCGTCTGAATATTCTAATGGGTTTCTAATGAGAATGTTATTTTAATTAAATCGATTACTTGTTATCGATTACCTTGCTACAGGTGTGTCTTAAGCCACAGCATAAATCACAGGAGACAAACTAGCTCGAACTAAGCTGATTTGGTTATCGGACTTATTCAGTTGTATCAGAGCCTAATCTTATCAGTGCTAAGTGATTGCTGTCAGCTGGTCAGATGGTTCTCCATCGTCGGAGCTCCACTTAGTTTACGGAAAGTGACCGCAATGGAATCAAGAGAAAGCAACAAATACGCATCGTCACTCAATGCAGTCCGGAGCTTTTGGTTGGTGTGAAAACCACAAAAGCCTGTTCAACGTTTATTGCCCGAACCTGCAGCTGCCCAAATCCCACACAAATCCCATGACCGACAGCCAGAGAACATCTATCTTTCTCTCTCTTTTGACCAGGCTAACTGACTAACAGGGTAACAAAGACAACATCCGGTGGTAACTTGCGTTTGCCTCTCTGCGGCTGACAGGAAGCAATCAATAGTGTAACGGCAGACAAAAGCATCCGATGTAGTTTGCCATTATCCTGACTGGAAGTGGACCTAAACCTGAACCTGTACCTGGACCCAGACCCGGACCTGGTCAGAACAAAGCCGGACTAACAAAAAATTCAACAGAATTCTGGGCTAACAGAATGCAAAAACTGTTGAAAAAAGGAGTCAACTGACAGTTGCGCAATTTGTCAACCTTCGCCTCAAACGCAACTTCCCTGCCGCTCCACGTCCCTCATCCGACTAGACGCAAAACCCCAACAGACATTAAAGTGTTCCCCCCAGCCCCTCCCCTCCCTTCTTTTCCCTTTCCCTTTTGTTGTGTGTCGCAAATGTAAATAATGCGTTTTAATCAAAAGAACAACAGTGGAAAATCCATTAACGACGTACGTGCTGGCCCCAAAAGGGGGTCCCTTTCCCACTTCCCACTCCCCTCTCTAGGCCTAGGCTTAACTTTTTCCATGCTGCGCGCGTCATTTGCAGGTTGATTTACAAATTTCTTTAATGAGGCGACGACAACATTTTTAATTAGCACCTGTTCATGTCGCATCTCGCACGAATCTCCACTAATCTCCATAAAATACTCTAACCAGCGGGCGTGCTCCATGCAAATTAATTTTCAACTTTGCGCTGTCTCTTTTCTTCCGCTCCGATCTCTTCCTACTTCTTTTGCCTGCTCTTTCCTGTTCCGCTTCGCTTCCTCACGCACTTTACAACTTTACCCCTAATGATGTGATTCAAATGCGTCGCATGGCATCGAGGTGACTCCGAAGCCAGCGCCTGGCGCATAAACCGTCTACTCCCTTCGACATGTTCAACCACAGGAGCTGGTTGCTCCTATCCCATCTAAGCTAAGCCCTGATCCAATATCCCAATGCCTGCCCATGTTTGACTTAGTTCTCTTTGTTGTTGCCGCTGCACATGACGTGCAACCTGCCTAGGAACCAGCTCTGGCCCTAGTTCCACCTCTCCCTTTTGGCGGTTTCCCCCTTGACGCGATGCTTTTGCTGCAATAATATTTTGCAAGTGTTTCCAAACAAGCACAAAGTCATGTTTCAACAGCTGTAGATGTAGTCTGGCTTCTGTTCGTTGCTGTTTTTATTGTTATTTACCCTCGCAAAGCCCTCCCCTCTCCCCTGTCCCCCCTCAGCTCCAACCGTTTACATTCCATCTGGTGTAATTGTTGTAGTCCCCGCTGCCATTAGCTAAACTTTTGCTGCACATTAAAGCAATTTGGCCAACATTTATAGACTGATTTAATAGAATCCAAAGGGTGTGGTTCGTCCTACGAGGAGTAGATATCGTTCAGGGAAAGGGGCAGGGAAGCCCCACACAAATGAGATATTTCCACACAAGTGAGCAGATCAGGACCATGAACGTTTCACTGTGTGCACTTGGATATAATTGTTTGACTAAATGAGTGCCTCTCCCTTTGTCTATACCCCAAACCCAAACCCTGCCTCATCCTGCACCCTGAAGTGTGTGCATCAGTTTGCTTAAAGCTCACACACACACAAAGAAGTGTAAGAGTTGGGGTTCATAACAAGAGAACAGCAATAATTATGGCAAGCCTCCCATCCAACCACCCCTCCATCTACGAGTAGATCCACAAGGAGAGGCATATGCAACACTCGACTCCAATTTGGGGCTCCACTTTTGTTGAAATTCATTTAATTCCCAGTCGTCTGCTTCAATGCGTCTCTCCGGCAGATAACAACGAATGGATATGACTCCTGAAGCTGGAAGCTGAAGCTCTTGTGTGCTTCCAGATAGATATCCATGTGAATGTGGCTCGGCTGGGACACGCTTGTGGCTGCTCATGTAGCACTTGTCCCCGAATCCGTTGCCACAATAAGTATGAAATTGAAATCTAAGCAAACACAATTCGTTGGGCAAACAGGACGAAGTGGGAGAGCGAGAGGCCAAAGGAGAGAAAGAGAGGGAGAGCATCTTAAGGAACAAGTTGCAAATAAAAATTCAAAGGAGTCTCCATGGAAATAGAATAATTAATTATGCGTCGATGAAAATTGCGTTAGATGATGGTGACGAAAATGGGTCCAACAATCACCATGATGGCAAATGGCAACGAAGGAGGAGGAGGAGGATGAAGAGAAGGAGAGGAATAGCAAAAAGTAAGAGAATAAGGCGACTTTGTTGTCTAGGAAAACTGTAAACGATGGCGAGACTAGGGTCTGTGGAATGTCGAATGTTTACAGGCCAACAAGTTAAAATGTGAGGAGAGATTGGGGGAGGGTCGAAATAGGAGGAGGGTAGAGATTGGAGGAGGCATGAAACTGGAGGAGGAACGAAATAGGAGGAAAAGAGATAAAAAGGAACCCTCAAATGTGTAAAAACTTTTCTTAGTGTATAATAAAATAAATTAGAGGGATTCCTGATTATGTGCTAGGGATAATGCTTGGGGTTTCCTTGGGTGCTTCCTTGGGTTTAAGTTGTGGTCTCTTTAAAGTGGATTAGCTTAAAAATACTTTGCTAATTTTCACTCTGCGACTAGTTCGATTGGAAGAATAACAAAATGCTGCCAGAGCCAATGGCGAGGATAAAGGATAAGGGTGTCTGTCTGTCTGTCTGTTCCGTCTGGGACTGTGAAGCACCTTCCGTTTATCTTAACAGACTCACAGGCTGCCTCAACCCAAGATATCCATATGTATATGGGAACTCGTATCAACATAATTTACCTCTGCCGGCAGTGGGTTTGTGGGTCGTAAAGCGAAGTACGTGAGTGCCACGCAAAACTTGCCCCACCCCCAACTTGGCCCAAAGAACCCCAGCAACCCGGCAACTCGGCATTCTGGCATCCCGGCAGGCAGCACTTGGTGTGGAAGAGATCCGCATATTTATGAATGGCTCTTGTTTCGAGTTTAACGCACAACGGGAGTTTTATCAGCTCGTAAATATAAATTAGAATTTAATTTTTATCTTCGTGGAAAGGTGGCACGAGGTGGCAGCCTTGGGAGCAGCCATCGACTAGAGAGCCACACACAAATTGGTATTGAAGTAGATTCGGTGGCCAGGACAACAATCCGAATGGAGATTGAACTTCAACGGGATTCATATCCATTTGTGTCTGGCACACGGCACGTGTCGCAACATATCAAAGGCTTTGATTTACCTGAGGGCCAGTGTTCCTGCCCAATCAACCCCTAGGGTGCCATCGTATGGCCACAGCATCAGAATCAAAAGCAGAATCGAGCATGGATGGAGGTTCATGGACTCACCTGGGTTAGCTGGGACGAAGCGTAGTAGGATATCCTCGAAGGACAGACCGATTCTGGTTTCGAGTAAATAGTCTCGGCGGCCTGGTCTCCCATTGGCAGCAGGGCAGTGGCATAGGGTGTGGGGGTGGGAGAGCTGCGGAAACCTGTGGAGCAGAGAATAGTTTGTTTTCGATGTATGGAGGAGATGGGATAATGAGCAGAGGCAAAGACTTACGGTCGAAAATGCTGCACGACTTTTTGGTGTCCGCTGGATATTTGTTAAGGCTGGCAATTGTGGCATAGGACCCGGTGGCACTTGGCGGTCGTCCAAGAGGATCAAGGCGAATGAACACGTTCTGATGACTGCCATATCCCGCAGTGGTGAAGCTGGTGCTGATGGGAGAGAGAGAGAGAGAGAGAGAGGGAAATGTGAGTGTTATGCTCAGGGAGATAATTAAATTGATGGGCAATTCAATCGGTCTTACTGCAGCGAGTCCTGGCGCAGCTGTTTGCGAGCTCGGACATACATCATGCTGGCCACAAGGCCTACGGCGAGGACCAGGCCCAGCGCACACGCAGCGGCGCTCATCAGTGCAGGTCCTTGGTTAGGGGCGTGGGCTGGAGCTGGCGATTGGTTTGGCTCCGGTGATATGCCTGTGCGATGCAAAATAATGGGATAAATTGACAGCGGGTGAGCTGGTGAGAGAACACGTCTTACCCTTGGCACAGATCTTGTTCCGTTTGAAGTGGAGCCGGGTGTCATTGAAGCGGGGTGGTCCCTGCACTACCATGTTAACATTGACCGGCAGTTGGAGGCTGGCGTTGCCGGTGCAGGGCAGGTACACCAGAAAGGACTCGATCTCCTGCGGCACCAGACCCTTGTGTGGTATGCTCAGCGTGGGTGTGCCCAATGCGTCCTGGTCGTTTGCGTATTCGATGCTGATTGTGTAGCGCAGCTGTGAGATAGCCAGTTAATGGAGTGCAAATCAAATTTGAAGTGATAACAAGGGAATGACATAAAAGTGGAGTTGTAGAAGAGGTGGCTTACCGGATAAGCGATGAGACTCTGCCAGGAGAACTCCAGCTCATGCACATCTGCAGGAACAGGGACGGTGAAGTGCATCGCGTATGTGTTAATGGCTCCCTCGTGCACGTAGAACAAATCCGCCTCCAGCCCTGCCAATGCGATGAAATGACAACAGGAATCACAATGAAAATGAGAAGAAGAATGAGAATGAAAATGAGATTGGGTTGCGGATGCATTTCAGGCATAAAGGGAAAGTTTATTTCACAATTTGCTTTGTTACAATTCCTCCCCTCTGGGATTCCTTTCTCTGGAGCTCTTTAGATTTTCTACTGCTGTGCAAACTTTGTGCATTTTCTGTTTACTTTCCCTGCAAGTTGACGGCAATGTTCCGTTTTCCCGACGTGGTTTCACCTTCCAACTTGAACGGAAATTGATTTTCCCTGCAATAGGGGAGGTGAGCTTCACAGCGGCTGAGGGCATGCCAAGGGAACTGAGGAAACTGAGACGGGGGAATGGTAAACAAAACCCAAGACACAATAATAATCGAAATCGAATCCGTCACCAGCAGGCGACAATGCAATGGGGCGTCAATTGGTTCTCGCTCTTGGGTTGCTTCAAATGGCGCGCGACAGGCAGCCGTGGGATGGGATAGGGGTGGCATTTCAAGGGGCGAGACCAAATATTAAAAGGTGTCAAATGTTGTCTAACTCGATTTGAGACGAGACGAGACGCGACGAGACGACATCATCATCATCTTCTTTCGCTTTGTAACTCTAACTAGCTACGAGAACATCCTAATCCCTGACCCCGACCCTGGAGACAACAATTCTCCCTCCAACTTTGCTGGTGGCATTGAAAGACGAGCTGCTTGAGTTAAAAAGACGTGAAATTAAATTTCTTCATCCGCTTTCATTGTTGTCTCAGACTCTCAGTTCCCCCTCTGAATCCATCCTGCTCTTAGTATTCTATCTAGTGGGAGTTGGGTGCTTTATGTTGCATCATTTACTCCCTAGGATCAGGCTAAGCCCTGTCCGCGTTCGTCTTGGCTTTGCTTTGCATTGAAAGTCGCAAATGCTGTTTACTCTATTCAACTTTACTGCCATTCCTTCCCACCCTTTTAACTGTGCGTCTGTACCGGATGTTGAATGTTGCGTTTCCGGCTAAAGCTGAGATAGAGACAGACACAGAGGCAGAGTGAGAGGGAGAGGAAGAGACAGTGTCAGGGACAGAAGCAGAACGCGTATGTGAATGTGCGTGCATTTAGGATAGAAGAAAGCGCTGGCTCGATTCTTAAAACAATTTGAAATCCAATTACAGAACAAGGAAAAGCATTCATCGTGCTTTGCCGGAGACCTTATTTCGACTTTCTTATGCCGTTTTCCTTTCTATTTTTAAATTCGAAATTGTTATGCACCCCGCTGAGCTGCCAGATCCTCGAGTAACCCATGAAGGCAAACTGTGCTACTTTCCGTTTTCCTTTTTCCGCTGACAAGCTGCACAGTTCTCTACCCCGAAATAGAAAGAGACAACTGGAGTTGAAAGTATTTTCCCATTCCTTTCAATATGTTTCCATTAAACATTCAAAAAACACAAACTTAACCTCAAAGTGACTTACATTAAATATGCACAAACACACTAAATGGACAATGTCCCTCAACCCAATCCAGTCTCATCTCTTTCTTTGACAACAACAATGATAAAACGATGTAGAAGGTGCTGTGGGAGCTGGAAGTGGAGGCTCTTTACCTCAAATAAAATGGAAACACGACTTGAACAGAAAATGGAAATGCATCTGTGACAAGCTTAATTAATTCAGTTCTGATTCGAAATGTATTTGATTTCCTTTCAAAGGACTTTCAACTTTTCGATTGGCACTTTCTAACGTCAACTTTAAGCATTTTAAATTTCCATTCGTTCTACGAGTAGCTAAAGCATAGTTCTGCCACAGATAAAGACGACGAGCCAAGTCCAAGACCAAGACCAAGTCCTCCTCAGTCGAACTTTGGCCGTCTTTCATATCACGCGCCTTGCAGAACACCAACTTTGCCGTCGCCTGGGAAAGTTTTGCCTCGTTTGAGTTGAGTCTGCCTTGGCCCAGTAACTTCCCACAGATCCTCCAGCGCTGCTACATTCCACCATAATTATAATACCTGCGATTGTCTGAATGGCTTCGCCACACACACGTGACGCTGCAACCGCAGACGCTCTTTACCAGGGAGCGAAGTGAAAGGAACTGGAGGCTGGGAGGGAGCACTGGGAGCGGAGCCTCAGACTTTGGATCGTAGACTGGCAGCGTCTGGTTTGGCGTTCCGTGTCGGATTCCAGCTTTGACAATGGCGGCACACAATTTGCATAAAAGATTAAGAGGATAATTAGTGTCATTAGCCGGCAGTCGCTTTAAAGGAGTGCAACGGTGCTATCTCCTCTCCTTCTCCCTCTTCACTGTGGCACACCTCGACATGGCTTATCCTATTACCTTGAATGCAGTTCTCTAATTGCCTTCACTTGAATCAGAGTAAAAGTATTATTTGGGACTTAATTGGCACAGTTTAAGACCCAGTCAAACTTTCATCGTCTCACGCATTGCTCATAAAAACGAATCGACACCGAAGCACTCTGAATTCCAAAGTCTGGACGGGAGGAGTGGAACTAGGGTCGAGGGCTGAGGGTTGGTTTATTAATGGGGCGATTTTTGGACTGTTTTCTATTCATTAAAAATAATTTTCTTTTGCATTAACTTTTAATTTAAAGGGAAATTTCCCAGTACACAAGGTGGAAGGGTCCAAACCTAGAGACTTCGTTTTCCTTGTGGGGTTCTGGCTCGGGTTCAGGTTGGGGGCCAAGAAATGTGCACATCAAAGTGAAACTTGTTGAAATTGCATTTTTACGCGCCCTTGCACACCGAGATCTAGGAGAGGGCAGAGCTTGGGTGTTTCCCTGTTTCCCTGATTGGGGAAACCTCCTCGACTGGTGGCTGGTGGTGTCGCTGGCAACGCTGACACGAAAACTGTTCGTTGCTGGGGCAACAGGATGAAATGAAAATGGATACGGATACGGATACGGAACACAGAGCGGAAAATCTTGTACAAAAGCGTAAAAAATATTTAATTTTAATGTTGTCGTCTCCCAATCGAAAGGAAAATAAGGATACACCCGAGTATAAAGTGAATAGGAGATGGAAAGCAGGCAATAAAGGAAGCGTTAAGCTCATGTTGACAGTTCACAAGTTCAACTATGAGTCAACAAGGAGAGTATAGAATTCAGAAAGGATTTTTATTGCGGGAATGCATCACGTCAATCAAAGCAACCAGCAAAGCTCGTAGAGGAACAGAAAGTAAGTGAAGTTATTCGAGAAATGCGTGCATCCATTGGGAGGATGAGAAGTGGGCCAGGAAGAGGAAAGGAGGGAAAGGGTGGAAGATAGAAGTGGGGTCATGCAGCCGTGACGCGCCTTCCACATGAACAAATAGCCATAGAGAAGCATTTGAGGAGGGCATGAGGGTTTCATGCAAAGGCATGTCCCAATGAGGAGGAGTGCGGGAGCTGTTGAGGATGCTGTGAAATCGCTTGTGACGAAGGATGGGAAGGGGAAGGGTGGTCGGTCAGCTTGTTTGATTTCATGCTGCTTGTTAATTTTCAAATAGAAATAGCTTCGGGGGTGGTAAATATCATTGGGGGTGGGGGTGTTAACTGGTCGTTAAAAACATAACGAGCTCACTGGGTGGGACGAAGGAGAGGGGGCAGCAAATGAATAAGAAGAAGTGAGGAATCTGATGAAAGTTCGACAAAGAAAATGCGGCAATCGCGCAAAGGACAGGAAATTACAAAGAGCACCAAACAAAGTGGAAGATTCTTTGAGTTGACGCTAATGAAATCCGATTTGCATTCAAAGACAGAAAGATAGGAGGATCGGGACAAGGAGAGGAGAAGCGGACCAGCTTGGTGGAGTGTCAATTGCTCGGAAGTGGCCCATGCTCCGGCGATTCTGAATGCAGCTCTGAGACGCGCAAAGTGACAGAGAATGGTAGACCGATAGGATGTACTGAGGAGTGTCCAGGGAGACAGGATTATGTGCTGACCCAGTGACGTGGTCGACAGCTGCTGCTCCCAGCTGAAGGCCATTCATCAATCTCGGATTTGTGTGGCACTTGTGTGGATTATTTTTATGCTGTTAACTAATTGAAGTGCCGTGATTCGGCGACTAGGAGCAAGTCTGCATAATGAGATGGAAGCATTTTGCTCCAATTACAGTTAAGTGCCGGAAAATGCTGTGCACAGCTAAGGGACGAATGATGGAGTGGCCAAGGGTAAGGGTAAGGGTGAGGGTAAGGAGGCGGAAGTGGAACAGGTTCTACTTACATTTTGAAGACGTACACCATTAATCAACGTGCGTCAAACAACGGGCACTTGGTACGCCTTGGCACGCCAAATGAATGCCTATTACTGTAACTATTCTGTAAGAATAGCATTTGGATACAGATAGGGATTGGCATTGGTATTGAAAATACAACGTAGGCAGGAGCTGGCACAAGGTCGATCTGGAGGCACTTGAATGCTTGGCGCCATCAATAAAGCTCGCGTGGAGCAACAAACAGGAAAAGTGGAAAACAAACAACAACCTTCTTCACTGGACTGTGAAGTCGTTAGCAGCAAGGAGCAGGACTTAGAGAAGGAGGAGGAAGACGAAGCGGGGAGGAGACCAGCTACTTGCAGCTGTCAACAGGGTGGCAAAGGTGCGAGGGTGGCTCCAGGCGGAAATCGATTTGTGTGGATTTGTTTTGTCGTGTTTTCGCGCAACTTTTGTGGTCGTCGATGCCGACGTCGTCATGGTCAACAATTATTTTGGAACTATTAATGACTACGACGTGGTCTTGGTCTTAGCCTATGCCCCTCCCCCTTGACATTGGCTGTTTGTTTTTCCTGTTGAGGAGCAATGAATGTGTCCTGTCGCACTTTGCCATTCAACTATTAATCATATCTGTGGGGCGGAGATGGAGGCGTGTCTGGAAGGTCCAACAACTGTTCCCTTCAATTATATTCGGATTGAAATTCATTCCCCCAGCTTTAGATAAAAGTAACCCCTATGTGGCGAGTAGTTCTGATCTGGACTTACCCATCAATTTCATCACCTCGTGGTGACTGATGAAAATGTTGAGATATCCACTGGCTGGAGGCATTTGCCAGGCGGCCAGAGAGACGCAGAGGAGCAGGACGAACCGGTTGGTCGCCATAATGAGCAACTGGGTTGATTTGAAGCGTCTCCTCCTGTTGAGTTTGTGTCTGGGCAGGCTTATTGCTCTTCCAGACGTGTAGTTAATAACTTGTCAGTGCATGTGACGTTGGGATTGGCGTTCATTTCAACGAGATCCTCCTTTCCCCTTTGCTCTGTGATAGCCAATTTCAATGTTTACTCATTGAAGCGTTCCGGATGCAGAAAATGCGTCGGTCCCACAGAGGCACAGGAAATGAGTTTTGGGGGAGACTCTTCCGTTTGGGGGCACAACTTTGATTTCGTTGCCAGTTGCCAGTTGCCTGTATCCAAACAGGCGACGCGTTTCCCAAAGAAACGTTAAAATCAAAATCAAATTCCAAAATTTTAGCTGCAGATACGGCAACTGCGGCTAACTGTTCCGGATAGGACCACAAAACGACGAAAAGCTCCACCAGGATTCTGTCTACCGAATTTTAAACTTTTCACCCACTCTCCCTGCCCCTTCCCGTTCTTCTCCTGGTTGGGTTTAGCTTTCGAGTTTTGTTTTTGTTGCGGTTGCTTCTGTTGCTGTTTCTGTGTCTGTTTCTGCTGCTGCTGTTGCAGCATCAGCATTTTCGGATCTGAATTTCCAAGTCTTTCGTTACCTTTTTTATTGGCCACTTCTCCTCCCTTCTGATAGTAGTACCAGAGGTTTGGCTCGTCACGTTGGCAACGTTTCGCTTGCTGGTCAGTGGCCAGATTCAGACGTTGGTGTTCAGCACGTGTCCTGGTTATCCTGGTCAAAATGGTTGCCCTCGTGGCGTTTTTGTATCGTCTGCTCGATTCGTTGGTTCGCTTGCTTCGTTAGAGAGTCCTGTTGAATAGAAAGTGATTTAGTAGAGTTGCAGACAAGAGTTGAAGTTTAAGTTGTAGTTGAAGTTGAAGCTGAAGTTGATGCTGGTGACACTCCTCCTAGGAGTCCGAGTATGTGGGCTGGAAGCTGGCAAAAAGAGTGTGTGGTTCTGTGGTTAAATGGCTCTGTTCGAGCTGATATTGCGATTGGCTTGTTTCGAAAACAATTTGTAAATGCGCAAACTTTTCTGCCTGCAAAAGTAATTACAAAGTTGAAAAAAGATTAACAGCTTAGGAACTCGCACTTCACCCAAGTCCAAGACCTTCCGTGGAGAACTTCGTCCTATGATCCCAGAAACTCATATGAGGTGTTTCGACTGATGTTTTAATAAATACGAGGTAAAATTTGTGTGCTTTTCAAGCATAAATTATGGAGTATACTGGAGGGAGATTTCAGGGCAGGATTCAGGGAGAGTAGAAGCAACTTTTGGGCAGCAAAAATGCTTGTGTGGATTTTGTGGTTCAAGCGGTGACCCCCTTCATTTGGCTTCCCGACTTCTGATTGCGTGCAGCTACACGAATGGAATTCCAAGTGCAACCAAAACCAGAGCCAGAGCCAGAACCAAAACAAGAATCCAAACTTTTGCCAGGTGGAAACTCAAGAGTTGGCATGGAAATGAAAATGGATGGAAATGGAAATGGAACTACGAGTTGAAGTAGAAATGGAAGAGGCGGCAGTCAAGTGCCTCCGAAATGAAATTGTTGCCAAGAAACCAACCTCCAATTCCACCTGCTTGCATTCTATTCACCTGCCGACTCCCCGAATGTTTCCTCCAATTTCCATGGCAGTACATGGGAAATGGGAAATCGTTTCTGCGTTTTTGGCCGCAATAAAAATCGAAATCAGAAAACTTTGTTGCCTTTGCCTCTCGGTTCTCTTTGGCTTTTCATGAACTGCTTATGCCACAGCTATGGAAAAGTGTTTAAAGTTTTGCGCGGTCAACGCAGCTGTGGGCGTGGCAGTGGCAGAGGCGGTGGCAGTGGCAGCGGGAATAGCTTCCAGGCGAGGAATGTGCCAGGGATTTAATTAAAGTTATCTGCGATGAAAGGGCATGCCGCAAGCATGCGCCAGGCGACTCACTTGATTAAGAGCCAGATCATCAGGACATCAAGCCAAAGCTGAAGCTGCAAAGTCAGCCCCAGAGTTCACATCCTGAACCAGGCAGAAGCTGAAGCCCAAGCAGAAGTAAAAGCCGAAGCCGAAGCCATTCAACAAATTCATTAATAATTCAAAAGACAAATAACAAAATGTAAGTGCACATGTGTTTGGCTGTGTGGGTGTGAGCGTGTGTGAGTGTGAGTGTGTGTCTCCTGTGTGTGTTTGTGTTTACATTGCGAGGAATGTAACTGATTTAAATGGAGCAGCAGACAAACAGGCAGCAGTCAAGGATCTGTCCTACCACTTGCCTCGCATCCTTCCCCGTTGCCGGCAGCAGAAGCCACCAAGTCGCCGACGCGTGGCAAACACTCGTTGAGGGATTGGTAGGTGCAGGAAGCAGGAAGCAGGAGTTTTCCCACCAGTGGAGAAGCCCGCCATCGATAACATATTAACGACGTCAACTCAATCATAATCAGGACGAGGGATGCCTGCTGAGAGGAGGGAAAGGCAGGAAAAGACAGGCAGTTGGCAACTGTCTGTCGACTGTCGATGGAATTGGACCCAGCAATGCTGGAAATTTTCTGCTTAGTCACACGCATCATCAGTCAGTCCCAGTCCCAGTCTCAGTCCCAATCTTAGGCCACGGTTCTAGCCTCCTGGCAGGAGTGACAAATTGAGCGACGCGTTTTGTCTTTGGACTGGAAGATGATGTTGCTGACGCGAGACGCAGGAGTTGAGTCGCAAACTTTTCAATTACATGACTCGGAGTCTAATGAACAATCATATTTCTCCCCCTCTCCTGCTCCTTCTCCATCTCCATCTCCTGCTCCATTCCTATCTTCGTCCTGAGCAAACATTATAATTATAATAGTCTCTCCCCCTTCATCGCTTTGCCAATTTTTGCTGCTCACAATATTTATTGATGTTCATTATTGATGTTGGGCGTCCTTCTATCTACATCCGCTTATCGTTTGTTTTAGGAGCCAAATGAAAAGGCAATGGGCGGAATATGGCTATAACGCCTAAGGGGGTGTGTCAGGCCCGTTTCAATTATAAAATGGCTTTCGTTTCTAATTGAATCGTGAGTTTGAGTTAAGCAAAGTTAATATTTTATTTCCGCCTTCTTGTTGTTTCAATTGCCTGCCTACCGCTCCACCTCTCCCTTATCCACCCAACATTCTGTTTACTCCTCTGGGGCACTCCACTTCCTCCTTTTCCCTCTCCTTCTCTCTTTCTGCTGTTTGCTAAGCGTCTCTCTCTGCCTTCTTTAGACAAACCCAATGGCGACTTTAAATGCCAGTCAGACCTAGTCAGCCGGCTCCTGCTCCAATTTTGCCATTTCCCAACTCCGAACTCCCATTTCCCATTACTAGACTCGTTCCAATTGCTGTGCCATGTTGCCAAGAGCCGCGAGGCATTGCTTTTGCTTCAATTGCAGGCGCTCAGGAGCGGCAGGGGGAGGCAAGGACGATGAGGCACGCCCCAGTTGTTGATGATAAACTGGCAACAGATTCTGTTACTGGCATAAATAACACTGACAAGAGGACATTCATATATCCTTGGTTATTAAGCTGCTATTTGCACAACTCACAAAAATACTCGGCTACATAGTGTAATATTTCCAGCAGAAACTCAATTCCATTGCATTGGCCTCTGGCACTGCTCATTTTGGTAAATAGTTGGCATCGATTTTAGCCATTTGCCCTATCAAGTTGCAGTTCAACGATTCTGCGGTCTATTGCCCCCCGGATAAATGCTGCCTCAGTTGCCTCATTAACTTCAATGTGTGTCGAACAAATTTTTCAACTATATAAAACACAAACACAAACACAAACCCAAACGATAATATAAACAGACAACAGACTACAGAAAACAGTCAACAGACAACGGAAAACAGTCAACAACCAACAGTCAGAAGAGTAGAGAGAACAATTGGCTAAAATCGTTGGGGGACTTCATTAAATTCGAGTAAATATTCTACAAAAATGCGCAGAGAAAATTAAAATTTGAATTAAAATTTTCAGATAAAGTGAAAACTTTTTTAGTTGTTGTTGTGTGCTTGTGTTCACCTGTCGCGCCGCCAGCTGCTGCGGCTCCACAGTGGCTCAGATAAATATACAGTCATACATTTTGATAGCTGATTAAAAATAACGAGCGACATTTGCATCTATTTATCTGGCTAAAACTGGCAACTGCCAAGTGCCAAATTGGCTAAAATGTTGTTCTTCTTTTGCTACCCGAACGAGGCTCAAACTAAAAACAGTGTATGCTCAGCTTCTGTATAGACTTGATATGGGTTTTATTTGAAATAAATGAAAGGATACGAAAGTATCTAGTGAAAGAAATGTTAAAGATACATTTCTCACTTCAATCAGTTATAGTTTCCATGTAACTTTTCTTTAGGTACTTTCAATTTTCGATCTAAGTTAAGGTATTTCAACAGTCGGGCAGTCCCCGCACTTGATTTTAGCTGGCAATTATTTCATGTGGGGAAATTAAGGATAGACGCTTTTTATTCGTACGAGTTTAGCTCTCATTTCAAGCCAACATTTTGTGCTGGGCCTAATGTCCGAAATGGCCAAAATGCTCGTCGAGTTGGCTAATTTGTACAGGCAATTAATTTACATTTGGGCGGCAATTGAGGGGCGGTGAGAGCGAGGGGGGTTGTACAGGCCATTTGTGCTCCGCTGGGCAACAACTGAAGGGGGGCATAATATGTGCTCGACTCGCTGTAAACAGGGAAAGGGACGTGCCGATTTGTCGTTTGTGCAACGCACATCTGTTATATATATAAATATATCTATATATATATATATATATATATACTTGTATGTGTGAGTATATATATCAGCGTTCCATGGACAGCAATAAAGGTTCGCCGAATGAGGCTGGTCGTTGTCCTTGTCCTGCTGGTTGTTGGTTCTGCCTTATCCTGTGTGTAATTTGTGCCATTTAATTTGTTGCCATCTAATTGACAATTTGTGCGATTTTAATGAACATGAACAATTTATTTCAGGCTCAAATGCGGTTTTTATTGAAATCGTTTGAAAATTCAGCCTCGGACAATCCGAACTCTGATAAACATCTTTATAGACCAGAAGATAATCTCAGAGATAGCAAAGAGATGCTTTCAGGGTTCATCAATAAATTGCAGAGGAAATTGCATTGAAATTGATTTCAGATTGAAATGCATTTGATTGAGAAGTATTTAAAGGGAAACCTAGAACTGAAATGTATCTGTATCTATGTTTAAGCCAGATTCTGATTTAGTGTGCTCCCTTTTAAGTCAAGCACTTCTGGGCAGACAAATTCTATCGCTTGACATGAAAAACAATCCCAATTATGTTTTATGAGGACTTTCCGATAACTGGCACACCGTGTGGTCGTCTCTTGGCATTTCTTAGCGTTATGTGTGAACAATTTATTGTTATAACCGAGTTAAATGACAGTATCAGAGCTAAGCGACGACACTTTTAGGTACCCTTATGCCATTCTCCCTCCAACTTCTCCATCTTCTCTGGGAGGAACCCACGCAATCGCGCAGCCTGCCAGACATTGGATGTGGGTTCCAGCTCTGGCTCTGGAGTTCTTTTTATCTGGCAAGTGTCATAAAAATAATTCGACTCAACGACCCATTTTAAAGCTGTGAATTGTGAGCCGGGCAATTCCCGGGACAATGGGGTAATAATCATTGATTTATTATAACTGTCATTTTGGTTTTTTCAAATGATATTTTCGAAATACAAGTAGAACTCTCCAGAGCTCATATCATATTTATATAGTATATAATACATACATTTATATATATGTATTTAGATTTAGGTACAGTTACTTAAGGACCAAAGGGACTTGCAGTAACTCATCTAAGTCTAAGGGAAAGTTGTGCATACTTTTTCCACTTTTCTTTTCTATTAGGGCGCCTTTTCAAGCTTTATAGAGGGCAGCTAATTGAAACATCGAGTCAAAAGTCCAAAGTCCGAAGTCGAAAGCCACAAAGTGAGCGCTAAAAGCGTGCCTAATCTATGCATATTTCTCAACTTGGAGCTATAATCAGCGACCTCCACTTAGCCAAGGGAGGAGGGGAGGGTTAGGAGTGGAAAGTAAAAAAGTGTAGCATACATTTTGGGGCAACATTTAGTTTCACTTTGGGTGGCCATTGTTGTCCTTTATGTTTGGCCATTTATGAGGCCGAGCGTGTCCTGACCAAGCACTTAAGCATTCCATCAACGTTGTTTTTTTTCCTGCTTTTTTCTTCCTTTGGCGTGTCTGGAGCGTTGGCGTGCGGAAATGTCAAGCTATGAAACAGGTCAGAGGTTGGGACTTAGACTGTGACTGGGTTTGGGGTTGGGGTTTGGGGCTCGGAACTGTCCAAGCGCAGCGCAAGATTTACATAACTTTACGGATTCTCAAGTTATCCCTGTTGTTGTTGTTGTTGTTTTTGTTGGATTTGATTTGAACGGATTTTGCGGCAATTTACTTTCGCTTGGATTTAATAGACTTCCAGCATTATTTCTATACCCCGTAAATCAAACATCAATAGCAAAGGGTATGATGAGCTACACCTTAACTTAATGAAAGATAAAAACTTTAAGGTTAATTGAAAGAACTAAAGTTGTTTTAAAGTTCTTCTCTTAAGGATTTAAAGGATATTCTAATAGATTTCATAGGGTGTTTCGCTTGTTGAGCTGCTTTGTGTTTATTTTTTATTTACTGGCTGGGCGTAATGGTCAAAAGCTTTTAATCTGTCGCACATTGCAATTTATATCAACGCTTACAGACACTTCACAAGCAGCATACACTGAGAGAAACCACGGCAAGTACTCGATGCCCAGTAACAACCCTTCAACTCCTTTGGGAGTTGTGTCTGAAATTTGCTTGAATGGAAAAGCGTTTGAAGTAGATATATTTGAGAAAGAGAAAATAATATTTTCAGTTAGTGCTTTTTCGCACAGTGTAGGGACACACATGTAAAGAGAAAAGGACAAAATGGGCATGTGAAAATATTTATTTAGTTCCAGTTTGAAGTGGGTCGTGTGCCGTCTGTCCTTGTTGGTTAGTCACGGGTCCTGCTCCTTCGGACATGGGACGGGTTCTGTTCGTGCTGGTGTTAAGTGTTGTTGTTAGTGTTAGTGTTGGTGTTGTTGTGTTGGTGTTGAGTGTTGAAAAAAGTGTTTAGTAAAACACATTAAATGCTTACTTATCAAAACGCAATCAGCTTAGGGGCTGTCAGGCGGCCGGCGGACTGTCAACTGATATGAAATGTTATGCTTTTAATCCTTTCATTGGCAATTCGACACAGTGTGGAGCCTTATGTCCAGTTTACACGCACACACACACACACACACGCAGACACACACATACAAATACAGATCACTTTACTTGGTGGCGGGTATAATCCTTTTGGTTGGCTGACTGCTGCCTTCTGCCTTGTGTCTTCTGGTTGGTGCCTGCTGAAAATGAATTCGCACTTTTCACAGACACTTTTATTTGTCCTGGGTGTAATAAATCATTTCACAGGACACATAAGAAGGACAACGACAAACGACGAAGGACTCTGACAATGTTGACAAGACGACAACAATGGGGGTAATGAGAAAAGCGCCTTGAAATTTAAGCGCTTCAAATCCCATTTAAGCCTGTCAACATGGCTCTTGAGGCTCAAATATCCTTGAAGCTGCTTGTCACAGCACGCGCAAGGCACCACGAGTCAACCGCTAACCACAGAACACACAGAACACACAGGACGAACAGATATATATCTTTCTATATAATGATGATGATGAGCACGTCCGCTTCTAGCTTCAAATGCTTCAAACGATGTCGCTTACGTTTATTAATGATTTCTGGTTTCTCGACTTAAAACAGGAACTCCAAGAGCTGTTCGTATTTTGAGGATTGTTTGTAGGATTGGACGGAGTTTCGTCACTTCACGAGTTTTCGAGATACGAGATTCGATTGGCCGAACTACCGGCGATTGCAAACGGTTTCTGTTCCGAGGGCCTTTCGCGTCTTTCCACGACCGACTTACTCTACCGGAAAGCTGTGTGCGACTGACGACTGACGCCTCGGCCGATAGCCAGCAACCCGTAAGCCCGAAACTTGAAACTGTTTATAGAAAGTAGCCGAACATTCACCACATCAACGAACTTGTCTTCGGTTTCGTCCTTTGTGGGCACATGCGCAGCACGTGACGAAATGCCGGTTGGCCCATGGGCTCTACCTCTACGCCGGAAGGAAAGAGCCTGGGGGCGGCGGAAGGGTGCTGCAACAGCAGAAAGGACAATTGTTTGCTGGTTTGTTGTTGCCACATGCAACTGTTGCGCATTTTTTTCAAATTACCAGTCAAAACGAAGCACTTTTTGTTGTTGTTCTTTTCGGGTTAGTTTAGTTCTGGTTTGGATTGGGGACTGGGGAGTATCTATTGATGAACTGATATGACAATAAGCATATCGAGTAATTGGGTAATAGTTACGGGTTATGTTGCCACAAGGAAGCAAACAAAACCTCATTACAGGCAATTACTTAGACAATAATTCGATAACAAAAAGCCAATTCATTTATGAAAGTTCAGCTTAAACTTGTAGACAAAGTTTCTTACAGTGTAAGGACTTAATTAGAGTCCTTTAGCATAATACTTAAAGTAATTGCAATAGTTTTAGTTCAAAATTTCATTACAAACATTTCTGCAACTATTTGCAAGAACTGCAGTGGAAATTGAGGTTAACTTAAGCTTCTCTCTGTGAACACTTGCATTAAGTATTCAATTGTGTTGCTGTCGTGTGTGTATAGTATGTGTGTGTCTGATGTGTGTGTGTGACTTTGACAAGTAGCCCTATTTGTTGTGCTGCAAATTCAATTTGTCACTCAAAAGCTGTCGAAATGAAGCAATTTCCTGCTTGCTGACAACAACAGCAGCAGCAGAAGCAACAGCAGCAATAAAAAGTAGTAGAAGAAGAAGAAGCAGAAGGAGCAACATTTTCCAAACTAATTAAATGAAACGAACTCAACTCAACTTGCCCCCCCGCTCCCCTCGCCCGAACTAAGCAAATTGGACAACTTGTCGCAGTAATTACATCAAAATATCTAAAAAAAAAGGAAAACGTTGCAGAAAAAGTGATGAAAAAAAGTAGAAAAAATATATATGGAAACTGTCAGTTTGATTCATTTGCCCCAAAAACTTGTTTGACAGCAACCAGGAGCAGGCACAAGGACCTGTCCAGCGCTGACAGATGGCCAGCAATACCGTGGACTGGGGTCGTCAGCAACTGGCAAATATTTTAACGACACAAAGCTTAATTTGCTGGAAGAACGAATGTCAATTAAAATTTTTTAATGAAATAACTTTCTTTGATTTTGGACTGGTCAAGAGAGCAAAAGAGAGAGCGAAGGAGACAGAGAGAGAAGAACAGAGGGAGCAAATTCAATTAAAAAAGGTTGATTAGTTCGCAATTACATTGCCAAACGCCTCGAACGTACCTCATTTGCAGCAAAAAGCCCCTCAAAAGTTAAGGAAAAAAGTAAATTTCACAAGTTGCCAGAAATTTGATGACAGCCCCAGCAGGGAGGACACTTTTGACTTGACTTTTAATTAAGGGAAGGAGTCCTCAGGCTCGCCAAGAAAAATATCAAATTGCAAATCATTACGAAGCCTTCACAAAAATAATTGAAATTTTCACGCTGTGCAGCTTTGAACCCTTTTCTTAGAGAACTTTGACATCATTTATGATATTTACACGTGCAACTTCAGAATGAATTGAAGATTGGAAGATGGAAACATGACGCAGACACGTGCCCACAGCGTCCATTAAGTGCCGACCACAGAAATTTGCTTCTGATAAAGCTTAAAGGTTGCCTCTTACAGTCTTGCAACAACAACTTGCAACTGATAAGCGAGCACTGATAAGGGGCAGAACCACTAAGCCACCAGACGTGCACTTACTCGTATCGGAATAGAAAAGAAACAACACTCAGGGATATGCCCACTTTCGAGTAATGAGTCCAACTCGATCCCAAGGCAAACAACAACATATTCTGGAGAGGATGTGGAAGGATGTGCAGAAGCCACCCCACGTGCAACAAATGTGGAATGTGAATGCCAGAGGAGGATAACAATAACAAGAACAACTGACAGACGCTTAAATAGTTGCAGGAACTGGAAAAAAGCTGCAGCAAAGTGGCAAAGTTCACACCAACCCCATCAGTCAGGCAGCAGGAGAGGGGGGAGGGGAGGACAAGAGGAAGGGAAAATACCAAAAGTACTCTGCAAAGAGGGATAAGGATAAGGCAAAGGATAATAATGCGAATGCGATGGCGAGAACAAAAAACAAATATGTGAGACTCGATCTGTGGTTGCAACAGTCCCTGTGTGTGTGTGTGTTGGTGTGTGTTTGTGGCACGCGAGGCAGGATAACAACAAACAGAAAATAGAATCAAATCGCAATAAAACGAAAAGGAATCCTCTTAATGCGGCATGTAAACAAAATGGGCACGTGACCCGCACCCGGGCGACTCCTGGCTCACCCCCAATTCCCCGGACTCAGCAACTTCTGAACAAGCTTGAATCTTGGTGGCGCCGGACAAATTGCCGCGTGAAACTAATCCTGACAGGCTACAGCTGCAGCTCCAGTTGCAATTTCAGTTGGTGGCCTTTGGCGACATCATAAAATGTAAACAGTCTCTCGACGAATCTTCTACCATAGATGCTCTTCTTCTGGATGAGTGGTGCATTATTCACACTTGACCGAGCAGTCCAGTTCCAGTTCCACTTCCAAGATATCAGAGTCCTTGAATGGTTGTCAAGTCTTGGCCGCCTTACAAATCGTTGCAAATTCTCATATCAAACATTTCAGAAGCAAAAGTGTGCAACAATATAAAATATGTACGAGTATCTGATGTGTCCGAGTACACAGAGGAGTCCAAGGAGTCGGAGGAGTCTATTGGAGTCTGCAATCCTTTGCCGCAGTCTGCAACAAAAGCAACTCCAACTCGGACATTTCCTTCTGCCCCCTTCCATAAGACAGCAGCATCTGTTGAACGATTTGCTGCCACATTTTGGGGCATTTCCTTTACTGCTTTTCACTTCTATTGTCAGTTGCTTCCGTCCTCCTGAAAGGAGAAGGAAATAGAGGAAGAGAATTCCAAGGAGAAGGTGTTGCCATTTACAGTTCAGATGCCTTTAAATTTGATATCTGCACTCTTAGTTCCGTTTATGGTCTTTGGCCAGTTGCCAGTGGAAATAGTGCCTCACGTCTTCCTCAGAGATTGTTAATTACCTCGATAAATGGGAGCTTGCATCATTGGCAGCATATGGGGGCAATGGCCTTCCAATTGGCTCCAAATTAGACGCCAACTCCAACTAAGTTTAAGCGTCACAATTTGCGTTTATTGACTCCCTACCAGATCTGCTTGAAAGGAATCTCGGGCAGGACCATAACACTTCCCGGAGCTATCAAGATTTTATGAGGGAAGTTATGAAGTCCGAAAGATAATAATGGGCCAACACTTTGGGCTTGGCTCTAATTCAAAATCCGCCAACAAGTTTCAGACTCAACAGAGCCTGGGGCCAAGGCCAAGTTTGCAGTTTGCTTGTAGTTGGCTTGTTGGTTGGTTGGCAGCCATAAAGGATAGTACACTGAGAGAAACACAGAGCAATCAGTCATGGGAATCACTTTTTACGATATTATTATTCTTGAGGAGAAGAACTAATATCAAAGTCTCGCCAAACTTTCAGCACCCACAAAAGTCAGGCGCGAGTAAATTGTTTGATGCTTTGAGGCACAAACTCGGCTCGCATCTTCCTCCACCCGCACCTCATCCCTCACAGCAGGGGAGGCTGGGTGAATGTGGGTTGGGGATGTTATCGGAAGCGACGAAAAACTTTGCTTGCCAGCAGAAGTAGCCATCAACTGTCAGGCTCCACTTGGAAGCGGGCAGAAGTCGGCAATCGGCAATCGGCCAAAAGGATAAGCAGCGGCGCAATATGAAGAATCTGCCCAAGCAGAGGACAATGAAAAGAGGACAACGTACTAAGGACTAAGGACTAAGGACTAAGAACAATTTCTTTGCTTGACGCTTTTATTGCTTCTTACTGTCTGGAAAGAAGGCTGCAAGTAGCGCCAAATATGTGTTTTTTGGACGAGATGCAGAACTAGACACCATTGCGGCTGTCTGGAGTCCAAAGATACCCAGGATACCGAGATGGGGATGATGGCATGTGTTGACTGTGGGGAGCACGCCTCAGAGAGACCCTGGCCTGACTCTGTACTAAAGTAAATGAAGCGTGACGCTTTGTTTTCCTTTGATTTAGTTTTATGAGTCTACATCGGATGTAATTGAATTATGCAACTCGGCGCCGACTCCAACTCCGATTCCAACTCCAACTCCGACTCCTGTTCCGACGCCCAACGGCAGACGACTTTATTAGCATTCGATCGTAAAAGCGACTCATCTATAGATACACAGAGGGTGAGGATGATATCGATGATGAGGATGATAATAGAGAGGATGTGGCTGTTGCACAAAATGGCTGTCACAGTGGCTGTGGGAGGATACGAACAGGATGTGGACAGGAGATAGAAACATGGTTACGCTTTTTAGCGGTGATATTTTAATTTCAGATGCCTCCTTTGCCTCGTGCACAACACGTGATGAAATGAGTTGGAAAATATGTCTGCGGTTTCCATCCAGTCAGCAGTCAGGAGTCAACATCCTGCCATATCCTGTTGTATCCTGGAATATTCCGCGATATCCAATGCAAACTCAATGAACGCTGCTAAATTTCCATAACTCAATAAAGCACCATATTAACTGATAAGAATTGGTTGCCGGAGGATGCAATGGACTCCCTTGGTGAACGATGAGATAGGAGGAGTCGATGGAGTCGATAGAATTGGAAATGGGCTATAAAATAGCAATTTGAGAGAGAACAGAGAACAGAGAACAAAGTGATGCACACAGCCTAATTGAGTTGAACGGGAACCCAGATGGATGTTGACTCTGACAGAGACTCTGACCCGAAGATGAATCTGAAATAGAGTCCCAGGAAGGGCCAGGGCCAAACATGCGTTTGCTTTCAGTCTCTCGCCAAGTCTCCCAAGGGAGCTTCAATAAGAGAGAAGAGAATAAAGCTAACGAGTCGAGAAGTCGAGAATGGGTTCAGTTTGCAACCTGTCCCATAATTAATATACGAGTTACCATGGAGCAATCTGTCATTCAAATAAGAAATGTAAGCGAAAGTCACCCTCAACCCCCTGTTGAGTCCTTGTGACCAGAAGCTAACAAGCTCTTAGAGGAACCATGTGACGTTTGACAGGAAACCAGGAGAACAGGATGCAGGTTCAGATTCAGATTCAGCTTCAGTTCAGACAGCCCGCTTCAGTGGCTTCCAATTACAGTTTCATACTCAGAACACTTCCACTTCACGCTCGTCAGATCGCTGGGTTGTTGATGTCAGTGTCACTGGTTGTGCGTGGGTGTGTGCGGGGTGTGTGAGGGTGTGCGAGTTTTAAACTGAAACCATGGACAAATTGAAATCAAAGACATATGAAGGCACTCCAGGCTCCACTCTCAGGTCTCCACTCCTGCAATTGGAGTCCCGCTGCAATGCAAACGGTTAACTGAAGACCAATTGAAAGCTCTGCCAGCTGTGTGTGGTATTTGTGTTGTGTTTTGTGTGTGTCTCTTGTCCTGTTCGACAAGGACTAAGCTGTGTAAATGACGGGTGCAACTGCTCTGGTCTGGTTTGGTTTGGGTTGGTCAGCAGAGGTGGCTCACAGTCTGACACGCAGGCTTACAAGGTTCAAACGATATCGTAATTCCAATCAACACAAGTGGACTGGAGAATAGCCAAGCTCGCACAACAAGTTAAGGACTAAGCTGCCACAGAGTAGATGCCATTGGCTCTATAGAATGCTGCAGTTTGTCCATCGTTTGGGGCTAGAACAATGCAGTTTTGTGGTGCCCTAGGGAAAGGTTCCCCATCTGCCAATCCCAGTTCCCAGTTTCCATCTCACAACTCGTTCAAGTTCATGACGCGTCGCAAAAGTTGCCCAAAAATACTCACGTCCCCCGCACGTGACCAAAATGTTTGCCCATAAATAAGCCAAATATGAAAATGAACAGATGAAGATGAAGATGCAGAAGAAGAAAAAGAAGTCTACAAACAAAATAAGGAACTCGTTCGTCCTTAGACTTCCAAGCAAGTTAGCGACTTCATATGTATTGCCCCTATCAGAGTTCGCACGTAACCTTTGAAATATTCATCAATGAGTCGTGAGTCCTGAGCTGAAAGGCGTTGCCTAGGCTCCCTCCTCCTCCTCCCATACTTCATACACCTCCTTCTACCCATAAGCCATTAACCCCAATTGGCCAAATGGCTCATTAGGTCAGTGGGGGAATCCTTCACAGTGTCTGTTTAACCGGCAGAAGCGCTCTTCCAAGGCTCTCGGCTGCCATTCACAAGTTTTCCCCATTCAACCAGTCGGTCGTTTCGTCATTCTTTTATTCTTGTAAATAGAAATAGAAATGGAAATGAAAATGGGAAATGAGAAATGAGAAATGAAAACAAAACGCAACCGAGTTGCATTGCTGCGTGGTCAGTTATAATTAGGAGAGCTTTTAGGGTTTTATGGGCTGAGCGATTAACCAGGAGGCACCAAGGAAAAGGCAAAGGACGAGAGAAAGGGAAACTGAAAGTGAAGGCGACTCGTAAACACTTTCAGGTTGACCCACTCGACAGGATTATGGTAGACCCTACGGTTTCTATTCCGTTCCGCCAAATTCAATATTGTTAATTGCCGACATGGTTCCGGCGGGTTGAAGGAACCCAAGCGATCCATAAACATATCGCTTACAGCTGTAGCTGGAGTCCAGCCCGAAGCAGGTCTAAATTATGCTTGAAATGTTTGTTAAGAAGGGGCGAGTCAAGAGTCTAGAGCAGGATTGGGTGCGGTCGAGGACATAAGTCAATGGAAATATGTTTCTGACTCTGACACTGGGTAGGGATCTGGCTCTGGCTCTGGGCTTTGGTGTATAGTTGATTAATTGGCCATAAACCAAACGATTATCATACTAATAATGAAAACAGGATCTGTTGACTTAAGGAACTTCTTTGACAAATCCATTTGGGAAGGGTAGTAATATCCTCCATAGGAAGGGAAGTCTCAAGTGGGGAGCTGGACCAAGGGAGGACACACTCATAAATGCCACTTGGAACTGTTGCCGTTTTCGAGCTCTCAATTTGTTGCGCAACGTTTACCGTTATGATTGTCGGGTGCAACTTTTACACCCTTCCCTTCCCTCTGACTTTCCCTTTCCTCCAACTCTAGCTCGAATTTCCTGTAAACGGTTGGCTTTCCCTTGAAGTTGCACGAAACACACATAGCTGCCCCATAATCAAGGGGATGTCGATGTGGATGTGGCTGTGGATGTGGATGCGGTTCCAATGCGTCCTGAGCTTGTCCTGGTGAGCGGCTCGAGCGGGTGTGGGGCGGTAGGAGTAATTGCTTAATTTGATTACGTGCCGCCGTAAAAAGCAGAACAGGAAATTTGCACACACACATACGAAGAAGCACAGTCACTCTACACACACACACACACACACATAGTTGGTAATGAAGTTGATTCGCTGTTTGGATGAACGAATGGTTGGATGGATGAATGGATAGACGGATAGGCAGTTAGCAGGCAGTCGCATTCGGGTGGTTCAAACATGTTTCCTCCATTTCCCCAATTTTCCTCGATTTCCCACTCCTCCTGCTCCAGCGACAGTCTGGAAACTCCCTCGACTTTAAACTGTATTCGAGATAGGAAAAGAACTTAATTTATGTTTCGGTTGAAGCTGAAGCTGAAACCCTTTGCCCGAATGTCGCCAACGTATTTGCAGTAAATAACAACAGTGTGGACAACAACAACAACTAAAGCAACAACAACAACGACAACAACAACAAGAGGAACAACAACAAGGAGCACTAAGTAGTTGCAAATTCGGGAGAAACAATGGCGTCAAAGGCACGAAATGGAAAACCGTTCGGTTCGCTTCTGCGATAATTAGAAGCGACCTCTGCACGCTCAATTAGAAGCTTGTAAGCATTACACCGACCTGAAGGGGAAGAGGGTGACGAGGAGGAGGGGTGTAGGGAGAGGGAAGAGGTATGAATTGGGACAAACACGAATATATAAACACTCTGCTGCAGAGTTGCAACAACAAGGGAAGCCGCAAGAGCAGGCAAAATGGCCGCAGTGTTGAAAGGAAACACGCGACGAGCTGCAGCTGGACAATTGGTGAGGCGTGAGATGGGAGGAGGGATTCGCTAGGAGCTTAGGTGGGTTGACCAAAGAGTCCAGGCTGGCAAAGGGGAAGAAGGGTTTAATGTCTTAATTAACTGCTTGCTGCGCTCGTTGGAATCAGCAGGAGACGAGGTGCAATAGAGGGGGTGCTAGTGGGTGCAGGGTGGAGGGGAGTGGGGTGTAACTGGCTCCACCTGTCGCTGTAAATGTTGCCACTAAATAATGTCGAGGACACCGACGTCGTGCCTCAACTTATTTATGATTTGCAATTATTTTGAAAGAGCCTCGATTCGGTTCGGCGTTGGATACAACTGAGGTATTACAAGGGGAGGGGAGGCGGGAGTTAGGCTTATCTGATTTCGGGATACACGAAGTGTGCATAAACCTGAACACGTCGCCATCATCAACACACACTCAAACACACGCACACACACATCCATTTCGCTGTTCTGTTATATTTTTTGGTGGCGGCGCCAGACGAAAGTGTTCGCTAGACAAATGGCAAAAAGGGAAAGATGAAGGGTGGAAGAGGGGTGTAGAGGGTAGGGGGTAGGGAAAAGGGGTTGCTGGTGGAACAGAGACTGGGCTTACATGTCACTTGGCCATAAAAAAGTTTATATCAGACATGAGCCAAAAACAATTTGCATATTTTCCAGTGGATAACAACTTAATTTAGGATACGACTCCGAATGAGTCCTAACTATTGCGTAACCAGGCGGAAGGGGACAATATATGGGAATATATCTTCGAGTAAGTAAACGATGAAGATTGTGATTAGATAATTGGATAGCTACTCTGGATAGTTGAATATAAAATTTAATTTGGTTGATGCCCAGAGAGCGAAAGAAAGAGAGAGAGAAGAGAGACAGAGAGAATGGGAAAAGTTGAACAATTATTTGACAACTGCCCTCTGACGCTTATCCCATTGTTTAGCTGTGAAGTGGATATCCCGTGGCATTGTCTGGATCTGGAGCTGGTGCTCCTGGTCGCTGGCTTCCACCTGAAATGCAATCTATTTGCTGTCGTCGGTCTGACTTTTGACTGACGCCATATTTTCCGCAACATTTGCAATAGCCGTAAGCTCATCCGCTTCCACTTAGAGTAGCTGCTCCTGACTACTGACTCCTGACAGAGATGCATGCAGCATGCTGCATGGCTGTGGCTGGGCATTGATGCTATGCAGCCATTTCTCAAAGTGGCATGACTTCCTGCCCCATGACGCAGTGGCAAAAGAAGATGAGCCTCTGGCTCAGACAACTGATATATTAGCATAATCAAACTCAAACTAAAGGCAAAACACTTTTCTACTGCCAATTAGTAGTTGGTCCACAGAGTTGATAACTGATTAGCTGAAAATAAGAGAGTTAAGTTAACAAACTACACTTTATAGACATGTATATTAAAAGCTATTCACTCTGAAAATTCCCTTTGTAGATATATACACAAAAGGGGAAAAGATATACGAAACTTGTGGCGAGGCTTTCTAGCCATTTTCTGTCTCATAATTTTCAAAATGGCTGCTGCTTTGAAGTGCGTTTCATAAAGAAAGCTGTAAATGATATGATTAAGGCAATTTGAGCTACGTTTTCAGTTATGAAAGCAATCCTCAAATCTAATAGAAAGTGCACAATGCGATAGAGCTGGCAAAGGCAAAGGAAAAGCTGAAGTCATAGACAAAAGCCGAAAGCCGAAAGGCAACGGCAACGGCAGCTAAAATGAAATCGGGTTTATTTACTTTGGGACACACAAAGTGGATTTCGCTTTCTAAGCCACTTTGTGGCAGTTGCAAGCATAAAAAACGTATAAAAACCATTTACTCTCACACTGAAGATGTACCAGAGATATTTTAGATAGAGAAACAGACAACTTTAAATGCACTCAACTTTGGCTTTCACCTTTGGCTTAATGGGCAAACGCTTCAACTAGTGTCGAATGGGAGCTGTTTTTGCCTCGTTTCGTTACCTGAAAGTGGCATCAAATTGTTCTCTTCTTCTTCCATGTGTGCTGGCACTTACCAACACTGCTCCAGTGCACAACACTGCGCGCTACGCTAATAAACTTGAAACTTTCGAGAGGGCCGAAAAACGAGTGAAAACTTTTTCATTGCCTCTCCCTGCCACTACCCCATCCCCACTCCCCTCCCATCTATTACTGCCAGTGCCTCCTTTTCCCCTAACTGCAACTCTGTTTTTCAAGCAATGGATATGGGCGCCAAAATGGCGCACGCTGGGCGCCAAATGAATTTCATTTTCCAGACGCAACGCGCGCAATTTTATTCACTGTCAAACAGAATTTGCTTCATGCTTCTGTTTCCCAGGCTTTTCCACCAGCTGAAAAACTTTGCCCTACTGCAAGCAGGGAAAAAAACACATCGCATCGCATCGCATTGAAATTAATTTGCGAGCTCCTTTTTGCAGCTCGATTTCTGTGTCCTTTTTTTCTCGCTTTCTCTCTCAGCCTTTTAAGCTAATTTGCCGAGTCCATCCAACTGTAGTTTCCAGTTACTCTTCCATTTTCATTACCATTGCCAGAAACTTAGCAAATTTTCCACACACACTGAGAGAATTTTTAATTCGCCGGGAAAAGCGTTTCTTAGAAGTCACTTAAATGCTCAGCGATAGCTTCGATTGCTTCAATGGACCTGATTGCCCACTCAAATTCACGTTTGACGACAGGTCAAAAGCAGTTTGAAGCCGTTAACAAGCTTTGCCTGCTGCTGATTGCTATTTGGAATGGAAATGGAACTGGGCAATGGGCATGGAATGAGAGCTGAGCTGCTGTTAATGTTGCCCCGGCAACATGCGTCGATAGGCGGCCAGAAACACTTTGGCCATTTGCAATTGGCATATCGAGAGCAGGATAGGATAGGGCAGGACAGGACAGGAAAGGGCAGGATGGAGCAGGGCTGGACAGGACAGAACAGAGAATTAAGATGCACTCATGCATGCGGACAATCCACGGACTAACGCACTTCTACTATGCAAGTGGCTTGTGTTGAGCACAGGCAAAACTCAAAACTGTTTCCATGGGTACACAGGATACGCAGGCTACGCAGGGTACGCAGGATACGCAGGATACGGAATGGAATGTGGCAATAAATCACGCAACGATGATTTCATGCGCAAAATTTACAATGTTATATTTAGGGTTCAACTTAATTCAACATAATTTAACATTTTTTCTACGCTCCAACAAATGAATAACAATGTTATACCAGAGGAAAAAACTTGTTGAAAAACTTTAACGATTTCCATATGGAATTACATTATGATCCTGGAAATACTATGAAGTTTCCTTTTGGGAAAATCTATGAAAATTTACGCATTATTCATGAGTTTATCATAGATTAAGTCACTTGTTAAAGTTAACAAGTAGAAATTTACTGAAAGTTCCCTAAGAAAGCGACAAGCTGAGAGTTGAGAGTTGATTTCGAAATTGTTGTGGAATGTTCAGATAAAGGTCAAAGGGCATTTTGGCACTTAATAAAACTTTTTCCGTTGTCGATTTTCAAGTTTTCTGTGCGATGAGTGAAATGAAATGAAATTAATTTCACGCTTCAACGAAACTCAAATCGTAAACAATTAGAAAATTGCTGTTGTAAACCGGCACACACACACACACACATACAAGAGAAATGTGCCAAGAATTTTGGCTAAATCAATACAAAGACATGTGGAAATTGGTTTTGTAGTGCAGAAAAAAAGGCCAAGATAAATCTTCGAGTTTTTCTTGGACTCTGCAATAAATGTCAGTTCATTGTCAAGAATGGAGTCCAAGACGAAGTCGAGTGGATTCTACTTAGAAGAGAATGTATGCGACTTGTAGATACCCTATAAATATAGCAGTGTATATACTATATAGGGTTTATATGAAGAGGTTGAGCTGCTGACTCTCTCTGATCCTTATTATAGGTAAACGATAGTTTCTCCTTCTAAATTGATATACTCTTTCAATATATATGAATAATACTTATATATTCTGGATTCTATATATCAACTTAACCAAATTTTATACACTTCTGTGGTATAGATATACGCGAGCATTGCCAAAGTTTGCAACTCGTTTGATTGAGTCAATTGTCCTGTTTGCCCACAGTTTGGGCTGAACATGCAATTAAAGTTTTGCGGCTGCCTCAGCCAACATACTCGAAAGGACCAGAAAGGACGAAGGGACCAGTAAGACAGAGCCAATCTGTCGATAGCATAGACCATCGAACAAGTTGAAGTGATTCAAAGTGTTTTCACAGGAAAAGTGATCTCGAAGCTGCAACTTGGATACTTTTAATTGCTGGGACAAGTTTCCGCCTGGTCAATTGTAACTTATCAAAGATGCAAGAGATGTTTGCTCATGTGGACACGAGCACAAGCAACTTGCAACTGGTTACTGGTTACTGGTTACTGGTTACTTGCAACAAGACTAAGTGAAACGTCTGCCAAGTCGTTGGAGACAACTCAAAGCACGCATAAGACAGCAAGAGGGGGAGGAGAGGGGGAGTGATGATTCAGTAAGGAGTCGAGTTGCTCCTTGTACGTTGTCGTAGTCGTTGTCGTTGTGCCTTGTGTCGTGTGTCTCATTGGGAATGTAAATACATGTGCGAAAGCGGCCACCTGAGAAATCAGCACGCCACGAAGGCGTCTCCTGTAATCCATTTTCATTCCACAAACTGTGGCATGCTACCAAATCGCTTTATCACTGGCGCGCCGCAAAGTACTCGTAACAATAAAAATTGTGAAAATTGTTATGAAAAAGGCCCGCCCACTTATCCTTCTATCTACATCCTGTGGTTATATTGATCTAAAATGTTGTTTTATTGAATATTAAATTGCGACGCAGCTGCGGCTGCGGCTGATGCACGTGGGGAAATCACCAGATGTCTGCAACTCCGGCTCAAGTGTTGCCACTCTTTGTATGAATCATGCAGAGATCTCCTTCTCCTTCGTATAGAAAACCGCGTTAAATGTGTCTAACTAACCGCAAGAGCCAAAACATCAAAGAGCAAAAAGCATGAGCCTCCTCCTGTTCCTCCTTCTGTTCCTCCGCCTCCTCCTTTGGTTTCAGTTTCTCCCACACTTCGTTGGGCTGTTTCGCTTAATGTCTTCATATGCTGTGTCCTTGCGGCTCTGCCACAGATTTTTATGACATTGCAGCACATTCAATTTTACAGCTTATCAAAACAGTTGACACTTCACACAGCTCTTCACCTCCAGCTTCTGTCCCAGTCCCAGCTCCAGCTCCAGCTCCAGTTTCACCTCCAGTTTCGGTTTCACTTTTAGCTGGCAGCTGGCAACCACATTGACAGCGATGGCAGCAGGAACAGGTTCAGGACAAGCGGCTCCCTTGACGCCATTTACATTTTGGTTAACTGTAAATTGGCTTTGTTTTCTCTGTATGTGTGTCCGTCTGTGTGTGTTTGTGTGTGTGCGGGGCTGTGTGTATGCTACAAAGTTTTTTGAAGCTCATTGAGCGCGTTAATTGATTTTCGCGCCATACAAAGGCAAAGTTTGAAGCAGCGTGGGGCAGCATAAAGTGCAGGTCTGGGGGCAGGATACTCGAGCAGATTGTAAGCAATAGGCGGCATACGACGAGGACAACGACGACGATGACAATGAAACAATACGGGAGCAAAAGGACCAAAGGACTGGGCCACTAAAAAGGCCAATTGTTGGCTGCGGCATCGACATTCCGCCATTTCGAGGACACAATAAAAGCAGCAAATGTAAAGGAAGCCCTAAAAAATATGCCACCAACGAGGGGGGTGTGTGTCTGTGTGTGTGTGTGTGGGGGGGGTCACAAGTGAAGCAATTTACGAAATGACATTATTTGAACGCAAAACATAAAGAAAAGCGACTGAACAGAGGAAAATGGGAAAGAATTACTTCAACAACGAGAATAGACAGACATTGCCCGATTTCCCTGCGTTGCAACTGCCACCACCCCACCGCCTGCCTCCCTCCCTCTCTACTTCAAACAGAGTTGCCGCTTGCCATTGTTATAATGGTTGTCGCTTTTCATTGTTGTTGTTGTTGTTGTTGTTATTGTTTTTTTTTCTCTGTTTTATCAAGCGAGCAACAACAACGTCAGCTGCGTCAGAGCCGAGCGTCGTATGTTGCAAGTTTACATATTTTTACAAGAGGGCGAAACTATTTTTTTTTGCCACCTCATTTTTTCCGCTCCTTCTTGTTGTTGTTGCTGTTATGTTTGTTATTGTTGTTGTTTGGCTTCATCGTTGTCCCTTGGAAAAACATTTTATAGCCTCTTGGCAGAGAGTCGAGCAGAGGCCAAGGGCGAACGGGCGGACAAGGCAGGTCAATTGCAGGCGATTCTCGGAATTTTTTTCGTGCTCCTGCTCCATGTTGCATATGTGTGAAGGTGTGTGGGTGTGTGGGTGGGTGTGTGCCAAGGGGCTGAGACATGAAATGCATGAAATGATAATAAAAACGAAATAAATTTTATGCAGCGTAACGAAGAAGAAGGCGGAAATTTGGGGAGAAAAGCACTGGATGCCATAGAGCAGAGAGTGACTAACCAAGTACAAGCACAGTTAAGAGGGGATACGACGCATAAAATAAATGAAGTGCAACACACACAACACACCCACACACACACACATGTGAATATTATCAGAAATTCTTTATAAAACAAATGACTCAGCTATTAACGGTACTATATATAGGGAAAACATATCCTGGTAAAGGAAGGAAGGATGGAAGGAATTTTATCTCTGCATTTTCATACATTTTAAATTTAAATAAAATCCCCAATCGACGCCTCTGTTTCCCCTTTAATTTTCTAGATAACCAAGAACAATAGGTGGTCCCCCATGTGTGTATAGAACACTCTATCTGTACACACACGAGTGAGTGTGTGTGTGAGAGTGTTTGCATAGATTTAAAAGCAAATTTTCACACAAAGGCTTTTAATTAAAAATTGTAAAATCATCAGCAATCTGCAATCAGGGCCAGGGCCTCTGCTCGGCTTTACCTTTGTGAAGTCAATATTTATTCAATCCTGATATAATTTTAAATTTCTAGTCGTCTTCCTCTTCCCTTCCCCTCAATCGTTAACCCCTCCCCTGCTCTGGTCTAGTCTGGTCTCATCTGATATTTCTCTATGTCTGCTGACCCTGGCAGATATTTTATTTGCCCGTGTCAGAAGTGTGCAGAGTGCGAAAACAAATAAGAATACATTTACATCCAACTATATAGATACACATATACATATATACAAACATATATATGTATATATATATTGTATGAAGATACTCGTCTGTTTGTAAATCAGAATTTATACATATTGCAAAAGTAACGAACCAAAATGCAGTTACGAGTGCATCCATCAATCCGCCATGTTCCGAGCTTGAAAAACGTCCAGGAAAACCGAGAAAAATTTTAATTTTCTTTACTTTTAACTTTTATTAAACAGATATAAAGGGAATACTTAGGTTAATCAACCAAAAGCCTCTCCATGGTCACTTTTTAGTAGCAATCTAAAACGTTTATCTTAGCCAGTTTCATATCAAGTTTAACATAAGTCTTAGGATAGATTTCCTTCTCTTAAGGGTTATATCCACCTCCATGGTCACTTTATAATGTGTATACTCTATAATTGCTTTAACCGTATCGAATTGCGGAACATCTCCGGCAATTTTGCAGTGTAATGTAAAATTTTGCAGGTTAAACATATTGAACACAAAGTAAAATGGTTCAATTTATACCCAAGAGAGGGACAGCAAGGCAGAGGCAGAGAGAGGGAGGGGGAGAGTCAGGGAGGAGGAGTTTGAATGCAATTGTTGCCAGAAAACCAATGCCAAAGACAGATGCAATTATGCAAATGTGTGTGTGTGTGTGTGTGTGTATACGAGTGTGTGTGTGTGCGTGTGTCTGTGGCTGTATGCAAAAGCAACAATGCATAATGAATGCTCTACGATGCGTGGGTGTTCGATGTGTTTGTGTCATGTTCAATATGCAGTTACACACACACACACACACACACACACATACAGAGTGCAGCAGCCATTGCCCAGTGATGCGTGCAGCTGAAACTGAGTGAATGTGAATGCGTGCGTGTGTGTGTGTGGTTGTGTGTGAGTGTGAATGTGAGTGCTTTCAGTTGTTGTTTGTTTGCATGCCATGTTGCACTGACCCTTTGATTTATCAAATGAAATTGTTAATTTGCAACCAAAGCCAATTTAAGTTGCACATGTGGCACAATCCATGCCACTCCACTCTCCTTTTGTCCTCTATCTATCTCTATCTCTGAGTCATGTGGCAAAAGCCACAGAAAATGTGCAACAACCTCATCAGTTGCTGCTACATTCAGAATTGCCAATAATTGACTACAACTGCAACAACAACAACAATAATTGCAACTGCAACTGCAACAACAAATGCCACAATTGCCGTTAATGCAGTTTCAGTTTCAGTTTCAATTGCAATTTCAATTTATGTCGCAAGTTTGTCTTTGGCTTCAATTTCAGCAGCACTTTCGGTTCTTGCCACAAAACGAATTTCAATTAAATACGCCATTCGCAGAATTAATCGGTTTCGATTTAAATTTTAATTTAAATCAATTGCAACGCAGATTTGTTATTGTTAATACTTGCGACGTCCATTTGCTGCGGCTTAACGACTGTTTCCATCAATGGGTGTGCCCCTGTACGTGTGTGTGTGTGTGTGTGTGTGTGGTGTGTATGGGAAAGTGTGCGGCATAGAGATCAATATCAGACACAAAAATGCGTTTTCCATAACCGGATTGATGGCGATTTTAATTGGCATTGATTGCAAAATAACAATTGCATTTAATAACCCGAAACACACGAACACACACACACAGCCACATACACATGTTATTATAATGCATGTACTTACACACAACAAAACACAGCCGACCACACACCAATACACACCGAGGTGAGCCCTCAACAAAGCACGTCACATGCAACGAGTGTGCAATCAAAAATGCTTGCATAATTCTCACACTACTCTCCCTGTCTCTTTCCCTCTATTATTCTATCTGTCTCTCTCCCTTTCTATGTGTAATGTCTATGGCAACTCCACTGGGAATATGGGGTAGTCCGGGTGTCGGTTTTGTCGCAACTGGACGATCGGACACACGCAATTTCCGTTGCGCAACCAAAGGCTTCACATAAATGTGAGCTAGGGTGAACTAGTTCAATTGAACTGGTTCTTATGAGTTGTAAAAACTGAGTTATATACTTGGAAACCTATCATAAAGGAATTATAACTTGATTGCTACAATATATATAAGTTCAATTGCATGACATGTATGAACTAGTTCAACTGAACTAGTTCTTATATGTTGTAAAAACTGTTGTAAGTGCTTAGATCTCTGTCATTAAAGAATTATAAGTCAATTGCTCCAATATACAGTAGTTCAATTGAACTATAGGTATGAACTAGTTCAGTTGTACTAGTTCTTATATGTTTACAAAACTGAGAAACATCCTTAGAACTCTGCTTTTAAAGTGTTATAAGTTAATTGCTACAATATATACTAGTTCAATTGAACAGTAGGTAGGAACTTGTTCACTTAAGAACTGATTCACAATTGAAATAGACTCGTTTCATTTAAATTTCATTGGATGTCGTAATCAGTGCCCAGAGTCAAATCAACGCAAATGGAGGTGGAAGTGGGAGGAGGAGAAGCAGCAGGAGGAGAGGATAAAACCATGTGAGGAGTATTCTTCCGGAGAATTTTGCCTGTTCCTCCGAATGTGACAAGCCACATTTCATCCGCAGAGTCTTTTGTTTGACGCAAAATTCAATTAACGCGCGTCGAGCACGAAATCCACAGCCAATTTACAGTCAACCAACATTTGAATGACTTTCGTGAGAATGGGGCTCCCATCCGGCTGGGATTCCCTGCTCCTGGTTGGGAGGGGTTGGGGAAGGGGGCGACTCTTTGATATAAGTTATAAAATTTAATGTGCCATCATGGTCGTAAAATCTGTGTGAGACGATGCCGTCGACAACAACTCAATGAAGTTGCCACATACTCGTACAATATAAAGTCATAAAACGGAAGGCAACACGACACGGGGGTATAAAAAGATAGAGACAGAAAGAGAGAGAGAGAGAGAGAGAGGGAATGAGAAAGAGCATAAAGCAGGCAAATATGCATGATGTACGAGACGGAGGTAGTTGCCCAGAGACAGAGTGTAAGTAAGGATGAGGCCAATCCACTGACTGGCTTTGTTGGCCATCCTCTCTAGCCTCGATGTTCTGGCCATCCTGGCTATCGTTGCTATTTGCTGCTGCTTTAAGCGAATACTTGAAATTCCGTTAGCGAATGTTGGCGTTCGAATGTTGGCCTCAACGAATGGTGGCAGCCCTGGAGAAGTGGAGGAGCTCCACTCCTGCTAGTTACCTTTGGCAAACCAGGAGCGTCAAGTGTTGATAGGAAGGCATTTTCACAGGTGTTGCTTGCAGCTGATTTAAATTATTCGCATGTTTGGCTTTTGGCCGTGGCCAGAGCATAAATTCCCTCGGACTGGACGGGAATGGAAGGCCATTCCATTGCGAGAACCGCAACCGAAAGCTGACCGAAAGCAATTGGCCGAGATAAGATGTAATGGCTTTTTATGGGCCAGCCCTCATAGTTATCTGCAGGAATTACGGGCGAGCAAACGGATGGTCTGCAACTCTTACCAACTGTTGGGCAACAGCTTTAAGTTAAAAGTGAAGTCAATGACACTTGGCCAAGAACGAGAACATGGCCAGCAGCCACCCAAACAACTTGCCAGTTGCCAACTTAATGGGCGCTGAATGATTTAGCAGAACTCTGTTGAGTCGACTGCCAGAGTTGCCAAAGCTACTCGTCTTCCCCTTCTCCTTCTCCTTCTCCCTCGCTCCTTTCTACCAATATTTGTTGGCAAGTTTTCAGTTGCAAGTGCCACCAGATGCACGTTTCCCACGTGTATCAGCCCACGTTCGATTCATTTGATTCATTTGAGCTGCGGCTTGCAGTACGCCCCGGCCGCAATTTACATTCAATTTAGATCAATACCGCAGCGCATAATGGTGGAAGCCCCCTGGAAACAAGTCTGGCCACAATGAGCAGCTGCTCCAGAGGGCCCAGACAGCGTTCTGTATCATTTTCTTTTTTATTGTTAGCCATGCAACAACCCCACACAGAAAGCTCTACTCTCGACATGCTGATTTCTCAGGTGCTCGCTTTCGCACATGTATTTACATTAGCAATGCAGCAGAAGGAGCACAGGGAGAACCGCTTCCATCCACCACAAGGATAACCACCTAGTGTCCTGCCCTGTGCCTGTCTTACTTAACAGAGTTGTGGTCGTCCTGCTGTTTGCTTTGACTTTTCTTGACAATTGTGTTTCAAAGTTCTTCAGCTTCGTGTTCCTTGTTGTCCTTGTTCATTTTCATGTTTCGGGGACAGACATAAAGACACACACATTACTTGCATCTTTGATGAGCCCAAAGTCATGTCTGGCCCTGCTCCGGCGCCAACTCGGCACACTCGAAACTTGTCCGATAATTAAAAGTATCAAAGTTGCACTTTTTGGAGTGCACTTTTCATGCGAAAACACTTCAAGTCCAAGAGTTACTCACTTCGTGGCATTGAGACAGTTCCTGGAGTGCTAAAACCACAGACCTTAATTGCACCATTGCTCCAAGTGAAGACAATTGGCCAATCAAAGACTTAAGGGAAACTTTGTCTGACATGCTAGGCGGGACAATTGACTCAAGGTGCTGCGACAAATTGATAGACGAAGGTCAATTTCCAACAAAAAAGGAAACTCCTTTGACGGATACTTTCGACCATATCCAATTATTTCACGGTTCCAACTCAATTTCGTAGACAGAGAACCTATGTTTTTCCCTGTTTTCCACCCCAGGAAAACTCTTTTCCCATATGCAAGCCCATTTTGGCTTTAGTCTTTAGTATTCATGGCACATGTAAGTGCTATAACTATAAAAATGTAAGCTCCTTATGAAGGCTTTCCGCTGAGGGGTTTCTATACGCGTTTATGGAGTTTTTTCATTTTCCTTTTCTTTGCCCACACAATGAACTTTATAATGTGTACTTCATTCACACCTTTTCCGAGCTTTTCTTTGGCTTTTCTTTCAGTTTTGTTGCCTGCCGCCTCTTTCAACAACAATTATTTTCAATTTGAGTTCTGCCAGCCATGAAATTAATTTCGTTTGCCTCCCCCTAAACCCTCCAGCCCCCAGTCCCGCTCAATGGCTCCACATATACTCATATCCTCGCATAGGAGCTTTTATTCCTGAATTCAACCAAGGATAAACAAACCTTAAAGTTTGTGGGCCTCTGGTCTGGTTAGGGGTAGTCCTGGGGCAAGTGTTGATGTGCATTGAAATCAATCTTTGTTGACATTTGGAGGCTTTCATCCTGCTCCGATTGAAGGAGGAAGGAGGTCTGTCACCTTCGCTCATTGTTGTTCATAATTGAGGGTTCTATTGTTCGACCAATTGTCCTTCAAGCACAATGGTAAACTCTGTGGGTTTGCGCACAACAATTGAATCCTTACGGCTTTAGCGTTTCTTTAGGGTTCTCTTTAATGCTGAATTGTAACGAAGTGGAATACTGTATATAAGTCGTATATATTATACTAATTCATCTCATCTGGACGCCATCTCTTTATTATGCGATTCATTTTCATCCACTTTATTTGAAGTTTATCTCAATTTGAGGCAAGTCTTTCTTCCCCCCTTCCTCGTGCATTTTCCCCTGCACTTCATAAAATGCGATTACTAATCGCTTTGTCTACTTTGCCCCTGTAACTGTTTGCCTTGACTTGGCCTGGTCTAGTCTGGGTTGGGTCTGGGTCTTGGTCTGGGTCTGGCTGAGCTCTCGCTGCGGGCCCTTTTTGCAATCTCTTAGTCATCGTCTCCAAGCGAAAGGACACGCCCACTGCACAAGAATTTGCCAGCTCATCATTTGTGCAACGCTGTGTAATTAAAGGCGCTCCAAAAAGCTCGACCACAGCTGAGACAGTCAATCCAGGGAAAGCTAACAGAGCCACAGCCCAAGGCACCCAGTCAAAAGGACTCTGTATAAGTGTGTGTATGTGTGTGTGTGTTCTGGTGTGTGCTGCCTTTTCATGTTGATTATGCTAATTTCAAGTCGACTCTGAACACGAAATTCTAGTGAACATGTTCACCATGTTCACCATGTTCACCACCAGCTGCAGGAGCAGAGGGAGCAGGAGCAGAGGGAGCTGCTCAGCTGTAAGCCTGTCAGCCACATAAATCCATCCATGGAATCCACTCACAAAAGGTTTGTCGATGTCGACGTCGTCGTCTTTTGCTTGGGCCACATCCGCTTCACTTCCGTCGCACTTTCCACTTCCGCCGCGGGGCACACAGGCAATCCCGTTTGCCACTTTAATGAAAAATGCTGCATAATCTTCCCCCTCCCCAATCTGTACCCCTCTGCCATCCCCTCACCTTTCCAGTTAACCACTTAGGTGTTGTTGGCTCTGCGTAATTAAGGCCATCGAGAAATGAAAGCAATGCTCGTGTAGTCACAGCTTTGGCCATTAACTCCACACTTCGATGGCTAAGCACAAAGTACGACACTTACACAATGAATATACACATCCCAAAAAGGATCAGGCAGGAGACGGGATTCGGGAGACGGTATGAAAGATGAAGGACGAAGGATGGAGGCATAACTAAGGAGCATTCCAGGATGCGGGCGCCACCAAAAAAAGCGACTGCGAATTGTTCGCAGCTGACAGTTTTGAAAAATGAAAGCTTGCCAGTGCTAGTGGGCGCGTGGGGGCGTGGCAGCAGAGCCATAAAGCAGCGGAAGCGCCGCTGTGCCGCAAATGTGGCGGAAAATATGGCGTCAGTCAAAAGTCAGCGCAGCGCGCTTAATGCACGCGACAGCAAATAAATTGCATTTGGGTGCAACCAGCCCACTCCCCCCCACCCCCAGCTACTCACCCTTCACCCTGGGTAAGGTATGCCGCCGTCGCTTAAACAAAAAATAAAAGTATCCCATGAGAAGCAATTCCAGCGCCCTTTGGACCACCCGCAGCGGATGCCAGCGAAAGGTGCGAAATGCGAAAAAAAATGGGGGAAAAATGTGAAGAAAATTCTGAAAATGGCAAAGCACAAAGAGCATTGAGAGTTCTCCTGTTTGAAAAACTAATAAAGCATCAGGCACACTGAAAGCCTGCTGCAAGAGAACTCTTTATTAACCCGAACAATTCAATGCCAGACAATATGAAATTCAAGATATTCCGGATCCCTGATCCCAGAACATAACACAAAGGAAATAAACTCATAAAGCGCATAAAACATTCTAGAGAATATATTTATATTTATGCAATGGAGAATTTTACGTATATTAAATAACTTTTTCAGCTCTCAACTAGTTGTCATAAGTTTCTTTTAATTGCTATGACATCCATCCAGACAACTATATATCTCTCTCTCTTTCATTTTCTATCTCTCTCTTCCTTTGTGTCCCTACGCAATTCGTGTGGGTCTCAGTCGGAGTCGTATCCTAAATTAAGTTGTTATCCACTGGAAAATATGCAAATTGTTTTTGGCTCATGTCTGATATAAACTTTTTTATGGCCAAGTGACATGTAAGCCCAGTCTCTGTTCCACCAGCAACCCTACACCCCCCCCCCCTACCTCTTTCCCCTCCTTTTTTGCCATTTGTCTACCGAACACTTTCGTCTGGCGCCGCCACCAAAACAGTAAAGCACAACAGCGAATTGTTTATGTGTGCGTGTGTGTGTTTGAGTGTGTGTTGATGATGGCGACGTGTTCAGGTTTATGCACACTTCGTGTATCCCGAAATCAGATAAGCCTAACTCCCGCCTCCCCTCCCCTTGTAATACCTCAGTTGTATCCAACGCCGAACCGAATCGAGGCTCTTTCAAAATAATTGCAAATCATAAATAAGTTGAGGCACGACGTCGGTGTCCTCGACATTATTTAGTGGCAACATTTACAGCGACAGGTGGAGCCAGTTACACCCCACTCCCCTACCACCCACCACCCACTAGCAACCCCTCTATTGCACCTCGTCTCCTGCTGATTCCAACGAGTGCAGCAAGCAGTTAATTAAGACATTAAACCCTTCTTCCCCTTTGCCAGCCTGGACTCTTTGGTCAACCCACCTAAGCTCCAAGCGAATCCCTCCTCCCATCTCACGCCTCACCAATTGTCCAGCTGCAGCTCGTCGCGTGTTTCCTTTCAACACTGTGGCCATTTTGCCTGCTCTTGCGGCTTCTCTTGTTGTTGCAACTCTGCTGCAGAGTGTTTATATATTCGTGTTTGTCCCAATTCATACCTCTTCCCTCTCCCTACACTCCTCCTCCTCCTTCTCCCCCTCTTCCCCTTCACATCGGTGTAATGCTTACAAGCTTCTAATTGAGCGTGCAGAGGTCGCTTCTAATTATCGCAGAAGCGAACCGAACGGTTTTCCATTTCGTGCCTTTGACGCCATTGTTTCTCCCGAATTTGCAACTACTTAGTGCTCCTTGTTGTTGTTCCTCTTGTTGTTGTTGTTGCTTTAGTTGTTGTTGTTGTCCGCACTGTTGTTATTTACTGCAAATACGTTGGCGACATTCGGGCAAAGGGTTTCAGCTTCAACCGGAACATAAATTAAGTTCTTTTCCTATCTCGAATACAGTTTAAAGTCGAGGGAGTTGCCAGACTGTCGCTGGAGCAGGAGGAGTGGGAAATGGGGGAAATGGAAGAAACATGTTTGAACCACCCGAATGCGACTGCCTGCTAACTGCCTATCCGTCTATCCATTCATCCATCCAACCATTCGTTCATCCAAACAGCGAATCAACTTCATTACCAACTATGTGTGTGTGTGTGTAGAGTGACTGTGCTTCTTCGTATGTGTGTGTGCAAATTTCCTGTTCTGCTTTTTACGGCGGCACGTAATCAAATTAAGCAATTACTCCTCCCGCCCCACACCCGCTCGAGCCGCTCACCATGACAAGCTCAGGACGCATTGGAACCGCATCCACATCCACGTCCACATCCACATCGACATCCCCTTGATTATGGGGCAGCTATGTGTGTTTCGTGCAACTTCAAGGGAAAGCCAACCGTTTACAGGAAATTCTAGAGTTGGAGGAAAGGGAAAGTCAGAGGGAAGGGAAGGGTGTAAAAGTTGCACCCGACAATCATAACGGTAAACGTTGCGCAACAAATTGAGAGCTCGAAAACGGCAACAGTTCCAAGTGGCATTTATGAGTGTGTCCTCCCTTGGTCCAGCTCCCCACTTAAGACTTCCCTTCCTATGGAGGATATTACTACCCTTCCCAAATGGATTTGTCAAAGAAGTTCCTTAAGTCAACAGATCCTGTTTTCATTATTAGTATGATAATCGTTTGGTTTATGGCCAATTAATCAACTATACACCAAAGCCCAGAGCCAGAGCCAGATCCCTACCCAGTCTCAGAGTCAGAAACATATTTCCATTGACTTATGTCCTCGACCGCACCCAATCCTGGTCTAGACTCTCGACTCGCCCCTTCTTAACAAACATTTCAAGCATAATTTAGACCTGCTTCGGGCTGGACTCCAGCTACAGCCACAGCTCCAGCTACAGCTGTAAGCGATATGTTTATGGATCGCTTGGGTTCCTTCAACCCGCCGGAACCATGTCGGCAATTAACAATATTGAATTTGGCGGAACGGAATAGAAACCGTAGGGTCTACCATAATCCTGTCGAGTGGGTCAACCTGAAAGTGTTTACGAGTCGCCTTCACTTTCAGTTTCCCTTTCTCTCGTCCTTTGCCTTTTCCTTGGTGCCTCCTGGTTAATCGCTCAGCCCATAAAACCCTAAAAGCTCTCCTAATTATAACTGACCACGCAGCAATGCAACTCGGTTGCGTTTTGTTTTCATTTCTCATTTCTCGTTTCCCATTTTCATTTCCATTTCTATTTCTATTTACAAGAATAAAAGAATGACGAAACGACCGACTGGTTGAATGGGGAAAACTTGTGAATGGCAGCCGAGAGCCTTGGAAGAGCGCTTCTGCCGGTTAAACAGACACTGTGAAGGATTCCCCCACTGACCTAATGAGCCATTTGGCCAATTGGGGTTAATGGCTTATGGGTAGAAGGAGGTGTATGAAGTATGGGAGGAGGAGGAGGGAGCCTAGGCAACGCCTTTCAGCTCAGGACTCACGACGCATTGATGAATATTTCAAAGGATACGTGCGAACTCTGATAGGGGCAATACATATGAAGTCGCTAACTTGCTTGGAAGTCTAAGGACGAACGAGTTCCTTATTTTGTTTGTAGACTTATTCTTCTTCTTCCTCATCTTCATCTTCATCTGTTCATTTTCATATTTGGCTTATTTATGGGCAAACATTTTGGTCACGTGCGGGGGACGTGAGTATTTTTGGGCAACTTTTGCGACGCGTCATGAACTTGAACGAGTTGTGAGATGGAAACTGGGAACTGGGATTGGCAGATGGGGAACCTTTCCCTAGGGCACCACAAAACTGCATTGTTCTAGCCCCAAACGATGGACAAACTGCAGCATTCTATAGAGCCAATGGCATCTACTCTGTGGCAGCTTAGTCCTTAACTTGTTGTGCGAGCTTGGCTATTCTCCAGTCCACTTGTGTTGATTGGAATTACGATATCGTTTGAACCTTGTAAGCCTGCGTGTCAGACTGTGAGCCACCTCTGCTGACCAACCCAAACCAAACCAGACCAGAGCAGTTGCACCCGTCATTTACACAGCTTAGTCCTTGTCGAACAGGACAAGAGACACACACAAAACACAACACAAATACCACACACAGCTGGCAGAGCTTTCAATTGGTCTTCAGTTAACCGTTTGTATTGCAGCGGGACTTCAATTGCAGGATTGGAGACCTGAGAGTGGAGCGTGGAGTGCCTTCATATGTCTTTGATTTCAATTTGTCCATGGTTTCAGTTTAAAACTCGCACACCCCACACACACCCCGCACACACCCACGCACAACCAGTGACACTGACATCAACAACCCAGCGATCTGACGAGCGTGAAGTGGAAGTGTTCTGAGTATGAAACTGTAATTGGAAGCCACTGAAGCGGGCTGTCTGAACTGAAGCTGAATCTGAATCTGAACCTGCATCCTGTTCTCCTGGTTTCCTGTCAAACGTCACATGGTTCCTCTAAGAGCTTGTTAGCTTCTGGTCACAAGGACTCAACAGGGGGTTGAGGGTGACTTTCGCTTACATTTCTTATTTGAATGACAGATTGCTCCATGGTAACTCGTATATTAATTATGGGACAGGTTGCAAACTGAACCCATTCTCGACTTCTCGACTCGTTAGCTTTATTCTCTTCTCTCTTATTGAAGCTCCCTTGGGAGACTTGGCGAGAGACTGAAAGCAAACGCATGTTTGGCCCTGGCCCTTCCTGGGACTCTATTTCAGATTCATCTTCGGGTCAGAGTCTCTGTTAGAGTCAACATCCATCTGGGTTCCCGTTCAACTCAATTAGGCTGTGTGCATCACTTTGTTCTCTGTTCTCTCTTCTCTCTCAAATTGCTATTTTATAGCCCATTTCCAATTCTATCGACTCCATCGACTCCTCCTATGTCATCATTCACCAAGGGAGTCCATTGCATCCTCCGGCAACCAATTCTTATCAGTTAATATGGTGCTTTATTGAGTTATGGAAATTTAGCAGCGTTCATTGAGTTTGCATTGGATATTGCGGAATATTCCCGGATACAACAGGATATGGCAGGATGTTGACTCCTGACTGCTGACTGGATGGAAACCGCAGACATATTTTCCAACTCATTTCATCACGTGTTGTGCACGAGCATAGGAGGCATCTGAAATTCAAATATCACCGCTAAAAAGCGTAACCATGTTTCTATCCCCTGTCCACATCCTGTTCGTATCCTCCCACAGCCACTGTGACAGCCATTTTGTGCAACAGCCACATCCTCTCTATTATCATCCTCATCATCGATATCATCCTCACCCTCTGTATATCTATAGATGAGTCGCTTTTACGATCGAATGCTAATAAAGTCGTCTGCCGCTGGGCGTCGGATCAGGAGTCGGAGTTGGAGTTGGAGACGGAGTTGGGGTCGGCGCCGAGTTGCATAATTCAATTACATCCGATGTAGACTCATAAAACTAAATCAAAGGAAAACAAAGCGTCACGCTTCATTTACTTTAGTACAGAGTCAGGCCAGGGTCTCTCTGAGGCGTGCTCCCCACAGTCAACACTTCCCATCATCCCCATCTCGGTCCCCCATCCTGGGTATCTTTCGACTCCAGACAGCCGCAATGGTGTCTAGTTCTGCATCTCGTCCAAAAACACATATTTGGCGCTACTTGCAGCCTTCTTTCCAGACAGTAAGAAGCAATAAAAGCGTCAAGCTAAGAAATTGTTCTTAGTCCTTAGTCCTTAGTCCTTAGTCCTTAGTCCTTAGTCCTTAGTCCTTAGTCCTTAGTACGTTGTCCTCTTTTCATTGTCCTCTGCTTGGGCAGATTCTTCATATTGCGCCGCTGCTTATCCTTTTGGCCGATTGCCGACTGCCGACTTCTGCCCGCTTCCAAGTGGAGCCTGACAGTTGATGGCTACTTCTGCTGGCAAGCAAAGTTTTTCGTCGCTTCCGATAACATCCCCAGCTCTCATCCACCCCCTCATCCCATCCTTCCCTGCTGTGAGGGATGAGGTGCAGGAAGATGAGGATGCGAGCTGAGTTTGTGCCTCAAAGCATCAAACAATTTACTCGCGCCTGACTTTTGTGGGTGCTGAAAGTTTGGCGAGACTTTGATATTAGTTCTTCTCCTCAAGAATAATAATATCGTAAAAAGTGATTCCCATGACTGATTGCTCTGTGTTTCTCTCAGTGTACTATCCTTTATGGCTGCCAACCAACCAACAAGCCAACTACAAGCAAACTGCAAACTTGGCCTTGGCCCCAGGCTCTGTTGAGTCTGAAACTTGTTGGCGGATTTTGAATTAGAGCCAAGCCCAAAGTGTTGGCCCATTATTATCTTTCGGACTTCATAACTTCCCTCATAAAATCTTGATAGCTCCGGGAAGTGTTATGGTCCTGCCAGAGATTCCTTTCAAGCAGATCTGGTAGGGAGTCAATAAACGCAAATTGTGACGCATAAACTTATTTGTAGTTGGCGTCTAATTTGGAGCCAATTGGAAGGCCATTGCCCCCATATGCTGCCACCGATGCAAGCTCCCATTTATCGAGGTAATTAACAATCTCTGAGGAAGACGTGAGGCACTATTTCCACTGGCAACTGGCCAAATAAACGGAACTAAGAGTGCAGATATCAAATTTAAAGGCATCTGAACTGTAAATGGCAACACCTTCTCCTTGGAATGCCCTTCCTCTATTTCCTTGTCCTTTCAGGAGGACGGAAGCAACTGACAATAGAAGTGAAAAGCAGTAAAGGAAATGCCCCAAAATGTGGCAGCAAATCGTTCAACAGATGCTGCTGTCTTATGGAAGGGGGCAGAAGGAAATGTCCGAGTTGGAGTTGCTTTTGTTGCAGACTGCGGCAAAGGATTGCAGACTCCAATAGACTCCTCCGACTCCTTGGACTCCTCTGTGTACTCGGACACATCAGATACTCGTACATATTTTATATTGTTGCACACTTTTGCTTCTGAAATGTTTGATATGAGAATTTGCAACGATTTGTAAGGCGGCCAAGTCTTGACAACCATTCAAGGACTCTGATATCTTGGAAGTGGAACTGGAACTGGACTGCTCGGTCAAGTGTGAATAATGCACCACTCATCCAGAAGAAGAGCATCTATGGTAGAAGATTCGTCGAGAGACTCTTTACATTTTATGATGTCGCCAAAGGCCACCAACTGAAATTGCAACTGGAGCTGCAGCTGGAGCCTGTCAGGATTAGTTTCACGCGGCTATTTGTCCGGCGCCACCAAGATTCAAGCTTGTTCAGAAGTTGCTGAGTCCGGGGAATTGGGGGTGAGCCAGGAGTCGCCCGGGTGCGGGTCACGTGCCCATTTTGTTTACATGCCGCATTAAGAGGATTCCTTTTCGTTTTATTGCGATTTGATTCTATTTTCTGTTTGTTGTTATCCTGCCTCGCGTGCCACAAACACACACCAACACACACACACACAGGGACTGTTGCAACCACAGATCGAGTCTCACATATTTGTTTTTTGTTCTCGCCATCGCATTCGCATTATTATCCTTTGCCTTATCCTTATCCCTCTTTGCAGAGTACTTTTGGTCTTTTCCCTTCCTCTTGTCCTCCCCTCCCCCCTCTCCTTCTGCCTGACTGATGGGGTTGGTGTGAACTTTGCCACTTTGCTGCAGCTTTTTTCCAGTTCCTGCAACTATTTAAGCGTCTGTCAGTTGTTCTTGTTGTTGTTATCCTCCTCTGGCATTCACATTCCACATTTGTTGCACGTGGGGTGGCCTCTCCACATCCTCTCCAGACTATGTTGTTGTTTGCCTTGGGATCGAGTTGGACTCATTACTCGAAAGTGGGCATATCCCTGAGTGTTGTTTCTTTTCTATTCCGATACGAGTAAGTGCACGTCTGGTGGCTTAGTGGTTCTGCCCCTTATCAGTGTTCGCTTATCAGTTGCAAGCTGTTGTTGCAAGACTGTAAGAGGCAACCTTTAAGCTTTATAAGAAGCAAATTTCTTCGGTGGACACTTAATGGACGCTGAGGGCACGTGTCTGCGTCATGTTTCCATCTTCCAATCTTCAATTCATTCCGGAGTTGCACGTGTAAATATCATAAATGATGTCAAAGTTCTCTAAGAAAAGGGTTCAAAGCTGCACAGCGTGAAAATTATAATAATTTGATGTGATTTCAACTTGATATTTTCCCATTTTTGGCTTTAATTAAAGGTCTAATGTGTCCACCCTGCTGGAAGCTGTCAGAAAAACTGGTCAAACCCGTAGAATTTTCCCCATTTCCAAAAGGCCTTTCTGCTAATGAAGCGTGTTTTGGGTCAGTTGGAAACTAAATTGAAAGCCGGCAAACAATTTTTAATTAAATTTCGAATAGGCGACAGAGTTTCGGGGAAATCAAATCAAAGTGAATTGATTCGATGAACATTCCAGAGGACATGTTGAACGTGTCTCCGCTCGCCGGGTAATTACCACTGACAAGTTGTCCAATTTGTCCGTTTGAGGCTAATCAAATTCTGGACTGCTATTGTCTGATGATGTTACGAACAGAGCTTGGAATTAGTTATGCGAATATATACGAGATGCGCCACGTTTCAAGTTGCTGCCACTAGATTGGATTAGTGTCCATTTGCATGCCGCAGCTAAAGCGAAAAAAAAGGCGCAACAGTTGCAGCCGGAGGTTTGGGATTAGACGTGGTCCTCCTGCTCCTCCTCTTCCCGCAGAGCAGCCAGTGCGCATGTGACCACAGTGCATAGAGCCACAGCTCGTGAAGGATTCGGCATTTGGCGTATCCTTCGGCTCAGTTTGTTATGTAAACAAAACAGCAGTTGGCCGCCGGATGATGGGCTTTGCGGTGTGTCTGGGACAACTTGCAATTTATGTGCAAATGGCCCAAAGTTTTGCTTTAGGCGTATTTATGAACCCAGAGGCTAAGGCGCGTCTGAAGTCTGAGACAATCGATAGTTGGTCAACTTAAAGCGAATTAAAGTCTCTTTCTTTTCAGCCCATTATCCTTTATCCTTTGTCCTGGTTTGCCGCTTGTCAACCAAAATATTGTCTGATAGAAATGGGTAGCAGGAAATAAATGTATCCCATTTCTCGCACCTTTGTGAGTTATTTAATTTATTTATATCTACCAGAAATGCCATTTAGACACTTGAAAATACTCCCAGATACGATTAGAGTGGGATAAACCCAAGGATACGAGCACGTATCCTTTTCTCTCACCCTTTGTTTGGGTGACAACAAGGACAGCAAAACAACATTTTGGGCTGATTGCATTTTGATAAGTGCGCTTTTAATGGTTCTCTGTATGTGAGTGTGTATGAGTGTGTGTAAGTGTGAGTGTAAGTGTGAGTGTGTTTGCTGAAAAACAGCCAAACAACTTAACAACCCAACGAGCTGCCCAACCGACAGTTGTTGACCCACTTCATGCAATAAGCAAACATATTTTTAATACCCTCAAAATCTATAAAACATCAAGGATATGTTTCTATGCTCCAAAGGATATACTACACTTGAATCTTTGTCCCATCTTCCTTCTATACTTTATATACTATATAAACTTCAGTTCAAGTTTGTTCCCTACGCAAACTTCTTCCCCTACTTCCTCTAGTTTAAGGCTACTTTCTTTAGAAAAGTTCTCCCTATTCATTTGAAGTTTTCCAGGGTATCGCTTGGTCCAACACACTTCATTGTATTCTGTAATGTTTATAGAACCTTCTGTGTGTGTGTGTATTTTTTGAGTGTGTGTAAGCTGTCACCCAATAACCGCAGCATTGCGTGACCAGCCTTCATGTGGTTTTAGTCTCCTTTTGAGGGTTTTTCGACTCTGTTTTAAGAGCCATAAATTGTTTGTTTGTAGGCGTGTTATTATTTCTCTCTATGTATGTATATACGTGAGTATGTGTGTGTGTGTGTGTGTGTGTTTGTAAAATCAAAGAACGTTGACACTAATTGAAATATGCCAGATATTAGCAGGGGGCAAACAGTAATGCCGAATAAACGACTCCTGCTTTACTGGGACCCATTAAAGAATGTTATGCAAATTTATCCATTGCGCTTGGACATGTTTCAATGGAGGGCCACACTCTCCCCGCCCGCCCTCTTTTTGCCCATGGAATTGGCCACTAAGTGCTTTGGCTTCGATGCGGCTCATAAACATCAACAATGCTAACAACAATAGAAACTATGTGCTCCTCCTCCTAAACTCACAATGCAACACAAATGTGCACCCCTAAAAGTGGCAGAGTATGCTGATTGATATACCCTGTGCCACAGGAGAAAGCTGTATAGGGTATACTCAACTTGTTATACCTTCAAATCCCATCTAAGAAATATACTATGTGTAGTAACTAGGCTGGGACAGGGTATCCCCATATAGCCCGCTCTCAACTAGAACCAACTTTTAGTGGTCTCGAGTTTCATTGAGTGTGATTCTTGGCTTGGCTGTGGAATGGGCTTAGATTAGGCACGGAGACGGCTTTGAAATATTTCAATTTGGTTCTTAGTCGGTCAAGAGGCCGTGAAAAGGACATGGGCCTAAGTAGGCCAAGTCTAGGCACATTATACACCGAAAATTCAAATGCCAATGTCGAGGAGAGTTCGTTGCCTCAACCGACTCCAGGGAGGGGCAGGGAGGTAACTACTGCGGGGCAGTAGCTGGCGGCAAAGATTTGCCTGCATGGCTGGAAAAAAATTACGAAGAAATTTCAGTTTAATAACCAAAATGACAGTCATAAATCAATGATTATTGCCCATTGTGCGGGAACATTGTCCGGGATGGATGGGAAAAAGGAAGTGGCAGAGGAAGAGGAAGGTTGCTCTTAGCTCAAGTTGTTTGCCGCTTTAAAGTGGCTGCGTTACCAAGCAGAAATCCGAGATATTTTTATGGGGCACTTGCCAGATAAAGAGACTGCCCAGACCCAGACCCTGTCCGTCTGGGTGCTTTCTCTCTCGCTTGCACCCTCCCTCTCTCTCTATCTCTCTGTCAGAGCTGGTGTCGCTTAGCTCGGATTCTGTCACTTTGTCGATTTGTGGCACAATAAATTCAGGCACATAATATTGAAAATTCCCAGCTGAGGATCCGGGCTGACAGTGTTGAGTTATAAAACGTAATTGAGGTTGTATTTCATGCCAAATGGTTGCTCTATCTATCCGGGACCACAGCCCTGGGCAGGTGCTTCTCTCCGGCGGACTCCTAAATTTGTTTGCCATAATAATCACATTTGCGCTTAAAATCCCATAAGCTCTCTTAAAGAAATATGATTTTCAGAAACTCCATTTCCATATAAATTCTGAAATATATATCATCTGGTTATGCTTATGCTCTGCTGATCTGGCAACTCTGTCCCCAATCTGAAAAAAGCCGAAAAGTTTTTCCATTTTCACATGCAATTCACAAACACTCCACAAAGAGATCGCTTAAAGCACAATTCAGACAAGAGTTGAATGCACAAATACATGCAAACAATCCAAACAAACACACACACACACACACACACGCACACACTTACAGTTATTTGCTATGAATTGAATCGGTTTATATTGGATTTTTTCATGTGAATATAATATATTAACATGTTGAATATTAAACGTTCGTTCATTCCATTTCGATTTTGTTGCTCGACTCATCTGATTAAATATTGGCCCGGCTTTAATCCTGTCACAAAATGGCTATTAATTTGCCAATATATGAACAGCATAAATTATATTTTATTGCTTGTATATTTGTATAAGTGTGTGTGTGCTTATAGTTAGCATATATCATATACCTACATATATATAGATATATCTGCTTTATATGTACATATGCATAACTTTTATTGGACTTCTTTCTCTCTGCGTGTGAGTGTTTATACGAGGGTGCAAATTGTCCTTAATGACAGCTTTAATGCCCATCGTCAGCATACGTTATTCCACCTGAAACAAAGGACCTCGGACCTGGGAACTCAGACCTCTTCAACCCCCAAGAGGACTCGACTCCAGGCATCAAATAGTAATGCCTTGAGCCCAGCTCTGAGTCTCAGACAAGCATATGCATATGCAGTCTATAAGGGTGCAAGTATCCTGCTTTATCCAGTCTATAAGGATTCAAGAGGTATCTTGCGGCACAGTCCCGCCTACTTTTGCGATGTTTTTAATGCATAATTTCAGGCAGAGAACAAACAAAAATGTTTCGATTTAGGCTACAAATGGGCTGTGGCCAGCGAATAATGTTCAATTGTACCAAGAGCTGAGCATTGATCGACTGGCAGATACCCTGCAGAGTTACCACAAAGATATGTCTCTGTTTGTGCAACAAATGTTGCACATAGAAAACGTATATACCCCAATTAAAGAAGAGTGGACAGTGTTGCCGTGTGGCAGGTAAACAATAGCTCGAATGTCGCTCGTTATTTTTAATCAGTTATCAAAATTTATCGCTTTAAATTTGTCTGGCCGTTGTTAGCGTACAACCTGACCCGGGATCTAGGACCTAGGACCTACTAACCAGGAGTGGACGGAGGAGCAGCCATACCTAAAAGAGGCGTTGCTTCTATTTAGTGTTCATTTTAATTTTGTGCGCGTTTCGAATTTTCGCTGAACATTTACGCGAGTTTAATGAAGTTTCGGCTCCCTCCCTCGTGTGGCATTTTCCACTTGTTTATAGCCGGAAAATGTGTACGAAAAGCATAAAAGTTAATGGGGAAAACTGAAACGTTGAAGCGATGAAACGATAAACGCCATCGCAACGGACATTTGGCAGATGGCACAATAAGAGATCATAAAACTAGTTGAAAACTGTTCAAATGCAATTCGATACATTTGCCTGGAAAACTGAGCCAAAACTATTTTCCAAATGAACAAATAGCCAACGGCTGCATCACTCCACCCTCTTCACCTCCCTTCCTCCTCCTCATCATCTGTGTGCTGGTAAAGTGGAATTTATCGTATTTTATTTTGTTTTTAGCTCCACAAATAGATACGAAGCACTTTCATTGCCAGGGAAATGGCAGATTAAGTTTCCCTCTTTAAGCTGCAGCACTTTAATCTATTTTCATTATACAATCTGCTCACAAATTGTACTTCACTTCGACCTTAAGATACCCTCTCATAGATTGTATGTATCTGAGTGAGTCTGTGTCTTGGCATACACCTTGACAGGACTCAATTTGATACGGGGAATACCCGTAATGAAAACAATTGAAGGCGCCGGCGACTCAAAGACCAATCCCCTGCGGCCATGTGGAAACGTGGTCTGCCTCGCAATTAAAGTCACCATGGAACCAGGAGGTTAAACACACGTTGGGTGGAGTAATGGAAATTGACGTGGAGGCAACATTAACTTAGCTTAAGCTAAAAACCTCACGGATTCAATTAGAAACAAAAGCCATTTTATAATTGAAACGAGCCTGGCACGCCCCTAGGCGGAGCCACCTTCTCCTCTCCCACTCCCTCGGCTTAAACAGGGAGCCAATATAGAAGGATATATATAGAGATAGATGGAACCCATACAAAAAAGAGCATCAATAAATATCCTGAACAAAAAAGTAGCTAAAGAGAGAGAGGGAACCAGGGGAAAGACTATAACGATAATGGTAATTGTTAGTATGGAAGCAAAAAAGATGATTATTCATAAGACTTTGAATCATGTAATTGAAAAGCTTTCGACTCAACTGCAGGAACTGGCATCAGCGTCATCATCTTTGAGCCATCTTCTAGCCCAAAGACAAAACCCGTCGCTCAATTTGTCACTCCTGCCAGAGGAGGCTAGAGCGAAAGACGCGATTGGGACTGGGACTGACTGATGATGCGTGTGACTAAGCAGAAAATTTCCAGCATTGCTGGGTCCAATTCCATCGACAGTCGACAGACAGTTGCCAACTGCCTGTCTTTTCCTGCATTTCCCTCCGCTCAGCAGGCATCCCTCGTCCTGATTATGATTGAGTTGACGTCGTTAATATGTTATCGATGGCGGGCTCCTCCATTGGTGGGAAAACTCCTGCTTTCTGCTTCCTGCTCCTACCAATCCCTCAACGACTGTTTGCCACGCGTCGGCGACTTGGTGGCTTCTGCTGTCGGGAAACGGGAAGGATGCGAGGCAAGTGGTAGGACAGATCCTTGACTGCTGCCTGTTGTCTGCTGCTCCATTTAAATCAGTTACATTCCTCGCAATGTAAACACAAACACACACAGGAGACACACACTCACACTCACACACGCTCACACCCACACAACCAAACACATGTGCACTTACATTTTGCTATTTGTCTTTTGAATTATTAATGAATTTGTTGAATGGCTTTGGCTTCGGCTTCTACTTCTGCTTGGGCTTCAGCTTCAGCCTGGTTCAGGATGTGAACTCTGGGGCTGACTTTGCAGCTTCAGCTTTGGCCTGATGTCCTGATGATCTGGCTCTTAATCAAGTGAGTCGCCTGGCGCATGCTTGCGGCGTGCCCTTTCATCGCAGATAACTTTAATTAAATCCCTAGCACATTCCTCGCCTGGAAGCTATTCCCGCTGCCACTGCCACCGCCTCTGCCACTGCCACGCCCACAGCTGCGTTGACCGCGCAAAACTTTAAACACTTTTCCATAGCTGAGGCATAAGCAGTTCATGAAAAGCCAAAGAGAACCAAGAGGCAAAGGCAACAAAGTTTTCTGATTTCGATTTTTATTGCGGCCAAAAATGAAGAAACAATTTCCCATTTCCCGTTTCCCATGAGCTGCCATGGAAATTGGAGGAAGCATTCGGGGAGTCGGCAGGTGAATTGAATGCAAGCAGGTGGAATTGGAGGTTGGTTTCTTGGCAACAATTTCATTTCGGAGGCACTTGACTGCCGCCTCTTCCATTTCTACTTCAACTCGTAGTTCCATTTCCATCCATTTTCATTTCCATGCCAACTCTTGAGTTTCCACCTGGCAAAAGTTTGGGTTCTTGTTTTGGTTCTGGCTCTGGCTCTGGTTTTGGTTGCACTTGGAATTCCATTCGTGTAGCTGCACGCAATCAGAAGTCAGGAAGCCAAATGAAGGGGGTCACCGCTTGAACCACAAAATCCACACAAGCATTTTTGCTGCCCAAAAGTTGCTTCTACTCTCCCTGAATCCTGCCCTGAAATCTCCCTCCAGTATACTCCATAATTTATGCTTGAAAAGCACACAAATTTTACCTCGTATTTATTAAAACATCAGTCGAAACACCTCATATGAGTTTCTGGGATCATAAATGGTTAGGGGAAATAGGACGAAGTTCTCCTTGGAAGGTCTTGGACCTGGGTGAAGTGCGAGTTCCTAAGCTGTTAATCTTTTTTCAACTTTGTAATTACTTTTGCAGGCAGAAAAGTTTGCGCATTTACAAATTGTTTTCGAAACAAGCCAATCGCAATATCAGCTCCAACAAAGCCACTCAACCACAGGAACCACAGACCCACACACTCCAACCACTGCAACTGCTACGAGGAGTGTCACCAGCATCAACTTCAACTTCAAGTCTTGGGTGAAACTCAACTAAATCATATTCTATTCAACGGGACTCTTTAACGAACGAACCAACAAGTCGGGCAGACGACACAAAAAGGCCACCAGGACAGCGTGGACAAGCGGGACATGTGCTCAACACCAAGGAATAGCGCTGGCCACTGACCACGAGGGCCAAATGTAGCCAACGTGACGTGCCCAACCACCAGTAGGACCCAAACCCGAACGAACCAGTTCAAAGAGAGGGACGCCAAGCAGACAGACGGAGGATGGACGAGGGAGGCGGGTTGACCAATAAAAAAGCTAACGAAAGTCCTAGAGATTCAGATGTGAAACTGTCGACTGGCGAGTTCAACAACAACACTAACACCAACAACAACAACACTAACACCACCAACAGCAACACAAACAGCAACAGAAGGAACCGCAACAAAAACAAAATGGAAAAGTTGAACCCAGTCGGGAAAAGAAGCGGGAAAAGGGAGACAAAGAGGCAGTGGCTGAAAAGTTCTAAATTTGGCAGACAGAATTCTCGTAGAGCTGCTCGTCGTTCTGTGGTTCTATCCGGAACTGTTAGCAGCAGTTGCCACAACTGGAATTTGATTTTAACGCTTCTTTGCGAGATGCAACGCCTGTTTGAAAACTGGCAACTGGCAACTGGCAACAGGCAAGCAAATCAAAGTTTTGGCCTCAAATGGATGTCATCCGCGTCTGTGACGGATGGCGACACATTGAAATAGACTGTCAGAGGACTAAAGGGGAACCCCGAGCGAGAAAAATCTGCTGAAATAAGCTCCAATTGTGGCGTCACATGCACTGACAAGTTATTAAGTGCACGTCGGAAGCTGCAATAGACCAGCCCAGAGAAAGCTGGAGCACACCCCTCATTATGGCCATTGGATAGCTGAACATGTTCATCACTCACCACGTTGTGATGAATCTGATGGGTGAGTCCAGATCAGAGCAACTCCCATAAAGAACCCAAGACAGACATATCTATGGCCGGGGGAACGAATTGCAATCCAAAAATAATTGGAGGGAACAGTTGCTCGAGCTTCCAGACACGCCTCCATCTCCGCCCCAGAGATATGATTAATAGTTGAATGGCAAAGTGCGACAGGACACATTCATTGCTCCTCAACAGGAAAAACAAACAGCCCATGTCCTGGGGGGAGGGGCATAGGCTAAGACCAAGACCACGTCGTAGTCATTAATAGTTCCAAAATAATTGTTGACCATGACGACGTCGGCATCGACGACCACAAAAGTTGCGCGAAAACACGACAAAACAAATCCACACAAATCGATTTCCGCCTGGAGCCACCCTCGCACCTTTGCCACCCTGTTGACAGCTGCAAGTAGCTGGTCTCCTCCCCGCTTCGTCTTCCTCCTCCTTCTCTTAGTCCTGCTCCTTGCTGCTAACGACTTCACAGTCCAGTGAAGAAGGTTGTTGTTTGTTTTCCACTTTTCCTGTTTGTTGCTCCACGCGAGCTTTATTGATGGTGCCAAGCATTCAAGTGCCTTCAGATCGACCTTGTGCCTGCTCCTCCTCCTGGTACTATTGCCTATCCAATCCCATTCCCTATCCGCCCTATCCGTATCCGCCTGGTACTTGTACTAAATAGTTACAGTACGAATAATAGGCATTCATTCGGCGTGCCAAGGCGGAATGGCGTCGTGCCCGTCGTTTGCCACACTTTGATTAATGGTGCTCGGCTCCAAAAATTGAGTCGAGGCAGCTCTACTTCCGCTTTCCCCTACGAACACCCTTGGCCACTCCATCATTCGTCCGTTAGCTGTGCACAGCATTTTCCGGCACTTAACTGTAATTGGAGCAAAATGCTTCCATCTCATTATGCAGACTTGCTCCTAGTCGCCGAATCACGGCACTTCAATTAGTTAACAGCATAAAAATAATCCACACAAGTGCCACACAAATCCGAGATTGATGAATGGCCTTCAGCTGGGAGCAGCAGCTGTCGACCACGTCACTGGGTCAGCACATAATCCTGTCTCCCTGGACACTCCTCAGTACCTCCTATCGCTCTACCATTCTCTGTCACCTTGCGTTTCTTAGAGCTGCATTCAGAATCGCCGGAGCATTGGACACTTCCGAGCAATTGACACTCCACCAAGCTGGTCCGATTCCCCTCTGTATCCTCCCGAAGCTCCTATCTTTCTTTCTTTGAATGCAAATCGGATTTCATTAGCGTGAACTCAAAGAATCTTCCACTTTGTTTGGTGCTCTTTGTAATTTCCTGTCCTTTGCGCGATTGCCGCATTTTCTTTGTCGAACTTTCATCAGATTCCTCACTTCTTCTTATTCATTTGCTTCCCCCTCTCCTTCGTCCCACCCAGTGAGCTCGTTATGTTTTTAACGACCAGTTAACACCCCCACCCCCAATGATATTTACCACCCCCGAAGCTATTTCTATTTGAAAATTAACAAGCAGCATGAAATCAAACAAGCTGACCGACCACCCCCTCTCCTTTCCATCCTTCGTCACAAGCGATTTCACAGCATCCTCAACAGCTCCCGCACTCCTCCTCATTCGGACATGCCTTTGCATGAAACCCTCATCCCCTCCTCAAGTGCTTCTCTATGGCTATTTGTTCATGTGGAAGGCGCGTCACGGCTGCATGACCCCACTCCTATCTTCCACCCTTCCCCTCCCTTCCTCTCCCTGGCCAACTCCTCATCCTCCCAGTGGATGCACGCATTTCTCGAATAACTTCACTTACTTTCTGTTCCTCTACGAGCTTTGCTGGTTGCTTTGATTGACGTGATGCATTCCCGCAATAAAAATCCTTTCTGAATTCTATACTCTCCTTGTTGACTCATAGTTGAACTTGTGAACTGTCAACATGAGCTTAACGCTTCCTTTATTGCCTGCTTTCCATCTCCTCTTCAGTTTATACTCGGGTGTATCCTTATTTTCCTTTCGATTGGGAGACGACAACATTAAAATTAAATATTTTTTACGCTTTTGTACAAGATTTTCCGCTCTGTGTTCCGTATCCGTATCCATATCCATTTTCATTTCATCCTGTTGCCCCAGCAACGAACAGTTTTCGTGTCAGCGTTGCCAGCGACACCACCAGCCACCAGTCGAGGAGGGTTTCCCCAATCAGGGAAACAGAGAAACACCCAAGCTCTGCCCTCTCCAAGATCTCGGTGTGCAAGGGCGCGTAAAAATGCAATTTCAACAAGTTTCACTTTGATGTGCACATTTCTTGGCCCCCAACCTGAACCCGAGCCAGAACCCCACAAGGAAAACGAAGTCTCTAGGTTTGGACCCTTCCACCTTGTGTACTGGGAAATTTCCCTTTAAATTAAAAGTTAATGCAAAAGAAAATTATTTTTAATGAATAGAAAACAGTCCAAAAATCGCCCCATTAATAAACCAACCCTCAGCCCTCGACCCAAGTTCCACTCCTCCCCTCCAGACTTTGGAATTCGGAGTGCTTCGGTGTCGATTCGTTTTTATGAGCAATGCGTGAGACGATGAAAGTTTGACTGGGTCTTAAACTGTCCCAATTAAGTCCCAAATAATACTTTTACTCTGATTCAAGCGAAGGCAATTAAGAGAACTGCATTCAAGGCAATAGGATAAGCCCTGTCGAGGTGTGCCACAGTGAGGAGGGAGGAGGACGCGAGATAACTCCATGGAATGCACGTTGCACTCCTTTAAAGCGACTGCCGGCTAATGACACTAATTATCCTCTTAATCTTTTATGCAAATTGTGTGCCGCCATTGTCAAAGCTCGAATCCGACACGGAACGCCAAACCAGACGCTGCCAGCCTACGGTCCAAAGTCTGAGGCTCCGCTCCCAGTGCTCCCTCCCAGCCTCCAGTTCCTTTCACTTCGCTCCCTGGTAAAGAGCGTCTGCGGTTGCAGCGTCACGTGTGTGTGGCGAAGCCATTCAGACAATCGCAGGTATTATAATTATGGTGGAATGCAGCAGCGCTGGAGGATCTGGGGGAAGTTACTGGGCCAAGGCAGACTCAACTCAAACGAGGCAAAACTTTACCAGGCGACGGCAAAGTTGGTGTTCTGCAAGGCGCGTGATATGAAAGACGGCCAAAGTTCGACTGAGGAGGACTTGGTCTTGGTCTTGGACTTGGCTCGTCGTCTTTATCTGTGGCAGAACTATGCTTTAGCTACTCGAAGAACGAATGGAAATTTAAAATGCTTAAAGTTGACGTTAGAAAGTGCCAATCGAAAAGTTGAAAGTCCTTTGAAAGGAAATCAAATACATTTCGAATCAGAACTGAATTAATTAAGCTTGTCACAGATGCATTTCCATTTTCTGTTCAAGTCGTGTTTCCATTTTATTTGAGGTAAAGAGCCTCCTCTTCCAGCGCCCACAGCACCTTCTACATCCTTTTATCATTGTGTTGTCAAAGATAGAGATGAGACTGGATTGGGTTGAGGGGCATTGTCCATTTAGTGTGTTTGTGCATATTTAATGTAAGTCACTTTGAGGTTATGTTTTGTGTTCTTCTGTTTACTTTGTGGCATATCCTCTGACTGGATGAGAAGAACAAAAAGCCAGTTGTAGCTCCTCCGCTCACCTCCTATGTCTTGGCTTGCAGTTTGTCAGCGGAAAAGGAAAGTAGCACAGTATGGATCCTAAGTATCCTTGGGGACCTGGGAACTGAGAACTCAGTGGGGTGTTTAACAATTTGAAATTCAGAAACGAAATGAAAGTGGAAAGGAAAAAAGGCGTAGAGGAAGCCTGAGAAGCAGTCGAAACGCAGATAAAAGCTAACGAAAAATGCTTTTTCTTGTTCTGTAATTGGATTTCAAATTGTTTTAAAATCGAGCGAGCGTTTTCTTCGCTTTCGCACATACGCACTCTGCTTCTGCCTCCGCCGGAAACGCAACATTCAACATCCGGCAGAGACGCACAGACAAACTTGGGAGGAGGCGGAGGCCAGGACTGGTAAGGGACGAGTAAGTTGAATAGAGTAAACAGCATTTGCGACTTTCAATGCAAAGCGAAGCCAAGACGAACGCAAACGCGAACGCGGCTTAGCCTGATCCCAAGGAGTAAATGATGCAACATAAAGCACCCAACTCCCACTAGATAGAATATGAAGTGGAGGATGGAGTAAGAGGGGGGACTAAGAGTCAGAGACAACAATGAAAGCGGATGAAGAAATTTAATTTCACGTCTTTTTAACTCAAACAGCTCGTCTTTCAATGCCAGCAGGAGAGAGGAAAGAGGATTGGCATCTCCAGGGTCGGGGTCAGGGATTAGGACGTTCTCGTAGCTAGTTAGAGTTACAAAGCGAAAGAAGATGATGATGATGTCGTCTCGTCTCAAATCGAGTTAGACAACATTTGACACCTTTTAATATTCGGTCTCGCCCCATTGAAATCCCTCCCCTATCCCATCCCATCCCATCCCGCGGAGGCAACCCGAGAGCGAGAACCAATTGACGCGTTTGCATTGTCGCCTGCTAGTGACGGATTCGATTTCGATTATTATTGTGTCTTGGGCTTTGTTTACCGAACTTCGTTCCATGATGTTGAGAAAATCAATTTCCGTTGAAGTTGAAAGCTGGCACCAGGTACAAGGCACAGGGCGGAAGAGTGCCCTCATCTTACGGGAAAAGTAAACAGAAAATGCACAAAGTTTGCTGAACGATAGAAAATCCAAAGAAACTCGGATACGGGTACATCAGGGGCAGAGGGTAACAAAACAAATTGTGAAATAAACTTTCTCTTTATGCTTGCAATGCATCCGGCACCCAATCTCTTGCTCATCCTCATCATCACCCTCATCCTCATTCTGATTTCTATTCTCTACTCCTTGCACAGAGCCGAAGGCGGATTGGCTTAACGTGCACAAGGGAGTCATTAGCACATACGCGATGCACTTCACCCTTTCCTCGCCCGGCAGATGTGCGCAAGCTGAACTTCTCCACGTAACGCCTCATCGCTTATCCGGTAAGCTACCTTGTCAGCTCCATTCCCTAGTCTGCACTTCAAATTTTACTCTTGCACTCCATTAACTGGCCATCTCGACAGCTGTCCTAGACAATCACCTTAAAGAACGCCAAGGAAGAGCCACAGTATGTTAGCTTATGCTCTGAGTCCTTGATGGACCTACCCTTTTTAGATAATGCTGCTCATAGGCAAATAATGTATAGCGATAATCATTGCACTGAGTCCAACTAATTCTCTCACTTAACATAATTATATACCCGTTTATTAACCTATTTTCTTTTCCAGGAACAGCTTAACAAGAAAGGACTAGGATAGTCATAAGGAATAGATATCCAGGCTGAAGCGACAATGTACAACTAACCCAGGTAAGTCCATGAACCTCTGTCCATGTTTGATTGTGATTCTCTGGCCACGCGATAGCACCCTTGGGGTTGATTGGCCAGGAGAACTGGCCCTCAGGTAAATCAAAGCCTTTGATATGTTGCGACACGTGCCGTGTGCCAGACACAAATGGATATGAATCCCGTTGAAGTTCAATCTCCATTCGGATTGTTGTCCTGGCCACCGAATCTACTTCAATACCAATTTGTGTGTGGCTCTCTAGTCGATGGCTGCTCCCAAGGCTGCCACCTCGTGCCACCTTTCCACGACGATAAAAATTAAATTCTAATTTATATTTACGAGCTGATAAAACTCCCGTTGTGCGTTAAACTCGAAACAAGAGCCATTCATAAATATGCGGATCTCTTCCACACCAAGTGCTGCCTGCCGGGATGCCAGAATACCGAGTTGCCGGGTTGCTGGGGTTCTTCGGGCCAAGTTGGGGGTGGGGCAAGTTTTGCGTGGCACTCACGTACTTCGCTTTACGACCCACAAACCCACTGCCGGCAGAGGTAAATTATGTTGATACGAGTTCCCACATACATATGGATATCTTGGGTTGAGGCAGCCTGTGAGTCTGTTAAGATAAACGGAAGGTGCTTCACAGTCCCAGACGGAACAGACAGACAGACAGACACCCTTATCCTTTATCCTTGCCATTGGCTCTGGCAACGTTTTGTTATTCTTCCAATCGAACTAGTCGCAGAGTGAAAATTAGCAAAGTATTTTTAAGCTAATCCACTTTAAAGAGACCACAACTTAAACCCAAGGAAGCACCCAAGGAAACCCCAAGCATTATCCCTAGCACATAATCAGGAATCCCTCTAATTTATTTTATTATACACTAAGAAAAGTTTTTACACATTTGAGGGTTCCTTTTTATCTCTTTTCCTCCTATTTCGTTCCTCCTCCAGTTTCATGCCTCCTCCAATCTCTACCCTCCTCCTATTTCGACCCTCCCCCAATCTCTCCTCACATTTTAACTTGTTGGCTTGTAAACATTCAACATTCCACAGACCCTAGTCTCGCCATCGTTTACAGTTTTCCTAGACAACAAAGTCGCCTCATTCTCTTATTTTTTCCTATTCCTCTCCTTCTCTTCATCCTCCTCCTCCTGCTTCGTTGCCATTTGCCATCATGGTGATTGTTGGACCCATTTTCGTCACCATCATCTAACGCAATTTTCATCGACGCATAATTAATTATTCTATTTCCATGGAGACTCCTTTGAATTTTTATTTGCAACTTGTTCCTTAAGATGCTCTCCCTCTCTTTCTCTCCTTTGGCCTCTCTCCTACTTCCTCCTGTTTGTCCAACGAATTGTGTTTGCTTAGATTTCAATTTTTTACTTATTGTGGCAACGGATTCGGGGACAAGTGCCACATGAGCAGCCACAAGCGTGTCCCAGCCGAGCCACATTCACATGGATATCTATCTGGAAGCACATAAGAGCTTCAGCTTCCAGCTTCAGGAGTCATATCCATTCGTTGTTATCTGCCGGAGAGACGCATTGAAGCAGACGACTGGGAATTAAATGAATTTCAACAAAAGTGGAGCCCCAAATTGGAGTCGAGTGTTGCATATGCCTCTCCTTGTGGATCTACTCGTAGATGGAGGGGTGGTTGGATGGGAGGCTTGCCATAATTATTGCTGTTCTCTTGTTATGAACCCCAACTCTGCCTCTTACACACTTCTTTGTGTGTGTGTGAGCTTTAAGCAAACTGATGCACACACTTCAGGGTGCAGGATGAGGCAAAAGGGATTGGGGTATAGACAAAGGGAGAGGCACTCATTTAGTCAAACAATTATATCCAAGTGCACACAGTGAAACGTTCATGGTCCTGATCTGCTCACTTGTGTGGAAATATCTCATTTGTGTGGGGCTTCCCTGCCCCTTTCCCTGAACGATATCTACTCCTCGTAGGACGAACCACACCCTTTGGATTCTATTAAATCAGTCTATAAATGTTGGCCAAATTGCTTTAATGTGCAGCAAAAGTTTAGCTAATGGCAGCGGGGACTACAACAATTACACCAGATGGAATGTAAACGGTTGGAGCTGAGGGGGGACAGGGGAGAGGGAGGGCTTTGCGAGGGTAAATAACAATAAAAACAGCAACGAACAGAAGCCAGACTACATCTACAGCTGTTGAAACATGACTTTGTGCTTGTTTGGAAACACTTGCAAAATATTATTGCAGCAACAACAACGGAAAAGCATCGCGTAAAGGGGGAACTAGTGTGGGAGGCGGGGGTGGTGGCGGTGAGTTGGAGCCAGAGCTGGTTCCTAGGCAGGCTGTACGCCATATGCAATGGTAAAGAACAAAGCAAATGCGAGGCAAACATAGAAAGGCATTAGGATATTGGATCAGGGCTTAGATGAGCACAATGATGAGAGGAGTAAGTAGCTCCTGTGGCTGAAGATGTTGAACATATAAAAGGAAGACGTTGAGAGTGGAAGAGGAAAGGAAAACAAGGCAAAGTTAGAAATAAATTACCATGGAGCACGCCCGCTGGTTAGAGTATTTTATGGAGATTAGTGGAGATTCGTGCGAGATGCGACATGAACAGGTGCTAATTAAAAATGTTGTCGTCGCCTCATTAAAGAAATTTGTGAATCAACCTGCAAATGACGCGCGCAGCATGGAAAAAGTTAAGCCTAGGCCTAAGGAGGCAAAGCAATGGGTAGAAGGGGGAACAGGGAAGAGGAAGTGGAGGTAACCCCCTTTTGGGGCCAGCACGTACGTCGTTAATGGATTTCCCACTGTTGTTCTTTTGATTAAAACGCATTATTTACATTTGCGACACAACAAAGCCAAACGGAAGGGGGGAGGGACACTTTAATATCTGCTGGGGATTTGCGTCTAGTCGGAGGGAGGATGCGGAGCAGCAGGGAAGTTGCCTTTGAGGCAAAGGTTGACAAATTGCGCATCTGTCAGTTGATTTTTTCCAACAGTTTTTGCATTTCTTCTCTCTTAAATTTCGTTGGGCACTGGTCCTGGTCCAGGACCTGGTGCTGTCAGGATAGTGGCTAGAGCGGATGCTTTTGTCTGCCATTACACTATTGATTGCTTCCTGTCAGTCGCAAAGAGACAAACGCAAGTCGCTGTCGGATGTGGCCCTTTGTTGCCTTTGTTACTCAGTTGTTGGCCAGGCCGGTAGAGAGTTTGGCTGTCGGACATGAGCTTTGTGTGGGATTTGGGCGACCACACAGGGCGGCACTTCACATAAGCTGCTGGCACTCTGACACTCTGGCACTCCCCGCCCAGCGCTCCATCTCCTTATGTATGCACTGGATGGATACATGAATAGAAACTGCCCGCGGTTTTCGCACCATCCACTTGGCCAGCGGCTTCGGTGTGTTCCCTATTGAATTAATTGCGGTGAACTTGCGTCCATCCGAACCCCAAATGGGCCATTAGACGCACTGTTGCTGTCTGTCTGATGGGAGGAGCTGCTCTGCTCGCTGTGTGCACTCAATTGGACTGGGAGGAGAACTTTAATGAGCCAATGACGACTTTCTGTCGTCCACTTAATAAACTGGGTCAGAATCGAATGGGGTAAAAGCTTTAATCATTCGCTCAACATTTAACATTCGATTGTGTGGAAAAGCTCTCTCGCTGTCCATTAAAATGTCAATTAGAAAATTAAGAAACGAGTGCAACACACAGAGAGCTGATTAAGACCGATTCTCTCGATTAAGGCCAGGAAATGTGAAGTGGAGGAGTCGAGTAGTAATCGAAATGCGATTATGTCCGACATACTCGTTTAATCGTTCAATATTCATGAGTCTACTCGAACGCTCCACGAGTAATATACATGGATAGCCATCAATCAAATGTGAATTGCCGTTGAGTCATATTACGTGCATACGAAATGTTACGGATATTTCAAACTAATTGCATTAAAGTGCCTGCTCCATGCTCCATGGGCTGACTCCATGCTCCATGTGACTGGGTCTGGGCCTGGGCCTGGCCCCGGTGCGCCGACAGGCAAGGAAATTGGAGTGGACTCCGGCCGGATATGCAACAAATTGTATTACGATATGGCTGAAGCGGTGAAACCCAATCAACTGCCAACTATCGATAACAAAATGACAGAACGCTTGAGAGGAACAGCAGCAGCGGGCGTGTTGTGCTGGGAGTGTTGTGTGGAAATGAAGAGCATATTTTAGCAGAGAATCGAGTTAATCATCTGAATTGCACTTGATTGCATACAATTTACCCACACACACACACACCTACACATACTTACATTCATATGTGTGTATTTAACAGTTGCACATCCTCGTGTCGAAAGGCTTCAAAGAATCAATTGAAAATTGTTTTAAATTCACATTGAATGAAGCTAGAAGGGATTTCTGTTTGATGAACAGTTTTCATGGGTAACTTTAATATTCTATGCAGCGTTGCCAGATCGTTAAATAATCTTAAATTGAAAATAGACTGGAAAAACTTTGCACAGGCAGCAAATCTTCAGGCTGATAAAAGCAGCAAAAAACAGTCACCAAATTGAAATATAAATGCGCGGTGTGCCCTAGCTCCACAGCCCAACCCCACCCCCAGCCTCTGACACGCCCACCGTTACACGGCGACACCTGGTGACTAATTTATGTTCATTAAGCAGGCGTTAAGTCGCCTTGAGAGCAGCTGGCAGCGTCCTCGTCGTTCTAGTTGGCCCTCATTTGCATACATTTAGGCGGCGCATCGGGGGCGGCCACGCGATTCCCGAAAGCGGCGTGCACACACAACAAACATACCAGACACACACCACACACACACACAACACACACACAGTTGCATGTGCGGAGGTGACAAACCCAAAATGTGTAGTTTCATGTAATTCTGGGGTCGTTGGAGCTGCTGCTGTCGGCCAGATTAATATGCAAATACATGTAGCAAGGAGAAGTAGGAGACGCAAGAGATGTAGGAACTGGTGGAAGTGGAGCGCTTTGCGCACAGATTACGCGTGGCAAGTAGCAAACGGCAAGTGGCAAGACGAAGTAAAAGGCGCAGACACAAAAAATCAATTTGCAGCACGCGCCCAGCTCTCAATTCTCTCTCTCCCTTCCGCTCTAATTTGTGTGTAGTGCATTTCCATGTCCATGTCCGGAAATGGCGAGAATTAAACCTGAAGAGGAGCTTACGCACACACACACACACACACACATTGTTAATCAGCTTGAGAGCTCTGGAGACCCAAAACCCATTTGCTGAGCGCATAAAACGCGCGCAGCGCGTAAATCCTATCAAATCTATCAAAATCATTTACGTAAATCGCACAAGGCAACGGGTACGCAGCTCCCTGGATCGGGTCAGGCTCCATCAGTGTCAACTGCATTGGATTTGATCCAATAAGACACAACGAAACTTTATTAAAATGAGCAAAACTGTTCGCACCCAAAGTGGCGCCAAGCTGACAGCTACAGCGACAGCTCTGACTGCTGTTTCCCAACTCCAGATTCCCGGATTCCCAGGCTCCGTCTCTCCTCAGCATCGCCAGTCTGCCAGGCAGACACCATACAGACAGCAGTCGCACGGACGGACAGACAGACGGACTGGCAGTCAGTCAATTGTAGTTGTAGTTTCGAGGCGGTTGCTCAAAGTTTTAATTACACGTTCGCTCCGCCGGGTCTGGGAACTATGAACTGGGAACTGGGGACGGAGGATGAGCGATTGGGGCATTAGGGAATGGGTACTAGCCGCGGGTACAAGGCCACTAACATTTTTGGCCAGGCCAGGCAACCCGGCAACCGGAGCAGCAACCATGTTCTGGAATGTTTCGCCTTTTGGCCTTGGCCATTGCACCACCGGATCTCTCTCTGGCTCTGGAGTGGACTGGAGCAAGCATTCCTGCCCAGAACCATTATTGTTGCTGTAACTGCCGTTGTTGTTGTTGTTGTTGTTGCTATCTCGTGCGGCTGTTCCAGCTGCATGCAAAATACCGTGTTTTGTATTTACTTGGCGACAAAGATTTATCACCCCGAACAGGATGAACACGAACAATAAAAGTCTTCAACGAGGGTCGCTTAAAGGGTTCAACAGTGATGAGAATTAAGGGAACTAATCGGTAATGGACATTCCGATTGAATATGAATATGAGATTAAGTGAGTCTGAGTATATATCCAACGATATCTGCTGAGAATCACAGCGGTGCAAATCGTTTTATGCTTAAGTTGGTTCCATTTCAAATTATCCTTTGTCCTTTAAGAACCAGCTCCAAAGAGGCTAGAACTGGCTCGATGATTAGACCCAGCTTTAGATTAATAAATTATCTAAGTCAAGTCTTAGCAGGCGATTCCATGAACTCTTGAAGCAACCCACCTAATGGGCAATCACGCAGTCAGCTTGCAGTTGCAGCTTGGCTGGTTTGGCTGCTGGTGGGTGAGTGGGCTCAGTGGGTGGTTTGGTTAGTTGGTTGGTTGGTTGGTTGAACGCCATTTCCAGCTATAGGGGGAGGAGGAGGACGAGAGCAAGGGGTGAATATGCACGGTTTGTCAGCTTGGCGCGTTGATGATGGAGTGCGGCATTGTTGCATTTTAATTGAAATTTCTTTGTGAACTTGGCACGGCAGCAACAATAGGAGCAGCAGCAACACGACTAACGAGAAAGTAGAACAGCGACAATAACAACAATGACAACAGCAACAACAGAAACAACAACAACAACAACGTGTCGCCTGCAATCAAAAAACAAACAACAGGCGAACAACGCTAACAACGCCAAAGTAGCAATAATAATGAATGAATAAAACGAATAACAACAACAGCAGCATGAAAAAAACAACAACAACAGTTGCTGTTTGCTTTTATTGTTACTGTTGCTGCTGTTGCTGCTGATGTTGCTGCCGTGTTGCAGCTGCCCATTGCCACCGTGCTCAAATGACAACCAACAGCAGCCAAGCGTATTAAGGTTGAGGTTGAGTTTGTAGGCCGTCTGCGGATGAGCGCTTGGATATGGAGGGAAACGGTAGGATTCGGCAGGATGAGTCGCGGCACTGGATGTGCCCTGGAGAGGTGGCTGCAGGGGATAAAATTCACATTTTTGCGGCACAACGCAAATATAATAATAAATTTCGCATATTGCTGCTGCTTCAGCTATTATTTTTCATAAATGAAACTGTTGTCAATGGGACTTTATATTGTTGTTATTGTTGTTGCTGTTCCTGTTGTTGTTGTTGTTGTTGTTGCTGCTGTCTCTTCCTGGTTGTTTGGTTTTTGTCACCGCTTTATTGTTTTACCACCCACCGGCTGACTGACTGGATGGCATTGCGGTCACTTTATTGTTTGCCGGATATGAACGCCACAGTTGCCACTTCCCAGTTTGAAAAGTGGTCGGTGGTCGGTGTTCCGTTGCTGCTAGGTGGGTGGGTGCTTGGTGTTCTGTAGGTAGATCCTGCGGTAAGAGGAGTCGTCGGTTGACTGCCTGGTTGGTCGGCTGGCAACCCATGTAATTTGCCGTCTGATGAAGATTTACGACATGAAAGCCGCAAAATAAACGCCAAACACAAAACACATAAAGCAAAAAGCCAATAGACCAGAGGCAACGCCACCAACTCCTCCAACGTCTTCTCCTTCTCCAATCCAACTACTGCAACCTACCTCTGCATGATGGATGTGCGTGCAGTGGCCACCAGAACGAGGACAACCCTATCGAGCGGCCCTAGCAACTATCGGCTCCTCCAAGAGGCATTCGCTGCTGGCCATTTATGTAAATTAAGAAACAAAATGAAGAGATTTGTCTCGTGTTTATTAGCCAAGATGTAGTCCAAGCAACTTGGCCATAACTCACACACACACACAAAATCCGAACGGAAGCTGGAGGCCCGTCTGCTGCCTGTTCCAACTAAAGCTGATCCTTATGAAAACAAATTGTGAATGGTCTACGGCACATTAACTTATCCTCGAGTATTGGCCATCAAATGAGTGGGCGTAACACACTCACCCGCCCACACATACATTGCAGGCACATGTGCACAAGTATTCTTCTGGCCCTAATGGCATCTCTATTAGCCAAGATACAGAAAATAGAGATAAAAGAGATACAAGCTGAGGGCTGAAGGACCAGCAGCAGGCTTGATTAGCAGCACAGGACAGAGGACTGTTTATCAGTTGCTCCTATGTCTGCTCCTGCTGTTAACCCACATTCACTGGTTATGAACACTTGGGGAGTTGCTGATTCTGGTGCTGCTTCTACTGCTCTGCTGCTGCTCTGGTGATTCTGCTGTCCAATAAATAATTCATGCTGCAACTACTCGTAAGTTGTCTGCTCGGAAATGCCGCCCAGTTAAAGTGGGCGTGTGCTGCACACGGATGTGTGGGTGATTGTGGCTATGTGTATGCGGCGGATGGGAATGCAGCCAGAGAGTCACTCGTACAGACATCCTCATCCTGCGGAAATGTAATGCAATTCACGAAGCCAAATGAACGGTTTAATGCATGGCACAAGTGCAGCCTAGAAGCTATCCTAAAACGGATAAAGGACTCGACTACACATGTTTCGGCACAACACAGATGCGATAATTATGGTATGCTAGCTGCATTCCGTATAATCCTAATGTACAAAGGGCACATTAGCTCCGTCGAAGTAAGAGAGAAGCTAACCAGACGAGCATCAGTTGCCTCAATTACGAGACGAATACCAGAGTCCTTAAGCCCATTTGATGTTTGCACATGAATAAGTTTAGGATTAAACTTTAAATAGTAACATAGGAATCAAGGATGTAGAGTTCTTCATTGATCACAAATCCTGCGGCTTAAACTGAACTTGAAGTAGGAAAACATATCAGCATTGAGATCGGAAACGCTCGAGTTAGTCAAGAGTATACTTGGATAATTGGGAGATACTCCAACTAACTGAGATTCATTTATTATCACACAATATTGGCTAACTATACACATGAGTATAGCACATACATTGCTACGATGTGTACGAGTAGTGTATTCCAGTACGTCTCTATAAGAAGGTAAAGAAGCTACTCCCACTCGTACATTTGGCTAGTTTGGTAGTTAGATTTGAGCAACTTGAGAAGGCTTAAATTCATTGAGGTACACACACGCATTGGAATGCAATGCGAAGGATTACTGCAGCTTGGCGGGCACATGGCAGTCATGCCTCTTGTAGAGCATCAGCGATATGTTGACCAGGAACGGAGCTGCCACCCAGAAGATGCGTGTGCCAATGCCCGTTGCCTCCCGATGGAACATGCCCGAGGCGGCACCACGACCCGTATTGCAGAAAGATTCCTCGCAGCAGGAGGTGCAAGCATAGAGCTTGGTGCGTTCACCAATGATTATGCAACCGGGCTCACAGTTGGCGGCACAGCGACGATCCAGGGACCACATCTTGGGTGAACTAGTCGAGTTTTCAGTGCTGGTGGTGTACGAGAAGCGCTTGACCTACATAGAAATCAGATTGAGTAACAGTCAAACACTTGTTTCATAGACGATACTCACCATGCAGATGAACTCCTCGCCCTGACACTTCTTCATGAGATTCGTATCATTGCGCTCCACGACATCCACACAGGCCTGGCCATCGTCCATCGTATGGCAGGCATAGCACCAGAGCTTGTTCACCCGCTCTATCGCCGCAGCAGTGCGATGAATGTGGCCACCGCTGGTCAATGAAGTGCTCAGGCTACCCGGAGAACTTGGTCCCGATCCTGGCACTGAGCTGGTGCCCGTGCCAGTCACTGTGCAATTAGATTCAATTTAGTTTTATTGATTTTCCGCCAGTCCGAAGGTCGCTCCACTTACCATTGTTGACGCAGGCGGTGAACACAATGGAGCAATAGGTTAGCACAAAGTACGCGAGCGTCAAAAGAGCTCTGGACATGATGTGGCCGCCAACTGGGCCAAATATCCACTTGGAAGCTAGCTAAACTAATTATTCTACAGACCCGAGCGAACAGTGAACACTTTTGTTTATATCTAAAGCACCAGAAAGTTGAAGGCGAATGTCAGAAGATTAACAGACGACGAGGACATGCGCAGTGGGCGCTCGACCAGATGTTAGCAGAGACACAAACCTATGCAACATTATCTTTTGAGCGACAACAAGCTGAAGATTATGACATCCTCCCATAGTCAACATATTCATTATATTTGGGCTAACCGAGAAATTTGGAAAGGAAATAACAACAACAAACTGTGTGTGGGTCATCAGTAGAGACGCAAATACTGGAGTGCCTGGCGGCTTTGCATGGGGTAGAGCTCGCCTATGTTGTACATGAGATCAACAATGTGTGTGGGACGCAGCATGCGCCAGGGCATAAATTTGAGGGTCTTCTTATCGCAGTGCACATCCTTCTCCAGTTCCAAGGGCAGAGGCACCTCGTTGTACAGCAAACGACCATCCATACTGCGCTGCAGGGTGCACGGCAGGCCAATCTGATCGGCGAAACCCTTGAAGAGGATTGCACGCTCGAACTGGCAGCCGCTGCGCACCAACCCCAGGGGTATAAAGTTGTTATGGTAGCAGTTACGCAGCTCTGCAAGATGACAGTGGACCGTGTGGCGGGAACATTCCTCGGTAGTGTTCAGATCGAGTATCTTTATGTTCTCGGACATAACACTATTCACAGCCTCGGCAATAATCTTGCTGCGCTTGGCCACGTTGACAAAGTCAATGCTGCGTCTTATCTTGTCAGGATTCTCCACAAGACCATGAATCTAAGGGGTTAAATTGTAGAATCTTTTCAGGAATGACTTTATAATATATTTACGGCCAAAGTTTGGTTGAGTGCCTCCAGAAATTCGGGCAACTTCGGGTCGCCAGGGCGTTTGCAGTAGGCCCAATTCTGATCCCCAACTATATTCATGTCCTGCATGCATTTGGTGGGCACGCAGATCATTTCGTCCTCATTGCAGACCATTCGATCAAAGTTGACTACCAGTATAGGCTCCAGCGGAGAACAATCCTCACGCAATACATTCTGAAATAGGCGAAAATCATCAAACTTACGCTTCGCCACATAGAAATCCTTGCCAGCGGTTATATCCGTAAAGCCTAGAGAATTCCGAATGCTGAACTTCATGGTTGGACACTTGGACAGAATGCTCTCGATAGCCGGACCCCAAGTGGACACACAGAAGGCATGCTTCTGGAACGTCATCATTCTGTTGGATAAAGAAAAGATATAGACATGATATATGGGTATATATATGGGTATACCTACACTTCTAGGATGCCACGATCGATATAAGCATCCACAAACTCATTGAAACGTGTCGTCTGCAGTATGAAATTGGTAACTGCCGTCTTGACCAGATTGGAGAGAGACTTAAGAGCACGCTTGATGGAGGACACGATAAAGTTATTCAGCAGCGCCGTGCGCACTGGCTCCTCATCGATAATGGTGCACAGGCAGCGGAATATGTTATGAACCAGTATGGAATGGGCATAGGAACGCTATTCACAAAAGACATAAGATTATTAAACTATTAAGATACTCCGGATAGGCGGAAGATTACCATAAGGAGCTGTGCTATTTGCTCGGATAGGGCCCTATTTTCACCCAAAATTGTGCGATACTGATCATTTTGGGCCAGACTCTCGATAATTGCCAAAATGGATAGTATCAAGTCTATGGACAGTTCTGGCAAGCCTTGTTGAATCGTTTTGGCCAGACCTTCAGCTATATCCATGGAGATTAGTTGTTCGGCAGTAATGCGGTAGGAGTTGGTCAACAAATGGCCAATGAATTCGGCAGCCTGTTCCCGTGTCTTGATGGACACATCCACAGATCGCACCAGATTCACAAGATGCTTCAATGCGCCAGCGTCGTACTCCGCGATAAAAGTGCGCAGTGCTTCCGGATAATCAATCATACGGCTAAGGCCCATTATGACATATGGAGCTGGTTCCGGTTTACTTTTCAGAAGACACTTTATGAACATTTTTGTTATTTCGGCATTGTGGATGCGTCCCAAGTACTGTTGGTATTTGGCCGCCTCGGCGAATATGGAAATTATAGTGCAAACGATGTCAGCAGGCAAAACATCCATGTCATCTTTTAGATGCTCCACCATTTGATCGAAGAGGTTCTGTTCGAAGAATAACTTGGTCATTTTTTCAGAGCGCAGAGCAGTGGCTAGCACCTCAATGATACCAAGTGCATCAGGTGCCTTAGGATTCTCGCAGAAGGCCTTAACCAGCTGCTGCAGCACAAAGAGACAACGATGCAGTGGCTCAAAGACGCTCTCATCGCTGGTGTCAGCCAGCAGAGTTTTCAGCACTTTCAACGCGGCCAGACGAATCTCCAGGAACTCATTGGTCAGCTCACATATGATACGATCAACGGGGAATCCCGGAAGCGTAGTGAACTCTAACATTTCTTCGGCACTTTGGACTTGTAGAATTTTGTGCAAAGCCTCAATGGAATTGAGGACTGTATCCGGATTATCTGAGCTAACGAATATGTTCTTAAATTTCTCCAGAAAATCAATGTTCTCGGTAATATTTTGGGCTACTTGTGGGTCGCGCAAACAAACGTTTATTATATATGTCAAGTACTCCACACAAAAGTCATCAAGCTCCCTCAAATAGAACCTATAGCAAACGTCCAGCATCTGTGTCGTCTTCTCAGTGTCATACTCGCCCAGAATCGTTTGGTCCATTACCAATGTGATCAAATACAATGCAAAACGCCTGATAACCACATTTTCCGCATACATAAAAAACTCTTTGTCGAGTAACAATTCCAACAGTTGGTTTTGCTTCAGTTCCTGAACATTATCATCCCATTTGCGTGCAAAGTCCGATAAGTGATTGAGCACAGTTGACAGTACGGGCTCCTCCTTGGAGCTCAGCAACAACAGAGCGGAATCCAATTTGTTAATAATAACATTTAAAGGCGAGAAGGCATTTTCACTAGCTTTGGTGCGATCCGGATATTTAGAGCGAGGCTCATAAATTCGCTTTGTTCCGATTGACATTTTTGTTTAACTTTCTATAATATAATTGTTATGTTTACACACAAATTGTCTGACTTGAAAGGCATACAATAGGAATAAATACAACTGTCGATAATAATATTAAATGCTATAATTTACAAAAAAAATAATACATTTTACCAATATTATTTAATTTACTTACTATATTTATAAACAAATTCCCTGCTTCATAAAGAAAAATTCAAAAACCAAATAATAAGCGGGTGCTTGCGATCCGATGACTTCGATATTTATTTGCAAAAATCGATCATTGTGTTGCTTCCGCACAAGCATCTCTGTTTTTTGTTTTCTTTTGTGTACAGTGTCCACTCAAGTGATATTCGATTGAAGCCGTAAGCATTTGTTGCGCAGCACCCTCCCCGACAGGAAGCTGATTGCTATGCAGGTAATCAATTTATTTTTCCACACAAAATAAATTATATTTTCTTGTAATAGTTGTTGCTTTATTTATTAGCCTTATTACTAATTTTATTCTTTATAAAAAACAGTAGCAAAAAGTCTTTTTAAATATATAAACCTACCAGATACTTAGATTAGATTTATGTGATGCTCAGCGCTGAAAGTCGAGTTGGCAGCACCATACCGAAAGAAATCATATTAACGGCAGAACAAGCGAATGGGGGTGAAAAGGAATGCACAATAACTTGACGCTTGTGTTTGTTCGCTGGCATCTCGATAAAAAAAAGTAATTAATAGTGCGCTGCGTACAATTTGAACAACTAAGCGTTCAATTAAAGTTAAGCAACATATTAAATTAAGTAGTTACCGTAAATAGAATTATTGTTTAAAGTGAATCTCCTCGGGCAATAACAATTGGACGCAAATACAAACACAGATACAATGGCAAAAGCAAAGCCAACCAGAAAGCGGACCAAGAAGACTACAGAAAAAGAAAACGACGAGGAGCAGCGTCCCGCTGCCGGCCCTACAAGTAGAGACAATGAACGTTCCGTGGGCCAAGGGCCCATGTACACGATCCTGTCAAATGCGCAGCTCAATGAAACATTTCACAAGCGCTATATCAAAGAAATGAAGCAACTGTACTCCAGGGTATGTGCCACAATGTAAGGGTTCTTCGGTTATTTACATTAAATTGATCGCTTGTTTTGCAGTTGGATCACGATGCCTTTATGTTCACATTTATCAAAATGTTTAAAACGGTTCTGGAGGCCGATGAATGCAATGAATATGGCAATACAGCGCTTGCTTTTTGCGCTAAGTTCGTCACCAGCTTTGAGTCTGAAAAAACGCATCCCATACTGGCCGAAACATTTTGTTGGCTGTTATCGGTAAGTGCCTACTGTACTTTCTTCTTCTTACTGTTATAATTACATTTGTTTACATTTCATGTTGTATGGGATAGACGATTTCAAACAGCCCTCATATACGTTATCGTATCTGTTTTTTTGTCAATTTGATACTGAAACACTTGGGTCCCTATGCGGCACTTGATGACTCTCAATGCGATCAAATACTTCACTATATGCTGGACAGGCTTAAGGACATGTCGCAAAGTGTGCGAAAGGAGGCTGTGCTGGCAATGCAGAGGCTGCAGATTCCTGATAAACCAAACGATCCAGTGCTGTGCGCCTATCAATATCACTTAAGCTCGGATCCCTCGCCCAGCGTTCGACAGTGTATCATCTCGTGCATGGGTCGTAATTATCTAACAGTGCCACACATACTGCAGCGTCTCTGGGATGTAGACGAGAAGGTGCGTCGTCACACTTACATCAACATGTGCAACTATCCGGTGCGGTCATATAAAGTATCACAGCGTCTGACACTACTCGAGCGTGGCCTCAACGACAGCTCCGAGAATGTGCGCAAGAACGTCATCAAGTACATGCTCAAGGCTTGGATAGAGTCATACCAACAGAACTATGTACAGCTAACAGCCGCCCTCAAGTTGGACTCCAATGAGGAGGAGATCACACGTTTCAGACGCGTTGCGCGTCAAATGCTATTCGTTATCTTTGAGCAGACGGACAACGCCGAGCTGATTGCCCAGCTGCCGCTGACTGAGGATTGCGAACTACATTGCTGTGTACCACACGAGATGCTCACCGTTGAACTGGTCATCTACTGGCAGTGTCTTAGTGGCTACCTGCAGAATACACTTGCCAACGAATTCGACCAGGTGCTGCCCGAGCTGAGCGTATATTGTGAATATGTTAAAAGGTATGTACAAAATAATAGCTTAATCACCAAAGGATACTTTAATTGATTAATATGTTTTCCCCCTGCAGATTCTGCCAGTTCCAGAAGCCCGACATGGACAAATTCGCGCAGATTGAGTTTCAGTGCATGCTGCTCTCGCTGGTGGAAATACTGCAAACGTTCGATCTGGGCGATGAGATTGGACGGGGCAACCTAAAGGATCTAATTACGCATCTCCTTAAAGAGTGCCTGCTTGATCACAAGATTGTGGCTATTCTGGTGCGCTGCATGGAGCAGCTGATAAGCGATGTGAATGCAAGGATGCAGTTCTTCATTGAGATTATCTATGAGATATGCGAACTTAATGCTAAGCAAAACGATTTGGTTCACGATCGTAATCTCATTGACAAACTGCTGGGAGATGTAGACACCTCGCTGGTAATGAAGATCAACTCGCTTAAAGTGAAAATACTAGAACTGGAGGAGCTCGAAGAGAATTATGTGCGACAGAAGGAGTACATAAGAGCACAGGCTGTGAATGATGAAAAGATTGCAGTAACCGAGGAATACACAGAACAAATACAGCCGCTGATCGAAAAGCATGGCGGTCTGAAGCTACCCCCACGGCCTAAGCTATCCAAGCAGGAACGCGTACTTAAGGGCCTGTACATATCGTTTTATATGGTTGCTTCCGAGCATGTGCATAGCCTGAATCCCAGCATATGCAAGCTATACAAGGTAAAGACCCTAACGAATACTTTTTATATCTAAGAAAGATTAAAGATGATTTGTTTCTGCTTGCAGGATTTTATATGCCGCTATTTGGCGTCCACCGAAATTGACATATTCGAGTGGGTCATGAAATGCGGCACCACATTCGGCATACTGTACGAGGCGTACACAAAAGAAGTATTCGATGTGCTCGTCGATCAGTTCTACAAGGACAACAATTTGCGCTTATGCGAGACGTCGGCACAGTGCGTCTTTGAGATGATGGATCACTACGGTGTTGACTACTTTATTGACTTGAATCAAACGGTTACGAATCCGGGACAGACACCCAAATCGAAGCGTCGTCTGCTGTACACCATGCAAGAATACTTTGAGGGTGAGGAGGACAGATCTCAAACGCAGGGAAACGAACAAAACACGGACATCATTGGCATGATGGGATTCTTTGTCGAGAAGGTGGTCGACAAAGGCATCCTTACGGCCATTGTGCGTGGCCTGTGCCGTCTGGTATTACGTGGTCAGCTCGACAATCGAACCGATGTGCTGGAGCGGCTGCTCAAACGTTACTTTAATCCCAATACGGGTAAGTTAATGAATCCAGTCGTTTAACTGAGCTGAACTAAACTGAACTCCTTCGCAGAACCTGTCATAAGTCAGATGATGGGCATGTTCTTTGAGAATATTGTGGCCCAGAAGCTGCAGAGTTTACTCGAACCTTGCCTGCTGCCCATTGTGTGGTCTGTTATGAACAGCAGCTACGACTCGCCACTGCACGATGTGGTGCCGGAGCATGTGACCAAATTCTTCATCGATATGATGGTGCAGGAGACAAGCACGCCACAAAGCAATATACATAATAAGATCGCCTTAAGTTTTCTCCACTATATCCACAACTACTACACGGAGCGTAAGGAAATGTGCCGGCTACTGGCCAAGGAGCTGACCACTCTCAAACTAAATGTCCTGAATTGCACGCAATTGAAGGATGAGATGCATGAACTGGCCGACACACTGGTTACCGTGAGTATTCAATTTGAAACTGACTTAAATCTTAGCCTTCGCTTAACCCATTAATAACAATTCTCAGAGTGATCTGGAGCCCCGCATGATAAAGAATTTAGTTGACTTTAAGGGTCTGCTTAATGGTAGCTTTGAGCCGCCCCCACGCAACCCAGTGGAGAACGACAGTGATGCGGATATTGAGGAGTGTGGTAGTGTCACTGCAACCACAGCATCCACATCGGAATGCCCTGCACCAGCGCCTGAAAGCGAGCCAACAGCTGCGAATACCGAAGCAACAGCGTTAGAGACAAACGATGCACCAAGCGAAGCCAGCACAGAAACGACACAGACTGCGGAACCCGTACTGACGACCTTCGGTACAAACAATCAAGTGGGCATACGCTTCTTACGGCGTTCTTTGTACAATTCTATCAGTCAATCCGATGGGGAAAGTATCTGCGGATCCCAGACGCCAGCGTCAGAGACTGATGCAGTGCAGCAGCAGGAGCAACAGAGTGAAGTTAGTGAAATAAGTCGAAGAAATATGCAGAGGTCCAAAACAAAGCAACGCCTGGAACAGGCAATAGCACGAGCCTCAAAAACGCCTGAAAAGCAGGCAGAATCCCAGTCAGAATCATCAGAACCTCGAGAATCTTCGAAATCGCCAGCATCTTCAGAATCAACAGAAGCAACAGAAGCTGCAGCTGAACCAGTGCCTGAGATCGTCCCACAAACCCCTGTCAGAGAACCAGCGGTAAGTTGTGTATATAAATATGAAAGCCAATCCCTGACTTCTCGCTTCTATAGCACAATGATTCGGAGGTGATTGAGGCGTCACCCACATCCGCAACCCCAATCAACACCACAATGCAAAGCGCAAGACGCCTGCATCTGCGCTCGATGCGCACCAGAAACACCACAGGCACCCGCAACTCGCCAACAAAGAGCACCAGTAAAGTGAGTACCACGCGCTTGCGCATGCAGCTCTAGGCATGCATCCATGGGGCAACAAGCAATGAAGCAGGCAGGCCTAGCTGTAGATGATGTAGATGCTGTAGATCCCAATTCCAGAGCAAGTTCCAACGCATCGAAACGCACTGACGAAAGCAAGAAAACAAAAGAAAAAGAAAAAAGATTACAAAAACAAAAGCAGTCGTAAACCTAGTTATACACGTATCCTGTAACTTTGATACTTTGATACACACCTTAGTATTTTACTAAAAGAAAAGAAAACATGTTTAATATCATTTAAAGATCTGTATATTTTAAGTATGAATCAAACGTTGCAATTGCTTTGACTAAAACTAAAACTATAACTAAAACTAAAAGAAAACAAAAAATAACAAGAACTGAACGTTTTCAAAAATTTGCAAACATCCAAACACAAAACGTTGTTTTCTTCCTGCTTTGCTGGACACCTAACACACTATGATATAATGACTACTCCAATCATTTGTATTTTAGTTAACCTTTAGTAGAGATATGGCACTAAGTAGATCTTTTAAGTTAGCCCTAGTTAAAATCTTAGTTTTTGCTTATGTTTTAATTTTTGGTTTTATGTCTCTTTTTTTTTACAACTTGCTTATGTTTCTGCAGCGCAAAGTACTTCACCTTGAGGCGCACACGCCGCTACGCAATGGACGCAAACGTGTCCTGCGAAAGTCATTGCGCGCAGCCCCAGCGGCGGCCGCGGCGTCCACGTCGATTCATTCACACTCTTCAGATTCGGCAACACCCTCGAAAACCGTTTCGCCACTGCGCAAACAGCAGCGGCTTGAGGCGAAAACGCCCAGTAAACGAACCAACCTTACGGGAGCTGCAAATGAGAAGAACACTGGCAGTCCCACGGGTAGCACCACCTCATCCGTTAAGGAGAACAAGGCACCAACACCAAAAGCAACCGCTAAAACACCACAGCCCAAAAGGCGATCAGCACCTACCCCACCCAACACCAGTACACCCATAGGCAAGGTCATGACGCGCCATTCAGCGCGCAAAGTACGAATGACCGTCGCTCGTACAACCCGTAAACGCATGTCCCAAGACATGAGCATCACGGAAAGCAACTTAAAAATGCCCACTCCCAAACGTGTACGGGAGGATAAAGCGACGCGAACGAAATCAACGTCCAGCGAACGTGTCTCCATCAACAACAGCAGCTTCAGCAGCCGGAGGAACGCAGTCAGCACTGCTTCAATACGCACCCGAGCGATCGCAGCGGAAACTGCGCCCATAGCAACGCGCACCCGCCACAAATAGCCAATCCTCCCGCTCCCAATCTTACAAATTGACAAGCTATCACTAATTAGATTAATAATATATCGTGTATTTGTATTGTGTTACGATTTGTTCGATGTTTATATTGTGCGCGTTCCCAATACTCGTTGGACCTTTGTATATTTTATGTATATTATGTAGTCATGTTGAAATATCCTTATTTTAAACATAAACTAAACTACTGAATTCTAGAAATCCACGTCTTTCACTAAGTACAGACATATCTCTGTATAGAATACCCTTAATTTCAAATTCATTGTTGATATCTAGTCATAAGTCCTTTTATATATTGTAAGATGTATATGTTTTATTTGTAAATGGTATTTGATCCTTTGATCCTGTTTTGATTGCATGCGAAACGTAATAGGATTACATAGTTATAATTAAGAACTAGAAACATTGCATTATTAGATAAGTACATGCTGAGATTCGTTCATACAGTAGTAGGAGGCGTATGAACTGGTTTAGAAACATTTCGAGCAGTGATCGAGTTAAGTTCGATACGTAATATATATATAGATGTCTTATATACTATATAGTAATATGATATATCCGAATCGAACTTTAAATGCTTAGAATACAATTAGAGACAAGATGATAAGGCCAACGGAAGGTTGTTTGAAACAGGCACATGGTTTGTGTATGCATTCGAGTGTGTGTGGTGTGTGTGTGTGGTGTGTGTGTGTGTGGTGTGTGTGTGGTGTGTGTGTGGTGTGTGTGTGGTATGTGTGTGGTATGTGTGGTGTGTGTGTGGTATGTGTGTGGTGTGTGTGTGGTGTGTGTGTGGTGTGTGTGTGGTGTGTGTGTGGTGTGTGTGTGGTGTGTGTGTGGTGTGTGTGTGGTGTGTGTGTGGTATGTGTGGTGTGTGTGTGGTGTGTGCGTGGTGTGTGTGTGGTGTGTACGTGGTGTGTGTGTGGTGTGCGTGGTGTGTGCGTGGTGTGTGTGGTGTGCGTGGTGAGTGTGTGTGTGGTGTGTGTGTGGTGTGTGTGTGGTGTGTGTGTGGTGTGTGTGTGGTGTGTGTGTGGTGTGCGTGGTGTGTGTGTGGTATGCAGATCCTTTCATAGTTTAATAGCCTTTAGTTTGACGGCTGTCGTATGCAGATCCCATTCCTGCTTCTGCAGCGCTTCGAACGCAGCGGCCAGACTGAGATTCGCCTCGGAGAGTATATTCTGCAGCTTAATCAGTTTAATCGACTTGTGAACGTCCCAGTTAATGAACTCCAGGGCGCTCAGGCAACGTGTGGGCGTGCTCTGTGTGAAAAGAAACACAACTCGTTAAGTGAAGGTAAGAAGAGAGATATAAAATATAATACTTACATCCTTGCCCAGGACTTTGACCATAATGCGCACCTCATCCGAGTCGACTCCGCGCTCACAGCCCCGCGGCTTCTTGTCGGAGAACTCGAGCAAATCCTCACAGCTCACCGAGTTGGAGTCAGCCAGGCGAGCCGCTGTCGCTGCAAAATACTCCGCCTCCGTTTGGGGCTTGGGTGTGGGCGCCGGCGACAGAGGTGCTGAGGTTGAGTGAACGTCGCCGCCACCGTTGATTGAGTTGTGGTTCATTGCGAGATTCACTGAGGCACGCACCTTCTTGAAGAGCGCATTCGCAGCCAGCTCATTGTCTGCGCTGGCGAAGCGACGCAAGTTTGTGCCTTCTTGAGATGCATCTGAAGCAGCGGATGCTACGGTTGCTGATGCTGCCGCTGCCCCTGTCGCCGCTGTTGGCGCCATCTCTTGAGGAACGGCTACTGAGTCTAAGGTGCTGGAGCTGGTGCTGCCTGCTAGAGGTTTATCCAGATTGCGGAGCTCATCGTCATTCACATAGAGCCCTGAGATTTGGGCGGGCTCAAAGCCAACCTCCTTGCTCTTGTTGTAGTGCTCCTTGTGTATGGAGAAGTTGTAGAAGCCATCAGTCACGTCCGGTGACTGCAGTATGCCTTCCTTGCTCAGGTCCGCCTCCATTATGGACTCAAACTGCAGCGATGCGCTGTCCGTCAACCCGGCTGCATCGGCAGGCGCCAGTTTGTCCAGGTTCTGGTAAGTGTGTGCCGCTGCTCCGCCACCCACGGCGGGCATATTCTCGTATTCCCTCGCATCCGTCACCCGACGCACGCTGTTGGATCGCACAGCCGCCACCACCTCAATGGATCGCGCTGGCTGTATTCGTTGCTGGGGCGATGCCTCGGAGCTCCCGCAGCCCGAATCCTCGCCAAAATCCGCCAGCTTGCTGAGCGTGCGCTGGACCCCATTGGCAGGTATGATGAGTGGATATTTGCGCACGTGTCGCTTGGCGCTGGTCTTCACCTGCTTCTTGCCCTCGCGCGAGGGCAGTGGCAGAGGATTCGCCTCCTGCGACTCAGGAAACTTGTAACTGGCGTGCGTCATGTAACTGGGACTCTCGCAGGATTCATTTAGACCCATGGAGTTGCGGTTCTCATCCTTCTGCCGCTCCACCACACTCTGCTGCTCAGCCCTGCGCACACGCTGCGCAGCTCCACGAGTGGGCAGCGTCATGGGGCGAGGCGGATGCTGCAGCAGCTGCTGCTGCTGTTGCAATGGTCGCGCAGTCTCCAGCGAGGCAACAGCTGCCAGTGGCTCTAGGGTAGAGGTGCCCGGATGACTCAGCTGACTGCCCAGACGACGTGGCAGTGTCTTGGCGTTCATCAGCTCAAACTCATCCGTGTCCATGTGGCGCAGCAGCGTCGCTGCGGGACTGGAACCAATGTCCAGCATGCCCTTGCGCTCGATGAGGCTGTTGTAGGCCTCGCGACCTTCCTCCCCAATCAGCGCCTGTTGTTGGATTCGAGAAAAAGGACAAAGGATAAAATAAAAAGGTAACAGAAAAATGTAAATAAAATAAGTTAACAGAAGAACCAAATGTTAAAAGGTAACAGAAACAGAAATAATATTAACAGTTTTAAATAAGGATTACAATAAAGACTTCCTAGAGGGGATTAGGAGATTAACAGGTCCTTGGATTATTCTGTTTTGCTTTATTGAATCCCTTTAAATGTACACAACGTTTTTTTAGTACCAATTGGTTTTTCGTTTGGTTCTTAGAATGCAAACTTTTGGGTTTAATTCGTTATTTTTATCCTTTTAAATGTATATAGTATATATATATGATATATATATATATATATATAGGTGTATATATAATACTTGAAAAAAGTTTTTGGTTTTAGGTTTTTAGTTTTAAGTTAAGTTTAGGTTTAATTTAAGTTTAGCTTAGTTTTTGGGTTGTGAAACGCTTTGAACGCATATTTTAGAATATCATTTTGTAATTTTAATTTCTTAAACTTTTTCTTTTTCCTTCTCTTTTCTTTCCTTTTTTTTTATGTATATATATGAATTAGATATGAATATATATGAAATTTGTAGATATATAAGTACGATAAGTGCTCGTATTCATGTATATAAACTTTGTATATAAGAAAATTTCCTTCCGACTTTCACTTTGGTTATCAATATGAATAAATGCATAGAATGCGACAAATCTTTAAGTTCGATTAATCAAGTATATATATATATATGTGTTTGTGTTTAGTATTTATTCCAGATCTCGGATTGGATCTCTATATATAAAAAAAACATCAATGGTAGACACACTCGAAACAACTCTGAACCTTTTGAAGAAGCAAATACCCTACCCTCAGCTGGAGCTGGAGCTGGACTCGATTTAAAGAATTCTCATAGCATATATCGTAGTATAGAGTATCAATTATCGTTCAGTATTATATATAGTTTAGTATATATATATTTAGATATTATCGTTTATATGTAGTAAAAATGCAAGCATAAGGATATGGCACATATATAATAGACATATGCACGAGATTTTAGACTTTCAACGGATTTCGGACAATATTTCTTTTCTTTTTGGATTATTTCTTTATGGGATTTTGTTGCTGGTGAAGGATTGTCAAACGGGTGTGTGTGTGTGTATCGGTGTGATGACTGTACTGTGGCTGTGTGTATTCTTGTTGTACGACCTGTTAATACCCTGTATATAGGCTGTTCTCAGTGTGTTTGGATGAAATGGTAATACTGATAAATCCAATTGGATTCTAATTCGGATTATGATTCTCTTTGATTTGTGCCACGACACCAACAACCAAGCTCTGTTCTGGATGACAATGATGATGACAATCATGATGATGATGTGGATGATCTGTAGGAAACTGTGTTTAGGGTGTTGCTAGCGCCGTTTGAGCACATTCCTTGGGCGAAAAGCCTTTTCCTGGAAGCCTTCAAAAGTATTTTATTTAATTCTTTTGTTTTTTGAGTCTTTTTCTTCATATTTGTTTTCTTCTTCTCAACTTCTTCTTCTCTTTATCTTTATCTTTATCTTTAAATTTATCTTTTATTCTTTTTTGCACTAACTAAAAAATATTGCTTTAATTATTGAGTTGAGCTGTTAGCTAACCTTTAAGGATGGGTTCTTCCCCCTTTTAACTGGGGCCCTGAACGTGTTTTGCATATTGCTTATTGTTTCTCTCAATTCATCTGTATCTTTATCTTTATCTGAAACTGTAAATGTATCTGTATCTGTATCTGTCTGTAACTGTATCTGTATCCTGTTCTGGTTTATATTTCAGACAAAAAAAGTGTTCGTGCAATCGCACATTACGAGTATTATTATCATTCGTTCTGAGAGGTCTTCCGTGTTTCCATATAAGGCACACTCTCAAAAATGCAAATCCAAAAAATATATATACGATACATACGATATATACGATATATACACGATGTATGCGATATATAAGATATATATTGTATGTATAATTGTTGTTTGTTGGCTGTAAATATTTCTACAATTTACTTTTCGACACACTTTTCGGGTACACACTACGCCACACTACACCGTACACACACCACACACACCACACACCCACACACCCACACACACACACTGCTCCATCGAGGATAAGGATAAGGAGTCGCCCCCTTAATCCGACAGCACATGTCCGAATAGTAAATTGAGAACATATTTCAGCATTTTCCTTAGTTATGGAGCCGGACTGGGCGGAATACGTGGCGCAACGAATTCACGTCGGAACTGGAACTCATCGCCGCTCTCCGTTGTGGTGGATGAGCTGCTGTCGCTGGAGTCACCAGCGGCTGTTACCAACGGCAGCTGCTGCGGCGGCTGCTGCTGCTGCTGCTGTTGCAGCTGGCGCCAGTGCATCTCGTGCTGCTTCACCGCCGACACGTGAATCTTCTCTGGCCAATGGAACTCTGTGGGACGCTGTGGCTTCAGCAGCACCTGCTGGGTCTGAGCATTGCTGGACAGCTGACGCTGCACCTCATCGGGCGAGCTGCCCACAAAATTGGTCGACGTAGGACTCTTCCCAGTGAGTCGACTTATGTCAAATTCGTGCAACATGGCGCCGCTTATGGGACGCGGCACTACAGCGGATGCTGTGCGATATGTGGCCACTGCGGAGGAGGCCGCAGAGGAGGAGCCGGATCCGGAGCTGAGCTTCTGTGATGGCGTGGGCACCAGCAGCCCGTGTTGGGCCAGCTGTGCCGAGTAGTTGTTGCCGGGTCCGCGTCCTCCGAAATCATAAATGCGCTCGTCGTAATGGAACTGCTCGTAGCCAGTGCCAGGTCGATGGAAGCTGCGTCTGTTGCCGCCCAGGTTGTAGTGTGGCGCCGACTTGATGCTAGAGTTGGAGCCGTACAGCTGGCGTGGTGAGATGATGGTTTCGCGTCCATCTTTGCAAGTCTGCTGCACCTGGCGACTCAGACCCGCGCGACGACGACGACACAAGGAGCTGCTGGAGGTGGCAGCGACGCGGGCGCGTATGTCACACTCGGAACGCGCCAAGCTGGGCTTGGTGGAGTCCTCTTCGCCACTGGATGAGCTGCTCGAGTAGAGCGTCATGGGATTGTAGCTGAGGCGGCGCAAAGTACGCGCACGCACCGAACGCGGCTTGTAGGAGGCAGAGCGTCTCGGCAACGGTGCCGGCTGCTGCGGTGGAGGCGGCGGTGGCAGCGGCTCCTGGCGGAATACGTGACGCTGCTTGGTGTCCGAGAGAACGGGCGAAATGGGCTGGAAACTCTCATTGAAGGAAGTGGAACGCTGACGATAGTTCTTAACGCCTGTTGCGTAAACCGAGTTGCTGCTCACATTCAAACCGGACTTGACCGGAGAGGCACTGGCCAGCATCTGCTTGGTGTGGCCGTTGCCGAAGCGCTCGTAGCCGCTGGTCATGACCACGGGCGGAGCACTGTAGAGCGCCTCGCCCTTCATGGAGAAGTAGCTCTCCTGTGGACTGTAGCTGCTCTTCTGGCTGCTGCGACGCGACAGCGAGATGTTTGTGTCCCGCGAAGCGAATCCTGTATCCGGAGTGCTGCTGCGCTTGTCCTCGAGCAGCTTCTGCTCCGCGGCGCCGTTGGCCAACTGCTGGCTGTGCAACTGCGCCTGGTTGTGCATGTACTGGAGATGCTTGTCCAGGTGACTGGTTGCCGCATTGAAGTCGAACATCGTCTGCACCCCGTTGCTGTAGCTGTAGACGGCCGACTTGAGGCTGCCTGTGGCACTGCTGATCCCATCGTCGAGGGAGCCCAGCAGCTGTGGCACCTGATCGTTCAGAATGGTATCGTTGGAGTCACTCTTGTCCAGCTCTGTGTAGGTGTGCATAAAGTCCAGGTTGAGTGCCTTCAGAGTGTTCTCGATATCCATGATGTTGTCATTGATGCTCTTTGGCTCCTCGGTGCTGCGTTCCCGGTTCAGGGGCCGGGTGAGTATCTCGCGTGACTTCTCGAAGAGAAAGTCGGAGCTCTCCTTGTCAAAGATGGGTATGCGCAGATCGGAGCTGTTCTTGATCTCGCTCAGTGATCGAAAGCGCTGCTTAATGGGTGGGGGGAAAAAACGAAAGGCAACCAAAAACGAACAACCAAAAAGAAGGCCACAAAATGGGCAACCAAAAGAAAGCAAAGGGAATGAACGGAACACAAACCACAACGCGGATGAAGAAGAAAGAGAGCAAAGTGTAGACAAAAATACTTCGGGATTAGAATCTGACAGCAACTCCTCCAACTTTCGCTAGCTCTACATATGGTTGGGATACTAAATAGATGGATAAATGGATGCTTGGACTCACCTGTATATCGGGTATGCTCTGCAGCTCCTCCGTGAAGTTCTTCTTCTTGGAGAAGGGTGAAGCACTGCCGTGTGTGGGAGTCAGTGCTGCGCCACCAGAAGCGCCACCAATGGCTCCGCTGGACTTCTCACCACCGCTGCTCAAATGGGGAAACCGAAAGCTGAACTTGCGCTTGGGACTGTGAGTCGCTGGCGCATGGTCCGAGACCAAATCAATCATGGATCTGCAAAGAAAAGCATCAAGAAATCAGCAATGAACCACATATAAGTCCAGCCCTGAAGCTGGACTCCATGGAGCACTCACCTGGCACTAATCTCGTTGGCAATTTCAATGGCATGATTCAGTATCTTCTCATCCTTGACGGAAATGGGCTTCACAGTGCCCGTTGCTGTCTTCTTCTTGGACAATGTGGGCAGCAGTCCGTGTCCATGTCCGTGTCCGTAGCCGTGCTTGTTGCCGTTGCTGTCGCCACTCTTGTGGCCATATTTGGCTGACATTTCAGCAAATTCGTTTTTAGTATTCACATGATCGAAATCCGGCGACTTTGGCTGGCTGCCCGAGGCGCCGCTGATTGAGCCAATCATCGAATTGATTTCGTCCATGAGCGAGGGACCAAAGTCCAGTTTTCCGCCTGTAATCTCATCGTCGGAGATTTCATGATACTCGTGCGGATCATCGGGGGTATTACGCGAGCTGGCGCGCCAGTTGGTCTCGGAGTGGATGCTTTTGCCATCGACGCCATAGTTGTTGTTTTGGAGAGCGTACGCGAGCTGATCCTCGTCCAGCTTGTGCGAGGCAAAAGGATTCGTGGAGCCGGCAAAGTCAAAGGAGCTCTGTCCATTGCTCGGTATCAGCTTGGGCGTGTGCTCCGTGGAGGGAATAAACGTGGGATTCATTGAAGTACCAGCTCCCTCTGGAAAGTAGCCGCTGGCAGTCTGCAGTGAATCGGGACTGGTGGGCGTCGGCGGCAGCAACAGCGGCGTCTGTTCAATGTCCTCCGACGGTTTATATGGGGTCACAATCTGCTTGGGCACATGATTGTACTGTTAAAAGGAAAGGAGTAATGAATCAACAGTTGAATATCAGCCGTATCCTCTTTACACTTACATTCTGTGAGCTGCCGAGGAAGGCAATGTCGCCAAAGGTGGCGCCGTCGATGCCAACGTGTCCGGTGTGCTTGAAGTCATTCTGAGGCTTGGAAATCATCTCTGTGCGTAGTTTGCGCTTGCTGATGCGATGGTCGCCCACGCGGCTGAAGGAATCCCGATTGGAACAGGGCAAACCCTCCAGAAATGCCACTGTGTTCGATGGATTGAAGTAGCCAGTCTTTCCTGTGATCAGCACACCCTTCCAGAAGGGCGTGCCTGTGTTGCGATCGAGAACACTTATAATGTCGCCCTGACGATACAACAAATGATCCTTCTTGGGCTCCACGCAGTTGACAACGGCCTTCAGCTGCTCAGGCTTCATGTCGGGCAACTGTTCGTAGACTTCACTAAACTTGGGACGCTTGGCCGGATCGTCCTGCCAGCACTTCATCATTAATGTGTAATACTCGCGTGGACAACAGTCCGGCTGCTCCAGGCGCTGATAGTTGGGCGCATCGATGGCTTCCAGTATCTGGAGACCGGTGAGCGCCGCCCACGGTTGAAACCCATATGAGAACATTTCCCAGAGACAAACGCCATACGCCCACACATCGGAGGCGTTGGTGAACCGCAAGTAGTTGATGCACTCTGGCGCACACCAGGCAATCGGCAGCTTTAGGTTAACATTGAAATTTGTCTTGTAATAGTCCTTGCCCACGCCCAAGGCACGCGAGAGTCCAAAGTCTGAGATTTTAACCTTATCCTTGCTGAATACTAGAATATTTCGTGCTGCCAAATCTCTGTGGATGAGGCGCTTCTGTTCCAAGTACCTCATGCCATTGCATATCTGGAGGGCAAACTCACAGAGCGTGGGTATCGTTAGGAAGCTGACGCGCAAGCCGGAGTCCTTGAGGCACTCGAGTAAGGAACGTAAATGTGCCAATTCCGTAACGAGCATCAGTGAATCGGTGGCCAGCACCACGCCATAGAGACGCACAATATTCTCGTGCTCAATCGAATGCATTATGGCTGCCTCCTTAAGAAATTCCATGGGATTGGATTGCATGCGCTCGCGACACAAGCACTTGATAGCCACTTGAATCTGAGAGTCATTTTGATTATTAGAAACCCACTTTAAAGAAACAAGGGATGCGACTCACCCGCTCGCTGCCGTTTGTCCAGACTCCCTGCTGCACAATGCCAAACTCTCCAATGCCCAATTGCTTGTTAACGCTAATGGAATCAGCTGGAATAATATGCTTATTGTTGGGCACCTTGCTGCCCGGTGAGCTGCCGCCATTCCTCGTAGTTGTTGTGCTCGCTGCTGCGGCACTGCTCTCGCTTGTTGCCTGCCCGACAGTCCCATCCTCGCGCTTCACTATTGTCGCGGGTGCTTGGAGTAGGCGCTTTATTTTGCTGAGGTAACTGTGGGGGAAATGCTTTTCATAGAATTTACGCAGTCTTCGAATTTCCGGCCTGGATAGGCCAATGATACGTAAGTCCTCATCCGCTGCATATTTAAATTGAGCTGCGTTCGTTATTTTTAATTCGTTCCTATTTAAAGAGAAGCGGAAACAAGTTAAGTGGCGCCGCGTGCATCATTGAGTACCCCATGCAGATCTGCTAAAAAGGCTTCTCTTTCGTTAGCCTCATTTCTACTACTCCACAAAACCCACGCCTACATTTAATACCAAGAAACTGAATTAAAATATCACAATAAACAGTTACTTTTAAGCGTGTACACATTAGTTTTGTTTACATTACTTTAAGTGTCCATTTATTGGGAGCGACATACTTTAAATATGGTCAATTTGGGTCACACAACAAACTTACTTGATGGCATTGTAGTACTGCTGCAGTTCGGACTCGGTGAGGAATTCATATAAATCAATTTGTGGGCACTCTGGAAGATACATATAAATATATAAATAAATACGAGTATATAAATGCATATTAAACTTAAGTATGCATGCGGCGTGTCGGACCAACAACAGCTGCGCTCCATAATATTCAATCTGTGTGAGTGGTGTCTGCGTGCGCGTGTGTATATGTGTGTGGGTGGTATAGATTCCCTACACCCACAGTCGGAGACGCCAACACATTGCCCAACTTTGATTCCCATTTGACTGTGGCGCCCTCATGTGGTAGCCGTTCATTTCTTTTATTTCAATATCTTTATCTACCAATCCCACCGCACACACAACATCACGCACACACACACACGCACACGCACACATAAGAGCACTAAAATGCACAAGAAGACTTTGCAGCCTACCCGCAGCATTTGTCATTGTCGTGTTTTTGTTTGCCTTTGTAAAGGAAACAACCCAGCGCAAGTATACATACACATATATACATACACATACAAATATAAATATGTATATGTTGACATACATATGTTTGCATATTGTGTGTACACAGAGTGCCTGATAATGCCTGTTAAACCCCTGGATTTGCAATTTGAGTCATCAGAACGGCATTCAACATTCATTGAGATAATAAATTCCATGGAAACCGTTCACATCCGCTTGTTTGTTTGTTATTGCAGTTCCACAAAGTGTGACTCGTTTTTATAAGTGTGTGTGTGTGTGTGTGTGAATGTGTGTGTGTAGGTGATTTTCCAGTTGGGATCCATCGACCGCTTTGAGCTGTAATTAAATCTACAAGCTATCCCGCAGGATTTGCAGTTGTCCTTGAATTTGCAAAATAAAATCGATCGGTCAATACACACATACACACACATACACTGTCACAACGCACACTAATATACACGCACGGAAGCTACTACTACGTAGCAGACCACACTTTTTTCTGTTTTGAAAACGCTCTTGTTTTAATTGTATATGTTAACTTTACACTGTTTTTCACTTCTTGGTTGATTCGCTTACACTTTTAACACAGTTTTTATCACAGATTTGCAGTTTTTAACTCAATCTTACCCATTTTAATTTAGCGTGTGCATTGTTTGGGAGTACTGCATCTTAACCAGTGTGAGTGCAAGCAACGAACTCGAAAATACCACTCTGAAAAAAATACCAAATCGATAATACACATCTTGTATGGTAACACTTAAATCTTAACATGTCATCTTAAGTTTAACATAACATACTTAACAGAATTCCTGTTGCCCAATTTGAGCAGCTGATCAGAGGGAAAACAGCTGAGCTAAATTATAAACAAGACAAATCAGATTACAAGCTAAACAAAATACTCCAGATTTAGGTAATAAAATAATTTGAAAGCGTATTTAATTGATGCACATTATATAAGATTGATTACTTCACGGCTTGCAATACAAATTAAACAGTGATAAGATTAAAATGTGTAATATCAAATGTTCCAGCTGCATTAAATCGATGCAATCGACATTTAAAACAAACGGAAACTACTTGGAAAAGCGGTAACTGTCATCCGTTCAATAGCAGCTTGGATATGCTCGTAGCCCAAAACGCTGTTTATGGCCGCCAGCTCTTCAAAGTTTTCTCGTGTGCGTTTATCCTCAATCATTTTTGTTACATATTTGTACATGCGACCGTAATGACTATGCGCATAGGCGTGCCACATAGCAAATTGAATACTCTTGGAATCGTTTGCGTCTACGAACTTGATTACTTCCGTATACAAATCGTTCAATTCGGACAAATGATCCTTTATATTGTCATCGAGAATACACAACTTTGTGAACGCAATGCCTTTCTTGCTAAGCGCCTCGATAAGATTGCTCTTCTGCTTTTCCATGTTGCTAGAGGACAGGAAATACAGATTGATATAAATGGTGAGGTAAAGGATTTGACTTACGTCTTAATCTTGGCCGCATCTGGGCGGGTGTCGTTCTTAATTCCATAGTAGGCGAGCAGGGCATCAGAATCTGTTTCTTTAATTACTATATCTGCCAGCTTGACAATGCGCTCCAAGGCAGTACGTTGCTTCTGCTGTTCCTCCTTCTGCTTATCAACGTTTGCCTCGTCACCTTCATTTACTTTTTTCTGCTGGGCAGCGGCAAAGGTCAACGGGAGCTGAGCCTTCAGCTCGGTGGACTCAATGTTTTGGATTAACTGCAAATGTGCCGGCATATGCTTGGGATGTGCAGCAATGACTTCGTTGTATATTTTCTCAGCCTTTTCAAGATCTAAACGAAAATAAAATTAATAGAAGGAATAGGAAATCTTTTGGATTAAGGACTTACCACACTTGGCAATGTGCAAGCATTGGAAATCCCTTAAACTCTCAGCATAGTCATCAGCGCTTGTTTTGCCCTTTTGCGGCGAGCTGGGTGCACCAGTACCGCCGTTGGCAGGGACTTCGTTCTGCAGGGTGACACCATCTCCTCCAGCTGAGTTCGCACTGGTTTTAACGCCTTGGGGTGTGGCTGGTGCCTTCGGTTTGGTGCCATTGGCATTAGCAGCAGCAGCTGCTGCTGGACTAGCATTGTTGGAATTGGCGCCATTGGATGCGCCATTCGCCGACGCTTTTTTCTCGGCTGGATTCAGTACGTAGGTAAAGTTATGCAGGGCAACGCGACGGCCACCCTCGTCCTTGGGGAACACCAGATTACCGGTCAGCCACGCGCACTGCGCTGGTAAATTAGCCTTGTTCAGGCGTTCCTGAGCAATGGGAGCTAGGTAAAGCATTTTGCTACCGTCGCGTACCTTGGCGGTCGTGAACTTCCGCCCACTGACAATGCATTGATTGTAGCTTTCGTAAAAGTCGAGTGAGAGCATGTTGGATAGCTTGTAGGCTGCAATCATATTGGCTTCTGCAATCTTCTCCAGCACTTCGCGCTTCTCGTGCCGCACCTGCAGCCGCACCGTGTACTCGCCCTTCTCCAGCTTCGTGAAGAAGTTGTGCGAATGAGCATCACCAGTGGCCACCAGTGACTTGTTCACATCGAACAGCATCCACATTTGTGACTCATATTCGGCCTCGTAGAGTAAATCGTTAAACAATGGTGCATACAACGCCACCTCCGCTGCCTTGGGGATGTTAAGGTTGTAGACGAGCAGATTCTGATAGATCTGCCTGCCCTCCGGTATAACGTCTCGTGTGGCGCTCAGTGGCGAGATCTTTGACTCGCTGGGTTTGAGCACAACGGCAGCGTTTTTGAGCTGCAAAAGCGGTTGAATCTCCTCTGACACGAGTGCACCAATCTCCAGGTTGTGTATGCCACGTCCAGCGTGCATGATGTCTTATACAATACATAGAATCTGTTAAAGCAATGGACACACTTTGATCAGGGATCACACTTACAAGCATTGGGATTTTGTGCAGCAACACCGTGGAACTCGAGGCTGTACTTTAAGTGGCTCTGGCCATGATTGGACCAGTACTTGGCTATGCACAGCTCCAGTATTTTATTAGGCTAAAAGCAAAGAGATTGATTAATGCTTCATCAATTCTCAAATTGAGGCAACTTACCTCAACGCGGAAAGTGGATGTAGCCTCGAACTCCGAATTGACTCCAATTATCTTCATGGTTTCCAGTTTACGGCAAGATTGTTTCGGCAGCAGTTGATTTGTGTGCAAGAAGAATTTGCCAATGTCGTTTCCTCGATTGGGATCAGTTATACGCATTCGAAGCACTGGAGTATATATAAGGGATAAACAATTACTTGATTCGATCATAATCTCTTCCCGGGTACGCACCTGCCCATGTGGCCATGTCTGGTACCAGGATAAAGTCTCTTTGAATGGTATTCGGCTGGAACTCAACGCTCTTGTCAGCCCTATTGGAGGCAGGCTCATAGATAGGCGTGTTCTGGTCACTTTCCAGCACATGCGGCTGCACCACTGTTACGGGTATCTCAAATAATGGACCCTTCTGTACGCTCGCCGTATCGTAAGCTCGAACGCTGAAATTGTAGAGCAAGTTGAGCGAAGGCGCACATACAAATAGCAGCTACTTACACAGCACTGTGCACGCCCGGTTGCAGACCAGTCGGATCAATTCTGACCACAATGGATCGCGAGCCGTAGCTGAGGTCCAGGAAGGAACCGCACTGGACCCATTGTTGGGAGGGTATGAGGTTTAGGCGCACATTGAAGTTGAACTTATCCTTGGGATCTGCAAATAAGAAGTAGATTGTCATCTTCATAACTTATCGCCTCTCTATAAACTTACCAGCTTCCTTATCATTGAAGAACACCGGCTCAATGTTGACGTTGAAGTCAACGAACTTTCGTTGTACGCCCTCTCGCAGGTGAATACCTTTGGCCAGGTTAGCACCTACACGCACCGAGAATCTGAAGCAGAGGAGAAGATAGAAACAATAAGAATTTTGTATATAAATATGAATCGTTTCACTTACCGTAGCATGTTATCCTTAGATTGACGATTCTCAAGCAAATGCTCGAACGCTTTCTCTACGTTCAGCAGACCATGACCCTGGGCATAGGGATCTACATAGCCCACTTTTGTGGCAGTGACACTAATTGCGCGCTTAATACTATAAGGTGAATACGGTATATTTTCTTGCTTAAGTCCGGAGATGAGCAAAGCCACAGCACCGGCCACATGGGGTGCCGCCATGCTTGTGCCGTTCATCAGTTGGGATTTGCTCATCGTGAACTGCGGGACGGAAGTAATGGCACCACCAGGCGCGCACACTGTTACGCCTTGTCCACCATCGATGCAGGGATCACGCGACGTCCACGTGTATACATTTCCAGGCAACTTCTCCCGCATCGCGTACTCCGCCTCCATCATCTGCGGAGAGACGTACGCACCCACACCAATCAAACTGGGTTGACTGATGTCCGGCGGCGTGCCCACAGTGCTAAGCGCCGGTCCATGATTGCCCGCTGAGGCAACCCATATCACGCCATATTTGTTGACGATCTCATTCATCAGCTCGCCAATACGGCTAAATACATGATATAAACTTGATTAGTGACTATGAACAACGTAAGAAGATTGCAGTTAAACTTATCACCCAAAAAAAACAAAAAAAAGGAGCATGTTTACCAACTAAATCAAAGGAAAATTTAGCTATCAGAGGCGTAAAAAAAGAATACAAAGAAAAACTTCAGAAAAGGGAATTGTGTCATGTTCGTGTGGGTTGTAAAAAGGATGTTGGGGGTATATCATTCGAATTACCTCGGGCTACTAATCTTGGTTAATTTGCGCTTTTTACTGGCAGGAGGACCTAGTGCATCGGACACGCTAAAATCACAATTATCATGCTCTCTCATAATCTACAGGCTTTTTTTTTAGAAGCTGCTAAAGCTCGGCTCTTGCTTACCCGGAGTTCGACCAATTGGAGTGCTCGCCATAGCTCATGTTAATGACATCGACGCGACGTCCCTCGCGGCAAAGCTCCATTACCTTCATCATACCACGCACCAGTGCCGTGCCGGTCTCCATTGAGCCTAAGCGGCCGTCGCCAATGGTTATCGACACAATCTTTGCGTTAGGCGCAACACCATCAATATCGCGGGAGCTATGATTGCCACTGGCAATCGATGCAACATGCGTGCCGTGTGGAGCTACGTAACAAATATTGAATGTATTAGATAATGTGAGGGAGCCAGTGGTTACTAATCTACTTACAGCACATTCCCACTACTTCCAGTACGTTGCCATCGTCATGGACATTGACAGAAATGGAGAGGAAATCATCGACATTTTTGGTCTCATGCGTCTTGGTATACTCGCCAATACGCAGCGCCTGGTCCAGGTCCCCCTTCTCTGCGGTGTCGATGAGCGTCAGCCAGCCGTTTTCGGTAGGAAACAGCACACAGTCGTATGATGTCTTGATGTCATTGTACAACTTCTCGTAGCTGTTGAGCATGTCCAATTCAAAGTCTAAGTTCTCTTTGACAACCTTCTTGTCCCAAGGTAGCTTTGACGCTTCCCCTGTAAACCAAATATCCATCTTAACTTGGAACAATTGTAACTACCATGTTATTATTACCAGGATTCTGAGATTCAAATTCCACGATCTTCCGACTGGCATTCGCTGTCGCCGTTTTGTGTGGCAAGTCCCAGCTCTTGAGCTTTGCCTGAGCGACAATATTATCACGTACTTTTGAGGGCACCAAGTCATTAAAACTCTTAAGACCAATACGAACAGCGCGCTCCTTGTCCGTATTGAGTGCTAACAGCTCCGGGCTTATCTTCAGCGAGCGACCAGAAAGACCCTTAAAAGTTCCATCTTCAGCCGGCGTTACCTTCTTGGTCATGTCTACATCGCCGCAGCCAGAGCAGTCGAACCGTTCAATAACCTTTAATGTTTTCCCATCGCAAATCGTCTACAACAGAATAAATATGTAGCAAAAGGAATAAATGAATTAACCTTCCAATATAAGTAGTTATAGCCAACCTCTAGTCCAGTGGCACGCGGATCTACACCAGAATCAAAAATCGCTATGGTAACGTCCCGGCCATCGTAGTTGGGGTACTTTTGCAAGAAGTTAAGTACGCCAGTTTCAGCCTTGGGTACCTGAAGAAGCAAAAAGTCTGGTACTTAGATTTTTTTACGGTGTATTGTATATGTATTCGTACCAGGGCAGCCGTAGGAAACGATGACTCGACAATGCCGCTTAAATCGCTAGCCATTATTTGCGCAAGTTTATTTCCGTTGTTCTTATTGTTGGTTTGTATCGTTTTTACAGTATTTTCTTGAGGCTCTTCAGTGCGCAGTCCTAGAATTATTTCGTTTCTTTCACGTGGCTGATACGTTGCCTGAGTCCTGCGTTGCGGGTTTGATGCACCTTTAATAGAATGATTTTGCGGTAATTCGTTTTCTTCTTTGCATACGTATACGTAAGTATGTTTGAAGGGATGTGTAGCGTAGCCATATTGTTTTAATTTCACCTGATTCAACACTCTGGCAACGCCTGCCAAGTTTCGTTTCAAATAAAATCGTTTTGCCTACAGCGCTTTATATTAATTATTACTACGTTAAATAGCCGATATATGTAAAAGATTATGTGAAAACAGACTATCGTGAAATATGTTGCTAGAATTCTATCACAACTTAAGTTTAAATATATCGATATATCGATAGGTTACAAACCAAATCAGCTGTTGGCGTTTTATTTCATTCGGCCGTATTTGTTTTGTAGCAAAATAACAAGAGTTTTTGTTTTACACGCAAAATGTGGTTCGAAATCATACCTAGTGCTGCAATTATCACCGTGGCGCTCTCCGTGCCCATATACGCGATGTACGGTCTGCAGAAGTTGACGTTGGGCAACGTAAGTATTTGGTTTAACAACACAAAGTTCTTATATAATCTCCGTCGATCGGGCACTAAACGCAATTTACTTAACATGTTTTAAAACGCGTATTGCAGAACGACTGCCAAAAGACAATACCATCTAATTTGTACTTTAACCGCAGAATAGTTTTTCCACAATAATTTAATTTCCTCCCCACAGGCCTATCGTAGGAATATGGACGAGCGTTTCGGCCGTGTCATGTACCAGCGCGATTTCCGACTGACCAACAATCCATACGTTATGAACGTGAGTGAAATATCAGCTATTACTTTTGTTAAGCATGCGACTTGTCACTACATTTATTCCATTTGTTGAATATTGTCTGTTTTCATTTGTTGATTTCTCATAACATATTTCATGCATTAACCCTTATGCTGCCAGCATATATATTAACCATTCTTCATAATTTGTATACATAGCTCATTTCTCTTCCTCTTCAATTAACCCTTCTGTTGCAACGATAGTCGAAGCAACGTGCACGTTTCATTTATACTCGATTTAATTATCAAAAACTGAAGAGAATATGTTTCATTCTTTCACAGGGTCTCAATGCTATTCCAGATGAGGACAAAAAATAAATGTTACTTAGTTGAAATTTTATTTAGCTTAAGTGCAGAAAGTGAATAAATTTACAGTACGAAATTCGAAAATTTGTTAAATTATTTGATTTTGATACAGTTGTAAGGTTTTGTTACAGATCGAAAATTCTCTAGAGTTGTAGAACTTGGTTCCTGCTCACACATTTTGAAAACATTTCTCTTGCAGGGATTGGAAACAATCGAAGACGAAGATGATACAGATAAAAATAAAAAGAAAACTCCGGAAGAGCCCGTTGAACCCGATGTTCCAAAGAAAAAAAAGAAGTAGTTAAAAATGTAGTTTAATTTCAATTTAGTTTCAAATTTGACTGTAAACAAGTAGAATAAAGTTACGAGTCAAGTTCTCCGCTCGCTTTCACGTTTGCCGCACAACAAACAACCCTGTTCTGTGTTTGCTCGGGAAAACCACCCCTATGGGGACGCTTCCCCCAATTGGGTTGTCAACTTTGTGGTATTCTGAAAAAGGCGTCGACAGAGAAGCGAGTGCAGAGCAGAGAGTTCGCTGTGCATGTGTATTTTTAGTACTAAAGTTCCGCTTTTAATTCATATTTATAAAAGAAAGTGCTCAAATATATCCGAAAGTTAGTGTAAAAAATGTTTAAAACGCGTAAAATAATGTTGGGAGGCGCCTAAAAGACGACCATTAAGAGTGGAAAATCTGTAAAGCTTCTTCCATAAGTATTTTCATATACAGACACACACAGCGGAAGGAAGTCATGGCTGCCGGGCTGGGGGCTGCCTGGAATGGGGGCAGGGGTATCCAAACTTTTGTGTATATAGTTGTTGTTGGTACCTTTGGGCTTTGCGTGCTATTGTTTACGACTGAAGCGGATGCCAATTCTCAAAGTGCCATTGACGTCGAGGAACCCACACGACGTCATCATAATCGACATCACAACGAGAACGAGCGCGAGCGGGAGCGGGAGGAGAAGGGCTACTGTGCGCCGTACAACGGAAAAGTGTGCAAGGAGTTTATTAGCGGCCCTGTGTGGTACAGCCTGGAGGATTCATCTGGCGGCTGGCGCAACGAGCAGGTCACAACGGCGCTTTGGGATGAGCTGATTGTCGACTTGGCCGGTCTGTGCCGTGAGGCAGCTGAGGTAGACCCATCCTCTCCATTTACTGGAACCTCTTTTAGTAACTTGTTTCCTGCTTCTGTAGAAAATGCTCTGCGCCTATGCGTTTCCACGTTGTCACGTGGAGAATGGACGCGCCATCAAGGCACCGCTGTGCTTCGAGGACTGCCAGGCGACACATCTGCAGTTCTGCTACAACGACTGGGTGCTCATTGAGGAGAAGCGGGAGCGCAATATGTTCCTCAAGAGTCGTGCCCATTTCAGGCTACCCAATTGCTCGGCGCTGCCCCACTACGACTCCAGCATGCGGCGTTCCAGCTGCTCCTACATTGGCCTGACAGAAATCAAGGAGTCCGAGGTCAGCTGTAAGTATATCCATCAAAGGAATCGCAAATTGGACAGTGTCTTATGTTTATGTGGTTATAGATGATTGCCGCAACGGCAATGGTCGCTTCTATCTGGGCACAATGAACATGACCAAGACGGGCATTCCCTGCCAGCGCTGGGACACACAGCATCCGCACATGCACATACAACCGCCGCTGGTCTTTCCACAACTGATCGAGGGCGAGAACTACTGCCGGAACGCGGGTGGCGAGGAGCCGCAGCCCTGGTGCTATACCCTGGATGAGTCTGTGCGCTGGCAGCACTGCGAAATACCCATTTGTGGTAAGTTAAATGGACAACCAGCAGCAACAGATTCCTCAATTTATTTGGGTTCCAGCTGACTATGTGGATCCCAGCGCCAAGGATTTGAATACTCCCATTAAAATGGAGGAGTTCTTTACACCCTCAATGATATTTCTGCTGGCGGGCATTGGCTTCATCGGCATTGTTGCCCTGCATCTCATCATTCTACTTAGCTATAAGCTGTCCAAGCACAAGGATTACACGCAGCCAAACCAGGCAGCACATGGGGAGTGCAATGCCTCCGTGCGTGGTGATTGCAATCTGTCCGCCAGCCGGGAAACCCTCGGCTCAACGAGCTTCTCTCCCGCAAATGCCAAGTGCGGCACCATCCGCAGCACAGCAACTATACACAGTAACTGCATCATGGTGACCACCACTGCATCCGTGCAGGAGCCGAAGACGAAGCTGAATGCACGTCTCGAGAAGCTGGAGTATCCGCGCGGCGAGATTGTCTATGTGCGCTCACTGGGTCAGGGCGCCTTTGGACGCGTCTTTCAGGCCAAGGCGCCGGGCCTTGTCTCGGGCAACACGGATCTGCTGGTTGCCGTGAAGATGCTAAAGGATGACGCCAGCGATCAAATGCAAACGGACTTTGAACGCGAGGCCTGCCTGCTGGCTGAGTTTGATCACTCCAACATTGTGAAGCTATTAGGCGTCTGTGCCTTGGGTCGACCCATGTGTCTGCTCTTTGAGTACATGTCGCCAGGAGATTTGAGCGAGTTTCTACGCGCCTGCTCACCATATGCGACTCATCAGGCACAGCCCCGCAATCGCCAAGAGCTCGACGAGCTGCAGCTGCTCCACATGGCCTCAGATGTAGCCGCGGGTATGTTGTACTTGTCGGAGAGGAAGTTCGTCCATCGCGACTTGGCCACGCGCAATTGCCTCATCAACGAGCAGATGACAGTGAAGATCGCGGACTTTGGACTCTCGCACAAGATCTACCTGCAGGACTATTACAAGGGCGATGAAAACGATGTCATACCCATACGCTGGATGCCCATTGAGAGCATTCTGTACAATAAGTTCTCGCTGGAGTCGGATGTGTGGGCCTTTGGCATCTGTCTCTGGGAGATCTTCTCCTTCGCTCTGCAGCCCTACTTTGGCCTCACACACGAGGAGGTCATAAAGTACATCAAGGAGGGCAACGTACTCGGCTGTCCGGACAATACTCCGCTCTCGGTGTACGCCCTGATGCGCCGCTGCTGGAACCGCAAGCCCAGCGAGCGTCCCGGCTTTGCGGAGATCAATCATTGCATCCAACACAGCATTGCTGAGTGTGAGTGCAAGGCGATGCTCTAGGATGCACCACTCCTCGGTCTCGCCAAGGAAAAAACCAATCGAACTTATTCCGTCACGTTTCAGTCATTTTCAATGAATCCGTACCCGAATCAATGAATGCTCTCCAATCGTCTTCCGGAGCATACACACAAGATATACTCACACAACAGGACTGCCATGATCTAACTATCAATAGAAATAAGTCCCTAAGTCCCTACTATGTTGGGTGCTATTAATTCATTAACTATCCATTCATTTGGTTCATCTTCCCTTAAGTCATGGTAGTTACTTCATGGATCCTCCATTCCATAGTTATACACATACTCATATACATTTAATAACTATTATTATAATTATCATGTATTACTTTACACAACGAACGCATCAAGTCAGCCAGTTTATTGGTAGTTATATGTATCTCATATCTAGTACGTTGAAGCAATAAGTTTACTTAGACACACACATATATATTTATACACAAACACAGATATACACATATATAATCGTATATATATATATATATCAATCAATGGATTGATTTCCAATCGGGTTTTTACTAGGTTTAAGTTTAGCTGCGCCGAGCAACGAATTACCCAACTCGGACTCAAATTTATCACTAGAGTTATATACATACATACATACATACATATAAATATATATATATACATACATATACAACTTACAGGACACACTTGGGAACGAATTACAAACACCGAAGACCATCAAAACAATAAGGAATATGAAATATATAATATTTAGAGAACTGTCTACAGCCTCAATTCTTCTTAGGACCTTTACATAATAATCTTGTAACTACGAACAAAATGTTGATGTCATTTGTATAATATACTTTGCATGATCACAACAATTCCATTCACAAGTTATTTCGATTAATATCCATCGTAGTACTCGAAGTAGTCGTACTCATGCGGATATGGACGTCGATAAGGATACGGAACGGGCACAGGCACAGGTAGCGGTAAGACGCCAAGTCCTACGCCGCCGTAATGCGTGTGCCCTCCATGAACAAAGCCTCCACCTCCGTGTCCCCCATGATAGCCTCCCCAATGTCCACCTCCGTGTCCACCATGATAGCCTCCAAAGCCACCATGACCACCGCCGTGACCGTGTCCTCCACCATGACCGCCTCCACCGTGTCCACCGTGTCCACCGCCACCACCATGTCCACCCCCTCCTCGTGCATGCGACATCTCCAGGCTTTCCAAAAGCAGCACAAACACCAACAACATCCACAGGCTTGACATCTTGTGAGCTGTTCCTTTCTGTTCACTTTTTAAACTGCGACTGAAACAGTTTCTGTCGAATTTCTGGACTGGCAAGTTCTAGTTACAATCGCCAAATTAATTAGAGTATCCATGTGAATTGGGAATGATCAACGTGAACTCATATCAACTGGATGGAATGCCCCGTTATATAGTAACCAAGTATATACTCTATATATAAATATATTTTGTATTTCGCGTATTTCTATGTATTTGCTTGAGTGCAATTCGTTTCGTAAAACAAAACAAAGCTCTACCTCGCGATATCACAGCAACCTAAGATCTAAATAATAGAATCAATATATATAGACATATATATATATATACTTAAACTATGGGCTATATGTGTGCATTCAGTGCAGTTTTGGGCAGTTGCCGGTTTTGCTGATCACCAGTCTTTCCGGATCTAGGGAGAGTCGTGTGAGTACATCGTAGATTTTCTCTCGGATCTCCACGACAAAGTCCGTCTCGCGTCCCAGTATCCAGATTTGATCCGCATGGCCCAAGGAGCCGATGCTACCGCATGACCACAATATGGCAAAGTTGTCATAATCCGTGTAGAGTACCTGATATTTACCAGAGCCCGGCAACAGTCTGGAAATGACTTCCGGGAAGCGCGTGTTGAACTGAAATTTGGATCAAATTTCAATGATCAGTTGATGTTCCAGTTAAAATGGTTAATTGGAGTTTACCTTAAAGTCCATTATGGAAGATTTGCTGTTCTCTGGTGTGGCATAACCATGATTAACATTGGGATTGCCAGTACTAAAAGAAAAATGGAAACCTAATTAAGTTATATAAAGCACAATTATTTCCAGTCAAGACTTACATGCGATTCACTGTCTTTATGGACACCTCCAGCTTAAAGTTGTTGAATTTCGAGAGTTCCGCTTTACTGTAGGGCTGGAACTCGAAAGTGGTGCAGCCGGAGGCGATTTCGGGTAAATAGAAAGAACGCTCCACCTCAAACCAATGGCCAAGTACCTGGAAATGGTCATAATCCAGTGAGTACCCCAAGCAAGTACCTCCTTAAGATCTACCATCTACCTACTATCACTGACCAACTACGTCTTTCTCTCTCTCTCTCTTTCTCTCTCTGTCTTTCTGAGGTGATGAGTAAGCACTTAACTGGGTTACTATTATACAAAGGCATACAAAATGAATATAAAAAACAACTGCCTTCACTCCCTGCTTAAAACATAAACATTTCAAGCATTTTCAGTTTTTTGTTGTATTTTTTTTGGTAAACTGGTTTCACTGTTAGGCCCCACAATCTTCACTAGCATATGCCCAATGGTAACTGGTAGCTGTTAGCTCAGTCATTAAACCAACAGCTGATAATTATTCTTTGGGTCGGGGTCTTTGGCCTCCTTCTACGCCGCCACCTCCCCCTCCTGCGCCAAAGCGAACGATGTCAAAGTGCTTTAACGCTTGCGCCTATCAACAGCTCAATTGGTCCAACTGATTGTCCAATTAGAGTCTGCCCCTTTGTGAATGCAGCTGTTTCCGCTTGGAACAAGGCTTGAATGTGGACAACGGATGATATTTGTGCTGGAATATGTACTGCAAATGGGGATTCCAGACTGTCATCATGTGAAGAGTGATCTTTGATATTTGTTATCATTAAATTGGATGAAGTCAACGTTCACTCAAATAGATAACAGCTTATATATCATCTTTATCATTTCTAGTATCCATTCATGTTCTTAGTCCCAGAGTCGTCACGCAACCATCTCTAGCAGCTGTCGAGGCGATCTCACCCGCTTATTATGTTATGAACTTTTCGTTTTCATTTTGCTGTTCGCACAAAGTGGAGCTTTAAGTGATTCCAAGGCGGTCAGAGCTCAATGCGTTGTATACCTCCCATATGATTAATGTAATTGAGCTGCTGCTGCTAAATTGATTATGCCAATTTTCTAGTTTGTCCAACAACATGAACAGTAAACAGCAATACCAATACGAACACCAATACCAGACAAGAGCAAGAGCAACTGCAGCAGCCACAGCAAAGAGCTCTTTGGACTCTGTCCTTGGCGTGCCAATGACATCGGCTATAGTGTTTGCTGGCTTCTTGAGCTGTGTATAGTATAGTGTATATGGTAAGAAGTGGATTGTTTGCCATTGGGAGACCACAACAGCGAGACGAGAAGACCAGCTTCACTGCTCTTATAGATGGTATATGTTTTGTCTCCTTTGCTGTAAACTGGTTTGCACTTTTACATTGTTGAAGACCTCAAATTAGTTCAAGTTCATCTTTATGCACAATCTATAAAAATGTGTTTTAGCCGACGCCTTGTACTAATTAATAACAACTGCTTTTTGTTGCTCTTTTACGATTTAATTTATGGTGTCAAAAATATATCCATAAACTGATTGCTGCCTTGCCTTGAGGCTAAACTAAGCTAGGATTACCCGTCGTAAATTTCTATGTCTCTAGCACTTTACCATAAGATTGGGATACTTACCCTACTCATATTGAACTTTGGCATCGATGGATACTTCGGGCAACGTCCAAATCCATAAGCGTTCGTCTCCTCACTAAATGTCAATAACAAAACCGACGACAACAGTAACAGACGCGAAATTACGCACAACTTTTGTTCACTCATTTTGTTTATTTTGGCAAAACAGTTGGAAACTGGTATTGCTAGGGTTTAACGTGGATTGGCACAGTTTTTTTTTCACTTGGTGGTACACTTGGCGATTCTGTATAGAATTGCAAATAGTTGTGGGTTCACTTGGATATGCGCGATGGAACTTCCGTTGTGGATGTCAGTTGGTCAATGAACGTTTGATTTTGATTTCCATTTCCTCAAAGCGATGCGACCGGAGATTCGTTTTGGTTTTATTACTTGTAATTGTTGTTTGTTGTTGATATTATTATTGGTCTGTCTGCCTATTAATATTCCGCATAAGAAATGTGCGATAATACAAACGTGCGAGTCTTGGTTGGCTTGGCTTGGCTTGGCTTTGGGTGGATGACTGCAGCAAGAGTGAAAATGAATTGGGCTCTTGTCCGGCCAGTGCCACTTGTCGGTCTTCAAAACAAATCGTAAACTAGGTTGGCTCGTGCCTGGCTAGGCGTTACGTAAATGAAAAACCAAAACCAGACCAGGCTAAGCGAACTGAACCGAAGCACAGCGGCTGCCGCATAGATCCCCCAAAGCCCGTTTCCAACTCCCAACTCCCAAGTCCCAAGTCCATGCGGAATGCAACTTACAACTTACAACTTGCAACTGGCAACTGGCAACTGGTTGGCTATTAGTGAATGGGTGTGCAGCAGGAAAATATATTGCGCATTCATTCATAAACAAAAGTAAAAGGTCTAATAAAGGAAGCGGTTGTATTTTCAGTTGCAGTTGCAGTTGCTACCGCCTCAAATGTGTCATCAACTTGATATACTAGGATGGATGTTCAAGGCAAACAAAAACAGGTGACAGCAACAGTAAACAAGGAACTTAATTAAAGTGGATCAAGTTCATGTGAACAAATACAGCTTGAATAAACAAGACAACCAAATGGCAATAATTACAAACAGATATTTTCTTTATAAGGCACTTTGGTAATTTTGTAATAAAATTTGATAAGTTATCCATTAACCGCATTGAAAACATTGAAACATTGAAACAGCAAATGAAAATCGAGAGTTGGCCAACCCAGTTACCCGTCAACCAAGCAAACAAATTACTATCCAAATGCCGAGAAAATGAAGTGTTAATTTTGCAGACAGACGAGGAGCAGGGGCGAAACAAACAAAAAACGCAAAAATGAATCGTTCAATTACAAATACTTATAATAGTTAACTTCCACTCTTCAGACTTCAAGGTAATTGCAAAATTATGTATGTTTTTTCTTTAATTTATGTCAAATGACATCTAATTGATATTTAACGCCTTGTTGTACATTAATTGGCTTGTTATCTTTTTGTTTACATGTTTGAACTGCTGCACGCTCTGCGGGTTCTTTGCATTTAAAAGCCTAGAAAGTGTTTTTTTAAATGGAACTGCGTCTTCTACCTTCTCGAAACAACCACACCGCACGACCGTTGAAAATGCACTGACTGAGGACTTTCGGTATCGATATTTGCAAAATTTCAAATATAAATCAGTGTGACTGTAGCACAGCAAATATTTATTTTTAGGTATACACTGGCAGACAAATCGATGACCTATCGATTCTTGTGGCATCAGCCGACCGCCACGAATCTAAAGACTGCCAAACAAATAGGAAAACAATAAATAATTTTTAAACAAATTTGATTTTTCAAATACAAATGGCGGCTTCATAGCTCGAGAAGCACAAAGTACCAATAAAAATGGCCATGGCATCCTGTGTGCTTTGCCTGGGGTGCTGTAAGATCGGAGAATCCTATAAAGTATTTTCCGAGACAGGTTTTCGGCTCAACATTTGCAAAACAATAAACAAACACTTTTGGCTAGAGGTAAGTAGATTTCTCCAAAGCTAAAGCCGGGCTGCAATTGATATACTTAATATTATTTTGCAGTTGAACAGCGCAGGGGGAAAACGTGAGGAGATTTGCTATCAGTGCTGGGAATGCGTTAGCAGTTTCAATGAATTTTACCAACGCGTCTACAGTGTACACCAGGAACGACGTTGCGATGTCAAAGATATACCCATCGAGTTCTGTGGTGAGACGGTGGCAGCCAATCCACTTGCATTTATAGCTGAAATGGATGCCTTGGCCGAGGATTTTTTCGCAACTGACGATGTTAAAGTGGAAGTAAACGAACTGGAGCCGCTGCCAAAGTTGGAAATGCTCGACGAGCCAGTGTTAGGAGAAACAAGCAGTGCTACTAAACGGGCTAGTACCGACTATCCCGTTGCTCCCAAACGCCGCATTAAAAACGAGCAAATAACGGTGGCCAGTGACTCGGATGGCGATATTCCGCTGGCTGAGTTCCTGGACTTAAAAACCCCTGAAAAACCAATTGCAACGAATGATGATAAGCAAACGTCAGTCAAGGGCCGACCACTGCGCAGAAGCTCTCGACGTGGGCAAAGGGCGAAAACGCCTCCAGAATCTCTGAACAGTTTCAAAAAGGAGTTTTTGACTGATGATGAGCAGGATAATGGTGACGACCTGGACTTTGTGGCGGCGGAAGCAGTGCTGGGCACTGATGACAGCGCCAGTTCTAGTGAGAGCAGCGACAGTGACTCTGGCGAAAGTTTGCCCGATATTGAGCCAGAGGAGCGCTATGCAGAGATACCCAAACGGGTTGTAGTCAAGCCCAAAAAGTATCGCAAACGTCCTAAGCCGTTGGTGCCGCCGGTCCGCATGAGTCGCGACGAGATCGAGAAACGAAAAGCGCAACAAAATGAATTCGATGAGATTATATTTGACTTTTTCAAGAAACTTCCATGTCACGTGTGTAATTTGCTAGTGCCCAATTTCGGAGATATGCGACGCCATCTACGTATGTCCCACAATATTGAAAGTGGATTTATATCCTGCTGCGGTCGCAAGTTTCACATACGCAAAGCCCTAGCCGAACATGTGCTGGTCCACAAAAATCCTGAGCATTTTATGTGCACCCAATGCGGCCGCGTTTTTCAGGACTCCAAAACCCTTGAAACGCACGAACAAACTCACACAAATCCTCAGTCGGATACAAAAGATAAACGGACTTACCAGTGTGACAAGTGTCCCAAGGTTTTTACCACAAAGGCTGCTGTCGAGTATCACAATGTATCCAAGCATGTGCCCAAGTCTGACTTTAAGTACTCCTGCCCGGAGTGCAACAAGAAGTAAGTAGACTCATTGGATTTTAAATTGATTCCGAACCTAAACCCTTCTCTTTTCTTACAGGGTGCCCACAGAAAGAAAGCTTAAGGAACACCTGCGCTATATGCACGATCCGGAAACGGCCATCATTTGCGACAAGTGCGGAAAAACGTTGCGCTCCCAGGCGAATCTTAAGAAGCATCACGAACTAGAACATTCCGATAAGCCACGCCCTAAGCCCGATCCAGTTCAATGTGAAATATGCGGCACCTGGCTTCGCCATTTATCCGGCCTCAAGCAGCACATGAGCACCGTGCATGAGCCACCCGGAGGCGAGCATCGTTGCCCCATCTGCGACAAGACTTCCACAAACTCGCGCGCACTCAAGCGACATATATACCACAATCATCAGTGCGAGCGAAAGTTCCGCTGTACCATGTGTGAAAAGGCCTTCAAGAGGCCACAGGATTTGAGAGTAAGTAAATTGAATCAATTGATATCAAAACCGCTAACCAAGTATATCTTTTACAGGAACATACATCCACGCACACGGGTGAGGTGTTGTACACCTGCCCCAACTGCCCACAGACGTTCTTCTCCAATGCCAACATGTACAAGCATCGACAGCGACTGCATCGAGCCGAGTGGGAGGCGGATCGCAAAAAACCGCTTCCACCCAACATAATGCAACAAGCTGTGGGCGCCACGACGGCAATGAAGAAACGTCAGGCAACGAATGCGGGCACAACGTTGTTCACGCAAGCCACTGACTCTGCTGGGGAAGTCCAGAAACAGGAGTCGCAGATACAATAGTATTTTATATCTATGATATGCTAGGATAAATGACGCACTCATAAAGATACTTAAAATAAGTAAATTTATAGAATAAAAACAAATTTATGATATACATATTTTAAGCCTAGTCGCGTCCAGCGGAGTTTCAATTGTTGAAACAACATCTCATATTTTCCCTAAACCTCATCCTGCGGTATTCGGATTGTGTCACAGATGCCCTCCTCCCGATGCAGACTGGCCCAGTGCTGCGATAGCTGGCAACTGATGGCTTTGCGGAACACCATGCAAGTAATGTGCGGTAATTTCTCGAATCGAATTCGCAGCAGACCCAAGTTGGCCAAGGCAAAGCGCCAGTTCTTCATTAGACTGGCGTTTTTGCCCACATGCTGCGAGTCGGGTGTGATGATGGTAAGAATTCCTTCGGGACGCAACAGCTCGTAAGCTTTCTGGCAGCATTGCAGTCGCTGCTCTGCACTGGGCATATACTCCAGCAAGAGGCTGAATATGACACAGTCATAGTGGTTGGCAGGTAATCCTTTCACGCTCTCATTCCTGATGTCAGGCTTTGCCAGCGTGGCATCTACAGCAACCGTTAGAAAGTCTGCCTGGAACACATGAGCTCCTGGTGCCGGGCAGAGATCAATAGCTGTCACTTCAAGATGTGGTGTACTGCCAAAGGGATTAAAACAGCTGCCCACATCCAACACACGCAACCTATCCGGTGGCTCATCCATGTATGCACATTCAGAATCCGCCAGTTCACTGTACGACGCCAACAAACGCTGCTCCCGCGTGCGTTTTTGAAGATAGATGCCCTCGGTATAAAAATACTTGGTTATATAGTCAATGGCCCATTTGATGCGACTGCGTGCCTGTAGCTCTGTGTTGTTGGTATTTGTTTCCCATATGACTGCAAGCTGCTGCATTGCATCCGCATACTCTGCTAGCTTTTCGGCATTCTGTGGTCCAGTGTGTTCCCGCCAAGCACGTTCCGCTCCATACATCTTGGTCAGTTGCCGTAAGCTATCATGACAGCCCTTCACAATGTTTGCCAGACGTTGATGCTCTTCCGTAGCCATGATTTGTTGTGGTTTCTCCCAGTGCACAACAAATGTGTGTGTATATTTCGCACCTGTTACTTATCACAAATGTTTCTGTATATATATGCACACTAATTTGAACACCACTGTATTGTTTATCTGCATAGCCTATTGTTTTAGCCACCAAATATGCTGCAACACATGTTTTCAATAGTCATACCAAAGCGGTATAACATTTGTGGTATTTTTTACACTAAGCGATATGGTCACATTGAATTAAACAAAGCTTGTGAAACGTGCGCTTTTCAAACCGTCTAGAGATTCTCAGAGGATCCTCTATTTACATAAATGCATTTAATAATTAAAACGAATTTTAATTAGTTTCAACCTAGTATTAAAAGTTAACTTGATCGAAACGAAGCGTAAGAAGGGTAAGAAACCAATTTAAATGAATTGTTAAGCTTTAATTGTTATAAAGCAAAAAAAATTAAGATGCAATAATCATTAAAGTTTTTATCACACAATTGTTTACCGAGTCGACAACGTAAAAATCACTTTCAACTGTTGCTGTTTACGTGCTCCTCTCCGTAAAGGCAGCTAATGCAATTTCCAAGTGATTTCTATTGGCTGCAACCGCCTAGTTGAGAATTTATTGTGTAATCTGCTGCCGTAATAGATCCATGTGTTGGCTAAGCACAAGTGCGAATGGATGAAGTACAACCGGTAGAAACAATAATAGAACAAGTCGCGTGTCACACGTCATAAAGTAGAATCTACTGACATACGTATGAAGAAATAACATACTTTACTATATATTATATCGTATGTATGAGTATATTGAATTGTATGAGTTACAAATAACACAACTGGCATGAGTAAGCAGCGGGCCCATCCTCGTATCAGGGGAATACAAGTACAGACTTGATAAGATCAGGAGCAGCACATACCAGACAGACTTCACTCAAAACTATTCGCTGGCCCTCTTATCAGAGCACATTGACCATACACAACCCAATTACGTGCTCGAATATAGTTCGAACTACAAAAATCTACTTGTTGAAGTAGCTTCTGTTCCAAAAGTGTACGAGAATAAGTACTACTCTAAAGGTCAAGAAGGGGTGGGAATACATGCATAAACTAAGTGACGCATACAAATGTAAACATGCCCCTATAGCAACATGTTGTATATACACACTTTGTACCCTATACATACTCAATATGTGTGCCTATAAATTATATGATTTGCATCTTTATAACTGTGGCGAAACTAGTTGATAACCAGCACAATTAACGGCTCAGCGCAATTAAGTGATTTCAGTTTATTATTAAATTGACTAGACTAGGTATATATTTAGGTCTATATATTTAAGTCTATAAGTACTATATAAGAATGTTGGCAATAGTCTGTCTAAACTGGATTGCTACCATATTACATACATTATAGAAGTGACCCGGAGATACGAGTGTAGATACAAATCCAAGTACTTGAGTTTCACTCTTTATCACCGAAGCAACTTATCGCTACAACTTAGAATTTTAGACTCTGAATGGCAAATGGCGATTATGGATGTTCGCTGCTCAACTGGTGGCACTGCTAGCGATAAGGATAAGAATATGGCTATTGGGTATTCGTTCGATAGTTCAGTTGTTTAAGTGTCGTCGAAGCAGTCGGACAGTCGCTCGCTTTTCTTTTAATACTCTACTCACGGGTACATTGCATTCCCAGTTACAATATGAAGATCGAATGGGCTCCGACACAAGTGCCACCAAAGCGGCGATTGGAAACTTTGGTCACTGGTCTCTTTACGTTGTTCTTCTTCTCGTTACCCCTAACATCATTGGTAATCTTGAGTCTAATAGTGGTAAGTCTCTATACATATTTTGATACACTATTTGGACTGCATATCTAACTGTCTTATGTCATTTAGTTATATGGCGGCTTTTGGATACGTACGTTTCTGGCGATCTACATGGTCTACATATACTTCGACCATACACGGAATCAGTCAGCCATGGATGGCAATGGGTAAGTTTGATCAATATCTCAATCATTTTCATCAGTGTTAACTCTAGTGTATTTCTTCAGTTGGTTGTTCCATCGGACGAGTCCCTTAAACCGCATTTATCGTGACTACTTTCCCGTCTCATTGGTAAAGACGGCCGATCTGCCGCCCAATAGAAACTATATTCTGGCTAGCTTTCCCCACGGTATTCTTGGGTAAGTGTAGGGGCCTTTACTTATCTTATCTTAACATGCTAACAAAAGAATTTGACTTGCACTTACCACAGCACTGGTATAGGCATCAACATGGGCCTTGACATCAGCAGGTGGTTGAAGCTATTTCCACAAGTACGTCCCAAGGTGGGAACACTTGATCAGCATTTTTTCATACCGATTCTTCGGGAATTCTTGCGCTGGTGGGGTTTGGTGTCGGTGTCTAAGAAATCTTTAGTGTATTATCTAACCAAGTCTAATGATCCGAAACATCCAACCAATCGAGATGGATTTACATCCAATGCTGTGGCTATCTTAGTAGGCGGTGCCCAAGAGGCACTCGATTCACATCCCGGCCAATATATTCTGACACTGAAGAATCGCAAGGGCTTTGTAAAAATGGCCATTCGTACGGGGTAAGTCTCCTGTTTGATCTTCCCCTTTTAGTATTAACACTTTCCGGTACACAGTTCGTCCATTGTACCCACCATTTCATTTGGCGAGGTTGACATCTTCGATCAGGTCGACAACCCTCCTGACTCGCTGCTGCGCCGCCTTCAGACTCTCGTCAAGAAACTGACTGGCGTATCCCCACTGATACCCGTAGGTCGCGGCTTCTTTAACTACACTTTCGGTTTTCTACCATACCGCCGACCCATTGTACAAGTTGGTAAGTGCTGAATACGGCTTATAAACAAACTTGATATCTAACACGAACTGGTTCTTTAAACACTTTAACACTTAGTTGGTGCACCAATTGACGTGATACAGAGCTCCAATCCCGACGAGAAATATGTGGATGAACTGCACGGCAAGGTAATGGATGACTTGCACCGTATGTTCGAGCTATACAAGGTTAAATACATGCCAAACTCGAAAACGAAGCTGGTTATACACTAAACGCACGATCCATCTGTTGGTGGCTGCCAACTTGTCTTAAAAAGTGTCACACTTGACATTTTTAAGGGAAACGCATTGGGTCACACTTAAAACTGAAGGCGCTGCTTTTCAAATAATTGAGCAACGCTGCAAAGTGCTGGGAACATAAGCAATATTATGAATTCGGAAATTAAGCAATTAACCAAATAGTTTAAAATAATAATAAATTTATGTAATATTTACTATAAAATCTTGTGCTGTTGTCAGTGGGACAAAAGTGATTTTAAATGTATGTATAATTAATTTAGATGAAGTGCTTAATAAGTTTAGTTAGTTGAAAGTACATAATTAAAAAGACCTTTTTGTTAATTTAAACGAAAGCGTATGTCTTTTTATTGTTATTATTAATTTACCAATTAAATTTGTTACTTCGTACATAAATATTATATACAAAAAGAAAAAGAGGAGTAGAATTTCATTTTGGAAAACTTAACAATATTTTGCTTTTGCTTTTGCTTTTGCGTTTTGTGCCATGATCTTTAATCGTTTTTTATACTTTTTGTTTCATTTTTTTTCATTTAAATTTGATCGTTTTTATATTATACTATATAGAATTTGGTTTAACAACTATGTATATAAGGAATTTTTTAAAAATACAATATATATTATGCTACACTAAATTCAATCGCAGAATTTTTCGAGTAAGGTACAATTAATCAATTAGCAACAAATCACCACCTCCTAATGTATATAACTCTAAAGCAATCTTGTGGGGATACAACTAAATAAATGTTTGAAAAGAATTATAGAAATTTGCCTAATTCATTGTAGTTGGCTTTAGTACTAAATAATATATTCAATTTTATCTACAAATAGTTCGAAAATACGTGTACACACAAAATGTATTCGGAAATTACTCCGTACAATATAAATACGAATACAATTTCAGAAAGGAACACTTGGCATAACTGGATTGTGGGTTTGGGTAGACTCCTGTCCGGCATATAACACCGAACAGATCATCTACTGCTGAATATAGAAAATGCATTGCTCTCCAAATGTGAAAGTAGTTATCATGTATTCAATTTTTGTATATATATGATTATCTTTGTAATTGTTGTAAAAAATAATAATAATCTGTGGGCTGTGGTCGTGAATACTTAATAATGCAGCTAGTGGAACATTTTTATCTCTTCAGATATTTTTCTATAGGATTCTAGTCATGCGTGATGCGTGTGAGTGGGGTGACAAAAATATATATTTATATATATATTTGTATGTTTATAAGCAATTTAATTGCTATACCCGAACTATATAAATATAATTTGATTAATTTGTTTAGCAATATAAAATGTTGATTAGTTTTTTCTTTTTGGCATAATTTATATAGAATGTCTGATGAGTTACATTTTGAAGTATTAAAGATTTGTTTTGATCAATTAGTTAAGAGCCTAAAAACATTTGCTAATTTCATATATTCGTATATCATATAATAATATATATATAATTTAAATGCTAGCTGTTTTCTTTTAATTTGTTTCATTTTCATTACTTCTACGTTTTTAGGTACTAGCCAGGCAGCCGATATTTGCGATTGGGCGCATCAATGCAAAAGGTTTTACGATATTTTCTTTTTCTTTTTCTTTTAGTTTTTGCTGTGGTTCCAAAAAGCGTTTTGTCTTTTTTGTTTCTCGGTTGCATTAAATCAATCCCTGAGTGCATTTGTTTACTTTTACAATTGAATGTAAAACGCTTGGTGTTTGCTTTCACAATAGAGAATTATGGTTTAGTTTAGAATTAGATTTTAGATTTCAGCGATTTTAGAATTGAGACTTGGTTTTATATTATTCTCTGGGTGTTTCTGCTTTGCGCGCGTTTGTGCCTTAATTGAAAAAAGTTATCATTAACTACATTTAGATACGAATTGTTTCATTTTTAGTTTTTGGGTTTTTTTTACTATCTTTAACAATTACCAATCTTAAAATGTGGCAAGTGATTTTAAGTAGTTAAGTCGAAAAAACGTTTAGTAATTTGATAAATTGGATGAGAGTTTTTTCTTTTTTGGTTTGAGCGCAAAATGTGCATGGAAGATTAACAAGGACTTACAGTGTGTATAAGTGTGTGTGTGTGTGTGTGAGTAAGTGTGTGTGTGTGTTGGAATATGTTCTTGAACAAACATATTCTCCTTCTAACATTGAACGAACGTTTATTAATCGTTAGGTTGTTTCTGCTTCTCGTTTTTATTGGTGTTACCATTGCGGGCCTTACGGTGAGCTCTAGTTAATTAATTAATTACATAATTAAATATATCTACAAAAGGTTTCTTTGTTTCATATATCATTTTATCTTAAACCCAATCCCCTTTAACAATTTCAAAATATATTATTTTCATTGTTGGGTTCTTGTTTTCTTTGTTTTTAATATAGTGTGTATATTTAATATATATTTATTTGTATGTATGTATATAATCTTTTAATTAGTTTTACTTTATCCTTTTTGTATAATTACAATTGAATTTATAGTATGTACGTATTTATTTCTGGGGGGGGAGGAGTTTTTCCAAAACGCTGCTTGCACACGTTAATACGATTTGAGAGATATATAATAAGTACTAGTACTATAAGTACAGGCTCTGAATCGGATTTGTCACGTTCGATAACATTACAACAATATATCATTATATCAAGCTATCAATTTAATAATTTTTTATTAGATTTCTAATTCCAATTTCGTAAGTTGTTCAGCTTCTTCTGTAATTTAGCCGAAAAACGTTGCTAATTTTTTTCCTTTTTATTAAATAGGTAAATTTCATTTAAACTTTTGTAGCAAATTAACAATTTGTAGCTCTCTAATTTTCATGCACTTCATAAGAATGTGTCTTCCATGTACTTGGGTTACAATTAGTTTAGCTATCAGGTTGCGGGTTTCCATACGCCTTCCATACGATTAATCCTACACAAATATATGTATATATGTATATCTATAATATATCTCAACAATTCTTGCATCTCAACAAAAAATACTTATGTTTAACAAGGAAAACAAGAATACAATTCTATAAAATTTATAAAAAATTTCATAATAAGTGTAGGTTATGTATGTGTGTGTGTGTGTGTGTGTGCTGTATATGTAAGTGTAACACATATATATAAATATGTATGTATGTATATAACTATTTAGGGTGGTTTAACTGTCTAAACAGCTACAATGGCCGCCATCTACGAGGCAGTCGGCACCGGATTAAAATAATGCAGGCCATTGGTCTGTAAAAAAGAACAGAGAAATAATTATAGATTTTCAGTTAGTGATATATATATATATAGATATAACATACCGCCATATCGTATTCTGTTATATAGGCGGGTATTTCCAGCTGATCCTTTGTGATGGCCGAATACAAGTGCTCAACGCCGGGCAGCGAGTGCACCTTGGCTTTGATGGCTGGCGCCATGAATGTGGTGAACCACCAGGTCATCATTTTAGTCCAGAACGTGGGGTGCACAATATAGAAGGCCTTCAGATTCTTCTTGTATCTGAAAGGATATATTGATTATAGCTCATCGAATGCAAATAATAAGTTAACCAGACTTACTTGTATGGCAAGACACTGTAGACCTCACGCAGCCAATGCAGCGATGGATAGTTGTTTGTGGATGTGAGTGTGTGGAAGTAGGCGATGACATAGTCGCCTTTGACAATTGGATCGAGCAGTTTTATCAGATACAACAGTGCCTGCAAAGCCATATAGAGTTAGAGATTAGTACTTGAAGATATCAATTCTTGGTAGTAAGTCGATGTTTACTCACCTTTTCCAAGTCAATATTCTGTGCTGGAAACCATTTGCCGCAAAATACAATCACAGGTCGACCAAGACGATCTACTCCACTTTGATAGAGGCAACCAATGCCTGATACTTCATTCAGATCCTCGACTTGTGCGCGGTGCAGGAGACGCTCGTATCTATAATGAGATCAAGTAAACGAAAGATACCATTAACATTTATTCAATGATTCATAGGCAAAGTCAATTCTAAACTGTGGAAAAGTTCCCACTAACAATTATCTAAATGATTCATTATCGACTCAAATATGATCTATAGTCGAATTCCCATTGATCTCAGAAATGTGCTAATGGAATACTACTACCGATTACCAATTACCAGCTAGATCATGCGAATTATGAGTCGAAAGATATTATTTATTTAACTGTCAGTTAAATTCAATAGCTGACGGCAATGGGCGGCACGAGTAACCGTAATACTCGTGCTCGTTACTGTTTTACCCCGTTAACTAAGTACTTAAAATTCACAACACATTTCGAATATTAATTTTACTGGCTCAATTTGTACTTTATATATATATATATATATATATATATATATATTTGGAAAGGTCTGACGGGAGCATTTCATGTATGAGTTACGCGAGCATTCGTTCAGGTTTTCGTTTCTTTGCTTAAATAAGCGCAAATATTTGTTAGATAAGCTCAAAAAAAGTCAACGAACAGCGCAATTAAATTGTTATTAATATAAATATAATTCTGCTTCTTATTTTGTTGGTCATTTTGTTTTTGATTTCTTTGTTTTTGTAGGCAATACGCGTCAACAATCATAATAACAGCGCAAAATTAAAAGAGAGAACTATTAGCAGAGCTGAAACCTGTTAACAGTGAGCCTGCTGCAGGCTGTTAACAGAGATTACACATCACAAGCATAATAACAGGGGACAACGAAGAGAGAACTGATTACAGATCTGTTAACAGCGAGCCTGCCACGAGCTGTTAACAGAAACGTGCGATCGAATTAACAGACTACGCATCAACAATCATAATAACAACGAAGAGCGAACTGTTAACAGAGCTGAGACCTGTTAGCAGCGAGCCTGCTGCAGGCCGTTAACAGAGAAGCGCGATCCAACTAACAGAAATGAGGATAATTCGTAGTTCTAAGTAAATTTTTTGTATGTTCTAAGCTGATTTATGGGTTAAACGCAATTCCTGAGCCTTTTAGCGTTGTTTCGTCTTCGGATTTGTTGAACTCGATTTGTTTAGCGCAGTGTAAGACCCATGACTGAGTCAGCTGTTTCATCGAATCGGTTCCAATACAAATGCCAAATGGTGTTAATCAACCAGTTTTTTCTTTTTAGGCTGGTACTGACACACGCCGCCGCGTGCCAATTGCTTGATGCTCAAGCTGTTTTGTGTGTTAGTGTAAGTGTGCGTGTGTGTATGTTTTAGTTAGTGCAAAGTGACGCAGTAAAGGTAAACTCCGGCAGCAGCTGGCGAATGATAAGCGAAAATCCACGATAAGCCGACGACAGCATCTGCAATGCATCCCCCAAAGCTCCACAGCGCAGAAAGATAAAGATAAGACTTCCCCATCGTATATAAAAACATAAGTAATATAACAAATTGTGACGCATTATGACGCAGCCTGTAAATCACTAATATACACAACTTGTACTCTATTTAAGTACATACTCTATACCCTATACTTATGTGTGAATATTAACAATTGCCGTGTGAATGTTGAGCGGATTTGTTTAATGTTTCTAATATAGTAAGTTTTCGCTTTATTAACATGCAGATTGCAGCTTAGTTAATAATTCAATTCGAGCTTGTGATCATTGCGGAACACAGTAGAAACTGCCTACGAAGGCTTAACAACAATTGCTTTGATTGCAGTGAAACATTCTTTGCAGCTTTCAATTTGATTGGATTCTACTGTATTTTGTATAAAGTTGCCTCTGATTATAGTTTTTAGCCAAGTTTACAGTAGTTTCCCCTGGACCCGCAGATTGCATGACATTGTTCAATTGAATTGATAGCTACATGGGTAACTCGGAAGCTACCCGTTCCCAGGGCTATAAAGTTTATTTTTTCCATTTTAAATAATGCATGACTGCTGACGAGCTGTCTAAGGACTTTCTAGATGGTATAGAAGCTCAATGGGAGATATAAATAGGCGACAACTATACGTAGTTAAAATTATATATATTATGAGTTGGGTTTGGAGCAAATCTTGATAGGAGTGGGTCAGAGCAATGACGTCACGTCAATTATAAGCAAATTTTGGAGGAATGCCAAACGTCATCAAAATAAGGCAATTGATGTTGGTGTGTGTGTGTGTGTGTGTAGTGGGGCTGAAGGAACTACAACGTTTAATTGATTTCTTCAGATTGTGTTTACCTCTCTTCCGGCGTCTCCATGAGCTCATCGGCGCCCATCATGTCCCCAGTGGTCTCTTGCATGGGACTCGAGCCCAGGTCTATAGACGTCATGCCCTCAAGCATTGTCATTGTGGTTGTTGGATAATTGGGTGGTTGGGTGATTGGGTGGTTGTATTAACTTAGGTGGGGTGGGTGGGTTATTATTGTTGTTGCCTATTGGCTGCTTTTATAGTTTCTTTCTTTGCGTTTTCCTTTTATCTTGCGGCCCTTTTCTCTAGGTTTAGTTCAAATATTTTGCAAGTTTTATCGATCCGCGCGTAAAGAAAAACAAACTTAATGGAATCGTGTCCAAGTGTTTTGGGAGATTTTCCTTGTGCGGCTGGTTACGGCTGCACTTGGCGAATCCAATTGACGTAAATCGGCGCAGACGTTTCTAGTTGGCTTTATAAATAGATTTTCAATATTTTCAAATTGCGTGGCAGCTTTTTATACTTGTATTTCGCCAGACTTTTGCGTTTCTTGCGGAAGTATGGATATCGAAATATTATTTCGAAATATTACAGATTATACTATATACACATCGGTATGTATATATATGTATGTATGTACTTTTATATATATTGTATAAGTACTGTGAGTTGGCCAACCTATTCTAACCGTATTATGGAACACACACGACCGTTCACCACGAGCTGCGTTTCTCGACTGAGCGGCGGCTGCTCAACCCAGCGCCTCGTCTGTACACCAAGAGACACACACAGCAGGAAGTGCACAAAGGCACACACACACTCTCTGTCTCTCTTACACTCTCACTCTCTCGCAACCTCTCTCCCTCTCTCTATTGAGCATGCGCCCTTATGGGCTGTACAATGACATCAACGCAAAAACGATAACAACAAAAATAAAGAAAAAAGGCTTCTGGGAGCAGGGAACACACAGGAAATTATCCAAGGACATGACAGGCTCCAACTGACAGCCGACAATCGCACAATGCAAATGCCATGTCCAAAGAATCAGTTGAACCTGTCGAGAGTTGAGTTTTTCGTGCCACATTTGGACAGCGCAACGTGACGTATGCGCAATTTCCCATCGGGCAGCCAAAGCCAAACCAACAACAACAACAACAACAAGCTGTGAACCCGGCTAAAATGCATTGAACCAATTCATTTGCGTGCTGTCTGTTTATACACGCCAACATATACTATATATATTCACTTCATATACATATTATGTATACAATATTTATAAATGAATTCATTACAAATTAAGTGCCTACAAAATGCAATGACATATGATACTCGCCTCGTAACGAAACGAAACGGAACAAAATGTGTGTGCGGTTGCATTCAATGAACTGAAACCAATTCAAGTTATAATTACTACAACAGAAGATATATATATATAGTATATAGTTATATCAATAAGCAGCGCCCATAATTTAGTTGACAGTAAAGTTGTCATCAAAATTGACATTGAAAAGACGCTCAACTGAATTCCAAGTCGAAACCAAATGGCATTCAATTTACGAGCCTCTTGAAGAATTTGCCATGCATACTTAGGATTGGATTCGGCTTGGAATTGGATGGGATTGTAATTGGGTTTGAGCTTGGGCTTGGGATTGGCTATGGATGTGTTGTATATAGAGTAATATGCAAATGGAGACGCAATAAAAAACTAAAGGCTAAGTGTGCATACAAACTGCTGCGAGGGCAGCATAAAGAGTTGTCGTGGTTTCTTTTGATGGCAAATCCAAGTGAAAGTCAAGAAATTATGTTAAGGTTAACATTAGATGCACTTTTCATTCGATATCTAGTTGAAATATGCGATGTTTATAACATGTAAACTATTACTAAGGTTTACTGAAAGATGCTTCGGATTTAACAAGTTTTTCCATTTGTCAAGCAATTATTCTCTATAAGGATTGACATATATACTGAGCTGGTAAGCTCTTAAAGATTCTCTCAGCAATAATTCTGTTCTTTGGTACTTAAAAACATAAAGAGAGATCTTCCAAGTAACTTTCCCTTTTTGAATGAATCCACTTTGAAGTGATTTGCTTCAGTCCAAGCTACTCCTTGAACTGCCCTCGTACACAGAATTTATGGTATAACAGTTACAGTTATAGTTTGCTATCTTTGGCTTGGCATTTCTACGAAGCGATTTCCAGCTGTTCCAAGTCTTAAGATAGCCAAGTACTTGGCTATTCTTGGCTATTCTTAGCCGTGTTATAAGTCGTAAGTATATTTAGTGAGTGTCGCCCGCAGGCTTACAAATAAATGGAGGAGTTTATTTGAGCCTGGACATGCAATTGATGACGTCGCCGGTTAGAAAACGATGGCGTCACTTGGCACGCTGTCGCCTGGAGGAGGGAAGCGGGAGGAGGGAGACGGTTGAAGACTCTTACTTCAATTGCACGGTTCGCGTTTGCGTGCCATTGCCCTGTAAAATTTGCATAGGCGCACGTTGGCAGGTGGAAAGGGGGAGAATTTGAGAAGCGGAAGGAATGAAGTGAAGGGCTAAGAGTGAAGGGTCAAAGGAGTCATTTGTTGGCCATTTAAAAGTATTTCCGACACGAATATAACAAGTATCAAAAATTGTTGTAATATTTATCGTATAGTAAAAGGCCGACTAAGGGAGGGTTTACGATTCTTGCGGCATTTTTATGATGTGCAAACAGGCCAGTTCGGTTATGTATGTAACTGGTCACAGCCGGTAGAACGTAAATCATGACGTAAGAGTACACCTGATGGGCCCAGATAGAAATGCGACTGTTTACGTGCGTGTCTTGACACAATGACAACAACAGCAAGACGTCAGAAATACACTCAAAGAAAAATCGCAGTGAGTCATCTAACAATGGTAAGTCACTATATAGAATGTCTGTCTACTGAACTGATTTAGTAATATACACAATATCTATCCTTTTTATAGGTATGAAGCTGTCTTCCAACTAGTTCCACAGCTTTGGTCGAATTTAAAGCTTTCTTAATCCAATTTTAAACAACTTTCGATAAGCTTTCAGCGCTTACCTCTCTTGATGCTCCATGCCTTCAATGCCCTCGGAAACGACGCTCTCATAGACGCCAGTTCTGGGTCGATCACTCAACAGATGCTGCCTGTCCAGATCGAGCTGGAAACGGGATGAAGAAGCAGGTTAAGTATATGTTAGATCGGTTATGGTTAAGTTTTTCTTACCTGTAGCTGCGCCTGTAGACCGCTGCTGTAGGAGTTAAGGCTAAGGCCATTCATATCCCTGGCGCCATACTCCAGATCTGAGCTATTGCCCTCCATGTCGTGTGGACTAACGTCTGAATCGTCGTCAGCTGTTCAACGGAAAGAAAGAGAGAGATATTTGAAAGAGACAACTTTATTTATATACACTTAAATCCAATAATATATCTGTTATTACAAAGAATTTACATGAGAATTCGAATGAGTTGTTTATCATGTTTGTTTGTGTTTTTGTTTGTTTTGTGTTGTTGTTTGGACCCAATTATCAACCCGTCGCCTTTATCAGAGCTCAGCCTCAGTGCGTTGATTATCCGCAACTTCAGCGCTGCGAAATTTGATATGAACTGAACTGAAAGCGACGCCAACGCCGCCAGCTTTTGCACGCAGCTTTGGTCGACTGCAGCAGCAGCAGCAGCGGACAGCGGCTGCGACTGCGACAGCGACAGAGTTAGGTAGATGGACGGGCCAGCGTGCCCAGTGTTAGAGCAGTCAGCAATTGAATGCGAAGACAGACGCCCTCTGCAGCTGCTGCTGCTGGAGAACAGGAAGAGGAAGAGGGGGACAGCTGCGAATGGGCCGATAAGCGAGCTTCTTTGTTATTTTCAAACGTTGACATGATTTAACCAGGCCAAAAGCGAACCTTGGCAGCTGAACAACAACAACAGCATCAGATTAAGGCATTGCGGACAATCATCTTAAGTAACTGTCCTGATAAGCCGCAAAGTTAATCTCAATGTTTAACAATGACTTTCTGATAAACTCGCTTAATGCGTAGCATCTTTAAAGCCACCTAAAAAGTTCTTCTACTAGAAATTGGTAAAATTGCAACTATCAAGAAAACAGAACTGTAATTAACTTAACGATTAACCTAAACTAAAACAGCTTGTTAATAACTAAATCAATTATCTTTTTATGATTACAATTGTAACTTTTTAATTGATTTAACTTCCGCATACAGTTGTAGGTATGAATCATACAATATTTTTGATATTGTTGAGGATAAATATAACTTGATTTTGGATATATCTCTTGAGATTAATTCAGTTATTCAGTTATTATGTAGCCAACAACTACTTTTCGTAATCAATTTATAATTTGATCAAGTTTCTATCTAATTTCTGCAACATTTTGTTTTCAATGAATTGAAAGATAATATAAATAGATATTATATATATCCATATACATAAACATATGTATGACATTATCCATATTTGTATAAATCTCACTTAATTTTTATCTGGTTCACATTTCTGAGAATATCAAACAGCCTGAGAGATTCGCTTTAATCACTTTTTACAACCGCCGAAAAGTATGCAACAAATTTTTCTTTAGGCAGAAATCGCAACTGCGACGCTGACGTCAGCCGCGGCGAGGCGGCTGTCTAAAATAAAAATATGACACTAAATCGGAAGTAAATCATTAACCGTCTTTAACCAATACAGACTTGATAGATAGATATAGTTTTATAATAGATCAGCGAGTATATTCCAACGCTTTTCTATGCACTTTCCACTTATTATATATAAAAATCAAACTTACAAATATGCGTTAAATGAAATTCTGTCTTTTTGTCAATTGAGACGTAATTGTTAAGTCACTTGTAGAAAATTAGTAACTGTTGAAAAACAGGTGAAAATGCTTTTGATTAATGCCGTAACTGGCGCTTGTGACCACACGAAGGCGTCTTTCGAACGTAACTGAAGCCATAGTAATAAGTGTGGGGACAGTTTCAACGAATTTGGATTCGGACTGTAACTCGGCAAACCCAACGCACAGACATACTATATATATATCATATGTGTGGGTGTGTGTGTGTGCATGTTTATGTTTATTCACATGTGTGTGTACTGTAATCTTATCGAAATCGACATTATCGGCAGCTGTCGAGGGGCTAAACAAAGAAACGAGCACAAGGGAACGAAGTGATATCAAAATCATTGTCAGCGCTGCGAAGAAACACTATCAAATCCTCCGCTGATACCCAATAAAAGATAACTGATAACAGCTAACAACAAACAGCAGACGTCATCGAAATAGAATCGATAAGAGACTCACCATGACGATGACGCATGTGCACACTATGACTGTGCTGAGGATTGCGTATGATACGTATTTGTCGATCAGGATCGGGATGCTGAGGTTCACCCAGTTCACCGCCAGTATCCTTGGGCAGTTGCCACAGCGCACTGCGCTCCTCCAGCTGATCGCGTGGAAAGTACAGTGGCGCTAGGACCTCATAGGTGCCACGCTCATTGCTGTTGACGCACAATATCACAACCTGCAGTGTAAACTTGTCCAGATAACGGCGAATTGTGCCTGTGAATTGGGAGAAAATAAACAGTAAGTATAACATCTTTGATAGGGATTCCATATGGGAAATTCCATGCTCTATACACTTCTGATAGATTTGCTATAGTAGATAGAAGTTCAATCAAATCTGAGCTAATCATGGTCTAAACTGATTGGTAATTCATTATAAGATAGTTGAAGTACGGTAGAAAGTTGGGAAACAAATCGAATGATGAAACTTTTAATTACAAGTTGAAACGTGGAAATCTTTTCTATAATATATTTAAGATAGGAAACAGTTCTATTATGTTCTATATTGAAACTGATTAAGATAGTTTCTATGACTAAAGACGAGATACTGCATATCATTGATTCTACTCTTTATATCAAAGATACATTCTATCAGATCCTGTTAAATGACTAAGAAGTAGATTATGCATATCATTTACACTAATCTGTATACTAAATGTACAATCTATGGGATTCTTTTGAAGGTTATTTCTATGACTAAATAGCAGATAATGCATATCATTGATACTAGTCATAATATATACTAAAGGGTCTTTCTATCAGATCCTTTGGAAGGTACCCAATATGACTAGGAAGGAGATAACATATCATTGATATACCTCTATCTATATTAGGCACATTCTATCAGACCCTTTAGAAGGTAATGCATTGATACAAGTCACTCTATATAATATTTTTATCTAATATATACAATTGATAATAGTCTATATACCATATACTAAAGGTATATTCTATTGGATTTGTTTGCAAGCTGGCTGCTATGAAGAAGTATTATCTCCTGCTCCTATTCTATATACAACAAACAAGTCTTTCTACCTAAGACATATTCTATCTATCATTGATATCTTTCTATCTATCTTTCTATATACTAGAGCCATAATCTATCAGATGCGTATAGTGACAAGTTCCAGACGTTTGTGGGTAACTCACGCAGAGCAATGTGCGCGGCGACATCGGCAGGAAAGCTCTTCTGATTGCCACTCACATTGCAGACTGCAATTGTGCGCAGGTTCAGCTCCTTGGCCTTGCAGAGCACGTTTCTAGATCAAAGATAAGCGTGGATTAGAAGTGTGTACTTGAGTTCTGTTATAGGCAAGCTTACCTGTAGCAACAGTGTAGTGCATTCTCGGCGGCCGTCTTCAGCTTCTCCTTGTAGGCGGGTGCAACAGTGTGCAGAACATACTTGGCTGGTAGATTGTATCCACGCGTAACACGCACATCACCAATGCGGCACTCTATGGAGAAAGGATAATAGTATATTCGGTTAAGGAGTAGATTCAAGCAGGACTTACCCTTCACAGTTGTGCTGAGTTCCTCTCTGAGCTGATTGCCCGCAACGGCGATAATGCGCTCCGATATGATATTGCTTTCAGTCAGGGTTTCATCGCTGCTGTTCGTTATGGCGTCCACCTCCAATGTGGTCATGTCGCCATCCCTGCATGGATGCACAAATCGATTAGCTAATTAGCTGATCCAATCGAATTAACTAACTTACCATATAATAAAGCGATTATTGACATCTTTGGATAGGGAAAGGGATTGCAATTGTGTCTCGGTCCACCGAGTGTGGAATAGTCCGTTATGGGCAGCCGTGTGTCCGTCTTCTGTGAGCCACCCCAGGTGGCCAGGTTATCCAATTTGACGAGCTAAACATTGGATATTGATTAGGAATATATAGGCTAAGGTTAAGCTTTGAGTACTTACACATGAGCTGGAACTGGTACTGGAACTGGAGTCGAACGCTTTAAAGTCCACATTTGAGTTCGTGTCGAGACGCATTGCGCTATAACAGAAGAGATCTACCTTGTAGATTATACCTTCTTTATAGAGTCTGATATATATATATATATAATGGATGATTTTTATGTGTCTAGTGTGAGGTTAAATGGCCAAGACGTGAGTAATCTCATATGCAAAACAGTATTCGGGCTTCGCCTTGTCTAGTCGAGAAATTAGCATTCATTTTGGAAACTTGTTTCCATCTAAAGAGATTTGGTAAACATTGCAGGGTGACAGTGTTAGGTTTTCTTTGTTGTGGGCCAAGCCAGGTTAGCCAAGTTAGCAGCCTGTTGCCAGTCAGTCTGCAGCCGGTTAAAACTGGTCCAAAGCAATTTCCAGTCAGCGGGTGCTTTGTGTTATCTCAATTAAGTTTCAGACTCAGTGAGTCACACAAACACATATACACACCAGAATCACACACACCCACACACACACACATACGTGCTCTAATCAGTCTAAACGTCAACGAACTACGTTATGGGCCGCAGTTCTCTGAATACGAAAACGAAAACGAGTTGCATAAAATAAATATTTACATAGTTTGCATTTTAAAACAAACGTTAAGACTTTCAGCCTAATTGAAAAGAAAGGGCTATAAACGTGGGCTAACACTTTATTTCGGGAACTGACGTAACACAAATGTAACTGCAGTTGTGACTCTTTATCAAAAGACTCAGTTTCCATTCACGTTGGCAGCTTTCAAGGCCCAAGCCCCTGAGCCTCTGCCTCCACAGAGGCAGCTTGTTGCCTTTATTTATGGCACATGCGTCACGCATTGGTGAAAACAAAGACAGCATCGCCATAAGGACCACTGCAGCAGCAGGTTTTCTTCTTAATTGCCCACAGGGTGCACCTTTTCACTCGCTCCCTTCCACCTTTCCAGCCCTTCTCCTTCTCTCAATCTCTCCCACTCTGTGCTGAACTTTGGCATTTGCACTGTGCACAGCAGGTAAACAAAGCCTGGCCTGGTATATGGTATATGGCATATGGTACAGTATATGGTACATATATGCCATATACATAGAAGACGCTATGTACAGTATATAGTGTATGGTAACAGCTCTGGCCCAAATTGGTTACAGTTATCTGGCTCAAGGTGCTATTTTTGAGTGCTGATGATAACAAAAGCGCAGCACAATAAGAATATTTCCACCCAATACACCTGATACACAGGTGCGCAAACATTCAACAAGAATTTGTGAGACATTATTATACAGCGTATTATATAAGATTCATATATACTATATGCATATACATCGAGAGATCAAGCAAGTGTTTGCTCTTTCAATAAGCAGTATTAAATATAAAACAAACTGTGTGAGCTTGGAGTTACCCTGTAGAACTTGTGTGTATATTATAGATATATATATGATAATATAACCTAAACCTAATTAAGAATATAGTATATAGTGCACATAAACTAGCTAATTTAGTGTCTCTAACTGAGACTCAACAGAGAATTGAGCGATATCTGCAGGCAGCTTCTAGAAGTTTTGCACATTCCTTTCACCTTTCAGCGTATACAGGGTGTTTCAGGTCTATATAGATATATACAGATATATATGTACTTATACAACTTATTTTCATTATAATTTTCTCTTTTTTAGTAACAATCTGTAACCAAATTGAGGTTAAATTTTAATGTTGTTCCAGTTACTTTGCTGTAATAATGCTCGTTATTTATGGCAACTCGGAGCCGACGATAATAGCTGCTTTGTATTTAAATATATTTATATATTATTTAACCATGGGGTTCCTGTGTTTTCTATTAATTAATATAATATATTCTTAATATAAATATATTATTTATTAAAGGCCCCATTGATATGCTTCCCATGATCGTTTGTTTACCCGCTGAACTGTTATTTCCCATGACTTCACATATTTTGGAGTTCTATTTGGAATATCTAATATATATATTATATATATCTATATTTACATTTGCTGACACTGACCCACCAGCAGGGGATTTTCATCACTGTCAACACATTAATACACACAGGTGTCTGACAGGCTTCAGTCTAACTTTCTATATATTGCTTTTATTAGACTCAAATCATTTGCCACTGATTCAAGCAGGAGAAGTAATTGTTAATAAGTTTCCACTGTTCTTAGCCAAGTTTCTGTAATGAACTTAGCTCTAAGACAATTCACTTAGCGTACTGGAAAGTAATACGCAAATTGCTGACTAAAAATAAAGCTGTCAGTAGGAATGACAAAGCAAATGCATTTGTTCTGACGTTTTTCTATACTCAAAAAGCTATACATATATATCAGCTATAGATAAAGCGACAAGATGTTGGGTGTTACGTGATTTATTTGAGTTGTTTGTTTACTAGTTTAGACAGAACGTGGCACACCCTGTATACACGTTGAACTGGTCTTTCAAGCAATCAAAATTGACTCTATGGGGTAGCTGTAGCTGTATCCATAGTTGTAGTTGCTAATTAGATTCAAGACAGCACACCTCTCGTGGGCGTGTGTGTGTATCTCTCTGTGTGTGTGTGTGTATGTTGACTTTTGAATGAATTACGTCTAAAACTTTGCTGGAGACACTTAATTGCCTGGCATTTGCTTAGCTGGAAAGCTTGATAAGTGACGCTGGGCTCACCTGCTCCCAAAGAAGGCAAATAAGGCCCGCAAAACTAATTTGCCAGCCCTCTCTAAGTATCTAAGTGTGTGTGTGTGTGTGTCTGGAATGTGCGTCAGACGATCACATCATCAGTAGCTTAGAGTATGATAAATAAGCTGGCAGAGATTCAGCTGGGTAGTTGCCCAATTGCTATGAACTGCAGTCAGACACAGACATAACGTATACGTACCGTGGTACAACAGACTCTAAATGTCACGTCGATTACTCGTAAATGCATTAAATATGAGCAGCCGGGAAGTGCCACTCCCAACTGAACCGGTAGTTAACTGTCTTGGATTTTGCCTCTCAGCCACGACATGAGCAATAACTATAGCCTTTTCTTTCCTTTTTCTTTTTCTTTCTCTTGACTGACATCCACCAACGCTTGTAGCTGTTGCCCCTTGTTGACGTTGACGTGCTTCAGTCAATTATATTAGTCTATGCGCGCTGCATGCTAGTTTCATATGCTTTCTTGGCATTTCCACTCAGGTTTCAGCTGTATTCCCTGGCAACTCCCGTCGAGTGGGAAAAAGGGGACGCGGGCATGGGGTATACAGAATTTGTGGAAATGCATGCGACGCAGTTTAGCCGACGTCTCAAACAGTCATTGATAATAGTTAAGTAAACACAGTAGTAATTTACAAAGTAAATAAAAACTATAAATAGAGAAACAATGGAGGCTTGATAAGCTGCTGTTGATTGAGACTGATTGTTCTTATTGTTCGATCGAAGTCCATTGTGATTCAGATCGAATACTAATAATACCTCTGGATGTGGGCTGGTTAATTGGTTTCTGATTTAACAGAAGAGTTAAGTAACTAGTTTTAATCCCCAATCTATGTCCCAGAGTACTCTCTACTTTTCCAGGGCATCTAGTGTCTCTATCATAGAAGTTGAGCTGGAGTTCAGCCAACTCTTACGTGGCCCTTTACGACTGCTTCCACCTGCCAAGTCTGCACTCTCCTTGGGCTTCAATGTGATTTATATGAATTTTGTTATTGTATTGTTCCGTTGGCTTGCACAATTTTGTTTACGCTACACGCTCAATCCGCCAAACTGTTGCATAATCAATTCGAAATTGTCGCCCACATGCCAAGGACTACCAAGGACTACTCCCTGGCCGTGTTCCCGTGTCATATAAATGGCCCCATACATATGTACATACATATGTACTGCGCTTGGCACGAAACAAACATAACCTATACGTTTGTTGGCATTGTCCTTAGATCTCCTCGGCCCATAAAGTTCATAAAGGAGACGACGATAACGTAAGAACGTAAGTTAAAAGAAACAAAGCGAATGCGCATGGGATGGGATTGGGATTCGGTATTGGGTATGGAATAATATAGGAGGTTGGGTTATATGTGGGGTATATGACAATGCCAAACTTTCAGTACCAGTCAGCGAACGTTCGATTTGTGTATCTTTAAATTCGACGTTTAACGTCAACATCAGCGATATTATTTTTGTTATTTTTGTGTTGTTGTTTCATTGTTTATATTTATTTTGTATGCGTCATTCGTCGCGCTTTGTGGGCTCGGTCTCGGTCACGGGCTCTCTTCCAATCATTAGGCAGTCGGTACATTGGAACAACAATCTGAGAATTACGTACGAGATATCTCAAAAGTCAAACCAATCATCATTTCTCAGCCGGAGCCGTGGACAGAACACCTCAAATTGCAGCAATTTGTCGGACAATCGAATAAACTTTGTCAAAGCATACAAATTGCACTCAGTAGTTGCATTTATATAATGATAGACAAAGCACATAAGCCTTAATTAGTACTTGTATATACTAAACAGTTCATGCACATATAGTATATATATTATTTATCTAGCTAGAACTTTCTCCCTGGGCGCTGTAATATCCGTTAATTTGTATCCAAATGAGTCGCTTCTGTGCATAGTCCGAGCTGAGGTAAACAGCTTATTAATAATCAGTATGGCCATAAGTCATATTGAGTGTGTACAGTGGGTGAACTGTATAAATTACAGTTCACTTTCAGTACTTCACACAAGTTATGTTAGGCGAACACATTGCTGCCCACTGTGGCTAAAAGCTAACAAAAACACATTATTAATTGAGTTGTTAACAAGTTTTTGGGTCTATTAACGTCCGTTGAGCTATGTCTTGTCCTATAAAAACACATACTACAAGGCTGTAGTATCGAGCTATTGAGTTGTACATTATTTAACACCCTGTGTATTCTGTTGGCCAATATAACTGTCAATCTGTTTATATTGCATTTGATAATTGGGCACCAAAAGCGCATCCAAGCGGGGAAACATTGACAGGGTACACACTGGCTCTACCTGAACAATGTGTACACAGTACACAGGTGATTGCCGCTGGCATTGAAGACCTAATGGGGGGAAGGACAGACAGAGCTCTGTCCATTAATCAGTCCCCACAACATGTGGGAGTCTCCCGGCGTGCGTCCATTGCATTCAGCAATTTGTTCAGAATTTGCAATTACGTTATTAACTCTGGGGCTTGGTGCACCTTTTGGCATTTATTTAAAATTCTGCAAAGCAATTCCAGCCACCTGGCTATTTGACACATTTATTGTGTTAGGTAGATTCTGCTGCACTCGCCTCTTTATATATATATCTATAAATTTATAATGGATTTTCATTTGCATGCAACATTTTGTGTGGTTTACTCGTGCAACTCAATAGACCGCCCCCAAATTATACGTCATCATACGCTTCCTTATTTATTGCTCATTCAATTTTCATTCATTTCCCCATTCAACATTGCGTTCAATAATGAATAATGACCTCCTTTAATGGCATCCACTTACAGTTAGTTTGTTGATTATCTCTTTCTCCCTCTCACTGCTGATGCTGATGCTGATGCTTCTGCCTCTGCTATTGACTCTGCTGCAGAGTTTGACAGAAAAACGTTGCACAAGCTTTGAAGGTTACGTTTAATACGTTAACGACACAGATATGTACGTATGTATGTTATGTATATGTGTATTTATGTGTGTCTGTGTGTGTGTAGGTAAAGAACGCTATTGCTTTTTGGCTTTGACTTCGGTTTCGGCTTTGGCTCTGGCTGTGGCTGTGGCTGTGGCTATTTGCCTATTGAGTTCATCGTATTGTATAACTGGAATTAAAGCACAACTGGCTGATTGTATTTTTTTGTGTTAACTATATTTAATATAGATATTACTAGCGTAGAGTTTCGATTTTTGCGACTTTTTCGAAATGAAAACACCAAAGAAAATCCAGCGCCATCAAAAATTCACGCTCACAAGCTCACGTACGAGTAGGTGGGTTTTGTGGGTGAAGGGGTAACGGGGTAATGGAGCAGGGGTAAAAAGAAAATGCGGTAGTCAGTGATAGGCGCGGCGTGTGAGTGTGTGAGTGTATATGTGTGTGTGTGTCAGGTAACTCTACGAATGAGTATAAACATGTATATGTGTTCGCTCGTTCGTGTGACTGTGACTGTGTATGTGTGTGTGTGTTAATGTTGGTATTGCTTGCAATGAAAACTTAAACGCTTTTAGCTTTTTTACGCACTTTTCTCTCAATGAATTAAACCCGTTAAATAATTAACGCACTTCACGTTTAGTTGCTTTGCTTTCTTCTTTTATGTCTCACTTTTAGTTGGTTTTTGTCTTCTTTATTGCTTTTACTTCACTTTGTGCACTTTGCTAAGTTTTTGTTTTCAATGTGTGTGTGTTTGTGTACTTTTGTGTGTGTGTGTTGCAAGTTAAACTGGCTCGTCAAGCTCGTCGCTACTGCCCACCGCTCGTCACGAATCCACGTTCGACACTAAAAGCTCGCGTTTGGGACTTAGGCTTTGGGAGCTGGGAGCAGCGTCAAGCGTTTTGTACTAAAAAATGCTAAGAAACAGTGGGACCAGAACTCTTTATTTTCTTTTAAGTATGAGTACTTATGTGCTAAAAAATGCCAAGCTCGTGTGCTAAAAATGGTGCGTGACAAAAGCTGAGAGTTTTCCGTTTTGCGCGACTGCCAAAAGCTGTGTACTATGAGTTGGCGGCTAAATTTGAATCGAACTAAAATATATGTAAATTAAACGCTGAGCAACACACTCGCCCCATAGAACTTACCGAGATGAAGAAGTTAAGTTTCAGCGTCCGAAACAACTTAATGGAAATGCATAGGGTACACCCCCGAGGCAACAGTAGTTTAGTTATATTTATATTTATGAGTGCTTATCAAAACAACCGGGTTCAGGAAGAGGTTAGCATCGTATGACACGGATATTAGACGCTGCTGTGTTTGCTTGTTGTTTGGCCAAAAATATTATACAGTAAACATACAAATCTGCGAATTATTTGTTAAACCATCGAGTGAAACCGGCATTGGAACAGGCGAAAGTGAATCCCAGTGCCAGTTCCAGTCTCCAGATGAAGATGCCGTTGCAGTGGCACCGCCAGTTGCAACCACAGTTGCTCATAGAGTTGTTTGTGGCAGCGCGTCTCTGTCATAATCAGCAGATGTTTGCCCAGAGACGGAAAATAAAATTGGAAAGGAGGAAACGCAACGACAAATGTGAGCAATGGCCAGTGGCCAGCACAGAGATTGTAACAGTTGAACCCATCGATAAGTACCAGGCAACAAATTGTTGGAAGTGGAGGTGGGGGTGGAGGTTGTCGAAATAAAAAGATTGCATTTTATATATTTTGTTTGTTTTTTTGTATTTTTCGTTGGTTTTATACTTTTTAGGTATTTTTCGTTTGTTTTTATTGAAATTCCTTAGATCGCAAGAAGCGCACAGAAGTAATAATAATATGTATATGGTAAATTGTTGTTGTAGATACATAATAGTATAATTAAGATAATTATTTATATAATGTAATAAGTATTATTTATATATGTATATATTGTGGGTGTATGGTATAGTTGTGTGTGTGTGTGTGTTTTTAGAGGGTGTGTATAGTGTATATAGTACGTGTATGTATGTGTGTGTGTGTTAAGGTATACATACATATACAATTATGTATATATATAGTATAGCAAAGACATAATAATAATATTATATACAAATCTCAATAGATTGTTGATTGATTTGATTTGATTTTTGATTTTGATTTTCTTTTGATTTTCATTTACATTTATATAACTGTTTTTCATTTGTAACTGTGTTTTTCGTATAATATTAAAATTACAAGCTATGTTTCAAAATATGTCCACTTGTTTTTTCTTTTCTTTTCTCTTTTTACTACACACTTACAGACTATTCGCTCTATCATATCTTCATCTTCATCTTCATCATATTCATCATCAATTGTAATCAAATTCAATCATTCGCTCAGCTTATGCTCTAGTTATATATATATATATATATATGTGTATATGTATGTATCATATACATAGACATATAGATCTTTATAAAAAGTTTTAAGTTTATCAAAAAGTTCATGCAGCCAGTTGTGAGCAAAGTTTAGTTTTAGTTTTAGTTTTAGTTTTAGTTTTAGTTGGAAAATGAGCAGATTCTTTTTGTTTTTGCTTTGGAATAGGTTATACATACGTATACACACATACATACATCATCATCATCATGATCAGGATCGTCATGATCAAAATATATATGTCACACAATTTAAGCTAAAGTTAATACAATATGAAAATTCTTTTTAAAACAGGCTATGCGAAATGATTAAATTAAGTTTAAAGTACTCGTACACAAAGTAAAAGTTACAAATTGTAATATAATATATATATTTGTATGTATATATATATATTTAAACGCCAAACGCAATTAAGTAAAGTTAACAGTAAAGCTAACAGTTAACCGCCAACATGGAAGCGTTAAGAATCAACAGTTAACGGCCAACAGGAAACATTTATAATTTTGTATTGGACTTTGATTTGTCTTTCATTAGATATTTCAATTACATCTAAATCTTTTTGTTTTTCTTTCTTTTTTTTCTCTTTTTGTATATATGTTTTATGTATATATATATGTATTCATATTATGTTTATGTTCTGTTCCGAACCTATGTTGAATTCTCATTTAGGATTATAAATAAATTGTATATGGTATATTTTAGATGCACGTTTATATGCGTTATATTTATATCAGTTGAATCATTCATAAATTATCACCCAGTTTAAGATTTAACAGACAATCGATTCAAACCAGTCGCTCAAACACACACGTTTGCATTACATAACATCACATCAATCAATCCATCAATCAATCAATCAATCAAATCATGTGTACATGTTGCTGCTGCCGTTGCTAAACTTCACTAGATACATAGCTATTATTTAAGATATACAGATATATATCGTATATAAGTTTGTATATTCTAATTTACACGCATAATTCTATTAAAAAAACACACTGAATATTTTCTCTTTTTTGCCTTTTGTCTACATTTTGTTTTGTTTTTCTTTTTTTTAAATATAAAATTTGTAAGTAAAAAAATGTGTTTTTTTTTGTATTTTTTTAAAGAGATTTTCTTTGTTTTTTTTTTGCGTTTTGTTGTTGACATGCTTCAAGTACCGTTAGAGTTTATCATTTGTGAGCCGCGTGTGTGTGTGTGTGTGTGTGTGTATTTTCATTTTCATATCAATTTTCATTATCATTAACACTTTTCATTGAGCAACGTCCTACGCTGAGATACATTTTGTTTCGGTGTTTTATCTGCACTTTTCCCGAATATTAAATGATTGTACAGTTGGTTAAGAGCAACACAGCTTTACAGTTAAGAGTTTACAGTTAAGAGTTAACAGTTTACAGTTTACAGTTTACAGTTAGTTCCTTCATATACAATATATAAATACATGTTTCACTTTCATTGCGACAGCTAAAATTTGACTAATAATTAAATATCTTTCCATTATTTTTATATACATGTCATCATTTCTGCCTTTTCTCTTTACTCTTTATATATATATAAGTTTAACCTTCTTTTCAGCCAGTTTAGTATTTTTTTGTTTTTTTTTTTTATATATTTATTTAGAATATTGTATATTTTTTTTAGATTTTTTGTAGCTTTTTTTTCATACGTAATTTGATTGGAATTTCTATACGGCAAAACTGAGGCGCCGCTGCGTTCATCGAAGTCAGAGGGAAACAGTTAGAATATAGATAGGAGGGATATATATAGGGATTTAGGATCAGAGGATTGGAAGCGATTGAAACTGAAATCAAATGAAAATGAACTTTAGGTTTTGTTTTCTTTTTTTTTTTTTGTGTGTAGCGCCGCAATTTTTACATATTTTTATTACAAAATTAATCTTTGAAATGTGTGCAGAGAGGGGCTTTTTTCAAAAGAATCATAATAATAATAATAATAGACAATTGTTATAATCATAATCATTAATATAGGAATATGTTTGGCATACAAGTTCTTTTAGCGGCGTGATGAGTTGGGGTTGGGGTTGGGTTGGTTTTGGTTTTCCATTTTCCATTTTCCATTGAGAGGTGAGAGGTTATACAAGAAAATTTTTTTTCGCGACGCAAAAATGAAAATATTTGAAATTTTTTTCTCATTATCAAGACTGATATCTATACATATATATATGCATGTATATAAATATATATATATATATATATATATATATATATATATATATAATATGGTGTACTCTATGGTCTATATATTTTGTTGTATATCTTAAGCGGAGGAGAGAGCTGATTTCAGTTTGCGTCCCACTTGATTTTCCCTGTTTTATCCATTTTCCAATTTTCCATTTGCCAATTCTCCAAATCACAAATTCTTCTTGCGTCCATTGTCTGCTTCCATTTGGTCTCCTCCAAAACAGCAGCGGCTTCAGTCAATGAATGTTCGTTGTCTATGGTGCTTTCTGTGTGTTGTATGTGTGTGTGTGTGTGCGTGTGTGTGTGTGTGTGTGTGTGTGTGTGGTACGTACATACATGATCTTCTCTTTGCCCTGTTAAAAGAGTTTCTAGGAGAAAGGAACAACTCTGATGATTCGCCAAATGATCCAGTTTAGATTTAGTTCAGTTCAGTTCATTTCATTTTAATTTTCAGTTCATTTCAGTTCGGTTCAATTGAATCAAATTCAATATAGAAATCGATGCGATGTTGTCACATTCAAATAGGAATCCTCGCCCAGCAGCAGCAAACTGGGCGCTGAGCCGTCATGCGGATAGAAATAGGCAAATTGTCCGCTGTAGGTGCCCACCACTTCATCCTCATCTTCATACTGATCCTGATCCTGATTCTGATTCTGTTTATGATTCCGTTGCCCGTTCGGGTACTGCTTCTGTTTCTGGCTGGGACTGTAAACGGGCAAATTGATAATCTGCTGCTGTGTCAGCACCAAGCTGCCAGTGGCTGCCACATCAGCAATCTTGCTGCTGCTCCTCATCTGCTGCTCCTCCGCTCGAATATAGCTGCTGCTGCTGATGTTGTTGTTGTTGTTGTTAGTGTTGCTAATGTGGATCTGATAGTTATTGTTGTGGTTCTGGTTGTTGTTGTTGATGTATAGTTGTTGTTGTTGTTGTGGTGTATCGAGTTGCTGTTGCTGTTGTTGTTGTTGTGGTTGTTGCTCCACCAATCACGTGCTCAACCAGGTGGAGTTGCACGTGCAAATGGTGCTGGGAATCACAGGTGCATAGTAGACGCCATTGGCAAAGATCAGACCCGGCGGTCCCGCCTGGATTTGTATGGTCTGTGGTTGCGCCGCCTGCTGCTGTTGCTGTTGCTGCTGCTGCTGCTGTTGATCAGCTGTCGTTGCTGTTGTCGGTGCTGTGGTGGTGCAGCATATGGTGGCAGTGGCCGGTGCTGCCTGTTGCACGTAGATCGTTTGCGTTTGGGGCGTCTGTGGCGTCGTCGAGACGAGTGTCAATACTGACGATTGCGTCTGTTGCTGCTGTGACTCCAGTTGCTGTTGCTGTTGTTGCTGTTGATGTTGCTGTTGTTGCTGGTGTTGGTGTTGCTGTTGCTGGTGTAGGTATTGATGCTGTTGGTGTTGATGCTGCTGGTGCTGCTGCTGTTGCTGCTGCTGGTGCTGCTGCTGCTGGTATTGATGCTCCTGTGCCTGCTTCACCTGGTTGGCCAGCGAATGGATGAGCAGGAGGGTCTGGCGACGCTCGTGGCCCATCAGGCAGACGGTGGACATCTCGACAACATTGTATAAATGCATCAGGTACTCATACTGCAGCGGCTCCTCCTCCACACCCCAGAAATGATTACGCAAGTATGCCTCCAGTTTGGTGGTCTGCGTATTTATGTCCGGGAAATCAATGAAGAAACGTGAGCACATGTAACGCTCCAGGGTTTTTATCAACTGGGAATCGACGGCCGTATAGTTGCGCACCAGGAGATTGCAGTATTTGAGTAGACCACCGCCGCGTATCTCCTCCGGCTGGCGCGTTGAGATCAGTTTCTTTTGCAAGTGATAGAGCGCCTCCTGGAAGTCACCGTAGACCGACTCACCCACCACAGTGGGATAGAAGTTCTCGGAGATGGGCAAGGCGGCACAATCGTAGAACAGCAGCAGCGAGTCCAAGACAATTTGGAATGAATCCACTGAGAACTCAAACTGACGTCGCATTGTGTCCACAAACTTGAGCTCGACATTCTTGTGACCCGGCGAATTGCCCAGCGAGATTAGGGACCAGCGATCACCATCGTTATTATTATTCACCTTCACCATTTTTCCAACATACGCCTCCTTAAGGGAGCACGTGTAGATGCGGCGCTTGCAGACACCCTCGGGCATCAGGTCGAGCAGTGTGTTCAGCACGGCGGTCTTAACTCTGTCGAAGACACGCGGAGAGCTCAGCTCAATGGCAAATATCAGGTCAAGATCGTTGTACTGCTGATCCTCGCTGGCCAGGACATGACTAGCTGCACCGCCGTTGAGGCGTATATCCTTAACTAAGACACCAGCACCGCCGCTGTTCACATCCGCCTCCAGCTTGCGACGCACCAAGTTCACCAGATCCTTCAGTGTCACCTCCAGCGTTGGGAAATTACCGCGTCCATGTATGGCAACCTTCTCATCCATGACATTGTGCAGCTTGCGCACCTGCTCGAACGATAGCACTGCCAGCCGTTGTGTGCCGCCCGTGTCGACACTCTCCAGCGATCCATGGTCCGAGGTCGAGGCTATCGATGAGCCCGAGCTCGGCGATGGTGGCGGCGTCTCAGTGCCACCATCCGAGTGAAAACCATCGTCGATCTGATAGACGTCCATTCTGTTGTTGCGCTGCTGATGAAATAACGGTTCGGCGGCTCCGTCTAGTGTCCCGCACTGCAAGCGCACAAAACGAGAGAGGGAAGAGAGAGAGAGAGAGAGAGTTCAGAATTAGTGATATGATAACATAAAAGAGAAATAATCTAAGGAACAGAGTGTATGCATATGTGAGAGAGACAAATAGAGAGCGCGAAAGAGAAGAAAGAGTAGTGTCAAAGAATGTAAGCAGAGGCTGAGCTTAAGGAAATGCATTTAATGCATTTAATGTGCTTTTAGAGCAGAGATTGCTATTCTTAAGTAGATCTTCCGTTGCAATTAAGCATCTAAGTGTATTGGATTGATAAATGAAAGCTTTAATGTGCTTTTGACCAGAGATTGTTATGCTAAAGTAGAGAAATTGATAGATTAAGGCACACTGAGAGCTTTAATGTGCTTTCAAACAAGAGATTTCTATCTTTAAGTAGAAGTTTCGAATCAAGAAAGCTCAGAATTGTATCAGATTGATAGAATAGAAGTTTACTGAGAGCTTTAATGTGCTTTTACACCAGAGATTGTTATGCTTAAGTAGAGCTTTTGAAGCAAGCTGAACTTAATTGCATTAAATTGATAGATTAAGGCACACTGAGAGCTTTAATATGCTTTCAAACAAAAGATTTCTATCTTTAAGTAGAAGTTTCGATGCAAGGAAGCTCAGAATTGTATCAGATTGATAGAATATAAGCTTACTGAGAGCTTTAATGTGCTTTCAAGACATATATTTTTATGCTTAGTACAACTTTCTATGCAAGGAAGCTCCTAGCTGTATTGCATTGACAAATTAAGCGTGGTTAAAGCTTTAATGTGCTTTCAAGCCAGAGATTGTAACCATTAAGTAGAAGTTTCCATGCAAAACAGCACTTAATTGTATTAAGTTGATAAATGATGGCTAGCTGAAAGCTTTAATGTGCTTTTTAATCGACCCCTATATATCAACTAGAAGTGAAGGTGTCAATTTGCAGTTCTTAAGAACAGCTAAAGAGTTCTAATTGCTACTATTAATTTAAGTTGAAGCTTTCATGAACTTTGAAAGTTGCTTCGATGAGCAATAAGTGCAACGTAGTGTAAAAAACAAACAAACAACAAAGGAAATAAACAAGTTTTTATTGTTGTTTCACACGATTATCTAGAAGATTAATGTCAGAATCACTCAACTCCTACTTAAAGTATATTAATAGTCTTTGTTTACGAATTTTTGTATTTATTATTTCAGATATTTATCTATCTTTTTTTTTTTAAGACTAATTCTCAGCTCTGTTTCCACTTCAATTTGCGTTAGTTTCAGCTATTTTGTTGCTAAGTGTATGTATGTATAGTTAATATATATATACATAAATGTCGTCTCCTACTTTTTTGGCAATTTGTGCGCCAATGTCAGACACACGCACACCACACACACACACACGCACACACTGAAAGGTATATAAAAAATTGCCATCCGGGGGCTTCTTTTAATTAATTAATTTGCTTTAAATTCGTTCAATTCTGTTTCGTATCATTTCGTGTCGCCTACACACACTACACACACACACTCACACACACACACACAACAAGTTTAGTTCTATCCATTCTCCCACATTTAATAAAATGTTCAACAAAATTTTATGTTGTTTTTTTTATGGTTAATTTATTTGTTTATTATTTTTGCCTCCATTTTTTCTTTTACTTTTTTGAGAAAACAAATTTCCGCGTCGTTATCGAATTTTGTATAGCATTTCCCTTCTCTTTCTCTCTCTATATGCCTACTCTCTCCCACCTATAACCATGCCACTGCCTGCCTTAACTACTGTTCATATCGGAGCATATGGGTTTTGGGTTTCAGTTTCGGTTTGGGTCTGGGTCGGGGTCTATATCTATCGCTTAGCTCTATCTTTGTGTTTTTTCTTCTTTCTTTTTCAGTTCTTTTTGCATTTTTGTACGCATTTTTATCAACTCGAAACAAACACAACAAAAAGAATTTAATATTCCTATCCAACCGGCTGCTGAGCCAGAGGAATGTACACACACATTCAGATATACTATATATATATACTATATATAGTATATATATTAGATTTAGTATGATGTGCGTCTTGGGAGCAAAACAAATAGCTTATCTCTGTCCTTGTATCTTATCAACTTAATTGGGACAAGTTCTCCAGTTAATCATAATAGTGCAATAAAGATCTGCTGCGATTATATATAGTATCTGTATATATGTGCTAACTGATAAATAAGATGCAGCTAAAAAGCGAAAGGGCAAACAGAAGAAACGCAAAACGTGTGATTCATTCAAAAATTGTTTTTCTTTTTCTCTTTTTTCTGTTAATAACAGAAACTAGCGTCGATTGCATAACCAAAGTGTTGCCAGGCAGATAACAAAAGTTTGTTTTTATTATTATTATTATTATTATAATAATAATCGTGTTTCTTGAATGTTCCACAGAAAACGACTTCAATTTGGTTTTATTCGCTCGAATTGAGGAAAACATTCAGCGAAAACTGTGTGCATGGAATGTAAGAAGATAAACGAAGACTTCTCTTGATTGTTGCTTGATTAAATTCTTTCGCTTTATTGTGACTTTTGCCACGTATAAACTATGTTAATCAGCAACTATGTTGCTGCTTTTTATTCGACTTAAGTTTGTTCATAATGCAGTTTAAGTTCTTCATTCTAAAAAGTAACACGTATAAACAGAAACTTGATTCAAATTCCTATCTGCTAAAACTTTGTTGCAGCTTAGCTTCATACTTCTCCTTCATTGTAAAAACTGCAACGCATAAACTATGTTAATAAGAAGTTTTGTAGCTTCTTTCTATCTTCTATAACTTATTTCCTTTTCTTTATTCTAAAAACTAACACGCATAAACTTTGTGGAATCAGAAACTGTGTAGCTCGATTCTTCTTTCTACTTGCTAAAACTTTGTTGCAGCTTAGCTTCTTTCTTTTCATTTATTGTAAGAACTGCAACGTATAAACTATGTTAATCAGACTCTATGTTGCTTCTCCCTATCTGCTGTAACTTTGTTCAAAATGCAGCTTAACTTCTTTCCTTTTCTTTATTCTAAAAACTAATACGCATAAACTTAACTTAGGTAATCAGAAACTATGTTGCTTGTTTCTTCCTTCTGTCTGATTCTTCTTCCAATCTTCTATAACTTTGTTCATAATGCAGCTTAACTTCTTTCTCTTCGTTTATTGTAAAAACTAGCACGTGTAAACTGCATTAATCAGAAACTATTGCTGCAACTATTGCTTGCTATTAGTTCTTGATCAACTTTATGTCTACCATAACTTTGTTTATACAGAAAATTAACATATTTTCTTCGATAACTTTTCTTTAATTCTTCCACAACTTTTCTTGACTTATTGCGATAAGTGCTGCGCATAAACTGAACTGCTTTGAAGCACTTTTTTAGCTCAATTTGCCATAAGACACAAGATGCCGCGTGGGATAGTTTCCAAAGTGTTTGAGGAGGCCGTCTTCGATGGGTGGTGGGAAGAGGAGGAGGAGGAGGAAGGGGACAGTCTTGGGGGGAGGCGGTTAGCATTATAAATGTGCTTAAATGATTTATGGCCTGGTGTCAGGAGTTTTATAGTCTGGCAATTATCCATTTATTAATTGCACTGCAAATTGTTAGTCTCTGTGTCTGGCGGCTATTTATTGTAATGGAAAATTGTGGTTGTTGTTGTAATTTGTAATTGTTGAATTGCATTTTCATGAGGCAACAAAATAAAACTAAAAACACAATTTCATTTTTTTCGTTTTTCTATTTCATCACAAGTTTTCAGCTGGCCAATTGATAATCACTAATTAAGTTAAATGTTGCATTTCATTAATTTTCATTAATTAAATCTAAAAGTAGTTAATTATCTTTCGTAACTTCACTCTCAATTGTCAGTTGTCCGTTTTGAGCAATTTGAAATTTTACTTTCTCCAAATCGCACACATAATTCAACTTTAAACTTAAATAATTAACACACTTAACACACACACACACACACACACACATATGTATATAGCTATAGTTTTCTGCACAAATATCTTTTCCTCAACTAAAAATAAAATCACTTTTTTAGATTCTGCGGCACAATTTTCGGCTCTTTTGACATAGTTTTCTTTTCTGAGAGAGAAAAACATTTTTATTGTGTGTGTTTTAATTAAAAGTGTTTTTCTTCTATGAATCAGGCTTAGATTTGGGATAAGATTCGCGCGTCTGGGTTAACTGGGCTAAAACAGTTTTGTTTTTGTTTTTGTTTCTTGCTTTAATTGGCAGGTGATAAAAAATTGTTGCGAATTTCACAATGTGAACGCGATCCAATTCGTACAATGTATTCGTTGAACCTATTGCCTGGCTACATATATACATTATATACATATTTATATACATATACATATGTATTCAATCATGTGTATTGTACTTTTTCCACAAATAATAAATTAACGCTGCAATTTTCACCAATTTCTTCTCGGCATTTATTTTATTGCTCATTATGAGCACAATGAATGGGGTAAAAACTTCATTATGTATTATCATTATGCTGTTACTTGGCTGCAGTTGTTGCATAGCGACTTATATACATATGTATATACATATATATATATATATATGTACATATATAACACGCAAACAGGTGTATCGGTCTATGGCGTGCCTGGTGGCCTAGACAGACTTGGGACTGGTCTCAAATAAAAGTGAAAATCGTCGTTGTTTTTTCTTTCTACCGCAGCAGCAGCAGCCGCAGCAGCAGCAAAAAAGAAAGAGAAAAACCACAACAACAACAATAAGCACGGCAACACTGGCAGAAAGTCTTTGCAAAGCAAAGCTCAAACAAGTGTAACCTAGCAGCTGGCTCTGCCTTGTACATATGTATATCTATATCTATTGCTGTGTGTGCGTGTGTGTGCGTGTGATGTCCAAAAACGCAAAAAACAAATATGGATTCCGTGTAAAAGAAGACCAAAGCAGAAGCAGCACCAGCAGCAGCAGCAGAAGTACTCGCATAGTGTAAGGGGTATGTGTGTAAGGGGGGTGGTGGGTGGTATTGGTGGTATTGTGGTATAGTGGGGCAGCATTACCGTTAAACAGGCGAAGACGACGCACCCGCGACTGTTGCTTTTTGATTTTCTTTTCTTTAATTTGGTTTAATTCAATTCGTTTAGCAACTTTGCACTTTGCGTGTTGGTTTTTTTCTTCTTTCCTTTTTTTAATAATTTTTTTGTATATCAATTGAAGTTTTTTTTATTTGCACTTTTTGCACACGCACTAAATATTTTCTGTAATTTTGCTTTATTTTTTTTTATTTTTTACTTATACTTTGCTTAATATTATTAATAAATTTTTTTCTTTCTTCTTAACACTTTTTGCTTTGAAATTTTGAAGCTAATGCGACGCGTGCTCCGTTTTTGTAGCGTTGCGTTGCGCGTTTGAAAACCAAATGAATTGAAATGCTTATTAGAATATTCGCGAGTGAGCGGCAGCAGTTCGTACAGAAGAGCTTTTGTCAGCTGACGTCACGACGCTTTGCACATACGCTCAGGCGTCGAATTGAGTGCAGTTTGCTCGCTGAGTGCGTTGACTGAGTGGAGTGGAGTGAAGTGAGTGATTTGAGTATAACTGAGTGAGTGAGGGAGCGGCGTCGCTTAGTCGCTGCTGCTGCTGCTGAGTGCTTTGAGCGGGTTTGAACATGCTTGTCTGTGTGTGTGCTGTCTATGAGTGTATGTGTGGTGCTTTTTAGAAGGGCAAGCATGAGCATAGCTGCAGGTAATTCTGACGGTCGCTCGGCTAGTCGGTCGCTCGGTCGATCGTTCGGCTGCTGCTTTTGCTGCCAACTGCATTGCACGGCTGCTGCTCAGCTGATAAAGCGATCATGCACCTTACGTGTCTGTATGTGTGTGTGTGTGTGTGTTTGTACATATGTGTATATGTATGTGAGCTGCTTTTATGCCATATTTGTAATGCATTTTTGTTGCTTGCGAGTTTTCGATTTCATTATTTGTTCATTTATTAAATTTTTATGCACTTATTTGTTAAGACAAAAAAACAAAGCCCAAAAAGAGCTTTTGTGTTTGTGCAAACAAGTTTTTATTTTCAATTTCGTTTTCGTTGCGCCGCCGCCCGCTGTGGTTGTTGTTGTAGTTGTTGTTTTTGTCGCAATAACGCAAAAATTGCTTAAATACTTCTTTTGCTACGTTTGCTTTTGTCGTGTCCAATCTATTTTTAGATTGCTATTTTTTTTTTTTTACTAATTACCCCCTCTTCCCCCTCCAAAAACCCACCAATACCAATACAAAGACCAACACAAAGCAGAAAACAAATAAACCGCAATGAGGTCTAGCAATGGTCAAAGCTGATAAAAAAAAAGCAGGCGTGTGCGCTTAGGGCGAAAGGAAATAATCAAGAAAGAGACATAGAAGGAAAAGAGGAAGAGACGTGGGCGCAACAAAACGAGGAAGAAACCGAAATATGCAGCAGAGAAAGAAGGAAAAGGAGTAAAAGCTTTCGTTGCTGCTGATCTCGGATTAGTTGCGATTATGTAAAAGTTGAAGCTTTATTGTTTTACACAACAATTTGCAGTGGCGCCAGGCGCATGCTGAAAATAGATTAACGGCACATGCAAAGCACACACACACACACACACACACATACAGACGTATACAGTTATAATTATACATTTAAATTCATTTAAATTTGTTGTATCATATTTTGTGGCTCATTTAAATGTTGGCCTTTCAATTTCACAGGCACAATCATAAACATGGAGCTTTATATGTACATATATACAAATCTAAATATATATATATACTTTTGACCAAATCAGATATACATGAATGTATATATAAACTTATGTACCGTTACTTTGGCATTTTGTATAGAACGCGATGATCGGCGTTTATTTGCTGCTTTCTGCTGTCTGCTGGCCTCTGGTTCAATGTTAATCAGCGGCTCAAATCGCATACAATAATTATATACACATAAGGTATGTACACAGATACACACACACACACACACACACACACATAGATAGATAGGCAGACGGCAAGTAACGCAATTTGACTGTCAGTGTGGCCAAAAAGATTAATGTTTCTTGTGCCTTTATGATGGCAAGTGATGGATGCCCCCAACCGTGCGGCAACCATGCAACCAACTTCAATTTCAACTTAAGTTTACTAATGTATCTTACAGATACACAACACCACACACACACACGCACACACATACACACACAGCTGCACTGCATTACAAATATACAAAAGAGCCGCAACTTTTGCGTATCTCGTGACAGCTCCCCGTTTTTAGCTATGCTCTGCCCCTCTCCCCTCCCCCTACACGCCTCTTATTATTAATGCCATTTACTGTAGCTCTTTTATAGCAATGTATCTGTAACTATGTATCTGTATCCATAGCTGATGCTGATGACGGTGATGATGGCGCTGTTTGGCAAGACCCCAGCTCAATTCAGTCAGTTAGTCAGTAAGTCAGTAAGTCAGTCAGACAGACAGTTAGTCAGACAGACAGACACATTCAGTATGACCCTGACCTAATAAGTACGCGCAAGCGCAAATTGTCCGTTTGCATTGTTTTTCTGCATTTCTGTGTATCAAATGTAGCTTGTATCTGTAACTTGTATATTGTATCTTGTATCTACAACTGCTGACTGACTCGGCTGCTGCTGCTGTTGCTGCTGCTGCGTTCAAGAGCAGCTCAAATAGCTATAATATGTAGATTTGATATGACTTTTATGAGAGATCAAAGAGTTTCAACTTTTGAAGCTGACTCAAGAGCACCTAGATAATAACATTTCACAACATTTACTATATAATATATATATATATATCTATCAAGGTTTACAAATAGTATTCGGTATGTAAAGCTTTCATGATTACTTCAATTAGTATATTTATTCTATCTGGAATTTCTTCAATGTCACAAGGTTCCCTCCCCCTTAAAAAAGTTGACCCAAAACTGAAGTTATTTTACTTTCATTTGCGTACACTGTATAAAATTTAAAGTAGGTAAAAGAAAGGGTATATGAAAGTCTTCGGATAGGGTATATCTGTCGATCTCTTAGAGCTTTGGTGTGTGAAATTTGCTTTCAAGTAAGGATTTTGCCTTCTACTTTCTACTACCTAAAAATCTATCTCGATTTCATGTGAAGATTCAAAGATACTTTAGACCTAATTATAGGGTATTTATCTAGTCGCCACTTTCTCTACTAGAGCTTGTCTTTCTTTTAATTGATTTCATTTACAAAATGTCAACGAAAGTGCGACACACGAAGAGTTCCAAATTCCAATATGAATACCAATATCAAAATCCAAATTCAAATCCAAATCGAAAAGCAAATTCTAGCGCGACGCGTTCAATGCAAATGAAGCTTAATTATTATGCCGGGCCGAGCACAGAGCACCCAACACCCAACTCCGAGCACCGAGCACCGTGCACCCAGTACGGAGCACCAAGCACCGAGCGCCAAGTGCCAAGTGCCAAATTGAAACCGGTTCGACCGACATTTCAAATACGTGAATCGGCGAGTACAATTCAATTATACAACTAAACACACAGACAGACAGAGAGAGAGAGAGTAAGAAAGAGATAGCAAGATATATACTACGACAGAGTTATAGACAGATAGACGAACCTTGCTTAAAGCCAGACCAACAACAGATTCACTTGCGGTTTTTTGGCATAGTTTCACATACCAAAACAGAGGCCGACACAGACAACGGGAATGGATATGGGAAACGAGTGCTTCTACGGCTGCATGAATTATGGGAGGGGGGAGCAGGGAGGGAAGAGAAGACGGAGTACGTTGTTGCCGGACACAGACCCAAGCCCGAAAATGAAAGTGCAGCAGCGTTGCGAGAATTTTGAACTATTTTTTTGATGACGAATGACGGAAATCGTTTTCATTTCTTCTACCCCTTTCACCTGCCTCCCCCTACCCCTACCCCCAAACTGTAGAGAATGGAGTACCAGCTGGCATAGGGAGGGGAGGGAGGAGCATTACGTATGTATATTTCCCCTCTAGGTTTATATTGATTTTTTTCTTTCATAGTTTGACGTCGCTTTGCCGCTTTGCTTTGATTTTAGTTTTCTGTTTCTTTTTTTTTGGGTTTCGTTTTTCGTTTAATCTTGACCCGCAGGTACAAAACGTGACCGCACCTCGAAGAGGTGGTGCCGCCAGGTGCGCTCCAACGTAGTTTGTTTGTCGTCTGTCTCTCTCTCGCTCACTGACTGTATGTGTGTGTGTGTGTAACTGTACTGATATGTCGAACTATAGACACGAGTCCAGGGGCATTTACGACCAAAACACGACTTCAGACAAAAATTTGAATAATTTAATTACTTTTTGTGATCTTTCATTAGGTCGTTGCTGGGGTTCATTATTGTTAGGCTATTTTTGGGTTATCCAAACTGGAATCCAGGAGACAGTTATATAATAACTTAGAGACTCTAATTGATCCAAAAAGTATATATATATGTATATAAAAATTTGTTTAGCACTGTGCTAAAATTTAATTTGCCCAATTTAATTGCAGCTCATTAAAAACAAATACAAAAAACAAAAACAAAATTAAAAACAATTTAGAAAGTTTGCGGCGAACAGAAAAATGCGTAAGTTAATGGTTCCAGTATATGAGTCTATTATACGATATGATTATATGGTATACTATATGTATATGGCTTTATCCCCGACCTCAATGAGCCTCGATTGTCTATCGAAATGAACGCAGTTTGACAACATAACAAAATGTTTCAAACTGAAAGACGCAAATTGATTCTATGCAAATATTATTAAATTTTGCGCACACATTTTTTGGCACATTTGTGCAAATATTATCAGATATTATTATTATAGTACTACCTGATTCTATAAGGTTTAGCGTATTTCGATCATTTCAACTTATGTTTATGTATGAATACTTTACCAACAAACGATAAACAACTGTCTTTGTGCTGATTTTTTACCTGAAAGTAAAAACAAAATTCGAATATTATAAGTAAATTGCAAATTTAATAGAAAAAATATGGAGTAAAGACAGATATAGGTTAGGAATATAATATTATATATAATGTTTATACAAGTGTATATAAATTATAGCTTAAATCTGTCTCAAATTACTGCAAATTCAGCGGAAATCTCTAAGGCAATCTTCCCTTTCAGTCCAATGTTAGCAGGGTCTCCAACCCAATATCCTAGCAAGGAAACAAACCTATACGTTGATATCAAATTTCTAGCTTGGTTTCTAACCCAACTTAGCAATTGATTCAAGGATGTGCCTATTCAACAATTACTCTTAATACGCGTATAATTCCCAACTAGTTTAAGTTTGTGTATACATACCGACATTTACATATATATATATATGTATATATAACTATAAGACAACAGTAGCTGACATCTGTCTGCGACACACTTCATAAATTTCGCTTCATATGCAAATAGAAAACAATGTGAACAATCGACGAGACAATCGATTTTTGAAGCAAATCTGCTCACATTATGTGACTGCTATTGAAACAGTTGTCGCTTGTGTCTTTTAATATATATTATAAAATAAATATTAAAAAACAAGACGATAATATTTACTGAGATAATAAAGAAAAGCAGCAATAGCTGCTGCTGTTGTTTGTCGCAGAAGAAAGATTTTGGCTAACCTTCGTTTTATTTTAGTTGAAAACAATCTAAATAATGGCAAAGTAAAGTTATTCGTAATGCATTACGTTGATTAGGTTGCACACACACACACACTCACACTCACATACACCCATGAACAGTTATCATGATCAGTTAGTTATCATGATCATGTTTTATTAGCCTTTTTTTTGCACACGAGCAGCTTGTTTATAATTACACAAAGTTAGGCGAAGGTGTCAGAGGGAGGTTCTGTGCCTAAACACAGGACAGATGATGCCTGAGGGGGTTGCAGCGGGGGCAGAGGCAGCTGTGGGAAGATTTTAACTTAAGTATATGCATATATATATGTATGTGTGTATGTGTGTTTGTGTGTATTGCCCAAGTTAAACTACGTCGTCTACGTTGTATTAATTCATCGGCGTGTGGCGCAGATGTTTTCTCAGGAAGTAATTGATAGGAGCCCAAAGAACATTTGTGGCACGAAATCATCATTTATCAATTTTAATTACAATTCACAATTCACCGCTGCCGCCACCAGCAGCAGCACTTCTCATGACAATCGACAAAAAAAAGCAACAGTAGTAACAAGAAATAGAAAAATATCTTAAAGTAAGGCAAGCAAAAACTAGCTAGAGATATGATCCAAAAGATACTTTGTAACTTTAAGAATCAATCGATAGATCATGCTGAATTTATCGATAACAAGCTAAGGGATAATTGCTTTCTTACATCTAACTTCTTCTTGCAACAAAGGTTTCTGCTTGGGACATTTGTGGCTTGAAGTTGTTTCTGCTATCTTTAAGATACATTTTTCTTATATTTAATATACCCTAACTCTCTTCTAAATACAGGGTATACACAGCGATGTATAGCAACAAAAATATTAATAATAATTATGCCTTTCAAAATATGTTTACAATTTACAGAGGCGTCCAAGGTCTGCCGCGTTCTACTGCGACTACTCGCTATGAAAAGCATCCAAAGGTTTATTTCTAAAAAGGTTTTAATTGATTTCAATGGAAAAACTTTAATGAATTTCCATGAAAAAAAACACTCCGCAGCGTTTCAGGTACATCATATGGACACATACTTGTATCTTCTACCTTTTTTAACGGAACTCAGTTCCCATCTGACTATAGATACAGATACTCATTATCAACATATCTGCCGTAATTATAACTTGTATCATTCTTTTTTTTCGTCAAGTCACGCAACGAGTGAATAGAATCGAGTTGAACTCTGTATAAAAACAACACACATCAAAAAAATATGTGAAATACGCAATTAAAACTCAGATATTCAACGATGATGAGCACAAAAAACACGAGTGCAAAACAAACACAAATGTATCTATGGAATTGGTATAATCTTCTAATAGAATTCTGTTGACAAACAAATGGTTTAACTACAGGTAAAAGCTAGGCACGTGGCAGAGAATAGAGAGAAGATTTAGAAGGATAACAGCAAAAAGAGTCGCAAACAAAATACTTTTGTTTATAGATACAAACAGAAGATAGAAGAGAGTAAGGATGGAAGGGTAAAGGTATTGGAATAGATGAAATAGAATAAAGATATAGTATACATAGACTATGGATAGGCTATAGATAGAAAAGGTACAGCTACAGTATAGATAGATTATAGATAGAGTATAGAGAGAGTATAGAGAGATTATAGAAAGAGTACAGATAGAGTATAGATAGAGTGTAGTTAGAGTATAGATTGAGTATAGATTGAGTATAGATATAGTATAGATACAGTATAGATACAGTATAGATACAGTATAGATACAGTATAGATACAGTATAGATAGAGTAAAGATAAAGGAGAGATAGAGGATAGATAGAGGATAGATAGAGTAGAGTATAGTTAGATAATAGGTAAAGTATGGCTTGACTATAGGTGGGGTATAGCTAGATCTTAGCTTAAGTACAAGCAGTCCTATAGGCATTCCTTGGCTAAGATCATAACATAACTTTCAGTACATTTTAGCCACATATCTTTTGCCAGCTCAGCTGTAAATAATTTGTGCAGTTTATCGATAAATATACAAAAAAAAAGGAAAAGATTAAAAACTTCAGACGAGTATTACGACTATAAAACTGTCAGCTGTGCTCGATAATTGTTGAATATAAAAAAGAAAACAATAAGGAAAAGCAAAGCAGTTGTATCAACATATGTATGTGTGTGTGTGTGTGTGAGTGAGTGTGCGTGCTAGATTCAGTTGGGGATTAAAAACGTTATTATTTATGAATAGATTGAACACACAGTTTTGTTCATAATGCTGTCAGGTGTGGCGATTGCTCTTTCAATGGGTTTCTGTTATAGACCGAATGCAATTAAAAAGGAATTAAAGGGGAATAAAGGAAGAGTATACATATCTATATATGTTATATATACCTGAAGAGTTTTAATAACTGAGAAGATCAATCATTGTTAGCTCTAGAAGGTAAACTTTAGGTATGAAACGCAGCTTGGAATCTGTTGCAAGTGAAGTTCAAATCTGAAGTTCAGGGTATTTGCTAGTCGGCTATAGATAATCTTGGGCATATTACAGTATGATATTGTAGATTGCAATTTGATTTCGCACCTCAAAACCGCATGCAGCCCACACATTCGCTGGGCTGTCTGATTTTGGTATGCGGCACACCGATCTCTATATATATATAGAATATCTTGCATATGGATCTATAAATATATCTCTATATAGAGAACTATGAATGTATCGAATAAATATGTATGGGCTATGAGTAAAGGTGACTAATAGGTTGGAATCTCTGGGGATTGCCGTCGTACCCGAGCTCGTACTTGATTTTTATATAGTGTCAAATTGTGTCGTTGATTTATGATGCATTTTTTTTTTTTTGAGTGGATCTTTAAATTTGAGTTAAGTGGATGAATTATTAAGATATGTGTGAGGGAGAGAGAGAAGTTGTAGCCGTCTCTTTCTTGGAAATTGTGCCATCTTTGTGAATTTATTGTAAAACGTTGCGGGATTTAAATAAATTGTTTAAATTTCATTTTTTATTATTTAATTTTTTGTATCTTTTGTGTGTAACTTTTTGCAAATCAGCGCAAATGTCAAGACGCGACGTGAGTTTATTGCCCTCCCCCAGAGACTGAGATGGAGATATGCAGCAGATAGAGATAGATGATAACATATATGTGTGTATAAGAGTGGATCGAATGAGATGGAGATATACGGCAACAGCTTTCAAATACATTTTATACACTTAAAAGTCACAAAATGCTTACGACGAGCATTCACAATGTAGCAAATCGGTGTATTATATTGTATATATGTATATAGTAAGATTATAAGAATCAGAGAGACTTGTGCACTTGACTTGACTGCCGCTTATCATCATCAATCACTGGCATCACACGGGCCAAAGGCAAACATCATTCAAAACCCCAAAAGGTTCATTAGACCAGCTGTAGTCGGCCGGACACGTGCGTCCAACGTTCGATGGCCTCTTACTACCCCAAAC